>JBBGZY010001104.1:5164166-6387500 GCA_037952925.1 Lithobates clamitans
GTGTGTGTGCAGGGGCGTAACTACCACCATAGCGACCCATGCGGGCGCTATGGGGCCCGCAGCCGAGTGGGACCCAGTGAGTATAAGAGCACCGCCGGCACAGTCTCCCAGCCGGGGGGAAGAGAGAGGAAAGGAAGAGGCGAGCTGTCCGTATCAGCAGAGAGCTGAATTGCCCGATGTAAGAGCTTTCATTAGAACTTCCAGTGTTCCCGGGGCTCAGGTCACATAGCTCCACCTTTTGGCCCGGTGCCTTTGATAGACAGAACGCCGATCCAATACGGGACATGTGACATCATCAAAGGCATCGGGCCAAGAGGTGGAGCTATGTGACGATGAGCCCCAGGAAGACGGGAAATTCAAATGAAAGCTATTACAGCGGGCAATCCAGCTCTCTGCTGATCTGGGTGGCTTGCCTCTTCCTCTGCATAGGTGGGGCTGTATGGGGCACAGGCAGACCAAGCTATATTGGGCACAGGTCACGCTGTATTGGGCACAGGTCACGCTGCATTGGGCACAGGTCACGCTGCATTGGGCACAGGTCACGCTGTATGTGGCACAGGTCATGCTGCATTGACACTGAGGCAGCTGTGGGAGGGGGCTGTTTGCAGGGGGGCCCCATACAACATTTTGCTATGGGGCCCTGCTATTTCTAGTTACGCCCCTGTGTGTGTGTGTATATATATATATATATATATATATATATATATACATATAAATCTTTTAATGGTTTGAATTAAAAGAGTAGACACATGAATGTACAAAACATATGAAAGATCTGGATGCTAGTACACACAAAATACAGTTTGGTATCACAATCAGTAACCGCATCTGTTGAAATGCAAGTAGATACAACAGAAGTATCCAACGCGTTTCAAGACTGTAATGAATACTTTCTCTTCTTCAGGGGTGTATGCGGTTGCGGCAGGACATATAAACGTCTGCAATTGGTAGAAAAGTGTAGAAAAGTATACAGTGGATATAATACAACGTCATAGCAAGCGTACATATTATCACACCATTTCTTATTCAATATCATAATTTGTGAACACACTGACCATGCAAACTGTGTAACTGTTCAGAGTATCTTGCATTCAAATGAAAAGGTTATTAAAAACATGCTGTGGCTGTTGACCCGTTCAGCTCTGGTTCGGCAAGATGAGAACACCGTCTAGAGCGCATATGGGCCCACGAAAGGGGAATTGGTCCCTCACAAAGGATGCCCTGGCATAGCCCACTGGAGAATTCCCCTCTATATATCACCAAGAGACTATGGTCGCTAGAAGCAAGAAAGGAAAATAGTTATTCATCTGATATGTGAACCAGACTTTTATATAACAAACGAGAAAACTCAAAGAGGTAGAGCTTGTGTAGGGGCATAGTTAACAACGATCTGTATACTATAGTAAATATATTAAACTTAATGACAAGGGCATATGTGACATTCATATGGCACTATATAGGTATATCTGTATGTACATAATAGAATAAAAACTGTGCATGTACCTGATCAGCCATAGAACACGAGTCTAAGGCAAGGAGGAGGAGGACCTAGTGATGCTGCACCAACCACAATATATGCCAAGGAGCTTGAAAAGGCCAAACAGATGGCCTACAATCTAGTATGGAAACAAGTGAGGTCCAGGTAGTAGAACTGCATAAAGCTCTATGACTGAGTAAAAATCAGAAAAAAGTGTTTAATTATAATGTTAAGACACTGGAGTATGCAGTCCAGTGGGGGGAAAGGGGAAAAAGAAGTGCAGACAGCACTCACATCCCCTAGAGAGTATCAAAATACTGGGAAAAACAGCCTCAGAGTAAGAATTGGATCAAAGCAAAAACAAATTTACCTGGTGTATGGTTAAAAAGAGCTAAGAGCTAAAAAGGTCCTCAGTCCCTCCACCAGAGCAGCATGAGGAACTGGCTGGGATACACACACATTGTATGCCACTAAAAATAGGTAATGAAGAGGGGGAGGGGTGCTCCAGCCCAAGAGACCTGGCCAGGGTCCATACAATATACAAAAACATACTTGGGGGGCACACCCTAAAATGCTTTACATTCAAGATGGTGCTGCTATAAGACCAAAAACAGTACAAAACAGATTAAAGCGCACACATACAAAAATTACATTTATCCTGCAAGGCTAGTTAAAAACACCTGAACTTATTCAAAAATACGGGGGTTTTGTCACACTATATAGTCATATAGTGCTAAGCCCACTTACTGCAACAAAGTACCCCGAATTAGTGGGTCCTACCCTAGTAATAGAATGAAAGAACCTGTGTCTCAGACATGGGAGATGAACTCCTCTATGTGGGAGAACTGAAGGGATTCCTCCTATACACTGGTGGCCACTAAAAAGAGGTAATGAAGAGGGGGAGGGGTGCTCCAGCCCAAGAGACCTGGTCAGGGTCCATACAATATACAAAAACATACTTGGGGGGCACACCCTAAAATGCTTTACATTCAAGATGGTGCTGCTATAAGATCCATTAATTCGGGGTACTTTGTCGCAGTAAGTGGACTTAGCACTATATGACCATATAGTGTGACCAAACCCCGTATTTTTGAATATTTTCAGGTGTTTTTAACTAGCCTTGCAGGATAAATGTCATTTTTGTATGTGTGCACTGTAATCTGTTTTGTACTGTTTTTGGTCTTATAGCAGCACCATCTTGAATGTAAAGCATTTTAGGGTGTGCCCCCCAAGTGTGTTTTTGTATATTGTATGGACCCTGACCAGGTCTCTTGGGCTGGAGCACCCCTCCCCCTCTTCATTACATCTTTTTAGTGGCCACCAGTGCATAGGAGAAATCCCTTCAGTTCTTCCACATAGAGGAGTTCATCTCCCATGGTTGAGACACAGGTTCTTTCATTCTATTATGAGGGTAGGACCCACTAATTCAGGGTACTTTGTCGCAGTAAGTGGGCTTAGCACTATATGACCATATAGTGTGACCAAACACCGTATTTTTGAGTATGTTCAGGTGTTTTTAACTAGCCTTCCAGGATAAATATCATTTTTGTATGTGTGCGCTGTAATCTGTTTTGTACTGGTTCACATACCAGATGAATAACCATTTTCCTTTCTTGCTTCTAGTGACCATAGTCGCTTGGTGATATATAGAGGGGAGTTCTCCAGTGGGCTATGCCAGGGCATCCTTTGTGAGGGACCAATTCCCCTTTTGTGGGCCCATATGCGCTCTGGACGGTGTTCTCATCTTGCCGAACCGGAGCTGAACGGGTCAACAGCCACAGCAAGTTTTTAATAACCTTTTCATTTGGATGCAAGATACTCTGAACAGTTACACAGTTTGCACGGTCAGTGTGTTCACCAATTATGATATTGAATAAGAAATGGTGTGATTTTTTTTAATCATACTTCTTTGATCTTTGTATACCTCCAGGGTTTTTCCTCATACGAGCGCTGAGTTTGTTTTCTGTCTGTTTGTATCTAAGGACTGGTAAGCTTTTGTCTTAAAACAAAAAATTATGTATCTGGTACAAATCATGTCATGAAACAAGTCTAAGCAAATGTGTGAGCGCCTACAGCCTTGTACAAACAGTGCAAGTATCTTATGATGCAAAAGCCAAACAATCTGCTGGCAAGATGCCTCCTCTTAGCTATTAGAAGATAAGGTAGTTTATATAATAATAATAGTACATTTGCTTCATCACACAATAATACACAAGTTTCAGTATGATAGCCAGTGCGAAATCCAGTCACTATGTAATTCAGAAGCCTCATAAAGTAAACAAAAAACTTTCTTTATCTGATAATAGACTTGTAAGACCTCAGGCATCCTATACCTAAACATGAACAGGTAATATATATTTTTTCTTTATAGACCACACAGAGGGACGATTTGGCAGCTACCACCCAAAATTCTGCCCACCAAGCTGGAGAAATAGTACATTTCAGTGTTTTTTTTCCCATTTTTTGCCAAATATTGATGCTGTTCGATGGGTGTCAAAGAAAATTCATGTAGGAGTTTTTACAGAGAGGGGATCAACTGGGTTTCGATAGGCCCTTAAAATGTTACCAAACTCACAACAGTAAAATCAGTCTGTATATGTAGCATAGCATGCTTGTTATACTCACCGTGGAACTTAAGGGGTTAATCCTCTGCACTGTGTAAAGGCTGTTTTTTCCTGTATACATAGACCCCCCCCCCCCCTGCAATGTCTATCTGGGGGTAGCCAACCTGCACATGCTCAGTTGTGTCTTTTATGCTGAAGAGAACAGTTTCTTGTTCTCAGAGATAACCAGGTCACATGATAGTGACATCACACATGTGGGCATGTATACAGGCTGCAGTGAAAATCTTCACCTTCCTGAACTCTCAGCACTGAAGAAACTGTGCAGTTTATGACATAACCATGGTATACAGATCATCCAAAAGGTATATAGTGGCAATATTTTAATGTAAAAAGAAGATTTATAAGCTGTGGGCACTGTGAGGGGTGGATGAACTATTTTCATATTACTGGGTTTAGTAACACTTTAAGCACAGATGTATTTGAATCTAGTAAAGCAATCTAGATCCAATGTTAGTGTGGGTTGTGCCATTATTAAGTAATGCCCAAATTGAGGAAGTAAGAATAATGGAGGTGGGCTGCTTTTTTTTTTTCGGACCTGAGGTCAGCAAAAGAATGTAGTTTGCCGGTATCTGGATGAATAAGATGTTGGAGCTGAAATATTTTAGCTTTGGCTCATGATATCATTTTAACTGTGGACAGACTATTCAGTATCTCTGGATTATAAAGGAAATTAACAATGTAAGAGACCGGGGATGTGAGAGAGTAAATCCATCTGCATTTTTTCCACATTTGTAGGGTAAAGCCCACAGGGGCCAAAAAACGGTGATATAAAGTACCATGCAAAGTATCTGTCTTAGACCAGAGCAAATAACTGTTAAGGTATACAGGAAGCAATTGGCCTTGCTTTATCTCTAGTCCAGCAATTTTGAGAAGACCAAGAGGTTATATCGTCTTATTTATTTTAAATGTATGTGTTTGTAAGGGGGCTTGTGATTGGCTGGTTGTTGGTGCTTTATTGCTAGAGTCTCCACCTTGTTTCTTCCTTCATAGGACAGCTACTCTCCCGCTGGTAGATGAATCCCTTTGCCATATTGTATTTTTCCATTTTTCCCACACTCACCTTTCCCCCCCCCCTCCCCCTTTTTTCCCTCCCCTTTTTTCCCTCCTCTTTTTTCCCCTCGTTTTCTCCCCCTTTTCCTTGCTTTTTTCACATCCACCACTCCCGATTCCCACGCGGACCACCCATTTGCAACCATAGTTACAGAATTACAAAACAATCTAGTGTATAGACATACAATCATATCTTCTCACCATCCTTTTGAGCTGCTCAACTAACGCAATTTACATATAATACCTTGACTGCAGGCTCCACTCGCTTTCCTCTTTGGGCCTCCCCCAACCGCCCAGGATTTTTTATGGTGTGACTCCTCGCAAGGCGCGCACCGGCGGTGCATTTGTTCTCCTCCCCACTTTTGCCGACCACGCTGACCACTGAGAAATGCTGGGGGGGGGGGTTTCATACAGAGAACATTGCCGCATGCAGTTGTCCTGCTTCATAATATAAGGGGACAGCAAAGCCAACAGACGGTAAAAAAGGGGTCCGTCATCTGGAGATAATTCCTGAAATCATCAGGATTATTCTCCTGGATCTCCCGCAACAAAGGCATGTGAGAGAATCGGTCATACATGGGAAACATGGCCTAAAAGCGGTCGGCTGGTTAGAACGCACTAACAGAACGTACTAAAAATCAGAAAGGCCTGAGAAGAGCAAGCTGAAAATCAGAAACCAGCGGACAAGAACGCAATAGAAAAGAGATACGAACTGACAACATGCACTGAAAAAAAGATACGAACCCACAAGCACAAACTGAAAAGCACGAGGCTTAAAAGCGCGAATCGTCTCTCACCAAACTTCTTCTAACACGAGATAAACATGAGATTAGCAGAAGGAGCCCGAAGGGTGGCGCACTTGGTATTGAACTTCCTTTTTATAGTACCGTCGTACATGTTGTACGTCACTGCGTTCTTGGCGATCAGAATTTCCGACAACCTTTGTGGGACCGTGTGTATGCAAGACAAGTTTGAGACAACATCCGTCGGGTAAAATCTATGGTTTTGTTGTCGGAATGTCCGATCATCTGTATGCAGCATAAGAGTTACTTAAGCAAAAAAAAAAGCAGGTTTTTTGCCCTGCTTGAAAGGGCTGTGTTGTGTGGCAGAGCTGTGTAAATCTCAGAACTGGGTAAACAGAAACAGTATTTCCTTGGCAGGGAAAATAGATTCCGTATATTTATTGTATCTACTATTTAGGTCTTCACCTAGCATTCAGCTTTTACCTATCTTTACATACAGTCTCTTGTGTTGTTTTCTCCAACAGATGTATGACGTGTTTCCCTGCTTGATGAATATTATACCTGGGCCTCACCACAAAATTTTGCAATTACTAGATAAATTAGGCCAGTATGTAGACAACAGGGTGAACATTAACCAAAAGAATCTGAATCCTGCACATCCCGGGAGTTATGTAGATGCCTTATTCATTAAAATGGAGAAGGTAAGATTGTAAAATTTACAACACGTTCAAATTTGAACGTTAGCCATTGATTCCCTCTCTTGCTGTATGGTTTTTAACCAATAAAGATATTATTGTTGGAGTGCGGCCATCCGGATTGAATTTCTCTTTACTTGCTTTACATCTTGTTGTTGAATGCATCAGGCCACCTGAAAAGTAAAATCCTCCAGTCACCAGTAACTTGGTGTTAAGTGAAAACCTTAAGGCCAGCAATTGATTGATCACCCATGTATGCGTTGTTGCATCCACCTTGCAGGGTGAGTGAAGGACAGGAAGGACACCCATTCCTCTTAGGCCTCTATACATGTCATCGGGTGGGCTGCTGTCCAATTGGACACTGGCACCCGTGTTACCTCTGCAGCCATCTTTGTTCAGGGTAGAACTTACAAAAAGCCCTGGCTCACTGCAGTTGGTGTGCATTCTGTGTGTGGTGAGATTAGGGACAGGAACCTGCTGGTTAGGGAGAATGAACCTAGCGACACCTAGAGAAAGGGTTTCAGAGGAGGAGGGACAGTATATGGAATTGGGGCAGACTACTTTGGAGACTCCTCTAT
The DNA here is from genome assembly GCA_037952925.1 of Lithobates clamitans. NCBI lineage: Eukaryota > Metazoa > Chordata > Amphibia > Anura > Ranidae > Lithobates > Lithobates clamitans. The sequence continues at coordinate 5,171,334 of JBBGZY010001104.1, forward strand.
TGAGCTTACTACATCTGCCTGCCTTTTACCTCTGTGTCAGGTGCCACTGGCCTCGGTCTTCCACTCTCCTGCTGGAGTTTCATCTCCTGTGTGAGTGTTGCTGCTCAGTTATTACTGTTGAAGAGACTAAATTGTTGTATCTGGAACTGTTAACAATATATTCCTCACCATCAACCACTGTGCTTCCCTTTGGGTGCCTCACTATGTGATCACTATGTTTGACTGTCTTGTTAATCACATGACCAATAACCATGCTGATTGGATCATTATCGTTAATCTGAGAATGGCAGCTATCAGTGGCAGTACAGACTCAGTTAATGTTACTTGACCCATTTCTATCCAATACTATTGGCTGTTGGGTATGTATTTTGTTTTAATTATGACCATGAAGAGGTGATATTGTATTGATATAGCAATATCCTTATGTTTTTCTAGCCCTGATGAGTGGGTGTTTTTGGCGACCAAAATGCATTGGATACCCTTTGGATTATCCCCCTGACTTTTATTGGAATAAAGTCGTATCTAGACATTTTAGCAGTGGAGTGGCATTTCCCACTTCCATTTACAATGTGTAATGTGTCTTTGGCACATGTGCAATGTGTTGGGTCAGCTACAGAGTTCTTTACAGGATCAGGGTCACATGTATTTGGTGGAACTCTGCCCCTGAAGATCCCTTTGGGGTATGCTCGCTGGAGGGGTGAAAACTGGTAGGGGCAGCATGGACCCTGCTCCTCTATCCCCTTGTGTGCTTAGCAGGGTGCTGGTAGGCCCTTGCTGGACCTCAGCTATGGCAAATAGAGTTTTTATAACATGTTATACAGGGATCCTGTTTTAGCACATACAGTTCAGTCCCCCCTCCTAAGAGGTTAAAGTACAACTAAAAGCAAAACTTTTTTTTTTGTTTTGGATTGAGTGTTGAGGGGTTAGAACAACTGTCAGTTTTTATTGTTGTCTGTACTTCCATTAGGGAGATTCACCTTCTCTATTTGTCCTGTTTAGCATTACCATTTACCAAGAAAGTAAAAAAAAATCCCAAATTTTGGGTTGTCCCCAGAAAAGTATTATGCCCCGTACACACCGTCGGACTTTGTTCGGACATTCCGACAAAAAAATCCTAGGATTTTTTCCGACGGATGTCGGCTCAAACTTGTCTTGCATACATACGGTCACACAAAGTTGTCGGAAAATCTGATCATTCTGAACGCGGTGACGTAAAACACGCACGTCGGGACTATAAACGGTGCAGTGGCCAATAGCTTTCATCTCTTTATTTATTCTGAGCATGCGTGGCACTTTGTCCGTCGGATTTGTGTACACACGATCGGAATTTCCGACAACGGATTTTGTTGTCGGAAAATTTTATAGCCTGCTCTCAAATTTTGTGTGTCGGAAAATCCGATGGAAAATGTGTGATGGAGCCTACACACGGTCGGAATTTCTGACAACAAGGTCCTATCACACATTTTCCGTCGGAAAATCCGACCGTGTGTACGGGGCATAAAAGGAAAAATCTTCCAATGGGGACACTAGTTCTGGTGACCTGGGGTTCCCAATGGATTCCCTTAATATGCAGGTATTTCCTTTCACTTCCTGTTTTGCTATGGGAGAGGAAGTGAAGGGAAATCTCCCCAATGAGACAAATATGGCAAACATAAACTGTACAGGTGTTATAACCCGCCCTTACTCTATCCAAAAAAAAGTTTTCCCTTTAGTTGTACTTTAATCCACTGGACTGTGATCACAACACGATAGATCACATGACTAGTGTTGGGAAGAGAGAGTTGCACCAATTTTTGTCTCTCGAGTGGAATGCCTTCCATGGCTGTGTTTGATTTTGGGCCCTTTTGCTCCTGTGCACATCCCCTCTATGGTGGCCATACTGTCATTTTCTCTGAGTGTCCACAGATCTCACTGCCTTCCTGACATCTCCTCTGCACCTACATGGGTTCTACGACCTGGGCTCCCTGCTACTTTACAACTGACCTGGTTACAGAAAACATTAACCTTTCCTGCTCCTGCAGCAAATGTATGAGTACCTTTTCAGGCTATCTATCACTCTGTATTAGTATAGTGGATCCTATGTACAAGGGCAGAAGTCCTAGAGTTCTAGACAGCTTGTGATCCATAAACAGTGCTATCCAGTGTTGCAGAGTCCCCTTTATAGGGCCTGACACCGATTATTGTCCACTGCTTCAGCCACAGTGCACCTCTGAGCCTTTCTTAACCCTTCCTTGGTATTGTCTCGGTAAAAACTCTCAGCTGCTATGTCTGAATTTATGGGCAAAATTGCAGTCATGATAGTTAACTCAGAATACAGGGGTCACCAACATGCCTCCATGCCCTCTCCTCCAGAGTTTGTATCAGAATCTCGTGAAGTTACAGTTGCTTCTGTACTGTCAGCCAAGGATTCTAAGAATTGTACCTTATCTTTATTTGAGGATTTGGTACATGAGAAGTTGCAGTCTGCAGACATTACTCCAAAGCATAAAGTGATACCAAACACACTTTTTTTAAATTTACATTGTCCCTTCTAATTCTATATGTGGATAATGGCACTGTAATTATTTTTAATTAAAAAAAAATCTAAATACCTTTTTTCTAACCAATATACAGCTGTCACATGAGCCAGTTCTTTCCCAGCCTGTCTGCAGCGAAACATAAGCAGGAGGAGCTTCTAGTCCTCTGCTGCTGGTGACTAGACTTGTGCATTCGTTTTCGTCCGAATGCATTTTCGTCCGAATTTCAGGTATTTTCGTTATAGTTTTAACAATTGATAACGAAAGTGCAGAATCCGAAAAACGAAAGATCCGACAGAAACAAATGCTTTATTTTCATTTTCGTTGCTACAACAGTTCGATATAGATAGAAGATTCGACATGATGATGACAATAACAATCTGTGTCCATCAAACCTGTGGTCGAATGTGCCTGAACCTTAACTCTATTAGTCCAAGATTATTCTACATAGAGAGAAAAGATTCGGCATAGAGAGAAAATATTCGACGTAGGGGAGAAAAGATAAGTAAAAATAATGATGATGATGAATGTTATTGGCTGATTGTAACCAAAGAGGAGGAGCAGTAAAATAGCTAGAACTAAGTACACACGTACTTTGGCTTATGGTGTCTGTTGAAAGTTCTAAGAAGATTCGACGGAGCAGGTAAACTATACGGCGTCGTACAGTTTAGCTGCTCCGTCGAATCTTCTTTGAACATTTGACAGACACCATAAGCCTTCAATGACAGATTCGACCTCCATTTGGATTTTCGGACGATTGCAATTTTTAACGAAAAACGAAATAAATAAAAACAAATTTCGGGAGTAACTAAATAAATTTATTTTTTCGGACGAAAACGGAATTCCGAAACGAAATATTTCAGTGTGCACATGTCTACTGGTCACATGTTCAAAATAACAAAAATCTGTCTTTGGAATACAGACTAAAAATCAATAATTAATATCCAGAAACTGTTTTAAATTGTCATACAAATATATACAGTATTTGAAATCAAATCTTTATTAATTTTTGCAATAACATGGTGTGGGTGGATTTCTGCCAGTCACAGGCTGTGTCATACCCCTCCAACCTCTGTCTTAGAATAACAGGGAGATGAAACCTCCATCAATGTACAATTAATATCCAACCCCCATTGTTTTTAGCTGGTTAGTGGACATGGAGGTGGAGGGAGGGCTGTCATTTACCACTACGTATACACCCATATGTGTGACTCTGATGGAAGAAATGCTCAGCAGAGAAACTCGGTGAAAGCTGAGCATGTGTAGAGCTGCCAACACTGCTCTGCAAAATCCCTATCTGCATTGGGGACTTGGACAGAAGGGGGAGACAGAGAACAGCAGGATCAACCAGTTTTTTTTTTGCAGAATACAGAAAACGAATCTCATAGTGAGTATGAACAGCATGTAATATAGTATTTATTGATAGTTTTTTATGAAGTGGGTTTAGTGAAACATTAAGAATATCATCTTGGTCCTTAATGCGGCAGTCCACACATGCCTAGATTTGCTTGTGTCGGGTACACCTAAAATGACTGGCCTAGGTTCCCTAAAGAGACCTGTTAGGACTTTTCCAATTCAACCCCTACTGCATTCAGTCATGTATAGTGATTGGCTTAACCTGGAAAGGGTTGTTCCTTCACCTAGGCACTTTGCCCAGCGATACCCAATGGAGGAGGGGTTCCTAAATAATCGGTCTGTCCCGTTATGGTCCTTGCCATTTGAGAGATGAAGTGCAAAATTTGTTCAGGCGATAGTAGGGGAGGGGAAGTAGGGTCCTCCCTTGGCCTTCCAGAAAGAAGGAAGGAGAAGGCCAGTAGAGGGCGTAATAATATAGTATTTCTGAGGATGCACTGAGGCTGTATGACACCGGTCATTACTGTATGACACCGGTCTGTGCTGTCAGATACCTGTGTATCTCTTCAACCTATAGCTACCATCCATATACAACATTAATCGTTGGACGGTAAAACAATTCTTAGGACTCACCCTCAGGGCATCCTCAGAAACACTATATTATTACACCCTCTACTGGCCTTCTCCTTCCTTCTTTCTGGAAGACCAAGGGAGGACCCTACTCCCCCTCCCCTACTATCGCCTGAACAAATTTTGCACTTCATCTCTCATTGGAGTATGATAAAATAACTCCTCAGGAATACCCAACTTTAAAACTAGTACACTCTTTTGGAACCAGGAATCCGTATGGTAGACAGACCGTGTCCCCTGTTCATTGATTTTATTTTGAAACATATGGAACGCTAAATGAACAACACATTATAACAATAATATTAATGCTCTCTGCTCACACCTACCCCTGAGGAAGGAGATACACACTCCGAAACGCGTCGGCTGCAAGAGCACTCCTCATTTGTGTAAAAATCTCTGTTATGCATTCCATGTAACTTTTGTTACACTATTACTGTGTTTTTAACATTTGAATTGAATAAACTGTATTTATACTACTACATTTTTAACCTTTTTTACGTGCCTTAAAAGTCCACCATTAGGGGGCCCTTTTCCTTGTTTAGTTTCACTACTGGATGTGGCACAAAAAATACAGCAAGCTGCCGTTTTACAATAGACAATCATTCCAAGAAACACCTCTTGTGTACAAACTTTGATGGGGAAGCCTGTTTGGTGACTTCCTAGACAACTTTATCAAGGAGGTCAGTGGAGGAAGAGTCCCCTTTTGCATAAGAAAAAGAAGGCAAAATCTCTACTCCTAACGCTAAAAACCATCCCTTTAATCCATGTTGATGATGCACATTTGTGATGAAACGTTGGGCGAATGAGGGACGAGTGACGTGTCGTGTATAGAGGAGTGGCCGCCGCCTTGATGGTAGGAAGCGCTGGACACTTTCTTTTTCTGGCTCATGCTCATTTTTTAATGGTGAAATGTGAGTTTAATTTTTCTTCTTTACAATAAATGGTCAAAATTTTGGATGTCTGCGCAATGAGTCTGTTCTTTCATCCTTTTTATATGCCTGATTGAGTTGTTCCTGTGGAGTCCATCTCCCAGCTGAGATTGTTACTTGGCAGCTATCTGTCTCTGATGGATCTATGAGAGAAGATTTTATTGGTGGACCATTCGAATAATACAAGTTGTGAATTTAGCTGCATTTGCTCAATGTGTATGTCCTATACACTGACGGTAAGAGTCAGTTGTGTTGGGTGTCAGTGATGGTCTTTCTGTCTTCAACCCTTCTTCCGGATTTTACATGAAGGACTGCAATTATTTGCAACACTAATTATGTGCATATGTATCTTAATATTTTTTCTATTAATTAGCGCTACACCTGTATCCACATTATCTGTTATTGTACCCAGCAATATTGTGTTAGCTGCTTTAGAATATTTTCAAGTCCAAGTGCAGCAGATTTTTTCTTTTTTAATCTTTCTTAGGTCTCCAGGTCCAAGGCAAAACCTGGACCTCAGTTCCACCATAGCTCCTGGACCCCAAGTTCTCCAAGTCAGCAAATGGGTACTCCTCACAATGAGTGGGCACTCCCACTTGACAGAGTGGGGTGGCTTCTGTTGGCCTTCACAGCCATTAAGTCATAAGACAATTCAGATGTTTGAGTCTAAAATCCTGTCACAGGAATTTTGGTCTCTGCCTTAACCCCACTTCATGCTGTCAAATTTGCTGAAAATTTTCAAAGATTGGTAGACCAAAACACTGCTCTAGAGCAGGCTCCTTATAGACATTGTCTCAGAAAAGGAGAAGTTTCATGGTTTCTTTTCAAACCTGTTCACTATCCCCAAAGCAAAAGGGAGCATCCGCCCCATACTGGATCTAAAGGTTCCCAACTTTCTTCCCTTACAAAATCTCATATGGAATCCACCTCGTCACTCATTGCTTCCTTCCATTTACATGTTCCTTTTTTCCTGACGTAACAACACTACTTGCGTTTACTGTGGGCACACAACATTACCAGGATTGAGATGGGGCACTCTGCTAATTTGTCATTGCATAACACTGGTCTAGGAAGATGGGGTAATTTTACTTCATCACACTCTTTGTGGGCGGGCCCTCCCAGATTGTCCAGATCTTTTGTCCCAAGGGCCAGTTAGACAAACTGATTCTTGGTTCAGGGCTGTAAGGGCTTGGCTGTTAAAGTGGATGTAAACCCAATCTCATCCTTTCTAAACTACTGCCATAGTTGTTATCTGTAAGGATATACATTCCTCCTGCGTGTATCCTTACCTGTCAAATGTCTCCCCTCTGTCTGTTATGAGACCAGGAAAACTTCAGATTCTGTGGGTGGGTCTGTTGTCCAGAGCTCGGTGGGTGGAGTCGTGATGTCAGTAGACTACCCGTCCACCTCTACACCCCCCTTGTCAACATTAAGTTTCTCCTGTGTATTTCTTACATTGAACTTCTGCTATGATCACTAACATTCAGCCAAAACCCAGAAAAGTCACCACATGACTTCAGCATGCCCAATCATGCTGAGGTGTGAAGCTGGAGAAGAAAGGAGGAGGGGATGAGAATTACACATAATGCCTCTCTAAGGCTCATGCATGAGATATGTAAATCACCTGTCACTCACAGCAGAGAGGAAGAACTGTCCATTTTTATCTCACTGAAAAAAGATAAGAGGATTGCTCAGAGCTGGATTAACTCTTTGTGGCAAGACTGGGCACAGATGATATGAAATCTTATACTGTACAAGTTACAAGCCTAAATTAAAAAAAATGGGGTTTACATCCACTTTAAAGCCCAGCTCGTGAAGGGCAAAGACCTATTGAATTCAATCAATGCTATGCTCTTGAAAACTAGAAAATCAACTTCTTGCTAAGTCTACAATCACATTTAGTGTATTCTTCTTGGTGCGAGACAAAGATATTCCATCCCAGAAAGTTATTTGATGAATGAGTTCTGTATTTTGGCTTTGAGTACCATTAAGAGTCCATTCTCAGCTTTAGTGGTTTGTTTTCAGCGACTGCTTGCCTCTCACTCCATAGTGGAGGCCTTTGGATAATGTGTGGATCACATTGTCCCTCTTGTATATTCCCTAGTGACTCTGAGCCTGGTGCTGTCACTTCTTCAAACATTATCCTTTAAACTTTTCAGGGACATTCCCCTGTCTATCCTTACTCACAAGTTTGCCTTTCTTGGCGTTATAACTTCTGCAAGGCAAGTTTTTGAGTAGGCAACCTTTATTTATAAAGAACTCTTTCTTGTGCTACACAAGGACAAGGTTGTTCGGTGTCCCAGGGCCTCTTTTCTTCTCAAGGTAGTCTCTTCCTTTCACCTTAACTGTAGCTCTATGCCATATACAGAAGCCTTGATACATGAAATTCATAGATTCATCGATTTACTTCCATTGGGTGTACCACGGAAAACAGTAAGGGAGGTTACCCTGAAAGGATACAAGATACCACAGGTAGATACCCTCTACTAGGATTTAGTTTTCTTGTGAAATAGGTTACTTATGGCCCTAAAGTATGGCAATATACTGTACATAATGCACACTGATTAGAGAAGAGATGGAAAATTAAAAGTCCAACTTGCTCTTACAGTCAAGCTTGAAAAATTCCTTGATACTGCAGTACTTCCTGCAAATTGAGGATTTACCAACGTCAGCCTACATTTTTCTTTTAAACATTTCAATTCAAGGTGACTGTAGCCACAGTAGTGACATAAGAAGGAAAAACAATGGGCGACTAGGGATGCAGCCCATCAATCGCTCCCAGAATTTTTTAGGATGTAAGACTGTTTTTGGGTGGTCTTAGCTCTTCAACAGAATATAGGTACCAAGAGGAGCAGGTGATGATACAGGAAAGTATAAACTTTCTTCTATTGCCCAGACTTTTTAGTTCATTATCTCAAAGAGTGACTGAGTTGTCTAAATTGAGAAGCCAGCGTATAAGTTAAAAAGCAGAAGGGGGTGTTAATGTTGGTAAATCTACAACTTGGCACATAAAAACCTGACAAAATTTGTAACTCTATTTAAATGTAATTATCTTTAATTATCCAAACCCTTTACTAGAGATGAGTTTGGGCTTCCTATGAACTCACTTCTATCTAAACAACAAAGTCACACGCTTTTTTTTTGCCCAATCAGGTAATTGGACTAAAAAAGAGTGTGACTTTGAAGTTTGGATAGAGGTGAGTTCAGAGGACACCCAAGCTCATCTCTATTCCTTACCAGAGCTTTAGAAAGAGCCTGATGAATATAAGAACTAGGATGATATTTTAATAGCACCCCAAGGCATAGGGGCTGTATTTATATAGTAAAGGGCTTACATTTCAGCAACTCTGACTATAGTATGGCACAGGTGAGATAGAATGGATAGATAGATAGATAGATAGATAGATATATAGATAGATAGATAGATAGATAGATAGATAGATAGATAGATAGATAGATAGATAGATAGATAGATAGATAGATAGATAGATAGATAGATAGATAGATAGATAGATTTTTTTCACTGCCACATTTCTCACATTTTCAGGGAATCAACACTCTGTGCTTAAAGACCCAACCTGCTTCAAATACCCAGCAGAATTTAACCCAGAGAATTTCCTGAATGAGAAGGGGGAGTTTCAGAAGAATGGAGCCTATATGCCTTTCGCTGCAGGTAGATAACCCAAAGCAAATATCTTTTGTGAAAACTTCTCTTATGTTTATGTTTTGAGACCTTTTTAAGTCCTAAAATAGTTTACACTATGTTACATTAAACCAGATTGTTTGCATTTTCTAAAATGCTCTGTTCTAGTCCAGCACCGAAAAGTTGTTGTCGCACCGATTTGAACAGTGCGATAGCTGGCAATAGGGCGCAACTTGTCATGCAATTTGAAATGTCAAATCGCTCCAATGTGAATGAGGGCTAAATGTCATTTACAGTTTTTTACCTTGTCCCTGCTGATGGGGGAATCCCTCCCACTGTGCTATTGTGTTATGCCAGTGGGCAGCCTTCCCTGCCAGCAGAACACAATGATCACTGTGTCAGGGTTTTCGTGTACATTCATCCTGCGTGGGGTTTTACCTTCTGTTCGAGCTGCTCCAGTTCCTGCTTATCTGCCCTGAACCTAAATATTATTAAACCTTTGCACCTGTAGCTTAGTATTCGAGCAATGTGTTTCCACGCTGAAGCCAGACCCTCCCATTTCTCTGGCATTTGCTCTTTCTGAGTATTCTCTTCTGTATGTTGTTTGATCCTGTCTTTGTTCTCAGTGTTTCCCTCTGGCTGAGCAGTTATATTCCCTTTAGTTTCTGTACACGGATCCCTTCATCTTCTGTTGCTGTGTGTGTCTCTCTCAGTATAGTGTCTGTGTGTACCCTGTGTCCTTCCAGTGCACTATTTGGTTGCACTGTGCATGCACGGATGTGCTAGAAAGCCGCAACCTGGGGATTGCCTTGCAGAGCAACATTTGCGCCTCCAGTGGCTCTGGTGAGGTCCGGTTGGCTCCTTAGACCCTGCGATTCTGGCACATCTATGTTTGTGTGTGGTCAAACTGCTTCTGCAGCTGCGAGGATACATTCCTGGGTACACCTGGTTAGTTGTCCATTGGCCTGCTAGTTCTTGAGTTACAGTCCCAGGTGGTCTTATCCTCTGATCGCGACATGCACTGCTGGTGGCTATAGCCACCAACAGTGATCACATGAAAAAAATCTGACAGGCAGGTTGTAATGAAGTTGATTGATGGATTGACAACCAGCCTGCATATACATGGTTCGAATCTCGGCTGGTTCAGGATCTATATCCAGCTTTAGTTTACAAAGTAGAAGGCATATCCATAAAATATATAAATCCACATATAGTTCACAATTAGTTTACAGAGTGTATTCATATAAAACACACTTTACCAGTAAGTACAAGCACCAGTACATATGGAATCACAAAAAAATAGTATTCTATGTTTGTAAATTATACCATGAGCCATAGCCATAAACTAAAATGGGCACAAGGAATAATGAAAAGGTAAAAAAGATTATGTAGGTGAAAAACATTCCAGACTCCTTCACTCCCTAAGGCACCCCCAAGAACCAATTAGAATGAAAATAATAAAAATTAAGAGGAATGAAAGGAAGGCGGAGAGGCGTTCAATGGAAATAGAAGCTAAATCAAGGTCATTGTTATTCTTTTATATAAAGCTTTCAACATCTTACCTTCATCCTTTTTTACAATGAAATGTAGGCAGAATAATTTTAGCAGGGGTTACCTGAGACCTCCAAATTTTTTCAAGGGTTCCTCCAGGGTAAAAAAGGTGGAGAAAGCCTTGTTTAAATACTTGCCCATCACCTGGTTTCCTTGTAGACTTTCCAGTTACTATTGTAACATCGATGCTTCTATAGCCAAAAGCAGAAATATGAGTCTGGACTAAAGTACAGCAGTGTAGAATTTTGCTGTTTTTTTTTTTCTATGTAGCTAAACAACCAGTATAATTTAGCAATTAAAACATATAACATTTTTTTTCTAATACAATACTATATAAACCTACTTCTCTTGTACATTTTAGGACAGAGAAATTGCCTTGGGGAGCCAATGGCACGAATGACGCTTTTCCTCTTCCTCACCACCATCTTTCAGAACTTTGAACTTAAATCTTCTGTGCCCTTTAAAGAATTGGACATTGCACCTCTAGTATCTGGATTTGGGAACCTGCCTAGGAATTACAAATGTGCATTTATAACCCGTTAGTAAAGGGACAGTAAAGGTACTCAGAGTAGGAAATAAAGTGTACCTGTGGTGCCTTTACATGTGGTAAACTGGCTGAAGAAAAGGTGCCTCAGTGGGTTTATGGCCAGATTTCTGTGGCCCAGGAGACTCAAAACCTGGACCATACATTATGCAATTACCAACTAGAGTTTGCATATTTATATCCTTGTAGACACCCTCCTTTTCACCAACCAGGTTGTCTATCACATTTTGTGGTCTATAGAGAAGCCATGTTTTTTTATAAATGCTGTATTACTGCAACCATTTAAAGTGTATCTATACAATAGCCAGGTGTTACCACAGTACAAACTAATTGCTGTAATTATTGTCTTAAAATTGAGTCTTCTAGGTGTTGGCTCCATAGGGTGTAAATGAGCTGGCAGAGTATCCAGTTTAAAGAGGACCTTTACTCTCTCAATCAACTTTACCTATTTGTAATCCTTATGGTGCTAGCCTTAGTAAATAGATAGGTATATTTATTGTATTTACTTGTTTTAACCTTTTTTATGCTTCTTCAGTTGCTTCCTAGTTACTGGCCCAGTCCAGAATGATGTCATACATCCCAGAAGTCTTTATGGGCATTTTATTTTTCTTTCGTCTGAAGGAGGGGCTTTCTCAGCTAGGCACACCTTCCTGTATAAATGCCTGAGCTAAGGGCAATAGAATTCCAAGAAGTAAAAGCTAAATTAATTATCTTCTCCTACTCAAGCTCACAGCCAGAAATGCTAGGGGGGGGGGTGTTTTTCAAAGTGATTTCTCAACAAAATAAAGCATGGAGATGGATGGGGCGTTTACTTTAAATATTAAAAATAAATTAAATAACGTTTTCAGTTTATGATGCTTAGATACAGTTGGGTTCAGCTTTAGGCCCCTTTCACACTGCTGTAACTTAAAAGTCACGCGATTTTACCTTGATTTTGTAACTGTGATTTTGCCGCGATTTTAGGGAATGTCTGTGTAAACTTGAGGTCTATAGTCTATATGCCTCTCAGCAAATAGCTTGGGGTGTCTACTTTCCAAAATGGGGTCATTTGGGGGGGTTTTGTGCCACCTGGGCATTCCATGGCCTCCGAAACTGTGATAGGCAGTGAAGAGTGAAATCAAAAATTCACGCCCTTAGAAAGCCTGAAGGCGGTGCTTGGTTTTCGGGGTCCCGTACGCGGCTAGGCTCCCAAAAAGTCTCACACATGTGGTATCCCCGTACTCAGGAGAAGCAGCAGAATGTATTTTGGGGTGTAATTTCACATATTTCCATGGCATGTTTGAGCAATATATCATTTAGTGACAACTTTGTGCAAAAAAAAAAAAAAAAATGTCTCTTTCCCGCAACTTGTGTCGCAATATAAAATATTCCATGGACTCGACATGCCTCTCAGCAAATAGCTTGGGGTGTCTACTTTCCAAAATGGGGTCATTTGGGGGGGTTTTGAACTGTCCTGGCATTTTATGCACAACATTTAGAAGCTTATGTCACACATCACCCACTCTTCTAACCACTTGAAGACAAAGCCCTTTCTGACACTTATTGTTTACATGAAAAAGTTATTTTTTTTTGAAAAAAAATTACTTTGAACCCCCAAACATTATATATTTTTTTAAAGCAAATGCCCTACAGATTAAAATGGTGGGTGTTTCATTTTTTTTTTTCACACAGTAATTGCGCAGCGATTTTTCAAACGCATTTTTTGGGGAAAAAACACACTTTTTTAAATTTTAATGCACTAAAACACACTATATTGCCCAAATGTTTGATGAAATAAAAGAGATGATCTTAGGCCGAGTACATGGATACCAAACATGACATGCTTTAAAATTGCGCACAAACGTGCAGTGGCAACAAAATAAATACATGTTTAAAATCCTTCAAAAGCCTTTACAGGTTACCACTTTAGATTTACAGAGGAGGTCTACTGGAAAAATTACTGCCCTCGATCTGGCCTTCGCGGTGATACCTCACATGCATGGCGCAATTGCTGTTTACGTTTGACGACAGACCGCCGCTTGCGTTCGCCTTAGCGCGAGAGCAGGGGGCAACAGGGGTGCTTTTTTTTTTTTTTTTTTTTTCTTTATTATTTTTTTGCTTTTTTAATCTTACTTTTAAACTGTTCCTTTCATATTTTTTTTTTTAATCATTTTTATTGTTATCTCGGGGAATGTAAATATCCCCTATGATAGCAATAGGTAGTGACAGGTACTCTTTTTTGAAAAAATTGTGGTCTATTAGACCCTAGATCTCTCCTCTGCCCTCAAAGCATCTGACCACACCAAGATCGGTGTGATAAAATGCTTCCCCAATTTCCCAATGGCGCTATTTACATCCGGCGAAATCTAAGTCATAAAATGCTCGTAGCTTCCGGTTTCTTAGGCCATAGAGATGTTTGGAGCCACTCTGGTCTCTGATCAGCTCTATGGTCAGCTGGCTGAATCACCGGCTGCATTCTCAGGTTCCCTGTTGAGACAGGAGAGCCAGAGAAAAACACGGAAGACGGTGGGGGGGGGGGCATTCCCTTCCACGGCTTGTAAAAGCAGTCTAGAGGCTAATTAGCCGCTAGGATTGCTTTTACATGAAAGCCGACCGCTGGCTGAAAAGAATGATACCAAGATGATACCTAAACCTGCAGGCATCATTCTGGTATAACCACTCAAAGTCGTGAATGGCGTACCTGAAGACAAAAAAATGGTTAACAATGGTTAACAATAAAGCACAGTAAACAGTAAAGTATAAATAATTACATACCTGAAAAACAAACATGATAAAACATAATAACAATAACAATAACAATAACAATAAAACATTGCAGAATAGAATACAGTAAAAAAGAGCAGAACAATAGAGAGAGAGAATAGAGAGAGAGAGAACAATAAAACGACAACTATTTTTTTTTTATTTCATATATTTATTTATTTTTTTACACTTTTTTTGTAACTAACTTTTATAACTGTAACCGCTTCCAGGTTCGGGTCTCTCAAAATGCGATGGCATCTTGGGAGACCCTGTGAAAGTGTGCCTAGTATGTGCAATGCTGTACTCTACGCTAATACTCAACTAGTGTATGGTAGCGATCAAAACATTCACCAATGCAAAGACCAGGATTGTCAGGACAGGAGGGACAATAATAGTGGGTGTCACGCCTATATCCGCGCTTGCTGCAGACACTACCTCTTTTTTGGGGGGGTTCGTTGGGTAGGGGTACTCGGGAGGACATAAAAATGCCTCTCATGCAGCCGACTGCATTTGGTTGGGGATGTGAATGGGGGAAGTACGGGCGCTGCAGAAGTGGTGGGCTCCCAATTAGGATTGGCGAATGCAGCAGGAAGGGCACTATGGGCACGACGGGCCTGTGTTTGTCTTTTTGGTGGCAGCGGGACACTACTTGTGCTTGCCACCTCACCAGCTTGAACTGCACTTATGGGACTCGCCACGTCACCAAGTGTTACTGCAGTGCTGGTTTGACTACGACCGGGGTGTACTACGCCGCTGGTGCTTGCCAGTTCCCCAAAACGCTACCAAAAAAACTGTTAGCGATCGCAGGGATCAGGCCTGACTCTGCGAACGCTGCAGTTATGCGTTTAGAGTTTTGTAAGTGACAGTGATCGATCGATACTGCACTTGGGTGGGCTGGGCTGGGCCGGGCGGAGGGGCAAAACGCAGGTGCTAGCAGGTATCTGGGCTGATCCCGCTAACACTGCGTTTTTGGGAACCCTAAACTGCTGGGGACGCTAGTATAGATCAGATCGGATCAGATATTGATGCGATCAGATACTATACCACTAAGGGAGGTGTATGCTGCGTGCGTGGGTGTTAGCGGTACTGGCGCTAACCTGACGCTGCCTGGGGCTGGTGCTTGCCAGTTCCCCAAAATGCTACCAAAAAAACTGTTAGAGATCGCAGGAATCAGGCCTGACTCTGCGAATGCTGCAGTTATGCGTTTAGTGTTTTGTAAGTGACAGTGATCGATCGATACTGCACTTGGGTGGGCTGGGCTGGGTCGGGCGGAGGGGCAAAACGCAGGTGCTAGCAGGTATCTGGGCTGATCCCGCTAACACTGCGTTTTTGGGAACCCTAAACTGCTGGGGACGCTAGTATAGATCTGATCGGATCAGATCAGATCAGATACTATACCACTAAGGGAGGCGTATGCTGCGTGCGTGGGTGTTAGCGGTACTGGCGCTAATCTGACGCTGCCTGGGGCGACGCATATCACGATCGGGGGGCTAAACCTTTATTCGGTAATAAATGGCGGGTGCCCTGACACTATAAAAAATAAACGAACTAACCAGCGTCAACCGTAACGGTTATACGGTGATCAGTGGTGAAAGGGTTAACTCGGGGGCAATCAAGGGGTTAAAACATTTATTAGATAGTATATGGGGGTCCCTGACGCTATAAAACACTGACGGCGAACCTAAATATTTACCTCACTAACTAGCGTCACCAGCGACACTAATACAGCGATCAGAAAAATGATCGCTTAGCGACACTGGTGACAGGGGGTGATCAAGGGGTTAAAACTTTATTAGGGGGGGTTAGGGGGGTACCCTAGACCTACAGGGGGGTAACAGTAACTGTCCCAACACTGTAACTGTCACAAACTGACACCTAGCAGTAATCAGAAAAAAAAAAAAAACCTGCTGGTGTCAGTTTGTGACAGGGGGGGGGTGATTGGGGGGGGATCGGGGGGGGATCGGGGTGTTTTGTATGCCTGGCATGTTCTACTGTGTGTGTGTAGTGTTGTGCACTCACATAGATGTCTTCTCTCCTCGGGCCGGAAACGGAAAATACCGACCCGAGGGGAGATGACATCACTTCCTTTGCTGCTGTTTAGCATACAGCAGCAAAGGAGTGTTCTCATTGGCCGGCGGCGATCGCGAGGGGGGGGCCACGAACGGATGGCCTCCCCCTCGTCTCTGATCGCCGGGGGACAGAACGGGACCGCCTCGGGTGGCGGGGGGGGGTCCGATTGGACCCCCCACCCGCGGGAGGCAAATCACGTACCCTGTACGTGATTTTGCCTGCCCGTGCCGCCTTGCCGACGTACATCGGCGTGAGGCGGTCCTTAAGTGGTTAAAGCTGAACTCCAGATAAGAAATGTATTGCATACTTGCATTGGTCCAGCGTGGGATAATGTACAGTAAGTATGCATATCTCATACCCGAGGGACCCCTGGGGAAGCTGAAATCACTGTAGTAGTCGGTGCTACTACAATGAATGCCGGGGTCTACAAGGTCCTGTGCTGTTGGCTGCCCCTCTGCATAGTAACCAATGAATACAAGGCATTCTCTGATTGGGCGGAGAGGCATGACGGTGATATCACAATCCTCACCTTGTTGTTCAATCAGAGAACACCTTGTATTTTATAAACCAAAAAATACAAGGCATTCTGTGAATGCCTAGCAAGTGACCTGCTGTGGTTACTATGCAGAAAGGAAGCTTCTTGGAGCAGGATCTGGAAGATTGCTGCTATCATTGCACTATAGTATCACTTAATACTACAGCGATTTGCATCTTCCACAGCGGTCCCTCAGGTATGATACATACATACTTACAGTGGGGACGGAAAGTATTCAGACCCCCTTAAATGTTTCACTCTTTGTTATATAGCAGCCATTTGCTAAAATTATTTAGGTTCATTTTTTTTCCTCATTAATGTACACACAGCACCCCATATTGACAGAAAAACACAGAATTGTTGATATTTTTGCAGATTTATTAAAAAAGAAAAACTGAAATATCACATGGTCCTAAGTATTCAGACCCTTTGCTGTGACACTCATATATTTAACTCAGGTGCTGTCCATTTCTTCTGATCATCCTTGAGATTGTTCTACACCTTCATTTGAGTCCAGCTGTGTTTGATTATACTGATTGGACTTGATTAGGAAACCCACACACCTGTCTATATAAGACCTTTCAGCTCACAGTGCATGTCAGAGCAAATGAGAATCATGAGGTCAAAGGAACTGCCTGAAGAGCTCAGAAACAGAATTGTGGCAAGGCACAGATCTGAAGAATGAAAAATTTAAGGGGGTCTGAATACTTTCTGTCCCCACTGTATATCAGGCCAAGTTGAATCAAGGTAACTATTCAAAAAAATCATACTTGGATATCAGCTTTACACAGGTTACTCTTAGATTATGGATTTGTATATAATATAGGCTGAGTTGCATGATGGGTAGTAAGCAATACCTGTTTTCTTAAAGAGTTATAATACAGTATGTAAATGTGGCGTACTGTTATGTCTTTGGTAACAGCTTCCCAGTGACTGAATATTCTCTTTGGCACACAAAGCAAATTTCAGTGGTATCTCATCCACACATGTATTAATCCTGCAACATCTATTGTGACACGTTTGGGATTTTGTAGCTCATTGGTAGTGCAAAATAGTGAGTTTACTCCACACTAGAAGTACGTCTTAGGGTTTTTTCTGCCCACTTTTATGTCAAACAAAGGAAAAGTTCACACATGAATATCTTCCCACACAGGGGGTTCTCACCATCGATGCGAACAAAACAGGATTCTGCCTCCTGACTATTTTTGCAGCTTTCCTGCTCATACTTAACACCTTTGGTCCTTCTGACCATCAAACACGCAGTCCCAGTGCTCGGGCACCCTAACGCTGCACTACTGTCACAGGCTCAGATCTTTGTCTGTCCTGACCTGGATAGCACGGTGCAGAGGTGCACCTCCCACTGCTTCCTTAACACACTGACCCCCTCAGAAGGGTGGGGCCCTGACCTACAATCCTGAAACTTCTATGAAGGCCTCTAAAATCAAATCTGGCCTAGACTGTCATTTTAGACCATGGCATGGGCTTCCCTACCACACTATGTAAGGGTATTGTGTGTCTGTTTGACCTGGATGCTCCTCGGTTCAAAAGATGTTTATTTGTGCATGGTAGCACATAGTGAAGGTCTCTATAGAGACAAGGAACGACAAGTCTCTAAGGTACAGTAATCCTGCCAGAATCGATCATTTATAGAATTTGCGATTAGTAGCAATCAATCATGTTTTGTGGATTCTATAACTCCCCCCCAACCTTCATCAGGGCTACAAGAAATGATATCAGGAGTCACTCTCTGATGATGTCTACTACGTCAAAACACATTGGGTGGGGCTAACAGTCGTGACGTCATCAAGCGCTTTGATGGAAGTCAAATTAGATGGAGTGGAAATTAGATGCCAATTGGATGAATGTAATGCGAGATTGCCTTGCTGGGCTATATGTGAGTCTACACCTTATACAATTTTAAAATAAATTAGAGCTTTTACTTTTATTACCCTATGCAAATTTTCTATTCCTCTTCATGCCACTATTGCGGGGGAATATACAAGCATGTACCAGAATATGCTGGCGCAACAGAGACTGGGACCATTTAACCCTTTAAGTTCAATTTGGCCATGCATTATATGGTCATACCAGTCTGGTAAGAGCCTGTTGTGCACATTGAGGGGAGCACTGGTTGGTGGGTGTCTTTGTTCAAATTTGCCCACAAGAAGTGGATCCCTTGATCTGTACTATTTTAAAGAGTGGAATGCTACATCAAATTTTTTTGGAAAATGGACTTAAAGGAGAAGTACAGCCTAATTTGGCTGTACTTCTCCCGTGGATCACAGGAGTGCAATTTGCTTTTCACTCCTGTGACCCGTTCTCAGCAGACAGCACACTGAAGTCTGCTGTCGACTGACATTACAGAGCCGGTCCAGGCTCGGGATGGATCGCGACCATATGGTCGGGGACCGGGACCCGGCTAAGCCTCTCAGCGAGCCGCTGAGAGCCTGAGCCAGCCACTCCCGCCCCCCTCCACAGCCCAGCGCTTCAGTGAGTGCAAGGGGTAGGGCAGAGAGCTGGGGACTGACAGTGCCCCAGCTCTCTGCTCAGGGAGCTCTAAGACCTGAGGGATGGGTGGTGTTTGATCGCTCAGTTCTCAGTGTTAGAGCTGGCGGGGGACAACTAGGTAAGTATGATTTGAAAAAAAAAAAAATCCCATACTTCTCCTTTAATGGACACTAATAATTTGGTCACTTAAGTTTCATTGGACTTTGGTATTCGCTAATTGCATTCACTTGCTGATTCTGCACCTTGCATGTGCATGTTTTGGTGACTGTTCAAAGTGATACATTTATGGTTTGTGTACACAGGTTTGAATTGATTTATTCTGCATTTTTGTAGCAATGCACTTTTTCTTTAACAAAGGTGAATGTGCCAAACCAACTGAAGTTGTGATTAGCAGCAAGCAAAAAGGTTTGGGGTTCTTTAGCCCCCCCCCCCCTTCATCAGGTGTACAAGAAATGATATCAGGAGTATATTAAATAAATAATCTGTTTGGGAGGTTTTCATAGGGTTAGAGTGCATTCCCAGTTTTGTTTTGTGGGTACACATCAGAACATTAGTAATCTCTCATTATACTAGGTGTATGTATAAAGCCATTATATAAAGTCATACATAGATTGAGAGCATATAAATAACAAAAATCAGAGCATTGTTATCTTACAATAACATAAAATGTAATAAAAAATTAATACACAAATATTTTCTCATAATATTATTATATATTCATATTTATATTATATTTTTGTGTTACTATATACTGGTATTTTGGTAAAAAGTGTGGTAAAGTTATTTACAAATATAATAAAGGCTTTTTTTTCAACATTTTATGTCTTTTTTTAATTCAAGTCTAGAAAATAAATGAGCATGAAAACAAAAGAAACCCAAAGGGAGAAGGAGAGGAAGGAGTTGGTTAGGAATGATGACATTAATTGAAGGGGTTAAAGGCAAACAATTTTTATAAAACAAAATATATATATATATTTTTTTTTTTTACTTGTGTACTGTTATTTAGTGCAAATCTTGAAAAAACAAATCAAAATACATTCCATCGCCTTGGTTCTATGAAATCTGGGATGGGTCTTAATTGATAAAATTATTTGTGATCAAATCACTTCTTGGCAGCAAAGTTATCGGATTAGGATAATTACATCTAGAGATTTTTACAAGCTTTGATATCATTAATTATGTTCTTGTACAGTCAACATCTGCCTTGACACATTACATGGCATTGGGTAATAGAATTAACCCATTCATGATGGAAAGTACTCCTTCAGCTCTGACCACAAGTTAATCTTTAGGGTGACTATTAAGTTGCCTATGTGTATAAATGCTGGGAAACATTCCCAACTCTCATTGTAACTGAGGAAGCAACGTTGTCTTCAACATTATATAACAAATCCAGTTTCGGATTACTAGCTTCTTCTAGCTATACTATGGGTCAGTTGTATATTTTTATAAACATTGTTATCATTTATTTATCAATAAAGCTTGCAAACACTGTCCTCAAGCATTGGCCACTCTCTACACTCCTGCAGCATAGAGCAGGACCTAGTTTTCAAAGTAAAAGCTGGTTCCAGTGATCTCTCTGAGTACAATGGCTGAGGTGAGAGAGGAAGCCCTAATATAGGAAATACTTTGATGAAGGTTTTTGGGAATATCTTGTAAGCCCAAGGCCCACATGGTTGAAACTGTTAAGAAATTTTAGATGAGTGGAGATCTTTACTACATCAAATAATGCAACTGAGAGGAATTACAAGATTATAAGTACATTTTTTGGTATACAAGGACGTTTAGGAATCAATAACTTTAATGTAACTAAAACTGTGAAAAGGTTTACTAGAATAATATACAGATAGATATGTATTTGGTACTGAACATAGTTTCTTTAAGTAGGCTAATATGCCCAGGGGGCAGGTAGGTCTGCCTAATCATGTATAACACAAAGAAAGTATTATTATGGTGCAAGGAGTAGGTATAATGTACATATAACCCCCTTAATAGTGCAAAGCAGACTAATAATATAAGGAGCACACCACATAAAAAAGAGTCTCTGAATGAAAAATGAGTCCACGCACGCAGCAAATACAGTTCACAAAGCCACTCACGTTAGATGGGTAAAGTACTCCTCCTGAGACAGGAACAATCTCCTAGAACACAAGAAGGAACACAAAGGGGCTCCAACTCAGTGTAGTGTCATTAGATGTTTAATTATAGTAAAAAGCCAAATACACATTTTCAGGAAGAAAGGGGTAAAAACTGAATGTATATAGCCATGTACAAGGAGACAATCCACCCCGAAGAACCAGCGTACTGTCACTGGATGGGAAGCCAAATCCATTGAGCCCCGGGAGTCAGAAGAAGCACCCTGGAGCGCAAAGGCAGATGTGATGTTTGGTTTGAGAAAGAAGCCAATAGAAGCTTTGAAACGCGTTACCAGCCCACAATGTGATGTCACATCTGCCTTTGAGCTCCAGGGTGGTTCTTCCAACTTGCAGGCTTGGTGAATTTGGTTTCTCATCCAGTGACAGCGTGCTGCCAATGGTCCCCTCATGGTTGCTCAGGGTGGATTGTCTTCTTGTACACGGCTACATACAGTATGTGCGGTTTATACTCCTTTCCTCCTGTAAGAGTATACTTGGCTTTTTATTATTTTTAAACATCTAATGATACTGCACTGAGTTGGCTCCCCCTTGTGTTCCTTCCTGCCTAAGCATGTGACCACTGTGATTGGCTGTCACAAAGGTCCCACGATTGAGAGCCATTCCTGCCGGTTCTCCATCATAAGTACAGAAGGACAGCTGTCTTTGAGAGCTCAGTCTCTGTGCTGGGAGTGGGCAGTGAACATGCACTCAGCACAGAAACCTCTGCCGCTCATAGAAGCATATGTGCAACATGTGGGCATTAAAACATTATGGATTAAATGGGCCTCAAAAAGATTTAGGCTGGGTTCACACTAGTGCCAATTGGATGCTGGTTTTGCACCCAATTCATGTAACAGGAGATTGTGACCGACTCTCTATGAAGCCGGTTCACACATCTCCGAAGCGGTTGCGGAGCGAATTGCACAGGAGTCCTGTGCGTCTTACGCTCCATTTGAGGTCTGAATTCAGGCAAAAATTTGGGCCTGATTCGTCCCTGAAACAGAGAACAGGGACGCACTGGACCCCTGCTGTCAGCTGCATCTGGCATCATTTATCAAAACTCTACTCTCAAACAAAAAAATAAACAATAACAAAAAAAATTCAAAACTTAATTGATACACAAACCATTTTTGCAATTTAATGTTATTAAAAATACCTATTTTAATCTAAGCTGTGAATTTCTAAAACTGTCAAGATGAACATATAACTGACATTGAGGCAGGTTCAGTCTGTTTTCTCCACTGCAGGAGGCGCTCGTCCGCAGCGGCAGTGCAGAGGTCAAGGAAGTCAAAAAGAACATGGTCCCTCTATTGTTTCCTGGGTCATTGACGCAGTGATCCGGTTGGATGCTGGCCTACCCATGTGACTCTGGTGGCTATCCTAGGTGTGGCAGAGTCTATTTAGAACCCTGGCACCTGAGTTTGGTGTGCATTTAGTGTGTGGGTAGTGTAGCATACCTCCCAACCTTTTGAGATAATATTGAGGGACACCTGTCAGCAAAAGTATGCATTCAAAGGACATACCCCCTTGGTACGCCCCTTAAAGGAGAATTGTACAAAAAACAAGATTGGTTAAACCCACAAGTGCTTTTTTTACCACCATTATTCCTTTATATTGGCATTTGAAATTTACAAATGCAGCAATTTAGAAATTGGATGAAAGGTTTAGCACTGGAAAACACTTTTTGATAGATAAAAAGTGCATTTTATATACATCTGTATAGATCGGACCAAAATGAGGGACAAATGAGGAGGAAAGAGGGACAGAGGGACATTGCTCTAAATCAGAAAGAACAAACAACCCCCATGGTTGGGTGGGACTTTAAAAGTGACCAAGAACAAAAATTTTATCAAAAATATCAAATTTATTGAAAATTACATATATTGAATAAAAGACTCAAGTCGAATAGCGACAAAAAGTACATGAATGATCATGCATAATAAAGTATTGCATAGTACGTGCAGACAAAGTTAAGCTGATTGGATGAACCCAACGTTTCTGGCTAGATGCCCTTCTTCAGGGAAGTTTTAACATCCAGGGTCTGGTATCTATTGAAAAAATATACATATATACATATCATTTAGTAAATGATTTATATAAACAATGTAAACAATGTAAGTCTGTCTTGTTTTGTATTTCTTAATACAATAAAGAGTTGCGCAAAGGTACACAAATAAAACAGCATAAAAAGTATACCAAGTAGTAGTATTGTCCTCATAGATGAGTGGTGAAAAATATCCAGGGAATAATTTGGAAAAGGCTGCTAATGCGTAACCCCAAAACTAGTCTCACACGGATTCCACAGCGATGGTCCGGTATAAAACATGGGTATAACTCAGATCAAATGATCTGAAAAAGATGGAATAAACTCTAATAGTATGGCAATATAGCAAATTAATGCTCAAATACGTTATAAGTAAGGATATAAAATATCTAAAACAGACTCCATAGGAAAATACATACCAGTGGAGACAACATATCACAAATGTCACCGCACGAACGGAGGCATATCCAGTGTGTATAAACCAGCTGAGAGTATATCCTCTCAGCTGGTTTATACACCTGAGCCCAGCTTTAATTGCATTTTTGTAATAAAGATATTATTTTTTATTAACTACCGCCTCATGATATGCCCACAAAGTCCGCCTTGTTTTGACAAGAGTTTTTTCTAACTCAATCAATCCTTTCTAGACATGTCACATGTTTCCTGTCTAGAGTGGCGTACCAGTAGCTCCAGTCTGCAGCCAGATACCGTTGCATGCAAGCAGTGATCAGACAGCAATGAAGGGGTTAATTTAGTAAAAAATATAAGGGGGGGGGCGCTAAAGAGGCTTTTATTACTGTAATTCAAAGTGTTCTCTTTACAGGAACACTTAGAATTTAAACTTCTTTCCCTGTTTGCAGCTTCTCAAGGCACAGTGATTGCTGCGCTCAAGTCCCTCAACCAATCTCGCAATCCGGATTTGGCTGTTTCTGTGTGCCTCAGACCCTGAGGCAGCCAGGCACCCCCATTAACCCACAATTGCCGGTACCACAGCGATAAGGGGTTAATGCTATCAGATGACAGTGTTCCTTTTACAGGAACACTAATGCCGCGTACACACGGTCGGACTTTTCGACCGGACTGGTCCGACGGACGCCGACGGACCAAATCCGGCGGACTATCCGATCATGTGTGGGCTCCACCGGACCTTTAGCGGACTTTTCCAGTCGCAATTCTGACGGACTTTAGATTTGGAACTTGCTTCAAATCTTTACGTCGTAACTCCGCCGAACCCAGAAATCCGCTCGTCTGTATGCTAGTCCGACGGACAAAAACCAACGCTAGCACAGCTATTGGCTACTGGCAACTTCCTTATTTTAGTCCGGTGTACGTCATCGTGTGACAGGAAATGCAGATGTGACAGGAAACATGTGCCCTCCACTTACACGAGCTGTGTTTATTGGTTGTTTGTTAAAGTTGATAAAAAAAACTTTGATTGTAGACCACATGCTTCCTGTATAGAGTGGAGCTTCAGTCTGCAGCCAAGAATACAGACACAACAGTTGTTCTTATTACAACACTGAGATTGACCAGGTGGGCATGATAAAGGTTTTGAGAGACTTTTAAATCAGAAAATTCTGAAGATCATAGAAGGGTGAAAGTAGCTAACTCTGTTACAGCGCTGACATTTTTTGTAATAGAAAATAGGTCTACACCTTTTGTGGAACAGGTCTGCTTCTTCCATATGGGTTCCATATGGGTTTCACAAGTCTCTTAGTGCTGCCAAGAGTTGGCTTAATTTTTTAAAAGTGTATAAATATTATTGAACAGTAATGAAAGTGTGCTGGAGAAGTACTTCAATGCATTTATCAAGCTTGGTGGAAAGAGAGGCAAAAAATTTGACAGACTTTTGCCAAAAAGGATACTCCCTCTTGTATGTTAAAAGGTTTGTCTTCAACTGACATGCTTACCAACCATGAATAAATTGTCTACATTCTCTGCTTTGCTTTTCATGGACTTGACAGTGCATATTAACCATGGAATTTATATAGGTGGGGTGCAGCGTGGTGCTGTGGCAATAATACACACATTGTCCCAGTGCGATTAAATAACTTGAGATAATACAAAGACAGTTCACAAACACCCGTGGGAAGGCAGCCCAGTCAGGAACACTCACAGTTCCAACAGCATGTAGCGAGCAGGTTTTGGGCGAACTGACAGCATCTGTAGAGAGGGGCAGAATGCGGCCTGTCTGTCTTGAGCCCAAGCAGGCAGATGTCCAGAGAGGTTGTGAACCCTATGCTTTCCCTCCTCATCAGGAATCTTTTCCTACCAGGGTACCCGTTTCTACTCTACCAACTCGTAAATGCATGACAAACCTGGGAGCCAGGGCCTTTAAAAAGCTCTGCCTGACCCAAGATGGCTGCCAGAGTCACATGGGACAGCAGCATCCAATCAGATCACTTCCCCAGTGACCCAGGAAACCATAGAGGAACCATGTTCCTCCTACTTTCCTCTCCAACTGCAGTGCCGCTGCAGAATAGCACCACCTGCAATGGAGAAAGTAGACTGCACCTGCCTAGCTATAGACCATACACCAGAGCCTAGTGAAGTCTAATTTAAGAAAATTAAAGATTAAAAATACTCGCAATAGTAAGGAATGCATTTAGCGGTCATTTTCCAGAAGGACTAATGGACCCAGGTTAATCCAAGAGTATACAGATAGCGTAAGCAAGGAAATAAATAATTTGAAGCAGAAACAATACTGAGATCTGCCTGATTTCTAAACACTATACACATTAAAGCTCAACAACCTGAACATTTATGAATATTCAAATATATACAAATAAATATACTGTACTTATACTATATATTCTCTGCATGTAAGACTCGTACAATCAAGAAATATGCCATATGCGCATGCATGAGTAAATGCTGATGCACAGTGCACATGAGCATGAGCACTTACATAAGTATGACCATTTACAGCCATTCACTTGTATGGCTGGCTGTACACTCTACCTGTGGCTCTCTGGGTGTGGGAAAGCAACAAGAATTTTACCCCTTAGCGCTTTCGAGCCTCCAAGCTATGAGGTCTTATAGTCGCACTGCAAGGCATCTCAGGCAAATTCTATTTACATTCTTCCAATGGGCAAAATCCCAAGTGGATCTAGAATGTACCCCAATGACAATTTTATTAACTAGAAAGACCCTGTACAAGGGTCAGAAATTCATAATGCAAGGTATTTTAGAGGTTTTATGCTGGTGAGTTGAGACCTTTGATAAAGGTAAGGAGGCATGTGTATTGTAAGCTTCATTACTCATTTATTCATAAAAACATATATTATATTTACAAGTCAAGTGTACAAGTGGTAGTTTCTTTAACCACTTGACCTCCAGAAGTTATTACCCCCTTCATGACTAGGGCATTTGTTTGCGTTCAGCAATGTGCTGTTTTAACCACTTCAGCCCCGGAAGAATTTACCCCCTTCCTGACCAGTGCATTGTTTGCGATTCGGCACTGCGTCGCTTTAACTGATAATTGCACAGTCGTGCGGCCTGGCTCCCAAACAAAATTGACGTCCTTTTTTTCCCACAAATAGAGCTTTCTTTTGGTGGTGTTTGATCACCTCTGTGGTTTTTATTTTTTGCGCTATAAACAAGAAAAAGGGTCAATTTTGAAAAAAACGCATTATTTTTTACTTTTTGCTATAATAAATATCCCCAAAAAATATTTAAAAAAACATTTTTTTTCCCTCTGTTTAGGCTGATATGTATTGTATGGCATTTTTATTATTAATTTTTTTTTTACTAGTAATGGCGGCGATCAGCGATTTTTATCATGACTGCGACATTATGGCGGACACATCGGACATTTTTGACACATTTTTGGGACCATTGTCATTTATACAGCAATCAGTGCTATACAAATGCACTGATTCCTGTGTAAATGACACTGGCAGTGAAGGGGTTAACCACTAGGGGGTAGTGTAAGGGTTAAGTATGTCCTGGGGAGTATTTCTAACTGTGGGGGGGCGTGGCTATGTGTGACACATCACTGATCTCTGCTCCCCATCACAGGGAGCAGAGATCAGTGACACTGTCACTAGGCAAAACAGGGAGATTACATTAGCATCTCCTCGTTCCTCCTCTCCGTGAGGCGATCGCGGGGAGATGCTTGCTTACATTAGCCTCTCCTCGTTCTTCCTCTCTGTGAGGCGATCGAGTCTGCGGGACCCACGACCCGACTCACGATGCTCCCGGCCGGCGCACACTATATAAATGAAAAAGACAGAAAATTTTGAAAAAAAAAAACATGTTTTTCTTAGTATCAGTTATAAAAATTTGAAAAAAATAATCTTTCTTCAAAAATTTAGGACAAAATGCAGTCTGCTACATTTCTTTGGTAAAAACAACCCAAATCAGCATATATTATTTAGTCTTGTGTGCAATTCTACAAACTACGATGTACTGTATATATAGCGCTACCCCCTTAGGAGCTTCTGGATTTTTAGGTTCTCCCTCACATACACAGCCAGGCAACAGGAATTTTCTAGCATTCATACAGTAGAGAAGAACCAGTCCAGGGTAGCTGGTTTGGTTTTTGGTTTATTAGAGGATGAACTTGGATAGGTGATGGAAGATATGGGATACCCAGACCTATAACTTGAAAGCAACTTGAGGACTTGACACTGTCTCTGGCTACCAAAAATCACTAGGCTGTCCTCCCATAGGATAAATGGATCAGCTCAACTGGTAGAGAAAGGATTCCCAACACTGAATACAGGTGCTTCCCCTCTGTAATAAATGCCAAGGCACCAGGTTTCTTCCTAGATCCCTCAAGCCAGAGGTATAAGGTAGCTGTACTGGCTTTGAATGGCTCTAAGCTGTCCCTTTGTAGAAAGCTAGCTGGGTATTGCACTTTGCTGCTTCTCCTCTATCAGGCTCTGAGGGGTAGTGGTTGAAGCTACTCACTCTACCCCTTAGGTGAATCCTGTTGCACATGTGACTACTGAACAGGCTCCTGCTGCACAGGTCCCAAAGGCTCCCAGGATGGCTCAGCTAAGCCTAGCTGAGGCTGAAAGGGTGTGAGGCTTCTGCGGCTGCTCTTTCTCTCTTCTGGCTCCTTCCTTCTGCCCATGGGCAGATCCTCCCAGCATAGGGGCCCTCTCCAGGTGACTGGACCCTGGACCCTGGACCCCACATGGCCAGGCTCCAGAATATTTATGGGCTATCTCTCCACCTTCTAGCCCATCCCCAACCAAAGATTGGAGGAGACTCCCTACATATTTAGGCCTTATCTCTGCCTCTCCACCCTCTAAGTTCTAGAACTCTCCAGCAATTCTAGAAGCCAAGGGGAGGCAATATAGACTCAGCCCTTTATTTTTTTATTTATTTTTAATTTTTTAATTTTTAATTTTCATGTATATTAGACTGCAAGCTGCCGAAGAAGCGCTTAAAGGTGCGCAACATGTAGAGTTTTCTTCACCATGCCTTTACCACCAACCAGCTTTTCCTCCACTAACATCACCTCATTTGAATCAGTTTGATCGATTTTTCTTACTGTGGTAATAGTCAGTTGTGTTAGATGGTGTGAGCGTTGTTTAGACAAAACACCATGTTTTTAACATGTCATGCCAATAATGTTATTTTTATTCATAACAATAAAAATTTCTATTTTGAATTTCAATGCTATGGGTGTGCCTCTAAAGTCCATGTCTTCTTCTCTCGAACAAATTCTAGAAGCCAGGGGGAGGCGACAGAGACCTAAATGACCCCTTTTTGAAAATGAGACAGTCCAAGGTATTGAGTAAGAGGTATGGCAAGTTTTTTAAAGTTGTAATTTTTTGTCACAGCATCATCGTCATATGACTGATGGTGGTGATCAGGGATACTGACTGGTGACAGTATGTAAAATAAAATAATTTTTATTCCCTTTTTTTTCATTTTTTATCTTTTCCTCTTTTTTTACATTTTTTTTTTACATATTGTCATCAGAGTAGTTCAGTATCACTATAGTGACACTGTACTACTCTGGGGGGGTGATCAGGCATTTTGTTTTTTACACTGCGATTGCTAAGACAGAGGGGCGTTTAGAGGCAGAAGAAAAGCATCAAACACCTTTAAAATGTGTGTTTTTGATGCCCTGTGTGCATGAGGGCCAAATATTTCACTGCCTGCTACACCTTGTCTTCTAATTGCTGCATATTCTTTTATTATTTTACTGCCATTGTCAATTTATTTATTAAAGTTGCACATTACTGTTTGCCTGTGGCTGAAACCTCTGCATGAAAGGAAGTATGGTTAGACAAAGGTTTTGTAATTGACAAAAAATCTAATTAAAGTGCTAGATCACATTTACAGGAAAAATGTAAAGGTGAAGTAACATTGTACACCCTCCCTACCACTGTTCCGCTGTACTTACTGTACTGCCAGGGATGCTGAGCTGTCAGTGCCCATGCAGCCGCTCCAGCTGTCTGGAATTTGAAATCCCCACTCTTCTTCTTCTTCTCTGTGCAGCGCTTTTGGGGCAGACCAGAACGCTTCTGATTGGTCAGTACTATCACAGCGCATCGCTCTGGCCGACCCTGGAAACGCTGCACAGAGAAAAGCTGGGATTTCAAATCCCTGGACCATTGGACCAGCTGCATGAGCACTGACAACTTAGCATCCCCACAGTTAAGTACAGCAGGGACAGGGAGGAGGAAGGTGTATGGCGTTAGTTCACCTTTACATTTTTTTTCTGTAAAGGTGAACCAACACTTGACCTCCGGAAGGTTTACCCCTTCATGACCAGGCCTTTTTGTGCGATAAGGCAATGTGTTAGTGTAACTGTGCGGTAAAGTGACACTGTACCCAAATAAAATGTATATACTTTTTTCCCACAAATAGAACTTTCTTTTGGTGGAATTTGATCACCTCTGCGGTTTCAATTTTTTGCGCTACAAACAAAGAAAAGACCAACAATTTTGAAAAAAAAAAACGATATTTTGTACTTTCTGCTATAAATCCAATAACATTTTTTTTTAAATCAAATTTCTTCATAAGTTTAGGCCAATATGTATTCTGATACATATTTTTGGTAAAAAAAATCCCAGAATATATTAATTGGTTTGCGCAAAAGTTTTAACGTCTACAAACTATGGTATACATACTGGAATTTTTTTTATACTGGTATTGGCGGCGATCAACAACTTATAATGGGACTGCAATATTGTGGCGGCCAATCTTACACTGACAGTTTGACACTTTTTGGGGACCAGTGATACTAATACAGATCAGCGCTAAAAAATATGCACTGTCACTGTACTAATGACACTGTCTGGGAAGGGGTTAACATCAGGGGCGATCAAAGGGTTAACTGTGTTTTTCTACACTGTGGGAGGTGTTTTTACTATGGGAAGACATGGATCCTAATCCCTACTTTGCAGAGACACTGGATCCATGCCTTTCCTCCTGTCAGGACAGCGATCTGCCTTGTTTACATAGGCAGACCGCCATTCTGCCTCTCTGCTCGATGATTGGCGGGTGCCAGCGGACATCGAGTCTGTGGTAGCACTGCTGGGCTCCCACTCCTGCATGTGCGCCCCATTCCCGAAAGAGCCGCATTATGTATATATACATGATCTGGCACAGATTTGCCAGCCTGTAGCAGTAAAACTGCTATAGGGTGGACCTTAAGCGGTTAAGCTAAGACAGCCAAAAAGGATAGATTTAGACTATAAGGTTAGGGTTAGTTGGTGCGATGAGTAGGGTCAGAATGGCTATTGGTTTCCCGTAAATTGACTAGCAACATACTGCATGAAGGAACATTTTTACAACCATATGGGTAGCTTTTTTTGTGCACTTCACCATGTGCTGAAACTTACCCTCAGTGTAATAATGAAAGTATGCATATTTACTTGTATACGCTAAATGTATCTTTCCTACAAGATATTCCAATAATTGGATCAATCTCTTTGTGAGATGTTGGGTTTGTCTAGGACAAACAGCATGTCTTAATTCAAACATGCATGCATGCACTCCTGTCATACATGTGTCAAACAGACACTATTTTTTTTTTGTGATATTCTGCCAGTCCAGCCATGTAGGAACATGTCCAACATGTTTGCTCCACCTTTAATATGATTAGCTAGCTGTAATCTGTGCAATTGGATAAAGCTGACTGTCTCTGGCACGCATCAGACAGAACTCTCTGATTTTTCAAAACCGACATGGATTTAACTGCTGATATAACTCTGATTTTGGCTTTCCTGCTCTCCATTCTCATCTTGCATTTAGGTGTAAAGATATTTTGGATACGTGGGCACCTTCCACCTGGTCCAACACCTCTTCCATTACTGGGGAATGTTTTGGATGTTAAAGGAGGCAATATTGTAAACTCTCTGATGAAAGTAAGTTTCTTCAAACTTTCAATAACAAAGGATACATTTGACTTGTAATAAGTGATGCAATTAATGGCAGAGGTTCGATATAATCCAAAGGAAAATCTACACACTGGTGATGTCTTAGCTGACTGATTACATTTTTTTCCTGTGGAGACATAATCACTGAGTGGCTTTTTCTTCAGATTATACCAAGGATGTGGTTCATGTGTGGAAGAGTAACGGACTCCAAGCAAGTACCCTAATCCAGCACAAGGGGAACGCTTGGATAATTTGATCTGCGTACCTTTCATTGGCTCTACAAATTGAGAGGACCTTTGGTATTACACTGTGTGAAACAAGATCTGTCTGTATTGTCCCTCAGGAACCGGTTTCAAGCCAGCCACTATTTGTATGACGTGTAGTCCTCTAGAATTTACAATAGGTCCAGCAAAAGTAGGAGTAGGAGAAATCCACACATACATTTTTATTTAAACATGCTGTTATCATTTACAAAGAAAAAGTTGTCCAAGTCACAGAAGACCCAAAACCAGATACCTAGACACACCTGAACATACTTTCCTATAGTCTCTAGAGTTTGAAAATCATTTATCATTTTCCTTCCACTTCACAATTATGTGCCACTCTGGTCTATCACATAAAATCCCAATAAAATGCATTTATGTTTTTTGGTTGTAACATGACAAAATGTGGAAACTTTCAAGGGATATGAATACCTTTTCGAGGCACTGTATAATTGTTTTTTTTTTAGCATACAGCAAATAGACACTTTTTTGTTTACTAGATGCTAAATGTATTATCCTCTGTGTTAACAGCGTTGCTTACCTAAAGAAATGGGCATAGATACAAAATCTATTTTCCAATAATCCACCTCCATCATTGAGGGGACTTTGTGGCACTCATCTCTGAAAACTGAGAGGGACACTGAGCTGTGCCCTCCTGTTCACTCACTGTGGAGCCTTATCTCCTGCGGCTGACTTGTCAAGCCAAATTGCCTACACTGAACTCCCATCATGTTAATTATATAAATATTAAATTCTATACCTATGTTCATCACTAAATATAGTCATCAAATCTGACATATATTGTTACCTGTTATTGCCTTTGTACTCAGTATATATTTGTCTTATATACTCTGTTTTTGTAACTTTTAAATTGTAAAATTTATTCTGAAAATAATAAAATTATGGAAAAAAAATGCCACATACTGTATATGTACCTGCATGCTCTTTCTACACAATGACCATCATGGCAGATGGCTACAGGTTGGTGGTGAGGGAATATGTGGCTTTAAGAGAGAGGATTGAGGTTTAAGAGTGTAAAAATGACTTGATGGGGCAGTAGACACAGAGCAGTCTGATTTGGCAAAGTAGGTGGAGGATGGCCATCCGAGGGGTTGCCTGATGTTAGGAAAAAGTGATGTGGCTACATGTTGGATGAGGTTATATTTATATATTGCTGGTCTGGAGATTTACTGACATTGGTTAACAAATATAATCATACAAATATAATCATGGTGTACCAGCAATAGGCAAATAAGAATGGATGTAATAGGAGATGAGGGCCTAAAGTTTAGGTTGTAATGGACCCAAACATTTAAGGTGGCAGCCCTGGCTAAATTAGCTCCCATTGTGTTACAAATTCTTGGTCACATCTCAAAATATTTTTTGGCCAAATCCTATAGTGGAGTAGACCCTGCAGTGCAATGATGGTAGCACCTTGTCAGATAATGCACTCAGCTAGCTAAGGGGATATCTGCTAAAAATGTATTTCAGACTGAGCCACATAGATAGAGCACCGTTTTCCATTCATCTACTTTATGGCAAGCTTGAAAATTGAAAATGGTGCTCTGTCTGGAAATTAGATGAGTAATTTATGCCCCTGAAATACATGAAGGTAGTCCTTTGATTTTGGGCCCCTCTATGCATTTAGGATATGAAAAAGTCTCACACATGTGGTATCCCCTTAATCAGGAGGCGTAGCAGAATATGTTTTGGGGTGTAATTGTCAGTATTCTAATTATGTGTGTGAGAAATAATGTGTTCAAATATCAACTTTGTGGAAAAAAAATATTTAAAGTTCACTTTTTAGAAAAAAAAAATAAATGCACATTTTTTTGTAATCTGTAAAAAATTTTAAAGCTTAGCCTATGGAGATTTTTAAGTACTGAAGTTTGGAGCCATTCCACAAGTGTGCGCAATTTTAAAGCATGACATGTTAGGTATCTAATTACTCAACATAACATCATCTTTCATAGTATACATAAAAATAGGGCTAACTTTAGTGTTTTTTTTTTTTTTTATTCATGAAACTGTTTCTTTCCAAAAAAAATGCGTTTGAAAAATTGCTGCATAAATACCGTGTAACATAAAAAGTTGCAATGACCACCATTTTATTCCCTAGGGTGTCTGCTAAAACAATATATATAATGTTTGGGGGTTCTGAGTAATTTTCTAGAAAAAAAATTATGATTTTTACATTTAGGAGAGAAGTGTCAGAATTGGCCTGGGTGGCAAGGGGTTTATTACCATAAAACTGTACTCAAGCAGGTGGCTTAACGTACAAATTACCGAAGTTTGAAGTTATAACTTTAAACCAGTAATTTCACAGTAAATATATAAATAATAAATTATTATCTTATAACATATAGCATAATAATATATGATTTAGCTTGTACCTTTTCAGCAGCAGCAGATTCTCATTCTCCCTCCTAACTGTGTAAGAAAAACATGGGATTATGGGTAAATCTTATACTCATAAACCCATGTATTTTTCCTTCTAGTTAAGAGGGCTGGGCTGGAAGGGAGTATTTGTCTTTTAGACACATCCCCCCTTCTATGACACTGCAATGAGAAGCGTGCCTCCACTGCATCATTTTTATTGGATTGGGCCAATGGTACTTTACCATTGGTCGAAGACTCCAAGCTGTCCATTGAGCTCAGTGCCTCTGACAAGAAGCGAGAAGAGGCACTGTGAGCTCATCCTCTTAGTCTGTTGCAGAGTGTGCCAGCTTGTATTTAAACTGGCCGCTCTGTATGTAGCTTCTGACAGGCTGCACAAGGAGCCCCGTATCTCCCGAACCGTAGATGATAGGAGCCCCTGGTCACCGAGCTATGACCTTCAAAGTCAATTGTTTTTTTTTTGTTCTTTTTATGCTCATGGCCTGCCTCCCCTGACTGCACGTTCCTGCCATGCAGGTCTCCTCCAGATCTGTCATTCCGTAGGGCAAGCAGATATAATTTGACAGGAAGAATCAATGAACTACAACAGCATTTTTTTTGTTTATTTAGCAAAAAGAAAAAACAACATGTGGTGATTAAATACCACCAAAAGAAAGCTATATCTGTCTAAAAAAAAATTAAGTTTAATTTGGGTACAGTGTTACATGACTGAGTAGTTGGCATTTAAAGTGTGACAGCGCTGAAAGTTGCAAATTGGCGTGGGCAGGGTGGGGATGAAAGTGTTCTGGTATAGAAGTGGTTACTGTATGTACAAGGGCCCAGATGGGAAGTACTTAATCTAAATGATCCTGAAGCCTGTAAACATATTTTGCAAAGATCCCCACACATTTATTTCTTGAATTCTGTGACACATTTTCAGTATGTAGAAACATAAGGAAGCACCCGCACGACAGATCACAAATGCTCTTTATTGTGTCACAGATAAAAGTTACAGATTAGATCCCAACACTTGTGCGTTTCAGCCTTGTATGGGCCTTAGTGATGCCTGCTGTTTCTAAATTGGAAAATTGGCTGACAGAAGCCGGCAGCAAGCCAGTCTTCACAGGGTTATTGTTACCTAGGGCTGAACAGAGGTGTGTTTTCTTTACATATACTATTATTGAAAATAATCACATCTTGTTGCTTTGCAGCCTGAAATTAAGACAGACACAGTTTTTGTTTTATCCAGCTGTATTTACTTGTGCAACTTATAACATCCAAGTAAAATATATAACACTAACATTTTAGTTAAAAAAAAACAGATCTACTGAGTTTTTGTTGAACCACCTCTTGCTTTAATTTCAATGCCGTTAGTCTGTTGGGATATGTCTCTACTAACTGTACACATCTAGAGTTTAATATTTGTCCACTCTTCTTTACAGAACTGCTCAAGTTCAGTTAAAGTGTGAGTTCACCTTTACAGAAAAATCTGTATAGTGAACTTACACAGGAAACCCTCCTCACCCCCTCCCAGTCCCGCTGACCCGCAGCACGGCGATCTCCCGTTCGGAGCCCCGGTATAGCAACCTCATGGCTCCAGGGCATAGAAATGCCCTCGGCATTCACTCTTCTGAGAGGATGGGCTATGTAGGTTCTGATTGGTCGGCGACGCCCATGTGACAGCGCCAACCAATTAGAATGCTCCTAAATGTCCCTCCTGACAGGGTACATTTAGGAGATTAAGCCACAGATATTTCTAAGCCCTGGAGCCGTGAGGTGGCTATAGCAGGGCTCAGAACAGGAGATCGCCGCAATGCAGGTCAGCGCGACTGGGGGGTAGGGGAGGGTGAGGAGGGGGTCCTGTGTAAGGTCTGTAAGTGTACTGTAGGAATGGTGTTATTTGGATGGTGAGCTGTATTGGATTTCTGCCAGATATATCATTGGTGTTGAGGCCAAATAAATACATTTTAATCTCATCTGACCATAACACCTTTTTCCATGTAGCCTCAGAATCTTCAAGGTGTGTTTTTTTTGTATATTCTTTATTTTATATTTTCAAGATAACATACATTGAGAATGTCAAAACCCAACAAGAAAAGAATAACACGATGAGTGCCCAGAGGGGCATATAGGGGGACAGGAGAGGGGGGGCATTGGGTTACTAGGACTTCTGGTACAATCAGTAGCTAGCTTCATAAGACTTCATCAAGTTATACCTCAACAACAGAGGGGTATGTGGGTACTTTAACTGTAGTAGCAGAGCAAAATATCATTCTCATATATAGGATACAACGCTACGCGCGCTGCATCCATGATAACCCAGGGGGAAAAGATAAGGGGGGGTGAGAAACAAAAAAGGGGGGAATGGGCATACCCGTTAACAATAAGTATAATGATCAATCAGCACAACTGCAGTAAGCGTACATCTGTAGCTATGATAAAGGACCTAGGGGTTCGTGGCTCACAGGTCTCAGCCTCAAAAAAGAAAGAAAAAAAAAAGAGAGAAAAGGGGGGAAAAAGAAAAACTTATGTACCATCGACCTCTATTCAGCCCGCCCGGGGGCCGTTTTAGATGGCGTCTGCGTCAGTTTGTCGTATAATGTATCCACGTGGCCCACATAGAGTAAAATTTATCATACCTATCCACTCATCCGCTGCCATAATGGAGTTAAGCAGGTGCACCCATTCGGGTCACCCCGCAACTTGGGTTGACTTCCAATATATGGAAATCAGACACCGGGCAGCGTTTAATAGATGTGGGAGAATTGACTTGTAGTAGAGGCCGAGAGGAGTAGAGGGCATGTGCAGCAGAAACTCCAATGGTGAATCCTGTAGGTCTATATCCAAAATAATTTTTATCTGGGCCCTGATATCTTGCCAGAAGGGCCTAAGCCTCGGGCACGCCCACCAAACATGCAGGAAGGTGCCCCGGAGCCCACAGCCCCTCCAGCACGCAGCAGAAGCCGTCGGATACATCTTAGCTAAGGTTGCTGGGACCCTATACCATCGGGTCAGCAGCTTAAAGTTATTTTCTTGCATCTTAGTATCCACCAAGCTCTTATGAGTGAGAAGTTATAGATGGCTCAATTGAGTCTCCATAAACGTATGCTGTAGATCCCTCTCCCACTCTTGTATATATGTTGGTTTACCCTGGGACTCCGCAGACTGCAACAGCTCGTAAAGCACTGAAATAGAGTGAGGAATGGGGTCCTCAGACTTACATAGCCTTTCAAACGGGGTCAAAGAAAAAGGGGGTCGAACAGGATAGGGCAAACCACGGATAAAGTGATGTAATTGTCTATAGCGCCATTCGTCCATAGGGAAACGGCCGAATTGAGAGCGGAGCCAGTCCAGGGAGACTAGGCCTTGCTCGTGTACAAACCTCCCACATCGCGTCTCCCCATCCCTTGCCCACATGCGGAAGTAGGAGAGGTGTTTCCCTGGGGTGAACCAGGGGAAGCCCCCAAGAGAAGCAAGCGGGAACACAGGCTGTGAGAGCTGCCCCGTGCGTTCAATATATCCCACAACTTCAGCACATGGACAGAGACCGGTGACACAAAGTCCGAGAGGCCTCGACAGTCCCGGGGAAGCCATGGAGCGTGAGACAAATTATGACCAGCCAGAAATTTAGAAGCTAGAAGTTTATGTTTAAGCTCCGCGGTGCATAGCTGGGTCAGTAGGGACTGAAGTTCCCCACTGCATGCTTTTTTGATTCTGGATCCTTAGGAAATAAGCTCACCCCGGATCACGGCCTTGTGTCCCTCCCACACAGATGCCATCCCCACCTCTCCCATCATGTTCTCCTTAAAATATAGTGATATGGTATCTGAGACCTGCTTTTGTGCCACTGCATCATCTAGCAGTTTTTCATTTAGCCGTCATGTCCATTGACGAACTTCCGGCGATAGGGGAGCTAGGGAGATGCAGATGGGTGCATGGTCGAAGATCGTCAGGGATCCGATCGTCGCACTGGAGAGCGACTCCAAGAAACATTGGTCTGCCAATAAGAGGTCTATCTGTCTGTACACGGTGTGTGTAGTGGAATAGTAACTAAAATCTTTTACGGTGGGGTGAAGCACTCTCCAGCAGTCGACCAGATGGTTTGCATTCAGGGTCTTACGAAATTGTTTAAGGAAGGCGAACAAGTGTAACGAGAGGAAGTATCCAACTGCGGGTCGGGGCAGACATTAAAGTCACCCCCCCACCACCAGCCTCCCCTCCCGAAATGTAGAAAGGGCATCTAACATCGAATCCAAAAACTCCAATTGCTTAGAATTAGGAGCATACAACACCACGAGAGTAAGATTGCAAGCGAACAGAGTGCCTTTCAAGAAGACAAATCTGCCATCCGGGTCCGCATAGTGTTCTAAGGGAATAAAAGGGCAATTTTTATGTACAGTAGGTGACCGCGATATTGTGTCAATCTCGCTGCTGTTATCGGTGAGATTTGACACCTGCGAGCCCCGTCGCGGGAGCCAGCGCCGAGCTGGCTTACTCATCGGGAAAGGAAAACTTTTGTTTTCCTTTCCCAATGAGCGACAGGCAGTACTGACAGCTGTCTGGTATGAATCATGAGGGGGAACGCCATGCCAAATTTTAATTTAAAAAAACCGGCGTGGGTTCCCCCCCTGGGGCATACCAGGCCCTTAGGTCTGGTATGGATTTTAAGGGGAACCCCTTATGCCTAAAAATCAGCGTGGGGGTCCCCCAAAATCCATACCAGACCCTTATCCGAGCACGCAGCCTGGCCGGTCAGGAAGGGGGTGGGGACGAGCGAGCGCCCCCCCCTCCTGAACCGTATGAGGCCGCATGCCCTCAACATGGGGGGGTGGGCGCTTTGGGGCAGGGGGCGCCCCTGAAGTCAGAAGAAGACCCCGAAGTCGGAAGAAGACCCCCGGAGCTGCTTAATAAATTACTTTAAAAACCTGTGTAGTGTGATTTATTTATTGACACTTTTTTCCCTAGGTGAATGGGTAGGGGTACGATATACCCCATACTCAATCACATAGGGTGAGGGGCCGGGATCTGGGGGCCCCCTTATTAAAGGGGGCTCCCAGATTCCGATAAGCCCTCCGCCCACAGACCCCAACAACCAACGGCCAGAGTTGTCGGGAAGAGGCCCTTGTCCTCATCAACATGGGGACAAGGTGCTTTGGGGTGGGGGGGACCACAGGGCGCCCCCCTGCCCCAAAATGCCCACCCCCCCAATGTTGAGGGCATGCGGCCTGGTACGGTTCAGGAGGGGGGGTCGCTCGCTCATTCCCACCCCCTTTCCTGACCGGCCAGGCTGCATGCTCAGATAAGGGTCTGGTATGGATTGTGGGGGGACCCCCACGCCG
Organism: Lithobates clamitans; assembly: GCA_037952925.1. Taxonomy (NCBI): domain Eukaryota; kingdom Metazoa; phylum Chordata; class Amphibia; order Anura; family Ranidae; genus Lithobates; species Lithobates clamitans. The sequence goes on from JBBGZY010001104.1 coordinate 5,210,857, forward strand.
TTTTTTTAATTTAAAATCCATACCAGACCTAAGGGCCTGGTATGTCCCTGGGGGGAACCCACGCCGGTTTCTAATTTAATATTTGGCGCGGCGTTCCCTCTCATGATTTATACCAGACAGCTGTCAGCACTGCCTGTCGCTCATCGGGAAAGGAAAACAAAAGTTTTCCTTTCCCGATGAGTGAGCCAGTGCGATATGCACAGTAACCTGTCGCCGAGAACCAGCACGATGGGATCGCGCTGGAAACACAATCTTGCGGTCAGGTACTGTATCGCAACCACGACTCCACCAGGTTTAGGTCAGGGGGAGATGCTAAGGTACCACTGGTTGTATAGGTGTGTAGGGAGACATGGAACCGAGTCAGCTCTGAAATGAGTTTCCTGTAAGAGTAAAATATGTGCACCCAATCTTTTTGTCTCAAGCCACAACTTACTGCATTTGGATGGGGAGCTCAGGCCTTGGACATTATATGAGATGATCTTCAGATCAGCCATGGATAGTCACTGGCGGCTCCACACCAGGGGTAGGGATGAGCCGAACACCCCCCTGTCCAGAACATGCGAACAGGAAAAAAGTTCGCTCGAACACGCGAACACCGTTAAAGTCTATGGGACACGAACATGAATAATCAAAAGTGCTAATTTTAAAGGCTTATATACAAGTTATTGTCATAAAAAGTGTTTGGGGACCTGGGTCCTGCCCCAGGGGACATGGATCAATGCAAAAAAAGTTTTAAAAACAGACGTTTTTTCAGGAGCAGTGATTTTAATAATGCTTAAAGTCAAACAATAAAAGTGTAATATTCCTTTAAATTTCGTAGCTGGGGGGTGTCTATGGTATGCCTGTAAAGGGGTGCATGTTTCCCGTGTTTAGAACAGTCTGACAGCAAAAGGACATTTGGAAGGAAAAAACCCATTTAAAACTACCCGCGGCTATTGCATTGCCGACAATACACATAGAAGTTCATTGATAAAAACGGCATGGGAATTCCCCACAGGGAAACCCCGAACCAAAATTAAAAAAAAAAAAAATGACGTGGGAGTCCCCCTAAATTCCATACCAGGCCCTTCAGGTCTGGTATGGATATTAAGGGGAATCCCGGCCAAAATAAAAAAAAAAAAAATGACGTGGGGTTCCCCCTAAATTCCATACCAGACCCTTCAGGTCTGGTATGGATTTTAAGGGGAACCCTGCGCCAAAAAAAAAAAAAACAGCGTGGGGTCCCCCCAAAAACCCATACCAGACCCTTATCCGAGCACGCCGGGTGACCCCGCCCCTTCTGACGCACGGGACATGACGGGACTTCCCTGTGGCTTTCCCCGTGACGTCACAGGGAAGTCCCGTCAAGTCACCGTGCGTCAGAGGGGGGCGGGGTCACCGGGTGGCCCCGCCCCCCGTTATTTAAGAACAGTCAGACGAGGAGACGCTGTCACACAGCGGGAGCCTCCCTCCATGCCAGCATGGGTGCGGAGCGGCCCGGAGAAGAAAATGAAGAAGAGAAGAAGGAAGAAGAGAAGAGGATGAAGAAGAAGATGAAGAGAAGAGTGGGAGCCTCCCTCCATGCCATGGGTGCGGAGCGGCCCGAGGAGAAGAAGATAGAAGACGCCGCGGAGGAGATGCTGGACGAGAACGCCGGAGGAAGAACCAGAAGAGCCAGAAGAACCAGAAGAAGAAGAAGATGAAGGAAGATAGAAGAAAGAAGAAGCAGTTTTTTAGTTTTTTAGTGAAATGGTAGGGGTAAGTACCCCCTTACCATTTCACACAGGGGGGGGACGGGATCTGGGGGTCCCCTTGTTAAAAGGGGCTTCCAGATTCCTATAAGCCCCCCTCCCGCAGACCCCCACAACCACCGGCCAGGGTTGTGGGATGAGGCCCTTGTCCTCATCAACATGGGGACAAGGTGTTTTGGGGGGCTACCCCAAAGCACCCTCCCAATGTTGAGGGCATGTGGCCTGGTACGGTTCAGGAGGTGGGGGGGGCCGCACTCTCATCCCCCCCTCTTTTCCTGCGGCCTGCCAGGTTGCGTACTCGGATAAGGGTCTGGTATGGATTTTTGGGGGGACCCCACGCCGTTTTTTTTTAAATTTTGGCCGGGGTTCCCCTTAATATCCATACCAGACCTGAAGGGCCTGGTATGGAATTTAGGGGGACTCCCACGTCATTTTTTTTTTAAATTTTGGTTCGGGGTTTCCCTGTGGGGAATTCCCATGTCGTTTTTATCAATGAACTTCTATGTGTATTGTCAGCAATGCAATAGCCGCGGGTAGTTTTAAATGGGTTTTTTCCTTCCAAATGTCATTTTGCTGTCAGACTGTTCTAAACACGGGAAACATGCGCCCCTTTACAGGCATACTATAGACACCTCCCCAGGTACGAAATTTAAAGGGATATTAAACTTTTATTATTTGACTTTAAGCATTATTAAAATCACTGCTCCTGAAAAAACGGCCGTTTTTAAAACTTTTTTTTGCATTGATCCATGTCCCCTGGGGCAGGACCCAGGTCCTCAAACACTTTTTATGACAATAGCTTGCATATAAGCCTTTAAAATTAGCACTTTTGATTTCTCCCATAGACTTTTAAAGGGTGTTCTGCGGCATTCGAATTTGCCGCGAACACCCCAAATTGTTCGCTGTTCGGCGAACTTGTGAACAGCTAATGTTTGAGTCGAAAATGAGTTCGACTCGAACTCGAAGCTCATCCCTACCCAGGGGCATGCGGAGGATGAGGAGAGACCTGCGGCCAAATGAACCCAATAAGTCTGAGGTGCTGAAAAGAAAAAACATATAAGTATGACCCAGTTAGCAAAAAAAGAGAGAAAAAGAAAAACACATATAAATAATACAAAACAAATGGAGAACATTATGCCCAGTGGGCAAGTAGATAACACTAACACCGACGGTGCAGGGGTCACCTCTTGGCCAGCCGGCCTAAAAAGGTCCCAGTGACCGGTGCGTTTTGCGTGCGTTTGAATTATCTGCAGCAGCAAAAATAGTCCTGAAAACAGAGGAAAAAATTAGGAGAAAATGGAAGAAAGGATGTAATCTTCTGAAACTCGGACAGTCAACGTGCAGCAGGAGGAGAAGGAGGCCCCTGATCAGCTGAGACAGCAGGGTCCACTCGTGGTTTGTTGCTGCGTCTGCCTGTTGCCAAGGCTCCGGACGAGATAGTGTGGAGCGGGTCAAACAGAGCTCAGCTCACACACGTCTGCTCACTTCCACGCAGCGGCCACACCCCTTCAAGATGTGTTTTGGCAAAGCTTAGTTGTGACCACATGTGGCCTTTTTTATGGAGTGGCTTTTTTCTTGCAACCCTCCCATATAAGCCACATTTGTGGAGCTTATGCGGAGCTGTCTGAAAAGATCTCCCTCTATGCGGATGACGCCTTAATATATCTAGATGGCTCGGAACAGTCCTTTGTGTCCCTAATGGGAGTTGTGGAGGAGTTTGGGAAGGTCTCCGGGCTACGTGTTGGATGGGAGAAATCCGTGGCATTTTCCAATTGGCCTCAACCTCAATTATACATATTTATCTCAATCCAGATTGATCATTCAGCCCACCTTTAAATATTTAGGGATCTATATAAATGCTAATCTATCCACTTTTGAATACCTTAACATAACCCCAATTATACCACACATGGAGACTAGGTTACGTACCTGGACCTCCTTGCCTCTCAATCTGATTGGTCGCGTGAACATTTTTAAAATGATATACTTACCCAAATTTTTATACGTTTTTTGGGCATCCCCAGTTTTCTTGCAAATAAAGCTTTTCTAAAAATAAATTTGATTTTGTCCACCTTCCTCTGGCAGGGGACACACCCACGTATTGCAAAAGCATCTCTCCAAGCTGCTAAATCTGAGGGTGGATTGGCTTGTCCAAATTTATGGCACTATTTTTTGGCGTCACAACTTACCTATGTCTATGACTGGTTCCTGGGGGCCTCCTCATCCTCCTCCACCACTCTGCTGACTGCACTATGTGGTTCTAGGGCCTCAATTGTGGATGCACTCCACCGGTTTATGCCTAAACGCTGCTCTCGCGCCTCCTCATCCTCCTCCACCACTCTGCTGACTGCACTATGTGGTTCTAGGGCCTCAATTGTGGATGCACTCCACAGGTCTATGCCTAAACGCTGCTCTCGCGGATAGATGTTAGCTGGCTTGCCTGGCAGGAGGGTAATAAAGTGTTAACAAAATCTGGTGGGGTGTCTCCTAATGCCCCCCTGTGACACAATCCTAATTTCTCAGAGCTCCTGGGCCACCTGGACTCGCTATGGTGGACTCGAATTGGTGTCACCCATGCCTTCCACATTTTTGTTAACAATGCAATTGCTTCCTTTGAGGAGTTGAAGGTGTGGAGTGACTAATAAATTATTTTTCAAATATCTTTTGTTACGTCATGCCATCCGGGCACAGCTTGCAGATTTAACCCAGGAGCTCTCTGAATCACCATTGGAGGTGCTATTGTTCTATCCAGATACAGTGGAACCTCAGGTTACGAGCATAATCCATTCCAGGAGTATGCTCCAAATCCAAAGTACTCGCATATCAAAACGAGTTTTCCCATTGAAGTCAATGGAAATGAAAATAATTTGTTCTGCATTGACTTCAATGGGATGCAATACCGCATGCGGCCAGAGGCGGGGGCGACGGAGAGCCTCGGAAACGGCCGAAAAGGTCCGAGGACACTTCGGCTGACCTTGGAAAGACTTCCTACCCGAGATTTGCCGAGGTCAGCTGTGCTGTCCTCAGGCCTTTCTGTGCATTTCCGAACGGCGCCGATCGTCTGCAATCAGCGACTTTCGACTCTGCTCGGCGCCGGCGCCTCCCACCTCAGACCAAAAGCGGTACTGCACACTGCTTTGGCCTGAATCGTGCTCGTTTTGCGAGACAACACTCGCAAACCGAGTTATGATTTTTAAAAATACAGTGCTCGTATTGCGAAATGCTCGTTAACCACGTTACTCGCAATCCGAGGTTCCACTGTACTGAGAAACTGGTTACGACTGTGTACTCTCGTCACCAGTCAGCTAGGGTCAACCTCTTCCAACTGGCTCAACAGAAATGGGAGGTTGTGATTCCTGAAATCTGTTTCCAGGACCTTATTGGTTCTAATAATCAATATACACAGTTTAAATGTATAGACCAGTTGCATTATACTCCTGCCAGGTTGGCCCGAATGGGTTTTTGACTCTGCTGCCTTCTGTTCCAGATTTAGGTCTAAAGACGCAGAATACTTACACATGTTTTGGTCCTTTCCAGCTTTGTCAGCATATTGGAAGAACTTATTTTATTTTTTTGACTACAGGTTACATTTACCTGTACCTCATACTCCTGAAGTTGGACTACTTGGCGTGTTAAATGACTTTATTTACATCCTATTCTATGCATGGAAATTAATTCTGTTTCAATGGAAGAGTGCCTCTGCTCTGAATATACAAACCTTTTACCGCATGGTGAATAAAGTTTTACCCACCTTCAAACTCATATATAATGGCAGGGCTTACCCAAAAAAGTTTTTCAAGGTTTGGCAGCCATGGCTTGATATTGCTGATTCCTTTTGGAGAGACACTCCGCTCTCCCAACAGTAGTGGGTAGCTGACTTCTGTTCATATCATTGTGACTGTAGTTCGCCAGGAGTTCTGTCGGAGGCTTCATGATTCTCCAATCTGATGGTCAAGGATGGGGCGTTGAGGTTTGAGTGGTGGTTGTATGTTTGGCATGTTAGTGTGTGAATGGTGAATGGATGTTTTCCTCCTTTTGTTAAACTGTAAAGTAAAAGCTTTGGGCCCAACGTGGACCTATATGGTAATTTCGATATGCTATTCCATGACATTTTCCTCCGTTAGGGGAATTTGGGGTTATGTTACTGTTGTGCTAATAAGTTGGCCATGTTTGGCTATTGGTTCTATAACACTCACTGTATACACAATGTACCTTTTGCAAAGTGCCTGTTAAAACTTTATATTTAAAATCAATAAACAAATACTTAAAAAAAATAAAAATAATTAAAAAAAAACAAAAAAACTCCATAAAACCTGAAAACCCACTACAAATACCCCAGCATCTTGAGAAAGTAGGAGGCTCCCCAAAACCAAAACAAACAAGGGAGGGAGGGTGAAAACTGTCTGATGCTATGATGAGCTCTGACTGAGCTGTGACACGACCCCCCCTTCTCTGTACCCACTGCAAAATGCACCCTCCTGCCTTGAACAATCTGCTAAGAAGACTGCATCATTCTAAATCACCCGTTAATACTCCACCTCTTCTGCAGACCCGAGTCATGCTGGCCCTCCTCCTAGTTTCACTCAGCTCCAGGCCATATACTCTTAATAAATTATAGAGAGCAAATAGCTGTTCCTACATTTTCTTATGTTGCAATTTATTTAACACTTTATTAATACATTATGCTTTTGCATATATTAAAAATAAGTTGTTATAGTCTTATATGAAAAGCATCCAAATGTGTTTTTTCTTAACTGATTGGATTTGTTTTTTCACTGATATGTCCACAGTAAATGTTGACCAGTATGTAGGCAGGTGCAATTTATTTTCTCTGCTGCAGGTGGCACCCAACCCCAGCGGCATTGCAGAGGGCAAGGAAGTCAGACGGAGCCTAGTTTCTCTATGATTACCTGGGTCACTATAAGTCAGACGGAGCCTAGTTTCTCTATGATTACCTGGGTCACTATAAGTCAGACGGAGCCTAGTTTCTCTATGATTACCTGGGTCACTATAAGTCAGACGGAGCCTAGTTTCTCTATGATTACCTGGATCACTAGGGGCAGCTATGCGATTGAATGCTGGCACCCCATGTGACTTTGGCTGCCATTAATTCTATGCATTCTATTCAGGTAATTCTTCTAATTAAAGTGTTTTTAATTCCTACAAAAAAAAAAATTGTTCCTGCTCCTTTAAAGTATGTTATACAGCAGAGTGCTTGTGCTGTGTAATTTGGCCCCTTGTATCACCGGAAATACCTGGCTGATCCTGCCTGGTTCTGCTCTCCCCCCTGTAAACTGACCACAGATTATCATGGCTGCTGAGCCAGGACACTGTGGTCAGTTTATGTGCCTCCCTCATCCGCAGCTCTCCTCTGTGCTCCTCTCCCCCTCCCTCCCTGCCTGACAGCTCTTGACAGTGTCCGTCCCTCCTGCTGCTAAAATAACAGTGTCTTCTTGCTATAATCTCGTCTGTAATATCAAATGATGTGCCCCACCATATGTGTTTTGTAGAAAATAAACTGCAGTATATCTTATTTTGTAGCGTCGCTCTGCGATCACATGGTTGCTACCTCTCTCCTTCTCTCCTCTCCTCCTCCTGGCTGATGTCAATGGGGGATTCTCAGCACTTCCCGCTGTAGCTGTCAGACCTGGAGAGGAGAGAGGGGGCAAGCGACGTGAGTGCCGAGCGGCGCTACAAACTAAGGTATATAGCGGCTTATTTTTTACAAAACACATACACTGGGGCACATCATTTGATATTACAGACAAGATTGTAGCAAGAAGACACTGTGGCTTAACAACCACTTAAAGGTCAAAAACCTTCTGGGTGCAGGCCCCCCCCCTTATACTTACCTGAGCTCAATCTCGATGCAGTGGTGCACCTTTAGAATCAATTTAAGACCCTGGCTCCCGGACTTGGTGTGCATTTCACATGTGGCTAGAGTAGGGACAGGTCTCCCGTCTGTCAGGGACAATGCTTAGCATCAGGAAAAGGTTCCAGAGGAGTAAGGAAAGTGCAAGGACATGCCATCCTTCCTGGAAGCCTCCCCACTTGGGTATGGACCAGCCAGGCCATGTTCAAACTCCTCGAGACAGATTCTGTCGGCACACCAGAGACCTTCTGAGTGTTCCCGGGCAGGTTGCCTTCCCATCATGCTTGTTGCATATTGTAATACGTAAATTGCAATATATTCCTGTTACTCTCCACCTGGACTCTGAATGTTTCTCGCACTACGTTGCACCTACCTACACGTAGCTATTAGTTACTTCAGTTTGTCCATCATCATCCTCATTATTCAATTTTGAAAGAAACCGTTTTTAAAAAAAATGCAAACTATTATTGCGAACCCGAAGCCTGAATTTTGTATTGTACATGGTGCCTGTTGCAGGGTGGTCTTCCTTAGCAAGTAGTGTAAAAAAACTAAATTGCTGGGCTATGAATATTTATGTCTCCCTGGCCAACCACTAAGAGGTTTTTTGCCAGTGATACTCTGGCAGGGAGGGGAATTGTGGGTATGGCATAACAGCGTGAGGGGCTTAAAACTTGAGCCTACTTGCTATGTGCACAGTAACATTTGCAACAGTCCTTGTACCCAAAGGGTTTTCTGTAGAGGCCGAGTTCACCTTTTTATCCTCTAAATTCCAGCTCCCCTATGTATCAATATACCATTAACCACTAGCCGACCAGCCGCCGTCATTCTACTGTGGAAGGTCCGCTCTCCTGCACAAATCGTCGTAGCTGTACGTTGGGCCTTTACACAGCTATAGCAAGCACGCGCGCACACGCTGCGCGATGGGGGACCCGATGCGCGTGGCCAGCGGGCGCGATGTCCACCAGCCATGCACGATCACGGGCACGAGAGCCTGAACGGGGATGTGTGTGTGTAAACACACACACATCTCCATTCTGTCAGGAGAGGAGACACTGATCTTCTGTCCCTGTTAGTTGGGAACAGCGATCTGGCTCCTCCTCTAGTCAGTCACATCCCCCCACAGTTAGAACACACACGAGGGAAAACATTTAACCCCTTGATCGCCTCCTAGTGTTAACCCCTTCCCTGCCAGTGACATTTACACAGTAATCAGTGCATTTTTATAGCACTGATCACTGTATAAATGTCAATGGTCCCAAAAATGTGTCAAAAGTATCCGATCTGTCCGCCGCAATGTCGCAGTCCCGCCAAAAATCGTAAATCGCCACCATTACTAGTAAAAAATAAAAAAAAATTATAATAAAAATGCCATAAATATAGCCACTATTTTTTAGACTCTATAAGTTTTGCACAAACTGAGCAATATATGCTTATTGTGATTTTTTTTACCAAAAATATGTAGAAGAATATATAATCGGCCTAAACTGAGGAAGAAATTATTTTTTTTTATATTTCATTGGGGGATATTTATTATAGCAAAAAGTAAAAAATATTGTTGTTTTTTTTAATTGTCGCTCATTTTTTGTTTATAGCGCAAAAAAAAAAAAACGCAGAGGTGATCAAATATCACCAAAAGAAAGCTCTTTTTGTGGGAAAAAAGGACACCAATTTTGTTTGGGTACAGCGTTGCACGACCGCGCAATTGTCAGTTAAAGTGACGCAGTGCCGTATCGCAAAAAATGGCCTGGTCATTAAGGGGGCAAATCCTTCCGGGGCTGAAGTGGTTAGACTAGCTATACTATACTATACTAAACTATACTATACTATACTATACTATACTATACTATACTATACTATACTATACTATCTCATTATGCCTTTGTCTTACAGGTGTTTTTTTTTTCTTTTTTCAGAGTTTACAACCTTTTTAACCACTTGAGCTCTGGAAGGATTTACCCCCTTCCTGACTGGGCCATTTTTTGCGATAGGGCACTGCGTCGCTTTAACTGAGAATTGTGCGGTCGTGCGACGATATACCCAAACAAAATTGAAGTCCTTTTTTTCCCACAAATAGAGCTTTCCATTGGTGGTATATGATCACCTCTGCGGTTTTTATTGTTTTATTGTATTGCGCTATAAACAAAAATATTGCGACAATTTTGAAAAAAAAACACAATATTTTTTACTTTTTTGCTATAATTAATATCCCCAAATGAAAAAAAATAATGTTTTCCTCAGTTTAGATATTTATATTTATGTTTATTTATATTTTAAGTTGATATCTCACGTATATGTATATACATCTAGTAATTAGGAATCACTAGGTCACATCTCGGACAACCTCATTAGGAGTTACTGTGTATAGTAGCTCACCCACATGTTACTCTGAGGGTGTACGCCATTTATACTTAGACTTCTTACACACTTTTAAAAAACACCCCTATTAGAGGGCCTGATTTGATATCTTAGGCTGGGATAGTAGGTGCCGAGGTTTGGTGTACACTACACACCCCAGGCACAGTCCCATCCTCTTACAACCTGATGCCTTAAGAGTTTCCTTCAATGGAACTAAGGGACCAAGCCCAACCCCTGAAAAACAACTCCACACCATAATCCCCCCTCCACCAAATAATTTGCACCAGTGCACAAAGCAAGGTCAATAAAGACATCGATGAGCGCTTTTGGGGTGGAGGAACTTGACGGGCCTGCACAGAGTCCTGACCTCAACCTGATAGAACACCTTTGAGATGAATTAGAGCTGAGACTGTGAGCCAGGCCTTTTCGTCCACATCAGTGCCTCACCTCACAAATGCGCTTCTGGAATAATGTTCAAACATTCCAATAGACACACTGCTTAACCTTGCGGACAGCCTTCCCAGAATTATTGAAGCTGTTATAACTGCAAAGGGTCGGTCAACTCAATTTTGAACCCTACAGACACCATTAAAGTTCATGTGCGTGTAAAGGCAGGCGTCCCAATACTTTTGGCGTTATAGTGTATATACACAGACACACAAGTGTTTTGCTTTTCATTTCTATTTTAAATTAAATGGGCTGTTTTACAAGGTGAGGGTTTACAATCACCTTAATCTATGACAATAATGTATTCTATTTTCACATAGATAAGGGAGAAATATGGAGATGTGTTTACCATCTATTTGGGGTCTCGTCCAGTTGTGGTGGTTAATGGATACGATGCCATCAAAGAAGTCTATGTGGATAGAGCTGATGATTTCTTAGCCAGAGGAGATATAGCAACATTTGACACAACCTACCAGAACTATGGTGAGTAAATTGTGCATTAATAGCAAAAAAAAAGTTTTCCTTGCCTTCTGTATCCCTACTAGGGATATTTACCATCACTGTTGGATCCACCAGGAGTCCCTTGATCGTTGGAATTAATGCAGACCTGGTAAGTCGACTATTAAGCCCCCATGCTCTGATAGAGACCCTGCATTGAAGGATGTGCATCCCATGAAGCAGTCAGTGTACCAGCGTTTGGTTCAAGAGCAGAAGGCCCCAGCAGAAGGAGTGGAACAGTTGTGGTAGGTAAAAAAGATAGAAAAGGTTCTGTAGCCAGGAGAGGTGACTTGTCTCAGAATGGCAGCAAAGCTAAGTTGGGACCAGCTGATCATTTAAAATGCCCTTGAAGCTGGTTTTGAAGGATTCTGTAGTAGAGATGAGAGCATTATAACAGGCTCAAAGTAAGAACTATAATAATTGTCTGCAATATCACTGACTACTCTATGATGTAACAGGTTTGAATGCTGCTGGGGCATGTGAATCCAGCCACCTAATTTCACCATTCGTTTTGGTGGGGGGGTGAAGATGAGATTCCAGTAGAATAATTCTATCCAATGAATACCCTGCTCTCAACTGAATGGAAAAATCCCAAGCTCAACTATAGAGGTGGAGAGAACTGTTGTCTATGAAAAAGTTTGACGTTGGATGTTCCAAAAGCATCCAGCATTATATCCATTTGCAAGAAGAGAAGCCATTCAAAGAAATATCCATTAGGAAACTTACATTAGGGAACAGCCCCAGGCCCCTATCTTAGCCTCTGCTGACCCCAAATGCTGACCCCATATGGCTTTATTAAATGTTTGTAGAATCCTATAGAAAAAGACTGGGTGGTGTACAACATCATGATGGACATCAGAGACGTATGTAAACGAGAGCCTCACTCCTGCTGAAAAGGATTACCCTACTCACAAGCTGAAGTTCCTGACTCAGGGTGAGCTTAATGTTCAAACTAGCCATAGATGAGTCCGTTTTTTTCATTCAGCCAGCGGGTTGAAAGAAAAAAAAGTGACCTGATTCCCTCATCCACACATTTGTGTTGAATGGGGGAATTTCCCCTTGTGTATTTGCATTCTGATAGTGGGGAAACTTCCCTGCCATCAGAATAAACTGATCAGCACCACAGTCTATAGCCTGCAGTGCTGATCAAGCAGAAGTTTTCCATCAGGACAGCTATAAAGAAGTTAATCCGTAGATCAACTTCTGTGTAACCACAGTGCCCATACATGGACACATGAAATTGGCTGGTCCATGCTGAACTGCTTAATTTGATCGATCTACGGGCAGCTTCAATCGAAACATGGACTGAACTTATAAAGGGTAAGAAGAGGGGGAAAATGCTTCCCGTGTGCCTGAGATCATGCTCTTGCTAGTCACAAATTTCTTCTTCCCTAGTTATCCTCAAATCAGCAGGAAGATGTATTGCCTTCAGAAGTCTGGTCATCCTGGCCACCTCTCTGATTCAGCTCTGTATTCCTAAAATACTTTAAGTTAGAAAATCCCAGAGTTACCTCAAAGCTAAAAAAGTCATTTGAGGAAAGTAAGGTTCAAGAATAATTGTTCACAAGAGCACTAACAATTATATATATATATATATATATATATATATATATATATATATATATATATATATATATATATATATATATATATATATATATATAAACACATTTTTGGATTTTTTCATTTTTACTGACTACTGAACTACATTGTTCAGCAATTGCTAGCTGGTAGGGAAGAAGGGAGGGGTTTTCACCAAAGCCCTATGCTCTAATAATTATAAAAAAGATTGGTTGATTCCATAAAATGCTGGTGAGCTACTGAATAAGTTTGAAGAAACAAAGTTAACTCTCTATGAGGGGGATGTGTAAAAAGGATTTAAGCCCCTGGGGGTATCATCCCTGAATTTACAGAAGATTTGAGAGCAACAACAAAAATCTAGGACTTTAATTATACCCCCAGGAGTAAAAATGTAAACACAAACTATATTATGTTGGTAAAAACGATAAAATTTTTATTCGTACATATCCAATAAAACAGGTTAAAAGCAATTGTACAGGTTAACCATCAATCATTTCCTGTGTGTATAATCTTGAGAGCAATTTGTTGAAGTTGACGCATTTCGCAGGGAACCCCGCTTCACCAGGACCTGAACTCTTAGCATAAATGAGCTTATAGTGATCTTTTTGGAGGGTGGTTAATGGCAGAGTCTACCAGGCCTGTGGAGAGACACCAAATCTAAATCCCATCCCATCCAAAGGAAGATGTTGTGTGCGCCTATGGTCTCCAAGCTCACATAAGTCCCATTTTAGGCTTGCAGTGAATGATGAAAGGACTAAGCATACTGTCCCCACAACAGGATACTAACAAAGTGCAGTGTTAGAGGCTAACCTTCCCATACATACACAATTATATGCCATACGCGATATTGTATGTCAAAATGATCACTATTGATCTCTTTTGGTTAGGTCTCCATGGCCAAGTTGAATTCCCACATTATTAAATTTTTTCTCTTTCTGTATTTTTACCGTTTACTATTGAACATACATTTGTCAATAAACAGTATGCCTATCTGAGTAATAAAACTAAATTTTTTTCAAATCTTTTTATTATAAAAGTAAAAGAGAGCAACATAAAACTAGTGTGATATTTGACGCGATTTTTGATAAACTAACATATCAATATCTGGTTCCATGGATGCAGTAGCAATTCTCATTCTCAAGATGCTTATCAGACATTTTTATTCTAATTTTGCCCTTCCTGTGCTTCATCCTTGAAAACGGTTGCTCACAAATAAAGGTGCTGCCGAAAACTGATGACAGGTATAAGGCGTAATTGTGAATGCCCTTGGGCCGCAGGTTGGACAAGGCTGCTTTAATACAAACCTGTTTCTTCTGCTTTGTTATACGTAGGTTGACAGGGCTGGTGCTTCCATAAGGTGGTTTAAGCAGCCATCTTACGGTGCCTGGGGGGGGGGGGGGGGGGCGTAAAATCTCCAGCCAGGCAGTCACATGCACAAGCAGTTGGCTCCCCTTCTACCAGTGATGTCCTAAACACACAGTAAGTGCCTGCATTTGGAAGGGGGAACCTCCAGCCTCTATAGAGGATACATTGGGTAACTAGATGGGTGACCCCTGTAGGATATCGGCGGAGCTCTGAACAGGAATGCAGGTGCAGGCAATGGGAGTGTGCAGGCTCTGCAGTGAGAGAAAGGAGCCGGGACTGGTCACTCCAGGACGCCTGCTGCATGCTCAGCCCAGCAAAGTGCTCTCGGGACTCCCCTCATCCTCTGCCAGAAGATAACAGGCACATGGTGGAGAAGCAGCTGGCTGAAGTAGAGGATATCTTTGAGAGTGGATGCCGGGCTTCCCAATTTACCCGGTCAGTGCTGACATCCAGGGCCGTCTGAACTCCTTCACCTTCGGCATCCTGCCAGCTGCTTTCAGCGGAACATGTGCTGGGCAGAGCTTCCCCAGTTCAGACCCCATGCAGAGAGTGCTGTGCAGTGCCATAGAAAACAAAAGGGCCAGGTAAGGCCAATTTCCAGAATCCTTGGTGGGGGGGACATTTTTGTTTTCTTTTGTATGAACAGGAACGTATCTCTACCATAACTCATGCTTTACTCACTGAGTTCTGCAGCACTGCAATTCTGCTTTATGACAAAAACAAAATAAGTGTAGCGCTATGAGAAAAAGTCCAATGTAAAAATCTTTAAACTGACAGTTCAAAATGTAGTTGCCAGAGGAAGGACATCCTTGGGAAAGAGATGAGGAATCCTCAGGGACTGAACACATCAAGTATATAAACCATCTGGAGTAGAAACATGCACAACACCACCAAAAGTGAAGAGGCTTATCAGAATCGGTGGACCCAACGGGGCATACGCCGAGTGGGGTCAGACAGGCTTAAGTGGTGATGGACTGCAGGTGGCCCGGGAGGGCAATGTTGATGGGGTGGCTCCCACTTGGCTGTGTTCCTCAAACGGTACCAGAACTGAAGGGTATGGGATAAACGGCATGTGGATTATATCCCTCAAACCGGTGTTTAAAAACCAAAGGGTTGCAGAAGCAAATGGAAGAAAGGAAGGAATGGCCAAATAGTGTAAATCCGTATAAAATTGAAATTTATTAAAACTAGTATACACTCATATGTAAAAGTATCAAAGACAGCGCTGTAGAAAAGTGGCGACAGTGGGGTCCTACCCGACGCGTTTCGTCTACGACATCTATGCAGACGAAACGTGTCGGGTAGGACCCCACTGTCGCCTCTTTTCTACAGCGCTGTCTTTGATACTTTTACATGTGAGTATATACTAGTTTTAATAAATTTCAATTTTATGCGGATTTACACTATTTGGCCATTCCTTCCTTTCTTCCATTTGCTGCTGCAACCCTTTGGTTTTTAAACACCGGTTTGAGGGATATAATCCACATGCCGTTTATCCCATACCCTTCGGTTCTGGTACCGTTTGAGGAACACAGCCAAGTGGGAGCCACCCCATCAACATTGCCCTCCCGGGCCACCTGCAGTCCATCACCACTTAAGCCTGTCTGACCCCACTCGGCGTATGCCCCGTTGGGTCCACCGATTCTGATAAGCCTCTTCACTTTTGGTGGTGTTGTGCATGTTTCTACTCCAGATGGTTTATATACTTGATGTGTTCAGTCCCTGAGGATTCCTCATCTCTTTCCCAAGGATGTCCTTCCTTTGGCAACTACATTTTGAACTGTCAGTTTAAAGATTTTTACACTGGACTTTTTTCTCATAGCGCTACACTTATTTTGTTTTTGTCATTGTTTACATCTTGTTGGTTGTGTTAGCTGCTTGTTTTTCCTTTGGCAGCACAGAATTATTTTGTATATACATTCTGCTTTATGGCCCATATGGCTGCCCACCTCCTGTGATGCTGCCCCCCTCCAGTCACACTGCCCCCCTCTTGTCCCACTGCCCCTTTCCTATCACACTGCCCCCCTCTAGTCACACTGCCCCCCTCCTATCACACTACCCAGATACCCCTCTCAGGTCACAATGGCCTCCTGTCACAATGGTGGGTGTGGCAGCAGGATGGTGTGGGGTAGACGTGCACAACCGAAAAATTCAATTTGTTTCATTTTCGTGTCATTCATTTTTTTTGTCGTTTATTGGATTATTCGTTATGATCGTCATTCATTACTTCGGATCATTCGTAACTTCAGATGCATTCATGTAGATGCGGCATTCGTTGCTTCGGATTATTCGTAACTTCGGATGCATTCATATTTGTTACGTTCACTAACAGTTACTTTAGCCAAATTTGAAAGAAAATTCTTTCTATCCCAAATTAGCTGCTATGATGCAGAAACCTGAATAGAAGAATTACTATCTTCAGCTATTGTACCTATAATTTAATAGTTTATAATAATAATAAATAATAATAATAAAAACTATAATAATAGTTAATAATTTAATTACAATAGAAAATATGAAAAAATTACTGTATTTATCAGCGTATAACACGCACAGGCATATAACACGCACATTCATTTTAAGAGGGAAGTTTCAGGAAAAAAACTTAAATAAGGAACTTTGAAGCAAAATAAGGGTCAGTGCCCATCTGCAGCCTCACCATTGCCATTAATGCAGCCTGATCAATGCCTATCTGCAGCCTCACAAGTGCTATCAATGCAGCAGCCTCACCATTGCCACCGGTGCAGCCTAATCTATGCCCATCTACAGCCTAGGGGGGACAGGGAGGGGGGCGGGACGAGCGCCGACAGATTACATACAGAGAGAATCTCCTATGATAGACAGAACAGTGGTCCAATGGCGGCCCAGGAGAGGGGACTTCCTATTACAGAGGCTGCCAAGTAAACAGGAGATTCTCACTGTATGTAATCCAATGGCGCTAGTCCCACCCCCTCCCTGTCCCCTCTGAGACAGCTAAAATTGAAGTATTGGCATATAACACGCACACGCTATTTGCACCTGATTTTCATGGTGAAAAAGTAAGTGTTATACGCCAATAAATACAGTAATTATCCAAATGTAATTGATTTGTTAAACTCGTAGGTTGAATCGTTTTTCATTCTTTTGGATTTTTGTATTGTCGGATTTTTGTTTTTTCGGGTTTTCGTATGCATTCCACAAAAGAGTCTTTTGTTCATTCGGATGCTTCTGAATGAACGAATATGTTGAATTTAGTCCGAAAACGAATTAGTAACGAAACAAACTGCACATGAGTGGGGGGGGGGGCAGCAAAATGCATTTTCGCCTAATCAATATTTTAATTTTAGCATTCCACCTATCAGAAACCTATTTAAAAGGAAAGATTTTAGTTTTGTATCACTTGTTGCATTTAGTAATCCAGTTCTGTTTAGCAATGCTCAAATTCGTCCCATCACCAGTGAATACTGTAGTACTGCAGAAGCAAATGGAAGAAAGGAAGGAATGGCCAAATAGTGTAAATCCGTATAAAATTGAAATTTATTAAAACTAGTATACACTCATATGTAAAAGTATCAAAGACAGCGCTGTAGAAAAGTGGCGACAGTGGGGTCCTACCCGACGCGTTTCGTCTACGACATCTATGCAGACGAAACATGTCGGGTAGGACCCCACTGTCGCCTCTTTTCTACAGCGCTGTCTTTGATACTTTTACATGTGAGTATATACTAGTTTTAATAAATTTCAATTTTATGCGGATTTACACTATTTGGCCATTCCTTCCTTTCTTCCATTTGCTGCTGCAACCCTTTGGTTTTTAAACACCGGTTTGAGGGATATAATCCACATGCCGTTTATCCCATACCCTTCGGTTCTGGTACCGTTTGAGGAACACAGCCAAGTGGGAGCCACCCCATCAACATTGCCCTCCCGGGCCACCTGCAGTCCATCACCACTTAAGCCTGTCTGACCCCACTCGGCGTATGCCCCGTTGGGTCCACCGATTCTGATAAGCCTCTTCACTTTTGGTGGTGTTGTGCATGTTTCTACTCCAGATGGTTTATATACTTGATGTGTTCAGTCCCTGAGGATTCCTCATCTCTTTCCCAAGGATGTCCTTCCTTTGGCAACTACATTTTGAACTGTCAGTTTAAAGATTTTTACACTGGACTTTTTTCTCATAGCGCTACACTTATTTTGTTTTTGTCATTGTTTACATCTTGTTGGTTGTGTTAGCTGCTTGTTTTTCCTTTGGCAGCACAGAATTATTTTGTATATACATTCTGCTTTATGGCCCATATGGCTGCCCACCTCCTGTGATGCTGCCCCCCTCCAGTCACACTGCCCCCCTCTTGTCCCACTGCCCCTTTCCTATCACACTGCCCCCCTCTAGTCACACTGCCCCCCTCCTATCACACTACCCAGATACCCCTCTCAGGTCACAATGGCCTCCTGTCACAATGGTGGGTGTGGCAGCAGGATGGTGTGGGGTAGACGTGCACAACCGAAAAATTCAATTTGTTTCATTTTCGTGTCATTCATTTTTTTTGTCGTTTATTGGATTATTCGTTATGATCGTCATTCATTACTTCGGATCATTCGTAACTTCAGATGCATTCATGTAGATGCGGCATTCGTTGCTTCGGATTATTCGTAACTTCGGATGCATTCATATTTGTTACGTTCACTAACAGTTACTTTAGCCAAATTTGAAAGAAAATTCTTTCTATCCCAAATTAGCTGCTATGATGCAGAAACCTGAATAGAAGAATTACTATCTTCAGCTATTGTACCTATAATTTAATAGTTTATAATAATAATAAATAATAATAATAAAAACTATAATAATAGTTAATAATTTAATTACAATAGAAAATATGAAAAAATTACTGTATTTATCAGCGTATAACACGCACAGGCATATAACACGCACATTCATTTTAAGAGGGAAGTTTCAGGAAAAAAACTTAAATAAGGAACTTTGAAGCAAAATAAGGGTCAGTGCCCATCTGCAGCCTCACCATTGCCATTAATGCAGCCTGATCAATGCCTATCTGCAGCCTCACAAGTGCTATCAATGCAGCAGCCTCACCATTGCCACCGGTGCAGCCTAATCTATGCCCATCTACAGCCTAGGGGGGACAGGGAGGGGGGCGGGACGAGCGCCGACAGATTACATACAGAGAGAATCTCCTATGATAGACAGAACAGTGGTCCAATGGCGGCCCAGGAGAGGGGACTTCCTATTACAGAGGCTGCCAAGTAAACAGGAGATTCTCACTGTATGTAATCCAATGGCGCTAGTCCCACCCCCTCCCTGTCCCCTCTGAGACAGCTAAAATTGAAGTATTGGCATATAACACGCACACGCTATTTGCACCTGATTTTCATGGTGAAAAAGTAAGTGTTATACGCCAATAAATACAGTAATTATCCAAATGTAATTGATTTGTTAAACTCGTAGGTTGAATCGTTTTTCATTCTTTTGGATTTTTGTATTGTCGGATTTTTGTTTTTTCGGGTTTTCGTATGCATTCCACAAAAGAGTCTTTTGTTCATTCGGATGCTTCTGAATGAACGAATATGTTGAATTTAGTCCGAAAACGAATTAGTAACGAAACAAACTGCACATGAGTGGGGGGGGGGGCAGCAAAATGCATTTTCGCCTAATCAATATTTTAATTTTAGCATTCCACCTATCAGAAACCTATTTAAAAGGAAAGATTTTAGTTTTGTATCACTTGTTGCATTTAGTAATCCAGTTCTGTTTAGCAATGCTCAAATTCGTCCCATCACCAGTGAATACTGTAGTACTGCAGAAGCAAATGGAAGAAAGGAAGGAATGGCCAAATAGTGTAAATCCGTATAAAATTGAAATTTATTAAAACTAGTATACACTCATATGTAAAAGTATCAAAGACAGCGCTGTAGAAAAGTGGCGACAGTGGGGTCCTACCCGACGCGTTTCGTCTACGACATCTATGCAGACGAAACATGTCGGGTAGGACCCCACTGTCGCCTCTTTTCTACAGCGCTGTCTTTGATACTTTTACATGTGAGTATATACTAGTTTTAATAAATTTCAATTTTATGCGGATTTACACTATTTGGCCATTCCTTCCTTTCTTCCATTTGCTGCTGCAACCCTTTGGTTTTTAAACACCGGTTTGAGGGATATAATCCACATGCCGTTTATCCCATACCCTTCGGTTCTGGTACCGTTTGAGGAACACAGCCAAGTGGGAGCCACCCCATCAACATTGCCCTCCCGGGCCACCTGCAGTCCATCACCACTTAAGCCTGTCTGACCCCACTCGGCGTATGCCCCGTTGGGTCCACCGATTCTGATAAGCCTCTTCACTTTTGGTGGTGTTGTGCATGTTTCTACTCCAGATGGTTTATATACTTGATGTGTTCAGTCCCTGAGGATTCCTCATCTCTTTCCCAAGGATGTCCTTCCTTTGGCAACTACATTTTGAACTGTCAGTTTAAAGATTTTTACACTGGACTTTTTTCTCATAGCGCTACACTTATTTTGTTTTTGTCATTGTTTACATCTTGTTGGTTGTGTTAGCTGCTTGTTTTTCCTTTGGCAGCACAGAATTATTTTGTATATACATTCTGCTTTATGGCCCATATGGCTGCCCACCTCCTGTGATGCTGCCCCCCTCCAGTCACACTGCCCCCCTCTTGTCCCACTGCCCCTTTCCTATCACACTGCCCCCCTCTAGTCACACTGCCCCCCTCCTATCACACTACCCAGATACCCCTCTCAGGTCACAATGGCCTCCTGTCACAATGGTGGGTGTGGCAGCAGGATGGTGTGGGGTAGACGTGCACAACCGAAAAATTCAATTTGTTTCATTTTCGTGTCATTCATTTTTTTTGTCGTTTATTGGATTATTCGTTATGATCGTCATTCATTACTTCGGATCATTCGTAACTTCAGATGCATTCATGTAGATGCGGCATTCGTTGCTTCGGATTATTCGTAACTTCGGATGCATTCATATTTGTTACGTTCACTAACAGTTACTTTAGCCAAATTTGAAAGAAAATTCTTTCTATCCCAAATTAGCTGCTATGATGCAGAAACCTGAATAGAAGAATTACTATCTTCAGCTATTGTACCTATAATTTAATAGTTTATAATAATAATAAATAATAATAATAAAAACTATAATAATAGTTAATAATTTAATTACAATAGAAAATATGAAAAAATTACTGTATTTATCAGCGTATAACACGCACAGGCATATAACACGCACATTCATTTTAAGAGGGAAGTTTCAGGAAAAAAACTTAAATAAGGAACTTTGAAGCAAAATAAGGGTCAGTGCCCATCTGCAGCCTCACCATTGCCATTAATGCAGCCTGATCAATGCCTATCTGCAGCCTCACAAGTGCTATCAATGCAGCAGCCTCACCATTGCCACCGGTGCAGCCTAATCTATGCCCATCTACAGCCTAGGGGGGACAGGGAGGGGGGCGGGACGAGCGCCGACAGATTACATACAGAGAGAATCTCCTATGATAGACAGAACAGTGGTCCAATGGCGGCCCAGGAGAGGGGACTTCCTATTACAGAGGCTGCCAAGTAAACAGGAGATTCTCACTGTATGTAATCCAATGGCGCTAGTCCCACCCCCTCCCTGTCCCCTCTGAGACAGCTAAAATTGAAGTATTGGCATATAACACGCACACGCTATTTGCACCTGATTTTCATGGTGAAAAAGTAAGTGTTATACGCCAATAAATACAGTAATTATCCAAATGTAATTGATTTGTTAAACTCGTAGGTTGAATCGTTTTTCATTCTTTTGGATTTTTGTATTGTCGGATTTTTGTTTTTTCGGGTTTTCGTATGCATTCCACAAAAGAGTCTTTTGTTCATTCGGATGCTTCTGAATGAACGAATATGTTGAATTTAGTCCGAAAACGAATTAGTAACGAAACAAACTGCACATGAGTGGGGGGGGGCAGCAAAATGCATTTTCGCCTAATCAATATTTTAATTTTAGCATTCCACCTATCAGAAACCTATTTAAAAGGAAAGATTTTAGTTTTGTATCACTTGTTGCATTTAGTAATCCAGTTCTGTTTAGCAATGCTCAAATTCGTCCCATCACCAGTGAATACTGTAGTATTGTAGTAGTGAGTAGTGAATACCTTAGTACATTTCTGCAGGTACTGAATTACTTTCTAGTTTAGACCTGTAACTACCGACATGATGTGTAAACATGTATATAATGTATTGTGCTTAATTTATGAACCAGGGTTCGCTTTTACTAGTGACATCGACAGATGGAGAGAGCTTCGTAGATTTTCTCTGTCAACAATGCGAGGTTTTGGTTTGGGGAAGAAGGATATAGAAGACTGTATAGTAGAGGAATCACAATGTCTAGTGACTGAATTAAAAAAGACCAAAGGTAAGGAAAAATATGTAACCACCTCAATATCAGAATGTTACACCCCCTTCCTTTCTAGGCCACTCAGTGCTGTGAGAGTTTGACTGACAATTACTTGGTCATGCAATAGTGTACCCAAATTAATTTTATATAATTTTTTGACAAACAGAGCTTTCTTTTGGTGGTATTTTTTAACCATTTTTTTTACAATGAAAAAAAAACACAAACTTTCCTTAAACTCCCTAAAAAAACATATCAAATAGTCTTTCTTCATAAATTTATCCAAAAATGTATTTTGTTGGAGGGTGGTTGTCATACTCCTAAAGGCAGGAGGGATTTCATACATTCTGGAGGGGTTTCATACATGCAGGCACATGTAGTATACTAGAACACATCAGAATGCAGTGCGAGAAACCTGCGTTCTGTGCATGTTTCCTGCACCAAGTTCAAAATGCACTGCCCTTGTGATCTGCAGCAGGCATCAATGCAATTTTAACGACAAGCGACACTCCAAACACAGGTGTTTGTCTGCACGGGATCCCGTGATCCGGTTGTAGTGTGTTTTTTTTTAAGTAGCCCATGCATTACTTTTGGTGCAGTGCATGGCTTCCAAAAAGATTCCTGGTGTGAACCGGCCCTAAGTTCAGGTGCTGGACTGTCTAATGATTGTAAAGCACCACACAAACTGTTGGCGCTATGTAAGTCCTGAATATTAATAATAATAAATCCAGTGTTTGGAATAGTGGTGAGGGGTTGGAACACCTGTCATGCTTTTATAGCTATCTGTGTCCCGACTGGGGATGGGGGTCATCTCCTACATTGCTACTGAAAAGCAACATTTTGAGTTGTACCAAAACAGGAAGCGAGAAGAAATCTTCCAGTAGGGACACCTTCCAGTAGAGACAACCGCCTATGTAGGGATTTCCACAATTTTAGTGATATTTGCACAATTTTCTGTTGTATTTTTGGGGAAAGGAGTAAAAGGAGATCTCCCCATGGACACAGAAGGCACAAGAAAACCTGAGAGGGGTTATTCCCTACCTTGCATGAAATTTAGAAAAAAAAGTATTTTGAAATACTTTAAATTTGTGCCAATTTTAACCTTTTAAAGACCAGGGAAATTTTATTCCTGAAAGAGGACCAAAACTCAATTTGGGGCGAAATTATCCCAACCTGATGCAGTGTGCAGCGTATGGTCTGAGCACTGACAGGCTGACCCCCCACCCCTTCAACCTCTGCAGCAATGTTGGCAGCACTTGTACATCTATTTCCCAAAGATAACCTCTGGATATGACGCTGAGCACATGCACTCAACTTCTTTTCCTGGCAGTTATGCCTGAAATTTCAGTTGGTCTACCTGACCGTGGTTTGGTTTCAACAGAACCCCTAACTTTCCACTTCTTGATTAGAGTTTGAAAACTGCTGATTGGCATTCTCAATTCCTTGGATATCTTTTTATATCCCTTTCCTGTTTTATGCAGTTCAACTACCTTTTCCCGCAGATCCTTTGACAATTCTTTTGCTTTCCCCATGACTCAGAATACAGAAACGTCAGTGCAGCACTGGATGAAAGATGCAAGGGTCTGTCAGGAGTCCAAAAACGCATAACTAAATGATCTCAGAAGCGTCTCAAACTGAGGTCCCATAGACTTGTAAAGGGAATGCAAAACCTATTTGAAGCTAACAGAATCCATCATTACAGGCCCTTACAATGACATACATTTTGGGTAGGGGATCAGCCTTGGTAACTGTCAGGGCTGGGCCCAGCCCTTCCTTCTCTGAGCTGACCGCTCAGCTGTTGGCTAATTGCCAGCTCCTATCTCTCCACAGTGACTCACTTGTTGATGATTCTGCTCATCAGTCCTGCCTACTTAAGCCGTCCGGTCCAGATGATCTCTGCCTTCGTCTTGGTCAAATCTCTAGAGACGCTCTCCTGTGTTCCTGTTTAGGGATGAGCCGAACACCCCCCTGTTCAGTTCGCACCAGAACATGCGAACAGGGAAAAAATTTGTTTGTACACGCGAACACCGTTAAAGTCTATGGGACACGAACATAAATAATCAAAAGTGCTAATTTTAAAGGCTTATATGCAAGTTATTGTCATAAAAAGTGTTTGGTGACCTGGGTCCTGCCCCAAGGGACATGGATCAATGCAAAAAAAAGTTTTAAAAACGGACGTTTTTTCAGGAGCAGTGATTTTAATAATGCTTAAAGTGAAACAATAAAAGTGTAATATCCCTTTAAATTTCATACCTGGGGGGTCTCTATAGTATGCCTGTAAAGGGGCGCATGTTTCACGTGTTTAGAACAGTCTGACAGCAAAATGACATTTCAAAGGAAAAAAAGTCATTTAAAACTACTCGCGGCTATTAATGAATTGCCAGTCCGACAATACACATAAAAGTTCATTGATAAAAATTGCATGGGAATTCCCCACGGGGAACCCCGAACCAAAATTTTTTTAAAAATGGCGTGGGGTCCCCCTCTAAATCTATACCAGACCCTTTAGGTCTGGTATGGATTTTAAGGGGAACCCCGCGCCAAAATTAAAAAAATAGATGGCATGGGGTCTCTCCAAAAATCCATACCAGACCCTTATCCGAGCGCGCAACCTGGCAGGCCGCAGGAAAAGAGGAGGGGACGAGAGCGCCCCCCCCTCCTGAACCATACCAGGCCACATGCCCTCAACATTGGGAGGATGCTTTGGGGTAGCCCCCAAAACACCTTGTCCCCAAGGGCCTCATCCCCACAACCCTTGCCCGGTGGTTGTGGGGGTCTGCGGGCGGGGGGCTTATCGGAATCTGGAAGCTCCCTTTAACAAGGGGACCCCCAGATCCCGGCCCTCCCCCCTGTGTAAAATGGTAAGGGGGTACAAAAGTACCCCTACTATTTCACAAAAAAGTGTCAAAAATGTTAAAATTGACAAGAGACAGTTTTTGACAGTTCCTTTATTTAAATGCTTCTTTCTTCTATCTTCTATCTTCCTTCGGTTTCTTCCTCCATCTTCTTCTTCTGGTTCTTCTGGTTCTTCCTCTGGTGTTCTCTTCCGGCATCTTCCTCCGCGGCACCTGCGTCTTCTTCCCTTCATCTTCTGGGCTGCTCCGCATCCAGCATGATGGGATGGGAGACTCCCGCTGTGTGACGCTTCTCCTCTTCTGACGGTTCTTATATAACGGAGGGCGGGGCCACCCGGTGACCCCACCCCCTTCTGACGCATGGTGACTTCTCTGTTCACCCCCCTCTGATGTTACGGGGAATGCCACAGGAAAGTCCCCGTGCATCAGAGGGGGGCGGGGTCACCGGTGGCCCCACCCTCCGTTATATAAGAACCGTCAGAAGAGGAGAAGCGTCACACAGCGGGAGCCTCCCATCCCATCATGCTGGATGTGGAGCGGCCCAGAAGATGAAGGGAAGAAGACGCCGGCGCCGCAGAGGACGATGCCGGACGAGAACACCGGAGGAAGAACCAGAAAAACCAGAAGAACCAGAAGAAGAAGAAGATGGAGGAAGAAACCAAAGGAAGATAGAAGAAAGAAGATAGAAGAAAGAAGAAGCATTTAAATAAAGGAATTGTCAAAAACTGTCTCTTGTCATTTTTAACATTTTTGACACTTTTTTCGTGAAATGGTAGGGGTAAAGTACACCCTTACCATTTCACGCAGGGGGGAGGGCTGGGATCTGGGGGTCCCCTTGTTAAGATTCTGATAAGCCCCCCGCCCGCAGAC
The DNA here is from genome assembly GCA_037952925.1 of Lithobates clamitans. Classification (NCBI taxonomy): domain Eukaryota; kingdom Metazoa; phylum Chordata; class Amphibia; order Anura; family Ranidae; genus Lithobates; species Lithobates clamitans. The sequence goes on from JBBGZY010001104.1 coordinate 5,236,817, forward strand.
CCCCACAGCCACCGGGCAAGGGGTTGTGGAGATGAGGCCCTTGTCCCCATCAACATGGGGACAAGGTGTTTTGGGGGCTACCCCAAAGCACCCTCCCACTGTTGAGGGCATGTGGCCTGGTACAGTTCAGGAGAGGGGGTGCTCTTGTCCCCCCCTCTTTTCCTGCGGCCTGCCAGGTTGCGTGCTCGGATAAGGATCTGGTATGGATTTTTGGGGAGACCCCACGCCATTTAAAAAAAAAAATTGGCACGGGGTTCCCCTTAAAATCCATACTGGTATAGATTTTGAGGGGGACCCCACACCATTTATTTTTTTAAATTTTGGCTGGGGTTCCCCTAAATATCCATACCAGACCTGAAGGGCCTGGTATGGAATTTAGGGGGACCCCCCACGTCATTTTTTTTTAAATTTTGGTTCTGGGTTCCCCTTGGGGAATTCCCATGCCGTTTTTATCAATTAACTTTTATGTGTATTGTCGGACCGGCAATTCATTAATAGCCGCGAGTAGTTTTAAATGACTTTTTTCCTTTGAAATGTCATTTTGCTGTCAGACTGTTCTAAACATGGGAAACATGCTCCCCTTTGCAGACATACTATAGACACCCCCCAGGTATGACATTTAAAGGGATATTACACTTTTATTGTTTGACTTATTAAAATCACTGCTCCTGAAAAAACAGCCGTTTTTAAAACTTTTTTTTGCATTGATCCATGTCCCCTGGGGCAGGACCCGGGTCCCCAAACACTTTTTATGACAATAACTTGCAAATAAGCCTTTAAAATTAGCACTTTTGATTTCTCCCATAGACCTTTAAAGGGTATTCCGCAGCTTTCAAATTTGCCGCGAACACCCCAAATTGTTCGCTGTTCAGCGAACTGGCGAACAGCCGATGTTCGAGTCGAACATGAGTTCGACTTGAAGCTCATCCCTATTCCTGTTAAAGACTTGCTTGGCTGACATTCCTTCTGGCTCCAGATCCTGCTTGCTGTTCTACTACGCTCATCTCTGGCTCCCTGACGTTTTGGCTTGCCTGACTATCCGTTCCGGGTTCCTGAACTCATGTTTTGACTATGTTTACTCTGTTTACCTTTTTATTAATATTATTAAACAAGTGTGATTTAACTGCACTTCTGTCTCAGTCTGATTCATGGTTTCTGACAGTAACTCATTAGTGCACTTGGAAAATTGTGCATGCAGCAAGATTTTCCTAACAGTGGGAGGGACTTAAAACTTGAGAGCATATCACAGAGCGCCAAGGTCTTCAGTGCATAAAGCACAGGGTGCAGGGGTCAGGAGTGCGTAATGTACAGAGCACAGGGGTCAGAAGTTAGTAACAAGCAGTGTGCAGGGGTTAGGCGTGTGTAACGCAAAGTGCAGGGGTTTAGGAGAGCGTAATGTACAGGTCAGTAGTAAGACTGCATACTATAGGTCAGGAGTGCATATTCTACACAGTACAGGGGACAAGTGTGCGCAACACACAGGGTGCAGAGGTCAGAAGTGCATTTTGCACAGAGCACAGGGGACAAGATCTTGTAATGCACAGAGAAAGGGTCAGGAGTGCATAACCTACAGTGTACAGGATTCAAGAGTGCGTAATGCACAGGGTACAAGAGTCAGGGGTGCATAATGCACAGAGAACAGTGGTCAGGACCGTGTAACACACACAGAGTGCAAGGGTCAGGAGTAAATAACACACAGAGCATTATGCATAGGTCAGTAGTAAGAGTACAACAAATAACTACCTCCCTCCCCAAACCAAAATCCCCCTCCCCAGTACAGCTTTTCCCCTTCAATACAGATCACCCAAGTTCAGCGCTGCCCCCTCAGTACAGCTTTCCCCCCTCAGTACAGCTCTGAACCTTAGCACAGCTCTTTTCTCCCACCATTAAACACACTTTCCAGACCAGGGCAGTTCAGAATCAGGGAAGTCCTCTCTCAGCTGGGTCAAGTGCCCAGTGCGACTTTCAGTACTAGCTGCTGTGCTATGCCATAGATGCTCTGATCAGCGGTAGGCCGCCCTATCCCATCCATATCAACGCCCTGATGGATTTTCCAGATTTTGCCTTTAAATCCTTTCCAAAACAACATGATGTGTTGCAGTTTCTGTTTTTATGAGTTGTGTTGCTTTATCTCCCATATTTTAGGGTCATTTCTTAATCCTAAACAGTTCTTCAACAAAGTTTCTGGCAATATAATATTTTCCATCATATTTGGGCATCGCCATGATTATGATGATGCCGACCTTCTTGATGTTGTAAACACCATCTCAGAAACTTTCCATATCATCTGTTCAAGCTGGGGGCAGGTAAGAGCCAACGACAAGCGTGCTGAGATTTTAACCATGATAAGTAATAACTAGTAATACATTCTCTCAGATGCAATCTGTATAATTACATTGCTCTCTCTTTTTCTCTCTCTCTAGACTGTATATTTATGATATGTATATTTATATATTTTTGTAAAGATGGTTTTGGCACATGACACACAGAAGGGCACACTAGAGTTTGACTCCTACAGAAATCTTTATTTCTGACCTCATGGCAGAAAAAGAACTTCACTGCCATGAGAATAATTCAAATAATGTAATGGCCTGGTTCCTGCTCCTGGACAGTTCCCCTGCTAGCGCTAAAACACGTGGCATCACCATCTTCAATTTAACGCTAATACATTGGATGGACACTTGAGGCGTAAATCACCCTACTAGAATATAGTTGAATTTGGTGTCAGTTCCAGTCCTGTAAAACAATACAGTTGAGGAAAGTGGTAAGACAGCACTGGGCCCAGTTTTCTCACTGGTATTGCTATTCTAAAATATTGATATTCATGTAAAATTATTTGGTTCCCAGGCAGGCAGCTTCTACACCCCAGAGTATCTCCAAGGTCTCCTTGGCTTGTAATGTAATATAATAAAAATTAAATTGAAGTACTACACCACCGCTGGGAGGTCCTGATATAACTTTATTCAAATAAAAGTCAGGGGGACAATCCAAAAAGTAGCCAATGAATTTTGGGTGTCCAATAAAAATCAATAAGGGTATCTCCATATCAATAAAAAAAGTAATAATGATATCCCTGAAGTGGGAATATTATATTAATATTGAATTGGCAATTCCCACCTCAGGGATATCATTACTTTTTTTTATTATCATTGTTTTTTATCTAATTTATGAACTGAAATGGCATGGTTTATAATTCATATTCTCATATTTGTCTAAGGTTCTTGTATATTGATTATCTATTCAATGTTACCTGACATTAACTTTTATATTTTCAATTCTGTTGGCCATTGGGTATTTGGTTTTAAATATGACCCCGAGAAATATCGTTTTGTATTGTATCGATATTGAATTGATATGGAGAAGTTCTTATGTTTTTTCTATCCCTGATGAAGGGGGCATTCTTGTTTGACATGTTTTGGACTACCAAAACATGTTGGCTACTTTTTTGGATCGTCCCCCAACTTTTATTGGAATAAAGTTGTATCTGGACCTCTTAGCAGTGATGTCTCACTTTAATTTTCATTTTTGTTACTTTACACTGTAAACCAGCATGACCTTTAGCAGATTTAATGATAGTTGACCTCTTGATGATAGCGCCACAAATAGTAACCCCCCACACACACACACTTTTGATGGAGGCTGCAACTTTATGCCTATTACCACTCAATGCTTACACCAACCATGCCCTCAGCACATTGGCTCAGCTGCCCCAACCCAACAGCTCAGGAGCTACTCCATCTGCTCTTGTTACTTTGCCTTTTGCAGGCAAAATGGCCTTAAAATGCCTGCAGAAGCACAGAAACTGACCAAAAAAACAACAATAAACCAGGGCAAGACACAAGTCAGCAGATTCACCTTCTCTGTCAGTCCTTGTGACTAGTGTCACAAAGATATGGGTATTCAAAAAATTTACCATTGACACCAGAAACAGGAAATGGGAGAAAGGAAAACTGTTTTGTGATAACTTTCTCAGAGGTGATGTACCCTCGGCTCAGTTTGTAGTGATTTCCTCTCAAATTTTGTTCTGTCTTCAGTACAGGAATTAATGGGACGTCTCTGTAATAGAACATAGACAGAAAAAAGTTGGCAAGGGTTTTAAACATTTTATACAAAACCTCAAAAATAAAAGTTTGGGCTTTAGACATTCTTTTTTTTACAGGTTTCTTTCCTCTTGGTTTCACATTTGTGATATAAGATTAGCTGTTGGGATTTACATAACAAATAAACCAATATTTTGGGTTTCCCAGGACATACCTCCCAACAGTCCTGAATTTTGTGAGATTATCCCACATTTCCACTTAAATCTCAGGCCTCCTGGTCCCTTTATTGGGTAGATCCCTCTTCGTCTCAGTGCCCCCTACCTATATTGAGCACCCCTCCACACACACACACACACACACCCACTGAGCACCAATGCCACCCTCTCCTCCACTGAGTTCTTGTGCCCCACAACCCCTCACTGAGCATTAATGCCCCCCTCCCCCCATGAAGTGCCAGTACCCCTCTATCCCCTCAAGGAGCACCAGTGCCCCTCTGATCCCCCACTGAGGACCAATGCCCCAATTAACCCAGCTGTGCACCACTGCCTCCCTGAGCACCAATGTTCCTCTATTATCCCCAAGAACCAGTGCCCCAACTTTCCCACCAATGCTCTTTTTGTTTTTCTCACTGATAAATGTTTTTCTCTCCTGACCAGCAGTAAAAACATAGAGCACTATGAGCATTACCACTGCTCTTATATATATATTTTTTTATTAAATTGTGCAGACTGCTCTACTCTTTATATTGTGTTGTGTAATTCAATAGTGTTGATCACTGCACATTACATAGTCTTGACCAAAGTATGTATAGCCCAAACAATTTCTGGTTACTAAGTTGCTTCTGACTATTTATAGGAAAATATGTACAAAAGCAACATATATGCCTTTAAAACATGCAGCTTACTCATTTTATGCGACTCACCAAAAGATATGCAATGTACTCTCTTCAGGTGTTTGAAATGTTCCCCAGAATCATGATGTTCATCCCAGGGAAGCACCAAACAATTTTATCCAACATGCAGAAGCTCATGCAGTATGTCACGAAGAGAGTGGAGAAGAACAAGGAGACTCTGGATCTGAATAACCCCAGAGATTATGTGGATGCTTTCCTCATTAAAATTGAGAAGGTCAGCATAAGTTACGAATAAAATTGTTGTTACATAGCAGCCCTGCCATGTCTACAGATTACAATAGTAATTACTACCCTCTTTGCAACCCTTGCAGCTTTAAACAGTATTCCAGGAACACCATGAACCATTAATGTATGTGCAAATAGCTACATTAGTTATCCAACATAAAGCCCAACTCCCATTTTTTTTTCTATTTGAGGTGCAGCAGCATCTAGACAAGGGGTGTCAAACTCAATTTCATTGCAAGCCACATTAGCATTATGGTTGCCCTCAAAGGGCCAGTTGTATCCCTAAGACTATATACAATGTATCTACTCTTGATCATATTAAATAATTGCCTCTGCGATTATTACTGGTTTTTGTAATAACTTAAAGGGGTTGTAGAGTTGTAGTGCACCAGCCCCCCAGTCTCCCAGCACCCCCGTTTTACTCTCTGGCCGGTGTCTCGGCTCTTGATTGGATAGACTGATAGCAGAAAATGAGCGCAGCCATTGGCTCCCGCTTTTGTCAATCAAATCCAATGACGTGGGTACATCATCTGCTACAGGACAGTCCTGTAGCAGATAATGCAAGTCTGAAAATGAGGGTCGCACACCACTGGTATCATCCACAAGAAACTTTTTTGGACACTATTCAGACAGAACATGGTTCTGTCATGGTGTTCTGTCTGAGCAGTCTCTAATAAACTTTCTTGTGGATGATACCAGCGGCATGCGACCCTCCTTTTCTACTGGCATAGAATTGTATTATTCTCATAATAATTATAAGCCGATATCCAGAGCTTATAATGCTTATAATGAGATGGAGAGAGGCGCATCTCTCTGAGACTGCATGGAGAAGTGCAGGATCTGATGGAGGAATTCTGTCCTCCTCTCTGCTGCTGACTGCTGGGAGAAGGTGGGGGTGTAGACAAGGGGGATGCTGCAGCTGCAGGAGAGGTGCGAGGGCCACATGAAATGGCCTGATGGGCCAGATTTGGCCTGCAAGCTTTGTGTTTGACACATGTGATCTAGATGGACCCTAGGTTCACACCTATGCATTTTTTAGTGCATTTTACAGTTTGCAGAAACGCACTACAGTTCATTTAACATGGTTTCCTATGATATAAGTTCAAATCTATGTGTTTTGCGGCCGTGTGGTTTTGGAAAGGGTCTGGGACTTTTTTCCCACGTTTTGAAGTAATAGACTTCAATGAAATTGCACCAGAAGTGCAAGTGTTGTGTTTTTGATGCAATTTTTTATGTGTTTTGCGTTTTGCTTCTAATTTTAACACTGTATATAGTTGGTTGCTAAGTGGAGGCAGGAGAGCCGGCCTCAGCATCCTTAACAACTGATGAGTCATCAGCTGTCAGGAGGGTTCCCCACTGACAGCTGAATGTAAAATAAAAAAATTGCTGCAAAAAAATTTAAAAAATCGCAAAAAGAAAACATTTTTTAAAAACCGGTGTTGGGTCCTCCCAAAATCCATACCAAACCCTTATCCGAGCATGCAGCCAGGCAGGTCAGGAAATGGAGGGGACAAGCGAGTGCCCCCCCCCCGAACTATACCAGGCTGCATGCCATCAACATGGGGGGGTGGGTGCTTTATGGGGGGGGCTCTGCCAAAGCACCTTGCCCCCATGTTGATGGGGACAAGGGCCTCTTTCCAACAACCCTGGCCGGTGGTTGTCGGGGTCTGCGCGCGGGGGGCTTATCAGAATCTGGAAGCCCCTACATTGTACCCCTACCCATTCACCTCAAGAAAGCAGTGAAATGTAAAAAAAAAACAAAAGGCAGTTTTTGACAAGTCTTTATTAAAAATATAGCTCTGAGCCATCCTCCTCCTGCCACCGTCTTCTCCCATCGCCGTCTCTTCCCAGTGAGATCACAAGGGGCGGGCTCTCTGGGTGATGTAATTGGATGGCCACGCTCCATGGCTATATAAGGGATACCAGCCAGCGGGCGACAACACAATGGAGGAATACAGCCCCAGAAGAAGAGTGGCTTTTTTTTTTATAGCGGGTATCGGCGGCGAGGAAGAAGACAGCAGCGGGCGAAGATAGCACAAGAAGACAGCAGCAGGAAGAGACGTGGTGGGAGAAGACAGCATCGGGAGAAGACAGCACCGGGAGAGACAGCGGCGGGAAAAGATGGCTCAGAGCTATTTTTTTTATAAAGGCCTTGTCAAAAACATTTCACTGCTTTCTTGAGGTGAATGGGTAGGGGTACGATGTACCCAATACCCATTCACATGGGGAAGGGTTGGGATCTGGGGGCCCCGTTGTTCCCGATTTTGATTAGCCCCCCAAAGCACTCATCCCCCCATATTGAAGGCATGTGGCCTGGTATGGTTCAGAAGGAGCCGCTCGCTCGTTCCCTCCCTTTCCTGTCATGCCAGGCTGCATGCTTCGATAAGGGTTTGGTATGGATTGTGGGGGGGACCCCATGCCATTTTTTTTGCCGACGGATGTTGGCTCAAACTTGTCTTGCATACACACGGTCACACAAAGTTGTCGGAAAATACGATCATTCTGAACACGGTGACGTAAAACACGTACGTCGGGACTATAAACGGGGCAGTAGCCAATAGCTTTCATCTCTTTATTTATTCTGAGCATGCGTGGCACTTTGTGCGTCGGATTTGTGTACACACGATCGGAAATTCCGACAACGGATTTTGTTGTCGGAAAATTTTATAGCCTGCTCTCAAACTTTGTGTGTCGGAAAATCCGATGGAAAATGTGTGATGGAGCCTACACATGGTTGGAATTTCCAACAACAAGGTCCTATCACACATTTTCTGTCGGAAAATCCGACCGTGTGTACGGGGCATTAGAGACAGTCTCACCATAACTGATTATAGGTTTTTATTGAATGGCATGGCATTGGTTATACTAGCTAACTGGTGTTCAGCTTAAACAGAAACTGGATGTTATTTAAAGTGTATGTCAAGCCAAAAAATTTTTTTTCTGGATAGAGTAGATAATTAACAGAACCCCTGTTGGATTCACTTTACATGGGTAGATCTTCTTTCGAAAGTTCATAGAAAAATTGTTAATTAGAACATTCTTTCTTGTCATTGTCAATTAATTTCTTTCAAAAGTCTTTAAAGTATAATTAAAGGCAAAACTTTTTTTTTCCGTTTTGGATAGAGTACAGAGGGATTAGAACACCTGACAGTTTTTATTGCTGTCTGTGCCCCCGAAGTAGATTCACCCTCTCTATTCGTCCTATTTTCCATTATTATTGAAAGTAAAATCCCACATTCTGGGTTATCCCCAGAAAAGAGGGAAAATCTTCCAATGGGGACACTAGTTCTGGTGACCAGGGGGTCCCCAGTGAATTCCCTTAATTTGAAGGGATTTTCTCTCACATCCTGTTTGGCTATGGGACAGGAAGTAAAGAGAAATCTCTCCAATGGGACACAGTGAAAAAATCTAACAGGGTTTATAACTATTACTCTATCCAAAATAAAAAAAAAAGTTTTTCCTATAGTTCTACTTTAAAATTTAATCCAGATCTGCTGTTTGAATGGACTTCAATGATGTGTTAAACAGGTTTCATTACAATATGTATGATTTTTTGAGAACAAAAACCACATTTGCATTTAAAAATTAATTAATTTGAGAAAAGTTTCCCATCCTGCTCCAAATTGGAATGTTGAATTGACCCCACTAACCATTATAAAATCAAACAAACGTTCCAAAAACAAAAAATTTCCAACAAAATTCTGTTGGTGTATGGCAAGCATTCCTGTCACTGAGAATTTCACCAAACAGAAAGTGAAGGAACATCTTCAATAAGGACACTCGCAGAAAATAAAAGATGACATGGGTTTTAGTCTTCCTGTACAACAAAATAGCATTATTATCTCTGTCTGTATTAACTGACCATCTGTGTGTTGTCAGAGTAAGTAATGCCCTGTACACACGACCAGTTTTCCCGTTGGAATAAACTCTGAAGGTTTATCCAACGGAGTTCCAACGGAATTCCGCTCAAGCTGTCTTGCATACACACGGTCACACCAAATTCCGACTGTCCAGAACGCGGTGACATACAAAACGTAGGACAGGACTAGAAAACGGAAGTTCAATAGCGAGTAGCCAACAGCTTCCGTCTCGTACTTGCTTCAGAGCATGCGTCGTTTTTGGTATTTCGGAACAGCATACAGATGATCAGTTTTCCCGATAGGAATTGGTTCAGTAAGAAAAATTTAGAACATGTTCTCTTTCTAGGTCCGTCAGAATTTTCAACGTAAAAAGTCCGATGGGGCATACACACGATCGGAATATACAATGAAAAGCTCCCGTTGGACTTTTTCTGTCAGACATTCTGCTCATGTGTACACGGCATAAAGCATACAGCATTAAAGAGGAGAAGTCCTGAACCATGATATCCAGTAGCGATGAGCGATGAACCCCCCCCGGTTTGGTTTTCACCAGAACTTGCTAACAGGCAAAAAATTTGTGCGAACACTGTTAAAGTCTATGGGACACGAACATGAATAATCAAAAGTGCTCATTTTGAAGGCTAGTTATTGTCAAAAAAGTGTATGGGGACCCAGTATCAATGCAAAAAAGAGTGTTAAAAACGGCTGTTTTTTTAGGAGCAGCGATTTTAATAATGCTTAAACTGAAAAAGTAAAAAGGAAATATTCCTTTAAATATCGTGCTTTGGGGGGGGGGGGGGTATCCTTAGTATGCCTGTAAAGTAGTGCATCTTCCCCATGTTTAGAACAGTACCACAGCAAAATGACATTTCTAAAGGAAAAAATGTCATTTAAAATTGCTTGCGGCTGTAATGTATTGTCGGGTCTCGGCAATATAAATAAAAATCATTGAAAAAAATTTCATGGGTTCCCCCCACCAAGTCCATTACCAGGCCCTTTGGGTCTGGTATGAATATTAAGGGGAACCCCGCACCAAAGTAAAAAAATTGTGTGGTGGTCCCCCCAAAATCCATACCAGGCCCTTTAGGTCTGGTATGGATTTTAAGGGGAACCACGAGCCAAATTTAAAAAAAAAATGGTGTAGGGGTCCCCCCACAATCCATACCAGACCCTTATTCAAGCACGCAACCTGGAAGGCCGCAGGAAAAGGGTGGCGAGAGAGCCCCCCTCCTGAACCGTACCAGGCCACATGCCCTCAACATGGGGAGAATGCTTTGGAGTCCGCCCAAAGCACCTTGTTCCCATGTTGATGGGGACAAGGACCTCATCCCCGCAACCCTTGCCCGGTGGTTGTGGGAGTCTGCGGGCGGGGGGCTTATCGGAATCTGGAAGCCCCCTTTAACAAGGGGGCTTCCAGATACCGCCTGCCCTATGTGAATGGGTATCGGGTACATTGTAACATACACATTCACCAAAAAAGTGTCAAAATTGTAAAAATTACAGGAGATAGTTTGGGACAAGTCCCAAATTTTCCTTTTGGGACCTCAGTTGTTGCCAATTTTTCTAGATTGCAGATGCTCTCTCTCTATTTTGATGGACTCCTTTATCTGGTAAATGAAATCTATTGTCATAGCATAAAATATTTTATAACATCAGCACTGTAATAACAATACAAATAATAGTTATTTTTAACAATCCCCTTTTCATGGAGTGAGTACAAAGAAGGGCAACAAAGCTAATAAAGGGTCTGGAGGATACTAGTTATGAGTAAAGGTTGCAAGCACTGAACTTATTCTCTCTGGAGAAGAGACGCTTGAGAGGGGATATGATTTCACTATACAAATACCATACTGGTGACTAGGGACCGTTCGTTGAATTACAAACATTATGGGCAGTTTGCGCCAAATTCGAGTGGCGCATCATGGTCCATAATTCACTGCGGCATTGCAGTGCATTGCTGGCTGATGATTGGCCAAGCATGCACTATGAGCCGCATGCTTGGCCAATCACAGCACCATCAGGGAAGAGAGCCATATTTGGCCACAGGCAGGGTGCCTGTGGCCAAATATGGCTCAGGGGGTTAAGTATACACCCCACATATATATATCTGTATATATATATATATATATATACATTGTATATAGTTTAGCTAGATCTCACTGCAGACTGTTCCTGGTGTACTGTCACTAATATACTTCAGGCAAGCGGGCAAGACAGCTGCAGTTTATTTAGCATATACTGTATATATACATCCCGTCTTTGTGTATAATATATATATATATATATATATATATATATATATATATATATATATATATACTGTATTATACAGTTTAACAGTTTAGCTTCATTTCACTGCAGACCGTTCCTGGTGTATTGTGTCTAATATACTTCAGCCAGGCAGGTGACTCACTGAGCTCAGTGCATTTAATAGATATATATACAGGCTTGTATATATACTGTATATATAGTCTAGCCAAGCCTATACCTGACTAGGCCATTGCCTGAGAACGTGTTCAAAGACACTTTCAGCCAGGCAGGTGACTCACTGAGCTCAGTGCATTTAATAGATATATATATATATATATATATATATATATATATATATATACAGGCTTGTATATATATATATATATATTTATATATATATTGTCACGGAATGTCCCTCACTCCGCTTGAGTGCTTCCGTCAGTATACCACTTCCTTGTAGTCTGGATACAGATATCAGATATTCCAACTGCTCCCAAGCATAAAACAAGGCGACACTTGCTTAGATGCTAACATGGACTATATCTTTATTAGAACCAGAATACAGTCTTATAAACCGGAGAAGATGAGGTTCCCCCTGCTGCTCATATTACTCTAACAATACAAATGTAACCTAATTAACATGAGCTAGTTTACTAAATCATTTACCCAGACCAGATGACTCAGAGACATGACCTGTAGGACACAGACTTGTGGGCACCGAGCTTCACACAGTAACAGAGTTAATTATCATAAGTACAACCACAGGACATTTTCTCACAATAGCAGAAGCTCCAATAGGTGTCGGCCAGTCTCCTACATTGTATAGAGGACAATGTGATCAGCTCACTCAATTAACATGTTGAGTTCAGAATCAATCAAACCAAGAATAGTCTCTACATACATCCTGGGAGATATTGTGGACAAATATTACTGTCCCATTTTAAGTAGTCCAAGATATATTTTCTCACTCACCCTGTGCCAGTATAGCATAGGGTGACTTAGACATTAGAGGTGTATGGGGAGCTGAAACAAGGGCATCCCCTACTTAACAAAAGATTCTGAGTTCCACGGGCCCTCCCGTCACATCTCTCCCCTTTCGGCAGAAGACTAACACAGGAGGAGACCCCAGATGGGTTGACTCCGAAGTTAGTCAGTAGTTCCAGTCCTCTAATGCCTGTACCCACACAGTACCCCAAACAAATTGTTCCAAACAAAGCATTACTCACCCAGCCAACCTCTGCCTCTCTCAGAGAACATATCTGCCACTGGGAAGAGGCCTGGACTGGCCCTTCTCCCTGGAGTCCTTTCTGCCGCTGGAGAGAAGACAGGGTGTTTGAGCTCACACCGTCATGCTGTTGGGGATCTGGGCCGACTGCCCAGCATCCCTGGGGTATACAGGTGGAGACTGAAGCCCCATCCACCTTCACAGGAAATCCATCCTCTGTTAGTTGAGGGCAGAGTCCAGCAGTACTCGACCCTGTTGCCAGCCCTTCTGCTGGAAACCCCACACCATCTGCTCCGGCTAACTGTTGGGAAGGGAGGCCGACTGCCCCGCCTCCCTGGAACTCTGTAGTTGTTGCCAGTGCTTCAACTGGGGAAGTTCCTTGTAACTCCACAGATCCTACTTTTGGTGTTGGACAGAGTACAGTGAAGCTTGGCCCCAATACCAGCTCTTCTGCTGGAGGCTCATCAGGTTGTTCTTCCTCAGCAGAAAAGTCTATTAAATCCCCTACCTCTATAACTGGTGACTGGGGATAGAGGTTCACCATCTCCTGTCCATGGAACCCAGAAGATGCTATCAGTGCTGGGCAGAGGTTAGCAGAGCTCTGCCCTGTTGTCAGCACTTCAGCTTTGGGGATGGCAATTTTCAAATTTTCCACTGCCGATTCTCTGGCATGCTGCTGGACAGGCATCCATCCAAGATCATCCCACTGCTGCCACCAATGTCACGGAACGTCCCTCACTCCGCAGTGCTTCCTGATCACAGTGTTCAGCTAAAACTACAAGTTAGTGTGGTGCGTCCTCCTCACAGTGTTCAGCTAAACCTACAAGTTAGTGTAGTGGGACCTCTGCACAGTGTTCATCTAAAGCTACAAGTTAGTGCAGTGCGTCCTGCTCACAGTGTTCAGCTAAAACTACAAGTTAGTGTGGTGCGTCCTCCTCACAGTGTTCAGCTAAACCTACAAGTTAGTGTAGTGAGACCTCTGCACAGTGTTCATCTAAAGCTACAAGTTAGTGCAGTGCGTCCTCCTCACAGTGTTCAGCTAAAACTACAAGTTAGTGTAGTGAGACCTCTGCACAGTGTTCATCTAAAGCTACAAGTTAGTGTGGTGCGTCCTCCTTACAGTGTTCAGCTAAAACTACAAGTTAGTGTAGTGAGACCTCTGCACAGTGTTCATCTAAAGCTACAAGTTAGTGCAGTGCGTCCTGCTCACAGTGTTCAGCTAAAACTACAAGTTAGTGTAGTAAGATCTCTGCACAGTGTTCATCTAAAGCTACAAGTTAGTGCAGTGCGTCCTGCTCACAGTGTTCAGCTAAAACTACAAGTTAGTGTAGTGAGACCTCTGCACAGTGTTCATCTAAAGCTACAAGTTAGTGCAGTGCGTCCTGCTCACAGTGTTCAGCTAAAACTACAAGTTAGTGTGGTGCGTCCTCCTCACAGTGTTCAGCTAAAACTACAAGTTAGTGTAGTGAGACCTCTGCACAGTGTTCATCTAAAGCTACAAGTTAGTGCAGTGCGTCCTGCTCAGTGTTCAGCTAAAACTACAAGTTAGTGTGGTGCATCCTCCTCACAGTGTTCAGCTAAAACTACAAGTTAGTGTAGTGAGACCTCTGCACAGTGTTCATCTAAAGCTACAAGTTAGTGCAGTGCGTCCTGCTCACAGTGTTCAGCTAAAACAACAAGTTAGTGTGGTGCGTCCTCCTCACAGTGTTCAGCTAAAACTACAAGTTAGTGCAGTGCGTCCTGCTCACAGTGTTCAGCTAAAACTACAAGTTAGTGTGGTGCATCCTCCTCACAGTGTTCAGCTAAACCTACAAGTTAGTGTAGTGAGACCTCTGCACCGTGTTCATCTAAAGCTACAAGTTAGTGCAGTGCGTCCTCCTCACAGTGTTCAGCTAAAACTACAAGTTAGTGTAGTGAGACCTCTGCACAGTGTTCATCTAAAGCTACAAGTTAGTGCAGTGCGTCCTGCTCACAGTGTTCAGCTAAAACTACAAGTTAGTGTAGTGAGACCTCTGCACAGTGTTCATCTAAAGCTATAAGTTAGTGCAGTGCGTCCTGCTCACAGTATTCAGCGAAAACTCAAGTTAGTGTAGTGAGACCTCTGCACAGTGTTCATCTAAAACTATAAGTTAGTGCAGTGCGTCCTGCTCACAGTGTTCAGCTAAAACTACAAGTTAGTGTGGTGCGTCCTCCTCACAGTGTTCAGCTAAAACTACAAGTTAGTGTAGTGAGACCTCTGCACAGTGTTCATCTAAAGCTATAAGTTAGTGCAGTGCGTTTTGCTCACAGTGTTCAGCTAAAACTACAAATTAGTGTGGTGCGTCCTCCTCACAGTGTTTAGCTAAAACTACAAGTTAGTGTAGTGAGACCTCTGCACCATGTTCATCTAAAGCTACAAGTTAGTGCAGTGCGTCCTCCTCACAGTGTTCAGCTAAAACTACAAGTTAGTGTAGTGAGACCTCTGCACAGTGTTCATCTAAAGCTACAAGTTAGTGCAGTGTGTCCTGCTCACAGTGTTCAGCTAAAACTACAAGTTAGTGTAGTGAGACCTCTGCACAGTGTTCATCTAAAGCTATAAGTTAGTGCAGTGCGTCCTGCTCACAGTGTTCAGCTAAAACTACAAGTTAGTGTAGTGAGACCTCTGCACTGTGTTCATCTAAAGCTACAAGTTAGTGTGGTGCGTCCTCCTCACGGTGTTCAGCTAAACCTACAAGTTAGTGTAGTGAGACCTCTGCACCGTGTTCATCTAAAGCTACAAGTTAGTGTGGTGTGTCCTCCTCACAGTGTTCAGCTAAACCTACAAGTTAGTGTAGTGAGATCTCTGCACAGTGTTCAGCTAAAACTACAAGTTAGTGTAGTGAGACCTCTGCACAGTGTTCATCTAAAGCTACAAGTTAGTGCAGTGTGTCCTGCTCACAGTGTTCAGCTAAAACTACAAGTTAGTGTGGTGCGTCCTCCTCACAGTGTTCAGCTAAAACTACAAGTTAGTGTAGTGAGACCTCTGCACAGTGTTCATCTAAAGCTACAAGTTAGTGCAGTGCGTCCTGCTCACAGTGTTCAGCTAAAACTACAAGTTAGTGTAGTGAGACCTCTGCACAGTGTTCATCTAAAGCTATAAGTTAGTGCAGTGCGTCCTGCTCCCAGTGTTCAGCTAAAACTACAAGTTAGTGTAGTGAGACCTCTGCACAGTGTTCATCTAAAGCTACAAGTTAGTGTGGTGCGTCCTCCTCACAGTGTTCAGCTAAACCTACAAGTTAGTGTAGTGAGATCTCTGCACAGTGTTCAGCTAAAACTACAAGTTAGTGTAGTGAGACCTCTGCACAGTGTTCATCTAAAGCTACAAGTTAGTTCAGTGTGTCCTGCTCACAGTGTTCAGCTAAAACTACAAGTTAGTGTGGTGCGTCCTCCTCACAGTGTTCAGCTAAAACTACAAGTTAGTGTAGTGAGACCTCTGCACAGTGTTCTTCTAAAGCTACAAGTTAGTGCAGTGCGTCCTGCTCACAGTGTTCAGCTAAAACTACAAGTTAGTGTAGTGAGACCTCTGCACAGTGTTCATCTTAAGCTATAAGTTAGTGCAGTGCGTCCTGCTCCCAGTGTTCAGCTAAAACTACAAGTTAGTGTAGTGAGAACCTCTGCACTGTGTTCATCTAAAGCTACAAGTTAGTGTGGTGCGTCCTCTGCACCGTGTTCATCTAAAGCTACAAGTTAGTGTGGTGCGTCCTCCTCACGGTGTTCAGCTAAACCTACAAGTTAGTGTAGTGAGACCTCTGCACAGTGTTCAGCTAAAACTACAAGTTAGTGTAGTGAAACCTCTGCACAGTGTTCATCTAAAGCTATAAGTTAGTGCAGTGCGTCCTGCTCACAGTGTTCAGCTAAAACTACAAGTTAGTGTAGTGAAACCTCTGCACAGTGTTCATCTAAAGCTATAAGTTAGTGCAGTGCGTCCTGCTCACAGTGTTCAGCTAAAACTACAAGTTAGTGTGGTGCATCCTCCTCACAGTGTTCAGCTAAAACTACAAGTTAGTGCAGTGCATCCTGCTCACAGTGTTCAGCTAAAACTATAAGTTAGTGTGGTGCGTCCTCCTCACAGTGTTCAGCTAAAACTACAAGTTAGTGTAGTGAGACCTCTGGACAGTGTTCATCTAAAGCTACATGTTAGTGCAGTGCGTCCTGTTCACAGTGTTCAGCTAAAACGACAAGTTAGTGCAGTGCGTCCTGCTCACAGTGTTCAGCTAAAACTACAAGTTAGTGTAGTGAGACCTCTGCACAGTGTTCAGCTAAAACTACAAGTTAGTGTGGTGTGTCCTCCTAACAGTGTTCAGCTAAAACTACAAGTTAGTGCAGTGCGTCCTGCTCACAGTGTTCATCTAAAGCTACAAGTTAGTGCAGTACGTCCTCCTCACAGTGTTCAGCTAAAACTACAAGTTAGTGTAGTGTGACCTCTGCACAGTGTTCATCTAAAGGTACAAGTTAGTGCAGTGCGTCCTCCTTACAGTGTTCAGCTAAAACTACAAGTTAGTGTAGTGAGACCTCTGCACAGTGTTCATCTAAAGCTACAAGTTAGTGCAGTGCGTCCTGCTTACAGTGTTCAGCTAAAACTACAAGTTAGTGTAGTGAGACCTCTGCACAGTGTTCATCTAAAGCTATAAGTTAGTGCAGTGCGTCCTGCTCACAGTGTTCAGCTAAAACTACAAGTTAGTGTAGTGAGACCTCTGCACAGTGTTCATCTAAAGCTATAAGTTAGTTTAGTGCGTCCTGCTCACAGTGTTCAGCTAAAACTACAAGTTAGTGTGGTGCATCCTCCTCACGGTGTTCAGCTAAAACTACAAGTTAGTGTAGTGAGACCTCTGCACAGTGTTCATCTAAAGCTACAAGTTAGTGCAGTGCGTCCTGCTCACAGTGTTCAGCTAAAACTACATGTTAGTGTGGTGCGTCCTCCTCACAGTGTTCAGCTAAAACTACATGTTAGTGTGGTGCGTCCTCCCTTACAGTGTTCAGCTAAACCTACAAGTTAGTGTAGTGAGACCTCTGCACAGTGTTCATCTAAAGCTACAAGTTAGTGCAGTGCGTCCTGCTCACAGTGTTCAGCCAAAACTACAAGTTAGTGTGGTGCGTCCTCCTCACAGTGTTCAGCTAAAACTACAAGTTAGTGTAGTGAGACCTCTGCACAGTGTTCATCTAAAGTTACAAGTTAGTGCAGTGCATCCTGCTCACAGTGTTCAGCTAAAACTATAAGTTAGTGTGGTGCGTCCTCCTCACAGTGTTCAGCTAAAACTACAAGTTAGTGTAGTGAGACCTCTGGACAGTGTTCATCTAAAGCTACATGTTAGTGCAGTGCGTCCTGTTCACAGTGTTCAGCTAAAACGACAAGTTAGTGCAGTGCGTCCTCCTAACAGTGTTCAGCTAAAACTACAAGTTAGTGTAGTGAGACCTCTGCACAGTGTTCATCTAAAGCTACAAGTTAGTGCAGTGCGTCCTCCTAACAGTGTTCAGCTAAACCTACAAGTTATTTTTTTGCGAGCGCTGCACAGTGTTCATCTAAAGCTAAGAGTTTGTTTAGTGCGTCCTGCTCACAGTGTTCAGCTAAAACTACAAGTTAGCGTGGTGCGTCCTCCTCACAGTGTTCAGCTAAACCTACAAGTTATTTTTTTGCGAGCTCTGCACAGTGTTCAGTTAAAGCTACCTGTAGAAGGTTGGTGGTGTTTTCCTGATTCTATCACTACCGCAGGCAGCTAAAAAAGCTACAAGTTATTTTTTTGCGAGCTCTGCACAGTGTTCAGCTAAAGCTACCTGTAGAAGGTTGGTGGTGTTCTCATACTACAGGCAGGCAGTTGATTTTGCTAGCTGCAGTATCAGTACATATATATATATATATATATATATATATATATATATATATATATATATATCCCAGCTTAGTGCAGCTACAGGCCATTAGTATGTCTGGAAGGCCAATAAGGAGAGGCAGACAGTCACAAGCCAATAAGAGAGGGCAAGCAGGCTCTGTGTCTAGTGCTGGTCGTGGAGACGGTGCATCCTCATCAGCACGTGGCCGTGGGACACGCTTGGCCTTTTTTTCTGCAGCTGGCCGTGTTGAGCCGCAACATGCGGAAGACTTGGTCGAGTGGATGACCAAGCCGTCCTCTTCCTCCTTATCCTCTCTCACCCATGCTCAGGGTACTTTGTCTGGCAAAGCAGCAGCCTTTTCCCTCGGCTCAATGTCATCAGTGACTCCTATCCTAGCCCCACCATGTCCTCCTGAGGAGTCCCTCAAACTGTTTGACCTCAGTGTTGGGTACATGCTCCAGGAGGATGCCCATCGTTTGGAAGGCTCTGATGATACTGAGCTCGATGAAGGCAATAACATGAGCACGGACAGAAGGGGTGCCCAAGAAGGACAGCATACTCCCCCTGCTGCAGCATACTGCCAGGTTTGCTCCAGTGATGAGGAGGGAGGGGATGATGAGGACACTGACTCAACGTGGGTGCCTGATAGGAGGGAGGAGTAGGAGGAGGAGGCGGTACATCACCAACGAGGCAGGATGCCCTCCAGGGGCCAGCCTAAGGGCAGCACATTGACTGCATCACACCCCAAAGCTCCACATGTGCAGGGCGCTGCAGTCTCTGCGTGTTATTCAAAAAGTTCTTTGGTGTGGGCCTTTTTTTAAACGAGTGCATCAGATCGCACCGCTGCTATTTGCAACATATGTCTCAAGCGTATCTCGCGTGACCAAAACATCTCCCGCTTGGGTACCACATGCTTGACCAGACATATGTTGACCTGCCATGCAGTTCGTTGGCAAGCATATCTAAAAGACCCACACCAAAGAACAAAGAGGACCTCTCCTTGCTCCTCATTAGCTGAGATCTCCAACCCCACTATACCTTCAGTCCTCTCTGAGACCTGCACTGAGAGGAATGAAGGTGTAGAATTAGGTGTGTCACAGCCAAGTACTTGTGGGCAATCTGCTTTTGGTACACCGACGTCAGATTGTACCAGGCAAATTTCCCTGCCCCAGCTGCTGCACCGCCGAAAGAAGTTTGCTCCCAGCCATCCACATGCCCAGTGGTTGAATGCTAGCTTGTCAAAATTGCTAGCACTTCAACTGCTGCCTTTTCAGTTGGTAGACTCTGCCCCCTTCCGTGAGTTTGTGGAATGTGCGGTTCCTCAGTGGCAGGTACCCAAACGCCACTTTTTCTCACAGAAGGCGATTCCGGCTCTCTACTGGCATGTGGAAGGCAATGTCCATGCATCGCTGGACAGGGCGGTCAGCGGTAAGGTGCATATTACCGCTGACTCATGGTCCAGCCGGCATGGACAGGGACGTTACCTAAGTTTCACGGCGCATTAGGTGACTCTGCTGGCAGCTGGGAAGGATGCAGGACAAGGTGCAGTAGTGTTGGAGGTTGTTCCGCCACCATGCCTCCAAAATGCCACTACTAATGATTGTGACACACCTCTCTCCTCCACCCCTCCTCTTCTTCTTCCTCCATGGCCTCTTCCTGTGCTTTGTCCTCGGAACAAGCGGTGCTCCGTAGCCGTTCAAGGGGCTACGAAAGTACGCAGGCCAAAAGATGCCATGCGGTGCTTGAGCTGGTGTGCTTGGGGGGCAGGAGCCACACTGGGGCAGAGGTTCTGTCAGCTCTGCAGGGGCAAGTTCAGAGGTGGTTGACGCCACGCCAACTTAAGGCAGGAATGGTGGTTTGCGACAATGGCACCAACCTCCTCTCTGCCCTCCGACAGGAACAAATGACCCATGTGCCCTGTTTGGCTCACGTCCTTAACTTGGTGGTGCAGCAGTTCTTGGGCAGGTACCCGGGCTTACAGGATGTCCTGAGGCAGGCCAGGAAAGTCTGTGTGCATTTCCGCCGGTCATATAATGCCAGTGCTCGGCTGGCGGACCTCCAAAAGGAGTTTAACCTGCCCAAGAACCGCCTAATCTGTGACATGCCCACCAGGTGGAACTCAACGTTGGCCATGCCGCAGCGGCTGCACACGCAGCAGAGGGCCATCAATGAGTACCTGTGCGACTATGGTACCAGGACAGGGTCAGGGGAGCTTGTTTTTTTTTCCCCACGCCAGTGGGTCATGATCAGGGATGCATGCACTGTCCTGTCAACATTTGAGGAGGCCACAAGGATGGTGAGCAGTGACAGTGCATGCATCAGTGACACTGTCTCCCTTGTCCACCTGTTGGAGCACGCGCTGCGTGGAATAATGGACAGTGCATTTGAGGCAGAACAGAGGCAGGAAGAGGAGGACTTCCTTAGCTCTCAAGGCCCCCTTTATCCAGACAGTGTTCCTGCATGCCCACCGATCACACAGGAAGAGGAGGAGGAGGAGGAGGAGGAGGAAGATTGTGTCAGTATGGAGGTGGAGCCTAGCACTCAGCATCAGCAGCAGTCTTTAAGGGATCAGTCCCAAGAAACACATGGACTTGTACGTGGCTGGGAGGAGCTGGCTGCGGACCATGTCGTCCTTAGTGACCCAGAGGACTCCGGACCGAATGCCTCAGCAAACCTACGCTGCATGGCCTCCCTGATCCTGCAAAGCCTGCGTAAGGATCCTCGTATTCATGGTATCAAGGAGAAGGACCAATACTGGCTGGCAACCCTCCCTGATCCACGTTACAAGGGTAAGGTTGCGGACCTTATCTTGCCATCGCAGAGGGAGCAGAGAATGAAACATCTTCGGGAGGCCTTGCAGAAAGGTCTGTGCAACGCGTTCCCAGAGACTGGGAGGTTACAAACTCCTGTTTCTGGACAACGTGTTGCTGAGGCTTCGGTCTGTCAAAGAAGGAGCGGTGGAGAAGGTGGACGTTTGACCGATGCGTTCAGACAATTTTTTGGTCCGCAGCCCCAAGGTATGATCGGTTCCAGCAACCATCGCCAGCGTCTGTTTTACATGGTGCAGGAATACCTAGGGGCAAGATCTGACTTGGACACCTTTCCCACCGAAAATCCTCTGGGTTACTGGGCCTTGAAGATGGATCACTAGCCAGAGCTTGCACAGTATGCAATTGAGCTACTGGCCTGTCCTGCATCCAGCGTTCTTTCGGAATGCACATTCAGTGCTGCTGGAGGCTTTGTAACTGATCACAGGGTGCGCCTCTCCACCAAATCGGTCGATCGGCTGACCTTCATAAAAATGAATCAGTCTTGGATCACCAGCTACCAAGCACCTGTTGCTGATGTAACCGAATAATTTTTTTTTTAATGTGAGATCCCTTCAAGACTGCCTATGCTGATGATGAGTGACTATCCTCTTCCTCCTCAATTTTCATGTTGATAGCTTGTAAGAACATTTTTGGTTCTGCGCACCGCCACCAGTGTCTAAGGCCCAATTTTTCTGCCCCTGTTTAACAGAAGCGTGTAATTACAATTTTTGCTGCAATGCTTTGCAGCAGGGCTCATTCCTGTGCTCCAACTAGAATATCTGTGAGGGGTTGCAGTGTTGTGGCACCAGTGGCTAAGGCCCAATTTTTCTGCCCCTGTGTAACAGGGGCGTGTAATTACATTTTTTGCTGCAATAATTTGCAGCAGGGCTCATTCATGCGCTCCAACTAGAGTTTCTGTGAGGGGTTGCACTGTTGTGGCACCAGCACCTGTGCCTAAGGCCCAATTTTTCTGCCCCTGTTCAACAGGGTCATGTAATTACAATTCTTGATCTAATATTTTACAGCAGGGCTCATTCCTGCACCCAACAAGAGTAACTGTGAGGGCTTACAGTGTTGTGCCAAAACCAACACCTAAGGCCCCAATTTCTGCAGAGTATATAGGGCAGGCCCCTACTTTCAAACATCCAACTTACAAATGACTCCTACTTTCATTCAGAAGGAGACAACAGGAAGTGAGAGGAAATCTACCCCTAGGAAGGGAAATTATCTCCTGTAAGAGTTAATATGGGAAAAAGGTTTCTCCTCCACTGATTTATCACCAACCCTTGTTTTCCTTAAAAACCCCAAATTTTCAATATCCAATTGTCATTGGGAGAGAAAGTAAGGTGAAATCTTCTGAACAGGTGCACAGACAGCAAAACAAAGGTTACAGGGGTGATAACCCTTCCCTATGTTTTCCAAAAAAGCTTAAAAATAGATTTTTTGGCTGGAGCTACACTTTAAAAATGTACCAGTTCAAAATTACAAACAGATTCTACTTAAGAACAAACCTACAGTCCCTGTCTTAGTATATAGGGCCTGGGTGCCCCACGCCTTTCCTTTTTTAATTTGGGTGTGGGGTTCCCCTTAATATCCATACAAGACCTAAAGGGGCTGGTAATGGGCTAGGGGGGGGGGGGTTCCCGTGCCTTTTTTGTCAATGATTTTCATCCATATTGCCGGGACCAGACATTGCATTAAAGCCGCAAGCAGTTTTAAATGACTTTTATTCCTTTACAAATGTCATTTTGTGCAGGGACAGTTCTAAACAAGGGAAACACGCGCCACTTTACAGGCATACTATAGACACCCCCCAGGCATGATATTTCATGGAATATTTATTTTATTTTTTATTTTTTTATTTTACTTACCGTATTTATCGGCGTATAACACGCGCCGGCGTATAACACGCACCCCAAGTTTAGGAGGGAATTTTGTGGGAAAAAACTTTTAGGAGGGAAGTTTAAGGGAAAAAAAACCTTACATTTAAATGCCCATCAATGCAGCATTATCGTGTCCATCTGCAGCCTTGCCCCAGTGTCCAGTGCAGCCTTGTCAGTGCAGCTTTGCCCCAGTGCAGCCTTGTCAGTGCAGCTTTGCCCCAGTGCAGAATTGTCAGTGCAGCTTTGCCCCAGTGCAGCCTTGTCAGTGCAGCTTTGCCCCAGTGCAGAATTGTCAGTGCAGCTTTGCCCCAGTGCAGCCTTGCCCCAGTGCAGCTTTGCCCCAGTGGTCCGTGCAGCCTTGTCGCCACCGACATACAAAAGTTTAGTTTGGATTTTTAAATATGGTGCCGCGGAGTTCGGAGGTACTCAGCGGCGCTCGTTCAGCTGAACGAGCGCCGCTGAGGACACAGTGACTGGGCGGAGCCGAGATACACATAGCCGAGGGTTCTCGGCTCTTCTCGGCGCCGTTCACAGTCACGCCCAGTCCCCATGATGGACATAACACAGGTCCAATGGCGGGACTGGGCGTGACTGTGAACGAGAACCGCCGAGAACCCTCGGCTATGTGTATCTCGGCTCCGCCCAGTCACTGTGTCCTCGACGAGCGCCGCCGAGTCCCTCCGAACTCCGCGGCGCCATATTTAAAAATACACGCTATGTGAATGTCGGCGGCGATCGCTCCGACAGATCACAAAATAGCGGGGATCGGCGTATAACACGCACCCACGATTTTCCCCTGATTTTAAGGGGAAAAAAGTGCGTGTTATACGCCGATAAATACAGTATTTGTTTATTTTATTTTTTCACTTTAAGTATCATTAAAATCACTGCTCCTGAAAAAACAGACGTTTTTAAAACTTTTTTTTTGCATTAATACATGTACCCTGGGGCAGGCCCCGGGTCCCCAAACCTATTTTAGGACAATAACTTGCATATTAGCCTTTAAAATTTGCATTTTTGATTTCTCACGTTCGAGTCCCATAGCCTTTAACGGGGTTTGAAAGTTTGTGTGAACTATCGGTCCGTTCGCAAGTTCTGGTGCGAACCGAACTGGGGGTGTTCGGCTCATTCCTACTGGTGACCCCACAATAGGGATAAAACTTTTTTGCGGAAGGTAGTGCATCTTCATAGGACTTAGTGAATATGTGTCACAGAATTCAAGCAAGTAGACCTCTGGTGTTTCACCTTTCCTCTAATGAAAGTTAATGGAGCACAGATCACACCCCCGTCTTAGACAGTTTTCACTCATATAGGTGTCCCGGAAGATTTTCCCTCATCTGTTGTCCTGGCCAAAGCTACAGTATAAAGTTTTTTTTATTCACCTTCTGAATGGCAGGAGGCTGCATGATTGTGCTAGAAAGGTGTGTGCATAAGGGGGTATACTCTTTGCAGAGACAATGACACTTTGCTCTGCATGGGCAGGGTGACAGTGCCTTTTTAAGTTTTGTTCACCATACTGGATATTTCAGTTTATAGTAGATGCTAGTGAGCTCACCTAATGTGATCAGATGGATCTCTGAGTATTAATTGATATATTTCCTTGGATTCTTCCCCTAGGAGAAGAAAAATCCCAACACTGAATATAACCTCAAAAACCTGGTGACCAGCACTCTGCAGATCTTCTTTGCTGGCGTGGAGACCACTAGCACAACTCTGGTCTACAGTCTTCTTATTTTTATGAAAAACACAGATGTCCTTGGTGTGTGTAATATTATAACAATTTTCTCTTCTTCACATAATGTTAGCTTATGTAATGTATAGAATTACATTTTTAGCAGAATATGAAAAGAGGAACAGAGTAAGTCATACAGAAAAAAATGAATTTACTAAAGGAGTTACATATGGTAAGAGAACAGTAATGTGTAAAGACGCCACTAAGGGGTCTATGTATAACAAATCCGCTGTTGAATGATCCGTGTATTGTTTGCAATATGATTATCTCCTATAAACGTCAGTTCCATCTAATGGTCTTAATTCAATATTTTTTTTGATTGAGGTATTTCAGGATTGTGCTGCATTATGGCCACAAGACTGAGCTGAAGATCATAGAAGAGTATTAAAAATATTATAATCAATTAACCACTTGCCGATCGGCCACCATAAATATACTGTGGCAGCTCGGCTTTATTGCGCAAAACAACATACCTGTACATCATTTCATGCAATATACAGCGGGGTGCGCATGCTGATTGGCCAGAGGGGGAGCCAATCAGCGGGTCCGGCAAAAGAGATGTCCGCTGGCCCCCAGCGATTGCTCCACAGAGAGGCAGAATGGAGATCTGTCTATGTAAACTAGACAGATCCCCATTCTGACAGGGATTGATACAGAGATCCTCTGTTCCTACTAAGCAGGGACAAGGATCTCTGTGTACATCCAGTGAGTCCACCCCCACACAGTTTGCAAGCACCCCCTAGGGACACACTTAACCCTGGTTTTAACCCCTTCCCTGCCAGTGTCATTAGTACAGTAACAGTGCATATTTTTAGCAGTGTTCACTGTAATAATGTCACTGGTTCCCAAAAAAAAGTGTCAAAAGTGTCAGTTAGGTGTCCGATTTGTCCACTGCAATGTAGCAGTCCTGCTAAAAATCACCGGTAGCTGCCATTATTAGTAAAAAAAATTAAAACATAAGTAACAATGCCATAAATATATCCCATAGTTTGTAGACGCGATAACTTTTGCGCAAACCAATCAATATATTCTTACTGGGATTTTTTTTTACCAAAAATATGTAGCAGAATACATATTGGCCTAAATTGATGAAGAAATTCGATTTTTTTACATTTTTTTTTATTGGATATGTTTTATAGCAGAAAGTAAAAAATATTGTTTTTTTTTTTCAAAATTGTCAGTATTTTTTTGTTTATAGCGCAAACAATAAAAACTGCAAAGGTGATCAAATACCACCAAAAGACAGCTCTATTTGTGGGGGGAAAAAGGGACATCAATTTTATCGTTGCACGACTGCGCAATTGTCAGATAAAGTAACGCAGTGCCGTATCGCAAAAAATGGCCCGGTCATTTAAGGGGTAAAACCTTCCGGGGCTGAAGTGGTTTAAAACAAACACAATATTTCAAACAATAAGGTTATCATTCATGGCATCTGCAAATTTATTAAAAAATGTACCCATTAAAGAAGGGTGTCCTTCTTTAACCACTTAAGGACCGTCTCTCGCTGATGTATGCTTGCAAGGTGGCACGGGTAGGCAGAATCACGTATATGTACGTGATCTGCCTCCTGCGGGGGGGTCCAATCGGACTCCCCCCCGGTGCCCGAGGCGGTCCCCTTTTGTCCAGCGGTGATCGGAGATGAGGGGGAGACCATCCGTTCGTGGCCCCCCCTCGCGATCGCCGCCGGCCAATAGGATCATTCCTATGCTGCTGTATGCTAAACAGCAGCAAAGGAAATTATGTCATCTCTCATCGGCTCGGTATTTTCCGTTCCGGCGCCGAGGAGAGAAGACTGCAATATGAGTGAAAACACACTACACACACAGTAGAACATGCCAGGCACACAAAACACCCCCCTTTACCCCCCGACCCCCCCCGATCACCCCCTAATCACCCCTCCCCCTCCCCCCATCACACAGACAGCAAGCAGGTTTGTTTTTTTTTTTTCTGATTACTGCATGGTGTCAGTTTGTGACAGTTAGTGTGGTAGGACAGTTACTGTTAGCCCCCTTTAGGTCTAGGGTACCCCACTAACCCCCCCTAATAAAGTTCTAACCCCTTGATCACCCCCCGTCGCCAGTGTCGCTAAGCGATCATTTTTCTGATCGCTGTATTAGTGTCACTGGTGACGCTAGTTAGGGAGGTAAATATATAGGTTCGCCTTCAGCGTTTTATAGCGTCAGGGACCCCCATATACTACCTAATAAATGTTTTAACCCCTTGATTGCCCCCTAGTTAACCCTTTCACCGCTCATCACTGTTTAACCGTTATGGGTGACGCTGGTTAGTTAGTTTATTTTTTATAGTGTCAGGGCACCCGCCGTTTATTACCGAAGGTTTAGCCCCCTGATCGCCCGGCGGTGATATGCGTCGCCCCAGGCAGCGTCAGATTAGCGCCAGTACCGCTAACACCCACGCATGCAGCATACGCCTCCCTTAGTGGTATAGTATCTGTACGGATCAATATCTGATCCAATCAGATCTATACTAGCGTCCCCAGCAGTTTAGGGTTCCCAAAAACGCAGTGTTAGCGGGATCAGCCCAGATACCTGCTAGCACCTGCGTTTTGCCCCTCCGCCTGGCCCAGCCCAGCCCAGCCCAGCCCACCCAAGTGCAGTATCGATCGATCACTGTCACTTACAAAACACTAAACGCATAACTGCAGCGTTCGTAGAGTCAGGCCTGATCCCTGCGATCGCTAACAGTTTTTTTGGTAGCGTTTTGGTGAACTGGCAAGCACCAGCGGCCTAGTACACCCCGGTCGTAGTCAAACCAGCACTGCAGTAACACTTGGTGACGTGGCGAGTCCCATAAGTGCAGTTCAAGCTGGTGAGGTGGCAAGCACAAGTAGTGTCCCGCTGCCACCAAGAAGAAGACAAACACAGGCCCGTCGTGCCCATAGTGCCCTTCCTGCTGCATTCGCCAATCCTAATTGGGAACCCACCACTTCTGCAGCACCCGTACTTCCCCCATTCACGTCCCCAATTAAATGCAGTCGGCTGCATGAGAGGCATTTTCTTTATGTCCTCCCGAGTACCCCTACCCAGCGAACCCCCCCAAAAAAGATGTCGTGTCTGCAGCAAGCGCGGATATAGGCGTGACACCCGCTATTATTGTCCCTCCTGTCCTGACAATCCTGGTCTTTGCATTGGTGAATGTTTTGAACGCTACCATTCACTAGTTGAGTATTAGCGTAGGGTACAGCACTGCACAGACTAGGCACACTTTCACAGGGTCTCCCAAGATGCCATCGCATTTTGAGAGACCCGAACCTGGAACCGGTTACAGTTATAAAAGTTAGTTACAAAAAAAAGTGTAAAAAAAAAAATCTATATATATAAAATAAAATAAAATAGTTGTCGTTTTATTGTTCTCTCTCTCTATTCTCTCTCTATTGTTCTGCTCTTTTTTACTGTATTCTATTCTGCAATGTTTAATTGTTATTATGTTTTATCATGTTTGCTTTTCAGGTATGCAATTTTTTATACTTTACCGTTTACTGTGTTTTATTGTTAACCATTTTTTTGTCTTCAGGTACGCCATTCACGACTTTGAGTGGTTATACCAGAATGATGCCTGCAGGTTTAGGTATCATCTTGATATCATTCTTTTTAGCCAGCGGTCGGCTTTCATGTAAAAGCAATCCTAGCAGCTAATTAGCCTCTAGACTGCTTTTACAAGCAGTGGGAGGGAATGCCCCCCCCACCGTCTTCCGTGTTTTTCTCTGGCTCTCCTGTCTCAACAGGGAACCTGAGAATGCAGCCGGTGATTCAGCCAGCTGACCATAGAGCTGATCAGAGACCAGAGTGGCTCCAAACATCTCTATGGCCTAAGAAACCAGAAGCTACGAGCATTTCATGACTTAGATTTCGCTGGATGTTACAGCGCCATTGGGAAATTGGGAAAGCATTTTATCACACCGATCTTGGTGTGGTCAGATGCTTTGAGGGCAGAGGAGAGATCTAGGGTCTAATAGACCCCAATTTTTTCAAAAAAGAGTACCTGTCACTACCTATTGCTATCATAGGGGATATTTACATTCCCTGAGATAACAATAAAAATGATTTAAAAAAAAATGAAAGGAACAGTTTAAAAATAAGACAAAAAAGCAAAAAAAATAATAAAGAAAAAAAAAAAAAAAAAGCACCCCTGTCCCCCCCTGCTCTCGCGCAAAGGCGAACGCAAGCGTCGGTCTGGCGTCAAATGTAAACAGCAATTGCACCATGCATGTGAGGTGTCACTGCGAACGTCAGATCGAGAGCAATAATTTTAGCAGTAGACCTCCTCTGTAAATCTAAAGTGGTAACCTGTAAAGGCTTTTAAAGGCTTTTAAAAATGTATTTAGTTTGTCGCCACTGCACGTTTGTGCGCAATTTTAAAGCATGTCATGTTTGGTATCCATGTACTCGGCCTAAGATCATCTTTTTTATTTCATCAAACATTTGGGCAATATAGTGTGTTTTAGTGCATTCAAATTTTAAAAAGTGTGTTTTTTCCCCAAAAAATGCGTTTGAAAAATGGCTGCGCAAATACGGTGTGAAAAAAAAATGAAACACCCACCATTTTAATCTGTAGGGCATTTGCTTTAAAAAAAATATATAATGTTTGGGGGTTCAAAGTAATTTTCTTGCAAAAAAAAAAATTATTTTTTCATGTAAACAAAAAGTGTCAGAAAGGGCTTTGTCTTCAAGTGGTTGGAAGAGTGGGTGATGTGTGACATAAGCTTCTAAATGTTGTGCATAAAATGCCAGGACAGTTCAAAACCCCCCCAAATGACCCCATTTTGGAAAGTAGACACCACAAGATATTTGCTGAGAGTCATGTCGAGTCCATGGAATATTTTATATTGTGACACAAGTTGCGGGAAAGAGACAATTTTTTTTTTTTTTTTGCACAAAGTTGTCACTAAATGATATATTGCTCAAACATGCCATGGGAATATGTGAAATTACACTTAAAACAAAATAAGTGCAGCGCAAAATATAAATACATGCAGAGTCCAATGATTATGGAAGAATACTATAATCTGGAGTCCATAAGATCCAATCTGAAAGCACACTCCTTCTGGAAACCTACAGATAAAGCTCTTTCCACCCGGTGTGTAAGGAGAAGCAAATCAGTGTATGTGATTGCGCTTACCAAATTCGGTGGACCCCTTAATTACAGGGGGTCAGAGACAGCATGAGTGAACCAAAGGAAGAACAGCTGGGCTAGTAGTCATCTGCTGGGGATACTCATCCAAAGGGCGGAGAAATCTGTCAGACACAGGGAGATCCGTGTGTAAATTAGCAAGATGATCAGCGATGGTTTCCCGGGGAGAAATTAAAGTAAAAAGAATCTAAGAGCGATCCGTCAATGTGTGCTTCCAAAATTTATTAAAGTCAATGCTGAGGTATATAATATTGATGATAAAAGGCGTTTAACAATGCCAGGTGATAAAAACATAGATCGAGCTGGCTAAACAGGAGACAGCGCTAATATTCCTGGGTGAATCGATAATACTAAATAGTGAAATTAACCTAATTGTTTTGTCAAGAAAAATTGATATATACCACAAAACTTAGTAAATTGAACCAACATTCACTGATACAGTCCTAACACAGCAAATAATAGTCCATATAAAGTGTTGTGAGGAGACCTAGGCTTGAATACCAGTCTTCAAGGTAAATAGATAGGATAAAACATTCCTCCACCGCACCACTGTGATAGCTCAAATGAAATGCGCGCTTACCACAAGGCAAGCCCAAAAGAACTTGCGACCTTAACCCGGTCGGGGCCTTTATCTGGATGGACTGGTAGGGAACGACACTCCACTTCCTATAGCCAGAGGGGATGATGATTATCACTACTCCACCGAGCCACAGGGAATCGGTCACACCATGGAGGGAGGTATATGTAACTCCAAGTTAAGGGATGGTTCCCATTCAGAAGTTCCCCGGGAAAAGAAAGGGAAACACCATAGCGTAATCCTGGTAATTTGGATGGTCCCTGGAGGCTGATCACTCAGAGATATCTGCCGGTGTTCTGTTCATAATTTCCCACCCACACGGCTCCTTCTTCACTACACAGCCACAGACTTCTTGAATTGAACCCGCGTAAGGGGGCGGAGCTACAGTACCGACGTCACCCGCTGCCATCTCTTGGCGATAGCTGTTCGGACGCGAACAGCCTGTCTCCTGTTTAGCCAGCTCGATCTATGTTTTTATCACCTGGCATTGTTAAACGCCTTTTATCATCAATATTATATACCTCAGCATTGACTTTAATAAATTTTGGAAGCACACATTGACGGATCGCTCTTAGATTCTTTTTACTTTCATTTCTCCTCGGGAAACCATCGCTGATCATCTTGCTAATTTACACACGGATCTCCCTGTGTCTGACGGATTTCTCTGCCCTTTGGATGAGTATCCCCAGCAGATGACTACTAGGCCAGCTGTTCTTCCTTTGGTTCACTCATGCTGTCTCTGACCCCCTGTAATTAAGGGGTCCACCGAATTTGGTAAGCGCAATCACATACACTGATTTGCTTCTCCTTACACACCGGGTGGAAAGAGCTTTATCTGTAGGTTTCCAGAAGGAGTGTGCTTTCAGATTGGATCTTATGGACTCCAGATTATAGTATTGTTCCATAATCATTGGACTCTGCATGTATTTATATTTTGTGCTGCACTTCTTTTGTTTTAAGATTGATTTTGGAGGCTGGTGCTACCTTTAATGTTCAGCTTGCATATTATTTAGGTTTTGAGTTTGCGCTGATTGCCCTTTGTTTATATTGCTAATATGTGAAATTACACCCCAAAATACATTCTGTTGCTTCTCCTGAGTACAGGGATACCACATGTGTGAGACTTTTTGGGAGCCTAGCCGCGCACGGGACCCCGAAAACCAAGCACCGCCTTCAGGCTTTCTAAGGGCGTAAATTTTTTATTTCACTCTTCACTGCCTATCACAGTTTCGGAGGCCATGGAATGCCCAGGTGGCACAACCCCCCCCCCCCCCAAATGACCCCATTTTGGAAAGTAGACACCCCAAGCTATTTGCTGAGAGGTATAGTGAGTATTTTGCAGACCTCACTTTTTGTCACAAAGTTTTGAAAATTGAAAAAAGAAAAAAAAATGTTTTTTCTTGTCTTTCTTCATTTTCAAAAACAAATGAGAGCTGCAAAATACTCACCATGCCTCTCAGCAAATAGCTTGGGGTGTCTACTTTCCAAAATGGGGTCATTTAGGGGGGTTTGTGCCACCTGGGCATTCCATGGCCTCCGAAACTGTGATAGGCAGTGAAGAGTGAAATCAAAAATTTACACCCTTAGAAATCCTGAAGGCAGTGATTGGTTTTTGGGGCCCCGTACGCGGCTAGGCTCCCAAAAAGTCCCACACATGTGGTATCACCATACTCAGGAGAAGCAGCTAAATGTATTTTGGGGTGCAATTCCACATATGCCCATGGCCTGTGTGAGCAATATATCATTTAGTGACAACTTTGTGCAAAAAAAAAAAAAAATTTGTCACTTTCCCGCAACTTGTGTCAAAATATAAAATATTCCATGGACTCAACATGCCTCTCAGCAAATAGCTTGGGGTGTCTACTTTCCAAAATGGGGTCATTTGGGGGGGGGGGGGGTTGTGCCATCTGGGCATTTTATGGCCTTCAAAACTGTGATAGGTAGTGAGGAGTGAAATCAAAAATTTACGCCCTTAGAAATCCTGAAGGCGGTGATTGGTTTTCGGGGCCCCGTACGCGGCTAGGCTCCCAAAAAGTCCCACACATGTGGTATCCCCGTACTCAGGAGAAGTAGCTGAATGTATTTTGGGGTGCAATTCCACATAGGCCCATGGCCTGTGTGAGCAATATATCATTTAGTGACATCTTTTTGTAAATATTTTTTTTTTTGTCATTATTCAATCACTTGGGACAAAAAAAATAAATATTCAATTAGTTCAACATGCCTCTCAGCAATTTCCTTGGGGTGTCTACTTTCCAAAATGGGGTCATTTGGGGGGGTTTGTACTGCCCTGCCATTTTAGCACCTCAAGAAATGACATAGGCAGTCATAAACAAAAAGCTGTGTAAATTCCAGAAAATGTACCCTAGATTGTAGACGCTATAACTTTTGCGCAAACCAATAAATATACGCTTATTGACTTTTTTTTACCAAAGACATGTGGTCGAATACATTTTGGCCTAAATGTATGACTAAAATTGAGTTTATTGAATTTTTTTTTATAACAAACAGTAGAAAATATCATTTTTTTTCAAAATTTTCGGTCTTTTTCTGTTTATAGCGCAAAAAATAAAAATGGCAGAGGTGATCAAATACCATCAAAAGAAAGCTCTATTTGTGGGAAGAAAAGGACGCAAATTTTGTTTGGGTACAGCATTGCATGACTGCGCAATTAGCAGTTAAAGCGACGCAGTGCCAAATTGGAAAAAGTCCTCTGGTCCTTAGGTAGCATAGGGCTGAAGTGGTTAACCTTGACCTTTCGGGCCACATTGGAAGATGTACCTATCTGAGTAATAAAACTACATTTTTTTGTAATATTTTTTATTATTAAAGTAAAAGAGGTCAACATAAAACTAGTGTGATATATGACACTTTTTCTGATAACCTAACACATCAATTTCTGGTTTAAAGGACGTAGTACCAATTTTCAAGAAATTCTCAAGGCGCTCATCAGATATTTTGGTTCTAATTTTGCCCTTCATGTGCTTTATGCTTGAAAATAGTTGCTCACAAATACAGGTACTGCCGTGAAAATATTGAAAATATTAAGTATTTTTTTTGGTTAATTTCAGACAGCCAAGGAGCCCCTGTTGCATATTCCATACATTGCATTGGTGATCTTCAGCTTCCTAAAGTGACAAGTAGAGAAATCATTTACTGTCCTCAACTTTAATGAATTTGTCAAGGAATATCTTGTGACTCGTGTGTTAAAGATTTGGGGGTTGTAATGGCCAGCCTTTCTGACCTTTTTGTGCAGATTAATGAGGATCCTTAAAGGAGAAGTCCAGCCTAGGTTTATTAGGCTGTGCTTCTCCTATTGGTCACAGGAGTGCAATTCGTTTTGCACTCCCATGACCCGTTTTCAGCAGAGTGGTCTGAAGTCCGCTCTCTGCTGACATCTCCAATATCAGTCCAGGCACCTCGTCATCCCGACTCTGGAAGTCTGGATCCGCCAGGTCCCCGCCCCTCCACAGCTCAGCGCTCCAGTGAGCGTGAAGGAGCAGAGCAGGAGAGCTTCTGATTGACAGGCAGCAGCTCTCGTCTCGGGGAGCCGAGAGAACCGAGCCATCGGCAGTGTTCGATGGCTCGGTTCTTAGTGCAGGGACACTGGGGGACAGATGAAGCATCGGACCGATGCTGCATCCACCTAGGTAAGTATAATGAGGGAAAAAACCCAAACCCATACTTCTCCTTTAAAATGTAGCACAATTGTCATTATCAACTATCTTCATTAGGCAAGGTCTGTGAGGAGATTGATTGCATCATTGGTCGAAATCGAAGCCCCAAAATGCAAGACAGAAATCGAATGCCATTTACAGATGCTGTGATCCATGAAATGCAACGATTCATTGACCTAATTCCAATGGGTGTGGCTCGGAAAACTACAAGGGATGTTGAGTTTAGAGGATACTATATACCCAAGGTAAATGTCTGATAATAAAATGGGCAAGTTTAGTTTATCAGTCAAGCATTGACTTACATTTTGGTAAGAGCTATGCTTTCCACCCAAGAAATTGTAGATTTTGATAAGTAGTCTTTACATAGTTCCGAAATTTCAGTAAGTAAGGCAGGGTAGTTAGTCTTGAAAATGTCAGTGATTGAAGTCAATTTTATGCCAAGATATTTTATTTGAGAGGTGTATGCCCAGGAAAAAGAGGAGATCCAAGAGACTTTTGATGATGACAAACAGTGCATAGGTAGCATAAATTATTTAATTTGTTTATTTTTATAAGGAAAGAGAGCTAAAGTTTGTGAGGATTGTATGCAAGATGGGTAATGAATTTAAGAGTTCTATATTGTGCTCCAAATTGCCTACCATGAGATCTTTGAGATTAGGATGAGAGTGAATAGCTTTTTCTATTAGTTCGATAACCAGGGCCGCCATCAGCGGGGTACAGCCGATACAACTGTAAGGGGCCTGAGTGTCTGGAGGGGCCCGGCCAGGCTAGGAGAACTTGGAGCGGGTGAATGGGAGCCGTGTTGTGCATTACAGAAACGATCTCACAACGTGTGCTCTCTGTGGCATTCAGCTCAGACATCAAGCTCTTTACTGCCACCTCTGGCTACTATGCGCATGTGCACCCCTCATGTGTGCTGTGTTATATAGTGTGATCGGCTGCAGCCCCTCTGTGTCTCAGCAACATGTCAGCTTTGTGAACACAGGAGCTGGGACCAGGTAGGAAGACCTTCTTTACAAGTAGGGGCTGTGAAGGAAAGGGAGGGGGACTGTTTTTGTATGGGGGGCTGGAGCTTTGTGTGTTTACAGATGTGTATATGTGGGGAGCTGATATGTATACAGGGGGGGGGCTGACATATATACAGGTGTGAGGAGGGGCCTGACATGAATACAGGTGTGAGGAGGGGCCTGACATATATACAGGTGTGAGGAGGGGCCTGACATATATACAGGTGTGAGGAGGGGGCCTGACATGTATACAGGTGTGAGGAGAGGCCTGACATGTATACAGGTGTGAGGAGGGGGCCTGACATGTATACAGGTGTGAGGAGAGGCCTGACATGTATACAGGTGTGAGGAGGGGCCTGACATCTATACAGGTGTGAGGGGGGGCTGACGTATACAGGTGTGAGGAGGGGGCCTGACATGTATACAGGTGTGAGGAGAGGCCTGACATGTATACAGGTGTGAGGAGGGGCCTGACATCTATACAGGTGTGAGGAGAGGCCTGACATGTATACAGGTGTGAGGAGGGGGCCTGACATGTATACGGGTGTGAGGAGGGGGCCTGACATGTATACAGGTGTGAGGAGGGGCCTGACATGTATACAGGTGTGAGGAGAGGCCTGACATGTATACAGGTGTGAGGAGGGGCCTGACATCTATACAGGTGTGAGGAGAGGCCTGACATGTATACAGGTGTGAGGAGGGGGCCTGACATGTATACGGGTGTGAGGAGGGGGCCTGACATGTATACAGGTGTGAGGAGGGGCCTGACATGTATACAGGTGTGAGGAGAGGCCTGACATGTATACAGGTGTGAGGAGGGGCCTGACATCTATACGGGTGTGAGGAGAGGCCTGACATGTATACAGGTGTGAGGAGGGGGCCTGACATGTATACGGGTGTGAGGAGGGGGCCTGACATGTATACAGGTGTGAGGAGGGGCCTGACATGTATACAGGTGTGAGGGGGGGGCCTGACATGTATACAGGTGTGAGGAGGGGCCTGACATTAATACAGGTGTGGGGGGGGCTGACATGTATACAGGTGTGGGGGGGGGGCCTGACATGTACACAGGTGTGATGAGGGGCCTGACATGTATACAGGTGTGAGGGGGGCTGACATGTATACAGTTGTGAGGGGGGCCTGACATATAAACAGGTATGAGGAGGGGGCCTGACATGTATGCAGGTGTGATGGGGGGGCCTGATATGTATATAGATGTGACAGGGGGCTGATTGCGTACAGGTGTGAGGGGGGCTGAGTGCGTACAGGTGTGAGGAAGGGGCCTGACATATATACAGGTGTGAGGAGGGGGCTTGACATGTATACAGGTGTGAGGAGGGGGCCTGAGATGTATACAGGTGTGAGGAGAGGCCTGACATATATACAGGTGTGAGGAGAGGCCTGACATGTATACAGGTGTGAGGAGGGGGCCTGACATGTATACAGGTGTGAGGAGGGGCCTGACATCTATACAGGTGTGAGGAGAGGCCTGACATGTATACAGGTGTGAGGAGGGGGCCTGACATGTATACAGATGTGAGGAGGGGCCTGACATGTATACAGGTGTGAGGGGGGGCCTGACATGTATACAGGTGTGAGGAGGGGCCTGACATGTATACAGGTGTGAGGGGGGGCCTGACATGTATACAGGTGTGAGGGGGGGCCTGACATGTACACAGGTGTGATGAGGGGCCTGACATGTATACAGGTGTGAGGGGGGCTGACATGTATACGGTTGTGAGGGGGGCCTGACATATAAACAGGTATGAGGAGGGGGCCTGACATGTATACAGGTGTGATGGGGGGGCCTGACATGTGTACAGGTGTGAGGAGGGGCCTGACCTGTGTACAGGTGTAAGGGGGCCTGACATATAAACAGGTATGAGGAGGGGGCCTGACATGTATACAGGTGTGACGGGGGGCCTGACATGTATACAGGTGTGAGGGGGCTGACATGTATACAGGTGTGAGGGGGGCTGACATGTATACAGGTGTGACGGGGGCCTGACATTTATACAGGTGTGAGGGGGGCTGACATGTATACAGGTATAAGGGGGGCCTGATATTTATACAGGTACGAGGAGGGGGCCTGACATGTATACAGGTGTGACGGGGGGCCTGATATGTATATAGATGTGACAGGGGGCTGATTGCGTACAGGTGTGAGGGGGGCTGAGTGCGTACAGGTGTGAGGAGGGGGACTGACATATATACAGGTGTGAGGGGGCTGACATATATACAGGTGTGAGGGGGGGCTGACGTATACAGGTGTGACGGGAGGGCCTGACATGTATACAGGTGTGAGGGGGGCTGAGTGCGTACAGGTGTGAGGAGGGGGACTGACATATATACAGGTGTGAGGGGGCTGACATATATACAGGATTGGGGGTTGGGGCTGAGTGAGTACAGGTGTGAGGAGGGGGGCTGAGTGCATACAGGTTTGTGGCGGGGGGCTGACATATACAGGTGTGAGGAGGGGGGCTGAGTGCGTACAGGTGTGAGGAGGGTGGCTGAGTGCGTATTCGGTGGGATGGCCCGTGGGCAGGCCCTGGGGAATGTTGGTGGTCAGACTCGGGGGGGTGCAGGGCCCAGGCCTAAAGCTGTGTAAGGGGCCCAAAAATTTCTGATGGCTGCCCGGTCGATAACCAAGACAAAGACAAGGGGCAACGTGTGATGTTGCACCCAAACAAAATTGACGTCCTTTTTTTCCCACAAATAGAGCTTTCTTTTGGTGGTATTTGATCACCTCTGCGTTTTTATTTTTGCGCTATAAACAAAAAAAGAGCGTCAATTTAAAAAAAAACTAAATATTTTTTACTTTTTGCTATAATAAATATCCCCGAAAAATATATTAAAAAAATATTTTTTTCCTCAGTTTAGGCTGAAATGTATTCTTTTACATATATTTGGTCACAATAAGCGTATATATAATTGGTTTGCGCAAAAGTTATAGTGTCTACAAAATAGGGGATAGTTTTATGGCATTTTTATTAATAATTTTTTTTTTTTAATAGTAATGGCCGTGATCTACGATTTTTATTGGGACTGCGACATTATGGCGGACATGTTGGATAATTTTGACACATTTTTAGGACCATTGGCATTTATACAGCGATCAGTGAGATTAAAAATGCATTGATTACTGTAAAAATGTCACTGGTAGGGAAGGGGTTAACACTAGGGGGCGATCAAGGGGTTAGATGTGTTCCCTAGTGTGTGTTCTAACTGAAGGGGGAAGGGACTGTGTAGGGGAGATGACAGTGTGAACAGACAATCTGTTCTCCCCTCAGAGAACCGGAAACTGTGTGTTTACACACACAGATCCTGGTTCTCGGTGTGTCCCGAGCGATTGCGGGAGCCCGGCGGTGATTGCGACCGCCGGGCACTCGCATTGGTTCCGTGGGCGAGCAGGGGGCGCGTGCCCCTAGTGGCCGAATCTGGAAGCGAAGTAACATGACATCGATTCGCGCAGCCGAGCCATGTTGCCGCAGTACAACTGCGCCGGCTGGTCGGCAAGTGGTTAAAGAAAAACTCCATCTTTCCACACACTTTACATAGTTTGTTTGGGCCAGCTTGGCCTATGTCCCTCACTAACCTGTGAGGCCGCTAGATGCGCAGTGTAAACTGTATGTAGCTGGGGCTACCTACATCATACTGCACTGTGTTCCAGGTGCGGGTCAAAACTTCCTGTCTCATACCCGGAACACAGAAGAGTCTATCACAGTGGCACTCAGCCAATCAAAATATTCTAGCAATGAATACAAAGCCTCCTCTAATTGGCTGAGTCAGAAGTTGTGACATCATCAACCCCCCTCTGTGACTCTAAAATACATTGCTTGCTCTGAGCGGCTGAACACCGCTGCAGTAGACTCTTCTGTGTTCCAGTTATGAGACAGGAAGTCTCACCTGGAACACAGTGTGGTATCCTTTATGTAGCAGCAGCTACATACAGTTTATACCACACATCCAGTGGCCTCACAAGTTAGTGAGGGAAATAGGTCATTTGGGCCAGCTTGTAAAGTTTGTGTAAAGAGGGAGTTTTTTTTAAGGTACCCCCAGTGTACAGTACTCTGTCAAATGCCTTCTCTGCATCTAAAGATAGGGAGAAGCATTAGATAAGAAGGCATTCGGTGATGGTCAACCCCACTGTATTAGATCGGTACATCTCCTAGTGCAATCAGGTGCCTGACGACCATTGATAAATCTGACCTGATTTGGACATATTCGTCGGGATATAAGGGGTTGCAGGCTGTTGGCCAGGCGTTTAGTGCATATTTTTATATCTGTATTTAAAAGAGAGCTTGAGTGGAAATTACCCGGGCTAGTAGATGGTTTCCCTTGTTTGGGAATAGGGATGAGCTTCGAGTTCGAGTCGAACTCATGTTCTACTCGAACATTGGCTGTTCGCAAGTTCGCCGAACAGCGAACAATTTGGGGTGTTCGCGGCAAATTCGAATGCCGCGGAACACCCTTTAAAAGTCTATGGGAGAAATCAAAAGTGCTAATTTTAAAGGCTTATATGCAAGTTATTGTCATAAAAAGTGTTTGGGGACCCGGGTCCTGCCCCAGGGGACATGGATCAATGCAAAAAAAAGTTTTAAAAACGGACGTTTTTTCAGGAGCAGTGATTTTATTAATGCTTAAAGTCAAACAATAAAAGTGTAATATCCCTTTAAATTTCGTACCTGGGGGGTGTCTATAGTATGCCTGTAAAGGGGCGCATGTTTCCTGTGTTTAGAACAGTCTGACAGCAAAATGACATTTGGAAGGAAAAAACTCATTTAAAACTAGCCGCGGCTATTGCATTGCCGACAATACACATAGAAGTTCATTGATAAAAACGGCATGGGAATTCCCCACAGGGGAACCCCGAACCAAAATAAAAAAAAAAAAATGATGTGGGGGTCCCCCTAAATTCCATACAAGGCCCTTCAGGTCTGGTATGGATATTAAGGGGAACCCCAGCCAAAATTGAAAAAAAAAATTGACGTGGGGTTCCCCCTAAATTCCATACCAGACCCTTCAGGTCTGGTATGGATTTTAAGGGGAACCCCGCGCCAAAAAAAAAAAAAAAAAACCGGCGTGGGGTCCCCCTAAAAATCCATACCAGACCCTTATCCGAGCACGCAACCTGGCAGGCCGCAGGAAAAGAGGGGGGGACGAGAGTGCGGCCCCCCCCCCCTCCTGAACCGTACCAGGCCACATGCCCTCAACATTGGGAGGGTGCTTTGGGGTAGCCCCCCAAAACACCTTGTCCCCATGTTGATGAGGACAAGGGCCTCATCCTCACAACCCTGGCCGGTGGTTGTGAGGGTCTGCGGGCGGGGGGCTTATCGGAATCTGGAAGCCCCCTTTAACAAGGGGACCCCCAGATCCCGGCCCCCCCCCTGTGTGAAATGGTAAGGGGGTACTTACCCCTACCATTTCACTAAAAAACTGTCAAAAATGTTAAAAATGACAAGAGACAGTTTTTGACAATTCCTTTATTTAAATGCTTCTTCTTTCTTCTTTCTTCCTTCATCTTCTTCTGGTTCTTCTGGCTCTTCTGGTTCTTCCTCCGGCGTTCTCGTCCAGCATCTTCTCCGCGGCGTCTTCTATCTTCTTCTCCTCGGGCCGCTCCGCACCCACGGCATGGGGGGGAGGCTCCCGCTCTTCTCTTCATCCTCTTCTCTTCTTCATCTTCTTCTTCATCTTCTTCTTCTTCTTCTTCTTCCTTCTTCTCTTCTTCCTGTCTTCTCCGGGCCGCTCCGCAGCCATGCTGGCATGGTGGGAGGCTCCCGCTGTGTGACGGCGTCTCTTCGTCTGACGGTTCTTAAATAACGGGGGGCGGGGCCATCCGGTGACCCCGCCCCCCTCTGACGCACGGTGACTTGAGGGACTTCCCTGTGACGTCACGGGGAATGCCACAGGGAAGTCCCGTCATGTCACCGTGCGTCAGAGGGGGGCGGGGCCACCGGGTGGCCCCGCCCCCCGTTATTTAAGAACCGTCAGACGAAGAGACGCCGTCACACAGCGGGAGCCTCCCACCATGCCAGCATGGCTGCGGAGCGGCCCGGAGAAGACAGGAAGAAGAGAAGAAGGAAGAAGAAGAAGAAGAAGAAG
Organism: Lithobates clamitans; assembly: GCA_037952925.1. NCBI lineage: Eukaryota > Metazoa > Chordata > Amphibia > Anura > Ranidae > Lithobates > Lithobates clamitans. The sequence continues at coordinate 5,278,116 of JBBGZY010001104.1, forward strand.
ATGAAGAAGAAGATGAAGAAGAGAAGAGGATGAAGAGAAGAGCGGGAGCCTCCCCCCCATGCCGTGGGTGCGGAGCGGCCCGAGGAGAAGAAGATAGAAGACGCCGCGGAGAAGATGCTGGACGAGAACGCCGGAGGAAGAACCAGAAGAGCCAGAAGAACCAGAAGAAGATGAAGGAAGAAAGAAGAAAGAAGAAGCATTTAAATAAAGGAATTGTCAAAAACTGTCTCTTGTCATTTTTAACATTTTTGACAGTTTTTTAGTGAAATGGTAGGGGTAAGTACCCCCTTACCATTTCACACAGGGGGGGGGCCGGGATCTGGGGGTCCCCTTGTTAAAGGGGGCTTCCAGATTCCGATAAGCCCCCCGCCCGCAGACCCTCACAACCACCGGCCAGGGTTGTGAGGATGAGGCCCTTGTCCTCATCAACATGGGGACAAGGTGTTTTGGGGGGCTACCCCAAAGCACCCTCCCAATGTTGAGGGCATGTGGCCTGGTACGGTTCAGGAGGGGGGGGGGGCCGCACTCTCGTCCCCCCCTCTTTTCCTGCGGCCTGCCAGGTTGCGTGCTCGGATAAGGGTCTGGTATGGATTTTTAGGGGGACCCCACGCCGTTTTTTTTTTTTTTTTTTTGGCGCGGGGTTCCCCTTAAAATCCATACCAGACCTGAAGGGTCTGGTATGGAATTTAGGGGGAACCCCACGTCAATTTTTTTTTTCAATTTTGGCTGGGGTTCCCCTTAATATCCATACCAGACCTGAAGGGCCTTGTATGGAATTTAGGGGGACCCCCACATCATTTTTTTTTTTTTATTTTGGTTCGGGGTTCCCCTGTGGGGAATTCCCATGCCGTTTTTATCAATGAACTTCTATGTGTATTGTCGGCAATGCAATAGTCGCGGCTAGTTTTAAATGAGTTTTTTCCTTCCAAATGTCATTTTGCTGTCAGACTGTTCTAAACACAGGAAACATGCGCCCCTTTACAGGCATACTATAGACACCCCCCAGGTACGAAATTTAAAGGGATATTACACTTTTATTGTTTGACTTTAAGCATTAATAAAATCACTGCTCCTGAAAAAACGTCCGTTTTTAAAACTTTTTTTTGCATTGATCCATGTCCCCTGGGGCAGGACCCGGGTCCCCAAACACTTTTTATGACAATAACTTGCATATTAGCCTTTAAAATTAGCACTTTTGATTATTCATGTTCGTGTCCCATAGACTTTAACGGCGTTCGCGTGTTCGAACGAATTTTTTTCCTGTTCGCATGTTCTGGTGCGAACCGAACAGGGGGGTGTTCGGCTCATCCCTATTTGGGAATAGCAGTCATGATTCTCTGGGGATAGACCTTGTGAGGTTATAAAGAGATGCATACAATTTGCTAAATAAATTAGCTACGTCTAGGGTTTTCACGAGTTAGGTTTTCACTAGTTTACTGTACCTCTTATAGGATCGAATAAAAAGGAAATTTTGGATTGAATTTGTTTAAATAGTTTTTCTAAAAATGCCCTTACCTTGTTAGCTTAGGTGTAAAAGTTTTGGAGTTAATTTGTCTAAATTAGGTGAAAAGGCGCATTTCAATCTTTTTAGCAAATGTTCATGTTTACTGATTAGACATAGCCTTAATTTGTGATTTGAATATAAGGTTCTTTATACGTTTTAGTATCAATACTTTGTGGCATTTTTACAGATCCTAAATTTGGTTATCCTGCTAAGGGCATATGAATTCCCAGCAAGTAAATGCTTCATAAATCATCTGCCCTTACTCAAGATGGCTGCAGCTAGCTTTTTTTTAAATTATTATTATTATTATTATTATTATTATTATTTATCAACAAAGTTATTTGATTTATCAACAAAATAAGCATGGAGACATGGATGGATTTGGGGGGGGGGGTTGATTTGATTATTAAAAATGAATTATATGGTGTTTTAAGTTTGTGGGGCTCAGATGCAGTGTAGTTCCTCTTAAATTGAACCAGGTTAAAAATTATAATCTGCACTGGGTATTTTTCTCAGCTTTTTCTCTTTGCTTTTACAGCACACTAACATTTCTCCAATGATTACCACGGTGTTAAAAGACCCCGCCTGTTTTCCATACCCTAATGAATTCAACCCCAAGAATTTTCTTGATGACAATGGGAACTTTAAAAATAACGATGGCTTCATGCCTCTTGCTGCAGGTAAGAAAGTACAGTATCTCACAAAAGTGAGTACATCCCTAACATTTTTGTAAATATTTTATTATATCTTCTCATGTGACAACACTGAATAAATTACACTTTGTTATAATGTAAAGTAGTGAGTGTACAGCTTGTGTAACAGTGTAAATTTGCGGTCCCCTTAAAATAACTCAACACACAGCCATTAAAGGGGTTGTAAAGGTTCATTTTTTATTTTTTAAAAATAACAAACTTGTCATACTTACCTCCACTGTGCAGCTCGTTTTGCACAGAGTGGCCCGATCCTCCTGTTCTGGGGTCCCACGGCGGCTCTCTCGGCTCCTCCCTACAATAGATAACCCCCTTGGCAAGCTCTCTCCAGAGGGGGTTACCTTACGGGTGCGGTCCGGTGGTGGCCACACAAAATATTGACGCTTTGGGCCCAATTTCGACATTTTCACTTTTGTTGCCAGCGGTTTAAACATTAATGGCTATGTGTTGAGTTATTTTGAGGGGACAGAACATTTACACTGTTATACAAGCTGTACACTCACTACTTTACATTGTAGCAAAGTGTCATTTCTTACGTGTTGTCACATGAAAAGATATAATAAAATATTTACAAAAATGTGAGGGGTGTACTCCCTTTTGTGAGATACTGTAAATACAAAAATATACTATATGATTTTTCTGCTTTTGTTTAACATATGCATATTTTGTACAAATAATTCAATGTTAAAAAATGGAAAAATAAGCACTGGAATAAGTTATATTAAGTTATTATTATTCAGATATTATATAGCACCAACAGTTTGTGCAAAAATTAGGGCAGATAGTACGGTTATAATACAATTCAATACAAGAGGAATCAGAGGGCCCTGCTCATTAAAGCTTACAATCTAAGAGGGAGGGTCAAGTGATACAAAAGTTAATAACTGTGGTGGATGAGCTGATGGACAAAGTAAAAAGAAAGTTTATTAGTTAGAAGCAGGATAGGTTTCTTGAAACAGGTAAGTTTTCAGGGATTGACAAAAGGTGGATAGAGTAGGAGATAGGGAGTTCCAGAAGATGGGAGAGGCTCTGAAGAAGTCCTGAAGGCGAGTATGGGAGGAGGTGACGAGGAAGCTAGAGAGCAGGAAGCCTTGCGAGGACCAAGGAGAAAGGTTTGGTTGGTATTTTGAGACAAGGTTAGTGATATACCTGGGGGAAGAGCTGCAGATGGTGTTGTAAGTTGTTAGTTTTCTTAATTTTATCAGTTGGTTGAGCAGAAACCTATAGAGGGATTGGCAAAAAGGGGTGTCAGACACTGAATTGTTGGTAAGGTGGATGAGTCTGGCATGATTCATGATGGATTGAAGGGGCGATAGCTTAAGCTTCAACAAGGACCTTGATTTGAGCCTCAACAAGGACCTCCATGGCAGCATCACTAAGTGTAGGCTTAATAAAGTCATATACACATTGAGATGACTAACTTCAGTTGATACACAGTGATGAAGCAAATCCTCCTACATAAATTGCACCTATTTCCTCCTCTATAAGTTGTACTTGCTTATCTGCTGCACTCTCTTCTCCAGAGCTGTTCAAAGTACAGAGATCAAAGGGTATTTCTCAGCTTCCAGAAAGCAGGGGGTGAGTATATGATGTCACACTGCACAGCACATAGCAGAGAACTGAGTGTAATCCAATACCTGGAGGCATACCTCCCAACTTTTTGAGATGGGAACGAGGGACACCTATTAGCAAAAGTATGTAGCCATAGAAGACACCCCTTTCCATGCCCCCTTTAAGTAGAATTATACAAAAAAAAAAAAAGATTTGTTAAACCCACAAGTGCTATTTTTACCACTACTATTCCTTTATACTGGCTTTTGACATTTACAAATACAGCAATTTAGAAACTGGATGAAAGGTTTAGCACCGGGAAACACTTTTTGAAAGATAAAAAGTGCATTTTCTATTAGACTCTATAGATCAGAACAAAATGAGCGACAAATGAGGAGGAAAAAGGGACAGAGGGACTTTGTTCCAAATCGGGGACAGTCCCTTGAAATCAGGGACAGTTGGGAGCTATGCTGGAGGGAATGGACACCCCCCCTCTACGCAGTCTAATAGGGAAACATGCACAGCTGAAGATGCCAATCACCTTCTGTGTGCTGAATCCCCTCTCTCTGAGGATTGCCTGGTGTTGAGACTGTTGAGTGAAGTGACTCATGCAGATAACAGAGGAAGGAAAGAGCAAACAGAATCAACATTAAGGGTTAAAGGTTGAGGCAAGTACATACTTTGCAGAGATATGCTTTGTTCGTTTTTCATTTCACTTTAAAAAATACTGCAGATTTAAACATTAAAAATGCTTTTAGGGCTGTTGCAATGTAACTTGGAAAAATAGATGCCCTCAGCAAACAGACCGTTTTGTATATATTCATTTAAAGCTTTAATTTTCGCTTTTGACTGGGTTATCAAGTAAATAATATCAACCATCTTTACTCTGCCACAGGAAAGAGGAACTGTATGGGAGAAGCTCTGGCACGAATGGAGATTTTCCTTCTAGTAGTTACAATCTTACAGAATTTCATATTGAAGCCTGAACTTCCCAGAGAGGATCTGGATCTCCGTCCTGATGTATCTGGAATTGGGAATCTACCAAAGCCATACAAGATGGCCTTCATTCCGCGCTGGTGATTAACTTTCTCTACCATGTCCTGAGCATGAAGAAGTCCTTCCACCTGCTGCTAAACATCTAAGGCAGATGAAATGACAAAATTTGTTTTTTTTAGTACTCTAATTGTATTTGGACAAATCAAGCTGGCTCCTGAAAATAAACTTGTTTTTTTTTTTTTGTTTTTTTATATTGTACATGTAATGTTTGAGTGTGGGATTATAATGAGCTTCATCCTGGTAACTGCTACAAAGTACAGAATTGTCTGAAAAACTGAATTCTTTTGTCAAGTTGCCCAGTAAGGCATACTGTACTGTCATCAGGGCGATCTTTCCTCATTTTGTTTCAGAGGAACAGTTGAACAGTTGTCTCACTCCTCCAGAGGAGGTGATAAGGAAAAAAGGCTACTGGGGAGAGAGGCATGGTGGATTTTTAGATTAAAAACTAGATCGCCTCAGGGGTTAAACCTGAGTTGGGATCTGGACTTGCACTTACATTAAGAATGCCTCTCCCCAGAGCCTCTTCTCTTTTTTCCTTTCTCTCTTCTGGGGTCTTTTTCACATACCTGGATTATTATTTTCATCTTTTTTATTTAATTTTTTTTTAATTTTATGGTTTGCTTTCTTATGCATATGTGTATGAATGTATGCACGTGTGTGTACATGCGTGTGTGTACATACATGTGCATATTATCACCACGAGGTGTGTGAAAATTAGGGGCATACACATGGATCACCCTATATGTAATGCAGCTGATTCTCTTTTTTTGGATAGTTGTCTGTGGCCAATTAAGACAATTATTGTGTGGAGCCTGTGATCTTTAGAGCTACTATTTATTTCAAAGTTTTATGTCTGTAATGTGGTTATGACTAAGGCCTTTTAGGCTGAAACAAGTCATCTGACTTAATCTGCATTTGTTCACTGTGGCTGTTCAATAAAATGAAGAAATTTTAAGAGCAACAACCGGAGTGCGGATCATTTTTTCCACTCCACTCAGAACAGGCCTCGCCATTCTTGACCAAAGAAATTGAGTGCCCCTACTCAGCGTCATACCCAGAGGTTGTTTTTGGGAAATAGACGTATGAGTGCTGCCTGCATTGCTGCAGAGGTTGAAGGAGTGGGGGGTCAGCCTGTCAGTACTCAGACCATACGCCGCACACTGCATCAAATTGGTCTGCATGGCTGTCGTCCCAGAAGAAAGCCTCTTCTAAAGATGATGCACAAGACAGCCCACAAACAGTTTGCTGAAGACCAGCAGACTAAGGTCATGGGTTACTGGAACCATGTCCTGTGGTCTGATGAGACCAAGATAAATGTATTTGGTTCAGATGGTGTCAAGCGTGTGTGGCAGCAACCAGGTGTTGTCACATGAAAAGATATAATAAAATATTTACAAGAATGTGAGGGGTGTACTCACTTTTGTGTGATACTGTATATACAGTATCTCACAAAAGTGAGTACACCCCTCACATTTTTGTAAATATTTTATTATATCTTTTCATGTGACAACACTATGACACTTTGCTTCAATGTAAAGTAGTGAGTGTACAGCTTGTTTAACAGTGTCAATTTGCTGTCCCCTCAAAATAACTCAACACACAGCCATTAATGTCTAAACCGCTAGCAACAAAAGTGAGTACACCCCTAAGTGAAAATGTCAAAATTGACCCCAAAGTGTCAATATTTTGTGTGGCCACCATTATTTTCAACCACTGCCTTAATCCTCTTGGGCATGGAGTTCACCAGAGCTTCACAGGTTGCCACTGGAGTCCTCTTCCACTCTTCCATGACGGCATCACGGAGCTGGTGTATGTTCGAGACCTTACGCTCCTCCACCTTCCGTTAAGGATACCCCACAGATGCTCAATAGGGTTTAGGTCTGGAGACATGCTTGGCCAGACCATCGCCGCGCACCGCACTTGCTGTCCGGGTTGGTGAGTGCGTTCGATCCAACTATTTGGATATACCAACATTGATTCATTTATATACTTAATATAATTTTTACTCTTATATATGGACACCATGGCTCATTATTATTTTTATATGTATTTTTTAGGAATTTTGGGGTACATCAGCTCCTGATGAGTGGGAATGCCCACGAAACGCGTCGAGCTCTGTTTTTGATGCCCTAGCTACATTTTATATGGAACTCTACCCATTTACACCATGGTTTCTTCCAAGCATTTTATTTAGTAATGATACGTATACCATGCGAATGCACCGATCGGTACCAGGCATGTGTCTGCCAAGAACATTATGCTTCCTTATTCTCAACATCAAACCATGTGCTGCATACGTGCATATATATTTTCTACCATATTATGTGTATAATTCTCATACTGATATGAAATGAAAACATTTGTTACTGTATATGAAACAAATACTCTCTTTATTGTTTGTTATTTATTATAACCAATAAACACTTTACAATGCAATTTAATATGGTACCATTCATCTCCACTACCTAAGCGCTTCATATAAAGTCCCAAATTCCCTTTTTGCATAGACCATCACTTTTACCCTCAGCTTCTATAGCAAGGCAGTGGTCGTCTTGGAGGTGTGTTTGGGGTCGTTATCATGTTGGAATACTGCCCTGCGGCCCAGTCTCCGAAGGGAGGGGATCATGCTCTGCTTCAGTATGTCACAGTACATGTTGGCATTCATGATTCCCTCAATGAACTGTAGCTCCCCAGTGCCGGCAGCACTCAAGCAGCCCCAGACCATGACACTCCCACCACCATGCTTGACTGTAGGCAAGACAAACTTGTCTTTGTACTCTCTATACCTTTATGGGGACGTTGGTGCTGTAACATAGTATTTTTAAATTCTGGAGTTGACCACTTTGACAATGCAATTGACCATGCAGGTGACCATATTGTCTTTGTACTCTTCACCTGGTTGCTGCCACATACGCTTGACACCATCTGAACCAAAAAGTTTATCTTGGTCTCATCTGACCACAGGACATGGTTCCAGTAATCCACGTCCTTAGTCTGCTTGTCTTCAGCAAATTGTTTGTGGGCTTTCTTGTGTATGATCTTTAGAGGAGGCTTCCTTCTGGGATGACAGCCATGCAGACCAATTTGATGCAGTGTGCAGCGTATGGTCTGAGCACTGACAGGCTGACCCCCTACCCCTTCAACCTCTGCAGTAATGCTGGCAGCACTCATAAGTCTAGTTCCCAAAGACAACCTCTGGATATGACGCTGAGCACGTGCACTTAACTTCTTTGGTCGACCATGGCGAGGCCTGTTCTGAGTGGAACCTGTCCTGTTAAACCACTGTATGGTCTTGGCCACCGTGCTGCAGCTCAGTTTCAGGGTCTTGCCAATCTTCTTATAGCCTTCTTTATGTAGAGCAACAATTCCCTTTTTTCAGATCCTCAGAGAGTTTTTTTGCCATGAGGTGCCATGTTGAACTTCCAGTGACCAGTATGAGAGAATAAGAGCGATAACACCAAATTTAACACACCTGCTCCCCATTCACACCTGACACCGTGTAACACCGAGTCACATGACATCGGGAAGGGAAAATGGCTAATTGGGCCCAATTTGGACATTTTCACCTAGGGGTATACTCACTTTTGTTGCCAGCAGTTTAGATATTATTGTCTGTGTGTTGAGTTATTTTGAGGGGACAGCAAATTTAAACTGTTATAAAAGCTATACACGCACTACTTTACATTGTAAAGTAGTGCATGTAGTGCATTGTATTCAACCAAACTGTCAAACCATCCAATGGCTGGTGTCATAACTGATCACATGTGCAACATCATGGCAGTTGTAGGTTAAACAGAGGCAAAGTTGGCAGCTTCCTTGGCTGAAAACGATAGGGGGGTTTACTTACACTTTAATGACCAGGCCATTTTTTGCAATAAGGCACTGTGTTACTTTAACTGACAATTGCGTGGTCGTGCAATGCTGTACCCAAACAAAATGTATGTGCTTTTTTTCCACCACAAATAGAGCTTACTTTTGGTGGTATTTGATCACCTCTGGGGTTTTTATTTTTTGCGCTATAAACAAACAAAGAGCAACAATTAAAAAAAAAAAAAAAAATATTGTTTTTACTTTTTGCTCTAATGCATATCCAAAAAATAAATAAATAAATGTATTCATCAGTTTAGGCCGATATATGTTCTTCTACATATTTTTGGTAAAAAAAAATTGCAATAGGCGTATATTGATGGGTTTGCGCAAAAGTTATCGCATCTACAAACTATGGAATAGATTTAGGGATTTTTTTTTAAAGCTTTTACTGGTAATGGCAGCGATCTGCGATTTTTAGTGGGACTGCGACATTGCAGCAGACAAATCTGACCCCAAATGACACTTTTTGGGGACCAGTGACATTATTACATTGATCAGTGCTATAAAAATGCATTGATCAATGTAAAAATGACACTGGCAGGGAAGGTGTTAACACCAAGGGTGATCAAGGGGTTAACTGTGTTCCCTAGGTGTGTTCTAACTGTAGGGGGGATGGGCTGCCTGGGACATGACAGAGATCACTGCTCCTGATGACTGGGAACAGTAGATCTCTGTCATGTTTACAAAGGCAGATCCCTACTCTGCCTCTGTACTAGGCGATCGCGGATCGCCAGCGGACATCGATTCCGCCTGACCCGTGGGCACGCTCCCGCAGCGGGCGTGAGGGCGGGCCACTGGCAGCACGTGGCAACCACACCTGCGCGAGCCGCCATACAGATATGGCGACTTGCGCAGGGGAGCCAACCTGCCGCAGTACAATTGCGGCGGCTGGTCCTTAAAAAGCCGAATATTTGAAGCAGAGTATTTAAAATGACAAGCTGCTGATTTTACCAAAAGGACAATCTCAGCCACTCGTCCCGCGCTTTGTCTCCAGGACTTCTCCAGAGCCTCTTCCATCCTCTGGCACTCTCTACCCCAATCTGTCCGACTATCTGCTACGCGGCATGATGGTATATTAGTGTGATGGTGGGTGGGAAGAATGCTCCTTATGTTTGGGATCAATAGGAAGAATTCCTCTCTTATACTCATCTAGGTGGCGGAAGTTTCTAACTGCTTAACGAACCTCTAGCAATCCCTGGATAAATCCCTAGGGTTCCAGGTTGAGAAAGGCAGATCTACAGAAAAATAATGGAAGCATCCTTCTTTTTCTCCATTTCAAATCATTGTACTGTGTGTTGCCTGCAAGTACTTCTTAGCCTGTATATTAACCACTTAATGCCCGCCATATAACAAAATGATGGCCGCAAAGTGGTCAAGTTATCCTGACTGGATGTCATATGATGTCCTAGGGTGACAAAGTTCATTTGCCGTACTGTAAGAATGGAAAAGCATCATTGGCTAAAAAGTGTGTTAGGACTATAGGACACCCCCTCCTGATCTTCATAACATAAGGGGGAGGTGTTCTGTAGTCTATAGAGGAAAACTCAGCAGGGCTGACAATACTGCTTGAGGTTTCAGTGCAGCAGAGGCACAGAGCACGGGAACACAAAGGCTTAATGGATTTCTGACATTTATTTTTTTTAAATTGGACAAAATAGGAGAAGTTCATTGTTGGGGTTTGCATATCCTTTAACCCATTAATGTATTTCACACGTCGGCAGCACTGGGGGGTTTTACACCCACTCCCTCCGCCATGTCCTTTGTATCACCTGTACAATTAAAGGGCCAGTCCATCCAAAAGTGATATTTTAGTTAATAGTGGAGTCTGCTGGGCTGTCGCCCATGGCTTCCTATGTCTCCTGTAGTATTATCACCTTACAATAGTTTCTTGCTCTATTCCTGCCCACAACGAGGTGCTCCCATTTCTCCTGTTGCATGCACCATCTGATGAATCGCTCATCTGGGAGAGTCATCCCTCCATTTAATGGTTGGAGTAAATGTGAAGATCTGGGATCTCAGTTCCAGACATGTCATCACAACATATGAGATACAGTTAGATAGTATAACGCCCCTCCATCTATGTGAACCACAACAGAAATAACAGGCGCCGCTCAAGGCTCCACCAGGTCCTCTTGCATGACAAACCACTAGGAGTGCTGACAAGGACAGAGCTCGTCTCAGCTCAAAACATGCAGGAGGGAAAGAAAGACCTAAAAGTCGCACATCACAGCAAAACCTGTGAGGAGGCGTATGCCAGCCTCAGCCCGGGCTCCAACCAAGCCATGCCCCTGCAATGCGTTTCACTCTGCCCCCGGAACTTAATCATGGGGAATTAAGGCTCCTCCATCTATTACTGAATGTTTTGGGTGGAGTGACCCTCCAAAGATGACCATACATACCATCTTCCTATATAACCATAACATTGCCTCTGCTCTAGTCTTGTCCAGGAAATCAGCACCAACCGACAGTCAATATTCTCAGCATTGGTGCCAGTTGACACAATATTAATCCCCAACATTGGTGTCAGTGGGCACAATATTAACCCCCAATGTTAGTGTTAGTGGATGCAATATTAACCCCTAACATTGGTGTCAGTGGACAGTAATCAGTGGCAGAACTACCGCCATAGCAATAGCAAGCCACCTGGTCGCTATGGGGCCCGCAGCCGAGAGGGGCCCTGGGGAGGATGAGGAATGCATACTGCGGGGGGCGAGCACCGCCCGCACGGTCCCCCAGCCAGGGGAAGTGAGGAGAGGAAGAGGCAAGCTGTCCATACGAGCAGAGAGCTGTAAGAGCTTTTATTTGAATTTCCTGTGTTCCCGGGGCTTCCCGTCACATAGCCCCACCTCTTGGCCCGGCGCCTTTGATAGACAGAATGCCGGTCCAATGCGGGACATGTGACATCATCAAAGGCGCTGGGCCAAGAGGTGGGGCTATCTGACGGGAAGCCCCGGGAACACAGGAAATTTAAATAAAAGCTCTTACAGCTCTCTTCTTATACGGACAGCTTGCCTCTTCCTCTCCTCACTTCCCCTGGCTGGGGGACCATGCGGGCGGTGCTCACCCCTCCACTCTGAGGCAGCCGCGGGGCTTTTAGTAGCGCGATGATGCAGTGGGGCCACAGTGGAGACAAAAAAAGACTAGGGCCAGTAGGTTCCTGGCTGTGGCGTTCTCCAAGCTGGACAACTTTGCTGCTGCTGGAGTTCCAGCTTTGAAATCTGCGCCTCTTATCGCCCATAAATACTGCTCTCAGTTTGTATGGGGGAGGGGTCAGGAAGGCAGACGTTAAAACTGCAGACATCCAGAGCAACAAAAAAAGGGGGGTGGGGATCAAAGCTGAACTATAGACGGCATCGCAGAACAGCAGTCTCCACCCCCTTCCCTTCCCCCGAGGAGTGAATAGCGCCCAGATCGTCCACCGCCTGCCGCTTAGGAATGTGCAGCGGCCAGAGGTTAGTGCTGGCTGGGGGGGGGGGGGGTGCCGCGGATCATCTCCTGCAAAAGAAAAAAGGGTTAAGGTGTAGGGGGGGGGGGATGGGAGAAAGTCCAGAGTTTCAGTGTAAAAGGCAGTTTTTGGACCACGGTACCACCTGTTGACCTCAAGGTGCAGAAAATGTCCGGCTTCACCTACCCCACTCCCCTGGGATACAGAAGCAGTAAGGCACTTAAGTAAAAGCAGAAAAGCAGGTCGCTGTGCCTTATTGCCGCAATGCAAACTGTCCGAGCTCCAAGGGGGCTTCCGAGCATTTCTTGCTAAAATCAGAGTTGCCCCCCCCTTTGTCGCAGACCCTGAAGGCACAGTACTGAAAGTCCAGGGAGTGGGAGGGGATGTGAGGTTTGGCGCCAGGGGAGGGAGGTCTAAGGGAAGTTCCAAGTAAATGCAAGGGGGGAGTAAGAAAAAAAAAATTAAAAACTACGCAGTAGTTCTCCTTCAGTCGACGAGCAACAAAGCGCCTCTTCCTCTCCTCACTTCCCCTGGCTGGGGGACCGTGCGGGCGGTGCTCGCCCCCCACTCTGAGGCAGCCCCACGCTCACCAACAGCCATTTGAGGGCTGCAGTATGCATTCCTCATCCTCCCCGCTAGTTCCGCCACTGGCTCGCCTCTTTCTCTGCACAGGTGAGGTTGCATTGTGCACGGGTCACACTACACTGGGCACAAGTGAGGCTGCATTGGGGCACGAATGAGGCAGTATTGGGCATGGGTGAGGCTGCATTGGGCATGGGTGAGGCTGCATTGGGCACGGGTGAGGCTGCATTGGGCACGGGTGAGGCTGCATTGGGCTCAGGTGAGGCTGCATTGGGCACAGGTGAGGCAGCATTGGGCACAGGTGAGGCTGCATTAGGCACAGGTGAGGCTGCATTGGGCACAGGTGAGGCTGTATTGGGCACGGGCAGGCCACGCTGCATTGGGAACAGGCAAGCCACATTGGGCACAGGTGAGGCTGCATTGGGCATGGGTCACACTGCACTGGGCACAGGTGAGGCAGCATTGGGCACAGGTGAGGCTGTATTGGGCAGGGGCAGGCCACGCTGCATTGGAAACAGGCAGGCCACATTGGGCACGGGTGAGGCTGCATTGGGCACGGGTGAGGCTGCATTGGGCACAGGCAGGCCACGCTGCATTGAGAACACACAGGCCGCATTGGGCACAGGTGAGGGTGATTGAAGCGACAACACTAGGTGTTTGGAGTATCTTTATCTGTTGATTGTTAAACTTTCTGGAACACATACTGTTAGCCTGTCTTTCTTTCTTTCTCCTCATTCATCTCAGACTTGAGCCATTCCCACTATTTAATTTAAGTCCCGCCATTTTTTTTGTGGGGGGGGGGGGCATACAACATTTTGCTATGGGGCCCTGTGATTTCTAATTACGCCCCTGACAGTAATAACTCATTGTTGTCATTTGTATGAACAGCGGAATAGCTAGGTGTTATTCCCTACCCGAGCAAATGGTAAACAAATTCATTTATTTTAGGATCTGCTCGTTGTGAGATTAAAACCTATGAGTGAAGATTTTGTGATGAACCACGCTCCCTATTTGCATTAAATTAAATGAACCTTCTTAGCGGTAATCCCGAGTGTGGCTCGGGGTGAATTTTCCATACCAAGGGCGGTAACCCCCGAGCCACACTCTGGGCTGCATTGCAGTATCCAGGGAAAGTTACTTACCTTGTCCCCAGGATCCTGCAATGTCCCCCCGCTGTGTCTTCCGCCCGATGCTCTGTATAAAAGGCTCCGTTCCCTGTGAGCGGCGTGATGCAGGGGGACAGAGCCTGGTGGGAAATTCAAAGAGTGCAAAAAACAGAACATATACAGTACACTGTAATCTTACAGATTACATTACTGTATCAAATCATTTCACATCCCTTTTGTCCCTAGTGGTTTGTCCAGTGCCCTGCATACAGTTTTATATTATATATACTGTTCCTTCTGCCTGGAAACTGGATAATGTCCATAGCAACCAAAAAGTGTCCCTTTCAAAATCAGTTTTAGACCAGCTAGAAAACAGGGATAGTAAATTAAAACACTTGTAGAATTGAGAGATAGTGATTTGTGGGGAAATCCGTCATCAAACACTGAAAGTGACAACAGTGACAATTCTGCAACTGAGCAAATTTCAGTGTTTTTGAGTTGATTACATTATTGAATACATTTTATTATTATTATTTTTGATAATTATTTATAGTTATTTATTATATTATAATTTATGATTGTGTGTTTCAAACTTTCATACCCGGGATGTCTACTAGACTCTTTTTTGGACGGATTTAAGTGAGTTATTCCTAAGAATTACAGGCCTACAATATAAAACAGCAAATTTCCATGTGAAACAATGTACCGCTTTCAGCATCAAAAATCTGACATAATCATACCGCCAGGGACGTTAAAGTGCACAGTGCAAAAACATACGCAACCACTAGGTGTCCCCAGTGGGTAAATAAAACAATATATCAAACAGACAAATAAAGAATGTGCATTGAGATTAGGGATGAGCCGAACACCCCCCGGTTCGATTCACAGCAGAACATGCGAACAGGAAAAAAAATTTTTTCGAACACGTGAACACCATTAAAGTCTATGGGACACGAACATGAAAAATCAAAAGTGCTAATTTTAAAGGCTTATGTGCAAGTTATTGTTATAAAAAGTGGGGACCTGGGTCCTGCCCCAGGGGACATGTATCAATGCAAAAAAAGTTTTAAAAACGGCCGTTTTTTTGGGAGCAGTGATTTTAATAATGCTTAAAGTGAAACAATAAAAGTGAAATATTCCTTTAAATTTCATACTTGGGGGTGTCTATAGTATACCTCTAAAGTGGCGCATGTTTCCCGTGTTTAGAACAGTCCGAGAGCAAAATTACATTTCTAAAGGAAAAAAAGTAATTTAAAAGTACTCGCTGCTATAATGAATTGTCATTCCTGGCAAATACATAAAAAAGTCATTGAAAAAAAACGGCATGGGATTCCCCCACAGTCAATTACTAGACCCTTCGGGTCTGGTATGAATATTGAGGGGAACCCCGAACCAAAAAATTTGCTTGGGGGTCCCCCCAAATTCCATACCAGGCCCATCAGGTCTGTTTTGAATATTCAGGGGAACTCCAAACCAAATTTTTTTTAAAAAATGGCGTGGGGGTCCCCCTCAAAATCCATACCAGACCCCTCAGGTCTGGTATGGATTTTAAGGGGAACCCCGCGCCAAAATAAAAAAAAAATGGGGCGGGGGTCCCCCCAAAAATCCATACCAGACCCTTATCTGAGCATGCAACCTGGAAGGCCACAGGAAAAGAGGGGGGAACAAGAGAGAGCGCCCCCATCCTGAACCGTACAAGGCCACATGCCCTCAACATGGGGAGGGTGCTTTGGGGTACCCCCCAAAACACCTTGTCCCCATGTTGATGGGGACAAGGGCCCCATCCCCACAACCCTTGCCCGGTGGTTGTGGGGGTCTGCGCGCAGGGAGCTTATATCCAATCACGGCGGTCACATGATCTTAAGTCCCACCCTGTCTCTCGGCCTCATAAACCTCTTAAAGGGCCGAGAGGCGCCGGTGTGAAGAGGTTAATGCCTCTAAAAGCAGCATTATTTTAGCCAATGTATGAACGCACAGTGTGAGATTCGGAATTTAGAGTGGCATTTAGGGGCAAAAAAAATGCCCCAAACCTGTGTATAGAAAGGCGTTTACTGTTATCATTTACGCACATGTGTGCATACAGGTGTGTAAATTCATTCTGGTGGCAAGAATAAATGAATATTGTAACCAATGAAATGAAGTTACACATATATGCTTTAAAAATGCCATACTCCTGTACGAGCATAAACCAGCAGAATTATGCACCAAAATGAGCATTTCCTAAAGCTGGATTTTTCTGTCAGCTCCTGGCAGAAGATTTGGGGTATATAGGAGTATTTGAATATGTCCGTGTGCATGAGGCCTAAGCTTTGTACAATACTGCACTTAAAGGTCTGTGCTCACACATATACAACAAAGAAAGTTACAAATCTAAAGCCCCCAGATCTCGTATAAAATCCTAAAATCCTAGGAAGCAGAGATGTTGTGGGGGGAAGGGGCCTCATAGCCCCCAGTCTGTGCCGCCTGTGGAGGGCCAGCAATCCGCCCTCCTCTGTCCCCACCGCACCGCTTCCCCCCGTACTACCCACCCCCCCGCGCACCGCCCCCCCCCCCCCCACCGTCCGCCCCACCTGCTATCTCCGTGCAGAGCGGGGATTATTAGAAATCAGTTGTATAACACAGCAGGGATCTTCCACTGTGTCAGGTATTGTATATCAGAACACAGATCACTGATGTCCCGCCTCCCGCTGTTATAGGAACAGTGCGCTGTCAGTCATAATAATGGCGGGAGGCAGACATCAGTGATCGTTGTTCTGATATACCTGACACAGTGCGACATCCCCACTGTGTCATACAACTGATTTCTGATAATAATCCCCACTCTGCACTGGCGGTCCCTGACATTTGGTTCTGGTGGTGGTCCCTGACATTCGGCTCTGGTGGTCCCTGACATTTGGCTATGGTGGTCCCTGACATTTGGCTCTGGTGATCCCTGACATTCAGCTCTGGTGGTCCCTGGCTTTTGGCTCTGGTGGTCCCTGACATTCAGCTCTGGTGGTCCCTGACATTTGGCTCTGGTGGTGGTCCCTGACATTTGGCTCTGGTGGTCCCTGTCATTCAGCTCTGGTGGTCCCTGGCATTTGGCTCTGGTGGTCCCTGGCATTTGGCTCTGGTGGTCCCTGACATTTGGCTCTGGTGGTTCCTGACATGTGGCTCTGGTGGTGGTCCCTGACATTTGGCTCTGGTGGTCCCTGTCATTCAGCTCTGGTGGTCCCTGGCATTTGACTCTGGTGGTCCCTGGCTTTTGGCTCTGGTGGTCCCTGACATTCAGCTCTGGTGGTCCCTGACATTTGGCTCTGGTGGTGGTCCCTGAAATTTGGCTCTGGTGGTCCCTGTCATTCAGCTCTGGTGGTTCCTGGCATTTGGCTCTGGTGGTCCCTGGCATTTGGCTCTGGTGGTCCCTGGCATTTGGCTCTGGTGGTCCCTGACATCTGGCTCTGATGGTCCCTGGCAATTGGCTCTGGTGGTCCCTGACATTCGGCTCTGGTGGTCCCTAACATTTGGCTATGGTGATCCCTGACATTCGGCTCTGGTGGTCCCTGACCTTCGGCTCTGGTGGTGGTCCCTGACATTCGGCTCTGGTGGTCCCTGCCATTCGGCTCTAGTGGTCCTTGACATTCAGCTCTGGTGGTGGTCTCTGACATTCGGCTCTGGTGGTCCCTGACATTTGGCTCTTGTGGTGGTCCCTGACATTCGACTCTGGTGGTCCCTGACATTTGGCTGTGGTGGTCCCTGACATTCGGCTCTGGTGGTCCCTGACATTCGGCTCTGTTGGTCCCTAGTATTCGGCTCTGGTGGTCACTGATATTTGGCTCTGGTGGTCCCTGATATTTGGCTTTGGTGGTCCCTGATATTTGGTTCTGGTGGTCCCTGACATTTGGCTCTGGTGGTCCCTGGCACTTGGCTCTGGTGGTCCCTGGCACTTGGCTCTGGTGGACACTGACACATTGCACTGGTTTGCATTTATAAGGCTGTAACCTATCATATCGTGTGTTATGTATGGCTTGCTGGCTGCAGATTCATTGAGGGGTGTGACTTATGTTGAAGTGGGCGAGTTCACATTTACATGTACAAGCCTCGTGTACCTCCCACATTCACTCCCATCCCAAGGATTCATGGGAAATGTAGGCTGATTACAGTTAGAGAGAGAGAAGAGGGTCTAAAAAATATCCAAAACATAAAAAAAACAAATACAGTTACTTCATCAATTCAGGGCAAAATGAATTCCGCTACATGTAAAATATAAGTAAAAATAAGTGTACATTGAATGGTTTGTGTGAATGGTAAAGCGTCAACAACAATCTGTGGTATATAAACTGGAATTTTTATCTTTTTATACTAGTAATGGCGGTGATCAGCGACTTATACTCCAAAGACATGCTGGCAGGTTAATTGGCTTCTGTCCAAAATTGGCCCTAGTATATGAATGTGAGTTGGGGACCTTGGATTGTGGGATCCTTGAGGGAAGGGACCAATGTGAGTGTACAATGTATGCAGGGCCGGACTGGCCAACCGGGATACCGGGAAATCCCCCGGTGGGCCGGTGGTCTGGCTACCCCTGCGGCCGCTATGAGGGCAGCGGCGCCTGAAAGAAAAATGGGTGCGGGGGCCGGGCCGACGTGCAACTGCGCAGGCGCCAGCGCTGTTCCGAGGTTAGCCGTGCTCGGGAAAACCCGTACACGCTCGGCAATTTTTGGAAATGCGGGCGCATGCGCAATGACACGATGGCGCCGAGCGGCGCCATTTTTAAAGGTAAAGCGGTTGCAGCGCTCAGTGTCTGGCGTCTGGTGTCCTGTGCCTCTTCCTGCGTCCCTCCACAGCCTCTGACCTCCTGCCCCCCCTGCAGCCTCTGATCACCTGTCCCCCCCCTGCAGCCTCTGATCACCTGCCCCCCCCTGCAGCCTCTGACCACCTGTCCCCCCCTGCAGCCTCTGACCACCTGTCCCCCCTGCAGCCTCTGACCACCTGTCCCCCCCCTGCAGCCTCTGACCACCTGCCCCCCCCCTGCAGCCTCTGACCACCCGTCCCCCCCCTGCAGCCTCTGACCACCTGTCCCCCCCCCTGCAGCCTCTGACCACCTGTCCCCCCCCCTGCAGCCTCTGACCACCTGTCCCCCCCTACAGCCTCTGACCACCTGTCCCCCCCCCCTGCAGCCTCTGACCACCTGTCCCCCCCCCTGCAGCCTCTGACCACCTGTCCCCCCCCCCTGCAGCCTCTGACCACCTGTCCCCCCCCTGCAGCCTCTGACCTCCTGTCCCCCCCCTCCCCGCAAGCCTCTGACCTCCTGCCCCCCCCCCTGCAGCCTCTGACCACCTGTCCCCCCCTGCAGCCTCTGACTTCCTGTCTCCCCCCCGCAGCCTCTGACCTCCTGTCCCCCCCCCGCAGCCTCTGACCTCCTGTCCCCCCCCCCCCGCAGCCTCTGACCTCTTGTCCCCCCCCGCAGCCTCTGACCTCCTACCCCCCCTGCAGCCTCTGACCTCCTGCAGCCTCTGACCTCCTGCCCACCCCTGCAGCCTCTGACCACCTGTCCCCCCCCTGCAGCCTCTGACCTCCTGCCCCCCCCTGCAGCCTCTGACCTCTTCTCGTCCCCTCCTCAGCCTCTGACCTCTTCTCGTCCCCTCCTCAGCCTCTGACCTCTTCTCGTCCCCTCCTCAGCCTCTGACCTCTCCTGTGGTCCCCTCCTCAGCCTCTGACCTCTCCTGTGGTCCCCTCCTTAGCCTCTGACCTCTCCTGTGGTCCCCTCCTCAGCCTCTGACCTCTCCTGTGGTCCCCTCCTCAGCCTCCGACCTCCTGTCGTCCCCACCTCAGCCTCCGACCTCCTGTCGTCCCCTCCTCAGCCTCCGACCTCCTGTCGTCCCCTCCTCAGCCTCTGACCTCCTGTCGTCCCCTCCTCAGCCTCCGACCTCCTGTCGTCCCCTCCTCAGCCTCCGACCTCCTGTCGTCCCCTCCGCAGCCTCTGACCTCCTCTGCACCATCCGCAGCCTCTGACCTCCTCTGCACCATCCGCAGCCTCTGACCTCCCCTGCACCATCCGCAGCCTCTGACCTCCCCTGCACCATCCGCAGCCTCTGACCTCCCCTGCACCATCCGCAGCCTCTGACCTCCCCTGCACCATCCGCAGCCTCTGACCTCCCCTGCACCATCCGCAGCCTCTGACCTCCCCTTCACCATCCGCAGCCTCAGACCTCTCCTGCACCATCCGCAGCCTCTGACCTCTCCTGCACCATCCGCAGCCTCAGACCTCTCCTGCACCATCCGCAGCCTCTGACCTCTCCTGCACCATCCGCAGCCTCTGACCTCCCCTGCACCATCCGCAGCCTCTGACCTCCCCTTCACCATCCGCAGCCTCAGACCTCTCCTGCACCATCCGCAGCCTCTGACCTCTCCTGCACCATCCGCAGCCTCTGACCTCTCCTGCACCATCCCCAGCCTCTGACCTCTCCTGCACCATCCGCAGCCTCTGACCTCTCCTGCACCATCCGCAGCCTCTGACCTCTCCTGCACCATCCGCAGCCTCTGACCTCTCCTGCACCATCCGCAGCCTCTGACCTCTCCTGCACCATCCGCAGCCTCTGACCTCTCCTGCACCATCCGCAGCCTCTGACCTCTCCTGCACCATCCGCAGCCTCTGACCTCTCCTGTACCATCCGCAGCCTCTGACCATCTCCTGTCTTATATCACGTCTGCAGTCTGGAGCGGAGTCAACAGTGGGAGTGCCTCAGGGATGTTGGTCATGGGAGAAGTCAGACATGTATAGACTATGAAGAGGAAACTATGGGATAAAACCAGAGCCACCGAGCTGGAGCCGACTGACTGAGCCCTGTACGGTGCACCCGAGAGGAGGTCAGTGACAGCGCCGCTAGGCCTACCTGAGGTGGGGGGTCAATACAATATTGTAAGGGGGCACTGATATATAGGTTTCCCCCTTATATCAGTAAACCCCCGTACCTTAGTGTTTTCTTTCTGCAGAAGGTGGTCTCTGGTCACCAGAGTCCTCCCCACAT
Source organism: Lithobates clamitans (assembly GCA_037952925.1). Lineage (NCBI taxonomy): Eukaryota > Metazoa > Chordata > Amphibia > Anura > Ranidae > Lithobates > Lithobates clamitans. The sequence goes on from JBBGZY010001104.1 coordinate 5,298,944, forward strand.
TCCCAGAGTTCCCCTTTACATCATAGTCTGCAGGATTCCACCTTACAGTGCAAGGGGGGACTCTGATGTAAAGGGCAATTCTGCAGACCCTGATGTAAGTGAGAACTCTGATGTAAAGGGGAAAGCAATGGACTCTGATATAAGTGGGGTCTCTGGTCACCAGTGCCCCCTTTTTATATCAGAGTTCCTGCTTAGATCATGATCTGCAATGTTCCCCTTTATGTCAGAGTTCCCTTGCACTGTAAAGGGGAATCCTCCTGATGTATGGGGGGAACTCTGGGCTGGGTTATATTAATCTGACCTTCATGTAAGAGGAGAAATATGGTGTTTTGTTTAACTTAACACATTGCTAATAGCAGTTTATAGCTTAAATATTGATATTTGCACTGAAACCTGCCATTTACGGCACCTTTTTTTTGCAGTATCAGTAAAAAATGTGCCAGTAAATGCCATGATTTTTGCCAGTAAAAAAATAAAAAATTGCTGCTGTTTGTAAATTCCATGTCTCTCATCTATATATAATACACTCTTCAAATGTGCTTTAAAATGCATGGTTTTCCCTTTTGTGAACAAAAAAATAACGACGTTGTGCAGTTGGGCTGGTATAAAAATGCTATGGGGCTGGTATGAAATTATTTCCAGGGCTGGTTTTTATTCCCAGTCCGGCCCTGAATGTATGTGTGGAGCGCTGTGTAAATTGACGGCGGTATATGGGTACCTTAAATAAATAGGGATAATTGTAGACACGCACCCACACTCACTCAAGTTGAACTGGATGGACTGGTGTCTTTATTCAACCTTACTAACTATGTAACTATACTGGGACTGTGATAGTGTGGCAGACAATCTGACACTAACTGACACTGGGTGGGAACTGATTAACTGACACTGCCATCACCAGCAACACTAATACAGTGATCAGTGATAATACTAAATACTGTCACACTGGTGGGGAAGGGGTTACCATCTCGGGGTAATCATTGTGCATGCCCTGAACCCAGAAAGAGGAGCCGACCTACAGGTCCTAAAGCAGATGTTGGTTATACAGAGATTGTACGGTCAGATTGTATTGTGTATGGTGATCCTAAGGTTGTATTCACAACACATGCAGCCACTGCTGCCTAGAGTCCTTTTACTGCTAGGACACTGGCGGCTAATAGAATGTATTTGTGTTGTAGGCCTGTAAGGGATCGTTCACAAACACGTGAGTTCGCTTTTCAGAGGAGTTTGACAGGCGATATGTTGCCTTCTCACCACCTGATTGCAGCGTGGTAGTAAAGCAAGTACGGGTTTCAATCACATGTATTGCTTGCGGTGCCTCTCCATAGAACATTCGGGTGGTGGCACAGCCCACCATAAGTGATAAGCTGTTTAAGTTTTTCCACGACTGTAAAGCACGACATCGCAGCTGAGCCATGTGTGCAAATGTGAGCCGCTGTATGTTAGTGTTCAGATGGGAGGTCAGGGAGCGGTAAAACTGCGGATCAACCATCTGGTTTTACTTCCCCCCTGGCTTTAGGCTTTGTGTGAAAGAAGTCTAAAAGTATATCACAAAAGTTTACAAGCTTACAGCATAAAGGCTTGTTCAAACATGAGTTTAGGGGGGTCAAAACCTTGTGGTCAAGCCACGCTTTTACTGCCCTCCCCCTCAACTGCTTCCCTCTTTATCTTCAGAGGCAGCGGCCAGGGGTGCACACATGCTGCGTCCGTGTCAGGAATGATATGCCCTGTCACTTTCAGCGGGCACTGCCACCTGTGATTGCAACCCACAGGTGAATGAGGTCAATCTGCAAGCGGTTGTGTTTCACTAATATAGCGATCAAAGGGTTACATTACAGTACCCCCATAGATTAGTTACCCTATCAGATTGTCCCCTTAGGACTAGTTGCCCCCATCACAGTAACCCCATAGAGAAACTGCCCTATCACAGTGAGCCCATAAATAAGTTGCCCCATCGGAGTGCCCTGTCCCAGATGTCTCTGTAGCCTGGCAGGCAGGAGCTGGGAGGACAACACTGCTCCAGGGGATGTAGGATACATGTGAGCTCATTGGTTGCTAGGGACTCTGGCTTCCCTAGCAACCAATGACTGCTGTCCACATGGACCTGGACTTGTGGGTGTCATTTTAGTGAAAGCTCTATGAACCATGGAGCCTGTATGGAGGGTGGAGCCAGGGACAATTTGTGGGAGGAGACTCCCCTAATCTCTTGGTGTATGAACGAAGATAACAGAGGATTCATATTGAAGAGTGGGCGGAGCAGAATAGTTAGGGGCGGAGTGGAGGGAGTATGATGTAATCTCTCTATTGTAGTGTTCTGGGGGAGGTGCTAGGAGAGAGAGACAGCAGCTGTCACCAGAATTTTGTTTTTTGTATAGAGTAAGGGAAGGTATAACCCCTGTCAGTTTTTTCCATCTGTGTCCCCATTGGGGCGATTTCCCTCCACTTCCTGCCTCATAGTCAAAACAGGAAGTGAGAGAAATCCCACAAAATGGCAGAATCCCTGGCTGTCACCAGAACTAGTGTCCCCATCGGAAGATTTTCTCTCTGTTTTTGTTCTGGTGACAACACAAAATTTGGGATTTTTTTTTTTCGCTTTTGGTGGTAAAGGTAAACATGAAAAATAGAGAGGGTGAATCTCCTTAACGGGGACCCAGACAGCAATAAAAACCTGACAAGTATGCTAATCCTTCTCCACTCCATCCAAAACAAAAAAAAACAAAATAAAAGATTTGCCTTTATACATTAACGTGCGCAAAAAAAGGAAAAAATGGTTTGGGAGTGAAAGTGTTAAAAAAAAGACATAAAAAGGAATAATACTGTCCTGACGCTCACACCTCCACCTCTCTGTCCCTCCTCATGTCTGCAGACATCACCCCTCCCCCAAGGAGCCCGATGTGTTATCTGCTGCACCCCCTTTTACATTAAGGCCCCATTCATCTGTGGAAATGTGTGTTTCCACGTGCTTTCCCGGAACGCATGAAAAATATATGATTACCCAGCATGCACCCACAGATCTCACACATGCTCAGTGCAGCACGAGTGGTGCAATAGCTTGTAGGGCGGGTTTCCATAGCAACGGCTGCGTCAGAGGAAGTTGCCGCCCCTTAGCTATGGAAAACTTTCCTCCCCCTCCAGGAACCGGGAAATTTGTCATCATTTACAAGGATTAGATATCAAGAAATATGATATCCCTTGTTTCTGTGCATATATATATCTGTGTGTGTATATATATATTTCTGTGATTTCAGGATTTTCATTATTTTGCACAGCTGATTTAATCAGTTAAACTGCCGTTTCATCTCAAGGAAACATGACCTGTTGGGGTATAGAGCCGTGTTTCTCATCTCCAGTGTCATTAATGGAAGCAAGTTCTGAGGTCACATGACCACTGAAATAAAGTGATTCGTAAGGTATTTTAAGCATTTGTTCACAGTTTTAGGGCCATTCCACACTTGTGCATTGCAGCAACACAACTGCTCTATGTGCGATGCACTGCGGTTCCATTAAATGGAGTGGCACCCAACTTTTTTAGCAGTTCAGTGCACCATGTGTGCTGTGCTTTGCACTCGAGTGTACAGTAGAGTGTACAGAGTGCAGCGTGTACGGTAGAGTGTACAGGAGAGTGTACAGTTATGTCCTACATCACATGTACAGAGTGTACAGAAGAGTGTACAGATATGTCCTACATCACATGTACAGAGTGTACAGAAGAGTGTACAGATATGTCCTACATCACATGTACAGAGTGTACAGTAGAGTTTACAGTTAGGTCCTACATCACATGTACAGAGTGTACAGTAGAGTTTACAGTTAGGTCCTACATCACATGTACAGGGTGTACAGTAGAGTTTACAGTTAGGTCCTACATCACATGTACAGAGTGTACAGTAGAGTTTACAGTTAGGTCCTACATCACATGTACAGAGTGTACAGTAGAGTGTACAGAGTGTAGCGTGTACAGTAGAGTGTACAGAGTGTAGAGTGTACAGAGTGTACAGTTATATCCTACATCACATGTACAGTGTACAGTAGAGTGTACAGAGTGTAGCGTGTACAGTAGAGTGTAGAGTCGTGTACAGTATAGTGTACAGTTATGTCCTACATCACAAGTAGTGTACAGTAGAGTGTACAGTAGAGTGTACAGTTATGTCCTACATCACATGTACAGAGTGTAGCATGTACAGTAGAGTGTACAGAGTGTAGCGTGTGCAGTAGAGTGTACAGAGTGTAGAGTCATGTACAGTAGAGTGTACAGAGTGTAGAGTCGTGTATAGTAGAGTGTACAGAGTGTAGAGTCGTGTATAGTAGAGTGTACAGTAGAGTATACAGTTATGTCCTACATCACATGTACAGAGTGTACAGTAAAGTGTACAGAGTGTAGCGTGCACAGAGTGTACAGTAGAGTGTACAGTAAAGTATACAAGGTGTACAGAGTACAGTAGAGTGTACAGAGTGTAGCGTGTATAGCGTGTACAGCAGCGTGTACAGAGTGTACAAAGTGCAGAGTGTACAGTAACATGTACAGTAGAGTGTACAGATTGTATAGAGTGTACAGAGTATACAGTAGTGTACAGAGTGTAAAGTAGAGTGTTCAGTGGAGTGTACTGTACAGTAGAGTGTACAGTAAAGTACAGTAGAGTGTATAGTAGGGTGTACAGTAGAGTGTCCAGAGTGTACAAAGCACAACACACATGGTGCACTGCTAAAAAAAAAAAAGGGTCATGTGTGTTTCTGTTGTGCTTTGGCAGTCCATTCATAATCAATGGGCTGCCTTAACCACTTCAGCCCCAGAAGAATTTAGCCCCTTCCTGACCAGAGCACTTTTTGAGATTCGGCACTGCGCAGTTTTAACTGACAATTGCGCGGTCGCTCGACGCTGCACACAAACAAAATTGACGTCCTTTTTTCCCCACAAATAGAGCTTTCTTTTGGTGGTATTTGATCGCCTCTGCGTTTTTTTTTTTGCACTATAAACAAAAAAAGAGCGACAATTTTGAAAAAAAACACAATATTTTGTACTTTTTGCTGTAATAAATATCCCCATTTTTATTTTTTTTTTAAAAAGCTAATTTTTTCTCAGTTTAGGCCAATATGTATTCTTCTACATATTTTTGGTAAAAAAAAAAAAAAAAACACAATAAGTGTATATTGATTGGTTTGCGCAAAAATTATAGCGTCTACAAAATAGGGGATAGATTTATAGCATTTTTATTATTATTTTTATTTTTTACTAGTAATGGCGGTGATCTGCGATTTTTATCATGACTGTGACATTATGGCAGGCACATCGGACAATTTTGACACATTTTTGGGACCATTGGCATTTATACAGTGATCAGTGCTATAAAAATGCATTGATAACTAAAAATGTCACTGGCAGTGAAGGAGTTAGCACTAGGGAGTGATAGAGGGGTTAAGTATGTTCCCTGGGAGGTGACTCTAACTGAAGAGGGAGTGGACTAACTAGAGGAAGTGACAGATCGTGGTTCCTAGCTAATAGGAACACACGGTCTGTCATTCCTCTCAGAAGAAAACACGGATTTGTGTGTTTACACACACACTTCCGTGTTTTGTCCCTTGTGCTCACGATCGCTCGTGGCCGGCCATCATCGTGACCGACGGCAGCCCCGCTGTGCAGCGGGCGCGTGCCTGCTATATCGATCTTACGAGCAGACGTATAGCTACGATGGTTCGCGGGATCGTGCCGACCTGCCGCAGTATAATGACAGTGCAGTTTCCACAACACAACGGGGACCAGAGAAGACGCGCAGCGCGACTCGCGCATGCGCAGTAGGGAACCGGGCAGTGAAGCCGCAACGCTTCACTTCCCGATTCCCTGAGCGAGGATGGCGGCGGGGGCAGCCGAGAACCGAGCGATTGCTCGTCATCTGCTGCCGACATTGCGGGCACCCTAGACAGGTAAGTGTCCATTAAAGTGGATGTAAACCCAATGTCATCCTTTCTAAACTACTGCCATAAGGGTTATCTAAAAGGATATACATGCCTCCTGCATGTATCTTTAAATGTCAAATGTCTCCCCTCTGTCTGTTATTAGACCCGAAAAACTGCATATTCTGTGGGTGGGTCTGTTGTCTGGAGCTCAGTGGGTGGAGTCGTGATGTCAGTAGACTCCCCGCCCACCTCTACACTCCCCTTGTCAATATGCATTTTCTCCTGTGTATTTCTTACACTGAACTTCTGCTGAACTTCTGCTATGATCTCTAACATCCAGTGAAAAGACAGGAAAGTAACCACATGACTTCAGCATGCCAAATCATGCTGAGGTGTGGAACAGCCAATCCTTGTAGAGCTGCTGAAGAAAGGAGTGGGGAAGGGAATTAAAAAATCATGCCTTTGTCTTAGGCTGTCACTCACAGCAAGGGGGGGTATTTGACAAAGTTTTTCTCAGGTTGTCAAGATTTTTCTCACTGAACAATAAAAGAGGATTGCTCAGAGATGGATTAACTCTGTGTGGCAAGACTGGGCTCAAATGATAGGAAATCTTATACTCTACAGTAAGATAAAAAAAAAAATTCGGGTTTACATCCACTCAAATTAAAAGTCAGCAGCTGCAGTATTTGTAGCTGCTGGCTTTTAATATTTTTTTTTAAGGTCGACCTCCTCTTTAAGTAATTTTGACCAAAATTTATACGGCTACATTTCTTTGGAAAAAATTGCCAAAATCAGTGTATATTATTTGGTCTGTGTGAAAGTTATAGAGTCTACAATTTATGGTACCAATCATTGCAAATTGATCACACCTGATGTACTCACTGCCTATCTCATTTCTTGATGCCCTAACATGCCAGGACAGTACAAATACCTCCATAATTACCCTTTTTGGAAAGTAGACAGTCCAAGGTATTTAGTAAGAGGCATTGTGAGTTTTTTTTAAGCTGTTATTTTTCCCCACAATTTTTTGGAACATGAATAAATTAAATAAACTGTTTTTTTGTTTTTTTTTTCAATAAAATTTCATATTAGCAAGTTATTTCTTACACATGGCATAGACATACTTGTAACTACACCCCAAAACATATTTTGCTACACCTCCTAAATATGGCAATACCACACGTGTGAGACTTTTTCACTGCCTAGCCACATAAAGAAGCCCAACAATCAAGGAGCACCTTCAGGCATTATCCACGTTAAGACCAGACCTTCTTATGACACTTTTTGTTTACAAGTAAAAATCTATATTTTTGCTAGAAAATTAGTTAGAACCCCCAAACATTATGAATATATTTTTTATCAGAGGCCCTAGAGAATAAAATGGTGGGTTTTGCCATTTTTTATGTCCCACGGCATTTGCGCAGCAGTTTTTCTAACGCAGTTTTATACATTAGCATAACAATATACTTTAATGAATTTAAATGCACATAAACACAATATAATACCCAACTTTTTGGTAAAATATAAAATGCTGTGTTGGGCTAAGTAAATAGATGTCAAACATGCGCACAAACACGGGGGTGGGGGTAGGGACGCTTTCATTTTTTTTTTAAATGTATTTTATTCGTTTTACACTGTTGATTTACATTGACCCCAGATGTCTCCTCTGCCCTAAAAGCTGTTGTTAATGGGACACTAGTACAGATGTTGATGGGACACTTGGACGGGGACAGATGGTGCATGTCCCGATCTGTGATGTGCTGTGTCCACCGTCACAGAATCATGCTTCTGCGCGGCCCAGGATCTGATAGGATGCTTGGGTACGTCCAGTCCAAACAGCGAATCTCCCACCCGGCCCTTTATGTACAGTGGCCATGTGGGAAGCATTTGAGTTCTGCTATAGTGCATTAGAGACAATATTGAAACTTTTCAAAATATTGTTTAAGAATGGAAAAGGTAAACCATTGGAAATAAAATATTTACATAAAAAGGGAATTACAAAGAAAAAATGGACAATAAAACCACAGAAAAACAAAAAAGGGTTTAAAAGTAAAAATACTTCTGGGAAAATCTAAATGTTTCATTCTGGTAACTTGTGTTATTGTCCAGCATAGAGATGTAAAGTTTCTGGAAATTTTTAAGCCATGTTTAAAAAAAAAAAAAAAAAAAGCTTTTTCCCCGTTTTTTTTCTGGAAAAAGATTTTTTTGGGAAAAATGGAAAAAATAAAAATCAGTGTGGAGTAGTTGTACAAATTGAAAGTCATGGGAAGGTGAAAGGCAGTGTATATAAAAGTATTATACCTGAAACAAAAGAACAGCTTATTGGAAAAACACGGATTGTATATGTTAAGAACATTGCACCTATACATAAAAAGAGGTGACCACCCCTTTCCCTCATAATAATGCAAAAGCATAATAAAGCAAAAAAGATTTATCCCTTTTGTGGGGTCACCAGTATGGTATTTGTTAGTTGAAATATTTCTTCTCACAATATTTGCAAATTGCAGCTTTGCTATCAGCAGAAATTGCACTGTGGAAATGTTTCCAAACTCTAGATGTTGGTCTCACCATCTTACTGAGAGGAGGAAAAAAAATATTTACTGAACAGACTATAGGTGAACATTATGTTGTTATGGTGGTGAACATTAATAGGAATCATTTAAAAGTTAAAGACAAAATTTAATTTGTCAGACAAAATGTACTTTCTTACCTGTCAGTTAAGGCCTAAGAGGACAGAAACTATCATCTACTGTATTCCAACAACCACCCAAATGTAGGAGGTACAAGACGGAGCCCACAAGCAAACTAAACTGGAGCCTTTCTCTTGCAATGCCCCTAGTGGCAGAAATGCATATTTCTCTTGTTTGACAATGGCAGTAAGAAGTACAGTGTTACTTGAATTCTGTTCCAGGATTTGCTTGTCTTCAGCTGAGAAAACTTGCAATAATTTAAGATGAGGAAAATCCTGTGTCTAAACTGCCCTGGTAGTATGGGCTACACATGGTATAATATACCTCCATCAGGTGTTATCTAATTCTAGACTCAAGCAGTTTCAAATACTTAAGGAAGAATATACACTCCCTGAACAGTTGGCTTTTAAGTATCTACAACTCCACCATGCTATAAAAACACAAATACTAAGTATGGAGGTAGTGTCAGATTCTCCTTCAGCTCTAAATATAATAAACAGGCTCATCTCGAGCCTGTATCTAACGATTAGAAATTGTAGGTCAATAGCCATTGCACAAAAGGCTAAAGTGGAATGGGAGCAGAACACAGGCCGCATAGAGGAGGAAGACTGGGAAGAAATAATGCGAGGAACCAAACAGACGTCCCCCAAGTTAGCTGACAGACTGACACAGCTATACATAGCTTACTTGACACCTTTGAAAAAGGCAAAATTCCTCCATACATATGACCCAACTTGCCATTTTTGCCACACAGCACCAGGCACGTTCTTTCATCCCATATGGAGTTGCCCAATTATTCAGACATATTGGATGCAGATTGTCCAGTTCTTACATGACAATACGGGATCCCCAGTAGTATTAGACCCCAAACTATGCCTCCTGGGACTTCTGCCAGACGTAGAAATTGACAAATACCAAACTACATTTTTAAATGAAACTGTTTATGGCAAGTAAGGTAATAGCCAAGGTATGGATGCAAGCTCCACCCCCTTAAGAAGGACGTTAATGATGCACTGCCATTTAAAAAACTAGTCTATGCACATCGAGGATGTGCTCATAAGTACTCAAAAGTGTGGGATAGATGGCTAGAGGATAGGGAAACTTGTGCCTGAAAATCTCCCAAATCCCCCAGACAGGCCTGCCTAAGAAAAAAAAATAGAAAGCAGCTGTCTTATGTAGGTGTAAATCATGAAAATCTTAAAATCGGGAATATATTGGTAGCAGAACAACTGGAAGTCTCTTATGCATTTGATGTATATACTTTCACAAACTTGTGCCTTAAAATGTATGTACAATGAAACTCACACAAAATGTTTGATGCAATGTATTGTTTATTATTATATCCAGGTAATTACCTTGTAAAATGAATCTTATCCAAATAAAGTTGGCTTTTTTTTTTTTTTTATTGAAAAACTGCTCTGGTAGGGGAGCATCCTGTGTTTGGGCAGGAATGGGTTAAAGAGTGCATGTGTTTCCCCACCACTTGCCTCCCAATATACAACTCCACTGTTACATGTACAGAATAAAAAGAAGTTCATTTTTAGAAGCACAGTACAAAAAAAGTACATTTATTGTATTCCATCTGCTTTGGATGTTTATGCCTCAGAAAGGATAGACTTCTTCATGTTTAGCACTTGATAGAGAAAGTTAATTGCTAGCGAGTAATGAAAGCCAACGTATACGACTTTGGTAGATTCCCAAATCCAGATACATCTGGACTGAGATCCAGATCCTCCATAGAAAGTTCAGGCTTGAATACAAAGTTCTGCACGATTGTAACAATCAGAAGGAAAATCTCCATTCGGACCAGAGCTTCTCCCATACAGTTCCTCTTCCCTATGAGGGAATAAAGGCAGTTTATATTAGATGATACCTGAGTCAAAGGCAAAATGAAAGCTTGAAATGCATATAATATAAATCAATCAGTCAGTCTGCTCAAGGTTTTTTTTTTTTCACTTATAGTATAGTTATAGAATACATTCATTATATAAAATGTGTTGGGTAGCCTTGCTGACCAAAGAGGAGAGCCCGATTGAGTTCTAGTGCTGACACTCTCTCCCTGTTTCAGTGTTGCTGTGTGGGGAGTTACAGGAGGCTTGTGAGCATGTGCAGTTAGCTAGTCTGCCCCTAGGTGGCCCAGAATAGTGTATGGTAATAGAGATGGGCGGAACACCCCAGTTTTTGGTTCACAGCAAAACTACCGAAAAGGGGAAAGTTTTGCCCCGAACTGCAAACTCCATTGAAGTCGGGCATGAGCAATCAAAATTACCCATTTTTAAGGCTTTTATGCAAGTAATTGGCTATAAAAAAAGGGTATGGGGGTCTGAGTACTGCCCTGGGGGACATGCATCAATGCAAAAACATATTTTAAAAATAATAATTTTTTCAGGAGCAGTGATTTTAATGAGCTTAACCACTTGCCGACTGACTCACACACATATATGTTGGCAAAGTTGTTTGTTCCCGTGAAATGCTGTGCCCGTATGTTGGCTCCTTTAAGAGCCATGGCAGGGGGGACCCGATTTGTATGGCCGGCGGGCACGAGAGCCAGAACGAGGATTTGTATATGTAAAAACACACAAATCCACCTTCTGACAGGAGAGAAGAGACAGATTTGCTGTTCGTAGTAATTACGAACAGCGATATGTCTCCTCCTCCAGTCAGTCACATCCCCCAAGTTAGAAACACTCATGAGGGAACACATTTAACCCCTTGAACGCCCTCTAGTGTTAACCCTTTCCCTGCCAGTTACATTTACACAATAATCATGTTTATGGCATTTTTATTATTAATTTTTTTTTTTTTTTTACTAGTAATGGCGAGGATCAGCGATTTTTAGCAGGACTACGACATTGTGGCGGACAGATCGGACACTTGACACTTATACAGCGATCAGAGCTAAAAATAGCCACCGATTACTGTATAAATGTCACTGGCAGGGAAGGGGTTAACACTATGGGGCGATCAAAGGGTTAAGTGTTCCCTACTGAGGAGTTTCTAACTGTGGGGGGGAGTGGACTAACTGGGAGTAGAGAAAGATCGCTGTTCCTGATCACTAAGAACAGCTGATCTCTCTCTACTTCCTGACAGAACGGGAATCTGTCTGTTTACATTGACAGATCCCCATTCTGGCTCTCTGAGGAGCGAGCTCAAGTTGCCGGTGGACATAACGGCCGCCAGCCACGCACATTGGCTCTGGTGTAGCGCCACCAGCGCGCGGGGCCCCCTATAGCTCTTAAAGTGGCCAACATACACCTACGGCAGTTTGCGCAGCAGTGCTAACCTGCTACAGTATAATGACAGTGGCTGGTCGGCAAGCAGTTATATATCGTGCCTTGGGGGTCCCCTTAGTGTGCCTATAAAGTGGCGCATAAGGGAGAAGTGTACTGAAGCTAGGGGGACAGCTGTAGCAATCCTGTCTCTGGAACGACAAGCAAGGAGTCATTACCAGGATACATAGAGGGCTCTGACTTGCCATAGGATCTAAGTGAGTTCTAATGACACTGGGAAGGAGAAAGACTGTGCCAAAAAGGGAAAGATAGCTTAAAGTGATTGTAAGGGGTTTTTTTTTGTTTTGTTTTTTAATAACAAACATATCATACTTACCTTCACTGTGCAGCTCGGTTTGCACAGTGTGGCCCCGAACCTGCTCTTCTGGGGTCCCCCGGTGGCTTTCCCAGCTCCTTCCCACATCAGATAACCCCATGGGAGAAGCGCTCTCCCGGGGGATTACCTTCCTAGCATGCGCCCGAGTCCAGCATTCGGCTTCCATAAAGGCCAAATGCAGGACTCGGCCCCGCCCCCCGCGTCATTGGATTTGATTGACAGCAGCGGGAGCCAATGCCTGCGCTGCTATCAATCTATCCAATCAAGAGCCGAGAACCTGAAGAAAGACAGCGCATCCCCGTGGGTCAAGTTCCAGGGCTCAGGTAAGTAAAAACGGGGGGGCTGTGGGGCCGGTCACTGCCAGGTGTTTTTTCACCTTAATGCATAGGATGCATTAAGGTGAAAAAACACGAAGGTTTACAACCCCTTTAAGGGTGATGTGCTGTGCTGCTTTCATATGTGATTGACAAAATAATGTCAAGTGACCCCCAGATAGTATTTCTATGTGATATGACTTTTCTCTTTCATCTTCTAAAGCAACATCAGTAAAGTTTGGAAACTGTACTGTTTATTTGGACATTCTTTTCTTTTGAATATAAAGGCTAATGGCCAGGGTTGTCATGGGAAGGCCTCTGGATTCATGTCATGGGAAGGAGTTGGGCACAATATGGCGGAGGTTAAGGGCTACATGCCTGTTGTACTCTTTGGCACCAACACACAGCCAATCACATGCAGACTGATAAAGACAAAATTCCTACACCATATTTAAATATAAATGTAATTATTTTTAAATGGATATATGAATGCATTAATTGATTTGTTTATATCTGCCTAGAGTAAAGCTTTAACCAGTTATACTGCAGCAGGTTGGCTTGGCTAAGCATCGTAGCTGTACGTCGGCGTGGCGATTGGATTAGCTTCAGAACCGATCAGTACCCAGGCCCAGGCCAATGATTACTGGCCTGGATATGGTGATCAATTCCGGTGAATGAAATCTTCCCCTGCCTGTGTAAGTGTAAACACAGGCAGGGGAAGTGATGTCATCTCCCCTCGTGGAACTCTTTTCCGTTCCAGAGAGAGGAGAGAAGACATCTCAGAGTATGTTGCACCAACACTACACTAACACAGTACACATAGGGACACTTGTCACATACCGATCATCCTCCGATCGCCCCCCCCCCCCCCCCCCCAAGTTAACCCCTTCACTCCCTGTCACTGTGTCACCCAGTGCAGTGTTCATATATTTTATTTGATCACTGTACTGGTGTCATTTGTGACAATAATCAGTATTGGGGTACTTAGTGGTAGGCCCAGATAGGTCTAGGGACCACCCTAAACCCCACTAATAAAGGTTTAACCCCTTGATCACCTCCTGTCACCAGTGAGAACCGTATTAGTGTCACGGGTGACACTGGTTAGCTAGTTATTTTTAGATAGCGTCAGGGCACCCGCCGTATATTACCTAAATAAATGTTTAACCCCCTGATCACCTGGCAGGTGATATCAGTTAGGTTTTAGCATCAGTCAGGGTCTGCGTCGCCCCAGACAGCGTCAGATTAGTGCCAGTAGCACTAACACCCACGCACGCACCATACACCTCTCTTAGTAGTATAGTGTCTGAACAGATCAATATCTGATCTGATCAGATCTATACTAGCGTCCCCAGTAGTTTAGGGTTCCCAAAAACGCAGCGTTAGCGGGATCAGCCCAGATACCTGCTATCACCTGCATTTAGCCCCTCCACCCAGCCCAGCCCACCCAAGTGCAGTATCAATCGATCACCCTCACTTACAAAACACTAAACACATAACTTCAGCATTCACACACACAGAGTCAGGCCTGATCCCTGCAAATGCTAACAGTTTTTTTGGTAGCATTTGAAGCAGTTGCTGACAGTCAGGTGCTCTTTTTTTCTTTGAGTCGTACTAGTGTATCAGTAAATTTAGAGGCCAAAATGTCCAATCGAAAGTACACTAGTGAAGAGGCCAACACGTTTCTGACCCTGACATATGAGAGTGAAGAGGAAGTCACCCATCTGTCCAAATCTGGCTCAGAATACGAACCAGTAGACAGCAGCTGCACCCTGACAGATAGCTCTGACAACGGAGTAATCGTCCTTGCCAAGGTCAGGCGTACCCGACCCCGTTCTTCTGCTGTTGTTGAGGTGCAAAAACTGCAGGGCTCTCGTATGGAGCAGAGAGCCAGTACTAGTGCCGCTAATCCTTCTGGTGAACTGGCAAGCACCAGCGGCCTAGTACATCCTGGTCGTACATCCAGCACTGCAGTAACACTTGGTGACGTGGCCAGTCCCATAAGTGCAGTTCAAGCTGGTGAGGTGGCTAGCACAAGTAGTGTCCCGCAGCCACCAAGACGACATAAAAAAAAAAAAGGTCCAGCGACTTGTAGAGTCCCGACTTAGACGGGGAGAGAGCCTGCTTAAAATGTAATAATTTGTCAGCAGTGAAGTGGAAGGATGTTATCGTTCTGTCCTCCCTTCACGTAAATACGACAGTCCAAATTCATACAGGAGACTGGTGCTGTGGAGAAACCCCTCTGTGTCCACGAATACAACCTTAACATGGGAGGGGTGGACCTCAACGACCAGTTGTTGGTGCTGTACCTAATTGCCCGTAAGGCCAGACGCTGGTATTAAAAAAAAGTGTCTGTATATTTATTCCAATTGGCTCTGCTGAATGCTTTTGTGCTATACAAAGCTTCAGGATGAACTGGATCCTTCCTAAAATTCCAGGAAGAGATCATCACAGCCCTTCTGTTTCCAGACAGTGTTATGGCCCACCTTCCCAACGCAATGGCAGCGAGTTGGCAGCGAGTTGGCATGTTCCGTATGTCCTCCCTAGTACCCCTACCCAAAGAACACCTCAAAGAAGATGTCGTGTCTGCAGAAAATGCGGATTTAGGCGTGACACCTGCTTTTATTGTCCCTCCTGTCCTGACCAACCTGGTCTCTGCATCGGTGACTATTTTAAATGCTACCACACACTAGTGGAGTATTAGCGTAGGGTACAGCAATACACAGTCCTAGGGTACACTTACACAGGGTGTCGAAAGATGAGATGGCCATCACATTTTGAGAGACCCTAATCTCGAATGTTTACAGTTCATATAAAAGTGCAAAAAAAAAATAAATATAAAAGCCAAAAATAGTTGTGGTTTTATTTTTCTTCTCTCTCTTATGTTCGCTCTTTATTGTCCGCTCTATTTTTCTATCTCTATTATTCTATATCCATTGTTCTTTCTCTATTGGCTCCTGTATTTTAGAACTGTAATGTTTTATTTTTACTATGTTTTATTGTATTTGCTTTGCAGGTAGGGTATGGTATGTCTTACTGTCATACTGTAATGTTACTTTGTTTTATTGTTAACCATCATTTGCTTAGCAGGTACGCCATTCAGCTGCAGCACTGGATAATTTATCTTGACAGCAACAGCGTTTGCTCTCACGATACGTAAATCAGTGATTCCAGCACTGTAGGAGGTGATTTCACTACCACAGTTAAAAAAAAAATGGTGCGTGTATGCCCATCATTAGAAGTGGGTGGATGAAGCGTGGTATTCTAGTGGTGGGTATACCCACCAATCAATCAATCTGTCTTTTTCGTTCAGCCCACAGGCTGCATGAAAAAAAAAAAAAAAAGAACATTACAATATATGCCTAACAAGGACCAGCAACATACTGGTATAGTGGTTATACCAGAATGATGCCTGCAGGTTTAGGTATCATCTTGGTATCATTCTTTTCAGCCAGTGGTCAGCTTTCATGTAAAAGCAATTCTAGCAGCCAATTAGCTCTAGACTGCTTTTACAAGCAGTGGGAGGGAACGTCCCCCCCCTCCTTCTGTCTTCCATGGTTTTCTCGGGCTCTTCTGTCCCAACTGGTAACCCAAGAATGTTACATAGTTACATAGTAGGTGAGGTTGAAAAAAGACACAAGTCCAACCTATGTGTGTGATTATGTGTCAGTATTACATTACATATCCCTGTATGTTGCGGTCATTCAGGTGATTATCTAATAGTTTCTTGAAGCTATCAATGCTCCCCGGTGAGACCACCTCCTGTGGAAGGGAATTCCACATCCTTGCCGCTCTTACAGTAAAGAACCCTCTACGTAGTTTAAGGTTAAACCTCTTTTCTTCTAATTGTAATGAGTGGCCACGAGTCTTATTAAACTCTCTTCTGCGAAAAAGTTTTATCCCTATTGTGGGGTCACCAGTACAGTATTTGTAAATTGAAATCATATCCCCTCTCAAGCGTCTCTTCTCCAGAGAGAATAAGTTCAGCGCTCGCAACCTTTCCTCATAACTAAGATCCTCCAGACCCTTTATTAGCTTTGTTGCCCTTCTTTGTACTCGCTCCATTTCCAGTACATCCCTCCTGAGGACTGGTGCCCAGAACTAGACAGCATACTCTAGGTGCGGCCAGACCAGAGTCTTGTAGAGCGGGAGAATTATCGTTTTATCTCTGGAGTTGATCCCCCTTTTAATGCATGCCAATATTCTGTTTGCTTTATTAGCAGCAGCTTGGCATTGCATGCCATTGCTGAGCCTATCATCTACTAGGACCCCCAGGTCCTTTTCTATCCTAGATTCCCCCAGAGGTTCTCCCCCCAGTGTATAGATTGCATTCATATTTTTGCCACCCAAATGCATTATTTTACATTTTTCTACATTGAACCTCATTTGCCATATAGTTGCCCACCCTATTAAATTTGTTCAGGTCTTTTTACAAGGTTTCCACATCCTGCGGAGAAGTTATTGCCCTGCTTAGCTTAGTATCGTCTGCAAATACAGAGATTGAACTGTTTATCCCATCCTCCAGGTCGTTTATAAACAAATTAAATAGGATTGGTCCCAGCACAGAACCCTGGGGAACCCCACTACCCACCCCTGACCATTCTGAGTACTCCCCATTTATCACCACCCTCTGAACACGCCCTTGTAGCCAGTTTTCAATCCATGTACTCACCCTATGGTCCATGCCAACGGACCTTATTTTGTACAGTAAACGTTTATGGGGAACTGTGTCAAATGCTTTTGCAAAATCCAGATACACCACTTCTACGGGCCTTCCTTTATCTAGATGGCAACTCACCTCCTCATAGAAGGTTAATAGATTGGTTTGGCAAGAACGATTCTTCATAAATCCATGCCGATTACTGCTAATGATATCGTTCTTATTACTAAAATCTTGTATATAGTCCCTTATCACCCCCTCCAAGAGTTTACATACTATTGATGTTAGGCTAACTGGTCTGTAATTCCCAGGGATGTTTTTTGGGCCCTTTTTAAATATTGGTGCTACATTGGCTTTCCTCCAATCAGCTGGTACCATTCCAGTCAATAGACTGTCTGTAAAAATTAGGAACAACGGTCTGGCAATCACCTGAGTGCCCCAAGTATCCTCGGATGCAAGCCATCTGGTCCCGGTGATTTATTAATGTCAAGTTTCTCAAGTCTAATTTTAATTCCGTCCTCTGTTAACCATGGAGGTGCTTCCTGTGTTGTGTCATGAGGATAAACACTGCAGTTTTGGTTACTGAAGCCCCCTGATTCACTTGTGAAGACTGAGGAGAAGAATAAATTCAATACCTTTGCCATCTCCCCCTCCTTTGTAACCAGATGTCCTTCCTCATTCTTTATGGGGCCAATATGGTCTGTCCTCCCTTTTTTACTGTTTACATACTTAAAGAAATTCTTGGGATTTTTTTTGCTCTCTTCCGCTATGTGTATTTCATGTTCTATCTTAGCCGTCCTAATTGCACCCTTACATTTCTTATTGCATTCTTTATAAAGTCTGAATGCTGAGGATGATCCCTCAACCTTGTATTTTTTGAAGGCCTTCTCCTTTGCTTTTATATGCATTTTTACATTGGAGTTAAGCCATCCAGGATTTTTGTTCGCTCTTTTAAATTTATTACCCAATGGGATACATTGGCTAATGCCCTTATTTAATATGCTCTTAAAGCAAACCCATCTCTCCTCCGTATTCTTTGTTCCTAATATTTTATCCCAATTTATGCCTTTTAGCAAGGTTTGTAGTTTAGGGAAGTTGGCTCTTTTGAAATTCAGTGTCTGTGTTCCCTTCATGTTTCCTATTTGTGTGATTTATACTGAAACTAATTGACCTGTGATCGCTGTTACCTAAATTGCCCCGCATTTCCACATCTGTGATCAGGTCTGTATTGTTGGTAATCAGTAGATCCAGTAATGTTTTATTTCTAGTTGTTGCGTCTACCATCTGACCCATAAAATTGTCCTGCAAGACATTAAGGAACTGGCGAGCCTTAAATGAATGCACGGTTCCCTCCGCCCAGTCTATGTCTGGATAATTAAAATCCCCCATTATGATAACACTTGCCATCCTTGCTGCTAATCCAATTTGTGATAGGAGATCCGTCTCCACTTCCTCCCTCAGGTAAGGGAGCCTATAGCATACTCCCAGTATTATGTTCCCCTTAGCTTCATCCCTTTGGAGCTCTACCCATAAGGATTCCACCTCCTCTCTAGCTCCCTCAGTGATGTCAACTCTCACATTCGCTTGTACATTATTCTTGATATATAGGCATACCCCTCCCCCTTTTTACCCTCTCTATCCTTGCGGTATAGGGTATACCCTTGAATGTGTGACAGACAATTATGAGAGCTGTTGAACCAGGTCTCTGAAATTCCCACAAAATCCAAATCCTCCTTGTACAACAGTATCTCTAGTTCACCCATCTTGTCCGCCATGCTCCTGGCATTGGTGAACATGCCACATAGTTTAGACCGGTCGCATATTGTCCTCGTATTGGGTGTTTCAAGATTGCAACTAGGACTTGCTACTATACTCACCTTGTGGTTTTTGTGCTTTGGTTAACCTACCACTAATGCCCCCAATACTACCCTCTGGAATATCTTCCGCGCTGGCTATCACTGTCTCTGGACCCTCCACCCCCATCGCCTAGTTTAAAAATCCCACTAACTTTTTGGCCATCTTCATTCCCAGCAGATCTGCACCCTCCTCATTTAGGTGCAGTCCGTCCCTTCTATAGTACCGGTTACCGACTGAGAAGTCGGCCCAGTCCTCCAGGAACCCAAACCCCTCCTTACTACACCAGCTCTTCAGCCACTTGTTTACTTCCCTAATCTCCCTCTGCCTTTCTGGTGTGGCTCGATGTACCGGTAGTATTCCTGAGAACACTACCTTGGAGGTCCTTTTCCTCAATTTAGCACCCAAGTCCCTAAAATCGTTCTTTAGGACACTCCATCTGCCTCTGACTTTGTCATTGGTGCCAACGTGCACCATGACAGCCGGGTCTTGCCCAGCCCCTCCCAGTAATCTGTCCACAAGATCCGTGATGTGCCGAACCCGAGTGCTCAGTAGACAACATACTGTTCGGCGCTTCAGGTCTTGGTTACAGATTGCCCTCTCTGTCCTTCTAAGAATTGAGTCCCCTACCACCAGAATCTCTTTCCTTTCCCTTTGCTGCCCCCCCACTCTCACTGGAGGAGTTCTTCCCCTGGCAGCCAGGAGAGTCCCTCATCTCCAGCAGTGCTGGTCCCTGACTGGTTTCACCAATGTCACTCAATGGAGCGTACTTATTGGGATGCTCCAGTCCTGGATCGGCCTCTCTGGCACTTCCCCCTCTACCCCTCCTGACTGTCACCCATCTACTCTTTGCTAGTGCCTGCACCTCTTTGTCTCCACCCACCTCTGTGCTGGCCCCTGCCGGCACCTGCCGTGTATGTTCCTGGCTCACCTTTAGTATGGAGGGACTTCTCAGTGCTGACAGTTGCTTCCCCAGATTCAGAACCTGGGCTTCCAGGGAAACAATGTGCTTACATTTTGCACAGCAGTATTCGCCCTCGATCGGATGATCAAGGAACGCATACATGCCGCAAGATGTACAAAGAGTTGCCTCTCCACACTCGCCGGGTATCGTACCTAATAAATTTAGTAAGGATTTGGGGATTTTACCCTGTCCAAATTACCTAACAGCTAGCTTCCTGGCACTAATACTCAAGACAATACACAGGTACACAAAAAGACAATACACAGGTACTCACAGACCTACGTGCAATCACAGAACAGTCGCAGACCTACGTGCACTCGCAATACTCAAGTATACAGTACACAATACACAAGTACTAACGATTGAGACACACACTACTCAGACAACACTCAGATACTCACACTACACAGGTACTATGACCCCTGTTATAACCTACTCTGGTTTTTAACTCCCACTTATACTAGCTCCACTTACACCGAGTTCCACAGCCTCAGACTGAGCACGCTCAGACTGAGTCCTACACCCAGTTAAATAGGCACCTGTGAGCAATTAACCACCCCCCTTAATTGATAGACTGAAGGAACCAGAGGAAAAAAAAAAAAGCTATTTAAAAAGTGACAGAAAAAGGCAAATGAAAAACGAAAAGGAAAAGCCCCAAAAATGCAACCCAGCAAACAAGCAAGACTTGTTCACTCTCCCTCTGGTTTTTAACTCCCACTTATACCAGCTCCACTTACACCGAGTTCCACAGCCTCAGACTGAGTCCTACACCCAGTTAAATAGGCACCTGTGAGCAATTAACCACCCCCCTTAATTGATAGACTGAAGGAACCAGAGGAGAAAAAAAAAAAAAAAAGCTATTTAAAAAGTGACAGAAAAAGGCAAATGAAAAACAAAAAGGAAAAGCCCCAAAAATGCAAAGCAGCAAACAAGCAGCAAGACTTGTTCACTCTCCCACTGGTTTTTAACCCCCACTTATACCAGCTCCACTTACACCGAGTTCGACAGCCTCAGACTGAGCACCGGTGGTTCCACCAGCTGACCATAGAGCTGATAGGAGACCAGAACGGCTCCAATCATCTCTATGGCCTAAGAAACCGGAAGCTACGAGCATTTCATGACTTAGGTTTCACGGGATATAAACCGCGCCATTGAGAAATTGGGAAAGCATTTCATCACACCAATCTTGGTGTGGTCAGATGCTTTGAGGGCAGAGGAGAGATCTAGGGTCTAATAGACCCCCATTTTTTCAAAAAAAAAAGGAGTACCTGTCACTATCTATTAGTGTCATATTTACATTCCCTGAAATAACAATAAAAATTATAAAAAAAAAAAAAAATTGCTGCACAAATACTGTGTGGAAAAAAAATGCAACACCCACCATTTTAATCTGTAGGGCCTTTGCTTTAAAAAAAAAAAAAAAAAAAAATTATATATATATATATATATAAAATAATTGCACGAACGTTAGAACCCCATTGACGTCTATGGGACTTGAACGTTTAAAATCAAAAGTGCTGATTTTAATGGCTAATTTGCATGGTATTGTCCTAAAAAGGGTTTGGGGACCCGGGTCCTGCCCCAGGGGACATGTATCAATGCAAAAAAAAAACGTAAGAACGGCCGTTTTTTCGGGAGCAGTGATTTTAATGATGCTTAAAGTAAAAAAAAAAAAAAAAAGTGAAATATTCCTTTAAATATCGTACCTGGGGGGTGTCTATAATATGCCTGCTTGCGGCTTTAATGTAATGTCGGGTCCTGGCAATATGGATGAAAATCAGTGAGACAAACGGCATGGGTACCCCCCAGTCCATTACCAGGCCCTTTGGGTCTTGTATGGATATTAAGGGGAACCCCGCACCCAAATTAAAAAAGGAAACAGCAGTATACAGGCTCTGTACTCTGAACAGCAGTATACAGGCGGTGCAAACAAGACAGGGACTGTAGGTTTGTTGTCAAGTAGAATCTGTTTGTAATTTTGAACTGGTACAATTTGAACGGGTTTAGCTCCAGCCAAAAAATCTATTTTAAGTTTTTTGGAAAACATAGGGAAGGGTTATCACCCCAGTGACATTTGTTTTGCTGCCTGTGTTCCTCTTCAGAAGATTTCACCTCACTTGTTGTCCAAATGACAAATGCTTTTTGAAAATTTGGGTTTTTTTGTTAAAGGATTGGTGATAAAGCATCAGTGGAAAGGAGAAATGTTTTTCCCATATTAACTCTTACAGGAAAGAATTTCCCTTCCTAGGGGTAGATTCCGTTTCACTTCCTGTTGTCTCCTTCTGTTTGCAATTAGGAGTCGTTTGTAAATTGGATGTTTGAAAGTAGGGGGTCTGCCCTATATACTCAGCAGAAATTTGGGCCTTAGGTGTTGTGGCCACAACACTGTAAGCCCTCACAGGGCCCTGCTGTGAAATATTAGATCAAGAATTGTAATTGTTGAACAGGGGCAGAAAAATTGGGCCTTTGGTGGTGGTGCTGGTGCCACAACACTAAGTCCTCACTCGCTCTTGGTGGGCGCAGAAACAGGCCCTGCTGTGAAATATTAGATCAAGAATTGTAATTACGGTAAATGAAAAATTGGGCCTTAGGCACTGGTGCCACAACACTGCAACCCCTCACAGATACTCTAGTTGGAACGCAGGAACGAGCCCTACTGCAAAGTATTGCATCAAAAATTGTAATTACACGCCCCTGTTAAACAGGGGCAGAAAAATTGGGCCTTAGGCACTGGTGGCAGCGCCCAGAACCAAAAATGTTCTTATAAGCTATCAGCGTGATCATTGAGGAAGAGGATAATTACTCAGGATAGTCACTCAGTATCAGCATAGGCAGTCTTTGAAGGGATCTGAGATTTCAAAAAAAATT
Source organism: Lithobates clamitans (assembly GCA_037952925.1). NCBI lineage: Eukaryota > Metazoa > Chordata > Amphibia > Anura > Ranidae > Lithobates > Lithobates clamitans. The sequence continues at coordinate 5,321,789 of JBBGZY010001104.1, forward strand.
ATTATTCGGTTACATCAGCATCAGGTGCTTGGTAGCTGGTGGTGATCCAAGACTGATTCATTTTTATGAAGGTCAGTCGATCGACCGAGTCGGTGGACAGACGCACCCTGTGATCAGTTACAAAGCCTCCAGCAGCACTGAATGTGCGTTCCGAAAGAATGCAGGACAGGCCAGTAGCTCAATTGCATACTGTGCAAGCTCTGGCCAGTGATCCATCCTCAAGACCCAGTAACCCAAAGGGTTTTCGGTGGGAAAGGTGTCCATGTCAGATCTTGCCCCTAGGTATTCCTGCGCCATGTAAAACAGACGCTGGCAATGGTTGCTGGAACCAATCATACCTTGGGGCTGCGGACTAAAAAAATTGTCTGAACGCATCGATCAGACAGCCACCTTCTCCACCGCTCCTTCTTTGACTGACCGAAGCCTCAGCAACACGTTGTCCAGAAACAGGAGTTTGTAACCTCCCAGTCTCTGGGAACGCGTTGCACAGAACTTTCTACAAGGCCTCCCGAAGATGTTTCATCCTCTGCTCCCTCTGCGACGGCAAGATAAGGTCAGCAACCTTACCCTTGTAACGTGAATCAAGGAGGGTTGCCAGCCAGTATTGGTCCTTCTCCTTGATACCACGAATACGAGGATCCTTACGCAGGCTTTGCAGGATCAGGGAGGCCATGCAGCGTAGGTTTGCTGAGGCATTCGGTCCGGAGTCCTCTGGGTCACCAAGGACGACATGGTCCGCAGCCACCTCCTCCCAGCCACGTACAAGTCCATGTGTTTCTTGGGACTGATCCCCTAAAGACTGCTGCTGATGCCGAGTGCCAGGCTCCACCTTCATACTGACACAATATTCCTCCTCTGCCTCTTCCTGTGTGATCGACGGGCACGCAGGAACACTGTCTGGATAAAGGGGGCCTTGAGAGCTGAGGAAGTCCTCCTCTTCCTGCCTCTGTTCTGCCTCAAGTGCCCTATCCATTATTCCACGCAGCGTGTGCTCCAACAGGTGGACAAGGGGGACAGTGTCACTGATGCATGCACTGTCACCATCCTCGTGGCCTCCTCAAATGGTGACAGGACAGTGCATGCACCCCTGATCATGGCCCACTGGCGTGGGGAAAAAAACCAAGCTCCCCTGAGCCTGTCCTGGTGCCATAGTGGCACAGGTACTCATTGATGGCCCTCTGCTGCATGTGCAGCCGCTGCAGCATGGCCAAAGTTGAGTTCCACCTGATGTCACAGATTAGGCGGTTCTTGGGCAGGTTAAACTCCTTTTGGAGGTCCGTCAGCCGAGCACTGGCATTATATGACCAGCGGAAATGCACACAGACTTTCCTGGAATGCCTCAGGACATCCTGTAAGCCCGGGTACCTGCCCAAGAACCGCTGCACCACCAAGTTAAGGACGTGAGCCAAACAGGGCACATGGATCATTTGTCCCTGTCAGAGGGCAGAGAGAAGGTTGGTGCCATTGTCGCAAACCGACATTCCTGCCTTAAGTTGGCGTGGCATCAACCACCTCTGAACCTGAGCAGAGCTGACAGAACCTCTGCCCCAGTGTGGCTCCTGTCCCCCAAGCACACCAGCTCAAGCACCGCATGGCATCTTTTGGCCTGCATACTTGCGTAGTCCCTTGAATGGCTGCGGAGCAGAGAGGTGTCTCAGAATCATTAGTATAGGCATTTTGGAGGCCTGGTGGTGGAACAACCTCCAACACTACTGCACCTTGTCCTGCATCCTTCCCAGCTACCAGCAGAGTCACCCAATTCGCAGTGAAACTTGGGTATTGTCCCTGTCCATGCCTGCTGGACCATGAGTCAGCGGTAATATGCACCTTACCGCTGACTGCCCTGTCCAGCGAGGCCAAGACATTGCCTTCCACATGCCAGTAGAGAGCCGGAATCGCCTTCCATGAGAAAAAGTGGCATTTGGGTACCTGCCACTGAGGAACCGCACATTCCACAAACTCAGGGAAGGGGGCAGAGTCTACCAACTGAAAAGGCAGCAGTTGAAGTGCTAGCAATTTTGCCAAGCTAGCATTCAACCGCTGGGCATGTGGATGGCTGGGAGCGAACTTCTTTCAGCGGTGCAGCAGCTGGGGCAGGGAAATTTGCCTGGTACAATCTGACGTCGGTGTACCAAAAGCAGATTGCCCACAAGTACTTGGCTGTGACACACCTAATTCTACACCTTCATTCCTCTCAGTGCAGGTTTTAGAGAGGACTGAAGGTATAGTGGGGTTGGAGATCTCAGCTGATGAGGAGCAAGAAGAGGTCCTCTTTGTTCTTTGGTGTGGGTCTTTTAGATACGCTTGCCAACGAACTGCATGGCAGGTCAACATATGTCTGGTCAAGCATGTGGTGCCCAAGCGGGAGATGTTTTGGAGACGCGAGATACGCTTGAGACATATGTTGCAAATAGCAGCGGTACGATCTGATGCACTCGTCTCAAAAAAGGCCCACACCAAAGAACTTTTGGAATAACGCGCAGAGACAGCAGCGCCCTGCACATGCGGAGCTTTGGGGTGTGATGCAGTCAGTGTGCTGCCCTTATGCTGGCCCCTGGAGGGCATCCTGCCTCGTTGGTGATGTGCCTCCTCCTCCTCCTCCTCTCTCCTATCAGGCACCCACGTTGATTCAGTGACATCATCCCCTCCCTCCTCATCACTGGAGCAAACCTGGCAGTATGCTGCAGCAGGTGGAGCATGACTGCCAGATTGCTGTCCTTCTTGGGCACCCCCTCTGTCCGTGCTCATGTTACTGCCTTCATCTAGCTCAGTATCATCATCAGAGCCTTCTAAACGCTGGGCATCCTCCTGAAGCATGTACCCAACACTGTGATCAAACAGTTCGAGGGCCTCCTCAGGAGGACATGGTGGGGCTAGGGAAGGAGTCACTGATGCCATTGAGCCGAGGGAAGAGGCCACGTTGGCAGCTGCTTTGCCAGACAAAGTACCCTGAGCATGGGTGAGAGAGGATGAGGAGGATGAGGACGGCTTGCTCATCCACTCGACCAAGTCTTCCTCATATTGCGGCTCAACACGGCCAGCTGCCGAAAAAAAGGCCAAGCGTGTCCCACGGCCACGTGCTGATGAGGATGCACCGTCTCCACGACCAGCACTGTTGCCTCTAGACACAGAGCCTACTTGCTCTCTTTTATTGGCTTGCGACTGTCTGCCTCTCCTTGTTGGCCTTCCAGACATACTAATGGATTGTAGCTGGGAGAGATCTATCTATCTATCTATCTATCTATCTATCTATCTATCTATCTATCTATCTATCTATCTATCTATCTATCTACATATACACACACACACACTGATACTGCAGCTAGCAAAATCAACTGCCTGCAGTATGAGAACACCATCAACCTTCTACAGGAAGCTTTAGCTGAACACTGTGCAGAGCTCGCAAAAAACGAACTTGTAGTTTTAGCTGAACACTGTGAAGAGGACGCACTACACTAACTTGTAGCTTTAGCTGAACACTGTGAGGAGGACGCACTACACTAACTTGTAGTTTTAGATGAACACTGTACAGAGGTCACACTAAACTAACTTGTAGCTTTAACTGAACACTGTGTGGAGGACGCACTACACTAACTGTAAATAGTCTAGCTGCCTGACTCCTGACTGTGGTACTAATAGGTTTAAAAGAACACAAGCAATTTTCTTCAGGTAACTGTAAAAACTGTAACAAGGCAAGTATGTATGTATGTATGTATGTATGTATGTATGTATGTATGTATGTATATATACATACATATACATACACACACAAACACCTGGAATGCATATTTATACACAATACACTGTAAGTGCAGCTAACTCACTGACTAACTGCCTAATCTATCTAACTCAAATGAAATGACACTGTCTCTCTCTTTCGCCAAGCACGCTGGAACACACTACACAGGGCCGCCGTGCAGGCGGCCTTATATAGTGTGGGGCGTGTTCTAAACCCCCTGAGACATAATTGGCCAAAGCCACCCTGGCTTTGGCCAATTACAGCTCTCTCTACTGACGGCGCTGTGATTGGCCAAGCATGCAGGTCATAGTGCATGCTTGGCCAATCATCAGCCAGCAATGCACTGCGATGCCGCAGTGAATTATGGACTGTGACGCGCCACACGAATTTGGCATGAACGGCCCATATAGTTCGCATTTCGGCGAACGATCGAACAGACAATGTTCGATTCGAACATGGGTTCGACTCGAATGCGAAGCTCATGCCAGTGTGTGATGTAAGCTTCTAATGTTGTGCATAAAATGCCAGGACAGTGTTGCAAGAAAATTGCAACACCCACCATTTTAATCTCTAGGGCCTTTGCTTTAAAAAAAAAATAAAAAATTACATATATATATATTATATATATGTGTGTGTGTTTGGGTTCAAAGTAATTTTCTAGCAAAAAAAAATGTTTTTCATGTAAACAAAAAGTGTCAGAAAGGGCTTTGCCTCAAAGCGGTTAGAAGAGTGGGTGATGTATGACATAAGCTTCTAATGTGCATAAAATGCTAGGACAGTTCAACCCCCCCCCCCACCCCAAATGACCCCTTTTTGGAAAGTAGACACCTCAAGCTATTTTTGCTGATAGACATGTTGAGTCCATGGAATATTTTATATTTTGCCACAAGTTTCGGGGAAAGTTTTTTTTTTTTGGGAGAAAATGGTTGTCACTAAACGTTAAATTGCTCAAACATGCCATGAGCATATGTAGAATTAAACCCCAAAATACATTCTGCTGCTCCTCCCGAGTATGGGGATGCCACATATGAGAGACTATTTGGGAGCCTAGCCATGTACAGGACCCAGAAAATCACCAATTGTGATTTTACTCCTCACTACCTATTATAGGGGCCTGAAATGTCCAGATAGCACAACCCCCCCCCCCCCCCCCCAAATGACCCCATTTTGGAAAGACGACACCCCAAGGTATTTGCTAAGAGGCATGGTGAGTTTTTTTTTGCAGCTCTCATTTGTTTTTGAAAATGAAGAAAGAAAAGAAATGTATTTAGTTTTTTTCTCTTTTCAATTTTCAAAACTTTGTGACAAAAAGCGAGATCATCTGCAAAATACTCAACATGCCTCTCAGCAAATAGCTTGGGGTGTCTACTTTCCAAAATAGGGTCATTTGGGGGGGTTGTACTATCTTGACATTTCATGGCCTCCAAAACTGTGATAGGTAGTGAGGAAGTGAAATCACCATTTTACACCCTTAGAAAGCCTGAAGGCGGTGATTGGTTTTTTGGGTCCTGTACACAGCTAGGCTACCAAAAAGTCTGACATGTGGTATCCCCGTACTCAGGAGAAGCAGCAGAATGTATTTTGGGGTGTAATTCCACATACTGTATATACTCGAGTATAAGTCGAATTTTTCAGCACATTTTTCTGTGCTGAAAGTGCCCCCCTCGACTTATACTCGAGTCAAGCACTTTTCTGCAGCAAAAAAAATCATTTTCCGAACCGACTTTGGGGCCCCGTATCTCAGGGCCACTTGGTGCTAGGAACCCCAAATTTGGTGTGCAAACCCAGTGGAACTGGTACCATAACATATTCAAAGCTGGGTTTCCTAGCACCAAGTGGCCCCGAGATACGGGGCCCCAAAATCGGTTCGGAAAATGTCATTCTCTGCTGCAGAAAAGTGCTTGACATTTTCTGAACCGAATTTGGGGCCCCGTATCTCAGGGCCACTCGGTGCTAGGAACCCCAAATTTGGTGTGCAAACCCAGTGGAACTGGTACCATAACATATCCAAAGCTGGGTTTCCTAGCACTAAGTGGCCCTGAGATAAGGGGCCCCAAATCCGGTTCAGAAAATGTCATTCTCTGCTGCAGAAAAGTGCTTAACATTTTCTGAACTGATTTTTGGGGCCCTGTATCTCAGGGCCACTTAGTACTAGAAACCCCAGCTTTGGAAATATTATGGTGCTGGTTCCACTGGGTTTGCACACCAAATTTGGGGTTCTTAGCACTAAGTGGCCCCGAGATATGGGGCCCCAAATTCGGTCAACTGTGTCCATCTGCAGCAATGTCATTTTGGGACCCTTTGGGTTCAGAGACCCCAAATTTTGGCTGCAGCTAGGGGGCATCTAGGAACCCTTAACTACTGAGTTTGAAGTTCAGGGGACCTATGGCTGCAGATGGGCACAGTGATGCTGCAAATGGGCATTGCTGACCCTCTTTTCCACTTACAGTAGCTGTGCATTTCTCACCCTCGTCTTATACTCGGGTCAATAAGTTTTTTCCTTTTTTTTGTGGTAAATTAGGGCCTCGACTTATACTCGGAACGACTTATACTCGAGTATATACGGTATGCCCATGGCATGTTTTAGCAACATATCATTTAGTGACAACTTTGTGCAAAAAAAAAAAAAAAAAAAGGTTTGTAATTTTCCCGCAACTTGTGGCAAAATATAAAATATTCCATGGACTCAACATGCCTCTCAGCAAATGGTTTGGGGTGACTACTTTCCGAAATGGGGTCATTTGGGGGGTTTTGTGCTATCTTGCAATTTTTGAAATCCGAAACTTTGATAGGTAGCGAGGAGTGAAATAAAAAATTTACGCCCTTAGAAATACTGAAGGTGGTGCTTGGTTTTCGGGGTTCTGTACACGGCTAGACTCCCAAAAAGTCTCACACATGAGGTATTCCCGTACTCAGGAGAAGCAGCAGAATGTATTTTGGGTGTAATTCCACACACATATGACCATGGCAGGTGTGAGCAATATATCATTTAGTGACAACTTTGTGTAATTTTTTTTTGTGTGTAATTTTTCAATCACTTGTGACAAAAAAGAAAAAATATTCAATGGGCTCAACATGCCTCTCAGCAATTTCCTTGGGGTGTCTACTTTCCAAAATGGGGTCATTTGGGGGGGGGGGGGGTTGTACTGCCCTGCCATTTTAGCACCTCAAGAAATGAGATAGGCAGTCAAATTAAAAGTTGCGTAAATTCCAGAAAATGTACCCTAGTTTGTAGGAACTATAACTTTTGCGAAAACCAATAAATATACGCTTATTGACATGTTTTGTACCAAAGACATGTGGCTGAATACATTTTGGCCCAAATTATTGACTAAAATGGAGTTTATTGATTTTTTTTTTTATAACAAAAAGTAGAAAATATAAATTTTTTTTGTATATATTGCAAAAAATAAAAAAAATCGCAGAGGCAATCAAATACCATCAAAAGAAAGGAAAAAAAAGGACGCAAATTTCATTTGGGTACAACATTGCATGACCGCGCAATTATCAGTTAAAATAGTGCAGTGCCAAATTGTAAAAAGTTCAAAGATCAACTAGGGTACAATCATCCTGCCCACACACAGTTTGAATCTCGGCTGGCCCCTGCTGAACCGGCCAAGATTTGAACTGTCTATGGCCGGCTTTAGCCCTAGCACCCAAGGTATGCCAAGATTGTACACTGGGTTGCACATGAAGAGTTTAGTGCACAAACTGAAATAAAATGCTGAAAGGCAAAAGAGATATACGGTCTCCTCTGCAATGAAAGCCTACCTGCCAGCCAGTTTACACAGCGCTTAGTTCTACGTTAAAGAGACACTTTCAATTTACCCATTCAGGACAAAGTGACAGTGTCTGTGTAAAGTCACGCCTCAACCACTAAAACTCACCTTTCTAGCAATCCAACGGCGCTCCTTCCTTCATTGCAGCCTAAACAAAATACTCTGTTTCTAGTAAAGGGGAGCATGTGGCCTTGCATGATGCAATGCTTGGGCACAAATCTGAAAATTACGGTATCTGCCATTTTTGTCAAATGAACAAATATTTCTAATGCCTATTTTGTAATCTTTGAATGATTGTACATAATATGCACATGCATTTATTATTATTTTTGTCACTACCGTCTTCACTGTTGATTTTTTTTTTTAGTAGAGTAAATTTTTTTCTGTTTTCAGAACAGTCATATAACCTGGCAATATATAATATATATATATATATATATATATATATATATATATATATATATATATATATATATATATATATATATATATATATATATATATATATATATATATATATATATATATATATATATATATATATATACACATATATACATATATACACACATACATATATATATATATATATATATACATATATATACACACACAGACACAGACACACACTATTCTCACCTGCAGCAAGAGGCATAAAGCCATCGTTCTTTTTAAATTCTCCATTTTCGTCAAGAAAATTCTTGGGGTTGAATTCATTAGGATACGGAAAACAGGCAGGGTCTTTTAACACCGTGGTGATCATCGCATAAATGTTGGTGTGCTGTAAAAGCAAAGATAAAAACTCAGATACTGTATAACAGATTACAGGGTTTAACTTAAAAGAAGTGTTTGTGTTTGATGTATCATTTGGAGTTGGACATTTTGATGATAGGCAACTCCTACCATCACATTGATTAGTGGTTCCAAATTAATAATAACTACTGTAGTATGGAACAGACACAAAAGATACTCTCCGCATCTTTCCAAATAACTGTTCTGCTTTATTATGACGCAATTGAAGGTTTTTATACACATGATTACGTAGGTATGACATTAATATTACAATTGTACGTTTATGGTAACAAGGGGCGTTACATAGGCAGGCTAATTCTAATCAGGACTCGAAAGAATGTAAACATGTAATGAAAACATTATTAGTGCCGTGTGCACAGTGAGGGCAGAGTGCAATACATAGAAAATAGAATACAATTATATACATAACTTACACATTTCCATTACAATCACCAATGATTCAATAACAGGTTTTTGGTTGCCAGTTTTACTCATATTTCACATTGTTCTTTATCTTGTTGGAGGAGAAAGTTACATAGTTACATAGTAGGTGAGGTTGAAAAAAGACACAAGTCCAACCTATGTGAAAGTGAAGGTGATACATGTATAATTTTTCTTTCAAGAACATAAATATTGCATGGTAATTGAGTAAAAAAATTAATTAATTAAAAAAAAGTGAACCTACGGTATAACACCTTATGGCTGATTTAGTGGTCATTTACATCATTGCACTACATTGGCGTACGTGCGTTAATCATAGCTCCCAACTGTCCCTGATTTTGAGGGACTGTCCCTCATTCCTCCTCATTTGTCCCTTATTTTGCTCTGATCTATATAAAAATGCACTACTTACATATCAAAATGTTTTACAGTGCTAAACCTTTCATCCAATTTCTAAAATGCTGCAATCATACATTCTAAAAGCCAATATAAAGAAATAGAAGTGGTAAAAAAGAAAAAAAAAAAAAAAAAAAAAGCACTCGTGGGTTTAACCAATCATTTGTTTTTGTAAAATTCTCCTTTAAGGGGGCATGGCAGGGGGGTGTCCTATGCCTACAGACTTTTTCTAATAGGTGTCCCACATTCCCATCTCAAAATGTTAGGAGGTATGCGTTAATGTACATTATGGTACACATCAAACCAAAACTACACTGCATCAGAGAAGCCCGGGGCAAAAGGAAATGACATGACGTAAGTGAAGGGGGGGCATGACAGGGTTAAGCAGGGCACAGGGAGAATAGAGTTTATGTAAAAGATAAGGAGATTTGTGGGTTAGGCGGGGGGGGGGGGGAGCTAGCTGCATGAAGCAGCGCGTGTGTCCCTCCCCAGCTCACTGGTAGCATTGGGAGTGAGCTGTGAGGAGCTGCAGGACCATGGCTGAGGTTGAGGCTTTGCTGGACATGCTTAGGGCGGAAGTGCTGACAAGGGGGGGATGGATGGCTGCAGGGACGGCTTACAGCGGCATTAGGAGAGGGGTCCCCAGAACTGAATATAGCGGGGAGAGAGTCCGCACAAGCTCGGCGGTCACGGCCACTGGATCGCTTCTCACCGGACTCCTCCCTGCCCCCAGGGCTCAGAGGCAACACGTGAGTCCCTTGAGGGCCCCCTGCGAAACTATCAGCGGTGCGCACAGTGGGGGGTCCTGGGAGGAATCCCCAGCATGGCCAGAGAGCGGCAAGTGGGGATGCTGGCAGATCTACAGCCCCCACTAGGCCAGATACGCGGAGGGAGATGGAACATGCGGGCTCCACCCCTGATGTTGTTGCAGCGGGGTGGGGCTCCAGAGTGGGATGCGATCCTCAGCAGCCACCGGGCCTTTTCCATCTGCAGCCGGTGGCCCCCAGGTGGTGGTGGGGCAGGACGACAGAGCCAGAGGAGAAGAAAGAAACAGGCCGTGCAGGCAGCAGAGGCCCAGGAAGAGCGTCTGGCTGCAGATCCGACACGCGGAAGCACGGCAGAGATCAGCGCAGATCCTCAGCATCCAGGAACAAATCCCCTGGAGGGCTCTCATCTGGAGCCAAAGAAATGGTGGGCAATTGATCTGAGGTTGAGTTGTCGCAGCCTGGTAAGTCAGTTTTTTTCTCAAATGTGTATTGTGGGGGATGCTTGGTCGGGGACCGGATTAGACCTGGTAGTTAGATCCCCCCACAGCAGGCGATTCCGCCCGTTTCCCCCACTCTGGCCGCGCCAGTCAGCAACCACGCCACGACAGACCTGGGGTTACAGGGGTTTCTGGCGGGTTTAAAGGATTTGGTAAAATGGTTTGGGGACGAGTGGGGTCCCGTTGCCGGCTACGGCATGGGTGGCGCAGGAAACTGGGGGGGGGGGGGGGTCAGGGTAGCGGGGAATCCCATTGCAGGGGTTGCGCCCACACCTCCCACAGCAGCGGCAACACCCACGGTGGGTGTATCAGCGGTGGTAGGACAGAAGGAGTCTCCCAAGACGGCGACTGGGGACACAGCAGTAGAGGCAGCCAAAAAATATCTGGCAAGGTTGGCAGACGCTGCAAAATGTGAGGTTTATGTGTGTTTCAAGGGGCCTCTTGGGGCGCACCTGAAGCCGGAGGTGAGGGAGAAGATATGGAAAGGTGAGTACGTGGAGATATTCGCACTTCTGCCGCTGGAGAAATTTTAATTTAGATAGGGTAAAGCCGGAGGATCATAAGAAAGAGCATGAGGAGAAGAGGAGATACAGGCTTATTCTGTGGACTTTCCAGAATTGGCTCCAGGATTTCGCCATAATGGCTAGTGTGATCGTGAGAAGAACCCTGAACATTGCTCGGCACTGTTCTGCTACCTGAACGCTGTGGGTGAGGCACATAGAGTCTACGGGGGATCGGTGTGGTAACTTTATGAACAGTTCAGGCAGAGGAGGGCGATACGGCAGTCACTACGGTGGGATCACAAAGATATTAGTCGATGGATGCGACTTATGACATTGGCGAGGAAAAGGAGTCCAATTTTTCCAGGGGGGGCGGGGGGTGGTGGCTCATCCAACCCCGAATAATCTGCCACAAGAAAAAAGGGTGTGTGCTAGCAATATAATGAGGGCACCTGCAAGTTTGGGCAGAGGCGGCTTTAGGCTTTGTGAGGCCTTAGGCAAAATTTAGACACGAGGCCCCACTTACGCCCATAATGCATAAAAAAAAATTCAAGCAAGTAAAAATGGCTACAGAAAGATGCGTGGATCTAGCACACAGGCGATCAGCACTACTTTCAGGGCACCCTCCTCACCCATCAGACATATGCAGCCAATACAACATCTGGGACCCAGCAAGGTGACAACCCCTCTAGGATTTTCCCCTGTGCCTTGGGAGAATGGGAAGGGGGTGTCACTGAATCGGGAGGAGAGAGGAGAGAGGAGAGAGGAGAGAGGAGAGAGATCTCTAGCCCCGTTCCTGTTTGCAGCTCCTCCTGTTTACCATGTCCCAGTCTGCAGTGCCTGTCAGTGGGAAGCTGTGTGTGATGCTTGGTACGGTACCTTCCATGCCAGCATGATGTTCATGACGGCCAGCAGCAGACAGGGTCCATTCTCATTCTGGGTGGGGACAGTGTCCTGCTCCTTCCAAAGGATCTGTTTGCTGTGAGATTGAGTGGTCCCTGGTCACCTTTACCTTCCACCCGTCCTCGTTTTCCAGCCCCAGTCAGCCTGTCCTCCAGTCCTGGGAGGTCATTAGAGCTCTTCTCCCTCCAGGACTATCGATTCTTGCAAGCCTCGCTGCTCAACTTGCCCGCCAGGCCCGGACTGGGACAAAAAATAGACTGAGCAGCCCATGATAGCGGTACCTTCCCCGCTCCCCAGCCTGAGAGACCCCCGCAGCAACTGTAGTGAAAAGAGGGGGGAACCTAGCAGAGCTGCCCAGGGGTGAGGGGGCCATAAAAGAGAACAGGGGTGGCGGAGAGCACGGGAGTGAGGCTGAAAGCAGCAGAGGGAGGGGGGCTGAGATTGTGGGGGCAAGAGCACTGGAAGGGGAGAGCAGGGGGGCGGAGAGCACTGGGGGAGCTGGAGAGCACTACGGGGGTGCACTGGCAAGAGTGAAGAGCCTGGCAGGGGCAGAGAGCATAGGGGCCAGAGAGTACTGGGGGAGGGGCAGAAGAGCATAGGGAGGGTGGGGGGTGGAGAGCACCAGGGCAGCTGGGTAGGACAGTGTGGTGGAGAGCATGGGGGGGAGCCCGGGAGCACAGGGGGGTGGGAGGTTTGGAAAGGACTGGGGGGGAGCTGGATAGCATAGTGGGGTGGAGAGCATGGGGGGAGCCAGGGAGAAAAGTGGGGTCTAGAAAGCACAAGGGGGGAGCTGGAGAGCACGGGGGAAGTTGAAAGCACAGTGGGAGCCAGGGAGCACAGAGGGCAGAGAGCACTGGGGGTGCAGGTAGAACTGGGAGGGGTTGGGGAGCACGGGGGGGAACAGAGAGCTCTGGGGGGGCTGGAGAGCACTGTTGGGGGGAGCCAGGGAGTACCAGGGGGGGGTCAGAGAGTATGGGGGGAGCCAGGGAGCATAGAGCATTGGGGGGAGGTGGAGAGCAGTGGGGGGGCCACTGGACAGCACAGTGGGGGGGGGGGGGAGTATGGGGGGATCCAGGGAGCACAGAGGGGACCAGAGAGCACTGTCGGGGAGCCAGGGAGCACAAAAAGGACCAGAGAGCACTGGGGGGCAGCTGGGGAGCAGTGGGGGGGGGGACGGGACTAGACAGCCCTGTGGGGGAGCCAGGGAGCACAGGAATTGGGGACTGGACAGCACAGTGGGGGGGAGAGCATGGGGGGAGCTGAGAAGCAGTGCGGGGGACTGGACAGCACAGTGGGGGAGCCAGGGAGCACGGGGGACTAGAGAGCACTGGGGGGGAGCCAGGGAGCAGAGGGGGTATGCAAGGAGAACTGGGAGGAACCAGGGAGCACGGGGCAGTAAAAGAGTTGGATAGGAGGAGCTCCGGTGGATGGATCCCACCCCAGCGCCCGCTGCAGCCTGGCCAACTGCCCAGAGAGAATGTAAGTGCCCGGCCATGCCCCCCTTCTGTGTGCCTGGATAGGAGGAGCGTTGGGGACAGCTGCATATGAAGGAATTAATCTTTCCATATTCTTTCTGCAGCCAATGAACGCCCGCAGAAGAAGCGGTCATTCAGCGGCTGCAGGAGGAACATGAAAAGATCAATTCCTCCATATGCAGATGTCTCCGTCGCTCCTCCTATCCAGGCGCACAGGAGGGCGGCACAGGCCGGGCACTCACGTTCTCTCTGGGCGGTTGGCCAAGCTGCAGCAGGCGCTGGGATGGGATCCATCCACCGGAGCTCCTCCTTCCCCTTCACAGACAGTCATAGGGCAGGGATAGTTTCCGCCGCCTGGCTCGACTCCTGACCCGAATAGGCAGCCAGCCAGATGCGGAGAGGCCAGATGAGCATGGAGCATGAACTTAGACATGGATTTGCGGCCCGCCCGGTGTGCTCTATGGCTGCCCGCACAACTTTTACAGATGGCACCTGGAGCCTGTTGGTCAGTCCAGTGATCGAGCAGAGGCAAACTAGGCAGCTATTAGGCCCCTCTGAATGCGAGGCCTTAGGTGGCAGCCTAATTAGAGAGCTGCCTCTGAGTTTGGGGGGTCCTGCAAGTACAAAACACGAATGCTCAGGATGCGGAGGTGGGCACCCATTGTCCCGCTGCTTTAAGGAAAGGGCCATGCCGGGGAGTCCGTTAGTAAGAGGGACGACGCCGGTGAAAGTGGAAAAGATGCAGCCGTTTCTCGATAGGTACCCGAATAGGGGAGCAGCCAGGTTGTTGAGCGAGGGGTTTAGGATTCCGTCGACCCTGGTCGATGGACCTCCGGTGGCTCGCAATCTGTGCTCAGCTTTACAGCATGTGGACGTAGTTTTTGGAGAAACGAAGGAAGGAGGTGGCTTTGGGCTGCATGGGTGGCCCATTCCCTAGTTTGCCATTACCGGATTTGGTGGTTTCACCTTTGGGGGTTGTGCCAAAGAAGGAGCCGAATAAATTTAGGCTGATCCACCATCTTTCCTTCCCAAAGGGGGGATCAGTCAATGACGCGATTAACCAAGAAATGTGTGCAGTATCATACACGCCTTTTCATGCAGCTGTATTTTGGGTTTGCAAGGACGGGCAGGGTGCCCGTATGGCAAAAGCTGACAGAATCGACTTTTAGACTTCTTCCGGTACATCCGGATAGTTTTAGGTTGTTAGGTTTCCATTGGCAGGAGGAGTTTTATGTAGACCGTTGCCTGGGTGTAGAAAACGTCATTGCTGACGCTTTGTCTCGCTTTCGGTGAGACAAGTTCCGGGAGTTGGCACCACGGAGCAACGTGGGGGTTCCTTGTCCCGAAGGGCTGTGGAGAGTTGCCTTGGAAGAGCATCCGGATGGAAAAGGCAGTCGGTGAGCTCTGCGACATGGGTGGTGTATAATAGGGTATGGCGAGAATGGTTGGCCATGTTGCAGGAGGTCACGAGTGACCGGGAGGAGCAAGACTTGAGATTAAAGTACTGTACTTTGTTTCTTTTGGAAGATTGAGTATCGGTATCAGGGTTGGAAAAGCAGTTGGCAGGGCTGGCCTTTTGGTTTAAATTCCAGGGTTCCCCAGAATTTACTAAAGATTTTTGGGTAAGGCAGGCAATGAAGGGATACAGGCGATCCATGCCAAGTAAGGATTCATGGCGTCCCGTTTCTTTTGACCTCTTGGGTAGGTTAATGAGGCATACATGTTCTTCCCAATATGAGGTGGTGTTGTTTAAAGCAGCATTTTCTCTGGCGTTTTTGGGGCTTTTCGGATTAGTGAGTTAGTTAACCCTTCCAAGAAGTTAAAGGGGGGGTTTGGGGTCGAACAAGGTCATCTGTGGCTACGATTGATTGTCTATATGGGTGAGCAGATCGAAAACGGATCAGCGGGGCAAGGGGAAAAAATGTGCAGGTATTTGCAATACCGGATTCGCCCTTGTGCCCAGTGGGGTTGGTGAAAGGATTCCTTGCAGTACTTCCTGACATGACGGGGTCATTCTTGGTACATAGGGACGGCAGTTCGTTATCAAGATTTCAGTTTAATGCAGTCTTTTTTTTAAAATAGATTTTTGATTTTTTTTTCAACATACAGAAAAAGAAAAACGGGTTACAAGGTACTGTTTTTGTAGATAACCAATGAGGATCTTACTCTGGTAACATATAAGAATTTATGTCAAACATTAAGAACATTAGGAACACAAAGGTGGTGTGCCTCGTATCTATGAGAAAAGTACAAGAGGGTGCCTGGGTGTAAAAAGGAGTTAATAGGAGAGATAGCTCACCAGCCCCTCAGACATCCCCCCCCTCCGCTTCATCCCTATCGGGCAGCGAAGGGGGGAGGCCAATAGGCAGGGGGGGTAACTCCACTGAGGGGAGCGTTGTATTCATATGAATGTACAGTAGATAAAGAAGACCTGAAACTCTGTAAGGGGAGACATTGGGTGGATAAGATGAGGAGGTATATAAACCAGAACCTAGAACTGCAATTTTAGTGAGAACATACATACATACATACATACACACACACACACACACACACACACACACACACACACACGTGTGGGAGTTAGGTAAGGGGGTACCAGGGGGGGGGGGGGGGCGCATAAAGAAAGTAGACTATACTGAAACCCAAAGACATAGGTAGTGTATCTGGGGTGAGCTCGTAGTCTTGTGCTCATTTGCTAACAGGATATGAATAGGAGCACCCCAAGTTCCCGAAAGTAGGTTATTCTTTGTTGAGGTTAGTAATTATTCAAAAAGGAAGACTTCATGGTGGAAGTTGTTGAAAATGGATGTAGAGAGGTGGCTATTTCAGTCTTTAAGAAATGTTTGGCGGCCCTGTGGTTGGGTGATCAAAAATTTTCATCTCATTCATTTCATATTGGAGCTGCTACAGAGGCTGTCAGATGGGGGTTGGACAAGGCAGCGGTAAAACGCATTGGGAGATGGGAGTCTAGGCGGTTTAAGCCATATGTTAGACCCCACCTGTTGACAGTTTAGCTGGGTAGTAGGGGTGCATGGGGTGTGTGTGGTCTTTGATATATACCTGCTCAATTGCTGTTATATGGGTGGTTGTTTCTTCTCTTTCAGGAGGAACCCAAGGATTGGTCTGGATATTGGGCCATTCATATGTCTTTTGGGGGGCAAGGAGGGTGTATGTGCGGCCACAGGGTAGACAATTAGGCATTTCAAGAAATGAGGCATGTATTAGGTGGCTGGGGGTTCCTGGGATGCTATGGCATAGGACCATTCCAGAAGCACACAGATTTGCACGTTTGGACAGGCCCCCTGACATTTTTGTTTTGAACGTGGGAGGTAATGACTTGGGCCTAAATACCATGTTGGAAATTGTGGAGATTTCAAATTTGATTTTTTTGCGGCTCCGCATGGCCTTTTCAGAGATAATAGTGTGGTCCGACATTGTGGCACAGACAACTGAGATTAGCAAGGTCAGTAGAGCAGATTAACAAGGCCAGGAAGAAAGTGAACAGGGAAGTCAGCAGATTTGTGGTTTGGAATAGTGGGTTGACAATCAGACGCTTGGAGCTGGAAGTCGATACATGGCGTTAACTTTGTGGAGACGGGGTGCACCTCAAAACTGTAGGGATTGCTATGTGGGCTCTGGGTTTGCAAGATGGGATGCAGAGAGCGTTGAGGGTAAGGTTTTCCCCTTTTGTGCTGTGGTGGGTTGTTGGTCCTTGCGGGTGAAGGAAGTAACATCGGATACAGAAAAGTTTGGGACCCATCGGTGGTATGGGTCCCAGTGGTGGTATTCCAGCCAATGGTGGTTTAGCTGGAATTTGGTCAATGGGTGCAATGCGGTCAGTGCTTGGTTGTCTCCGAGCTAGCATTTCAGCTGGAGGCCTAATTAAGTTTAAGGTACCGCAGTGCCTTATTGGATCACGTGACAAACTTGAGGTTTTCCTGCAAAGACCAACGCAAGTATGTAACTGATGGGTGGTGGTTTAACCTTTGTTTTATAAAGTTATGTAAATTTACTTGAGTGTTCATAAAAAATGGCTGCTACGGCCAATATTTACTCCAGCTTGGTGTGGTCTCCATTCATGGGTAAGGGGAAGGTAAAGCAGAGCTGGGTATTGGTCTGGCAGAGTTAGTTTATTATGTAGCATCTGTTATACAGTGTCATAAGCACTACAAACCAAAAACACTATTTAATTCACTTTTATTATTCAAAGCAAACCCACCCATCCATTCATGTCTCCATGCTTTATTTTACTGAGAAATTACGTTGGAAAACATCGCCCCTAGCATTTCTGGCTGTGGCCATCTTGAGTAAGGGCAGCTTATTCATGTAGCATGTTCTTACATTTGCCTCATGCTCAGGCATGCAGGAAGACACCCAGGATGTATGACACCATTTGCTAAAACCTGGAAACCAGAAAGTAACTGAACAAATGTAAAAAAAAAAATGTTTAAGCTAAGAAAACATGATTTACTTCCCTATCTATTTACTAATGCTAGCAGCATAAGGGTTAGACATAGTGTTGATTAAGAAAATTGAGAGAATGAAGTTCCACTTTAACATGCATTACTTTAAGGTAGCCTCTTCAATTGAATGGCAAGACCAAGATGCACTAAAAAAGGTGCTTGTAGCATGACTGCTGAGGTGCAAAGGTCTAGGCATAAAGCCAACCATTATCAGCACAACCCCTTGCCCCCCCATATAGGAAACCACACTTACAACTGTCAAGTTGGAAAAAGGGGCAAGGCCACAGCTTTATTTAATTTTTCAATACAGAACATGTAAACACCTAAACCAGTGCCAGTCACAGTTGTACTGTGAGCACGCTTTAACCCAGGGGTCGGGAACCTATGGCTCGCGAGCCAGATGTGGCTCTTTTGATGGGCGCATCTGGCTCTCGCCTCTCAATCCGCGGATCGCGTGGTGTGCCGATCCGCAGATTGAGCCCATAGGAAAGGCCGCGGCTCCGGCCTAGCTCCGGAGCGGCAGCCATCTTGGTACACCCGTCGGCAGCCTAGGTGAGCGGCGCGCTGACATCATCATCACTTGCCTCAACTGCGCTCGTCGATCTGCCTGCTTGTGTGGTAAGCAAGCAGACAATAGTAGGGGAGATGGGGATATTACAGTGGGGGGAGATGTGGATATTACAGTGGGGGGAGATGTGGATATTACAGTGGGGGGAGATGTCCTCACCACGTATCAACCAGACTACAAAGCCATCAGCAAAACCATGCAGCACCAGAAGTCGCATTAATGGTAAGAATTACTTTATTTATCATTGGTTAGCAACAGCATAACAACGTTATTAAAAAGAATTCAGAGACTTATTGTACTTTAAAAGTGTTGGTCTTACAGAAAAAAGCACACATTTACTTGTATTTAGTTTTAAACATATTGTATGGCTCTCACGGAATTACATTTTAAAATATGTGACGTTCATGGCTCTCTCAGCCAGAAAGGTTCCTGACCCCTGCTTTAACCAGTCAAATTCCAAAGGGGGCCTGTCCTTACCATAAGTGCTGGACAGACAGCCCAATTCCAATTCCCCATAAGGGCATATCCCATTACAGCAACTTTTAATGCTTGCAAACTCAAAAAAACACAACTAAAGCTGTGACAGACCATCCAAAAAAGCGGGAGGGAGGGTGGGCAATGCTTTAGCACGTGTTCTCCAAAAAAAAGCCCAGAATTCCCTGGGGGCAGTCATTTTACGGAGCTCAGGCCCAACCCCATCACCCTGCGCTTCCACCAATCCTCTTTTGCCACTGCTATACCGATACTCCCAGCTCCTAGCCATGCCCCCATCAGTCAAGGCTCTCTTTCCCTAAAGGGGTTCAAGAGGCCTTACTGACTGCTTGCAATAAGTGCTGGACAGACAGCCTAATTCCAATTACCCCTTAAGGGCATAGCCCATTACAGCAACTTTTAATGCTGGCAAGGTCAAAAAACTGCCACCAGCACGTCAGTATTTAACTGACGAGTGCCCCATCACAGCCAGCGCCTGTTCCACACCATGCTGAAGACCAATGTTGAAAATATCCAGGCCAATATTTTTAAGATGAACACTATCCCCTCTTAACAGATCACCATTTGCACCCTCCAAATCCTTGTGCCAAAACACAAACCCCCCCGATTTGTCAAACAAACTTGGATACCTTGGAATTAACCTTCTGATGGAAGCTTTCCAAACATGGGCCAGGGATGTCCTGGACCCACAGCAAGCAAAGCACAATCTCGGACCAAACAAAATCTAAGTTGGTGAAGACCGCATAACAATTGGCAATATCCTGTTTGATAGCAGATATGAGGTCCACAGAATGTGTATAACGTCATTCCCCTCAGCATGAAGGATCAAAATGAGGGGGCAGGAAACATGTGAATGAAGGCCGAGGCACTCAGGTAGGACCTACGTCCATCGTAAACTACAGAGCCCATGCCAACGGACTCTGGCGACATGATATGGAAAGCCCAAGTTCAACCCATAGCTCAGAACATCGGACCGACGAGAGGCCCAGTAAATAAAGGAATCCCCAATGATCCAGATTAAGGTCGGGTGGGAACCTGTAATCAAAACAACAAGTGTGGGCGAACATACAAAAAAAAAAAAAAAAAGAAGAGGAGAGGATTCCCACCTACCCAAACGCTGAAACTCTGTATTGGAAAAAGCAATGCCAGAGGCCACGGGAGCAGCGATGATGCGGAAAGAGTGCGTTAAAAAATCTTGAGATGGAAGACCTAATTTGTCGAGGCAACAACGGAAAACCCGCAAGAACTGAAACCTCCTCAGGGAGGAAGAATTAGCGTGAACTAGAAAAGTCAGGAATGGAGGACAAGCAGATCTAAAGTGCGAGGCCAACGAGGCTGGGCAAAAGGGGCTTATGCAAGAATGCAAAGCTACACCTCTACCCCTACCGCAAGTGTCTGTTTGAGGTATGCAGAAACACAGATACAGTGCTCAGAAAAAATTACGTCCTCGGTTCTGACACCATCCTGCTTAAGATCTGGATCCCAAAACCAGCTCGCTGATACGAAAGGCACCAAAAAAACGACCAGGAGAAAGCCGCCCGGGACAGTAGGGTCTCAAAAACCGAGGAACACACTGATGGCAACAGGGAAAGTATAGAGGAGAGAATATGGGGCAAAACCAGGCGCAAATCAGGAGAATGAGTCATGCGTCTCCACCCCTGCAACACCCTCCGAACAGGAAATTCCTTTGTGATGTCTGCCCAACCGAGGAGACGAAACCAAAAAGACAAAGCAGACATGGACGAACTGACCGTGAAGCCAGAAGAGCCTTTTTGGAGTAAAAACACAAGGTAGGAAAACAAAGCCAGGCATCTATCATGATGTGACGTAAGTAAAAACTCACCGCACGACACTTGGACCCATTCATCCCAGACCCAGCTGTACGATGCCCATGTCCTTGGGGATAGTGATGCCCAAAGAAGGTCTAGCAAGCGTTGGAAACAAGGTTCCACAAATAGATCGGACAGGGAAGGCCCTCCGGGGACATCAACGGATCCAGGCAGAGAAAGCGATCAAGCTAGAATGTTTTCATTGATGGGTTACCCCATCAATGAAAAAAACTCAGAGTGCCAAGAGAATTTAGAGATGGTAGGTCATAACTTACTGTTGTTGCTCTTGTTGTAGCCTGTAAAACCTGATCAGATAATACCATAGAAAAAAACAAAAAAACAAAAACAGCCATATAGTAGTAGGGTCTATAGCTGCTCAAATCTAATATAATTGACCGATAATGTAAATATGCTAAAGCAAAGGATATTTACCTTAGGTAGATAGTATCCTCTAAACTCAACATCCCTTGTAGTTTTCCGAGCCACACCCATTGGAACTAGGTCAATGAATCGTTGCATTTCATGGATCACAGCATCTGTAAATGGCATGCGATTTCTGTCTTCCATTTTGGGGCTTCGGTCTCGACCAATGATGCGATCAATCTCTTCGCAAACCTTGCCTAATGAAGAGAATTGATAATGACACTTGTGCTACATTTTCAGAACTACAAAACACACTATCATTTGTATAATTGTTTAGCCAATTTGTGTACTGTTACCACATCCTTCTTATACTGCAAAAAAAGCCTATTGGGTGGCCATAATAATCCCCATTCCCAATTACACAGCTTCTCACCCATTGGTATGTGCAGCCTATTGCATTAGGGTGTGCAACCCAGAGCACAAACACAGGTGTGTATATCAGCAGAGCAGTGGACAGTGTCAGTAGAGCAGAGATTGGTGTCAGCAGGGCAGTGGACGATGTCAGTTTTTTATTTTTATTATTTTACAAAGAAACATTATTTTTCGATTTTTTTTTTTTTAAGAACCAGGTTGGGGGGCTTTGGTGAGATGTCAAAGGTCTAAACTCCTGATGTCTTCCTTTTGAGACAGAGAAAGACTGGAGGACAGAGATTCCCCAGTCCCTTTGTCTGCAGCCACTGCTACACTGGACAGTGATCAAATCTGTGCTAAGCTGCATTCTGTTCATTCACAAACTGAAGAATGCTAAACCTAGTTTACTATGCTTCTGTTGAGAATGAACACAGGATCGATCTGTACAGATTACTCACTACGTTCATTCAGAAAAGGAAGGTGCCGGTAAATTAAATATTTGCTGGCCCCTTTCCCTACTCTCCATACTGAAACATCCCTCGCAGCAGCCAAGGGGAGAGGAGGGAAGCTGGAAGCACTGCAGGGGGAACCAGAAAGCAGAGGGAATTTGCACCGCACGGGGTGATTAGGGTGTACCCAGGCACATCCGGCACACTCTGTGCACATGCCTATGTTCTCACCTTAGGAAGTTTTAAATTATTGTACACAATGATGCATCATCTCTAAGCTACGGGGCTGTCTTTTGTTCATACTGAGCACAGGAAAGGAAGTTCTTCAACACGTAGTGTTATAAGATGCTCCTTTGCACCCAATGAAATGCAGGGCAAATAGAGGTCTTAAATAGACAATCCATTCATCTGTGACTGCCATGACGTCATAAGATTTTTTTTATTTTCAGACTTCTTGCCCACTTTTTTTCTCTCCATTTGGTTTGTAAATTACAAAATTAGATTATCCTGATCCCAGTCTTTTTCTTCTATAACCGAACAGTCTGATGCATGATATACAACAGTGCTTCATGTATGGACTCATCTGTCTCACAATATTTCCTATTACAAGCTGTCCTGGAAGTGAACAGTAAATGCGTCACAAAAAAACATTTTGTTGGTTTCATTACTGAGCTCCAGCCTGGAATGAAGGGGGAATGGTTCTGAAGTCCATAAAGACTTACCAGTTAAAGTGTTACTAAACCCACAACAGTAAAATCAGTCTGTATGCAGTAAAGCATGCCTATTATATTCACTATGGAACCTAAGGGGTAATCCTCTGCATTTTGATCCTGTATGCACAGATCCTCTTCTTCTTGCACAGTCTCCAAATCATGTCCGGATAAGACAGTTACTGGAGTCATGCAAAACAATATTAGTGCAGTGCATAAGTAAAAACAGTCCGTAATATGTAGAAAGGAAAAAGGATCCTTCGTAGCAAGAAGGGGAGACCAATTCTTCTGTATAAAATAACGATAACCTCCACCCCAGATACACAGATGTGCTTACCAAATAGGGTGGACCTCTTATTACAGGAGGTCATAAACGCATGTATTCACTGAGAGTTGGATGGAAGCTGCACGGCCACTCTAGATATCCAATGTGATCCCGCAGGACAGCTCTCCAGTGCAGTGGTAAAGATGGTAAATCCACAGGTGTAATTGAAAAAGATGCGGCAATCCCAAAAAGATAGGGAGGAAAATCTAAGTGTATTCCGTAAGAATAGGCAGTTTATTCAATAAAAAGTTACACGCGCTTTGTAGCGCAAACAAAAGGATTTCCGCCTTACCAGAAATTTCTGGTATGGCAGAAAATTCTTTTTGCAGACGCTCGGAGTGGCCATGGGCGCTTGGTTCGCGCCAAATGTCACAAATATTTTTATGGCACTCTGGGAAGAGGAGTGTGTCTTTGGTAGTAGACCGGCACAGGTGGTCTGCTATCAAAGATATATAGATGATTTATTTATGATCTGGGAGGGCGATTTGATTAGCCTCCAATTGTTTATGTCCCGGGTTAATGGTAACACCAAGAACATCTGCCTTTCATGGAATGTTGATGCCTCAAGCATAGCCTTCCTGGATTTGGAAATTTTCAAACAAGGAAGTTCTTTTAGAACTAAGAATTATTTCAAACCAACAGACAGGAAAGGTTAAATCTCCTTAGACAGCTGCCATCATAACTCATGGCTGCTTAATATTCCCAGAGGGCAGTTTATTCGCCTTCGACGTAACTGCTCTCTGGATAGGGAATATTATTCACAAGCTAATGTTATGGCAGGGAGGTTTTTACAAAAGGGATATACCAGAGAACTTATAGCAGAGGAGGTCAAGAAGGTAGGGAATATGGATCGATCCACTTTAGTAGCAGATTTAAATAAAAATGCCAACAAGGACGACTACCAGTATAGGATTATTTTAGATTACAATATTCAACACAAGAAGGTTGAAAAAAATCATTCTGAGATACTGGGATATTTTGAAAAAGGACAACATCCTAAGACCTACTCTTCTGGCCCGCCCCAGATTTATAGGAGACCACCGACCCTGAGGGACATTATAGCCCCCAGTGTGGTGGATCCCCCTGTGATCAAAGAGAAAACAGACCTTTTCAGTTTTATGTCTGGTTTCTATGCATGCGGGAAATGCCCAGCATGCAGGTAATGTAAATTCAATATTAAGAAAAGGAAGGAATTTCTAGCCACTGCCACCAATAGAACCTATTAGATTAAAAACTTGATCACATGTGATACTGTGGGGGTGGTATACATGTTACAGTGCGATTGCGGACTCCAGTACGTAGGGAGAACTTCTAGACCCATGGGAGTCCGCATAGCAGAACATGTTGATAATATTAAAAAGGGGTCTCAAGACACAATGTATCAAAGCATTTCAGGATCTTTCACAATAGGGATCCTAAAAAATTACAATTTTGGGGCTTAGAAAAAGTTACCAAACACTGGAGAGGGGGCAACTATATCAGGCAGCTTAGCCAACGGGAGTCTCTATGGATCCATGAAACTAGGGTGGCAGTTCCTAGGGGGTTAAACGTAGAGTTTGACCTCAACTGTTTCATAGCTGAGGGATTTTTTACAATTTAGCTTTTATCATTTTTGTTGAGAATTTTTGTCTCTTATACATATTTTTTTGTAGTCATACACATATGTAATTTGTGTATTTTATAGTTTATTAAATTTATGGAGATGGCCGTGGGTGTTAATGTGTATATACATACTTTTTCTTATAATGTACATATAATTTTTCCCCTTGTGTTTACACAATAGATCCCTGTAGTTGTTTGAGATCATTGTTAAACCATGTGGAGTTTTATTTCACTTTTTAATCATATTTTTAGTTCTGGTATTAGCTGGTGTCTCCGCAGAAGAATCAAGCCGATTCTGAAGCAGTTTCCGCTTCCGGTCTTGGTACATAATCTGCTGACAGTCAGCGTGTATATTAGGCTCTTGGGTGACACAATGGCTCCACCCTCGCTGACGAAGTCCCATTGGATGTAACGCCGTGTACGGGGGCGGAGCTTCATTTCACACGTCACCCGCTGCCATCTCTCAGCTGTTCGGTCACGAACAAGCCGTTTTACTTGTGTTGTGGTTTTTATTTATTTGTTTGCGCTACACAGCGCGTGTAACTTTTTATTAAATAAACTGCCTATTCTTACAGAATACACTTAGAGTCTTCCCTCCTTTCTTTTTGGGATTGCCACATCTTTTTCAATTACACCTGTGGATGGTATGTACCCCATGGCCATCCACATGTGCCCAATCAGTGCGCACAAATGGGCACTGATTGGCACCATTATATAGCACTGATGCCCAGCAATGCAAACCCTTAGGGGCATCAGTGCCATCAGTGTCATCCATCAGTGTCCATCGGTGCCACCTGTCAGTGCCCATCAGTGCCACCAAGTATCCATCAGTGCCACCCATAAGTACCCATCAATGCCACCTACAAATGCCCATCAGTGCCGCTTCTGAGTGCCCATCAGTGCCACCTATGAGTGCCCATCAGTGCTGCATACCAGTGGCACCTCATCGGTGCCCATCAGTGCAGCCATATCAGTGCCAGTCATTGAAGAAGAAAACTTAATTCCAAAAATTAACAGACACAAAGGAAAACTTTTTTTAAAAATATTTCGGTCTTTTTTAATTTGTTGCACAAAAAATAAAAACCGCAGGGGTGATAAAAAAAAAACACCAAAAGAAAGCTCTATTTGTGGGAACAAAATGATAAAATAATTGTTTGGGTACAGTGTTGTATGACCACGCAAATGTCATTCAAATTGCAACAGCGCGGAAAGCTGAAAATTGGCCTGGGCGGGAAGGTGTCTAAGTGCCTGGTATTGAAGTGGTTAAAAGGAGAATGAGACATGAGACAAAAAAAAAAAAAAAAGAAGGATAAAATTAATTTCACAAGTGCTTTTTTATTCCACTATTTTCCTTTATATTGGCTTTTGACATTTACAAATGCAGCCATTCTGAAATTGGATGAAATATTTAGCACTGGAAAACACTTTTTGAAAGATAAATAGTGCATTTTTTTTTACAACTATATAGATCAGACCAAAATGAGGGACAGAGGGACAGAGGGACATTGTTCCAAATCAGGGACAGTCCCTCGAAATCAGGGACAGTTGGGAGCTATGTACAATCTACTACAGAAAATTTGACATTTACAAAGAAAAAATGCCATTACACCAATATCAAACGACAGCTTCAGCCACTTCACAGTACTTCTGTTTCTAAACAAATGACTGGGGATTCCTTTCATCTATACCAAACCCTTATCTTATATGAGGGTCTGGTGTAGAAGTTAGAAGTTAACCACTTCAGCCCCAGAAGGTTTTACCCCCTTAATGACCAGGAACTGCATTACTTTAACTGACAATTGCGCAACGCTGTACCCAAATAAAATCGTTGTCCTTTTTTTCCCCCACAAATAGAGCTTTCTTTTGGTGAACCTCTATGGGTTTTATTTTTTGCGCTATAAAAAAAAAAATAAACAAATAAAAAAAGGAGGGACAATTTTTGAAAAAAAGATATTTGTAGTCAGAGTGTGGATACTGGAGGAGACATAACCCTACCCATGGCGACCTGAGGTGTGCCATGGTCGCCCGTGAGAGTATCCTTAAAAGAGAGGCAAAAAGAGACACCAACTAGGTACAGGGATGTAACTTTTAATGTAACACATGACAACTAATTAATCCAACAAAGTAGCAAAAGCACGTTTGACCTCCACATGGGGATCAGGAATGTAACAAGACGATTGCAAGCGTCTCATGAATTTTATGACATGGGATGGGACCCCCTGTTTGGATGCTGCAGATGCTGCCCCAATCCTGACCCGAAAATTGTTTTGGGTTCAACCCCAAGTTAGCAATCAGAATCCTCACATGGGAGATAAACTGACCAGAAGAGCCTGTGTGGGGAAGGGAAGCAATGGACTATCAAGAGGAGCTGCTGCAAACATGGAGGAGAGCTGATCCAAGACCTCGACTGGACACCAGACAGCATTGGTTTTGTAGTAATTGATCACAAAACCCTGCCCTGATTGCCAGTTCTTGTTGTTGGGGAGTTGAAGTGCAAAATGATCACTGATCAACCTAGTAAACACTACCTTTGAGGAGTACCGGTGCGTTAAGTCCAGCTCGGGACACCTCCTCAGGCCTGAGGAAACCGAAGTAACTGAGGTATACAGCCGACTTGAGGACCAGGCTGGGACCTACCCCAAAGGGTGAAAGGGACAACAAATCTGCTAGTTGACAGAACTGACCAGAGATAGTGAATCGTGTCACCGTTGGTTTCCCCTGCGTTTTCTGGATACCTTTGCGCAAGGCTTTAATAGGGTGAGCTGCAAAAAAGGACAGTTTGTCAGGATGGAGTAGTGAAAAGAAGTGCTGAATACCTAAAAAGGTATAGCTTGATGGTGTTGAATGACAGTGACAACTTGTCATGACAATAGGCCATGAAAGTCATTATGTACTTCACATCCCCCACCCAGTTGCAGGGATAGAGGGACGTGAAGTAACAGAAGCACCTCCATGCGGTCTTGTATGCTCTGAGCTTATTCCTTGACAATGACGCATTCACCAGGATGGCCGCCTGCACCCTGAGCACGCCTAATCCAATGTCAACAGAGGTGGAACCGGCTTGCGCAACCGATCTGCTTCTGGATGCTGTTGGAAGAAACGCTGGAAATCAGAACGAGACAAGGCATCGGCAATTACATTATAGACCCCACTTATGAACTCCCCCTGGAAATGAAAATTATACCTTAGACCCAACCATGTCAACCTGCACATGAAAGACATCAGGAGAGACCCGGATCTACCATTATTGATAATCTCAGCAGTGGCCGTGTTATCGATGAAGAAAACCACTGTATGCCCAGACCAAGTGGGTCCCCAGGTGACAGCTGCAGCCACTATTGGATAAATTTCAAAAAGTGCGGACATCTGGGCAGACCTGGGAATGGGTGTTACCTCCAGGGGCCAAGGGCCTGCTAACCACTGACACCCAAAAACAGCTAAAAAACCTACTGAGGCGGCAGCATCCAAAAAAAATCTGGGAGACAAGGTCGTAGGTGGATGTATGAACATGGAGATTCCGTTCCAATCACACAAGAACTGTGTGATTGGAATTCTGACCAACTTTATCCTGAGGCAGACTGGCGATCATGCGGACAGTGTCTAAGGTGATTCCTAAAAAGGTAATCACCGTGGAAGGCCCCTCAATCTTAAGGCTGGCCAATAGGGAAGAGCCGAACACCCCCCGGTTCGGTTCGCAGCAGAACATGCAAAAAATTTGTTCGAACACGCGAACACCGTTAAAGTCTATGGGACACGAAAATTAATAATTAAAAGTGCTAATTTTAAAGGCTTATATGCAAGTTATTGTCATAAAAAGTGTTTGGGGACCTGGGTCCTGCCCCAGGAGACATGTATCAATGCAAGAAAAGAGTTTTTTTTTAAAAACGGCCGTTTTTTGGGAGCAGTGATTTTAATAATGCTTAAAGTGAAACAATAAAAGTGAAATATTCCTTTAAATTTCATATCTGGGGGGTGTCTATAGTATGCCTGTAAAGTCCCGTCTTTACTACAGTCCCTGAACAAAATGACATTTCTAAAAAGGAAAAAAAGTCATTTAAAACTACTCGTGGCTATTAATGAGTTGTCGGTACCGGCAATGCACATAAAAGTCATTGAAAAAAATAGGCATGGGATTCCCCCCCAGTCCATTACCAAGCCCTTTTGGGTCTGGTATGAATATTAAGGGGAACCCCGAACCAAAATTAAAAAAAAAAAAAAATAAAAAATAAAAAAATAAAAAAAATTAAAAAAAATGCATGGGGGTCCCCCAAATTCCATACCAGGCCCTTCAGGTCTGGTACGGATTTTAAGGGGAACCCCGTGCCAAAATTAAAAAGAAAATAGTGTGGGGGTCCCCCCAAAAATCCATACCAGACCCTTATCTGAGCACGCAACCTGGCAGGCTGCGGTAAAAGGGGGGGATGAGAGAGCGCCCCCCCTCCTGAACCATACCAGGCCCCATGCCCTCAACATGGGGAGAGTGCTTTGGGGTAGCTCCCCAAAGCACCGTGCCCCCATGTTGATGGGGACAAGGGCCTCATCCCCACAACACTTGCATGGTGGTTGTGGGGGTCTGCGGGCAGGGGGCTTATCAGAATCTGGAAGTCCCCTTTAACAAGAGGACCCCCAGATCCCAGCCTCCCCCCTGTGTGAAATGGTAATGGGGTACAAATATACCCCTACCATTTCACAAAAATAGTGTGAAATGGTAAAAATGACAAGACACGGCTTGGGGACTAGTCCTTTATTAAAGAATAAAAATGTCCCACGAAGTCCATTCTTCTTCTGTCGCTCCACCAGACCGAAAAAAAAAAAACCCGCACGCCCCCACCGATCCACCACCATGGGAGGCACCCACCGTAATGACCGTCCTCTCGGGTGACAGTTCTTTTATAACTGAGGGTGGGGCCACATCGCGATGTTCCTGGGTGACCACGCCCCCCTCTGACGCACGGGATCTTCCCTTTGGCTTTCCAGGGGTGTCAGAGGGGGTGGGCCAACCGTTTACGTAACTGGGTGGCCCCGCCCCCCTCTGACGCTATGAGGAAGCCATACCATGCATATAAGCCTTAAAATTGGAAATTTTGATTTCTCCCATATACTTTTAAAGGGTGTTCCGCAGCTTTCGAATTTGCCATGAACACCCAAAATTGTTCACTATTCGGCGAACAAGCGAACACCCAATGTTTGAGTCGAACTTACATTTGACTCGGACATCGGGCTCATCCCTAGTGGCCAAGGGGACACTCATTTGCAAGAACAATTCAATGAGAACTACGAGGTCTCTGGGAGGCTGAGTTGGACTTTCTAACAATAAAAAGTCATCCAAGTAATGAATGACCTTGAAGTCCAAAATCCTTCAGTGTGATGAAGTGAAGAAAATAGAGTGACTGTGTGGTGAACTGCTTACCAGAATGTAAGCCAAAACAGGCAGGTGGCTTAAACCCAGCCCGGGCCTTTAGGAGCACTTCAAATGGACAGAATCCTTTGCGCTCGAACAGCAGAACGAATCCACATAGAGTTAAATCAAAAACAAAAGACCATAGTGTGATACTGACATAACATACTTCATCAAAGAAGGAGGGGGTGTGTTCACACAAATAATCATAAACTAAATATCATGCAGGCACCCTGGGGGTGTGAGACCACTCTGGGACGCCAGAAAGGTAAAACGTGTACAGCATGCAATAGAAGATGTCCTTATATCTACTGTAAACAACCACCAGTTGCCATACAGCTAAAGGAACACCCAGTGCCCAGGTACGCGGGGCCGCTTACCAGATAGTGAACTAGTGAGGGCATCAATAGTAACAGGGTACAACATATACATATAAAAAACGAATGACATCGATGCCGACCGGCATTCAAACAGCTCCCGTCCACTCAGAGCAAAGCGTGGTGACGTCAGCACGTCCCTCCCAGACGCGTTTCGTCACAGGTTGACGTTCTCAATTTTTTTATATGTAAGTGCTTGCTTTGTTTTTAATAAACTGGAGTTGTACGTTATCACACCATTGGCTGCTTCTCCTCTCTAATATACACACCCATCGAGCCCGGGAAGACCTGCCAGGACGGGATCGAGATACTCTGCCAGTGCTTCGTTTGGGCTATCTCTGGTCGTCCTTCTGGTGAGCAGGAACCCCTGTAGGTTCATTCAACTTATACCCCAGGTCACACACAAGTTGCACCCTGTTACTATTGATGCCCTCACTAGTTCACTATCTGGTAAGCGGCCCCGCGTACCTGGGCACTGGGTGTTCCTTTAGCTGTATGGCAACTGGTGGTTGTTTACAGTAGATATAAGGACATCTTCTATTGCATGCTGTACACGTTTTACCTTTCTGGCGTCCCAGAGTGGTCTCACACCCCCAGGGTGCCTGCATGATATTTAGTTTATGATTATTTGTGTGAACACACCCCCTCCTTCTTTGATGAAGTATGTTATGTCAGTATCACACTATGGTCTTTTGTTTTTGATTTAACTCTATGTGGATTCATTCTGCTGTTCGAGCGCAAAGGATTCTGTCCATTTGAAGTGCTCCTAAAGGCCCGGGCTGGGTTTAAGCCACCTGCCTGTTTTGGCTTACATTCTGGTAAGCAGTTCACCACACAGTCACTCTATTTTCTTCACTTCATCACACTGAAGGATTTTGGACTTCATTGTTTATTACCACAGATTGTTTACTATCACAGACTTTATTGGACTCACTTTAGCGCGGTTTATTTGTCTATATAATTTGTTGGTGGGCCTCACTTATAACTGCAGCTTTTTTTGAATTTTGTTTGATACCTGCATACGGTGTCCTCTCACGTTTATTTAGCTACACTGGTATTACCAGAGATTTAAATTTTAATATTTAATTTAATTTTTAATTTTTAGTTTAATTTATCCAAGCGCAATTTTGTTTTTTCTTAATGAATGACCTTGCCACACCCTAACTGAAAAGACAAGACCCAATTGAGAGCGGAGACAAATGTATTAAAGAGCCAAGGACTGCATTTGGAGCCGAACATTAATCTTGTGGTAAAGTAATATTGCTCCCGCCATTTGAATCCCTGCCATTGCCAGAGAGACGGTTTGATGGGGAGGAGTTTGATGGCATCCGAAATATCAGCTTTAGACAACCATGTGCCCTTACCTGTCTGTAAGATATGCTGAATGGCCAGGTCTACAGAAGAATATTGTAACGAAAATTCCTCTGATGGAATGAGAGAATTTAAACTATGTATGGGTGATGAGGAGCAGATAGATCATAGATTAAACGTAATTTATTGGAAAATTTACCTTTGACCACACCAATGGGGCTAACCCTCCACATGCTAAATGTTGAAGACACAAAAGGCCCAATGACAAAACCCTTGATTAACTCGGCCTGTTATAATTAATCTACTAACTGGGTATTGCTGGCACCAGATAACAAATTGGTACACTCAAACGACTCCAAAGGTAGGGTGATAGGGCTTGTATAAAACACCTCAGAAAAGCCTTCAACCAGAAACTGCCTAAGCCTCGGTTCACACCAGAGGCGGCACGACTTGCAGGTCGTCTCACCGAGGCGACCTGCACACGACTGCCGGGGTGACTTGCAAGACGACTTCTGTATAGAAGTCTATGCAAGTCGCCCCCAAAGTAGTACAGGAACCTTTCTTCTAAGTCGGAGCGACTTGCGTCGCTCCGATTAGAACGGTTCCATTGTACAGAACGGGAGGCGACTTGTCAGGCGGCTAGGTCGCCTGACAAGTCGCCCCCGTGTGAACCGAGCCTAAGAGCTGGGGATGGGTGGTGACTCAACCAGAACTCTAACCTAGGGATGTTAACCAGGCTCAATCATGAGGAACTGGATGCCTTGATGAGACAGGCAGACATTGGGTGCGCACGAAAACAATTGGCACAAATATGGAGGAGTCTGCACTGGTTGTAATTGCAGACCATGTAATTAAAATTATTACACAGCTGAGCCTTGCCTAACAAATGTATAGGTCTGCCTATTTTTATCAAACTGACCAGAAGGCCCTGTGGAAGAACCACTGGACCCTGGCCTGTTGGAACCCGTGGAAACAAGATGATCCAGGTTAGGGCACCAGTTGGCAGATGATTGACAGTTTGCACAAGTTGGAGATTTTTGACGGGCAAAATGCCTACAGAACAGCTCAGTGTCAATATTGCTCCAACATGTGACCAAGTAAAACTGCGCCCATGTAGCAGCGACTTTAGCCGACAAAGACCGGTAATAATCATAAAAACGTGGAACCACCATATTTGTGGGCCAGATCTACCACCTTGTGGAGATAAAGAATCCTAAGAAACTGACCCCAGGTGCTGGAGTGGCTGCCTACTACCAGGACTCCCACCAGAACTGGCATGAAACACCATGTGGGTGGGTGTTGGTGATTTGGCAACCCCTCCAACCCATGATGCAGCAGACCCTGACCGCCCCCCAGAAAGGTGCTGCTTGCAACACCAGATCTGGTTCCCTAAGATCTGGCACCAGCAGCCCCCTTCCCCTACCTTGAACAGAACGCTGTACCTGCAACAAACCGCAGAAGGTCCTGTGATGAAAAAAACATTCAGACACAACAAGCACTGATAACCTAAAAACAGTGACTTCCAGTGCACAGTGACAGACGCCCATTGCCGAGTACAAAACAATAGCCCTCCCTCTGCTGTTTAAGGAGTTTGCTATGGTTAATGCATCTACCACATAAAGACAGCATGGTCATGCAAACCCCGTGGAGCTGCACGATGGTCATAGTTAATATTGTGAAACAATAGGTGACAGGTACACATGAACAAATGACAGAGTGACATAGTTAGTATTGCATAGTTGCCAACATTGTAAAAAAAAAATTTTGGGACACTTTTGGCTGTAGGCGGAGTCAGCCTATAATTAGGGGGCAGGGCATGCGTCAGTAGGCGTGGCATCGAAAAAAAGAAAAATGTGGCACTCACAGCGCACCACGCAAAATAATGGGCGTGGTTTACATGAAATTGTGGGTGTGGCTTACATGGGCGTGGCTAAAATGGGGTGTGGTTAGAGTCTGAGATGAATCAGGGATGCAGAGTGAAAGGGGGAAGGGGGGTAGAGGCATTATTTCTATTATTACATTGTAATATAAAATGAAATCATTCAACTCACCATAATGCAGAATCAGTGGGACCACTGAGCGTGTCACCTGCTACGTCGCCTGCCACCAGATGCCATCAGGTTCCCCCAGCAGAGTCTGTCCTTACATCAGGTGCCCCAGCAGAGTGCCTCCTTCCATCAGGCATACCCAGTACAGTACCTCTTACGTCAGGTGTCCCCAGCTGAGTGTTGGCTGCAGATGGAGTGTTGGCTACAGTCTAGCTACATCTCCTCAAGAGTGGTGACAAGGGGAGAGAGGTGTGTGGGTGGAGGCATGGTGACTTGGGGTGTTACAGGCTGACTCGGGGAAGGGTGGAGACAGGGTGGTGATTTGGGGTGCAGGCATGATGGTGATCTGGGGGGTGCAGGCATGGTGGTGACTAGGCCGGAGGTGGTGCAGGCATGAGGGGAGGGGGATGCAGGCATGGTGTTGTCATGGTGGGAGGCGGGTGCAGGCATGGTGGTGATATGGGGGGAGGGGGTGCAGGTATAGTGGCGACATGGGGGGGGGGGGGGACAGGTATAGTGATGACATGGGGGAGGGGGGGCAGGTATGGTGGAGATATGGGGGAGGGGGCCAGGGCTGGACTAGAACAAAAATGTGGCCCTGGACTTCATCCAGACTGGCCCAGGGCACAACACACCAGGGTATGGTACATCAGGCCATATCAGGGCACATCAGGGCACATCAGGGCACATCAGGGCACATCAGGGCACATCAGGGCACATCAGGGCACATCAGGATACAAGACACATCAGTGCACAGCATATCAGGGTACAGCACACCAGGCCACATCAGGGTACAGGGCACAGCACATCAGGGTACAGAGCCCAGCACATCAGCGTATAGGGAACATCAGGGCACAATACATCAGGGTACAGGGCACAGCACATCGGGGCACAGCACATCGGGGCACATCAGGATGCGGGGCACCGGGCCACAAGGCACATCAGGTCACGGGGCACATTGGGGCATAGGAGATGGGGGCACAGCACATCAGGGCACGGGGCACATAGCACATCAGGGCACATCAGGGCACGGGGCACATTATGGGGCACATGGCACATCAGGGCATGGGGCACATCAGGGCACATGGCACATTTTGCAAAAATCAGGGCACATGGCACATTATGGGGCACATCAGGGCACATGCAACATCAGGGCATGGGGCACGTCAGGGCACATAGCACATCAGGGCACATTATGGGGCTCATCGGGGCACATAGCACATCAGGGCACATGGCACATTAGGGCATGGGGCACCTCAGGGGGCACATCACCAACTAGCCAGTATGCAGAGTAGCGCCGGAAGCGTGTCTGTAGTTCATTTTCTCTCTCATGTCACACTCACGAGCGGCTGCTCCCCGGCGGCCCCCCCTCTCTTCTAGTCTATCCCAGATGACAGGACACTGTCACACATGGGGCAGAGCAGAGAGAGGATTTCCTTGTGTTCAGTGGAGAGGGGGGGAGGGGTCGCCAATCCCTGTAGCCAATAGGCTTAAGTGCACAATACAAATTTTCTATTTGTACACTGAAGAGAGAAGCCGATTGGCTGCCCCTCTCCCCTGCACTGAACACAAGGGGAAACAACTAATTGACTGACTCGTGGAGGCGACGGAGGCCATTTTTGTGGAGCCGTTGCCATTTTTTGAGAAAAAACACTCACGATTTTCTTGGGACAAACCCAAAAATTCGTGAAAACACTCGGGACAAGATTAAATCGGGACGAGGGTCCCAAAATCGGGATTGTCCCGGGAAAATCGGGACTGTTGGCAACTATGGTATTGTGAAACAATAGGTGACAAGTGGCACATGAACAAGTGACAGAATGAAAAGCTGCAAAATCAAATGCTTAACCCTCTGAGCCACAACACCTGGGGGATGCCAGTGAGAATCCCAACGCCGTGACCTAGAGACAGTGAGAAGCCGCCTGCTGCCCTGAGGACTGAAACGTGCCCTGCCCATGGGTAACGACTTGGTGATAACCCCCAACGTAGCTGGCACTGCTGTGTGGACAAACGATCCCCCCAGTATGGGGGCAGCTCCCGCCAACTTGAGGTCCATGTAGATGCCCCAGATGGATGCAGCAGCATCTCCACCTCTCTCCCTCCACCTCCCCGAGCTTCCGGACCCACACCTACCTCTTGCCTGAGCCGTGCAAGACCAGAAAAAAAAAAAAAAAAACAAACACTGCCAGCTGACGCTGCAATGAAACCTGAGGAGGGCCAGAGGGGTATGGAGTGTCCACACTGCCTGTTACTGCCGCTGTACGGAAACCGGAAGCGACGTCGCCGACTGCGTCACTGCACGAACCCGGAAATGCTAGCCGACGAGAAAGCAGAGGAGAAGGGGGGGATTATAAGGCCATGACTCCTCCTACAAATACAGGCTAGCCAATGGCCAGCCTTCTAACATTTTTTACTTTCTGCTATAAAACATATCCAATTAAAAAAAAAAAAAAAAATCTAATTTCTTCATCAATTTAGGCCAATATGTATTTTGCTACATATTTTTGGTAAAATAAATCCCCAATAAGTGTATATTGATTGGTTTGACCAAAAATTATAGCATCTACAAATTATGGCAGATTTAGGGACTTTTTATTTTTTATATATTTTTTACTAGTAATGGCGGCGATCAGCAATTTCTAGCGGCACTGCGACATTGCGGCGGACAAATCTGACACTAAGTGACACTTCGTGGGGACCAGTGACACCAACAAATTAATCAGTGTAAAAAAAAAAATAAAATAATGCACTGCCACTGTATAAATGACACTGATAGGGAAGGGTTTAACATCAGGGGCGATCAAAGGGTTAAGTGTACTCCTAGGGAGTGGTTTCTAACTGTGTGGGGGATGGACTGACTGGAGGAAGAGAGAGATTGTGTTCCTGATTAGCAGGAAGGCAAGATTCTCTCTTCCTCTGACAGAACGGTGGTCTGCCTTGTTTACATAGGCAGACTGCCGTTCTGCTTCTCCAGCAAACGATCGGCTGGTCCTGGCGGCCATTGCAGCTCAGGCTTCAGCGGCGCACGCACGCACCTCAAAGCCGACAACAGAAATCACGTACAGGTACATGATTTTGCACTTAAGGGCCACCCTGCCGCAGTACATGTGGGGCGGTCCTTAACTGGTTAATGGGGGATGCCCAGAAAAAATGGTGTAAGGTTTCCAATAAAAATGTAAACCAAATTTCTTAAGGAGGGTCTGGTATGAATATCAAGAGACCCCAATCAAAAAAAAAAATCAAAAAAAGTTAGTCCTCCCTAGCATGAATTTTAAGGGGGGAACCCATGCAAAAAGACACACTGGGAAAAAACCCATCCCGGGACAAAGGAGAGGTATTCAGGAATATTGGGTTATTCTGCTGCCTTCAGCAGAATGGACACAAACAAACAAGGGCTGTAATGACAGCCCAATATAACCCCTCCCAAGCCTCGGTTTTGTAGCAAGCAATAATAAGAGTGCAGCATAAGAAACAGAGAAGAGGAACCCATGTCTCGTAAAGTACTCCCAGAAAAGGATTTTATTGGTAAGACACTTTTTTTTGTAATGGCAATGCAAATAATTATTTTTGACTATCCAACGCAACCGTACTTGAAACATCTTCTTTCATATTGTGAGTGCTGCCTTTCTGCTGGAAATCTTTTCCACAACACTTTCTGTATTTCCTGCATGTTTTACAGCTTCTCCTCTGCAAAGCACGAGGAGAGCTAACCGGTCACTTATCAGAAAGCCCTTTGCCAGCTCTTTAAGCCGGTATCAAGTTCATAGCTTCTAAAGCAGCTGTGAGCTTGATTCAACCACTTGTCTACCATGATGTTTATAAATGCACTTTTGTAGACAAATGGTTAAAGCAGTATTAATCTCAAAATCAAACATTACATTGCAACTTACCAACTTTTAGAAGTGGTGACTGCATTTGTTTTCTATTTTTATGCGCTTTCCCTTTTTTCGGGGCCAGTAAGTCTATTTTGCAACAGATCAAGCTACCCTGCAGATATAGCAGTTAAATGGGATGAGACAACCTATTTAGCACCGACAAGGGTGCTTACAACTATCAGCTTTTTTTTGTTTCTCTATGTAAAACCTTTATCCCAAAAAGGCTCCAAAAATGTTGGTTTAACAGTTTAAAAAGTGTGAGCTGAAGTTTGGCTTCAAATTTGTTGGTGTATCTAAATCTGCATCTAAAGTACATCAAACATTCTCTGCTCCCCAGATTAACAATGCTGCTGTCCTAAGGTATCTCTGTGCTCCTTCATCCAGAGTGTAGGCAGTCTAATACAGGAGGTGGCTTAAACACCAGGTGCAAACATAGGGAAAAAAGCCTAAAAAAGGAAAATAATGCAGCCACCTTATCTATAGAAGAGAACCTTGGGAATAATATACACACCGAGGACATCTGGGTTTTTCATAAAAACAAGAACAGCGGAGGTTAGTGTTGAGCTTGTGGTCTCTACGCCAGCAAAAAAGATCTGCAGAGTGCTGGTCACTAGCTCTTCAATGTTATATACAGTGTTGGGGTTATTCTTTTCCTAGAAAAAAATCCAAGGAAATATATCAATTTATATTTTCAATTCATAAATTTGGAATTCCATTTGGTCCAAACTAATACACTCACTAGTTCCCTACTAGAAACCAAAATATCAGCTGTGGGTTAACTGAACATAAATAGACACCCAAGTAGGACATCTCTTTAGCGTTCCCTTCAGCAGGTGAATAGCAAATCCAAAATGTTATAGTTGCTACCAGAACAGAAAATGAGGAAACATCTTTAAACTGGGGCACCAGCATGGATGATAAATATTTGGGTTTGGATTTCCTTTCACTTTGGGATATCCTTGCTTTTTCACACAGGAAGTGGCGGGACATTTCTCCAATAGGCCATAGACAGCATAAAAAACAAAAAAAAAAAAACACTTTTTGAGGGTTTCAAACCATTGCTTATTGCACTGAACACTAAAAAAATAAAAAAAAATAAAAAGTCTACAGGTACACTTTGGGTCCTTTCACACTGGGGCGGTTTGCAGGCGCTATTACGCTAATAATAGCGCCTGCAAACCGACCCGAAAGTGCCGCTGCTTTCATTCCAGTGTGAAAGCCCCGAGGGCTTTCACACTGGAGCGGTGCGCTGGCAGGACGGTAAAAAAAGTCCTGCTAGCATCTTCGGGGCGGTGAAGGAGCGGAGTGTATACCGCTCCTTCACATTGAAATCAGTGGGATGGCGCGGCTATACCGCCGGCAAAGCGCCTCGGCAGAGGCGCTTTGCGGTGGTTTTTAACCATTTCTTGGCCACTAGCGGGGGGTAAAACCGCCCCGCTATCGGCCGCATACCGATGGTAAAGCGCCACTTACAATAGCGGCGCTTTACCGCCGAAGCCCGCCCCAGTGTGAAAGGGCCCTTTATAAGGCTGCTTATTGTTTCTTTTGCCTGGTCATCATATTTCAGGGACTCTTCCCTTCCACTGTATAGCTTTAGACCAATATTAAGGGCCCTCTATTTTGCTCTGTTTGTAGCGTACAGGAAGGCTAGAACCACTGTCAGCTTTTTATTTCTGGATCCCTGTTGCTAGCTAATATAACCAATATCATGTCCGATCAATTAAAAGTTATCATTAACTATGAATATATAATATTTTATTTGAGACCATCCCAGTGAAGATTCTGCTGCACCTCAGAAGATCAAACATGTGTATTTAGGCTTTACATTGGAAAATTATTTAGCCATCTGCTCAATCCAGTGTTTTTTTTGTTTTTTTTATGTAAAGCACAGGTCTAGGGATGAGATGAACACCCCCCCCCCCCCCCCCCCCCCCGTTCGGTTCGCACCAGAACATGCGAACAGGCAGAAAATTTGTTCGAACACGCGAACACCGTTAAAGTCTATGGGACACGAACATGAAAAATCAAAAGTGCTAATTTTACAGGCTTATATTCATGGTATTGTCTTAAAAAGTGTTTAGGGACCCAGGTCCTGCCCCAGGGGGCATGCATCAATGCAAAAAGAAGTTTTAAAAAATGGCCGTTTTTTCAGGAGCAGTGATTTTAATAATGCTTAAAGTGAAACAATAAAAGTGTAATATTCCTTTAAATTCCGTACCTGGGGGGGTGTCTATAGTATGCCTGTAAAGGGGCGCATGTTTCCCGTGTTTAGAACAGTCTGATATCAAAATGACATTTCTAAAGGGAAAAAAAGTAATTTAAAAGTGCTAGAGCTAGTGCCGGCTATAATGAATTGTCGGTCCGGCAATACACATAAAAGTTCATTGATTAAAAAATGGCATAGATTTTCCCCACAGGGGAACCCCGAACCATAATGAAAAAAAAAAAAAAAAAAAAAAAAAAGCCGTGGGGGTCGAATTTGCCACGAACACCCCAAATTGTTCGCTGTTCGGCGAATGGGCAAACAGCCAACGTTCGAGTTGAACTCACATTCGAATGAACAAAGCCCATCCCTACACAGGTCTATGGTATTCCTGGAATACTGTTTAAAGCTGCAAGAGCTGTAGAGTGGGTAATCACTACTGCAATCCACTATACACATGGCTGGATGGTTGTGTGACTAATCATTTAGCTGGTAATTTTTTGCTGAATTTAGTACTCCTTATTCACCTTCTCCATTTTATTTAGAAAAGCATCTACGTAATCTCTGGGGTTATTTGGGTCCAGAGTCTCTTTGTTCTTCTCCACTCTCTTCCTGACATACTGCAGGAGCTTCTGCATGTTGGATAAAATTTGTTGGTGCT
The DNA here is from genome assembly GCA_037952925.1 of Lithobates clamitans. Taxonomy (NCBI): domain Eukaryota; kingdom Metazoa; phylum Chordata; class Amphibia; order Anura; family Ranidae; genus Lithobates; species Lithobates clamitans. The sequence continues at coordinate 5,362,166 of JBBGZY010001104.1, forward strand.
TTCCTGGGATGAACGTCATGATTCTGGGGAACATTTCAAACACCTGAAAGAAGCAAATTGGATATCCCATGGTAAGTTACATATAATGAGTAGCCTGCATGATTAAAATGCATATTCAGTGTTTTTGTACCCGTTTTTCTAGCTATAAAATATGCAATATTCCATATGAATATTTCAAAATTGCCCTTGTTTACCCAGCAGGCAATATCCAGAAAGTTTTGACTGTTTTCTGAAGTATTTTAATTCTGTAAAAAGAGTAATTTAATCCTGTTAACCACTTATGGACCGGAAGAATTCGCCCTCTTAATGACCAGAGCACTTTTTACCATTTGGCACTGCGCTGCTTTAACTGGTAATTGCATGGTCATGCAATGCTATACCCAAACAAAATTTGCGTTTCTTTTGGTGGTAAAAAAAATACATGTTTTCTCATTTTTGTTATAAAAAAAATCCAATAAACTCAATTTTAGTCATACATTTAGGCCAAAATGTATTCAGCCATATGTCTTGGGTAAAAAAAAAAAAAAATTTCAATAAGTGAATATTTATTGGTTTGTGCAAAAGTTATAGCGTCTACAAACTATGGTACATTTTCTGGAATTTACACAGCTTTTAGTTTATGATTGTCAAGCTCATTTCTTGAGGTGATAAATGGCAGGGCATTACAACCCCCCCTCCCAAAATTACCCCATTTTGGAAAGTAGACACCCCAAGGAAATTTCTGAGAGGCATGTTGAGCCCATTTAATTTTTTTTTTTTGTCTCAAGTGATTAAAAATTTACAAAAAAACATAAAATATTTTTACACAAAGTTGTCCTTGAAATGATATATTGCTCACACATGCGATGGGTATATGTGGAATTACACCCCAAAATACATTGCTGCTTAGTAGTACAAGTATACCACATGTGTGAGACTTTTTGGGAGTCAACTGCTTACAGGAACCCGAAAACCAATCACCTCCTTCAGGATTTCTAAGGGCCTAAAATTTTTGATTTCACTACTCACTGCCTATCACAGTTTCAGAGGGCATGAAATGCCAAGATAGCGAGGCGGCTCCCAACATGGCCGATTGACGCCCCGACTGACTGAGGCTTCCTGCGAGCGCTATAACCCAGTGATCATGGTGCCAACGGTAGCCAGAGCAAGGGGAGAACCCACCGGTCTCCCCTGTGATAGCGATGACAGCACGCCGAGAGATTTTGGGACAATTCTCCATAAGTGAGTGCCGGGCTGCGGGTCCCAAGATAGCAGACTGTATTCAGATGCAAGCACAGGCTCTCCTGCAGCCTCCAGATATGATGTCCCCAGTGATGTGCCCAGCCAATACACATTATGAGTAATCCTCTCCTGGGCCCTGTGTCCCCTGCATCTACAAAGTCCCTCATTGAGCACACCATGGAGGAACTGTTTTGTTCCTCTATGTACCCAAGCCCCTCAAAGCCCCATTTTCTGGCCCAAGCCACAGGACCTTTACCTGACAATTCAGATCAGGTTTCTGCAATGTTTGGCAAATTTGCAGATCTGCTGGATCGCGGTCTTACTAATACCACCTCCAAGATCACAGGCAATATTAACGCTGACCTTCAACACTTGGGGTCACGATTGTAAGCTATCGAACAAAAACTTGATCACACTGTAGCCAGAACCAATCAAAATTCTGACTGTGTACAAGATCTTCAAAACCAATTACAATCTGCCCTCCTGAAAGTCAATGATCTTGAAAACAGGAGCAGGAGATACAACTTTAGAATCAGGGGTATACCTGAATCGATTAAAAATGTTCCTGATGCTGTTCGCTCTTTCATCAAGGATCCAGATCTTCACGGACCTGTCCCCTGCCACGATCCAGAGAAGGAGATCCTTCAAACCTTTACTGGCTGCACTTATACAGAAGGAAATAAAATACTGGTGGCTCTTCCCATTCAGCTTGAAATTTGAATTCACACAGAACTTCTACACCTTTCGCTACATTCAAGGAGGGGGAGCATTTACTGCTGAAATTGATCTACAAGGAACCATCCTCCCCACCTCCAGGCTCAGCATCAGGAACCCCCAAACGTCAACTACTTTCCAGCCCGCTCTCTCCTTTATGGCAAACATCCAAGTCCAAGAAATCCAAGGAAGGTCGGCCCCCATGATAGAACTTCTGAACTTAGCTGGCTTGCTCAGTTCTTTCTGTATGGAAGCTTCCTTACCTTTATTGACCCTGTATGGAACTGCCCTATTGTTTTTTTAGCTTCTGGCTCCACGGTTACACGTTCATGACACTTAATGATAAAGTTACAATTTTTTGTCCCCCCCCCCCCCCCCCCCCCCTTTTTTTTTTTTTTCTCAATGTTTAATTGCTTTTTAAATGCTATTTTGACACCAGACGCAGTTCTGGCCCTGTTCTTTAAACATTAGCCCCTCTTCCTAAAGAGGGGCTGATTCTTAGAACCAAGGAACAAGCCTATTGTGACCATACTATGTCTGACTGTACAACTGTACCCTTTAATATCACACGAGATAGCTTTATCTAGGACTTCTTGACACATACTGGACATTGCTCAAGCAACTACTGTTGGGTAATTGATATGTATCCCATCCCATATGTTTTGTTAATCCTTTGTCACTGGAGCTCTTATCGATATAAATAGGCTCATAGCCTTACTGTAGTTAATCTTTACCCAGGGAAGCTTGGTGGTCGGGGTGGTACCCATGCCCCTCCTCCCGATTTGGAAACCTGGATTTTCTGTGTTTCCACTACAGGAATACCCCCTTTCTAGTAGAGGAGGTTTTCGTTTGTCGTTATGAGGTAAGGAGAGGAATTCATCCTCCCCTCGTTCAGTTTCAACATTCGACCAATTGTACATTTCCTTTTTTCTTACTGCTTCTATTCCTTTCTCGCTTTTATAACCATCTTTTTTCTAGAGACCAGTCTGTAAAAACACACCTTCTGTAACCTTGATTCTCTACCACCACCCCCAGGTTCCCATCAGGCCTATCATGGATCGGAGGTTGGGGAGTTACCATTTTATCCTGCTTATCTATACCCCATGCTCCATGGCTAACATTAACCACCATAAGCCCGCACTGAGGGTAGCATCCCAGAACATTCAAGACTTAAACTCTCCGACCAAATGGAAGAAAATCTTACAGTACTTTCATAATCAAAAAACGGATGTCATGTTACTCCAAGCGACCCACTTTCCTAAACGTTATTGTCGTTCGTTAATTCCTCACCTTTCTTCTAGCAAATGCAGAAGATGAAACTAAGGGGGTGGCAATTCTAATTTCATGAAATTGCAAATTCTCGTGCTTGGCTGAGCATAAAATCCCGGAGGGAAGGTTTATACTTGCTAAAGGGACCATCGATGACCAAATTTTCTTGGTCATATCCTATTACGCTCCAAATCGAGGTCAGGAATTTTTTTTCAAACAAACAATCATTCAATCAAACATTCGTAAATCGCCTCACCCATCCCTCCAAACAGAGGTCACGTATTACCAAGTTACTATAGGGACTGGTAGGTATTTGGAGAGAAGTTAATCCCATATTACGCAATTTCACTCACTTTTCTTACCCTCACCAGTCTTTCTCAAGAATCGATCACATCCTAATCTCCGCAGGGCATGTGCCACTGGCCTCTAAATCCTATATAAGAGACTTGGCTTGGTCAGACCACTCCTCAGTATTCCTGCTCCTCCAACGCCCCTCTGGCCAGAAGGTGACTTTAGAATGCGGTTGAATGAATCCACCCTTAGTGACCCCGATAGTGTATTTGAAATTGAGAAGGCCATAAAAGAGTACTTCCTTCTCAATGACAACCAGGTAGTTTCTCCAGAGACGTTGTGGGCAGCCCAAAAGGTCACTATTAGGGGTAAACTTATACAAATGGCCTTCCAAATACCCCGAAGGAACATAATTGTGACCCTAAATCAGTCCCCATAGTGAAACTCGATGCTGCATGGATGGCACTTAACTTAGCACTCACCTCCAGGGCAGAGAAAAGTCTACGCTAGAGTGGGGCACGGTTCTAATTCCAAAAGGGACAAATTGGGGACTATGCTGGCGAGTAGGCCCTCACCTAAAATTCGTTCACACTTTACCCAAAATCAAGATAGCAGGAGGCACATTGTCACAAAACCCACAAATGAATTTTTGAAGCCTTTAAGGAATTTGACTAAAAGCTTTATAACCCAGGCTCGAATCCATCGCAACCTGATTTGGGTCGATTTTTTTGACTCCACTCAGTTTCCCAAACCAGAAGACAGACATCGACAGGGACTAGAACAGTCAATCTCTGCGGATGAAGTATTACAAGTAATTAAAAACTTAAAAAGCCACTCCACTCCTGGTCCAGACGGGTTCTCTATCCCTTATTAAACTTTTTCTAACACACTTTACCTTGCCCGTTTTTTTAATGCTCTCTGATGAGGCGCCCCTTTGGACAGATCCCTTAACTCAGCCTACATTTCGGTGATACTGAAACCAGGGAAAGACACAAGCTCAGTGAGCAACTATCGCCTGATCTTGCTTATAAACAACAACTTCAAGATCCTGACTAAGATCCTTGCAGAACGTATTGCATCTTTTATAGGCCTTTATATACATAAGGATCAGGTAGCTTTTATTCCAGGGAGACAGGGGCCAGACCAGATCCACAGGGTAGTAGACATCTCCATCCTGAACTCACGTTGGGATGATGGCCCAGCTCAAGAAGGCTTTCTACCTTCCTTAGATCTACAGAAAGCTTTTGATTTTGTCTCATGGCCTTATTTATTTGCCATCTTGAAATGCTGGGGATTTGGAGAGTCATTTCTGAATATCATTAGTGCCCTGTACTCGGGCCCGGAGGCTCAGATATGTATGCAGGGGTACTATTCGTAATCTTTCGGCATCGCAAGAGGTACAAGACAAGGCTGCCCCTTCTCTCCATTGATATTCGCTATCACGATAGAATTCCTAGAGATAACTATCAGGGATCACCCCGACATACACGGAATTGGATGCGGCTCCCAAACCCCTAAGTGCGCTCTCCTACTAGACGATATCCTACTATTTATATCTTCCCCTTTAAATTTCTTTACCTAATATTTGCCATGTCCTAGAGGAATTTGCCAAAGCTTCAGGTCTCTGCATAAATTACAGTAAATCACAAGCTTTAAATATTAACTTACCACCTCCCCTAGTTACAGCCCTCCAGGCACAATTTGGATTCACTTGAAGTGACACGATGATCCAATATTTAGGAATGAAATTAACTTCCAGAATAGATCAGCTTTATGATGCGAATTACCCTCCCCTGGTGAGAGAATTTGAATCCGAACTGGCTAAGTGGGCCCCTCTGAATCTATCATGGTTAGGGCGGATTAATTAAAATTAAGATGATCCTCCTCCCTCAAATTCTATATTTTTTTTAGATCTCTCCCTAAAAAAAAAAAAAAAAAGTGAGTGCTGCCACCCACCCCAGTGGCGGGAGATGAGCTACTTGAGAAGGGGGATGGAAGAGGGAGTACTGTCCACTGCCAAAATCTGCCCTCTAGATGGAAGGAGAGGATCAAAGCTCAGACAGCCCGATGGGAGAAAACATTCTCCAAGAATGACTTTGATGTGGGATGTGCCAGGAGTGCTCAACATCGAATTTGGCTAGCTGAAGATAAGCCTTTTCGTGAAAGGACCAGGCAAATTCCTTTGTGTGATCTGGTGGATCTTCGAGAACAGCTGGCTGAACTGAAGAGGTCAGTGGTCATTAAGGAGTCCAGGAGCCCTCATGCTTCCCTGATTGTGGTAGCTAGAAAGAAGAATGTGTCCCTTCGGATGTGCATTGACTACCGAACATTGAACCGAAGGACTACCCCAGATAAGTACACGACCCCCCGCATAGAAGAGGCCCTGCAATGCTTATCAGGGGCTAAATGGTTCAGTGCGCTGGATCTAAAGAGTGGATACTACCAGATACACATGCATCCAGATGACCGAGAAAAGACGGCTTTCATGATTCCTCTAGGGTTTTTCGAGTTTGACCGAATGCCACAAGGATTAACAGGGGCTCCTGACACTTTCCAGATTGATTGAGAACACTGCGGGTGATATGAACTTGATAGAAGTGCTAGTGTATCTTGATGATATCATCATGTTTGGCAGCATGTTGGAGGAGCATGAAGCTCAGCTGGAGAAAGTTTTCCAATGACTACACACCAAGGGACTGAAGCTGTCAGAGAAGTGTCAGTTCTACCAGACTTCGGTCACGTACCTGGGGCATGTGGTGTCAGCTGAGGGAATAGCTACGGACCCTCAGAGGTTGGAGGCTGTTACTTCCTGGCCTTGCCCAAGCACCGTCACTTTTCATTTTTGGGTTTCTGCTCTTACTATAGATTTGTGAAGAACTTCACAGATTGCCCAACAATTGAACGAGCTGTTACAGCAACAAACGGAGGGGGATCAGCAGAAAGCCCAGAAAGGAGGCCCCAGGAAGCCCCGTGAGTCTATTTAAGAGCAATGGACGGTGAAGTGTGAAAAGGACTTTTGAACAAATGAAGGAGAGCCTGGTTGAAGCACCGCTGTTGGCCTACGCTGATCCATCTAAACCAGGGATCCTCAAACTATGGCCCTCCAGCTGTTGCGGAACTACACATCCCATGAGGCATTGTAAAACTATCATTCACAGACAGAACTAGGTATGATGGGAATTGTAGTTTCTGAACATCCGGAGGGCCATAGTTTGAATATCCCTGATCTAAAGCATATGAATTGCATGTGGATGCCAGCAGAGATGGCCTTGTGGAGGGGTGTTGCATCAAGAGTTGGTGGGGGAGACTCCGCCCGGTGGCCTATGTGAGCCGCAGTCTCACACCCCCTGAAAAGAACTATCCTGTGCACAAATTGAGTTCTTGGCCCTCAAGTGGGCTGTGGTAGATAAGCTACATGACTATCTGTACGGAGCTACCTTTGTTGTGAAGACTGACAACAACCCCTTGACTTACCTACTTTCCACTGGCAAGCTGGATGTCACTAGACATCAGTGGCTGGCAGCCCTGCCTGAATTCCAGTTTAGCTTGAAATACTGACCAGGAGTGAGAAACAGATGCTGGCGCTCTCTCTCGAAGGCCTCACTTCACCAGTGCTGGCCAGAAGAGTTGGGTTAATTTACCCTTGGAAGGAGTACAGGCTGTGTCAAGGAGTAGAGTATAAACACAGAGGGGCCAAAGCTGTGGGAGTCACCCCTGCGGGAGTAACAAGATATTACTGTGATTTGACCCAAGTGCGTAGCCAAGAATTGCCTCAGCTGACAAGAGAGGATATGAGATGGGACCAACAAGAAGATCCGTTGGGGAGTCTGATAAAGGAAATTATTATCCACCCAGAACCTTCAGATACTGTTGAATAGCCCCATTGGAGGGGGCGAAAGTAGTCCATAGCATGGAAATGAATGTGGTTGGAAGATGGAGTCATATACCAAAGAGGTCCATCAGAAGAACCAGGAGGTGTTCAACTGTTCCTCCCTGAGACACCAACTAATCGCGTTGACCACTCTTCATGATGATCATGGTCACTTAGGCCCAGATAGAACTTTCAAGTTAGTCAGGAATCGATTTTACTGGCCGTCCATGAGAACTGAGGTGGAAAGCTACTATCGCTCTTGCATCGGATGCATTCAGAGGAAGACCTTACCAGGCAGGGTAGCCCCAATGGGCCATCTTTTAAACCAGGCACCAATGGAGTTGGTGTGCATTGAATTCTTGCGTTTGGAACCTGACCTGAGTGGACGAAGTAATGTCCTGGTTGTGACTAGGGATGAGCCGAACACCCCCCGGTTCGGTTCGCACCAGAACCCGCGAACGGACCGCAAGTTCGCACGAACGTTAGAACCCCATTGACGTCTATGGGACTCGAACGTTCGAAATCAAAAGTGCTCATTTTAAAGGCTAATTTGCATGGTATTGTCCTAAAAAGGGTTTGGGGACCCGGGTCCTACCCCAGGGGACATGTATCAATGCAAAAAAAACTTTTAAAAACGGCCGTTTTTTCGGGAGCAGTGATTTTAATGATGCTTAAAGTAAAAAAAAAAAAAGTGAAATATTCCTTTAAATATCGTACCTGGGGGGTGTCTATAGTATGCCTGTAAAGTGACGCGTGTTTCCCATGTTTAGAACAGTCCCTGCACCAAATGTCATTTTTAAAGGAAAAAATCTCATTTAAAAACTGCTTGCGGGTTTAATGTCATGTCGGGTCATGGCAATATGGATGAAAATCAGTGAGACAAACGGCATGGGTACCCCCCAGTCCATTACCAGGCCCTTTGGGTCTTGTATGGATATTAAGGGGAACCCCGCACCCAAATTAAAATAAGGAAAGGTCCCTATATACTCTGAACAGCAGTATACAGGCGGTGCAAACAAGACAGGGACTGTAGGTTTGTTGTTAAGTAGAATCTGTTTGTAATTTTGAACATTTTTAATGTGTTTAGCTCCAGCCAAAAAATCTTTTCTAAGCTTTTTGGAAAACATAGGGAAGGGTTATCACCCCTGTGACATTTGTTTTGCGTCTTTCCTCCTCTTCAGAAGATTTCACCTCACTTTTTTGTCCCAATGAAAAATGTTTTTTGAAAATTTGTGTTTTTTTGTGGAACAAGGATTGGAAAGCATCAGTGGAAAGGAAAAATTGTTTTCCCATATTAACTCTTACAGGAGAGAATTTCCCTTCCTTAGGGGTAGATTTCATCTCACTTCCTGTTGTCTCCTTCCGTTTGCAAGTAGGAGTCGTTTGTAAGTTAGATGTTTGAAAGTAGGGTCCTGCCCTATATACTCAGCAGAAATTTGGGCCTTAGGTGTTGCTGTGGCCAAAACACTGTAAGCCCTCACAGGGCCCTGCTGTGAAATATTAGATCAAGAATTGTAATTACATGCCCCTGTTGAACAGGAGCTGAAAAATTAGGCCTTAGGCACTGGTGCTGGTGCCACAACACTGCAACCCCTCACAGACACTCTAGTTGGAACGCAGGAACGAGCCCTGCTGCAAAGTATTGCATCAAAAATTGTAATTACACGCCCCTGTTAGACAGGGGCAGAAAAATTGGGTCTTAGGCACTGGTGCTGGTGCCACAACACTGCAACCCCTCACAGACACTCTAGTTGAAACGCAGGAACAAGCCCTGCTGCAAAGTATTGCATCAAAAATTGTAATTACACGCCCCTGTTAGACAGGGGCTGAAAAATTGGGTCTTAGGCACTGGTGCTGGTGCCACAACACTGCAACCCCTCACAGACACTCTAGTTGGAATGCAGGAACGAGCCCTGCTGCAAAGTATTACATCAAAAATTGTAATTACACGCCCCTGTTAAACAGGGGCTGAAAAATTGTGCCTTAGGCACTGGTGGTGGCGCCCAGAACCAAAAATGTTCTTACAAGCTATCAGCGTGATGATTGAGGAGGAAGAGGATAATTACTCAGGGATAGTCACTCAGCATCAGCATAGGCAGTCTTTGAAGGGATCTGAGATTTCAAAAAAAATTATTCGGTTACATCTGCATCAGGTGCTTGGTAGCTGGTGGTGATCCAAGACTGATTCATTTTTATGAAGGTCAGCCGATCGACCGAGTCGGTGGACAGACGCACCCTGTGATCGGTTACCACGCCTCCAGCAGCACTGAATGTGCGTTCCGAAAGAACGCTGGATGCAGGACAGGCCAGTAGCTCAATTGCATACTGTGCAAGCTCTGGCCAGTGATCCATCCTCAAGACCCAGTAACCCAGAGGATTTTCGGTGGGAAAGGTGTCCAAGTCTGATCTTGCCCCTAGGTATTCCTGCACCATGTAAAACAGACGCTGGCGATGGTTGCTGGAACCGATCATACCTTGGGGCTGCGGACCAAAAAATTGTCTGAACGCATCGGTCAGACGGCCACCTTCTCCACCGCTCCTTCTTTGACTGACCGAAGCCTCAGCAACACGTTGTCCAGAAACAGGAGTTTGTAACCTCCCAGTCTCTGGGAACGCGTTGCACAGACCTTTCTGCAAGGCCTCCCGAAGATGTTTCATCCTCTGCTCCCTCTGCGATGGCAAGATAAGGTCCGCAACCTTACCCTTGTAACGTGGATCAAGGAGGGTTGCCAGCCAGTATTGGTCCTTCTCCTTGATACCACGAATACGAGGATCCTTACGCAGGCTTTGCAGGATCAGGGAGGCCATGCAGCGTAGGTTTGCTGAGGCATTCGGTCCGGAGTCCTCTGGGTCACTAAGGACAACAACGTCCGCAGCCACCTCCTCCCAGCCACGTACAAGTCCATGTGTTCCTTGGGACTGATCCCTTAAAGACTGCTGATGCTGAGTGCCAGGCTCCACCTCCATACTGACACAATCTTCCTCCTCCTCCTCCTCCTCCTCCTCGTCCTCTTCCTGTGTGATCGGCGGGCACGCAGGAACACTGTCTGGATAAAGGGGGCCTTGAGAGCTAAGGAAGTCCTCCTCTTCCTGCCTCTGTTCTGCCTCAAGTGCCCTGTCCATTATTCCACGCAGCGTGTGCTCCAACAGGTGGACAAGGGGGACAGTGTCACTGATGCATGCACTGTCAGTGCTCACCATCCTCGTGGCCTCCTCGAATGGTGACAGGACAGTGCATGCATCCCTGATCATGGCCCACTGGCGTGGGGAAAAAAAACCAAGGTCCCCTGACCCTGTCCTGGTGCCATAGTCGCACAGGTACTCATTGATGGCCCTCTGCTGCGTGTGCAGCCGCTGCAGCATGGCCAACGTCGAGTTCCACCTGGTGGGCATGTCACAGATTAGGCGGTTCTTGGGCAGGTTAAACTCCTTTTGGAGGTCCGTCAGCCGAGCACTGGCATTATATGACCGGCGGAAATGCACACAGACTTTCCTGGCCTGCCTCAGGACATCCTGTAAGCCCGGGTACCTGCCCAAGAACCGCTGCACCACCAAGTTAAGGACGTGAGCCAAACAGGGCACATGGGTCAGTTGTCCCTGTCGGAGGGCAGAGAGGAGGTTGGTGCCATTGTCGCAAACCACCATTCCTGCCTTAAGTTGGCGTGGCGTCAACCACCTCTGAACCTGCCCCTGCAGAGCTGACAGAACCTCTGCCCCAGTGTGGCTCCTGTCCCCCAAGCACACCAGCTCAAGCACCGCATGGCATCTTTTGGCCTGCGTACTTGCGTAGCCCCTTGAACGCCTACGGAGCACCGCTGGTTCCGAGGAAGAGGCCATGGAGGAAGAAGAAGAGGAGGGGGTGGAGGAGAGAGGTGTGTCACAATCAGCATTTTGGAGGCGTGGTGGCGGAACAACCTCCAACACTACTGCACCTTGTCCTGCATCCTTCCCAGCTGCCAGCAGAGTCACCCAATGCGCCGTGAAACTTAAGTAACGTCCCTGTCCATGCCTGCTGGACCATGAGTCAGCGGTAATATGCACCTTACCGCTGACCGCCCTGTCCAGCGAGGCATGGACATTGCCTTCCACATGCCGGTAGAGAGCCGGAATCGCCTTCCGTGAGAAAAAGTGGCGTTTGGGTACCTGCCACTGAGGAACCGCACATTCCACAAACTCACGGAAGGGGGCAGAGTCTACCAACTGAAAAGGCAGCAGTTGAAGTGCTAGCAATTTTGCCAAGCTAGCATTCAACCGCTGGGCATGTGGATGGCTGGGAGCAAACTTCTTTCGGCGGTGCAGCAGCTGGGGCAGGGAAATTTGCCTGGTACAATCTGACGTCGGTGTACCAAAAGCAGATTGCCCATAAGTACTTGGCTGTGACACACCTAATTCTACACCTTCATTCCTCTCACTGCAGGTCGCAGAGAGGACTGAAGGTCTAGTGGGGTTGGAAATCTCAGCTGATGAGGAGCAAGGAGAGATCGTCTTTGTTCTTTGGTGTGGGTCTTTTAGATACGCTTGCCAACGAACTGCATGGCAGGTCAACATATGTCTGGTCAAGCATGTGGTACCCAAGCGGGAGATGTTTTGGCCACGCGAGATACGCTTGAGACATATATTGCAAATAGCAGCGGTGCGATCTGATGCACTCGTCTCAAAAAAGGCCCACACCAAAGAACTTTTTGAATAACGCGCAGAGACTGCAGCGCCCTGCACATGTGGAGCTTTGGGGTGTGATGCAGTCAATGTGCTGCCCTTAGGCTGGCCCCTGGAGGGCATCCTGCCTAGTTGGTGATGTGCCACCTCCTCCTCCTCCTCCTCCTCCTCCTCCTCCTCCTCCTCTCTCCTATCAGGCACCCACGTTGAGTCAGTGACCTCATCATCCCCTCCCTCCTCATCACTGGAGCAAACCTGGCAGTATGCTGCAGCAGGGGGAGCATGACTGCCAGATTGCTGTCCTTCTTGGGCACCCCCTCTGTCCGTGCTCATGTTACTGCCTTCATTGAGCTCAGTATCATCATCAGAGCCTTCCAAACGCTGGGCATCCTCCTGGAGCATGTACCCAACACTGTGGTCAAACAGTTCGAGGGAATCCTCAGGAGGACATGGTGGGGCTAGGGAAGGAGTCACTGATGACATTGAGCTGAGGGAAGAGGCCGCTGCTTTGCCAGACAAAGCACCCTGGGCATGGGTGAGAGAGGATGAGGAGGATGAGGACGGCTTGGTCATCCACTCGACCAAGTCTTCCGCATGTTGCGGCTCAACACGGCCAGCTGCCGAAAAAAAGGCCAAGCGTGTCCCATGGCCACGTGCAGATGAGGATGCACCGTCTCCACGACCAGCACTAGACACAGAGCCTGCTTGCCCTCTCTTATTGGCTTGTGACTGTCTGCCTCTCCTTCTTGGCCTTCCAGACATACTAATGGCCTGTAGCTGCACTAAGCTGGGATAGAACACCTGTAATTTTCTTCAGGTAGCTTTATATACTGTAACCAGACAAGCCTGCCTGTCAGTAGGAAGATAACAGGAACGGATCTAGCTGAACACTGTGAGCAGGACGTACTGCACTAAATGTATATAGCAGGAACGGATCTAGCTGAACACTGTGAGCAGGACGCACTGCACTGAATGTAAATAGCAGGAACGGATCTAGCTGAACACTGTGAGCAGGACGCACTGCACTGAATGTAAACAGCAGGAACGGATGTAGCTAAACACTGTGAGCAGGACGCACTGCACTGAATGTAAATAGCAGGAACGGATCTAGCTGAACACTGTGAGCAGGACGCACTGCACTGAATGTAAATAGCAGGAACGGATCTAGCTGAACACTGTGAGCAGGACGCACTGCACTGAATGTAAATAACAGGAACGGATCTAGCTGAACACTGTGAGCAGGACACACTGTACTAAATGTAAATAGTCTAGCTGCCTGACCGTGGTACTAATAGGATCAAAAAGAACACCTGTAATTTTCTTCAGGTAGCTTTATATACTGTAACCAGACAAGCCTGCCTGTCAGTAGGAAGATAACAGGAACGGATCTAGCTGAACACTGTGAGCAGGACGTACTGCACTAAATGTATATAGCAGGAACGGATCTAGCTGAACACTGTGAGCAGGACGCACTGCACTGAATGTAAATAGCAGGAACGGATCTAGCTGAACACTGTGAGCAGGACGCACTGCACTGAATGTAAATAGCAGGAACGGATCTAGCTGAACACTGTGAGCAGCACGCACTGCACTGAATGTAAATAGCAGGAACGGATCTAGCTGAACACTGTGAGCAGGACGCACTGCACTGAATGTAAATAGCAGGAACGGATCTAGCTGAACACTGTGAGCAGGACGCACTGCACTGAATGTAAACAGCAGGAACGGATGTAGCTAAACACTGTGAGCAGGACGCACTGCACTGAATGTAAATAGCAGGAACGGATCTAGCTGAACACTGTGAGCAGGACGCACTGCACTGAATGTAAATAGCAGGAACGGATCTAGCTGAACACTGTGAGCAGCACGCACTGCACTGAATGTAAATAGCAGGAACGGATCTAGCTGAACACTGTGAGCAGGACGCACTGCACTGAATGTAAATAGCAGGAACGGATCTAGCTGAACACTGTGAGCAGGACGCACTGCACTGAATGTAAATAACAGGAACGGATCTAGCTGAACACTGTGAGCAGGACACACTGTACTAAATGTAAATAGTCTAGCTGCCTGACCGTGGTACTAATAGGATCAAAAAGAACACCTGTAATTTTCTTCAGGTAGCTTTATATACTGTAACCAGACAAGCCTGCCTGTCAGTAGGAAGATAACAGGAACGGATCTAGCTGAACACTGTGAGCAGGACTTACTGCACTAAATGTATATAGCAGGAACGGATCTAGCTGAACACTGTGAGCAGGACGCACTGCACTGAATGTAAATAGCAGGAACGGATCTAGCTGAACACTGTGAGCAGGACGCACTGCACTGAATGTAAATAGCAGGAACGGATCTAGCTGAACACTGTGAGCAGGACGCACTGCACTGAATGTAAACAGCAGGAACGGATGTAGCTAAACACTGTGAGCAGGACGCACTGCACTGAATGTAAATAGCAGGAACGGATCTAGCTGAACACTGTGAGCAGGACGCACTGCACTGAATGTAAATAGCAGGAACGGATCTAGCTGAACACTGTGAGCAGCACGCACTGCACTGAATGTAAATAGCAGGAACGGATCTAGCTGAACACTGTGAGCAGGACGCACTGCACTGAATGTAAATAGCAGGAACGGATCTAGCTGAACACTGTGAGCAGGACGCACTGCACTAAATGTAAATACCAGGAACGGATCTAGCTGAACACTGTGAGCAGGACGCACTGCACTGAATGTAAATAGCAGGAACGGATCTAGCTGAACACTGAGCAGGACGCACTGCACTGAATGTAAATAGCAGGAACGGATCTAGCTGAACACTGTGAGCAGCACGCACTGCACTGAATGTAAATAGCAGGAACGGATCTAGCTGAACACTGTGAGCAGGAAGCACTGTACTGAATGTAAATAGCAGGAACGGATCTAGCTGAACACTGTGAGCAGGACACACTGCACTGAATGTAAATAGTCTAGATAGAAGATAACAGGAACGGATCTAGCTAAACTGAATACAGTGTATATATATATATATGCAACACCTGGGATGCATATATATACACAATACACTGTAAGTGCAGCTAACTGACTGACTGTTCTGCCTAATCTATCTAACTCAAATCAAATGACACTGTCTCTCTCTCTCTCTATCGCTCAGCACACCGGAACACACACTACACAGGGCCGCCGTGCAGGCGGCCTTATATAGTGTGGGGTGTGTACTAAATCCCCTGAGCCATAATTGGCCAAAGCCACCCTGGCTTTGGCCAATTACAGCTCTCTCTACTGACGGCGCTGTGATTGGCCAAGCATGCGGGTCATAGTGCATGCTTGGCCAATCATCAGCCAGCAATGCACTGCGATGCCGCAGTGAATTATGGGCCGTGACGCGCCACACGAATTTGGCGCGAACGGCCCATATCGTTCGCAATTCGACGGACGGTCGAACAGCCGATGTTCGAGTCGAACATGGGTTCGACTCGAACACGAAGCTCATCCCTAGTTGTGACAGATCATTTTACCCAATATGCTCAAGCTTTCCCCACTAGGGGCCAACAAGCCAGTACTGTAGCAAAAAAAACTCTAGTGGAGAAGTTCTTCGTTCGTTATGGGTTTCCTCAGCGGCTACATTTGGATCAAGGTCGGGATTTTGAGAGCAAGCTGATCAGAAGATTATGTGAAATCTTAAGTATAAAGAAATCCAGAACTACTCCCTACCATCCTCAATGGGATACACAACTTGAGCGTTTCAACAGTACCTTGTTGAACATGTTGGGAACCCTTCTTTTGGAGAAGAAACAGCATTGAGGGGACCATATAGCTGCAGTGGTTCATGCTTACAATAGCACCTCAAATGATTCTACTGGGTACTCCCCCTACAGGTTAATGTTAAGAAGAGAAGCTCATTTACCAGTGGATCTGGCCTTTGGAACATCATTCGATCACACCTCTCAGGCCTCCTATTGGGGGGTATGTTGACAGACTTCGAAAGAATCTAAAAGTGGCTTATGAGAAAGCCTCTACCATCAGAGAACAGTGGAAAAAGAAAAACTTTGATCTCAGAGTGAGAGTTCAGGATTTACAACCTGGAGATGGAGTGTTGTTGTGCAATCTAGGTATGCCTGGGAAACATAAGCTGGCTGATTGATGGCGTTCTCAACCCTACATTGTAATCGACTACCTTGGCTCCCTGTGTACCAGATTAGGCCTGAATGGAAGACTGACCCTCTGAAGACTTGGCATCGAAACCATTTGCTGCCCATATCTGAGGCTGTCCGAGTACCCCCATCCTCTTGCTTAGAGACCCATCAGTCCCCTAGGCTGAGGGAAAACTTGCCCACCCATGCTCCCAGAAGAGGAGAGCAATGACAAGGAATTAACGCTTGATTGGTTGTGGGTTTCTCCTTTGGAAGACAATCCCATCACCCCTGGGACTGAGGAAGAAGACAGTCAGGGGACACCCTTTAGGTGGGAGACACATATCCCCTTGCAGGAAATTGAAACACCAGATCTTCACTCACTGTGAGGAGACGAGGAAGTCAAGATGGAATTAAATAAAGTACCATATTTAATCGGCGTATAACAAGCGCCGGCGTATAACATGCACCCCAAGTTTAGGAGGGAATTTTAAGGAAAAAAAAAAAAAAAAAAATTACATTTAAATGTCCATCTGCACAGCGTCCGTCTGCAGCCTTGCAAGTGTCCGTCTGCAGCCTTGCAAGTGTCCGTCTGCAGCCTTGCAAGTGTCCGTCTGCAGCCTTGCAAGTGTCCGTCTGCAGCCTTGCAAGTGTCCGTCTGCAGCCTTGCAAGTGTCCGTCTGCAGCCTTGCAAGTGTCCGTCTGCAGCCTTGCAAGTGTCCGTCTGCAGCCTTGCAAGTGTCCGTCTGCAGCCTTGCAAGTGTCCGTCTGCAGCCTTGCAAGTGTCCGTCTGGAGCCTTGCAAGTGTCCGTCTGGAGCCTTGCAAGTGTCCGTCTGGAGCCTTGCAAGTGTCCGTCTGGAGCCTTGCAAGTGTCCGTCTGGAGCCTTGCAAGTGTCCGTCTGGAGCCTTGCAAGTGTCCGTCTGGAGCCTTGCAAGTGTCCGTCTGGAGCCTTGCAAGTGTCCGTCTGGAGCCTTGCAAGTGTCCGTCTGGAGCCTTGCAAGTGTCCGTCTGCAGCCTTGCAAGTGTCCATCTGGAGCCTTGCAAGTGTCCATCTGGAGCCTTGCCCAGTGTCATTGCAGTTTGAAAATGGCGCCGCCGGCGCCGAGATACATAGAGCCGGTCCTCAGCTCTTTTTGGCTCCTCTCGTAGTCCCGCCCAGTCACGCCCTATGAGGGACATAACACAGGTCCAATGGCAGGACTGGGCGTGACTGAGCGGAGCCGAGCGCCGCTCATATACATATATAGCCGAGTGTACTCGGCTAGGTTCAGCTAGCGCCGCTCAGTCACGCCCAGTCCCTGTGTTATGTCCATCATAGGGCGGGACTGGGCGTGACTGAGTGGAGCTAGCCGAGCACACTCAGCTATGTATGTATATCGGAGGCCGGCGCTCGCTCCGCACAATCAGCAGGGGGGGGGGGGGAAATCGGCAGGGATTGGCGTATAAACACACACACACACAATTTTCCCCTGATTTTAAAAGGGGAAAAAAAGTGCGTGTTAAACACCGAT
The DNA here is from genome assembly GCA_037952925.1 of Lithobates clamitans. Taxonomy (NCBI): domain Eukaryota; kingdom Metazoa; phylum Chordata; class Amphibia; order Anura; family Ranidae; genus Lithobates; species Lithobates clamitans. Next base: position 5,379,833 of record JBBGZY010001104.1, read on the forward strand.
AAATAAGGTATCTAGTGAGATGGGGACTCCCACTCCTCCTACTAATACAGCAGAGAGAGAGACTGTTCCTGAACCAGAACCTGAATCCGGATGTAGTTTTGGGGAACAGAATGGGGACTGGAACCCCTGGAAATAATCTACTCCAGATTGAGACGGAAGATAGGCCCTCTAAAAAGACTGACGTCTGATACATTTAGAGAAAATTCTGATGAACTTAAACCTACCGATGAATTTTCCATTCAAGTCTTGCCTCCTTTATTGAACCTTTAGTAAAGGATGACCTTGATCCACCTCCTGACACTACTGGGAGGGCCACTGACTTGTTATTTACCTGTCACAAAATTAATATGACTTCGCCTGATAATGTTTATAATTTACTGTTAGATCCTTCTTTGGGTCAGTTGGCTGTTGCAACTTCTAGTTTGTCAGATGATTAATCATTCATTTTCTTATGATACAGTAAGATCCCACAGGTTGTGTTCTGTCTTCAGGGACCAAAGTGGGGGGAGGATGTAGCAATGTGGACTACAATTGCAAAGTACAGGGATTCTCTGGTATTTCTATATATCGCATGTCTCTCTAGTGTCCAGCGCTACTAGCTGACATCATATTTGTGAGCCAAACTAAAGGGATTGTGGGGTTAGTAGTTCCTCTGTCAGGGCTGGGCTCAGCCCTTCCTTCTCTGAGCTGGCCGCTCAGCTGTCGGCTAATTGTCAGCTCCCATCTCTCTCCACAGTTACTCAGCTGTTGTTCATATCCTGCTAGTCAGTCCTGCCTACTTAAGCCGTCCAGTCCAGAGGGTCTCTGCCTTCGCCTTGGTCAACATCACAAGAAACATCTCCTGCGTTCCTGTTTAAAGACTGGCTTTGCTGACATCTCTTCTGGCTCCAGATCCTGCTTGCTGTTCCACTACTTTGATCCCCGACTTCTGGCTTGGCTGACTATCCATTCCGGTTACTGAACTCTGGCTATGTTTTGACTACATTTGTTCTTTTTATTTTTAATATTAAGTGCGATTTAACTTTACTTCTGTCTCAGGCCGATTTCATGGTTTCTGACAGTAGGCGAAGGCCATGAATTCAGAAGATGCAGTCAATCCACTTGTTGGTAATATTTTTTCCAGATTGAATGAACTGGATCACCGCATGGATCAGTTCGCCATGGTGTTACAAACGCTCCTGAGTCGCACGACTCACCTGCATTCTCCCACTGTGGCCGCCACCGTACAAACTATGTTGCAGGCTGATCCTGCTGCTGCGCCAGTCTCTGTGCAGGCACCCGCCTCAAGTGTTACCTCTATAAGAGGTATGTCTGGTTCCACTCCGCTTTCCCATCGATTTGGGGGTGGTCCAGTCCAATGCAGAGGGTTTCTCAACCAGGTTGAGATATACTTTGAGATGCTGCCCCAGGCATTTCCCACTGACAGAAGCAAAAGTAGGTTTCATGATATCTTTGCTTTCTGAGAGAGCCTTGGCAAAACCTCTATGGGAGACGCAAAAACCTGTTGTCTTGAGTTCCCCTGAGTTTGTGGCTTCGTTTTAAAGGGTATTTGATGTTCCTGTATGCTTTAGTGCCTCATGTCCATCGAACAGAGTACGAGAACTGTTACCGACTACGCCATTGAATTCCGTACTCTGGCAGTAAAGGTTGCGTGGAACAATGCGGCCCTCGTGGCTTCTTTTTCTCATGGTGTCTTGGATACCATCAAGGATGAGATAGCAGCCCGGGATATACCCACTGAGCTGAAGAAGTTGATCACGTTTGCCATCCTCAATCCAGACTCAGAGAGACTCTTTTAAAGGAGCGCTTGTGGAAGCCTCCTGTACATTTGTCTCCGAGCTTTGCAGTCCCACCCATGCCTCCCTCACCTCCCATGCCTCCTGGTACCGAGTCAGTCAGTGAAGGTGAACCCATGCACTTGGGTTTCACGCGTCTCTCTGCAGATTAGAGAACCTTTAGGAGGAGGGAGAGATTGTGCCTTTATTGTGGTCAGACAGGTCACTTTTTGAAGTCTTACCCATCCAGTGAACGCCAGAACCTTGAGGTCCTGTCACAGACAGACCTTAGGTGCCGTTGTTTCATCCCCAGTTATCCAAAGGATAAGCCCCTGGTTTCAGTTATACGTTCTTGGGCTGAGTTGTCCGTCGAGATACAAGCGCTAATAGACTGGGGCTGCAGGCCTGTTCATTGATGCTGCCTTTGTATTGAAGCACTCGATTCCGCTGCAGCTGCGTGACACTCCACTTGCCATTGTGGCTCTTGACGGGAGATCTCTACAGCCTGCTCATGAGACGGTTCCGTTGTCCATGGCCGTAGGGGCTCTTCACCATGAGATAATCCAATTCCAAGTTAATTTCCTCACCTAAGTTTCTGCTGGTTATTGGTTATCCTTGGCTACAGAGGCACAACCCCTCTTTTGAGTGACTCCAGCTGAGGTTCTCTCCTGGTCACCACAATGCAGTGAGACATGCTTCCAGATGGTAGCCAAGGTTCTGTGCACCTCTTCACTCTCCTCCCTGCCAAAGGAGTACCGCGATCTTAGCGATGTCTTTGACAAAGGTCAAGCCGGTAGTTTGCCTCCACACCGGCCATATGATTGGGCAATTGGCCTTCAACCTGGAGCCATACCCCCTCGTGGCCGTGTTTACCCTTTGTTGGTTTTGGAGGATAAGGCAATGGAGGAGTATGTTGCAGACGCACTTTCTCGAGGTTTAATCTGCAAATACTCCTGCTGGTGCTGGTTTCTTCTTTATGAAGAAGAAGAGTGGTGAACTGAAACCTTGTATTGATTATAGGGGTCTCAATCGTTTCACGATTAAGAATGCCTATCCGATTCCATTGATTACAGAGTTATTTGACCGCCTGAAGGGAGCAACGGTTTTCACGAAGATTTGAGAGGGGCACACAATCTCCTGAGAATAAGGGGGGGGGGGAGATGAGTGAGAAAACGCGTTTAATACCAGAACAGGCCATTATGAGTACCTCGTAATGCCTTTTGGCCTTTGTAACACCCTGGCAGTTTTCCAGGAATTTATTAACAATGTCCTCTGAGAAATGTTGCAGTTATGTGTGGTGGTTTATCTCGATGATATCCTCATATTTTTCAAGTCCCTGGAGAGCCACCACACAGATGTCTGTCGTGTGCTTCAGAAACTAAGAGAGAACGATCTCTATTGTAAACTGGAGAAATGCGAGTTCCATTGTGAACAGGTTAAATTCCTGGGCTGTGTCATTTCCACTGCTGGTTTTTCGATGGACCCAGAGAAACTTTCGGCAGTCCTACAGTGGCCCCGACCTGTGGGTTTATGTCCTCTGCAGCGTTTTCTGGGCTTTGCAAACTATTATTGGAAGTTTATTCCTAACTGCTAGTCTCTGGTCAAGCCCCTGACTGATATAACCAGAAAGGACGGTAACCCACAGAGTTGGTCCCTGGAGTCCATTAAGGCCTTTGAGAGTCTCAAGGCTGCCTTTGTTTCTGCTCCTGTGTTGGCACATCCTGATCCCACGTTACCTTTTATCCTTGAGGATGCTGCTTCTTGGACTGGTGTTGGCGCCCTTCTGAATCAACGTCCTACCTCAGAGCGCTATGCATCCTTGTGGCTACTTTTCCAAGAAATTGTCACCTGCGGAGTGCAATTACGAGATTGGTGACAGAGAGCTGTTGGCGATCATTTTAGCCCTGAAAGTATGGAGACATCTCCTCAAAGGTACCACTGTACCATAAGAATCTCACATTCTTGTCTGGTGCTAAATGCCTTTCTCCCAGAAAGGAGCGATGGGCTCTTTTCTCGTCACATTTCACGACAATTTTCCTCCACTTCCAAGTTGGAGTCGGTTCTGGTTACTGCGATTCCTCCTGATCGTATTCTGGCTATGGTGTCTCACTTCTCCTTTGAGTGACAAAATTCTTACTGCTCAGGTCCATGCTCTACCTGAGAAACCTCGTGACTGCTGCTTTGTTCCAGAGAGTCTCCGTACTGCCGTGCAGACCTACCATTCTCCCAAGGTTGCTGGCCACCCTGAGAGGAATCAACTCGTTTGGGCCATTTCCCAACAATTCTGGTGGTTTAGTCTATTTGCTGATGTAACTGCCTTCGTAGCTGCCTGTTCCATGTGTGCTCAGAGTAAGACTCCATGACACCTTCCAGTGGGCCTCCTACAACCCATACCCAATTCCATTTTTGCTTAGGAGATCTTTCGCTTACATGGGCTACCCAAGGCGATTGTCTTGGATAGGGGTAGTCAGTTTGCGTCCTGGTTCTGGCGAGCCATTTGTGCACAGTTGGGAATTCAGGTTGCTTTCTCCTCTACGCATCACCCGCGGTCTAATGGGGCCACAGAACGAGCCAATCAGCCCTTGGAGAAATTCCTACATTGCCATATTTCTGACCATCAGATCAACTGATCAAATGTCCTAAGAAAGGGGAATTGGCGCTGTTCTGCTATATGTGCATTAAATGTGGTTCCTATAAAAATGAATTGTATGCAAGTGCAACAAATGTGCTCTTAAAAACTATAATTCAGTGCAAAAAAGCTCCACCAACCAATGCTATACAATAAGGTGCAATGTGCTGAAATAAATTTATCTATATCTATCTATCTATCTATCTCCAAAGATTAAAATCTCTAAACATTCCAAGTAAGAAGAAAAAAAACTTGTGATGTACTTATTAAACAAACAATTAGACTATCTTTTGTAAAGTCCCCAACGTAAATACGCGAAAAAGTCCAAATCACTGATCAAGTGATAGATAGAGATATAGATATAGATATATATATATATATATATATATATATATACTGAAAGGATTTTTTACAAAGTGAAAACAATGTCCCAATAGTTCGTATGCAGAAAAATTCTTGAATGTGTCCTTCTGATGAAAAGACTGTAAAATTAGTGTAGCAAGTGTTCCCCAACTTCCACTACACCCCCACTCGTGCTCTCACTCACCGAACCGCCCAACCCCTGCAGGGGTAAAAGGCATGCAGATAGACTCCAGCGGTGTTGAATCCAGGAAAAACGGTCCTCAGCCCACTTTGGTGTATCCTTCTATGATGTTACAGTATTCCCAGTGTTAAACATCCATATGCATCAAAAAAGAGATATATCTCATAGCGTGAGTCCGTAAAAAGTGGATAAGGTAATAAAAAAAAAAACTTTAAAACAGGAGCTAACACTGTTCCACAAGCCGGTTCAGAGCCTGGAGGGCAGCGTGGTTGAGCATGCGTTCCACCGCCCGCCTTCCTGAAACTGGAAGACTCCACGTAAATCAGACAAGAGATTGACGTATGCGTATCACGAGGCCACGCCTTATGCGTTTCGTCATTAAGACATCATCTGTGGTGACAAAACGGGTAAGGCGTGGCCTCGTGATACGCATACGTCAATCTCTTGTCTGGTTTACGTGGGAGTCTTCCGGTTTCAGGCAGGCGGTGGAACGTACGCTCAACCACGCTGCCCTCCAGGCTCTGAACCGGCTTGTGGAGCAGTGTTAGCTCCTGTTTTAAAGTTTTTTTGATTAACCTAATAAATCCACTTTTTACGGACTCACGCTATGAGATATATCTCTTTTTTGATGCATATGGATGTTTAACACTGGGGATACCGTAACATCATAGAAGGATACACCAAAGTGGGCTGAGGAACATTTTTCCTGGATTCAACACCGCTGGAGTCTATCTGCATGCCTTTTACCCCTGCAGGGGTTGGGCAGTCCGGTGAGTGAGAGCACGAGTGGGGGTGTAGTGGAAGTTGGGGAACACTTGCTACACTAATTTTACAGTCTTTTCATCAGAAGGACACATTCAAGAATTTTTCTGCATACGAATATTTTGGGACATTGTTTTCACTTTGTAAAAAATCCTTTCAGTATATATATTTTTTTTATCGCTTGATCTGTGATTTGGACTTTTTCGCGTATTTACGTTGGGGACTTTACAAAAAATAGTCTAATTATTTAATAAGTACATCACAAGTTTTTTCTTCTTACTTGGAATGTTTACAGATTTTTTTTTTTTTTTTCCAGCACATTGCACCTTATTGTATAGCTTTGGTTGGTGGAGCTTTTTTGCACTGAATTAGTTTTTAAGAGCACATTTGTTGCACTTACATACAATTCATTTTTATATGAACCACATTTAATGCACATATAGCAGAACAGCGCCAATTCCCCTTTCTTAGGACATTTGATGATTTGAATTTCACCTAGGTGATATTCTGTATAGGGGGGCTGCAGTTCTCTCTTTTCCCTTTTTTCCTAAGCGCAGAACTATTGTTATTCATTATATCAACTGGTCAGACCTCTTACCATGGGCAGAGTTTGCTCACAACAGTGCCTTGAATACTGCTTCCTGATTGTCCCCGTTTATGGCGAATTATGGTCTCCAACCTTCCATGTTGCCTGACTTGTTTGTTCCGCAGAGTATTGCTGAGTTGGAGGAGCATCGCTGTGGGCTTCGTTTCACTTGGGCACAAGTCCAGGAGGCTTTGCGTCATGATAATGATAGGTACAGACTCCATGCTGACAGCAGATGACTGCCTGCGCCTTTTTACCAGGTTGGGGACGGGGTCTGGCTGTCATCTCGCAACCTCCGACTTCGTGTTCCCTCACTGAAGTTTACACCTCGGTTTATTGGGCCTTTCCGTATTCTTCGCAGAATTAACCCAGTGGCTTACACATTAGACCTTCCTTCTAATATGCATATTTCAAATGTATTTCATGTCTCCTTAATAAAACCTTTGGTCTGAAACCCCTTTACCACCTCAGTGCCACGTCCTCACCCTGTACAGGTTGAGAACCATGAGAAATATGAAGTACAGTCCATTGTTGACTCCCGTAGGTGCATACAGTACCTGGTGCATCGGAAGGGGTATGGTCCGGAGTAACGCTCTTGGGTCTCATCCTCGGACGTACATGCCCCTGTCCTCCTCTGCGATTTCCATAGACATTTTCCCCTCAAGCCTGGTGGTCCTCCGAGGGGGAATTTTTAATTCTATGGAGTGCGCTATAAGCATCTGATTGCTGCAATTGTAAGTTTTGTATGTAATAGATTTGTGCATTGTAATATTATCTGTGAATGACATGTATAGGCATTGACTGTTTGTATTTATTTCATAGAGTGTCTATATCCTATCTATCCCTGAGGAAGGAGTATCTCTAGTAGACTTCGAAATGCATCTGGGGAAGAATCAATTTAATTTACCTCAACTATTTGCATTATCAGTAATGGTTGCTATGTACACTCCATGATCTATGTTTTAATCTATGTATTTTCAATAAAATATATGACTATTTTTCTATTTAATTGATTTGTGACATTTACCCAAGTGCCGTTAAAGTCCTACCCAAAGTGGGACTCCACTCTTTATATATCTTTATATATCTTTATATTTGGATGTTGGCACCGTGAAACAATCACTGCTACCTTTTCATTTTCTATTAAGCCTGGTCTCTCATTAGGATTAAAGGTTAAATAGGCCAGCCTGGATTTCCCCTTTAGAAGTTTGCCAGAACACTTAACCTTTGCTTCTCCTTTCAGGTCCAAGTAGTATTCTATTGTACATATGTGTATATAATATACTGTTATCTACAAACTATCTTGCCTTGTGTTATTGTATGGGGATTCCTCTACTGAGCTAGGACTGTTACCCAAAGCTCAGTAGATCTATTGTCTCATCTATGTAACAATATCCTCTTTGAATTGTTCCAGTAAACTTTAATTGAATAAAAACGCACTGAGTTGTTTGCCTTATTACTTTAAGGTGGTGCAAGATGTCTGAACCCAGAGTGTCAGGTGGGTTGGAATGTTCACAAGGTCATGGCAGTGCAGATGAGCAGGTAAATCCAAGCAGTCCCCAAGGGGGTCATGCTACACGTTTACATATTTTGTAAATATTTCTCACTGCCAAATTGATCGAGATGGGTAAATACACATCCGGGAGGCATGAGGATGGTCATAACTCAATCTTGATTATTTTGATGTCGGCTTTGATTTGCCATATGATTTTTTTACTATGGTTTTATCAAAAACAAACAAACAAACAAAAGAACACCATCAAGGATTAGATGATCCTGTACTGCAAGGTTGAAAAAAGGTTTTGATGGAAAATGTCTCGCTTCGCTATGGTTACCAGATGAGTATGTACCATGCCTTAATTAAAGCATGTACATCCATAATCGCAGTTATATGTAAGAGATGCCCCAATGGTTCAAAGAGCGGGACATGCTGCTTATGCATAAATCTGAAGTAGCACTAACCCTAAACTACCCAAAGTGTGACTCTCTATTCTTATAAGAGTTGCTCAAGCAGAGTAAGCATCTCATGGATTATACCCCAGATCTAGATATACAGCCAGGACTGTACAGGGGCACCAGACTGCATTTCCATGGCTATATTACAAAGTGCAATTATATATCTTCATTGAGGACTTTCGGGGCAAGGGACCCCAAGGTGAAGATCCAAAAGGGTTTTCTCATACAGAGCCTTTGGTGTCTCTTTCCACTGTCTAGATGGAAAGCCAAGACACCAGCTGAAATCTATCAGTAATTAGAAAGCATTCCTGCCCCTTGTCAGTGCAAATTAATATCAGCTGGTTCAGTCTCAACTGATAAAAAGGTGTCTCATTACCAAGGTGTCACACAAGAAACATCTCATTATGGGTAAAAGCAAAGAGCTCTCTCAAGACCTTCACAACGTTATTGTTGCAAAACATACTGATGGCATCGGCTACAGAAGGATTTCTAAACTTCTGAATGTTCCAGTGAGCACTGTTGGGGCCATAATCTGGAAGTGAAAAGAACATCATTTTACCATAAACCAGCCACGACCAGGTGCTCCTCACAAGATTTGACAGAGGGATGAAAATAATTATCAGAAGGGTTGTGAAAGAGCCAATGATCACTTGTGGAGAGCATCAGAAAGACCTGGAATTAGCAGGTACAATTCTTTAAAAGAAAACAATAAGTATTGCACTCAAATGACGTGGCCCGTATGCATGCTCACCACGCAAGACTCCAAAGTTGAAGAAAAAGCATGTTGATGCTTGTTTAAAGCTTGCTGCACAACATTTAGACAAAAGTGTGAAATACTGGGAAAATATAGTCTGGCCAGATGAGACCAACATTTAACTCTTTGGATACCGTAATACACACCATGTTTGGAGGTCAGATGGCACTGCAAATCACCCCAAAAACACCCCCATACCAACAGTGAAGTTTGGAAGTGGGAACATCATGGTGTGGTGCTGTTTTTCAGCATACGGTAATGGCAAACTTCATATATCCCTGTAAAGGAAGGATGAATAGAAAAATGTTTCAACACAGATAAAAATCTGCTGCCATCTACCAGGATGATGAAGATGAAACAAGGGTGGACATTTTAGCAAGACAAAGAAAGCCCGGAGCAATAGCAATGAAGTGAATAAGCGCAGGGCGGGCATGACGGGGTTAACAGGGAATTAACTAGACAAAAAGGGTAGTGTGTATAGAGCCGAGGGGGAGGGGCTGGAGGAATACTGAAAAGGGAGCCCCGCCTGGGATGAGTCACCAAAGCGTGGGGGAAAGTTCAGAGAGAAGCAGCATGGCAGAGGTGGAGAGAATTTTGGCCCAGCTCAGAGAGGAAGCAGCAGTGCGGGGTCCCGAGTGGCTTCAGGAGACTTTAGGTACGGCACTTATGAGGACAGATGCGGCGCCCGGGCAGGCGGACAGGAGTGTTACCAGAGCCCGCAGGGCCAGACCACCGGAGCGGTACTCACCGGAGCAACGATCGGAGGCGCAGCGGCAATCGGGGGGGAGCCGGGGGGGTTCTGCGGCGGGCCCACCTCCAAAACGGTCGGCACGGATGAACAGCGGCAGCCCAGGGAGAACAACCGATCGGGAATCCAGATCATGCGGCACAAGGCAGGGGAAGGACAGGGCCGCATTGAGGCCTAGCAGACGCGGTGAGTGCGAGCGCGCCGGCCCCGCCCCCAGGCTACCAGAGATGGAACAGGGACAGATGCAGAGGAGGGATGCAGATGGGAGCTCCGGGCCTACAGCGGCAGGAGATCCCCAGCAGCACGATCGTGGACAGAGGGTGCAGAGAAAGGGGAGAGCGGAGGCCGCCAGGACTGTGGTACCGCACACCGGTCCTGGTAAGGCTGTCCAAAAATCGCCACACGGACGCGCTGCTCAGAGGAGGGAGAGGATGTCTGCGACTGCAACAGCTAGCGGGCCTGGTAGGCTCTCATCAGAAGAGGAGGAAGATATGGTGCTGAACCTTGCGGACGATCGTTCGGAGTCCGTAGAAGAGGCAGCCCCTCGTTCGGGGAGGACAACAGAAGTGGACGGCAGACGGTCGGCTGATGGGACGACACCTATGCAGCCCGGTAAGTCAGCAGCTATAGTACCTGAGATAAGTTTGCAAGAGAGCAGTGGGCCTAGCAGTGGGTCAGGGTCTGGGCCAGCAAGGGGGGGGACAGGGGAGACCTCCGTAGGTGCTGTGGGCTTATTAGGTTTCTTGGAAGGAATCAAAGAGCTAGTACAGAAGTTTGAGCAGGCCGGCAACACAGCAGTGGGGCCAGCGGCAGCTTGGGTCCCACCTTCAGCAGGATCGGGGGAAAACACAGGGTCAGGGGTGAGTACAGAGATGACGCCAGTCACAGGGGCCAGCACGGTGCCGGCCAAGGAAGGGGTGAGTACGGTCGTTGCACAGGGGACAGACAAGACGGCTGTGGCCAGTGAGACGGTGGCGAGGCAGGATATAATTAGAATCGCGGATGCAGCAAAATGTGAAGTATATGTGTGTTATGAAGGGCCGTTAGGAGCGCATCTGAAGCAGGAGGTCAAGGAGAAGCTGTGGAAAGGTGAGTATGTGGAGATTTTTTCTCTGCTCCCTTTGGAAAAATTCAATTTAGATAGAGTAAAACCTGACGATTCTAAAAAGGAGGACGAAGAGAAAAGGAGATATCGGTTAATCCCGCGTACATTTACCAATTGGCTGCAGGCGTTCGCCATAATGGCAAGTGTTATTGGGGAAAAACAGCCCGAACATTGTTCGGCGCTGTTTTGCTATCAGGATTCTATTGGGGAAGCGTATAGAGTTTATGGCGGGACTGCGTGGCTGAGGTATGATGAGCAGTTTCGGCAACGGAGGGCAGTGCGAAAAGAGCTACGCTGGGACCACAAAGATATCAGCCTATGGATGCGTTTAATGACGACTGCGCGGGCACCAAACCAGTTTTTTCAGGGGGGGGCCGGTGGACCTTCAGCACAGGGACAGTTGGCCGGAAACAAAAAAGGGGTGTGCTGGCAATATAACACAGGGACATGCAAGTTCGGAAATTCATGTAGGTTCAGACATGAGTGTTCAGGGTGCAGTGGAGCCCATTCAGCATCCAGATGCTTCAAACAAGGCAAGGGTCGCGCAGGGGACGCTGGACACAAGAGGGAGGACTCCGGTGAGAGTGGGAAGGATGCGGCCGTTTCTAGGTAGCTATCCGGATAGAAAAGCGGCACAATTATTGGAAGAAGGTTTCTCTGTGGGCTTCCGAATACCCTGCTCACTGGCGGTGGTTCCTCCCATTTCACCCAACCTCCGGTCCGCTTTGCAACACCCAGATGTGGTTGGTGAAAAACTACGTAAGGAGGTTGCAATGGGAAGGATGGCGGGGCCATTCTCGTCGGCACCTATGGCTGACCTGGTGGTGTCGCCACTGGGGGTAGTGCCGAAGAAGGAACCCAATAAATTCAGGCTCATCCATCACCTGTCCTTTCCAAAAGGGGGATCGGTGAATGACGCCATAGATCAAGAAGCATGCTCAGTGACATATACGTCATTTGATGCAGCCGTAGGGTGGGTGCGCCGGTACGGAAAAGGGGCACTGTTGGCTAAGGTTGATATAGAATCGGCTTTTAGGCTGTTACCAGTGCACCCGGAAAGTTTTAGGTTGCTGGGATGCCATTGGGACGATGAGTTCTACGTCGACCAATGCCTACCGATGGGTTGCTCTATATCATGTGCGATATTTGAGCAATTCAGCTCTTTTGTAGAGTGGGTGGTAAGGGATGTTTCGGGTGTGAATTCTATAATTCATTACCTGGATGACTTTCTATGCATAGGACCAGCAGAGTCCAGGATCTGCGCGGTGCTCTTGGCAACGCTGGAACACATAGCAGATAGGTTTGGCATTCCTTTGGCACCTGAAAAAACTGAGGGACCCTGTACGGTCATCACGTTTCTAGGCATTGTACTGGATTCAGAGGCCATGGAATGCAGGTTACCGGAGGCAAAGTTGGAAGACCTAAAAACAGAAATTGCGAGGCTGATTGGATTGCGAAAAGTGCAATTGCGCCTATTGCAATCGGTTTTAGGCAAGCTTAATTTTGCTTGTCGCATCTTGCCTATGGGGAGGGTGTTCAGTCGCCGGCTGGCAGCAAGTACGAGTGGCATTAAGTCCCCGAGACATTTTGTACGCTTGGTCAAGACCCATAGGGATGACCTGAGGGTATGGCATACCTTTTTGGAGTCATTCAATGGGCGAGCGTTATGGATGGCAGGACCGGTCAGTAATTTCGACCTGGAGCTCTTTACGGACGCAGCGGGGTCTTCAGGTTTTGGAGATTTCTTTCAGGGGCAATGGAGTGCAGGCCCCTGGCCACAGTCCTGGATAGCGGCGGGTTTCACGAAGAATTTGGTGCTGTTGGAACTATTTCCAGTAGTGCTTGCAGTGGAGTTGTGGGGAGCATCATTCAGGGATCTGAAGGTGCGTTTCCATGGGGACAATTTGGGGGTGGTACAGGTGATCAATAAGAACACGGCGTCTTCTCCGCCGGTTATTAGATTACTTCAACATTTGGTGCTGAGATGCTTACAACTGAATGTTTTCATTCACGCTGTACACCTGCCAGGAGTGGAGAATGTGATAGCTGATGCATTATCTCGCTTCCAGTGGGACAGGTTCCGAGAGTTGGCGCCGGATTCGGAGCAACAGGGAGTGCCTTGTCCCGAATGGTTGTGGGGGATAGCGTTGGAATCATCACGGGATGGATAAAGCGGTCGGTAAGTGGGTCTACGTGGTCAGCATACACGAGGGTTTGGAAGGAGTGGTTGGCGTTTGTGCAAGAAGTGGGTGAGGAGCCGAAAGGGCAAGCAGGGCGTTTACTTGTCTTATACTACGTCGCCAGGAAAATGGAGGAGGGGGTGTCTGCATCTGTAGTGAATGCGCAACTATCAGGTTTAGCCTTCTTGTTCAAATTACAAGGGCGGCCTGATTTTACAAAAGATTTCTGGGTGAGGCAGGCTGTAAAAGGTTACAGGCGATCAGTGGTTCGGAAGGACACCAGGAAGCCCGTGACCTTTGAGATTCTCAAGGGTATAGTAGCCAAGTTGAGGGTGGTGTGTTCATCGGAATTTGAGATAAAATTGTTTACAGTCGCGTTTTTGTTGGCATTTTTTGGGGCATTTAGAATTGGGGAACTGGTCAGCCCTTCAAAGAAAGTACAAGGGGGAATTGGTAGCCAGGAGGTGGAGTGCTGTAAAGGAAAGCTGTCCTTGTGGTTGAGGAAATCAAAAACAGATCAGGCGGGCAGGGGACAGTTAGTACAGGTGTTTGCAATTCCAGGTTCGCCTTTATGCCCGATAGAGGCGGTAAGGGTTTTCATGAGGGTTCGCCCGGTGGGGATGGGCGCGTTTTTGGTACATGAGGATGGAACACCGCTGTCTCGTTTTCAGTTTGGGGCTATATTTAGAAAATGCTTGGAGAAGTTGGGTTTGGATAGCAAAGCATTTTCATCCCACTCATTCAGGATAGGAGCGGCAACAGAGGCAGCGAGGCAGGGGATGGATATGGAGGCAGTAAAGCGGATTGGGCAGTGGGAGTCGAACAGGTTCAGGTCTTACCTTAGGCCCCACCTAGTGGTAGGTTTGTGAGGCAATCAGTTGGGCAGGACTCTTCAGTCTGCCCGGGTATGGTGTTCATGAAAATGATGGTCATGTTATAGTGTATGTTGTTTTTTCCTCTTTTAATTTCAGGTGCGGCGACCGGGATGGTCTGGATCATGGGCCATTCCTATGTCTGCTGGGGGGCACGGAGAGGGGACGTGAGGTACGATGGTAGGCAGTTGGGTTTTGACAGAGAGGAAGCCTACATAAAATGGTTTGGAGTCCCGGGAATGTTATGGAGCCGGTTGGTTCCTGATGTGCAGCGTTATGCAGCTAGGGACAGACCGCCTGATGTGTTAGTATTACATGTGGGCGGCAATGATTTGGGGATTAGGTCCATGTTAGACATTACACGAGACATCAAATCAGATATTGACCGTTTGATGGAGCAATTTCCTGATATGGTCGTTGTTTGGTCAGATATAGTGGCGCGTATGACATGGAGAATGGCCAGATCAGTGGAAGGTATTAATAGAGCCAGGAGGAAGATTAATAGGGAGGTGAGCAAATTCATGGTACGGAAGGGAGGGTTGGCAATACGTCATCTAGAGTTGGAGTTTGAGACCTGGAGGTATTTGAAAAAAGATGGGGTACATTTAAAGGAGGTAGGCATAGACATGTGGGCTTTGGGCCTTCAGGATGGCATACAGCGAGCACTTCGGGTGTGGAGGGGCATACAAGGGTAAGGGAATTACCCTTGTTTGCTGTGGCGGACGTTGGTCTGTGCAGGGAAAGAAGATATCAGAAGGATGAGATCGGGACTATCGTTGGAGGGGTCCTGATGGTGGTTCCCGGTTAACGGAGGTTAGCCGGGAAGTGATAATGGGGCACTGCGGTCAGGGGTAGTCTTTGAGCCAGCTTGTCGGCTTGAGGCAGGTATAATACATTGGAGAGGGGCTGCAGTGCAAGAAGGTTTATTAACAGAGGTTTATTGATTTCCTGCCCAGACCAACGTTAGATTTCATAGGTTTTATAACAGATATGTTTTTTCTACTTATACGTTTTATATGTTTTGATACTTGAGTCATTATATTTGTTAAATAAAGTAGGCTGCTACGGCCTGTGTTACCCCAAGAGCACGGTGTGGTCTCGGTTAATGAATAAGGTTATAAGTGGGGTGTTATAGTTTATGGGGAGTTAAACACATCTGTTATACAACAGTCATGATCCCAAACACAAAGCCAAGGAAACTCTCAATTGGTTTTAAAGAAAGAAAATAAAGCTGATAAAATGGCCCAGCCAATCATCTGACTTGAATCCAACAGAAAATCTATGGAAAGAGCTAAAGATCACAGTTCATAGAAGAGTGTGGAAGAATGGGCCAAAATCACACCTGAGCAATGCATGCAACTAGTTTCTCCGTACAGGAGCCGTCTTGAAGTTGTCATTACCAACAAAGGATTTTGTACAAAGTATTAAATACATTTTAGTTGGTGTGTTCAATATTTTTTTCCCTGTATCATTCCATTTTAATCACACATAACTTAATTTCTGAATGTACTTGTTTTGGTTTCTTTGTATGTATGGATTGCATGGGTTGTTACCAAAATGTGGTGAAAATTTTGTGTCAATAGCACCTTTAGCATTATATATACCTAGAAAAATGGTTACATGTTCAATACTTATTTTACCTACTGTATGTGCACTGAGGTGAATTGTTGTTCATTTACTACTTTGGCTCTGATAAAGAGGGTTTGCCCTTGAAACGCGTCAACCACCACAGTCTTCCCACACTATTGGTAGATTACAGCAGACCTGAAGGCGATTGGTCCCACTTACCATGATATGCATACACATGTTATGCATTTGTGAGTAAACAATTGTTGTTTTTATTTTCAAATAAAATTTATTGTGGTAATGCGCTAGGTTGGTGCGCCCTTCTCTTGTTCTTTTGCAGTCCATAAGATTATCCCATTGTCCTGAGGGGGCAGCAAGGCCACTGACACTGAGGAAGAATCCAGGTAATATATTTAGAGGCTCCTACAGGGGTAGCGCTACAGTAAAATCTCAGTACACTTGTCATTGGCTCTTACCTGCCCCCAGCGTGAACTGACGATGTAGAAAGTTTCACTTATGGTGTTTACGACATCAAGAAGCTCAGTGTCCTCATAATCATGGCGATGCCCAAACATGATGGAAAACATTATATTGCAAGCAACTTTGTTGAAGAAGTGTTGAGGATTAATAAATGATCCTAGAATATGAGAGAGAAAAAAATATGAGCAAACACACAAATTACAACACAGCCCTATACACATATTGTTGTGTTGGAAAGGATTTAAAGGGAAAATCTAGAACACAAAAAGTAAAACCATGGTCATTTTAAGGGCCTGCGTCAATGGGCCTTTATTTTCAAACTGAAGATATCGACACAAGTCCAAAGCCTGTTGACACAGGGCTTATCTGGGAGCTTCAATTTGGAGGTGTTTGCCTGTCTCTGTATTCTACATGTCCACAAAGAGCAGGATTCAGCAAGTGTCATTGATTTTTTCCTTTTTTCCGCTTATATCATTTAATTGGATTATATAAGTTGCATATGGACAATCCACTGGCTGGTCTTAGCGATGCTGACACATGTGCAGCTTACACTATTACAACAACTTCGTAATTTCATATACTAAGTGGATTTATATTATGATGGTCCCATGTATATAGGAAAAAAAACTAAATTAGAGAATTTTTAAAAGTGCAAATCTCAGGAATGAACCACACATTGAATATAAAAGCATCAAATATTTTCAATACAAATGTTAAAAGGTGGTATAAAAGAAACATTGCCGTGTCAATATCAGACACCATTTCACATCCAGTAGTATCTCATAGGTATATAACATATCCTATGTACTGTATATACATAATGTCACAAAAGTGACTACACCCCTCACATTTTTGTAAATATTTTATTCTATCTTTTCATGTGACAACACTGAAGAAATGACACTGTGCTACAATGTAAAGTAGTGAGTGTACAGCTTGTATAACAGTGTACATTTGCTGTCCCCTCAAAATAACAACACACAGCCATTAATGTCTAAACCGCTGGCAAAAAAAAAATGAGTACACCCCTAAGTGAAAATGTCCAAATTGGGCCCAATTAGCCATTTTCCCTCCCTGGTGTCATGTGACCCGTTAGCGTTACAAGGTCTCAGGCGTGAATGGGAAGCAGGTGTGTTAAATTTGGTGTTATCGCTCTCACTCTCTCATACTGGTCACTGGAAGTTCAACATGGCACCTCATGGCAACGAACTCTCTGAGGATCTGAGAACAAAATTGATCTCTTTGGATGCCATAATACACACCATGTTTGAAGGTCAAATGGCACTGCACATCACCCCAAAAACACCCCCATACCAACAGTGAAGTTTGGAGGTGGGAACATCAAGGTGTGAGGCTGTTATTCAGCATATGGTACTGGCAAACTTCATATCATTGAAGGAAGGGTGAATGGAAAACTGTACAAAGACATTCTTGATAAAAAAATCTGCTGCCATCTATCAGGATGGGTGGACATTTCAGCAAGACAATGCTCCCAAACACAAAGCCAGGGAAACTCTCAATTGGTTTCAAAGAAAGAAAATAAAGCTGCTAGAATGGCCCAGCCAATCACCTGACTTGAATCCAATAGAAAATGTATGGAAAGAACAGATCAAAGTTCATAGAAAAGGCCCACGGAACCTTTTAAGATTTAAAGACTGACTTTGTGAAAGAATTGGCCAAAATCCCACCTAAGCAATGCATGCAATTCGTTTCTCTATACAGGAGGTGTCTTGAAGCTGTCGTTACAACAAAGGATTTTGTACCAAGTATTAAATAAATTTCAGTTAGCGTGTTAATACTTTTTCCCAGTGTCATTCCATTTTATTACATATAAAACTTAATTTCTGAACTTATTTGTTTTGGTTTCTTTGTATGCATGGATTGTTACCGACATGTGGTGAAAATTTCATGTCAATAGCACCTTTAGAAATTGACCTAGCAAAATGACGTGTTCAATACTTATTAACTCGCTGTACATACAGTATATGCTAGATCTACGATTCTGGCTGACTGAGTAACCGCCTCCTAACAGAGATGTTTGGTATCCCAATTTGTACATGCACAGATGGCCAGATATTGGGTTCAGATATAATGGCTTACGGTTGATTAACCAATTTAGGATTAATATTTAGTTATTATTATGGTATGGCCGGCAAGCTGTTCCCCGCTGACAGCTGAATGTAAAAATAAGAATTGCCGGCAAAGAAATTTGTGAAAACACGGCGTGGGGTACCCCCCCCCCCCAATTCATATCAGGCCCTTTCGGGTTTGGTATGTATTTAGAGGGGGACCCCCCGCTAAATTTTTTAAAATTAATACCAGACCCTTATTCAAGCATGCAACCCGGCAGGTCAGGAAAGGGAGGGAACGAGTGAGCACCCCCCCTTTAAACAATTCCAGGCCGCATGCCCTCAACATGGGCTGGTGCTTTGGGGCAAGGGGGCTCCGACACCCCACCCCAAACCTTGTCCCCATGTTGATGAGGACAAAAGCCTCTTCCCCACAACCCTGGGCTGTGGTTGTAGGGGTCTCTGGGCAGGGGGCTTATCGGAATCTGGAATCTCCAATTAACAAGGGGGCTCCCAGATCCCATCCCCCCCTATGTGAATGAGTATGGGGTACATTGTACCCCTACCAACTCACCAAAAAAAGTGTAAAAAAAACTGAAAAAAGACAGGAGACAGTTTGACAATTTCTTTATTAAAAAAATAAAAAAAACAAACAATGTCCCCAGATGTGACATCATTGACCTGTGCATGCTGGGTCGCCAATGTCACAGGGGGGCGGTGTCACCAGGTGAAGTTTCCGTCAGGCCCCGCCCTTTAGCTATTTAGGAACTGTCACACGGCAGGAAGACCGCTGGAGCATTCATCGTGAGCGGAGCTTGTTTTTCCTCTTTTTTTGGGTTCAGCGGTGTGATGGGCGTCGTCATTGGCAAAGGATCTACATCGGGGGCACTTTTTTTTTTTTAAATAAAGGAATTCGGTTGTCGAGGACGCGGCGGTCAGCTTCCCAGCCAGCTTCTTAGCAACCAGCTATATACAGTGTTTTTAAAAAGGGGAAAAAAAAAAAACGCAAAACGCCTCACAAACGCATTGAAGTCTATTACACGAAAACGCAATCTGCTGTGGGTAAAAAGTCCCCAACCCTTTCCTAAAAGAACCGGCTGAAAAAAGGATAGATGTGATTGTATACCAAAGGAGGCCATAGTAAATGGACTGTAGTGGGTTTCTGCAAAATGCACTAAAAAAGGCATATGTGTTAACGTAAGGCAAGTATGTGTGACTAAAGACTCTGTTTCATTCTGGGGGACAGTCAGGTGCCTGGGCAGCGGTAGGCTGTTCCAGGACAAGTAGTTAGGTTCCTGTGTTTGTAGTTAGACGCCGAAGGTGGCAAGGGTTTATTTTCTGTTTTGTTTTATTTTTGCCATTTTAATAAACCTGCACTTTGTAAACACAGACTTTCGAAATAAATGCACACACAATGCACAACCCGCTACTGAGCTAAATCCTCGCAATATAGACCGGTATTAACAAAATAGATTTTTACAATATTTTGTACAGAGGTTGCTTTTAAGCCTTCTTTGTTTATCCCGCGGTACAACTTTAAAATCCTGACAAGGGCTCCAACCCCTTACCACTCTATACAAAAAAACTTTGACTTTAGATTTGTTTTTTCTTACCTTTGGTGTGTTTTAATTCTGTCACCAAACACTGAGACTCCTCTATAATACAGCTTTCTATACTCTTCTTCCCCATGCCAAAATCCCGCATTGCTGACAGAGAAAATCGGCGAAGCTCTCTCCACTTGTCCATGTCACTAGTAAAGCCCACTCCTGATCAAGAAAATAAGGACAAGTTATATAGCGATAGATCTATCGTGAAGTTTTCTAAATCCATAAAGAAAATACAGTAAGGGGTCATTTACACTTGCTTCGGCTTCAACACAAATTAACGGCTAATTTACACTTGCTTCAAAACAAGGCTTTAGACACGCTTTGTTAAAGCTCTCTGAATGGCAGTCAAAGCTCCTGTCACTAAATAAAATGGTTAGCTTAGTCCTGTTTACACCTTGCTTTTACTTGGTGCTTGGATGAGGCTTCCATGAGCCTTTGGTGGAGCTTCCATGAGCCTTTGGTGGAGTTTCAGTGGGGCTTCAAGCGAGCTTTGCCATAGACTTCTATGAGGCTTTGAAGCACAACTAAAGCGAGATGGGTTATAATTTTTGAAGCAAAGCCGAAGGAAAGCAAAAGCAAGGTGTAAACAGGACTGTAAGATAACCATTTTAATTTAGTGACAGGAGCTTTGACTAGCGTTCAGAGAGCTTTAACAAAGCCTGTTCAAAGCCTTGTTTTGAAGCAAGTGTAAAC
Source organism: Lithobates clamitans (assembly GCA_037952925.1). Taxonomy (NCBI): domain Eukaryota; kingdom Metazoa; phylum Chordata; class Amphibia; order Anura; family Ranidae; genus Lithobates; species Lithobates clamitans. The sequence continues at coordinate 5,400,159 of JBBGZY010001104.1, forward strand.
TAGCCCTTAATGTGTGTTGAAGCCGAAGCAAGTGTAAATGAGCCCTCAGGACTCATTTACACTTGCTTCGACTTCAAACACATATTAAAGCACCACCTGCTTTTTTGATGCCTTTTAGAAACTTTAATGAAGCTTGGCAAATGCTCTGTGCGTGTGTTGATTAAAGTGACCCAGTAGAACCCCAGCTCAGTAGTATCCCCATCCCCACTCAGCAGTTCCCCAGCTCATTAGTACCCCTGTTCAGCAGATCCCCAGCTCATTGGTATCCTCTTTTAGCAGATCCCCAGCAAGTTAATACACTCATTTAGCAGATCTCCTGCTCTGCTGATGCCCCACTAAGAAGTAAACCTCAGCTCTGCTGATCTCCCACTCAGGAGTAAACTCCAGCTTTGCTGCTCCTCCTTTCTCTCTGGTCCCCTCTCACCTCCCACTATATTGCTCCCATGCTGCGCACCACATGTGACATTGCTAGTTTCTCCTGCTCCAGCTCTGCTATACCCTTTGCTGCTCAGTCTGCTCAGCTATAGCATTCCCATGTTGCACACCAAGTAGCCTTCTGCTAGTTGCTCCACTCCGGTCTGGACCCTGCTCACCTTCCTGCTGCTCCACCCTGCACACTAGATGTGATGTCTGTATCAGACACTTCCAGAATATATACAAATGAACCCGGAAGTGACTGCTGATGATGTCTTTCTGGTTTGCCTGTTGGTTTCCCAGTGCATCCTGGGATATCTCATACCTGCAATACCACCAAAACAAAGTGAAGCTAAAGCTGAATAAAAGCCACTCAAAAGCTGCAGGTGCTGCTGTGCTTTCTCATAGAATTTGAGATGCTTTGAAGAAGCAAGAAAGCAACATGGGGTATAATTTTCAAAGCAAACCAAATTCAATGTGATCTAAAGGCAGGCAGAGTTCAGAGAAAGTCCAATCCGAGGTCAATAACGAGGAAATACAAACTAGCTAGCAGGTGGCTGGGGATCGGGTGAAGGTAAAGGCACAGGAACAGGGCAGGTAAACAGGGGGCTTAAAGCATGTGTTGCGAACACTATCACAAGCATGACACTTGTGCTTAAAACAGGTTTGGACTCCACCTAGAGGCTGCGTTTACAGCAGTAACCCTGCAGGTGGCGGTCAGACAGGGAGAGTGCAACTCAGCTAAAATCGGGTTGCTGGAATAAGACCAGCAGCTGCCATGGAACTGGAGCATTACTCATAGCTCCCAACTGTCCCTTATTTCGAGGGACTGTCCCTGATTTGGTGCAATGTCCCTCTGTCCCTCATTTGTCCTTCATTTTGGTCTGATCTATATAGATGTTTTTAAAATGCACGTTTTATCTATCAAAAAGTGTTTTCCAGCACTAAACCTTTCATATGATTTCCAAAATTGCTGCATTTGTAAATTCCAAAAGCCAATATAAAGGAATAGTAGTGGTAAAAAAAAGCACTTGTGGGTTTAACCAATCTTTTTTTTGTACAATTCTCCTTTAAGGGGGCTTGGCAGGGGGTGTGTCCTATGCCTGCATGTTTTTTGGCGATAGGTGTCCCTCATTCCCATCTCAAAATGTTGGGAGGTATAACATTACTTGCTCCTGACAGCAATAAGATTGTCCACCCCAAACTGCTGCAATTACAGAGAACTTGAGGGCACAGCCACACAATGTAATCTGAAATAGATTAATAAATAATTTATGACTGAACACAAAAACAATGGTAACACAACCCAATAATCTCTCTAGGAGCATGAATTCTTAGTTTAGTACCAGAGTCCACTTACTAATTTTATTATTTGAATATCCATAGGCGGGAAGTGCAGAGAAATAAAAGTACAAAGAAAAAAAAAAAAAAACCATTACAGAATTATAAAAAAAAAACAAAAGGATTTACAAAAATTTGGCGATTATATATAAAATAAATGTTATTGTTGGGGCAGTAGAGTTCATCCTGTTGGTGGGAAGCGCAAGTTCAGTAACTGCTGTATTCCGAACACGCTTCCAGACTAATTACAATGTTACTTTTCCTGCTACTCAATGAATGTGGGCTGGACGCTAAGCCTTGGCCAAACACCACTTGTGGTGGGGTTCTGGCTTTTTAAAGTAGCCATAGGCTATATGGACCTGATGACCGGGTCCGCAATAGAATTTCTAAAATCAACGCATGACGGAACAAGGATCTCGCCCCAGTTAGCAAGTCGCCTTGAGATCTGGTGGCAGCAGTGATATTTGGTTAGTACATTTTACTCTGCTGCCTGTGTACTAAAAGCTGGAAGCTTGTTAGAAGTGAGGCTTGAAGTCTGCTACTGCTTTTGTAAAAGACATACTTGGTTATTTGTTCCCCATCCTCATCTTGTTTTTGTTTGGCAAGATGGTTGAGAGAGCAATCAGTTATAAGAAGCGAAACCGAGATGACCTGCTGAATCTGTATGAGGTCCAATTTAAAAGGGGTTGTAAAGGCTCATTTGTTTAAGTGAAATAACAGTAGACGTGCAGAACGAAAAAACTTTTTTCATTTCAGATAACTTTGTTATGTTACTAATTTTGTTTTGTTGATTCATTTCGGAAATAATTTAGTTTAGTTTATTCATTATTTATTTTCTACTGAATTCCAAATTTTCGGAATGATTCCAATTTTTTCAAAAATATTCTATTGCCGGCATTCTTTTGTTTACATTTCAGCTCTCAGTGGGGAAGCCCGCTGACAGCTTGTGAGTCATCGACTGTTAAGGACGCAACGGCTGGCTTCCCAGCACGCTCCCTAGCAACCAGCTATTCTTCACACCGAATTTGAATCGGTCGATAATTTTTCAAACAATCCTAATCATTCTGAAAATTTGTAATTCCTTAGAAAAACGAATAAACAAAATGTGATTAAACAAATTTCAACAAAATCCGTTACTATTGCATTCGGAGATTTGGCTACATCCCAACTTCCGAATAACCAAAAAAAATTCTATAAAATACTGAAACATTTTTTACCTTAATGCAGGGAATGCATTATGTAAAAAAATACTTTAACCCCTTGTTAACCCTTAGGTAACCCATAGCAATTAATTTCCTCCCCTTTGTCTAATTTTTAAGTTGATTTTTTTTTTACTATTCATAAGTAAACCTATTGTTGCTTGTTAGTTTTTTTCTTTTGTTTTTCAGTGTCACATTGAAAAGATTACAATTAATTTTTAAAGACATAATTCACGATTTGTACCAGGAGCCCAATTTTAAATAGGACAAATTATAGGATACAATTTGCAATTACATAAAAATACCATTAGCTGCTTTAAAATGAACTTTTAGTCTGTAAATTGTTAATACAATTAAATATATTTTCAAGAATATAGCACTGCCATTTACACAGTAACAACAGTTTGGAAGATATTAAATTAGTGGATATTCCAGAAATACCCATTTGTATTGACACATTTGCAAGTTGCAGTTGACTTATTGTTTGTTTTATTATACTGATAATAATGGAATAAATTGTATAAATTATAAGTGATGAAAATATCACATGTAGTAACTAGATGGCAATAAGTAGAATTTCCTATTATACTTAATGTCATCTAGGGACCAAATTCAATATTTTCTGTTTTAATTCAATGGAAAACATTTGTCCATCACAGGAAATTGTCTAATAACATTTGTTGTTTTTTGTTGCCCCTTTGGCACAGAACACCTCTAAATCAACTGTCTTCACTACTCTGAGAATTTCCATCCACAGCGGAATCTCAAACTCAAGCTCCTTTCATTTAAAATTTAACTAAAGGCCTAAAATATGATCTTGCTCAAAGACCTTCAGAAAACACCCCTCCTCCAAGTGTAGCACCCCTGTTGAATGGTAGCTAAATGTATTATATTTATGGCTGAGCTGTAACCATCTGAGCTGGAATCTATCAGGATTCTGCAGGTACTCCCCTTTAATCTGGTGGTTGATTACTCTTGCTAATTGGTGCAAGAGTGTTCCAGCAAACAACCTCTGGAGTTAGGAATATTTATCCAGCCCAGCCAATGCCTGAGGGGCTAGTTCAGAAGGTAGGTCTTAGAAGCAAAATAAATATTTGGGGGGGGGGGGGAAGCTAGTCAGAGTTTCTTACCCCTGTGGATGTCCTCCTGGGAGGGTGCAATATCTGAGAAGCTGCTACGGTTTGTTGGGTCACAGCATGTGCTGTGGGCCTTAGGAAGAGACATCTGGTAAAGCTAGTTTGGAGAACGAATCCCTCACTTAAGAGTGTTGCTAGAGAGCGGGGGAGAAGCTGCAGCCTGGACATTGTGAGAAGGACCCAATGCCTATAGCTTGAGGTATTGTCTTGATAAAAGGGACACATGGCTGGTGGTGCTATAGCTGGACTTTGAATGCTCTTTCAGAGTCACAGGATTAAGTGCATCACTGACAGTGTTCTTTCCGTACCATGACACTGGTCCCTGGGACAAAAAGTGAGGGTGACTCTCCCCAGCAGAGAAACAAAAGGATTATATTTTTGCTATATATGTATAAAATTACTCACCGTGGTTATGGTAGGATGTGTCAAATGTTGCTGTATCCCCTCTGGCTAAGAAATCATCAGCTCTATCCACATAGACTTCTTTGACTGCATTGTATCCATTAACCACCACGACTGGACGAGACCCCAGATAGATGGTAAACACGTCCCCATATTTCTCTCTCATCTATGTGGAAATAGAATATATTAAATGTTATATTGATGGATTCAGTCCAAGTGAGGACTGTCTTTCTAAGGTTGTTTCCATGAACACATCATTTGTATCCGACTATACACCTCAATGTTTTATTATCTTAAAGTGCGTTTAGCCTTAGATATACATTGTTTTTCATGTTTTATGTTTTTTCGTGTGTATGTATAAAAGAAGTGCATGTAGGCAGGGGCAGGTTTTCCTCCAACCAGTAGGTGCTACTATGCCATTATACAGTTTAAGTGGAGTGTTTATTGGGAATTGTTCCCTCCTGGACTCAGGAAGGGTCTCAGATGTAGCAGCCGTCTTATTAAACACTGCAACTTCTGGTGACCTCCGGTAGTCATCTTGGTGTGGAAGTGGGACCCATGTCATTCGGGCTCACCTGGAGTCAGTCGTAGGCCAGGGATAGAGATCCTGCTTGTTAGGGAGAGTGAATAGTGCAGGAAGAGGTGTCAGGTGAGTTGAGTCAGATCATACACAACTTTGGTGCAGAGGAAACATTCTGGTATCCGGTCTAGTGAAGTGGAGCTCTTCCCAGTACTGTCAGAGTGCTGTCCCAGAATACCGCAAACTGCCATCCCCTTCAGCAGAGTCTTTCTCCAGCTATACAGATCCAAGCCTGGTGATACTGTACAATTATTAGATTGTATATTGTGATACTGTACAAATACCAATTGCCTATACTGCCTGAATACCAGTGCCTATTAAAACTGTCTTTATTCATCATTGCTGACCTAAATACAATATACAAGATAAAAAATACAACATTAAAGTGGTTCTAAAGGCTCATGCATTCTATGCATGAAGGTAAAAAACCTTTGTGCAGCAGGTCCCCTATTACTTGCCTGAGCCCCACCTGATCCAGTGATGTGCATGAGTGCCACGACTCTCTGGAGATTCTGCCTCTTCATTGGCCGTTGGCTCCCACTGCTGTCAATCACAGCCATTGAGCCAATCAGGAGACAGAGGGGGCAAGGCCGATTCACCGCTCTGTATGTGAAAGGACACGCAGAGCGGCAGCTTAGAAGAGAGCCTGCTCAGGTGCCCCCATGCAAGCTGCTTGCTCTTGAGGCATTCGGCAGGAGGGATGGGCCAAGAGCGCTGGCGAAGGACCCGAGAAAAGGAGGATCCGCACGGCTCTGTGCAAAACTGCTGCACAGAGCAGGTAAGTTTAGACTTTTATATCACTTTAACCACTTGCCACCCACCCAGCTGTTAAATGACGGCTGGGTGGTGTGGCTCTCGTTCTGGGTGGATGTATGACTGCATTTCAGAACAACTGCTCTCGCGCGCAGAGATCGCTGCTGTACCGTGTTGCTAGGACACAGCGCGACCCCAATCTGTGTAAAGAGTTGCGGCTCTTTAACCATGTGATCAAATGTGTCCAATCACAGCTGGTCACATGTAAACACGGAGATGCCGGTAAACAGCGTTCCTCGCCTCACACTGACAGTGTGAGGAGAGGAGAGTTGATCAGCTGCATCTCCTCACAGGAGGACATCTAGGGATGTATTTAGGGCACTGATCATCAGTGCCCTGATTACAATTAAGAGCCCACCAGTGCCAGCAATGCCACTGCCAGCAATCAGTGCCAACAATTTACACCAATCAGTGCCCAAAAGTGCCAGCAATCAGTGCCCATAAGTGCCAGCAATCAGTGCCCATAAGTGCCAGCAATCAGTGCCCATAAGTGCCAGCAATCAGTGCCCATAAGTGCCAGCAATCAGTGCCCATAAGTGCCAGCAGTGCCCATAAGTGCCAGCAGTGCCCATAAGTGCCAGCAGTGCCCATAAGTGCCAGCAATCAGTGCCAGCAATCAGTGGCCAGTGAACTCAGTCAGTGCTGGCTATCAGTGCTCCCCATCAATGCGCATCACTGCTGCCCATCAATGCCACCCAATGCCCATCAGTGCCACCTATTAGTGCCACCTATCTGTGCTGCCTGTGCCCACCAGTGTTGCCCATCCATGCTCATTACTGCTGCCCATCAATGCCACATATCAGTGCCACCTATCAGTGCGGCATATTCGTGCCTCATCAGTACCACCTAATCAGTGCAGGAGAAAAAATTACTTATTTACAAAATTTACTGACAGAAACTAAGAAAAACTTTTTTTTTTTCCTTCAATTTTTTTATTTATTTATTTATTTATTTTTTTAGGAAAAAATAAAAAAACCCAGGAGTGATTAAATATCACCAAAAGAAAGCTCTATTTGTGTGAAGAAAATGATAACAATTTCACATGGTTACAGTGTAGCATGACCGCGCAATTGTCAAAGTGCGACAGCGCTGAAAGCTGAAAAATGGATTGGGCAGGAAGGGGGTGCAAGTTCCCTGTATTGAGATGGTTAAGGATAGTGAGTGTGATCTCTTCCAGACTGGGCACCCCAGTCCTAGGCCCTGCCTATAAGCAGGTATTTATTTTCTCTCAAAAGATCACAGTACCTTGAAAGTGGCTTAGATGATCACTGCTGTGGAACTTATTCTTTTGCTGCTGCTAATCCTTCTGCAGTGTAGACAAGGTTAAACAGAATGTTCAATAATGCAGAAGTGCAGCGGGCATTTTTAAGGATACCAGTTTGCAATGTTCGTCTATAGAGTGCCTCTAGTGTAGGGGGCAGCCATCTAGGCTGGGTCTGGAAGGACTGGAGAACAGTGATTGGCTGATTCAACATAGCAAGGGGAAGTGTGTCTTCAGGCTGGTAGGGAGTAAGAGGAGAGGAGGGGCTAGAAGCAAGCCGGTGTGTGGGGAAAAAGACTGAGCTGCTGGTTTGGATGGATGAAAGATCCCTGCCATAGCTGACCACAATTAGGTGAAGCCTCAGTGAAGCAAAGAAATGTAGAACCTTCTCCCTGCGAGGGTGTGATTTTGATGCCTGTACTAGAGAGTAGGGATGAGCCGAACACCCCCCCCGGTACGGTTCGCACCAGAACTTGCGAACAGACAAAATATTTGTGCGAACACCGTTAAAGTCTATGGGACATGAACGTGAAAAATCAAAAGTGCTCATTTTAAAGACTTATATGCAAGTTATTGCCATAAAAAGAAGTGTTTGGGGACCCGGGATACTGCCCCAGAGGACATGTATCAATGCAAAAAAAGTTTTTAAAATGGCCGTTTTTTTTCAGGAGCAGTGATTTTAAGAATGCTTGAAGTGAGAAGAAAGAAAGTGAGAAGAAAGAAAGACCTTTGGTTTTAGTAGTGTAGTGGTCCACAGAGAAGAGCATCGGTCCAGGCAGCAGGCAGGGATGTGGTCAGCGACAGCCTGGAGCGACATAGAGTGAATGTGCCTCATATACATATCCTACGAGCGGCGAGCTCGTCAATCCAGACGGGATTGGGACGGGATAGGCACTGACAGATCTGGATTGACGAGCTCGCCGCTCGTAGGATATGTATATGAGGCGCATTCACTCTATGTGAGTACCTGTTTTTAAACCTTAATAAAGACATCGCTCTGTTTAAAAATACTACACTATGTTGGCATCCTTATATTCCTTTCTTATGCTGGCTCTGCTACCACTGATGCTGCTATTGAGAGATTAAAGTACAGGGACTACCGGCTCCGGTCCAGGGACCCCCAAAGAGAGACCATCTCCTCCATTTACCTTCTATGCGGTTGTCCCATTGCCGCAAGGTAAGGGGCCATTACCTATCTGTATGTGTGTTTGAGCACGAAGAGGATATTTTACCCTCTCTCTTTCGGCACCCCACTGGTCACCGGTTGCACATTTGGATTGTTAAAGGATCACTGAACATTTTTTTGGCACTTATGTTTGATGTATTTTACAAGTTTGGACTTCACGCAATAATACATCCTCTGTGGCTATTTCTTTATAGATAGATGCCATACACTTGTTTTTGCACTGATGTGTTTTGTGCACAATATTTATTTTTGTATAGTATACATTTTTTCTATATATAATTTTTGTTTCGCAGTTTGCACCCTTTTGTCCATATCGTTTGCACATGGTATGTTTTGTGATATTGGTTGCGAGTAATTTTATTGGCTTTTATTTACAATTTATCTATAAGGGTTGTACAAGGACACTATAGCACTTTTTAAGGTTTATCTGCACATGCTACACAAGCACTAGGTGTGTATGAGGATTATTTATATTCGTTCCCTACACACACTGTGCCGTTTTAGTTCTTATATCAGTTAATGGATAAATATTAACTTTTAACACTGTTGGATTTATCACAGGATACTGTGCATACAGACACATTACCCGCATACCCCTCATCATTTATATACAATTTTATCCATATGAGTTGCACAATGACACTTTAGCACTTTAAGGTTCATTTGCACATGTTACACTAGCACTAGGTGTGTATGAGGATTATCTATATTTGTTCCCTACACACACTGTGCCGTTTTTGTTCTTATATCAGATACAGGACAAACATTCACTTTTAACACTGTTGATCTTATCACAGGATATGTGCATACAAACACATTACCCGTATACCCTGTATTATTATACACTTTCACACAGATACACGTTATTGGACGAGCGCAGCACTTATTATTTATGTGTATAACTCTTTTTTTGGGCTTGGTCTAATCCCATCCAGTGTTTGCAGCTGTCCATATGCACCAGTTTTCCAAGGTAGCGCAGGAATAACTTATACAAAAAGGATGTTGTTATATGCCTCCTCAGCTGTGTAAACTCTTTAGGACATGATGGTGGTACTTTTGGCGGGCCTGTGTGACGGAACTGGTGGTGCTACTGACAGATCACTGACAGTGGGCCTGTGTGATGGTACTGACAGGTTACTGATGGCCTGTGTGATGGTACTTATGGCGGGACTGTGCGACGGTAGTGATGGCGGGCCTGAGTGACAGATGGACTGTGCTGATGGTGGGCTGTGACAGGTTCTGATGGGCTGTGACAGGTTCTCTTTATAGATGGGGGGGGGGGTTTCGTGTTGTGCAGACAGTAGATGTAAAAATAAAGATGTTTCACTCACTGATCAGATCTCTCCTTCTCTCTCCTCACACCATCGGTGTGTGAGGAGAGAGAAGGAGAGATCCCTGAAAACTGCCACAGTGTTTATACTTGTGACTGGCTGTGATTGGACACAGCCGATCACGTGGGTAAACAGCCATTTCATTGGCTGTTTACCCTGATCCGAGATGCGCTGTGTCCGAGGGACACTCACCTTCTCCGATTGAACCGCTGCGCGCGAGCCCGGTTTGTTTTGACATGTGACCGGCTGTTATTGGACACAGCCAATCACATGGTAAACAGCCAATTTCAAGTAAACAGTCCGAGGGACAAGCGTCACCCCCGATCGCCATGGTGCGCGCCCCCGGGGGGGGCGCAATAGCGGTAAATCTTGATCACGTCATATGACGTCCGATCAGGATTATCAAACCACTTTGCCGCCGTCAATGTGTAATAGGGCGGGCGGCAAGTGGTTAATCACCACTGTGTTTATTTTTTGCGACATAAGTGAAGAAAGGAGCGATCATTTAGTTTCTATGATAACATTTTGAAAATAAGTAATTTTGTTCATAAATTTGGGCCAAAATGTTATACTGCTACATCTCTTTGGTAAAAATAACCCAACTTAGTGGATATTATTTAGTCTCTGTGAAAGTTATATAGAGTCTACAAACTATGGTGCAAATCAATGAAAATTGATCACACCTGATGCACGGAACGGCCTATCTCAATTCTTGGGGCCCTGAAATGTCAGGAAAGTAAAACTACCCTCCCAAATTACCCCTTTTTGAAAAGTAGACAGTCAAAAAGGTATTTAGTAAGAGGCATGGTGAGTTTTTTGAAGTTGTAATTTTTTCCCCACAATTCTTGGGAAAATGAAGAATTTTTTTTTTTCTTCACAAAATTGTCAAAATAGCAAGTTATTGCTAACACACAGCATATGCATACTTCCAATTACACCCCAAAATACATTCTGCTACTCCTCCCGAGTTTAGCGATACCACGTGTGTAACTTTTACACAGTCTGGCCACACAGAGAGGTCCAATATGCAGGGACTACCATCAGGGGTTCTAGGAGCATAAATTACACCTCTAATTTCCTAATGACCTATTGCATTTGTGAAGGCCCCGGAGCACCAGGACAATGGAATTACCCACAAAATGACCCCATTTTGGAAAGCAAGCACCCCAGCATCTATTCTATGAGGCATAATGAGTCTTTTGAATGGTTCATTTTCTTCCACAAGTCTTCGGAAAAAGTGGAAAGAAAATTAAAATATATGTTTTTTTTTTTTTTTGTTTTTTTTTACACACACAAAGTTGTCAATTTATAAGATATTTCTAACACATAGCATGTATATAGCAAAAATGACACCCCAAAACACATTCTGCTAGTCATTCTGAGTATGGCAATACCACATGTGAGACTTTTACACAGCCTGGCCACATACAGAGGCCCAACATTGAAGTAGTACCTTCAGGTGTTCTAGGAGCATTAATTACACATCTCATTTCATTGCTACCTATCACACTTTTTAAGATCCTTGAGCACCAGGACAGTGGAATTACCCACAAAATGACCCCATTTTGGAAAACAAACAATGTATATTCTATGAGGCATGGGCTGGTGACAGGTACTCAGATGAACTGTGACAGGTCCTCTTTATTAGAGAGGGGATATGATTTAAATTTAAAAAAAATCTGGACTGGTGACCCCACAATAGGGATTAAACTTTTTTGCAGAAGGGAGTTTAACAAGACACGTGGCCACTCATTAAAATTATAAGAAAAGAGGTTTAACCTTAAACTACGTAGAGGGTTCTTTACTGTAAGAGTTGCAAGGAAGTGGAATTCCCTTTCACAGGCAGTGGTCTCAGCGGGGAGCATCGATAGTTAGTGACCACTAGGGATGAGCCAAATACCCCCCCGTTCGGTTCGCACCAGAACATGCGAATAGGCAAAAAAAAAATTGTTCGAACACGCAAACACCGTTAGTCTATGGGACACGAACATGAAAAATCAAAAGTGCTAATTTTAAAGGCTTATATGCATGGTATTGTCTTAAAAAGTGTTTGGGGACCCAGGTCCTGCCCCAGGCGACATGTATCAATGCAAAAAAAAAAAGTTTTAAAAAACTGTCGTTTTTTCGGGAGCAGTGATTTTAATAATGCTTAAAGTGAAACTATTAAAAAAAGTGTAATATTCCTTTAAATACTGTACCTGGGGGGGCGTCTATAGTATGCCTGTAAAGGGGCGCATGTTTCCTGTGTTTAGAACAGTCTGCCAGCAAAATTATATTTCTAAAAAGGGGAAAAAAAAAAAAAAAAAAGTAAATTTAGAAGTGCTAGAGCTAGTGCTGGCTATAATGAATTGTCGGTCCAGCAATACACATAAAGGTTCATTGATAAAAATGGCATGGAATTTCCCCACAGGGGAACCCCGAACCAAAATTAAAAAAAACAAAAAAAAAAAAAACACACCCCACACACACTACACGCCTTGGGACAAGTCCTTTATTAAAGAAAAATTAAAAAAAAAAAAAAAAAAAAAAAACACACGGAGTCATCTTCTTCTTCTCGCGCTCCAACAGACCGAAAAAAAAAAAAAAAAGCCGCAAGCCGCCTTCGATCTGCCTCCATGGGACGCACCCGCCGTAATGACGGGCCTCTCAGGTGACAGTTCTTTTATAAGTGAGGGCGGAGCCACACAATGTCATTGCCGTGTGACCTCGCCCCCCTCTGATGTAAGGGGATATCCCTATGGCTTTCACGTAGCGTCAGAGGGGGGCAGGGTCACTCGGTTACGTAACATGCGTTACTCTGTTTTCTTTTTTTGGTCCATCGGAGCGCGAGAAGTTTTATTTTTTTTTAATAAAAGAACTTGTCCCAAGGCGCGTAGTGTCTTTTTTTACCATTTTCACACATTTTTTGTGAAATGGTAGGGGGTACATTTGTACCCCATTACCATTTTACACAGGGGGGGAGGATCTGGGGTCCCCTTGTTAAAAATTCTGATAAGCCCCCCACCCGCAGACCCCCACAACCACCGGCCAAGGGTTGTTGGGATGAGGCCCTTCTCCCCATCAACATGGGGACAAGGTGCTTTGGGGGGGCCGCTACCCCAAAGCACCCTCCCAATGTTGAGGGCATGTGGCCTGGTACGGTTCAGGAGGGGGGGCTCTCGTCCCCCCTCTTTTCCTGTGGCCTGCCAGGTTGCGTGCTCGGATAAGGGTCTGATATGGATTTTGAGGGGGACTCCCACGCCATTTTTCTTTTAAATTCTGGCGCAGGGTTCTCCTTAATATCCATACCAGATCTGAAGGGCCTGGTATGGAATTTAGGGGGACCCCCATGCATTTTTTTTTAAAATTTTGGTTTGGGGTTCCCCTGTGGGGATATTCCATGCTGTTTTTATCAATTAACTTTTATGTGTATTGCCGGACCGACAATTCATTATAGCCGGCACTAGCTCTAGCACTTTTAAATGATTTTTTTTCCCCTTTAGAAATGTCATTTTACTGGCAGACTGTTCTAAACACGGGAAACATGCGCCCCTTTACAGGCATACTATAGACCCCCCCCAGGTACGAAATTTAAAGGAATATTTCACGTTTATTGTTTCACTTTAAGCATTATTAAAATCACTGCTCCCGGAAAAAAAAAAAAAAAAAAAAGACGTTTTTAAAACTTTTTTGCATCGATACATGTCCCCTGGGGTAGGACCCAGGTCCCCAAACACTTTTTATGATAATAACTTGCATATTAACCTTTAAAATTAGCACTTTTGTTTTCTCCCATAGACTTTTACAGGGTGTTCAGCGGCATTCGAATTTGCCGCAAACACCCCAAATTGTTCGCTATTCGGCAAACAGGTGAACCCCCGATGTTCGAATCGAACTTACATTCAACTCAAACATCGGGACCATTCCTAATGACCACAACATACAGGGATATACAATGTAATACTGACATGTAATCACACACACATAGGTTGGACTTTATGGACTTGTGTCTTTTTTCAACCTCACCTACTATGAAACTATTATGTAACATGAGACAGGTCAGGCTGCATTTCATGGGACAGGTCAGGCTGCATTTCATGGGACAGGTCAGGCACTGGTAAATATTTTAGCACACCATTTGGTTCAGAATATTGTTTTTCTTGTTTTCCTACTCTAAAACCTAGGTGTGTCCTATGGTCAGGTGTGTCTTATGGAGCAAAAAATACAGTATTTTCTTTATTCTCCAAGGACATCATTCTCCAGATAAAAATGTTATTGGCAAATAGGTCATTACTTCCTAAACCCAAAAAGGATCATTTATACTTAAAATTATAGACCAATTTTGGTAATTAATAATGATCAAAAAAATATTTAGCAGAATCCTTGCAGATGGATTAGCCTCTATAATTGCATCACTTTTATCACCTGACCAAGCAGGATTTATTCCAAATGGTTTATTCATTGACCACATTCATCTTGCCTCTAATGTCATACAAGATGCAAATCTACATTCTAAAGAAGTTATCATGTTAAGTTTAGACATACATAAAGCTTTTGACAGCATAACATGGCCTTATCTTAATATTCCCCTTCAAACCTGTTTAGATGGAGAATTTCCATGGTTTTCAATCCCTTTACCATTCATCCAAAACAAGAATTCAAATTCCTGGCAGTTTCTTCAATTAGTAGACGTACCTGTCAAGGGTGCCCTCCCTCATCTCAAAATTTTTGCATTGGCTATGGAACCACTAGCGAAGGCAATTAACATACATCCAGCTATTTCTGGGTATTCTAATGGGTTTCAAGAATTAAAACTATTTATGTGGACAATGTCCTATCATTTATTATCAAACCACTGGTTTCTTTAGCAAATTTGCTTTCTATTGCAAATACATTTTCCTCTCTCAGGTCTACAAGTCAACCGCTCCATACCTAATGCATTACCCTTTCATATGGTCTGAGGGTTCTATTCCTTATCTTGTGATTACGCTTACTCATTCTATTCATGACCTTTCCAACATAATTATACTATTATCTACACTAAAATTCGTAATATCCTTATATTATGAAAGACATTCCGTATCTCATTTTTAGGAAGAGAGTGACAGCAATTTAAATGAGTATAATTTCTGAATTATATTTATTTAGGGCCCTACAAATCAAAGTCACTAAATCCTTTCTTGATTAAATTCAATGAGAAATTGATAATTTTATCTGGTTAGACAAACACCCCAGGCTCTCTCTCTAAAAAGGGTTCTTTACAACACTCAACTCTTTAGGGGTGTAGGGGTACCATATTTCTGGTCATATTATTTAGCTTCCAGAGTTGCACAATCCCTACAGTTGTGGAATCTTTACAAGCATAAACCCCATCTAGTCCCATATGTTTCTCCTTTGACTTCTTTCTTAGGTGATCCAAAGTTCACTGCCGCATTTTCTTCACATGGTAGTTTTACTTGGTTGGAAAATAATAAATTGACTACACTTTCCTCCCTTCAAGAGAACTCAAGTTTCATTTCATTCACTAGTCTTCAAACTCTTAAAAAATGTTCCCTATAGTAAAACGCAGAGATACTTTCAAGTTAGATTGTTTTTTTTGCACAATTTTACTCTTTAACCGTACCAAAGAAACACTCTTTTTGAAGAAATTTGCAAGTCCTCTCCTAGAGGTAAGGGACTTATTTCCTCAATCTACAGTTTAACTCAAACTGCCCCTAACTTTGTCAAAATGCCCTATATGTTAAAACTAGATGGTAGGAAGCCAACCTACATGGACTCTTAGAGCTTTGCTCTCTCCTTGCCCGCAGCCAATTGGAACTTTGGGGACTTTACCCGCTCAATATGGGCAGATCCAGGAACACCCTCTCCACTAAAGCCCAGGGAACCTCTCAACCTCCGCCAGGCACTTCCACCAGCCTACATGACTAGTTCACCCAGGCCGACATGCCGCCGGGAGGAACGGATAAGATGGTGCCGGATGCTTCTCCCTCCTGTGCCTCTCAACAGCTCTCCATCTCGCACCACGAGTCACGCTGATCTCTTCCTACCAGTCCCGAAAGGTGGACATCCACTGACTTCAGCGGGAGCGGTGAGTCTCTCACCCCTGGCCAATTCCCCGATGACTGCGCCACAAGGCACACAGACAGCATCATCTGCCCAGGCCCCCCTCCCCTATACACAGTGCACGGGTGCCTTCCCATGCCTGCTGCGGACTGCCACTGATCCTTGCATACACAGAGACAGCCTCGGATTCCTCACAGCCTCGGATTGCTCCTTGGACTCTCCCATTGCTTCTGGAGCACATTCCCCGGCTTCTTACATGCCCATACTCAGGCCTACCCAGAGTGAGGCCTCCAACCAAGCCTGCACCTGCTTCCCCCAAATCACAGAGGCTGCCCCAATCCCAGGACCCCAGCTCCTCCAGAGGCACTGCAGATACTCCTATGACGTACACTCAAGCTGTCCCTTCACCAGCTACGTCTCGGAAAAAAGGGACACCACCAGGGGTGGACTGACAACTCATGGGGCCCCCGGGCAATAGAAGATCATGGGGCCTCCTATGTCCCCGCCCACACAAGCCATGCCTGCACAAAGCCCCACCTACATATTTCACTGTCCACCTGGGGCACATCAAGGGGTACACTGCAGGGGGGCACATCACAGGGCATGGGGAATGCAGGAAGCACAATGCAGGGCACACAAGGCACATCACAGGGCCCAGCGCAGGGCACATTACAAGGCACACAGTGGGGAAAATCACGGGGCATGGGGCACATAGGGCACACCACAGGGCATGTGAGACACAGTAGGGCACATCAGGCAGTACACAGCAGAGCATGGGGCACACAGTAGGCCACTTAGCAGGGCACAAAGCAGAACACAGGGCACACAGCAGAGTACATTGCTGCTGTAGTGTCCCAGAACCGAGATCTTCCAGACTCAACATTTGGGGCCCCTTACACAGCTTTAGGCCTGGGCCCCGCCCCACCGCCAGGGTCTGACCACCAACATTGCCCAGGGCCCACCCAGGGGTGTACACATGTTGCAGAGCAGCAGGAATTACACACTGTCACACTTACCAGGTGTAGCCTGCCATGCATGACCCATTCAAGTAAATGGGGCCGCTCTGCAAACACCCTGCAACTGTGTGCAATGCATGTAGTTGCAGCATGCTAGTGTGGGATCCAAGGGGTTAAAGCAGTTGGTGAAAAGGTGATAAAATGCCTCCTCTCATCCTGCTTTAGCCCCTTGGTTGCTGTACTGCACAAGGTTGCAGGGTGCTGGCAGAGTGGCCCCATTTACTTGAATGGGTCATGCTTGGCAGGCGATATACTTGTTAAGTGTGAGGGTGTATAATTCCTGTTGCAACATGGGTAGACAGGGGGACACCGACACAGGGCGATGCTGTGGGGGTAGGGGGAAGGACACAGGAGACGCCATGGGGGGGGGGGCACAGGGGCACACTGTGGGGGGAGGACACAGGAGACAACGTGGGTGGGTGGGGGGGGGGGTTTGAAAGAACACAGGGGGATGCCATAGGGGGAGGACACAGGTCCTCTGTGGCAGGCGGCATCTCTTTGATTTGGGGGGGGTAAGAGGATTTGTCCTGTGGGTGCTTTGGGAGGGGAGAGGACCTGAAATCCCCCCACCACAAATCCTCTCCCATCAATCCTCCATGTGTGCTGTGCAGCCATTACCTGTCACCCTCCTCTGTATCCATCCATACACTGTGGCAGAACTCACATCAGCAGCAGTGCAATGTCCCCCCTCCCCTCCTGTCTAGGAGAACATTGGAGCCTAGGAGGGGGGGGGGATCCTCAGTAGGGGCTATTGCTGAGTGTCAAGTACCTTAGGAGTGAGCCTGATGTGCAGAGGGAGACCTCTCGTACAACCCTGGCTTGGAGACCACTGGAGTTGAGACAGTGGTTGTAAGAGCACGGTAGGGTAAGAGTGCCTGGAGGGTTCTCTTAGCTGGAAATGGTGGTGCCAGATGAGAAGTCGGAACAGCTGGTGAGGGAGTGCTGCGGATGCAGGTATGCAGGGCAGCGGGTGCAGGTATGCAGGGCAGCGGGTGCAGGTATGCTGCCGATGCAGGGCAGCGGGTGCAGGTATGCTGCCGATGCAGGGCAGCGGGTGCAGGACAGCAGGATCAGACAAGCCAGGCCAAAAACAGGAGAGCAGAGAGTAGTCAGAGTTCAGGTTGGGTTTGCCAACAGGTAATCAGGCCGACAGACAGGAGGAAGCAGGGTCACACAAGCCAAAAGTTCAGGACTGGAGCTAGTAGTGTGGTCAGGAAGCCTGGTCAATACTGGAACAGGATAGAAGCACAGGATCAGGATACAGGGGACAGCTGCAGATCAAACAGCAATGACCTAGTGACCCTGAAACATAGTTATAGGCCATTAGGCTCCAAAGCGCAGCTAACGCATGCGCACATCCATACGTGATGTCCGTGATTCGCGCATGCGCATTGGCACACGTCTCTTAATACGGCAGTGCGTCCTTGACAGGGAGTCTGGGCAAGCGATGTGGGGAAGGTGTCCTGCGGTCCTGTTGGGGCCCGGGTCCCCTACATCTGTACTGGCTGACCCCCCCGCCAGTGGCAGCACTGCTGTAAAAAGAAAAAAAAAAAAAAAAAGCCTTACCCGATGCCTGCAATAATAATAGGGCCGGCAGGGAGCAGCGCGCTGTGAGCAGTATTACAGCAGCTCTCATGGCCCAGGGCCCTCGGGCAGTGCCCCTGGAGCCCACACATCTGTTCCCTCTCCCCCACAATCTCCAGCCTGGTATGAAATGTGGGACCCACTCCAGCTGCCTGCGCCCCAACCTGATGTCTGGGTGGTGCCGCAACCACTGCCTCCCTCCTCTCACCCGCCTCCACAGCCGGCTGCAACTACTCCTCTGCACCAGATGCCTCCATCATGGCATTCATATCTCCAGTTTATTCCTATTAAAGATGACTTTAAGCAGGTAATAGAGGACGTTAAAGCTACATGCTGCATTGAAATCCAAGCTCTTCATTCAGACCTTAAACATTTTGCGGATGAAGTGGAGATGGCAGAGGAAGAAATCCAAGAAACCAAACTAGAAGTTCACAGCACCCAAATCCAAGGATCTGACCCCCCTTCTTCTGAGAGACATGCAGCGTCATGTGGAGGACCTTGATAACAGAGGGCGCAGGAATAATATCCATGTGAGGGATCTACCAGAGTCGGACGGTTCTGGAGACCTTCAATCTACCCTACAGACCCTGTTCAACACCTTATTGGGCAAACCCCCTGATAAAACACATTGAGATGGACAGAGCACATCGGGGCCTGCAGCCCAAGGGCCCTGCTACCAGACCTCGTGATGTAATCTGCAGGGTCCATTCCTATCACTTGAAAGAGGACATTATAAGAAAAGCATGCTCCCTTCCCAAAAGTGTTTGAGGACGCCCAAGGGCAGCTATACCCGGAAATTGAACTTACCGTCAAAGCCCTACCTACCCATAAGGCACCCGGGCCTGATGGCTTCCCTTATGAGTAGGACCTTTTTCCCATTGCTTCTTCCCCGCATGTGTAAACTCCTCTTCTCCAGGAAGCCTCTATACCATCGGACATGCAGAGATCTTTCATTACTTTGATCCTAAAGCCAGACAAAGATTCATCCCTATGTGCTAGTTATAGGCCCATATCTTTTAAATTCTGACTTAAAATTTTTTTCTAAACTCCTCTCGGTCCATTTGAATGCAATATTTCCTTCCCTGATCCATTAAACCAGATGGGTTTCGTCCTCCTTCGTCAGGCTGTGGACAATACTAGGAGAGTACTAGATCTGATTGATGTGGCGAATCGAGGTGGCAAGGCATCCTAAATACTCAGCCTGGATGCGGAAAAGGCTTTTGACCGCCTTGGTTGGTCATTTGTTCGCCACATTGCATCATATGGGGTTTAGAGGGGCTTTTCTGTGAGCGATTCGTCACCTCTACAGTAACCCATTGTCCCAAGTGTGGACCCCCTGTGCCCTTTCCTCCTTTTTAGTGACCAATGATACTCAGAGAAGCCTGCTCTCCCCTCTATTATTTGCTTTATATGTTGAACCGCAAGTTGCCTCTATTCACAGACATTCAGGGCATATCAGTTAGGGGACGGGAATTCAAAATCTCACTGTTTACAGACATCATCCTCACCCTGACCCAACCCAGGATCTCCATACCAAATTTCCATGCTGAGCTTAATCAATATGGAGCCCTCTCGGGATATAAAATAAATGCTTCTAAAGTGGAGGCCCTTCCACTTAACGTCCCCGTGGATGAAGTTTAGCACTTAACGATCAGCTTCCCTTATGCGTGGAAATCCACAGCTTTAAAATATCTGTGAGTCCATCACCCTGACTTTCAATACATTGTACCAGGAAAACTTCCCCCCCTTATAATCGGCAAATTAAACTAAATGGTGTAACAGTGCAAGAAACATCATATTTCTCTTTTAGGACGAATAACCTGTCAAGATGTCCAGTCTCCCCAAGCTTTTATATTTGTTCCAAATGTTGCCTATACCTATCCCTTATGCACACCTGAAAAAAATTACAAGCCGATTTATTGCAATATGTTCGGAACTATAAACGGCATAGGATCCCCCGTTCGGTGCTCTGGTGGTGGCTTGGCGTTCCCCAACTTCTTAAAATACTATCAAGCAGCCCAACTACATTCAAGTGCCTCATGGTTTACCCAGAGTTCCTTTAAACCGTTTGGATGCCACCTTGTGCTGATCCTTGGTGTGCTGGCAAATATCTACGTTATGTCCCAGCTCAGGACACTCTGGCACACATTGTCCAGCCAGTGTGCCCTATCCTCGGAAAAGTCACTGATGGTCTCCTTCCATTTATAACCCCAAGATGCAGACAACCTCACTCCCCTTATGTCCTTCCTTGGGCGTCAAGAAACAGGTTTCATTTTGGCCATATATCTTAATTCCAACCAACCTCATACCCTCAACTAATAAAGCATCTATTGTAGACACAGCATGGTCGGACCACTCATTGGTCTTCCTGTCCTTGCGGTATGAAGCAGGGTACATACTGGCGACCTAATGAATCGCTCCTTAGCAACCCTATACACACCAAGGTGATAGCAGACACCATCAAAGATTATTTCCGTCTAAACGATGTAGACAACATGTCCCCTGAAATTCTATGGGCACCCCACGAGGTCACCATTAGGAGGCGAGTTTATCCGGATAGCGACCCAGGTCAAGAAGGAGCGTCTGATTGACATCCACAATTTGGGAACCACAGGCCTTGAAATCCGAACACAAAAAACGACCATCTAAGGCCTTAACAGACCAATTAGATACCATCAGGCTGGAACTCAACCTAGCGCTAACAGCCAAAGCGGAGAAACACATCCGCTGGAGTGGAGCAAAATATTACTCACAAAAAGACAAAATAGGCTCGATGTTAGCCTCCAAACTTACCCCCAAATATCATACACACACTATCCCTAAACTACGAATAGCAGGACACCCCCCAACAGCCAACCCAAATAAAATTCTACCCCGACAGATAGGGGCCCCTTGACCACTAGTTTCCTTTGGAACCACCAGATGCCCTCCCTTTCCCAGGAACACAAAAATTTAATGGAAGAAGCCTTCTCAGCGGAGGAAATCAGGGAGGTTATCAAAGGTCTGAAAATGGGTTCAGCTCCAGGGCCAGACGGCCTCTCAGTGCCCTACTACAAGACTTTTGGAGAAATCTTATCCCCCCACATTGCAAAATTCTTTAATTCCAAAAGGCTAGGATCTCCCTTAGATCCCCACCTTAACACAGCTTACATTTCAGTAATCCCCAAACCCAACAAAAATCATGAGGAAGTTGAAAATTACAGTCCCATCTTCCTCATAAATAATGACCTAAAAATTATGACAAAAATCCTTGCCAACCGCCTAGCCACCTTTATTAAATTGTTATGTCCACAAGGACCAAGTAGGCTTTAATCTCAGGCAGACAAGGGCCAGACCAAATTAGGAGAGGGGTCAACATTGTCTCCCTCCTACAATCTAATTGGGCTGGTGGCCCCATACAAGAAGGAATGATCCTATCCCTAGACTTACATAAGGCCTTCAACGCGATCAAATGGTCTTATATTTTCACCCTTTTGGAGAAGTGGGGTTTCGGGATCCACTTCATGGGGGTCCTCAGATCCCTATACTCCTCCCCTAAGGCCATGATCCGCCTACAAGGCCAATACTCCAATCCCCTTAGCATTGCTAGAGGCACCAGACAGGGCTGTCCTCTCTCCGCCCTAATTTTTGCAATAGCAATCGAAACACTGGCAATTGCAATACGCTCTAATCCCAACATCCACGGCGTGACCTGCGGGACACAAGTCCACAAATGCGTTCTATTGCTCCTATGCTCCTATTTCTCACTTCCCTGATCACCTCCCTCCCAAACCTTTGCAAACTCCTGAAGGAGTTCTGAGCGATATCAGGATTGCAGGTGAACTACACCAAGTCCTACTCTCTCAACATCTACCTCAAGCCAGGAACAGTAGTATCGCTTCAGAGCGCCTTTGAATTTCGGTGGAGTGACTCCTCCATAGATTACTTGGGGATCAGACTCACAGCAAAAACTGAACACCTTTACTCAGCTAACTTCCCACCCACATACCGCAAGCTCGAAGTCGATCTAGGAAACTGGACCAAGGGCGAGGTTTCCTGGCTAGGGAGAATCCACTCTATAAAAATGTCACTACTGCCGAGACTACTCTACCTTTTCAGGGCCCTTCCAATAATTAAAAAAGGATCACCTGAAAGTATTCCAAAGAAAAGTAAACAAATTAATCTGGGGAGGGAGAGGACATAGAATTCCGCTAAAAACCCTTTTCCTAACCAGACCACAGGGGGGATTGCGGCTGCCCCATCTAGTCTGGGACTATCAAGCAGCTAGGCTAGCACAGCTTTCCACAGTCTACTCCAGGACGGAGAAACCTGACTGGATACAAATAGAAAGGCAGGCTGCTCCATCCTTCACCCTAGATTTCTTGCTTTGGGTCCCCCCAAGAGACCGACCCCCAAACCTCTCCCCAACTCTCTCTCAATCATTGAATATCTGGGACAAACTGAAACCTAACCCTGCGCTAACCTCGAGTGGCCGACCCCTAGCTCACATTTTCAATAATCCAGACTTTATCCTGGGCCTTGACATCAAGGCCTTTAAATGGTGGGTGGACAAGGGGTTGTATCGAATCGGACACATTTCCCTGAATTTCTGTGTGGACCAACTAGAGATCCCGAACTCAGAATGCTTTAGATATCACCAGATACGCCACTTCCCTCACAAAATCTGGCCGGGGAAACCTTCTCCACCCAGATTCACACCATATGAATTATGGTGTGGGCAGTCCACAGAACAGAGGGGTGGAATCTCCTTTATATATCAGTCACTGGCCCAACAGTCTAACAAGACCCCATACATGACCGCCCGGGAGAGTGACTTCTCACTCAACTGGGACATAGAGAGATGCCGGGCCTCCTTCTCTAGATCCTACAAGGGCATTGGGAATGTCTCACTAATTGAATCCAGCCTCAAGGTTATTACCAGATGGTACCATACCCCTGACAGGCTGGCCAAAATGTACCCAACAACAGATCCCCAGTGCTTCCGAGGCTGCCAACTTACAGGCTCCATGGCCCACATATGGTGGGAGTGTCCCAGAATAAGGACGTTCTGGAGCAAGATTTTCTCCCTGATCCAAAAAGTCTCAGAACTTCAGCTCCCAAGAACCCCAGCCATGGCCCTGCTCAATGCAAATCTCCCCAAAACACAAATCGCAAAATAGTACACTTTATTTTTTTGGGAGCCAAGCTTACTATTGCCAAAGCCTGGAAATAACCCAGGGTTTCCTTCAAGGCTGCTATACGTAAAATATCCTGGATCATGTCCCAAAAGAAACTTACTAGCATTCTTCTCAACACCAAAACACAGTTTGAAGCTACCTGGGAACCCTGGGCCCGTCATATGGGCATCTCCCTTATACCGGGAGTTCAACCATAAATTTCCCCGGCCCATCAGGGGCCGCATAATCCTCTCCTGTTGATAGGATCTTTATGCTCTACCCCCCTCCTCTACCTCCCCCCTCATAGCCCTCCAAGGTAAACGGAGGGACTCTCCGGCTTTAGCGCAATATGACCTTCATCCAGAGGACTAACCCGTTGGAGCAATCGAATCAGGCTACAGAAGCCCTAATCTTTCTGTTAGATTCCAGACCTAACTAGTGATGTTATGTGAAATGGGGGCTCGTAGAGATTCGGCCAGGCACAGCATGATCCCATTAGGGGTGCTAGTGGAACTTCTCCCTGTCCCTCAGTACTTTAGACCTCAGGCTGAGTCATGACTATAGAGATGAAGGAGCCAAAGCGGTTACCTGTCCTTCTGTTAAAGTTAACCTGATGTCTGACATGTGTTTTTTGTATTTCATCTCCAACGGGTATTGTTTAGTACAATTGAAATAAAATATTTTAAAAGTAAAAAGATAAAAAAAATAAAAATGTCCAGTGATGTCCATTCAAATTTAGCGCAGGGTTCCCCTTAATATCCATACCTTAGTGAAGATATTTTCTGCCATATTGGTTGTATTTTTTCACAGCTCCAAATATGGTTGCCACCTGTCCAGGTTTCACCCGGACAGTTTGGGTTTGGAACCATGCATCCAGGTTTCAGACTGCTGGGAAGTCATAGTCCAGTGTGATTAATGTGTCCTGGTTTCAGACAGTCTGAAACCTGGATGCATGGTTCCAAACCCAAACTGTCCGGGTGAAACCCGGACAGGTGGCAACCATATTTGGAGCTGTGAAAAAAATACAGCCAATATGGCAGAAAATATCTTCACTAACCTCACAAATCACATCTGGTTCTATTACCCTCTCTTCTTCAATGTGTTCAACTGTTTGCTCCAATTTTGGGAATGTCTTCTTCTTCAGTACAATGAATTAATACGTTCTGTGTTGTAACACTATGGGCCCTTGCATTTAATTGGAAGAATCTTTCTGTATCACTTTCACAAATTAAAGGACAGAATCAATGCCATTATGCTGACAGAATATTTCATAAGTCTTTTGAATCTATGCATATTTTTCATGCAAAATGTAATGTGTGGTTTTCTATGATAAATACTGTAACAGAGTAGATCTTCTATTTTTCTTTGTTACCATTCAGCAAATATTAAGATAATATCATTTTAGAATCATACATGTTTTTTCATACATGTTTTATTTTACTTTTATTTTTGTTTCTGTATTTGATTTATTGGTAATAACTACTATCATTTGTATTTTGTTCGAAACATACATACTCTATATTGATATTTTAGTATGCTAATGATAGTCATATTATATGTTTATATATTTTATATTTCTCTTTATATAGTGTTTATTTTAATATTTTATGTGTATACTGTATATTGTAATGATATCTGTTTTTACAATATTTCCAAATACACAGTTTGTAAACAAAAAACAATTTCTTAAATGTGATGGCTGCATTACATTTCTTTTTTAGGCTTTTCTTCTATTTTCATCTGCTGATCCAGCCAGTATGTCTGTTGTGAATTTATCAGTTACAGAGATTAGACAAATTTAACACTAGCAGGGATGCTTACAGTGCTTTTATTTATTTATAAAACCTTGTCCCAAAAAAAAAAAAAAAAACCCCAAAAAAACAAAACAAACTGTTGCTGTAACTGTTATGCCCCGGACATTCTGACAACAAAATCCATCGATTTTTTCGACGAGTGTTGGCTCAAACTTGTCTTGCATACACACGGTCACACAACTCTTGTTGGAAATTCCGAACGTTCAATAGCTTCTGCTTGATTCCGAGGATGCATGGAACTTTGGGCGTCGGAATTATGTACACACGATTGGAATTTCCGACAACGGATTTTGTTGTGGGAAAATTTGAGATCCAGAGCTCAAATTTTGCGTGACGGAAATTCCGATGGAAAATGTCCGATGGAACCTACACACGGTCGGAATTTCCGACAACAAGGTCCCATCAAATATTTTCCGTCGGAAGATCCGAACGTGTGTACGGGGCATTAGTGTGAGTTGGAGTTTGGCTTAAATTTGTTGCTAGTGTATCCAGCATTCCCTTCCCCCAGATTAACAATGCTGCTGTCTAGGGTGCCCCTGTGCTCTTTCGTCCATGGTGGGGACACTCTAATGCCCTGTACACACGGTCGGATTTTCCGACGGAGAAAGCGCGATCAGATTGTGTTGTCGGAAATTCCGATCGTGTGTGGGCTCCATCGGACTTTTTCTGTCGGAATTTCCGACATACAAAAGTTTGACAGTAGGATATAAAATTTTCCGACAACAAAATCCGATAGTTTAAAATTCCGACGCACAAAGTGCCACACATGCTCAGAATAAATTAAGAGATGAAAGCTATTGGCTATTGCCCTGTTTATAGTCTCGACGTACGTGTTTTACGTCACCGCGTTCAGATTTTCCGACAACTTTGTGCGACCATGTGTATGCAAGACAAGTTTGGCCCAAAATCCATCGGGGGAAAAAAACAAAACAAAACGATGTCGTCGGAATGTGCGACCGTGCGTACAGGGCATAATACAGGAGGTGTGCTACTGGCAGGATCAACAGGTGTAAACACAGGGAAAAAAAAAAGCCTAAAATAGAAAACAAATGCAGCCACCACATCTAATGATTGGTAAACTGCAATATAAAATACATTTTTGGTTTTGTGTTTAATACCGCAATAATATTAAATCTGAGGGATGAAGTTCCTTTTTGAGATCTTTAAGCCTTTTATGATGGATACATTTTTTTCATTTACTAAATATATTTCTTCTAAGGACTAAAGAAAAGCTGTTCCATGTGTATCTAGTAAATACAAAAGAGCATGTCTGGTCTATTTGCTAATCATCATTTTGAATGTTTCTATAGAAAATTCTGTGTTGTGACTATTTTGTTGGCCTTTTTATTTCTGAGTCAACGGATAGATGTACAGATCTTGTAGGCTACTTAGAGCAGAACATTCACTTACTTTTCCCAGAAGAGTCACAATGTCTCCTCCACTTAGCTGTAGAATGTTCCCCAGTAGAGGCAGGGGGGTTGGACCTGGTGGAAGTTTTCCTCTTCTCCAAAGCAGACTTAGGCTCATGAAACAGAGAAGCCCGGTGACTACTAGTGCAAGGAAGAGAGTGATATCCTCCGAGAAATACATATCCGGCTCTGAGATGACCAGGGCTGGTTCTGGGATGACCAGGGCCAGTACAAGGGGTGGCTGGGAGGGGCGACTGCCCTGAGCGGTGTCTTAATCTGAGGGGAGGGGGGGCACACTGGGAGCTTCGGTAGCTGCTCCTGCCTCACTGACAGAAGTGACTGTGTATTCACCGCATATCTACTGATTACCAAGCTCCTCCCCTCATCCAACTCTGCCTTATCTCTGCTAATTACTGCTGCTAATAATTACTCTCCTCCAGCAAGCCACACTCCCGCCCTCAACTTGCTTTCCTTGCCGGGTCACTTCACCTTCTTCCCTGTAAAGCCCCATACACACTATCAGATTTTCTGTTGATTTTTGTCTTCACATTTACCAAAACCATATAGTGCAAGGGCCTACCTGATTGCATACAAATGGAAACTCCTAAGGTTTGACCTCATATCGTTTTGGTAAAGCTGAAGGAAAAAATTAGCAGAAGAGTATGGGGCTTTACTCTTAGGCTAGGTTTCCACTAGTGCGACTTTTCATGCGATTTGGGACTGAAAAGTAGCATGATAAGACGTACCTCATGATTTCCAATGAGTACCGTTCATAATCTGTGTGACTTCAAAGTAGTCCCTGACCTATTTTGGTCCTACTTTGATGCGACTTGAGGTCCATAGACACCCTTTCCATCCCAGTTTGTGTTTAGCTCTCGTAATTGTCCTGTCCCCACCATGCAGCCTAGTACAGTCTCTGCACTCCATCACTTTGCCCTTCATTAGCACATACTTTTACCACCCCAAGCTCCTCATCGATTCTCTCTTTTCTTATCTCTTAGCCCCCATTCATATTGGAGCAATTTGTCATGCGATTTGACAAGTCAAACCAATGTGACGCTGACTTTGTGGTGCTGCATCAATTTGAAAAAGTAGTACATGCACTACTTTTGCGATTTAGGGTGCGACTTCAATAGACATCTGTGCCACACAGATGTCTTCAAAGTCACAACCCAAAGTCGCACTGAGATGCCACTTTGAAATCATGTGATTTCAGGTGAAGTCGCACAATTTTAAAGCCATAGTCAATGTGAACAGGGGCTAATAGTAAGTTCACACTGGTGTGCTGTGGTTTGGCCACAGCGCGATTGTATATGCAGTTTACCCACATTTTTCGGTGCGCTCCCATTCAATTCTATTAAACTGTTTTCATTTACTAATTATATTTACAATTTTTCTTCTAACGAATAAAGAAAAGCTGTTCCATGTGTATCTAGTAAATATAACATAGCATGTCTGGTCTATTTGCTAATCATTATTTTGAATGTTTCTATAGAAAATTCTATGTTGTGACTATTTTGTTGGACTTTATTTTCTGAGTCAACTGATAGATGTACAGATCTTGTAGGCTACTTAGAGCAGAACATTCACTTACTTTTCTCAGAAGAATCACAATGTCTCCTCCACATAGCTGTAGAATGTTCCCCAGTAGAGGCAGGGGGGTTGGACCTGGTGGAAGTTTTCCTCTTCTCCAAAGCAGATTTAGGCACATGAAACAGAGAAGCACGGTGACTACTAGTGCAAGGAAGAGAGTGATATCCTCCGAGAAATACATGTCTGGTTCTGAGATCATCCAGAATTACCAGCCTAGAAGCACTGCAGATCATTTTTATACAGACTAACAGAATATCAAATGGGAGGGACTATTACGTAGATATTGCAAATAACATGTTGGATTACGCTGGCAAGGGAAAGTCTTTAATTCTTTGTTTCAGCTTACCATTTATTTTTTTACAAGTAGAAGCTTATCAGTTTTTAGAGGTGATGGCTGCAATAGTTTTCTTTTTTAGGCTTTCTTTCTTTTATTTATTTTCACCTGGTGTTCCTGCCAGGAAATGTGTTGTTTAAAAAAAAAACAAAAAAAAACAAATGTAACTTCTGCAAATGTAGCAGTTAGAATATTGAGACAAACCATTTTCCACTGACACGTTGCTTACAATGATCAGCTTTTATTTGTTTGTGTTCACCAGTAATTCCAAATTAATAACTGTTTGCTGTAACTGCTTAAAAAGCATTAGCTGGAGTTTGGATTAAATTTGTTAGTGTATTTAAATCTACAAGTGCCTCTAACACGCCCCCCCCCCCAGGCTGGCAATGCTCCTGTCCAAATTTGCCCCATGTGCTCTTTCATCCAGAGTGGGGGCACTCTAACACAGGTGGTGTGTTACTGACCAGATCGCCAGGTGAAAGCAGAGGGGGAAAAAGCATAAAAAAAACGAAAAAAAAAACGAATGCAGCCGGTGCATTTATTGGAGAAGTACAGTCAAAGCTTGTTTGGCTGTACTGCTCCTGTGGATCACAAGAGTTCAGTTCATTCTGTTCTCCTGTGACCCGTTTTCAGCAGACAACGGCCTGAAGTCCGCTCTCTGCTGACGTCACAGAAGTCAGTCCAGGCTGCTCGTCATCACGACAATGAAAGTCGGGATCTGCCAGGTGCCTGGAACGACAACCGGCTCAGCCTCTCAGCAAGCCGCTGAGAGCCTGATCCGGCTGCCCCCGCCCCCTCCACAGCAAAGAGCAAAGCCATCCAGTGACCAAGGAGGGGGCAGAGCAGAGAGCTGTGACTGATAGTCACCAGCTCTTTGCTCGAGGAGCTGTGGGAACCGAGTGATTGGTGGTGTTCAATAGCTCGGTTCTCAGTGTAAAGGCGTCGGGGGACAGATCAGTGTTGCCAACCTACCAGACTGAAATTTACTGACACGACACCCAACATTTACTGGCACAGCCACGTTTTTACTGGCATATCCAAAAGTTAAAAAATTACAGTTTTAAGTGCAAATTTCAGTTTTTAAGCTACAAACAAATACAATTTGCAATTAGCAAAGTGATCTAAGGTAGATATTAAGGCAAAGACATATTTCTTATTTTATTTTCAACATCGTAAATAAGTAGCTCAAGGACAGGAATCGAGAGGGCAAGAAATTAGAATGGGGGGCACACACACATGAAATTGACTCTCACAGAGACACTGACAGCAGTGTGCAGCAGCACAGTTGATGATGGCACCTCACCAACATGACACGTCCCCTCCTGAGTCACAGTGACCCTCTCTCTCCATGCCAGGTGGTCCCTTCAGTCCACTCCCGGCTTGTCTTCCTCCCGTTCCACAGACCTGCACATGAGGTTTCGGCTGCTTTGTTCCCTTGCACCATGACTTCAAGTGAGACATTGCGGGCACAATCCGAACACACTGT
Organism: Lithobates clamitans; assembly: GCA_037952925.1. Lineage (NCBI taxonomy): Eukaryota > Metazoa > Chordata > Amphibia > Anura > Ranidae > Lithobates > Lithobates clamitans. The sequence continues at coordinate 5,430,256 of JBBGZY010001104.1, forward strand.
AGCAGGCACTCGGAGAGTCTCGGCCAAGCGTCACAGCCATATTTTTTAGTGGCAACCTTTTTCTTTCACTGGCATTTACTGGCAGGAGAAAAGTGCCCATTTTTTACTGGCTGCCAGTAAAAATACTGGCGGTTGGCAACACTGGGACAGATGCAGCATCGGACCCATGCTGCATCCACCTAGGTAACTATGATACCAAAAGAAACCCCAACCCCATACTTCTCTTTTAATGATTGGTAATCTGAAATATATTATTTTTTTGGCTTTGGGTTTAATTCCACTTTAAAGTATATGTAAATCTAATGACCAAAATCTTTTTAAAGCTTCAACATGTCAATGTAATTTCAATAGAAAAGTTAAAGTCCAACTGAACTTTCAGTTTAAAAGAGAAGTATGAGTTTCCTTTTTAGCGTCATCCTGTTCCCTGTGAGCTGCAAATACATTAAAATCTTTCTAGCCCTCTGAGAAGTGCACCATTTCTGTTCAAATCAAGGAAAAGTACCAGTGGGAGGGGCTACAACCTTATTTGAATTCTTAAGCCGACAGTCTTGTCAGGATCCACCCTTCCTTCTCCACTGTTTGATTGATGTTGGTTTTGGGCTGTCTGCTCTCCCCCTCTTCCTCCCCCTCTCCCTCTCCCAGGCCAGCACCTGGCCTGGGAGAGGGCCTAGAATCTCTTACAGACAGCCTCTATCTGCCCACTGTGTAGCTGCCTGCTATGCTGCAGTTCTGTGAAGTTGAAGTTCCCAGATAAAAATGGTTGTGCAGCATAGCAGGCAGCTACACAGCTTGCAGATAGAGGCTGTCTATAAGAGAATTGATGTGAACTGTGTGCTGTGTGAGAGGAGGAGGGAAGTGGGGTAGGGGGAGAGGAGCTGTGCTGCCTGTGCTCAGACTGCCCTTGCCTCCAATTAAGGAAAAAGAACTGACAGCGGTTTAACTTAATATAATCTTTATTCTAAAAGTATGTAGAAAAGTTATTTAACCACTTAAGGATCGGAAAGATTTGCCCCTTAATAACCAGGCCATTTTTTGCGATATGGCACTGTGTCGATTTAACTAATTGCGCGGTTGTGCGACGTTGTACCCAAACAAATAGAGCTTTCTTTTGGTGGTATTTGATCACCTCTGTGGTTTTTATATTTTGCGCTATAAACAAAAAATGAGCTACTATTTTGAAAAAAGCCCAATATTTTTTTACTTTTTGCTATAATAAATATCCCCCCAAAAATGTAAAAAATGAATTTCTTCATCAGTTTAGGCCAATGTATTCTTCTACATATTTTTGTTAAAAAAAAAAAAATTGCAATAAGCATATATTGATTGGTTTGCACAAAAGTTATAGTGTCTACAAAATAGGGGATAGATTTATGGCATTTTTATTATTATTATTTTTTTTTTACTAGTAATGGTGGCGATTTTTAGCAGGACTGCGAGATTGGAACGGACAGATCGGACACTTTTGATACATTTTTTGGGACCGTTGACATTTATACAGCAATCAGTGCTATAAAAATGCACTGATTTCTGTGTAAATGTCACTGGCAGGAAAGGGATTAATACTAGGGGGCGATCGAGGGGTTAAATGTGTTCCCTGAGAGAGCAGTTTCTAACTGTGGAGGGGATGGGACTCACTGGAGGAGGAGAGAGATCGCTGTTTCTTATCACTAGGAACAGCAGATCTGTCTCTCCTCCCCTGTCAGAACCGAGATTTGTCTGTTTACATTGACAGATCCCCATTCTGGCTCTCTGTGGAGAGATCGCCAGTGGCCGGCAGACATTGCAGTAGGGATGAGCTTCAAGTTCGACTCAAACATCGGCTGTTCGCCAGTTCGCTGAACAGAGGCATATTCGAAAGCCGCGGAACACCCTTTAAAGGTCTATGGGAGAAATCAAAAGTGCTAATTTTAAAGGCTTATATGCATGGTATTGTCATAAAAAGTGTTTGGGGACCTGGGTCCTGACCCAGGGGACAAGGATCAATGCAAAAAAAGTTTTAAAAACGGTCGTTTTTTCAGGAGCAGTGATTTTAATAATGCTTAAAGTGAAACAATAAAAGTGTAATATTCCTTTAAATTTCATACCTGGGGGGTGTCTATAGTATGCCTTTAAAGGGGCTCATGTTTCCCGTGTTTAGAACAGTCTGACAGCAAAATGACATTTTAAAGGAAAAAAATTTAAAACTACTTGCGGCTATTAATGAATTGTCGGTCCGGCAATACACACTTACACAATACACAATATACACTTTTAAAACTGTGGGCGGGGCCACACGGTGTTGTCGCCGGGTGACCCCACCCCCCTCTGACGCACAGGGACATCCCTATGACTTCCCCCGTAGCGTTAGAGGGGGGCGGGGCCACCTGGTCCACAACCCTCTGACGCACGGGGACATCCCCATGGCTTTCCCGTAGCGTCAGAGGGGCATGGACCAGGTCTGGTATGGATTTTGAGGGGGCTCCCTACACCATTTTTTAAAAATATTTTGGCACGGGGTTCCCCTTAATATCCATACCAGACCTGAAGGGCCTGGTATGGAATTTGGGGGGACCCCGACGCATTTTTTTTTTTTAATTTTGGTTCAGGGTTCCCCTGTGAGGGAATTCCATACTGTTTTTATCAATGAACTTTTATGTGTATTGCCGGACCGACAATTGATTATAGCCGCGAGTAGTTTTAAATGACTTTTTTTCCTTTAGAAATATCATTTTGCTGTCAGACTGTTCTAAACACGGGAAACATGCGCCCCTTTACAGGCATACTATAGACACCCCCCAGGTACGAAATTTAAAGGAATATTACACTTTTATTGTTTCACTTTAAGCATTATTAAAATCACTGTTCCTGAAAAAATTTCCATTTTTAAAACTTTTTTTTGCATTGATCCATGTCCCCTGGGGCAGGACCCAGGTCTCCAAACACTTTTTATGACAATAACTTGCATATTAACCTTTAAAATTAGCACTTTTGATTTATCCCATAGACCTTTAAAGGATGTTCTGAGGCTTTCGAATTTGCTGCGAACACCCCAAATTCTTCGCTATTCAGCGAACGGGTGAACAGCCAACGATCGAGGCAAACTCATGTTCGACCCGAACATAAAGCCCATCCCTACCTATAGGGAAAGAGAGCCTTGACTGATGGGGGCATGGCCAGGTGCCAGACAAGGTATTTATGTGGTCACCAAGGATTGGTGGAACTATGGGGGATGGAATGGGCCAGAGCTCCGAAAGTATTGCCCCAGGGAATTCTGGGGTCTTTCGAGGAACGTGACTGGAAGAGCTGCCCACCCTCCCGCCCCTTTTTCCTATGGTATGTCACAGCTTGCTGCGGTTTCTTGACCTGGCCAGCATAAAAGTTGCTGTAATGGGCTATGCCCTTGATAGAAATTGGAAGTAGGCTGTCTGTTCAGCACTTATGGTAAGGACAGGCCTCCCCCCCTTTTGGAATTGTGTGCTCACAGTATAACTGTGACTGGCACTGGTTTAAATTGTTCACATGTTATGTGTTGGAATTTAAATAAAGCTGTGGCCTTGCCCTTTCCAACCTAATGGTTGTGTGTTTATTTAAATGGGGTGAGGGGGCAAGGGTGAGGGTTCTATCCATTTATGTTACATTTGAATTGTATCTAGGCCATTGCACCTCAGCAGTCATGACATTTGTATATATTAGTCATAACACGCAAATTATTGTAGTTGCTTGAAACAGGGATGTATTCCTGCTAGTTCCCTAGAAATATCAAGAGATAGACAGGAATGTAGCGCTGTCAGTCATATGAAAGGTGAGCAGTGGCTCATATGATAAGCAGAATATGCAGTGATGCAACTAGGGGACTTCAGTTAAGGACAGATCTTGGATCCACAATACCCATATGTGCAATAAGCACCAATGTACACATGTAAAGTCAAGCAGCAAGAAAAGATAAACTGAAGGGGAGTGAATTTCCAATGCAGTGGTAGTACAGGTAGCTCTGATGATATTTCAGACTGGAATCTTTGGCTAGATATACTAAATGTAAAAACTCACTGTTTGGAAGATGGTAGGTTGTTCATCAGCTGCTGATTCTGGGTGGTGGGAACGGGATCGGTTGGTGATAGTCACTGATTACAGAAAGTCAGATTCACTGCGCTTCTGGTAGTGATGAATGGCACTCAGTATCATCCATGTAGAGCCAGTGTTCCGTCAGAATATGCGACCCGTCAGAATGTGTAACAAAAGTGACGTTTCATCGTTGCCATCTTGCTACACCCTGCACTAGTCCACAGTAAGGATACACTGAGAAGGGGGCAAGCGGACATCTTGTTACACCCACCGGGGTTTTGCATCTTACATATATTTTAACAGTAAACTGAGTTTATATAGTCAAATACAGTACTTAGATAAAAACAAGGAAAAGGGGCGCCACTGAATATGTATCAAATGAAATTTAATGATAAAAATAACATCCACTCACATGTGGGACTGAAGTGTAGATCTCAGGTACATCTTATAGCACACCATGGAGGGAAGAACTACAAATGCCAGCAAGTCCAAGAGCACTGGTATCTCCTCTGATGGACTCAAGAGAAGTGGCGCTGGGTCAAAGTAGTATGTGGGCACACCACGACCGGGAGGGTGAAGGAGCCGTCTGGGGTGGTGTGGGTTCCAAAGGTAGAGGATGTGAGGGCGTCCAGCCAGTTGCTGTGTGTCTGAGGCGGAAGTCCAAGCGAATCGTCCGGCATCCGTGATGGTAGGGGAAACCACGGCCGTGTGATCGGAGCCAGAACGAGGCTAGGATCGCAAACACTGCGGCGCCGGGCTGTGACGTCACTCCTGTGCGACGCGTTTCCGAGATAGCTCGCTATCGATGGAAAGGATAGCGGCACTCCTTTGTCAAGCATAGGGCAAGGATGTGTAGCGGAAGTGTTATATAGTCCATAAGGAGGAGGGGCCTTGGCAAGGAACATTCACCATTAATTACATAACATTAACAAAGGAAAGTAATAATAGGGGAAATAATAATAGCGGACATCCTATGGACATATGATAAAAACATGTATATTAAGCAACATGTGGGTCATAGAAAGAAATATATATATACTAATGACAGGTGAAAAAAGCAGCATGAAAAAGGGGCTCTTGACAATAAAAGTACAAATACATGTATATGTACCTGAGATCTACACTTCAGTCCCACATGTGAGTGGATGTTATTTTTATCATTAAATTTCATTTGATACATATTCAGTGGCGCCCCTTTTCCTTGTTTTTATCTTAGTACATTGGATCTGGCTTTGGTTCCTTCCGGTGGCTGCCTTGAATGACTTATTATACTTACATATACAGGTCATATATATGTTTGTATGGACCCTGCCTCTGTGCGTATAGGCTACAGTATATAAGGTATATGATATTGCGCCTTCTTCTACTTGTTTATTGTGTCTTTTATAGCCTTGCTTGTGCTGCATATATATATCATATTTATATTGCCTGTTTTTTATTGCATCTGTCATTTATCTCCTTTTTTTAAATTTTCAACAACTGGTTCCTTGTTTCGGCCCATACTTTTTTGACCTACTGCATCCGCATTGTCATTTTTGGACATAGTATATTGGTTATGATTTATGCATTGTCTAGATGACCTTATAGTGCACTTTTTCATCGTCCATTGTTTCCCCCCCCCCTCCCTTTCCATTCCTTTCCCTCTTCCCCTTCCTCTCCTCCCTCTTCCCCCCTCCCCCCCCTCTTCCCACTTCCCCCTCCATTTTTTCAGGATTTAATTTCATACATATATACTCTTATCATGGATTTCCTTATGGACATAGACACACATAGGTATGGTATCTTGGAGGAAATATATACCTTGGTACCTAGCCACATTTTTTCTGCCAATACCAAACTTACAGGCTCCACCAGATACTCATTGTGTGGGAAATTTAAACATTTGGAAAGAATTATTAAACATCTCAACCAACAATGGTGGGATAGATTCTTTTTGGAGAAATATATATCCACCAAAATTTCCCCCAGAGGCCTAAGAATAACTAAGGACTGTCCTTTTCTAAATGTCACCCATACTAAGGAATGGGAAACCATTTCCGAATTTTGTACGTCCAAGTGGATGGAAATCCTCATGGAACACAGATCACACCTTTTTGAAAAACTCAAATCAGAGGCCACCCTTTTAGCCCAGGGGATTGTAGAACAGAACATCACTGTCCCTCTGTCCTGGCTGATGATACTCAAAAATAACACCAAATCCGACGAAGATTTGGTCATACAGACCAAGATAGGTAAATTTAAAAGGGATCTAGATGATTTCAATTCTGATCGTGTCTTCAATTGGAGAAACAATAATAAGAATAAACCACCCATTTATGACAACAGTATCACACGTTCTTCTCCTGCTTTTCATCCTCCACCACCCCTTTTGTCCCCCAAGAAACCTACACTGAGTTATACTCAGTCACTCCCTCGCCCTATGACACTTCCCCATCCCCCTCCCCTGATGAGTCTGTCCATTCCTCATCATAATGGACAATGCTCTTTACCCCGTGTAAAAACTCGTCCATCATTACCTATTAAAACTACCAATTCCAAAACTTTGCATTTATTAGCTGACCTCAATAAATTCTACAATAGACCGTCCTACACTAGCAGGAATAACCCTACTGCCACTCCAGTTCCCAAGCTCGTGTCCAGTTCAGTCCCCGACATTGGTCCTACAGTTATACTTCATGAGACCCAGCCTAGTGGTTCGGTTGCTCCGCCTCACCTGCCCATGCGGACGATCACTCAGGTTGAGGCTATGGATGCTCGACCTACTACTACTGAGGATTCAAAGCCCATTGGATCTGATTTCCATCACACCACTCATTCTCCTCCTGTTCTCTCCCACACTTCTCCCCTTACTTCACAGATCAACTCTAGTAGCAATTTGAGCTCTCCCCCATCCACTGGTTGTTCTTTTTTAGTTCACAGCCCCCCTCGGACAAACCCGGGAAAAAGAAAGTTTACCGGAGAGGTTGCAGAGGGGGACGAAACAAGTCCAGAAAAGAGCCAACTGAAGTTTCGGAAACTGTAAAGATTTTTAATTTATCCTCTCGAGTATTTTCCACTGCGGATACCAGTCTCCTTAGTAAAGGATTAAATTTTGCACCTATCAATAAGCCCAACCCTTTTTTGTTGTTTAAGGACCTTAATACCGTGTTTCCCCGAAAGTAAGACAGTGTCTTACTTTCTTTTTATCCCTAAAAGCCCCACTATGTCTTACTTTCGGGGTATGTCTTATATTGGGAAAAAAAATTTTTTTTTATTCTTTATTGCAATATTTTTTTTTTTTTTTTTTTTTTTTAATCAGCCCTGTTGGGGGGCTTTGGTGAGATATCAGGGGTCTTAACAGACCTCTGATATCTCCCCCTTGAGACAGAGAAAGAGACAGAGGATAGAGATTCCCCAGTCCCTTTCTCTGCAGCGTCAGCTGCTCTGAGAATGAAAGGAGAGAAGACAGCGGCTTCTCTCCATTCATAAACTGACACATTGTAATCACAGGAGATTACAATGTTTCAGTTATGTGAATGGACAGAGTCAGCTGACTCTGTCTATTCACAAGGGAAGGAGGGGGAGGACGGAGGAACGGAGGGGGAGAACGGAGGGGACAGAGAAGGAGGGGGGAACGGAGGGGACAGCGGGGAGGCACAGAGGAGGAAAGCGGAACGGAGGGGGAGAACGGAGGGGGACAGAGAAGGAGGGGGAGAACGGAGGGGACAGAGAAGGAGGGGAGAACGGAGGGGACAGCTGGGAGGCACAGAGGAGGAAAGCGGAACGGAGGGGGAGAACGGAGGGGGACAGAGAAGGAGGGGGGAACGGAGGGGACAGCGGGGAGGCACAGAGGAGAAAAGCGGAACGGAGGGGGAGAACGGAGGGGACAGAGAAGGAGGGGGGAACGGAGGGGACAGCGGGGAGGCACAGAGGAGGAAAGCGGAACGGAGGGGGAGAACGGAGGGGGACAGAGAAGGAGGGGTACCGCACTTCACTGCAGGCAAATCCCCCCGTGTTTCCCCGAAAGTAAGACATATGTCTTACTTTCGGGGTATGGCTTATATTAGCTGACCCCTCTGAAACTCCCGATACGTCTTACAATCGGGGGTGTCTTACTATCGGGGAAACACGGTAGGTACATTCGCAACCTCACCCTCAAAAGATTTTTTCAAGCCAAATCCCTCAAACCCACCCCAGCCAATGCTGATTCCAACTCCAGTGTTCAGTCCAATTCCTCTTTTGATGTTTTTGAGTATGATGGTGACATCTTTGACATGTTAGAATCTCACTCTGAGGATGATGATATGCTTATGCTGCTTACACAGCATTTGGCTACTTCTCCTCCTATAGCACATTCATCGCTAAAACCTAAATCTGTTTTCTACCCAGCCCAGTCTAAAGGACCCTATCTTGAGAGTTTCTACAGGGTCGTCTATGCCGACTTTGTAAAACTCTGCCAGTCCTCCTCCACCATCCCTGCTCATGCTCACAACCTCACTGTTGCTGAAACTAAAGCACTAGACACCCTGATCCATGCCACTGATATTGTGATTAGATCAGCTGATAAGGGAGGGGGTATAGTTGTCCAAAATAGGGACGACTATATCGCAGAGGCATACAGACTCCTTTCAGATAAGGCTACTTATACCAAATTATCCAAAGATCCCACTAATGAATTTGCCCTTGAAGCCAGCCGTTTAGTACAATCTGCCCTTACTAGTGGAGTCATCACCAAATTGGAAGCTTCATTTTTTCTCAAAAACTTTTACCAGGTACCGTATTTCTACCATTTGCCTAAGGTCCATAAAAATTCCACCAACCCCCCTGGTAGGCCGATTGTGGCCGCAATGGACAGTGTCACTACTGGCCTTAGCCTATACATTGATTTATACTTACAGCCCATAGTACAGCAACTTCCTTCTTTCATCAGAGATGGATCCCATCTGTTAGATCTGTTGGCCCCCTATAGGTGGGAATCTACCTATATTTGGCTCTCGTTGGACGTCACGTCCTTATACACTTCCATTCCACATCAATTTGGACTTCTGGCACTAGAATTTTTTCTAGCTCAAGACCCCATGCTCAATGCCAGGCAGGCCAAATTTATTTTGGAAGCCACAGATTTTTGTCTGCGTCACAATTATTTTGACTTTAATGGCGATTTCTTCTTACAGCTGCAGGGAACCGCCATGGGAGCCAACTTTGCCCCTTCTTATGCCAACTTGGCTATGGGCTATTGGGAGAAGAATTACATTTGGAACAACAACCCTTACTCAGCTAACATCGTTTTCTTTGGGCGATACATCGACGATGTTATCGTGATCTGGGATGGCCCGGTTGACTCTATTTCCCTCTTTGCGGAACATTGTAACCGTAATCCATATGGACTTGCGTTTACACATGTTCTTGACCCAATGACTTTAGTTTTTTTGGACTTGGAATTGGGCCACAAAGAGGGTAATATCATAGCTAGAAATCATACCAAGCCCACGGCTGGCAACTCTTACTTGCACTTCCAGAGTTGCCATTACCCCAAGTGGATCAGAAATATACCCAAAGGGCAGTTCTGTCGCCTGAGACAGAACTGCTCCCTTGACACCGACTATGTTGCATCCAGCGTTTCTCTCAAGAAAAAATTTGCAGATAAATCCTACCCTAATGACTTGGTCGACGAGGCATGCACCTATTATTCCAAGGGCAAGCCTCCAAGACCAGAAAAAGGTGTAACTGACCATTCCATGCGATTCATCACCACCTTCCATTTTCAATATAAGAAAATGGAAAAAATAATGAGAAAACACTGGGATATCTTACTACAGGATCCCCTTCTGAACACCATCATTCCCACTAAACCCAGAGTCACATATCGTAAAGCTCCCAATTTAAAGAACAAAATCGCTCCCAGCAAACTACCTTCTTTGCCATCCAGTCAGCTTACTAACCACTCCATCACCCTTATACCCCTAGTTGGCATGTTCCAATGCAAAAAGGTGCTGTGCAAAACCTGTCCCTATATCGCACATGGACAGAAATCTTTTTCTTGTAAGGGCAAAATGTACCAGCTGGACCATTTCTATAATTGTTCTTCCAATTTTGTGGTGTATGCCCTCACCTGCCCCTGCGGTCTCATCTATGTGGGCCGAACCATCTGCCCTTTGAGACAGCGATTCGGACAACATCGTCGACTTATAGAAGGAGGGAAGGACATGCACAGTGTGCCGCGACATTATGCAGAGTTTCATAATAAATCCACCACTGGCCTCCGTGTGTGGGTTATTGAACAAATTCCAGAATGCCCCACTGCAGCAGAACGTTTCAAAAGGCTTTGCGCCAGGGAAACCTTTTGGATCTATACCCTCGACGTTCTTTCGCCTGGTGGCCTCAACGAGAGTATAGAAATTTCCACTGTTTTATGATAACTTGTATACACATATATACCTTTATGTATATACTTTTCAGCATTAATTTATTTTATAATATTAATTTATCATTTCTATATATCCCACTACTAGTGCCTAATAGACTGGATACTCTCTATACATTTGCTAGCGTTAGCGTTCAGACGTTAGGGTTGAGACGCTAGCGTCTTTTAAGCACATTCAAAATACTATATTTGAATATAATACAATTTTAATCATCTAATAAAAAAATTTTTTTTTTTTAATTTAAAAAAAATTTTTTAATTAATTTTTTAATTTTTAATTTATCATTTTTTAATTTTCATTCTATCCTTTGAAGATCACACACTTTAATTTGCCCCACATATTTATTTTTGCCCTATAGATTGTGCTACTTATACACACTGATACTGCATGTGGTTGGATTATCATTCCTGAGTCACCACTACCATTATTCACTTCTTATCATTGATCGCTATAATACTGATATATACTGTATATTAGTTTTCCACCTAGTATTTTAGTTCATTATTTCATTATTATGATCATTATCCAGCTCCAGTTTTAGTGTACACAGTCATTATTATCGTACATTATCATTATTATTATTATTATTTTTCACTTATATATATTTTATATTTATGAATTAGACTGTTCATGCTTTGATCCCTTCCATGTATTTGTACTTTTATTGTCAAGAGCCCCTTTTTCATGCTGCTTTTTTCACCTGTCATTAGTATATATATATTTCTTTCTATGACCCACATGTTGCTTAATATACATGTTTTTATCATATGTCCATAGGATGTCCGCTATTATTATTTCCCCTATTATTACTTTCCTTTGTTAATGTTATGTAATTAATGGTGAATGTTCCTTGCCAAGGCCCCTCCTCCTTATGGACTATATAACACTTCCGCTACACATCCTTGCCCTATGCTTGACAAAGGAGTGCCGCTATCCTTTCCATCGATAGCGAGCTATCTCGGAAACGCGTCGCACAGGAGTGACGTCACAGCCCGGCGCCGCAGTGTTTGCGATCCTAGCCTCGTTCTGGCTCCGATCACACGGCCGTGGTTTCCCCTACCATCACGGATGCCGGACGATTCGCTTGGACTTCCGCCTCAGACACACAGCAACTGGCTGGACGCCCTCACATCCTCTACCTTTGGAACCCACACCACCCCAGACGGCTCCTTCACCCTCCCGGTCGTGGTGTGCCCACATACTACTTTGACCCAGCGCCACTTCTCTTGAGTCCATCAGAGGAGATACCAGTGCTCTTGGACTTGCTGGCATTTGTAGTTCTTCCCTCCATGGTGTGCTATAAGATGTACCTGAGATCTACACTTCAGTCCCACATGTGAGTGGATGTTATTTTTATCATTAAATTTCATTTGATACATATTCAGTGGCGCCCCTTTTCCTTGTTTTTATCTTAGTACATTGGATCTGGCTTTGGTTCCTTCCGGTGGCTGCCTTGAATGACTTATTATACTTACATATACAGGTCATATATATGTTTGTATGGACCCTGCCTCTGTGCGTATAGGCTACAGTATATAAGGTATATGATATTGCGCCTTCTTCTACTTGTTTATTAAATACAGTACTTAGAACTCCTTCTGACTGTTTAGATGTTGATTTTTAAAAGCAGCGGCAAGCCCGCTGATCTCATAGGTTTGCTAATCGGACAGAAGTTCGCTGCTTTTAAAATTCAACATCTAAACGTTTACACAGAGTCCTAAGTACTGTATTTCACTATATAAACTCAGTTTACTGTTAAAAAAAGGGTAAAATGCAAAACTCTGGTGGGTGTAACAAGATGTCCACTTGCCCCCCCTTCTCAGTGTATCCTTATTGTGGATAAGTGCGGAGTGTAGCAAGATGGCGGTGACGAAACGTCACTTCTGTTACACATTCTGATGGGTCGCCCAATCTGACAGAACACCGGCATAGGACTGTCTGGCAGTTTACTTCTGGTTTCCGGTTTGACCGTGGACTTCTAGTTTGTGGAGATGAAGTCGGGGGCTTCGAGATGGTAAAGAGCCCAGGCTGAATAAGGATGATGGGCATGTGAAAGCACACATACCAACATGTTTCACCCACTTGTACCATGGGTTTCTTCAGGGTGAAGTGTTCATCAAAACTGAATCCCTTTCATAAGCTTTCAGAAAGACCCCAGACTGTGTGCAAAGTGGGGATGTGAGAAGGAGCCCAATGTGCACAACTTTCATGGAGGATGAGGGGCACATCTCTCCCCAACACCTCTCCCTAGATCCAGCCATGTCTATGCCATGCAGGGCAGCACAGTGGTGTAGTGGTTAGCACTTTCACCTAGCAGCAATAGGGGTGCTGGTTCAATTCCTGACCACGACACCATCTGCCTGGTAGGTTAATCAGATCATGTATAAAAAAAAAAAAAAAAATGGCCCTTGTATGGGTATGTGTTTGTAAGTGCATCGGGACCCTACAGGGTAAACGACAGTGCTATACCGCTGATGACACCGGCAGCAAAAAGCGCCCTGAGGCAATTGAGTTTGAGGTAGCACTATACAAGTCATTCATTCATATACCATTTAAATATTTTCCACTATGCAGAGGAATAGCATAGTGCCCGAACTTGTTTTTTTACTGTTTAGGTATGTGCCTGTTCAGTAGGCATGGCCCCATCTCCCTGTAGAGGGACAGAAAGAGGGGGCAGATTACTGACGTTGTAGCCGCCCCCTCTATACTTTCAAACAGCAAACGGACCATTACAGGAACCTACATGACAGAAAGAAATAACAGCTAATTCATGATTATGGTAATATATTTTTCATTATTTAGCCTATAACCATACTTCTCCTTTAAATACATTTCATGTGTAATGAAACAAAAGGTGTGCAAAGTCTTATGCCGCATACACACGAGCGGACTTTACGGCAGACTTTGTCCGGCGTACTTTCCGATGGACTTACCTACACACGATCAACCAAAGTCCGACGGATTCGTACGTGATGACGTGCGACCGGACTAAAACAAGGAAGTTGATAGCCAGTAGCCAATAGCTGCCCTAGCGTCGGTTTTTGTCCATCGGACTAGCATACAGACGAGCGGACTTTTCAACCGGACTTGAGTCTGTCGGACAGATTTGAAACGTGTTTCATTTCTAGGTCCATCAAACTTTTGAGAAAAAAAAGTCCGCTGGAGCCCACACACGATCAAATTGTCCGACGGACTCAGGTTCGCCGGACCAAGTATGTCGTAAAGTCCGGTCGTGTGTACGCGGCATTACAGTTTTTTCTCTTTAGAAAGCTGCTGCAACCTGAAGGGAGAAGCTATTTCTGTGTTGTTGTGATATATAGATGAGGAGTGATTATTATTTTTATAATTATTGTTGGTAAAGCAAGAGTGTGCTGACCGATATGGAATGCAAACTCCTCTAATCCAAAATATTTAATTTTTCCCACGGCAACTTGGGTCTTTACCAGAGAGAGACATTTATTGGATCCCAGCACAGAACACAGATGTCACAGAGTACTTGCAACAGCAAACTGCCAAGAAGGATCCTAGAGGTCCAACACGCTCCCTGTGGAATCAGACATATGGTAATAAAATCAGCAAAGCTAATGCTCTCTGCTGATTAGAGAATTCTGCCCCTTAGAGATCATTCACACGTGCACCAACATCCTGTGTTTAAGAAGCATTTATTCAGCATTATTAAAGCCTCATAACACCCATTCATCATCTGCCATAAATATATTATAATAGTACTACACAGTGCTATTCACCCAGGAGCGGTAGAGTTGTGTTGTGTTAAAAATTAAGCAGCATGCCGCTTTCATGAGGCATTGACACTTGTCAGCTGCCTCCATTGGTGTCACTCGGTAATCCTCTGTAACCGCACATTAACAGCACTTCTAACATTTACGGCGTGTTTGTGAAGCATTTATAAAGTTTTAGTTGGGTGCTGGGATGAGAGGCAGTGGAGGTTCCAGTATCCCAGAATGCACTAGGAAATAATAGAGAACTAGGACAGAGCAGCTACAGCCACTCCTGTTAGGATAGAGTACCCTTGTGTTATCAACATTTACTTCTGAGCGCAAGCAAAATCATCAATCAGCAATAGTGCCTAGCCGGAGCAGAGGCATTGAGCAGTATTCCCAGTGGCAAAGCTTTTTGTTCCAGTAGCTATTTCAGTAAGCTATTGCCAATGGCAAAAGCTTTTTCTTTCAGCTAGAGTTGAGTTGGCAACATAAGGCTCATGGTGCAATACCATTTATTCAATTAAAATTTGTAGTTTAAAATCAATGCCCTTACAAAGATAGAGTAGAACTCCCTGGATGGTAACCCTTCCAAGTGCTGTGATGGCTGGATCATCCGGTGGATGGATGTAAGTCCTCAGCGTGCAGCTCCCGACAAGCTGCACGTGAGACGCTCACTGTCTCCAAGGACTGGCCATCCCCAACAGAGCTAGAGCCGCCTCTGGCACGACGTAACTCAGGGGGAACACAGCTGACAGAGGATGCTATGCGGTTGCCAGGACAACATGTTCAGAGGGCGTAACCGCCTTCTTCAGGTCCCTAAAGTTGAGTTGGACCAAGCCAAGTGTCAAAGAGATCAAAAGATACAAATCTATCTGCAGAGAATTCAATTCAGTTCTTTTAGGTACCCTTGGAGGGATGAAATAACTGATAGAAAATAGAATTCAGTTAATATGAAAAGTTGTTAGGCAACTCACTGTAAATTCAGAATCTCTAACTGCCAGCTGGTACATAAGCAAAGGGTCTTTTCTGAGTCATTGTCCTCAGCAGCTACAAGGGTCTCCATCATCATGGATTCATCAAGTCTCTGGACCCACTCAGGAATGTGTGGCGAAGATGTTGGCAATGGCTCAAAATGCCTTTTTTTAATTCCAAAGATCATTGATAGGTGGGCCACCCTGGGGGAAGCTGAGGCATCAGATATATATACGCTGTGGTATATGTTATATGTGGTAAAGACTGCTTGCCAAAAGGGAGTAAATAAACAACAGTCCTACCAGATATGTAAGTAGGTTCAATTTTCCTTCGTACACCAAAAAGAACTCAGAGTGGAAAGATAAAAATGGTTTAGGTCTACAGGAGTCCTATAATACAGAAAGATGATCTTGCAAATCTTTTCCTGAAAGTTAGAAGACACAGACAGTTTATGTGCGAAAATAAAACATTTTCTCCAATTCTTGTTGGAGAATGACTCATTCAGGTATTTTCCCCATTTAGAAAGGGAGGTCCACTTCTGAATATCCCCGCTCTCATTATGCAATATAGCTGAGATACTTTGAAGGAATGGAAGTGTTTGAGAGAAAGGATTCTAGTGAAGTCAGTTGGAGGGAGGCGGGTAGTTCCCTTTTAATCATATGCAGGAAACAGGAGAGTTCAAGTCTTACTAAACCCAGGACCCGGCATTCACTATATCTTGCCTCTCACAGCACACAGAACATGGAAATGCAATTATTTTAGCAAATATAAACTGCTAAATACTTTTTCTCATCAACAGTATATCGCAGTCTTGTGACTTCTATCAGTGTCCGGCCAAACATTGGATAAAGCTTGAGACTGTATTCTCCTCTGACTGTCCCATGAGGCTACATCATAAATAGTGGCATACCATAATCAGCAAAATGACCATAATAACACACTAAAAACAGCGCTAGTGTTGAGCTAGAAAGTATATTGTGGCCAACTTCACATGCAAAAATAGTCCTTTGAGAGAGAAGAGCAGTGAGCACAATGGTTCAGACAGTGTTCATAGGTGATCAAAGTGTAGAAATTCAGTGTGCACCTTCCACCGATCCATCAACTTCCACCCTGTGAGAACACACTCCCCTCAGGGGGTTAAACTCACCAGAGCCTAATAACCATAAGCATCCAAGAAAGGAGGGGAAATCCAAGCCACCGGCCACTGTCAGCAACCCTCCGGAGGAATCCAAGACGGTCAGGGCTCAAATATCATGGCAGAGAGTCACATGCGTCCATAACGTCTGGAGCGGACACAGGGGCTAGAGCTCCTCACACAGATGTTGAGTCCTTATGATGGACATATAAACCCTGTTTGTGATGCTTGAAAGCATTTTCCAAAAACATCCACTGTACGGTCTTTTCTTTCTCTCACAACGAGACGGTTGATGTAACTCTTTAAAGTGGACCTGAAGTCATCTGGATATTTCAGTGCCTGCAGTGAATGCTGGGAGCACAGCATTCACCACATCCAGGAAATAATCGCATACTAGCTCATTATGAAATACTTACCTGAGATAGAAGCTGTTGCAGCGGCCTCGCACACCACTGTGACCAGCAACATGTCTCCCAGAGTTACTTCAGGGTTTGCGGGCTCCGGCGCTGTGACTGGCCGAAGCCGTGATGAGATCATGCCCGCGCATGCACACGGGAGCTGCCGGGCACGGCTGCTGAAGAAAGATCACGAGTGGCCAGTTTCTTCAGTGCGTATGCACCGATGACATTGGCGCAAGCATATATGGTAAATATCTCCTAAACCATGCATGTTTAGGAGATATTTACAGTACCAAGTGGTGTAACTAGGTTTACAACCACTTTAAGATGGCTGCCAACCAGATTCAAAGATCGCTGCCAATCAATGAGTGGAGCTGTCTCTTGTTGATGAGGGGTGTGTGATTCTTATGTGTGTCCCCTTTGTCTTCTGACTTGTTATTTTTATAATATTTGCCAATAATACTAAAGGAGTTGCTAAACTCCTTTCTATCGCCCACCTAACCACCTGTCCCCTGGACCCTATTCCCTCTCAAATGCTACGGTCACCTGCTGACCCCATCCTACACTCTCTAACCCACATCTTCAATCTCTCCCTCACCTCTGGCATCTTTCCCGACGCTCTAAAACATGCACTGGTCCAATACCAATCTTAACAACCTACGCCCTATCTCCTTGCTCCCCTTTTCCTCTAAACTCCTTGAACGCCTGGTTTACAACCAACTGAGTGACCACCTCATTAAAAACAACCTTCTTGATCCCCTTCAATCTGGATTTCGCCCTCAACACTCCACAGAAACTGCTCTTTTAAAACTCACAAATGACCTACTAACTGCAAAAACCAATGGACACTATTCTGCACTCCTACTTCTGGATCTTTCAGCGGCCTTTGACACGGTTGATCACCCCCTCCTCCTCAAAAAACTTTACTCCCTCGGTCTCCGTGACTGTGCTCTTCAGTGGCTCTCATCCTACCTATCCCAACGCACCTTCAGTGTCACTTACAATTCTACTTCCTCCACTCCTCTTCCCTTCTCTGTCGGGGTCCCCCAAGGTTCTGTTCTTGGACCTCTTTTATTTTCAATCTACACCTCTTCCCTGGGTCAGCTGATAGCCTCTCACGGCTTTCAATATCATTTCTATGCTGATGACACACAAATGCTGATGACACGCAAATCTATCTCTCCACCCCTCAACTCACTTCATCAGTCTCTTCACGCATCACTAACTTACTAACCGACATATCTGTATGGATGTCACACCACTTCCTCAAACTCAACTTGTCCAAAACCGAGCTTATAATATTTCCTCCCCCACGTGCCTCTTCCCTTGACTTCTCTGTCAAGAGCAATGGCACAACCATCCACCCGTCCCCACATGTCAGGGTGCTAGGTGTTATCCTGGATTATGAACTCTCCTTTCAGCCCCACATCCAATCACTTTCCAAAGCTTGCCGCCTCAACCTCCGCAACATCTCTAAACTACGTCCCTTTCTAACCAATGAAACCACAAAGCTCCTGATTCACTCCCTGGTTATCTCTCGCCTTGACTACTGCAACTCACTCCTCATTGGCTTACCTTTAAACAGACTATCCCCCCGCAGTCCATCATGAATGCTGCTGCCAGACTTATCCACCTTACAAACCGCTCAGTGTCTGCTACCCCTCTCTGCCAATCCCTCCATTGGCTGCCACTCGCCCAACGAATTAAATTCAAAATACTAACAATAAGTTACAAAGCCATCCACAACTCTGCCCCCAGCTACATCATTAACCTAGTCTCAAAATACCAACCTAATCGCCATCTCCGTTCCTCCCAAGACCTCCTGCTCTCTAGCTCCCTCATCACCTCCTCCCATATCCACCTCCAGGACTTCTCCTGAGCCTCGCCCATCCTCTGGAATTCCCTACCCCAATCTGTCAGTCTGTCTCCAAATTTGTCCACTTTTAGGCGATCCCTGAAAACTTTCCTCTTCAGAAAAGCCTATCCTGCCTCCATCTAATAACTGCACTATTTTCTCCATTAGCTCATCCCCCACAGCTATTACCCTTTTGTATAACTTGACCCTCCCTCCTAGATTG
This sequence comes from Lithobates clamitans, assembly GCA_037952925.1. Classification (NCBI taxonomy): domain Eukaryota; kingdom Metazoa; phylum Chordata; class Amphibia; order Anura; family Ranidae; genus Lithobates; species Lithobates clamitans. The sequence continues at coordinate 5,449,006 of JBBGZY010001104.1, forward strand.
TAAGCTCTAATGAGCAGGGCCCTCTGATTCTTCCTGTATTGAATTGTATTGTACTCGTATTGTCTGCCCTAATGTTGTAAAGCGCTGCATAAACTGTCGGCACTATATAAATCCTGTATAATAATAATAATAATAATAATAATAATAATAATAATAATAATACAGTCATAAATCTCTAGAAGCCTAAACCAGAAGGTGTAACCTTCTTTCCTATTGGTGCATCAATTTTGTGTTTATCCAAGCATTAGCTCACTTGGCCACCGGGTTGCACTCCGAGACTAGAAATATCTATTTTAGTTTAGTTAGGGGAAATATTCTAGTAACAAATCTATTATAAGATAAATTACTCTTTTACTATAACAGATTCAACTATGTGCGTCTGCCTAAAAACATTACATGTAATTGAGGGTCTGGTAGCTTTAACTCTTTGGGTGTAGCAGCATTTAAATGGGAAACTTTTTCTACGCAGAGGTGTAATTTCAGACATAGTGAATAAAATATTAGTTTTACACATAAAAATAATTTGCGCATTTTACACTACTACTTGAGTATGGCTACATTATAACACACATACTTTGAAAAATATTGATAATGAATACAACAAACCGAAAACAAAATGTGAGATATATGAGATTATAGCTTCCTTTTTTAGTCCTTTTTAGATATTATGATATTTCATCCTGATTTTATATTCCTATGTTCTTAATACTACATTTTTCAATCTGTTTCTACAATGTCCCAAAAATATTAAGTTTTATTTTATACAATCATGAAATATACTGTATAATTCTCCTTTTTCACTTGGTTTCACACTCCTTCCAAAAGGATTTCTCGCATGTTCTTTGGTTGTCCTTTGTTTCAGTTGGTTGGGATATACAAGATTGTTGACTCTCCTTCACCTGGGCAAAGAGATGTGGCCCCTACCACAATATCATGTGAGTGAGTTCTAAAGTCTCGTAAACATACCTGGGGTTTTATTTAACTATTGTCTTGTTCATAAGAAAAGAAAAACTATGTCAAATTTGACTGAAACCCTTTCAGTGCACCTGGGATTTCCCTACTTCCAGGTCTATTTACTAGACAAGTTTCTGCATTGTTCTGGGATGTTGTATGTCAACAGTAGGGATGGGCTGTCTGTTCAAGTCGAACATGAGTTCGACTCGAACATTGGCTGTTCGCCCCCTTCGCCAAATAGCGAACAATTTGGGGTGTTCGCGGTAAATTCGAAAGCCATAAACACCCTTTAAAAGTCTATGGGAGAAATCAAAAGTGCTCATTTTAACAAAGGGGACTCCCAGACCCCGCCCCCCATGTGAAATGGTACCTGGGTACATTGTACTCCTACCATTTCACCCAAAAAAGTGACAAAAAGGTAAAAAACACACACACACCGCTTGGCACAAGTCCTTTAATAAAAAAAAAATATCTAGCAATGTAATCCTTCTACGATCCACGAATGATACAGCCTCCTCCATAGGAGGAGCTCAGCAGAATGACGCGTGACTCGGATGACAGTTCTTAAATAACCGAGGGTGGGGGCACCCGTGATGTGGACGGGTGACCTCGCCCCCCTCTGACACAAGGGGAAATGCCAGGGTTACCCAGTGACATGTACGGGTGACCCCACCCCCTCTGATGCAAGGGGAAATGCAGGGGTTACCCAGCGACATGTACGGGTGACCCCACCCCCCTCTGAAAGCACGGGGGAAGCAATAGGGAAGTCCTCGTGCGTCAGAGGGGGGCAGGGTCACCGGGTGGCCCTGCCCTCAGTTATAAAGGAGCTGTCACAAGAACAGAAGCGTCACATAGCGGGAGCCTCCCATTGAGGCGGATCGTCCGGAGGACGAAGCGGGGAAGAAGAAGCCAGAGGAAGATGCTGGAGGAAGATCGAGAAGACCGGAGGAAAAAGGAGAGGACCAGAGGAAGAAGCAGAGGAAGATAGAGGAAGAAGCGGGGGAAGGACAAGATGGAGGAAGAAGAAAAAAACTGAAGAAAGACCAGAAGACCAGAAGACCAGAAGAAGACATTAATATAGGAATTGTCCAAAACCGGCTATTGTCTTTTTAAAAAATTTTTTACACTTTTTTTGTGAAATGGTAGGGATACTTGTACCCCATTACCAATTCACACAGGGGGGCCGGGATCTGGGGGTCCCCTTGTTAAAGGGGGCTTCCAGATTCCGATAAGCCCCTACCCGCATACCCCCACAACCACCGGGCAAGGGTTGTGGGGATGAGGCCCTTGTCCCCATCAACATGGGGACACAGTTCTTTGGGGGGCTACCCCAAAGCACCCGCTAAATGTTGAGGGCATGTGACCTGGTATGGTTCAGGAGGGGGTGCTCTCTCATCCCCCTCTTTTCCTGTGGCCTGCCAGGTTGCGTGCTCAGATAGGGGTCTGGTATGGATTTTTGGGGGGACCCCCGCGCCATTTTTAAAAAAATGTTGGCGCAGGGTTCCCCTTAAAAGCCATACCAGACCTGAAGGGTCTGGTATGGATTTTGAGGGGGACCACTACACCATTTTTATTTTCATTTTGGCACGGGGTTCCCCTTAATATCCATCCCAGACCTGAAGGGCCTAGCATGGAATCTGGGGGACCCCCACGCAATTTTTTTTTTTTTGGTTCGGGGTTCCCCATAATATTCATACCAGACCCAAAGGGCCTGGTAATGGACTGTGGGGGAATCCCATGCCGTTTTTTATCAATGATTTTTACTGTGTATTGTCGGGACCGACAATTCGTTATAGCCGCGAGTACTTTTAAATTACTTTTTTTCCTTTAGAAATGTCGGAAACGGAAAACATGCGCCACTTTACAGGCATACTATAAACACCCCCCAGGTACGAAATTTAAAGGAATATTTCAATTTTATTGTTTCACTTTAAGCATTGTTAAAATCACTGCTCCCGAAAAAACTACTGATTTAAACTTTTTTTTGCATTAATACATGTCCCCTGGGGCAGGACCCAGGTCCCCAAACACTTTTTATGACAATAACTTGCATATAAGCTTTTAAAATTAGCACTTTTGATTATTCATGTTCGTGTCCCATAGACTTTAACAGTGTTCGCATGTTCGAACAAATTTTTTGCCTGTTCGCATGTTCTGCTGCAAACCGAACGGGGGGTGTTCAGCTCATCCCTAATTACAAGATAAAATGGTTAATCATCCAACCACATAGGATCAGCATGACTCTCTCTTCTACTCACGCTCCCCCTGTATTTTACTTTCACTACACTATTATTTTAATCACCACTGAAATTATTATTATTATTGTTTACTTATACTCCTCTTAAAGTCAGGAATACCCATAAAAGTCCCCTCTTACATTCGAGAGTGCCAAGCAAAGCCCCTCCATATATCCATGTGTGTCCAGCAAAGTCAACCTCCCCCCCTTACTTCCCTGTGTGCCCAGCAGAGTCTCGCCCTCTTTTGAGACCATATCCCTTTGTCCTTGTGCAGACTCAGTTGTCCCTCTTTTTGGTCAAATGTGCACATCTCTATACAAAATGTACTATTTTACTACCAAAGTCTGGTCAGACAAATTTACATTTTACAATCCCCTTTAGGTAACTGCTTTGGCCCTTTTGATATGTATAAATGTAACTTGTCTGTCAGCTGTGTTAAGTCTAGTCCGCACCTATGTTCACATTTAAAAAAATGTGTGCATGTACAATGCTCACCATAAATGAGTACATCCCTTTTGAAAAGTAAGATTGTAATCTCAATGAACACAAGAACAATTTCCAAAATTTTGACAAAACTGAGTTCTATAGAACATTTGTTTAGATCCATTACATGAAAGTAAGGTTATTAATATAACTTAGATCACAAATCCTTCAGTTTTACTGAAATTAATTGATGCAAAAATGAATACACGCCACAACAAAAACTAATACATCTAGTATTTTGTATGACCTCCATGATTTGTAAGGACAGCGCCAAGTCTTTTAGGCATGAAATGAACAAGTTGGCGACACATTGCAACATCTATCTTTTTCCATTCTTCAAGAATGACCTCTTTTAGAGCCTGGATGCTGGATGGACAGTGATGCTCAACTTGTCACTTCAGAATTCCCCATAGGTGTTAGATTGGGTTCAGATCAGGAGACATACTTGGCTACTGAATCACTTTCACCCTGTTCTTCTTCAAAAATGCAACAGTGGTCTTAGATGTGTGTTTTGGATCATTGTCAAATGACATGTTGGAAAAGTGCACAGCGACCAAGGGCACAGAGTGATGGTAGCATCTTCTCTTTCAATATAGAGCAGTACATCTGTGAATTCATGATACCATCAATGAAAATGCAGCTCCCCAACACCAGCAGCACTCATTCAGCCTCACAGAAGGACAATGCCATCACCATCTTTCACTGTAGGCACCATGCATTTTTCTTTGTACTCACCTTTGCGATGTCATGCAGTTTTGAAGCCATCAGTTCCATAAAAATTTATCTTGGTCTCATCACTCCATTGTACAGAGTCCCAGTAGTCTTCTTCTTTTTCAGCATGCACCCTGGCAAATTCTAGGTAGGCTTTTTTGTGCATGGGCTTTAGGAGAGGCTTCCTTCATGGACGACACCCATGCTTGCCATTCCCCTGCAGTGTTACGGGAAACAATCACCCCAGTTTGACTTTCCGCTTCTTTAGCTAACTGTGGTGAACTTGCGTGGTGATTTTCTTCAACCCTTCTCATCAGAAGACGCTCCTGTCAAGGTACTAACTTCTGTGGAAGGCCTGGACGTCTCTGTGAGATGGTTGCAGTTCCATCTTTGTTACAATTTTGTATCACTTTTGCTACAGTATTCTGACTGATAAGTAAAGCTTTGCTGATCTTCTTGTAGCCTTCACCTTTCTTGTGTAGAGAAATTATTTTCTTTGGGAGTGTAGGAGAAAAAACTGCGCTACAGCAAATATATGTGAAGTGAAAAAAAGGGAGCAGCCAACACTCCAACATACAAGGTTCAAGGTGAATATTAACCACTTGACCACTGGGCACTTAAACCCCCTTCCTAACCAGACCAATTTTCAGCTTTCGGTGCTCTCACATTTTGAATGACAATTACTCATGCAACACTGTACCCATATGATATTTTTGATCTTTTGTTTCACACAAATAGAGCTTTCTTTGGTGGTATTTGATCACCTCTGGGTTTTTTATTTTCTGTGCTATAAATTAAAAAAGACCGAAAATTTTGTAAAAAAATGAATTTTTCTTCATTTCTATGATAAAATTTTGCAAATAAGTAATTTTTCTTCATAAATTTGAGCCAACATTTATACTGCTACATAACTTTGGTAAAAATAACCTAAATTAGTGGATATTATTTAGTCTGTGTGAAAGTTATAGAGTCTACAAGCTATGGTGCCAATCACTGAAAATTGATCACATCTGATCACACCTGATGTACTGAGGCCTATCTCATTTCTTGAGACCCTAACAAGCCAGGAAAGTACAAACACAAAATGACCCCTTTTTGGAAAGTAGACATTCCAAGGTATTTAGTAAGAGGCATGGTGAATTTTTTGAAGCTGTTATTTTTTCCCACAATTCTTTGCAAGATGAAGATTTTTTTTAATTTTATTTTCTTTCACACCAAATTGTCATTATAACAGGTTATGTCTTTCACATGGCATGTACATTACACAAATGACACCCCAAAATATATTCCGCTATTCCTCCTGAGTATGGCAATACCACATGTGTGAGACTTTTACACAGTCTGGCCACATACAGAGGCCCAACATTTAAGTAGCACATTCGGGCATTCTAGGAGCATAAATTACACATCTAATTTCCTTACAATCTATCACATTTTTGAAAGCCCTTCATATTTCTAACACATAGCATGAACATACCAAGAATTACACCCTAAAATACATACTGCTAAGCAAAGGGTAAACAAATGATTACCTGTGGTTTTAGTAGTGCAGTTGTCCACAGGAGGAGAGCCCTGATCCAGGCAGCAGGCAGGGACATGGTCAGCGACAGTGAATGGAATTGTCCAGGCAGCAGGCAAGAATATTGTCCATAGTCAGTATAGACAGGGATACTGTCCTTATACAGTCCAGGGTCAGTGCAAGTAGAGACATTGCCACCAGTGCCAAAATATTGGTCCTGGTAGTAAGCAGGAACATGGTCCAAGTAGCAGGCCAGGAAAGAATGGGGACAGGGGTAGAGGCTTCTCCCACCCAAATCTCTTTGAAGCCTCCGAGTCTCCAGACCCTAAATCTGGGAATGAGAAAACTAAAAAATTTGTTTTCTTCATCCTGAAAAACATTTCTGGAGCCCCTCACATATGTGAGACCCTTGTGTTCCCACTAGCATAGCAGGGTAAATGATCAGTCCAAGAGGCAGGTAAAACATGGTCAAACAGTCCAGGGTCGGTTCCAGAGCAGGCAGAGGTAGGTACAATTTAGCGTTAGGCATAAGCTTGGTTGTATAACAGGCCAGGGTCAGTTCCGGAGAAGGCAGAGGTATGTTTATCGTTAGGCAGAAGCTTGGTCGTATAACAGGCCAGGGTCAGTTCCGGAGAAGGCAGAGGTAGGTACAGTTTAGCGTTAGGCAGAAGCTTGGTCTTATAACAGGCCAGGGTTGGTTCCAGACAAGGCTGAGGTATGACAGGTTCAGTGCAGTGGCATAAGAGGTGTGGAGGAAAATGACAGGAAATGAGAATTACGTTTACCATACTTCCCTAATAATGTAGAGAAGTATGGTAACGGCGGAAACATTCACCTATACAGAGGCCTCGTTGGGAAGGACATTGGGGACAATAATATGTGGTGTCTCTTCTAATTCCTCCTCTGGAGAATACCCGGCACCACTTCTGACGTCTGTGGCCTGTTTCAAGGGGGGGGGGGTGGATTTTGTCAGGAAAGTGGCGTTCGTGGAGTCTGCTCACGGAATCAGAGCGAATATTTTCTGGTGGGCTTTCAGAATACAAAAGGGCGGAGATTACTTGTTCCTGGTGGTGCAGATAGGATACGGGGGTCTCAGTAGATTTTTGGTAAATAACATAAGTGTTATACATGGCCAAACTGAAAAAATAAATGGACACTTTTTTTATACCAATGACGAGATTTTCTTTTTGGAAGGTAGGGTTCAATCATCTGATCATTGAAGTCCACTCCCCCCATAAAAAGTTATATTAATAGATACAAGCTGGTTTCTGGACTGGGCAGTTTCTTCTGGAGACTTCCACGTAGGTGTCATTATGAATTGTTGTTAGCATCTGGACGTTTTGTCTGTCTCTCCACTTGACAGCCAATAGCTCCTGGTTCCGCAAAGACGCCGTCTCCCCTCGTCGTAGCCTTTCATTGACCAGTTTTTGCGGGAAACCCTTTCTATTGGTTCTTACGGTACCACATGCTGGGGTGTCCCTCCGGTGAAGATTGCGGAGGAGGGGCAAACTTGTATAAAAATTATCCACATAAAGGTGGTACCCCTTTCCAAGGAGTGGATAAACAAGCTCCCAGACAACTTTGCCGCTGGCTCCAATATATTCTGGACATTCAGGGGGATGCAGTTAGTCCTTCCCTTCATACACCCAGAAGGCGTAAATGTACCCTGTGGCTCGGTCACAAAGTTTGTACATTTTAACCCCATATTGGGCCCTTTTGCTGGGCATAAACTGTTTGATGCCAAGCCTGCCTGAGAATTTTACTAGGGACTCATCCACGGAAATATTCTGTTCGGGGGTATATAACTGGGGAAATTTTTTAGAGAAATAATTTAGGAGTGGCCGAATTTTGAATAATTTGTCAAATGCTGGGTCATTTTGGGGAGGGCACTGGGTGTTGTCATTGTAGTGGAGGAAGCGCAAAATCATAAGGTATCTTGATCTTGGCATAATCGATGAGAAGAGTGGCATGTGGTGGATGGGGTTAGTTGACCAATATGAGTAAATTTCGTTTTTTTTGTGAGTCCCATTGTAAAAGTTAGGCCTAAGAAAATGTTGAATTCCTCTAAGCTCTCTCCACTCAAATAGACAGGCATAACTAGAGCCAGGGTTGCTTACTATGTACTGCTGTGCATAGAGGTTGCACTGGGCCACAATGGATGATAGTAAGTCTTCGGTGAAAATCAAATAAAAAAAATCAAGCATGACAAAATCATCGGTGTTCACCTGGACACCTGGCTGGGTTATTTGCTGCTCCGGAATTAGGGGGAAGCCACAGGGGGTTTTGAAGGACATACGGAAGGCTGGCATGGTCTCTATCCTTTTGGGGCTGAGATGACACCCTACTGGTGCCTGGCCTTTGTTGCAGTGGCACTGCTCTCGAGGTGGACGGCACTGCTCTCGAGGTGGACGGCACTGCGCTCGAGGTGGTAGTAGGCTGCTGCTCCACACCAGAACGCCTTCTTTTCACGGGCAGACGTTCCTCTTCCGATTCTGTATGAGACCCGCTGCTTGTCACAGGTTCATAGGCTGAATCCGAATCGGACTGATACTCAGAGAGCTCCCCGCTGCTCTCATTGGTCATGCTGAGACGCTGGTAGGCCTCCTCGGCCGTAAATAATTTTTTTGCCATACTGGTGGCTGGTGAGGTTGATGTGGCACAGATGAGCACAGGTGGCACTGATGGGCACAGGTGGCACTGGTGTGCACTGTAGTGGCTCCGGTTGCACTGGTGTGGCACTGGTGGGCACAGGCGGCACTGGTGGGCACAGGCGGCACTGATGTGGCACTGCAGTGGTGCAGATGAGCACTGACGGGCACAGGTGGCACTGATGGGCACAGGTGGCACTGATGTGGCACTGGTGTGCCTCTGGTTGCATTGGTGTGGCTCTGGTGGCACTGGTGTGGCACTGGTGGGCTCAGGCAGAACTGGTGGGCACAGGCGGCACTGATGTGGCACTGCAGTGGCGCAGATGAGCACAGGTGGCACTGATGGGCACAGGTGGCACTGGTGTGGCACTGGTGTGCACTGTAGTATCACTGGTGTGGCTCTGGTGGCACAGAGGTGGCACAGGTGGTACAGATGGCACAGATGGCACTGTTGTGGCACAGATGACACTGCTGTGGCACTGTTGGGCACTGATATAAGTAGAAAAACTTACAGATTGGTACCGTAAAGCTCTCCTCTCACGCTGCATCGGTGTTAGGAGATCGATGAACTCCTGATGACTCTGCTTTCCCTGCTTTGTTGAAACTTGTGATTGCTCCGTCATTGGACAGAGCGATCACGTGGTAAAGGACCGCTGCCATCGGCCTTTTACCATGATCCGTGTTGCGCCGGACCCCGTGAACCCGGCAAACACGATGTTCCCATGTGTGCACCCCAGGGGGCATGCGGGAGCGGTTTTCCGGGAGGACGTCATAGTACGTCCTCCCAGAGTTATCCAACCACACTGCAGCCTTCATTCGGCTATGGGCCGGTTGGTAACTGGTTAAAGTGACAGTGTGGCGCTAACTAAAACTGTAAATGTAAATGTGTACCCTAGATATGGTACAGCTGTGGCAAAATGATGTGCAAGTGTACCACAACAAAAACAAAAGAAAAGAAAAGGCAAGCCAGTGGGCTGGACAATGGATTGGGTCTGTGCAGCATACAAAGTCCACAATATTGTGATGAGGTAAATTCCTCCCGTGAAGATGTCTTCGGTCACATGGGGATGGTGAGTTGCTTGTCTGCAGTTACTTTTCAGTAAACAAATAATGGAGAAGAAATGGGTATACTCTTACCAACTGTGGTGGACCCTAAGTGTCATATGACAGAAGGGTCATACAGGCTCAAGATCATATGAAGTATGGAACAGGTGCAAAGGTCAGACGGGTCCTGGTGTGGTGTCCCCAACTCTCGGTCTGTGGACTTCAAAGGCACTCTGCGGTCCAGACAATGGTCTCTGAACCCACCTCTTCATAAGCTCCAAGGAATGAAAACATGGAGAAAAGGAAAGGGAAGGAGGACTCCAAATGGTGCAGGTCAAACCGGGTGGTTTATTGATAATAAATCAAGTATCAAATCGCAGTACAACAAAAGTGATCATGAACAAATAAAAGGATAAAAGCAATGTGGGGTACAGAGAATGCTGGTCCGACGCGTTTTGACACTAGGAGGTCTTCAACTGGGACAAAGATCTGTCCCCTCACATTGCCAAATGTTAAATAAACTTCCTAAGCCAATAATCCGTCCTACAATGGGCAGAGTTAGGCAGGTACCAAAAACATCATATTCTACATTGAAAACACATTATGTGATTATAAGAAGGTGCTAGGCATAATCCTGAAGGTAACATGTAAAAATATAAAGATCCAGAAAAATAAACTGATAATTATTTATAAAACTCAAAGGCTTGGCTGAAAATGGAGACTGAGCGTCGTATAATGCGCTCCAAGCCTCGATTTAGATCACTGTCGCATGACATGAACTGGCCAATGGGACGCAATAAGGGCGGTCATAGTGATAGACAAGATGTTGACATTAGAGTGTGTGAGGCGCTGTGCTGTGCGTAATATGTGCGCATGCTCTGTAGAATCGAGCTGCGCAACGCCACGCTCATAGCAAGAGGACCTGGCAAGGATGACATCACTTCCTAACATGAACTTGCCAATAGAACGGCATGTCATGACAAGATCATGTGACACCAGACTCCCAATCTGTGTAACTTAACGTCTCAGAGACAAAACAAAGTCGTAATGACTTTATCAGATCACGTGCTAACAAACAGAATGAGCACGTAATATTGAATATCTATAGTCCCCTCATAATCTATAATCCCATGCCGTGTATATACAACGTTGCATGGGAATAGAACTGTATCAGGATGAATTGCACGGGTCATCTGTATACAGAATGGGGGAACGGAAATAACATGAACCACTGTGTCTTGTCATATCAGAGAAAGACATTAATAAAATGACCACAATATAACTACATTTCAAGGTGCATACTATCACTCGCCAGTAGGGAGAGCCTATAGGTCTAGTATAGTAAAAGAGAAGAAGAATTATCTCAAACACATAGCAGGAAAACTGGGCTAAACTACAAATAAATTGTATGGATGTAGAAACTGAGGTGATAACAAATATATATCTAGATGGAGTATACAATTGTTACATCAATATTGTGTGATGTGTACATGTATAAATCCTAAGGAAATAAAGTGCATCAATATCATATGATATGTGAATGTATAGATCTTGAAGAAAAACAACATGACAGTAATGTCAGATTGGTGCATGTATATGGAAGGAAACTCAATATATATAAAAATTGGTGAAAAAGACTAACATATAATAGCTGAATATCCTAAGTCAAATAGTCTAATGAAAAGGTAATATTAGAATGAAACAAAAAAGGGGGAAAATCAGGCCTGATTAATGAAGCAATTAAGATCCCAATCTACATTCATGCCATGGGTGGAGAAACTCTTGAGTTGAAATATCCAGAAAGTCTCAAGTTGGGAAACCCCCCGCAGGCATGAATCCCCCCTCCAGTGGGGGACAAATCGATCTATAATCTGGAATTGGGTGCCAGTTGGATCCTTGGCATGATGTTCTAAATAATAACGCGCAACTGTGTGCTTGGGACATCTTTTTTTAATGTTGGCTAAATGTTCATTCACCCTGATCGAAAAATTTCTAATAGTCCGGCCCACATATTGTTGTTTGCAAAAACAAGTGATAAGGTACACTATAAATCTGGTCGTGCAGGTGGTGAAATGCTTCATGAAGTAAGTGTGCATAGTTACTGTAGACTGGAAAGTATCAATTTTGCGTCTCCCCAGAGCATTGTGTAGACAAACGTTACACTTTATGCAGGGAAAGAATCCCTTACACTCAGGAAAAATTAAGTCTTCTTAGGGGGGTCTACAACATTAGGAGCGATATCACCCTGTATTGAGCGGGCTCCCCTAAAGATTACCCCTGCCCTTTCTGGAAGGGAGGATCCCAAAATGTTATCACTCCAAAGGACTTTCCAGTGTTTGCTAATGATCTTTTTGATTTCTTTGTATTGGGTGGAAAAGGACATGAAGAAACACCATTTATATTTATCATCTCTGGCTGGCCTAGGTTTGGTCTCCAAAAGGGTCACTCTCATGGTCCTGGAGGCCGTTCCAATGTCTGCAACCAAGTTCGAGGGTTTAAAACCCTTATCTCTAAATCTCTGTCGAAGGACTCACGACTGGAGGTTAAAATCACTTTCTTGAGTACAGTTAAGTCAAAGTCGGAGGAATTGGCCTTTGTGGACAGATCTAAGCTACTGATGGTGATGGCAGCTGTCCACAGGGATGTATCCATTCCTGTCCGTAGGTTTAAAGAAAGTCCTGAGTTCTAACTGGTTGTTAGTAACTGTAATTTCTAAGTCTAGAAAATGTATGGTCGTGGTGCTCGCCTCATAATTAAGAGTGATACCCCAATCATTCATGTTCAGAGTAGCCATGAAGGAATCAAGGGACGCTTGATCCCCCTTCCATAGGAGGAGGATGTCGTCTATATATCTGGCCCACAACACAAGCTCCAGCCTGTTAAGGGCATAGACGACATCCTCCTCCCAACGGGCCATGAACAAGTTGGCCAGACTGGGGGCATATTTAGCCCCCATAGCAACGCCCTTAATTTGTGAGAAGAAATTGCCCTGGGACCAAAAATAAATATGCTTGGTGGCATATGTTAGAAGTTCCATAATGTAATTTCTATGGATCGGTGGAAGAATTGTATTCTTCCTCAGACAGTATTTCACTGCTGAGAGGCCCAAACCATGTGGTATACAGGTATATAAAGCGGACACATCCGCAGTAACCAAGAGAAGATCCTTGTGATATTGTACCTTTTCTAGAAGTCGCATAGTATCTTCAGCGTCCTTTAAATAGGACGGAATGAGTTTCACCAAGGGCTGGAGATAATGGTCTATATATTTCCCAATCCTGGATGTAATTGAATTGATCCCACTTATGATAGGACGACCCGGAGGGTTAATAGGATCTTTGTGGATCTTCGGTAATTGATAGATAATAGGAATATGTGGTGCCATTGGAATCGGAAATTTTTTTTCTTTTTTATTAAGAATGTTAGGGCAAAACCTTCATTCACAAGTTCAACGAGGGCCTTTTTGTAACTCATGGTAGGGTCACCAGGAAGTAGGCTATAGGTGGAGTGATCATCCAACAGCCTTTGCATTTCTTTAATATAGGCAACTTTATCAAGAACAACAATCCCACTCCCCTTGTCTGTGGGGCGGATAATAAGATTTTTCTTCTCACAGAGTGACTTCAGACCGGTCTGGATCCTTGGATCCTGATGAATCATTTTCTTGGGTAACTTCTCCAAATCATTTAGCATTAAATTGCGGAAAACATTAATCGCTTGGGCCGTGTTGACAGGGGGATTAAAAAGGGAAGGGTTAGATAATCCAGAGTGCGGAATGTCATTCCGGATGTTAATATTAGAATAACTGGTGGGTGTGGATAAGAAATGTCTTTGTATATTGAGTTTCCGAATGTATTTTAGCACGTCAATAAACGTGTTGAATTTATTAAGTTTTCTAGGTGGAACAATTTTTAGACTTTTGTCTAAAGTGCATTTTTCTTCATCGGAAAGTGCCACTGTACTTAAATTAAAAATCCCAATCCAATGCTGGCCCAATCCAATCAGAAATGTAAACCAGAAGGATTTTTTTTCCTGCCTTTAAACGTTGAGCTTAAAATATGCTTCTAATCATTCTAATGTGTATGGACACATAGGATACCATTGAGCTGCTCCTAGAGGCAGAACACAAAACTCTTGTAGAAGCAGCGATATTTAAGCCAGTATTGCATAGACCCCTAGGGCTTGAGTGTCGTTTGGCACTTCTAACATAATATTTAAAGGCACTATTGCATCTTTATTGAATTTTGTTTTTTATTTTTCATTTTTTTTTATGTAGATTGTATTCACTAAGCTTACACTATTGGTACCTTCTCATGGTATGTTAATAGTATATGATATAACTTTATTGTATGCAGAGTAGCACTTTTGAATTTTAAAGTGACAGTATGCCCAGGAGGGACAGGATTTAAAACCTGACAAAGGTTCTAACACTTCCCTACACAAAATTAAAAAACATAATTTACCTTTACATACACTTTAACAGATCAGAAAAGTTCAAATAAGAGTAGCTTGTTGTTAGGCTTTACAGACACTTTGAGTTCTTGATGTTATTAATTCTACATAATTGACATCCTATAGACTGATTTTTCTCTCCCCCCTCCACCTCTTTCTTTCCTTCCTTCCTTCTCTCACTCACCTGCGGTTTCAAAAGAAATATGGTCCAATCTTTACTGTATATTTTGACAGAGAAAATAGATCAATACAGACATATTTCCATAAAGTTGAATATACGTAAAGTTTTTGGAGTGTATGATGTCTTCAAAAACTTGGGGAGACAGAATACACCCAAAGTATATTAACATGTAAGCATTTGATAATGCTTACATCTGTCATATTTTATGAAAATATGTCTGTATTGATCAATTTTCTCTGTCAATATATTTTTTAACATTGTTTAAATAAAATAAAGTATATTTTTTATTAATTTTTGTTGACAATCTAAGCCTTTAAAGTTCCACCCTTTTTGGGGAAAACCTTGTTTGTATCAAAATTTGGGATGTTGGCTGATTCTAGCAGATGAGTTATTGTATTTACACCTCCAATCTTTTGATATTTACCATATATTTTGGAACTCGTTATGTGGATATGATATTATCAAAGAAGCTCTGATTGACCAAAAATATGGACCAGTGATCGAGGGAAGATGGCATTATCTGAGTATGTTCTCAAAGGATATGGTATGATAATTTTTTTTGCCTTGTTGTCATTTATACATTATATATTGCAGGCTCTTTGATATGTTCAATTTCAGAAATTTGCACATCCTGTTTCTTTTTTCTTTACTCGCTCACGCTCTTTCTATACAAATGTGTAACAATCTGTAAGTCAGATAGGAAATGTGCTCTGAAACTCCTAACATGATCATGTATCTCCTAGGCATTACAGCTAGCAATGGAGAAGGCTGGCAACAAATGAGAAGGTTCGCTCTTACTACACTGAGGAATTTTGGGATGGGGAAGAGGACAATCGAGCAGAGAATCCAGTTGCTGAGATTCTTGTGAAGGAATTTGGCAAAACTGAAGGTACAAAGGCATTCAAATAAAGGGCTGATTTTATTTGTTTTTTTCAATGGCCAGTATATCAATGGTGATGGTGGACAAAGCATGGCAAACCAGAGGATACATTCTGATTCACATTTACTCATGTCAAACCTGTTATAGATGAGCTTTGTGTCTAAAGATTTCTACTCCTTGATCTTTACTAACACCCTGTCTTTCTGTCTCCGTTGCCCTGCTTTGAGAGATACTTACTCTATTTGCTTTAATAAAACAAGATAACACACAGTACAGTAGCTTGTAGGAACTAGTCAGCAATCATTTATCATGGTTCTGATGCCTCTAGGGCAGTTGTCTCCAAACTGAGGGCCCAATGTGGCCCTTTGCCTTCAAATGGGCCGTGGAGCCTTATTCCTCCCACTGACAACAACAATGGGGCAGCATTCCTCCTGGGGACACAAATGACAGGGCACAAGTCCCACTATTCCTTCAACTGACACCATATGATAAAGCACTATTCCTTCCATTGTCACCAACAATGGGGCACCATTCCTTCAGCTGACACCAACAAGGGGGTATAGTTCCTTTTACTGACACTAATGGGGCACTTTTCCTTCCACTGATACCAAAGGATGAGGCTATATTCATTACACATAAACTAATAATGGGACACTATTCCTCCTCCTACAGATTACAGGCTCTAGATTTTTTTTACGGCCAATGACCATGCACATTGGGTCACTTTTATACTCCCATTATCAAATTCTGGTCCCTCTGAAGTCTCTGTGCACTGGCTTGTTGCTTAGAAATTTTGAGGATCCCTGCTCTAAGCAGATAAACAAGTTAAAGTATTATTTGGCTGCTAGAGACTACTGCAGGTTCTACATCATTATTGACCTTTGCACTATATTAAAGGAATGCTCCATTAAGAAATTAAACCTAAGCACTTAAAGTGAACCTTAAGTCTGAAAAAAGATCATAAGGCAGTGTCAGTATGCTGTAATAGACACTTCCAGAGTGTTCTTGAGGCATGAATGAATGGCTCAGATGTCCATCTTGGAATCTAACTTATGCAGTTGGCCACCCTATGGGCTAAGTAACTAGAAATGTTAATTTCTAATTGAAATGGACCAGTTGTACCCAGCACCACACAGCATCTTCCAGTTTACATGTTCTTTTATACTGTACTTTTGTGAGTATCCACTTTTATTGGTTTTATATTTTTCCTATTACCGGTACTTTTTTGGTAATGCACTAGGTGTTTCCCCATTTGTTCTTTTTGTAGTTTTACATTGGATTCCCCTATTTGAGGAGGGCCAAGCATTTGGGTCGTTTATGGATGTGTTGTCTGTTAAGCCTTATCTCTCTGTGGAGGATCTCGGAGCGCTGGGAGTTTTTATCTCGTGTTGTACTATCTTTATTGTATCCTAAAGAAACAGGACATGATCATGTAACGTCTTCACCAACAAGAGCTGTAAAGGCCACCTGAATTTGGTTGCAGTGGATTATGTAAACCCAGATTAAACAAAACAGAAGAGCTTTCAGAGTTTTTTTTAAAGGATACTTTTAATAATTTCTTTGTGCTTTATAATTTAAGATAATATTTTGTGTCTTTATAGGAAAGCCATTTAACCCTACTTTCCTGGTGAGTTGTACTGTATCCAACATCATCTGCTCCATCGCATTTGGGAAACATTTTAATTACAATTGTAGCGCTTGTACAGGTAGATTTGCGATCTACCATATGTTAGGTAAATTTTAGTAACTTGTTCGTTAGGAAGGTTAGGTTTGCCTCTGTTCTAGCTTGGCTGACGTTGTATGTGTTTCCAGACTGACCGGTGGGTGTCGCTGTTATCGCTGGTCAGTGTTGGAAAGGCAACGTGTTGAAGCGTATGGATGCTCTTCTGTCCCGGAGACAACTCGGTGGAGGTGGTCCTCCGAGTTGCATTCTGGGCGAGGGTATTTATGGGACAGATGTGCTACATATTGTGTTTTTTTTTTTACAGCCACCTGCTGGCCCTCCTGGCCGACAGGTATGCGTTAGAGAGCAATCTTGTGGTCCTCCGTTCCGGAGGCCCACGTTGTATCGGTGCATGGGCGGGCCCAGAAGCTTGTCTGGGGCCTACCACAGCAGCCGAGGAATGGTCCTGAGCTGTCTATCCAGAGTGAAGAAGCTGGACAACCGAGGAGATCCCTGGGGAGGACCCATTATGGATGGATCATGCGGCGTGCTGGTCTGGAGAGGGGCCTGGTGACTCGGTTGGAGGACGTATCCTAAAGTAACTATACAGCATAATGTTGCCGGGTTGGCTTAAAGGTTCAAGCACTGTGACTGACGTTCATTGCAGAAAGACCAATACATCCTGTGGCAGAGGATTGTACAGGTTTATCCCAAAACAAGTCTGTGGCAGAGACTTTTGTTCGTGCTACGTACTGGCTGCTAGGCAAGTGAGAGAGGCCTATCCAGGCGAGCAAAGAGTGTGTCCCACGAGGGGAGCGCATTCTATTGTAATATCTAAATTCTACCAGGACATTTGTCAAGAATCTTACAAGAAGATATTTGAGTTTCTTCTGCAGTTTCCCTTCTGCCTCTTTCCTGCTACTTCCTTACTAAATTGTTTAATAAAGCATTGAAAACGTATTCAAGTGTTGGTGTGTGTATCGTCCAGAGGTAAACTCAATGGAACCCTAGACCCGGTGCCGGTAAAACAGAGGGAAGGAGAGTGGAGGTAACAAGCCCGCTTAAACCAGCAGCTCCGCCGAGAGTTATTGCTACACAATGATGAACAATACTTCTTTATAATATCAATGGCATCATGCGATTTATGAACTCTGGCTTGAGTGCGGTGAGTACATAATTGATAACATGAATGCCTGATGCCCCTAAGCACTCAATACAGCCACTTCACTCTATTCCTAATCTGGCCCTTTAACACTTAATCTAATAACTAACAAGAGACCTTAACCCCCTCCAATGCTTTAGGTTATTGCATAGCCAAAAAGTTTGTATTGCTATCTGCCTTCTTACTGAGTAGATTGACCTTCTCTAATTGTCCTGTGCCCTCAACATGGGGAGGGTGCTTTGGGGTAGTGGCCCCCCCAAAGCACTTTGTCCCCATGTTGATGGGGAGAAGGGCCTCATCCCCACAACCCAGGCCCGGTGGTTGTGGGGGTCTGCGGGCAGGGGGCTTATTGGAATCTGGAAGCCCCCTTTAACAAGGGGACCCCCCTGTGTGAAATTGTAACGGGGCACAATGTACCCCTACTATTTCACAAAAAATGTGTGAAAATAGTAAGAAAACACAACACATGGCTTGGGACAAGTCTTTTATTAAAAAATAAAAAAATAAAAGTGTCCCACAAAGTCCATTCATCTTCTTCTTCTTCTTCTCTTGCTCCGAAGGACCGAAAAAGAAAAAAAAAGAAAAAAAAAAGCCGCATGCCGCCTACGCTCTGCCTCCATGGGAGGCACCCGCCGTAATGACCGGTCTCTCAGGTGGCAGTTCTTTTATAACTGAGGACGGAGCCACACGATGATGTTGGCGGGTGACGCACGGGACATCCCTATGGCTTCCCCGTAGTGTCAGAGGGGGGCAGGGCCACCCGGTCCACCACCCTCTGATGCACGGGGACATCCCTATGGCTTTCCCGTAGCGTCTGAGGCTACGGAAAAGCCATAGGGATGTCCCCATGCGTCAGAGGGGGCGGGGTCACCCGGCAATGTCATCGTGTGGCCCCACCCTCAGTTATAAAAGAGCTGTCACCTGAGAGGCATTACGGCGGGTGCCTCCCATGGAGGCAGATCGTAGGCGGCGTGCGGCTTTTTTTTTTTTTTGGTCCATGGGAGCAGAATTAATGGACTTTTTTATTTTTTAATAAATGACTTGTCCCAAGGCGTGTCTTTTGGTTTTTTTTTTACCATTTTCACATTTTTTGTGAAATGGTAGGGGTACATAGGAGGAATTGGGAGGCACGCCTGAGAGAACTGGGAGATTGCAGTTTGAGAGATGGGTGCAGAACCAGTGGAGAGAGGACTGTGGAAAGGGGCCTTTGCAGCCAGGCGGGCTGCAAGGGCCTGAAAAGAGCGATCTGGGAGTGGTAGCTGAGCAGAGGACAGCTAGCACCTGAACTTTTCTACACCACAAGGGCCGAGGTCCCTGCTCGCAAAAGGCAGTTTAGTGAGGCCTGACTGAAGCAGTGTCAGGCCTACCCATACGGTGCTAGCTAGTCTGGAGGAGTGACAGTCTGCAGCAAGGGAAGTGCTGGTGGAGAAACAGTCTGCAGCAAGTGAAGTGCTGGAGGAGGAAACGGTGAGCAGCAAGTGTTTGTGCTGGAGAGAGAAGAGTGAAGTGTATATACAGGAGTGTAAATAGGAGTCCTAAGCAACTTTGCACTAAATCTTCCTGTGCATCCCAGAATTCCCAAATCCCTATCCAAGTTTAACCCCCCTCAAATAAACAAAACAAAGCAATTGACTGTTTTTTGTCTGAGTGACTTGGATGGATGTCTGGCTGGGCAGGGTGACAGGTGAACCACTACACTAAGCAACCCCTACGGGGCTTGGCTACATGAGTAAGAGGGGTCATTACAGATTGCAGATGGGGTTCATACAGGGCTTTCCTTCACAAAGACCACAAGGGGGGTTATGCAGGGCTTTCCTTTACACAGACCACAAGGGGGGTTGTACAGGGCTTTCCTTTACACAGACCGCAAAGGGGTTTAAACAGGCTTCCCTCTCAGTACTTTGGCAGATGAGTGGGGTGAAAGCGAACATGAGAAGATTATTATTAGTAACATAGTGGTTATGTTAGCACATTAAACTTAAAGTGATTGTAAATGATCACCTAGTAAAACAACATATTCAGTTTAAAATTGAAATGAAAGGCAAACGATTGTGTATAGATATAAAAAATCATTATAAATACCTTTTTTCCCCTTTTTTATAAGTGATCACATTCCCTCTTTTCTCATTTGCATAAGAGCTAGGTGGAGGAGAACAACAGTACACTGATCTTCCCAGTGAATGGCTCTGCAGCGAGGGCCATGTCAGGACAAGTCTGATCATTGGAGGAGAGCAGACTGGGTTCCCAGCATAGCCAGAGAACTGACCACAGTGTAGTCTCCTGCTTAGTGTGGTCAGTTTTTAACAGGAAAGCAGAGGGACTTGCAGGAATACCAGGGATTTTACACAAAGGAAGCAAAAAAAGAGAACAGGATACTTTTTCATACAAGTACATGGTACAGCAGGCACATATAAGGAATTTGAAATGCTGGGGTAACAAATGCTTTAATGGCCCTCAAATCTCTTGCTTCTTCTTCATTGTCCAATCGCCAAACTGTTTTGCTCCACTGCAGCAGAGAAGATCAAAGTCATCAACCTGAATGTACTGGTTTGGCAGTGTAAGTATTTGGACAAAATTACAAATCTTTCTGCAGATAGAGCCGCTTCCATGTATGCATTCCAATTATGTATTTAGCTGTTTGCCAGGAATTCAGCTGCATATCTACTTAAAATCTTGACTGAATAAGCCTTCTAATATTTTAACTTCTTTACAACTTTGTTTGGATCATGCCTTATTTGATAGGACCTCTCAAGAGAGGGGCACAATATATGTCTGAGCTCAAGGAATTTGTTGATGAGAGGGCGAAAGAAAGCCAAAGGACCCTGGATCCCAATTCTTCCCGGCATTTTATTGACTGTTTTCTAATAAGGATGCAGGAGGTAATAGAATCAATATGCCCATCTACAAGTAAATTATTTTGTTCTTCTGTTTATTGTATTTATAACAGTGTATTAATGTGGTGTTGTGCAGCTTTAAAAAAAAAATCTAAGTTTCATGAAAAAGGCAAAAACAAAACTCAAGTGTGCAACTAATTCAAGAACATCACACAATTTTGCATTTATAGGAATAGTTGAGATTTTTTACAAAAAAATTCCCCTCTGTCTAGCCCCCTAAACACACATAGCTGATACATCCTTCCAAAATGACTATTTACCTTAGCCTATGGAGTTGCCTGCGGCCCATCCATTAAAAATCTAGTGCCGGGCTGCTCATTCCTGAGCACTAATGTTCCATAGACTTGTATTTACATATTCTGAACAATCAGTAAAAGCACTTTGCATTAAAGGAGAAATACAGCCAAAGCTCGTTTGACCTGCTCGGTTCTCAGTGTTAAAGTCGGCAGGGGACAGATGCAGGTAAGTATGTAAGTAAGTAAGATGAAAATTTAAAAAAATGCACAATATATAACCCAATTTTGTTTGTAAGTTTTAAAATATGATGTTACGCCGAGTAAATAGATACCTAACATGTCACGCTTTAAAATTGCGCATGCTTGTGGAATGGCGACTACTTATAACACCTAGAAAATCTCCATAGGTGACTCTTTAAAAATGTTTAAAGGTTACCAGTTTAGATTTACAAAGAAGTCTAGAGATAGAATTATTGCTCTTTGTTCGCGGCGATACCTCGCATGTGTGGTGTGAACACGGTTACATATGCAGGCACAATCTACTATGTATGCGGGCACACACTTTTTTTTTCATTTATTTTATTTAAAAAAAAATCTGTTAACACTGTCTCTTTATTTATTTATTTTCATCACTTGTGAAAGCATGATAGGTCCTCTTTATGGAGATATCTGGGGTCTATAAGACTCCAGATCTCTCCTCTACCCTTGAAAGCATGAGATAAAAAAAAAAAAAAACATTGATCTCATGCTTGCCAGAAAAAATGGCCTTGTTTATATTCTCCCTATCCAGCAGTTACGAAATGCTCATCACTTCTCATCTCCTAGACCAGCCCTCAAAAAAATCCACTCACCTGCTCGCATTTTGCAAGTGAATTTCGAGGGCTGGCGAGGAAGGGCTGCCTGGGAGCAGGGGGTGAGCCAGCAGCCTGTGTGGAATGGGAGTCTTTTTCCCAGCGATCGCAGACGGGAAGAGAGAGAGAAGCCCAGGTGTTCAGAGTGCAGCACGGGGAACACAGTGATAACAGCTTTCATTTCAATAGCCGTGTTCCCCGCCGCTCGCTGTCAGATACAGCCCCTCCTCCTGGTCCCGGGACTTTGATAGACAGATCACCCATCCAATCCCAGTGACGGGTGATCTGTCAATCAAAGTTTCCCAGCCAGGGAGCGGGGCTGTAAATGACGTTGCGTGGCGGGAACACGGAAATTAAAATGAAAGCTGTTATCGCTGTGTTCCCCGTGCTATGCTCTGATCACCTGGGCGGCTCTCCTGTCCCTCTCTTCCCCTGCACAGGTAGGCTGCATAGTGGACACAAGACTGCATTGGTGGGCACAAGGCTGCATGGTGGGCACAAGACTGCATTGGTGGGCACAAGGCTGCATTGGTGAGCACAAGGCTGCATGGTGGGCACTGGGCACAAGGCTGCATGGTGGACACAAAACTGCATTGGTGGGCACAAGGCTGCATTGGTGGTCACAAGGCTACATGGTGGGCACAAGGCTGCATGGTTGACACAATCTGCATTGGTGGCACAAGGCTGCATGGTGGGCAAAAATATGCATTGGTGGGCACAAGGCTGCATAGTGGACACAGGCTGAATGTTGGGCACATGGCTGCATTGGTGGACACACGGCTGCATTGGCGGGCACAAGGTTGCATTGGTGGGCACAAAGTTGCATTGGTGGGCACAAGGCTGCATTGGTGAGCACTAGGCACAAGGCTGCATTGGTGGACACAAGGCTGCATTTGTGGGCACTGGGCACAAGGCTGCATTGGTGGACACTAGTCACAAGGCCGCATTGGTGGTTACAAGGCTGCATTGGTGGGCACAAGGCTGCATTGGTGGACACAAGGCTGCATTGGTGGACACTAGGCACAAGGCTGCATTGGTGGACACTAGTCACAAGGCTGCATGGTGGACACTAGTCACAAGGCTGCATGGTGGACACAAAGCTGCATTGGTGGGCACAAGGCTGGATGGTGGACACACGCAGCCTGCATTGGTGGGCATGGATACAGTTGTTGTTAATATTTATTTTTATAACTTAATTCTGCATAATACATTTAAGTGTAATTTCATGAGATAATTTATGGGGGCGTGTTTAGGGCGGAATTAGGGGTGGGGCAGGCTGGGTGGGGCAACTGGTGGCAAGTAACCCTTGAGGCCTGGCTAGTAGCTCAGGGCTTGAAATTTTGAGCCCTGTCCTAGACCATAGAGATGATCAGGGACATTACGGTCCTCGATCACCTCTATGGCCATGGGCTGAAACCACCTTATTGGATCCTGGGCTCCCTGGTAAATTAATATTATTATTATTATTATTATTATTATTTTTATACAGGGTTTACATAGCGCCGACAGTTTATGCAGCACTTTACAACATTAGGGCAGACAGTACAATTACAATACAATTCAATACAGGAGGAATCAGAGGGCCCTGCTCATTAGAGCTTACAGTCTAGGAGGGAGGGTCAAGTTATACAAAAGGGTAATAGCTGTGGGGGGTAGTAAAACGTGTAAGCCTGGGAAACAGGAAAGCCTCACCAGAGAGAGGCAGGAGGGGGGTTGAGTTCTCCCGTTGCTTCTAAAATCGATCCAGTGGCTAATCAGCTGCTCGGATGGCTTTTCTCAAAAAGAGAATTGCCAGCTAAAAATATTAATACTGGGGTTATGGCTGGCGGCTCCAGCCATGGCCCTGGTATAACCACTTGAACACAATCACATATATATACGTCATTGTGTGGCAAGTGGTTAAGAAATAATTACATCACAGTACAAGCTAGAAGGGTCTGTGAGGGTTTGTTTTAAAGCTCTTTTACTGCTGGCAAAATATATGAAAATACTTTAATGTTGATATTTACCCCAGAGACAAAACGATAATCCTGCCACTTTATAAAACTTTGGTTTGGTCACATCTAGAGTATTCCGTCCAGTTTTGGTCACCAATCCTCAGGAACATAGGCGTGTGCAAGGGGTGTGCCAGGTGTGCCTGGGCACACCCTAATCACCTTGAGAGGCGCCGATTCCCCCTGCTGCTATTGCACCAATGCCCCCGAATGTGGCTCCTAAAAAATTAAAAAAAAAAAAAAAAAATACAATAAAAATAAAAAACTACTGACCCTGTCCATTGCCCCACTGACACCAACCTCTGCTCTACTGCCACTGTCCACTGCCCTACTAACACTGTCCATGTTTTTAATACATTTGGAGTGCACACCCTAATGCAATAGGTTGCGCACACCTATGCTCAGGAAGGATGTGCTGGAGCTGGAGAGAGTCCAGAGAAGGGCAACAAAATGAATATGGGGACTGGAGGACCTCAATTATAAGGAATGACTACAAGCACTAAATTTATTTTCCCGTGAAAAGAGATGCTTGAGAGGAGATATGATAGCAATATACAAATATCTCAATGGTGATCCCAGCATAGGAATAAAATGTTTCAGTCTCAGGGAGTGTAGAAAGACATGGGGCCACACAATGAGATTGGCGGAGAAGCGATTTACCTTAAGCTGTACAGGGGGTTTTTCACTATCAGGGTGATAAGGATGTTGAACTCTGTTCCACAATTGGTGGTGTCAGCGGGGAGTATTGTTTTTTTTAAAAGACTCTTGGACGTGCATCTTAGTGAACACAACATACAGGGATATGGGAAATGATTACTGACATTGACACATATACACCTTTGTAGGTTGAACTGGATGGACTATTGTCTTTAGTTAACCTTACCTACTATGAAACTATATTCTGGGTAAAGGTGCACCTTAAAGCAGACCCACACCCCTAAAGAATCATTGTGCTCAGCTGCAACAAAATGTCTTACCCTTCCCCAACACCCATAAAAAATTTGGTTCACCTTCTGATTTCAACTGTAACTATGACTGAAGGATGAGACATGTGAATGATATCAATATCTGCTACCACTTGTTGCTGGAGCTGCTCATATAGCAAACTGGACAATTATCGCTAATAGGCAGCTAAAATAACTAGCCTGTATTGGTGTAACAGGTATAAATTATGAACATTATCTCACAAATGTGAGTACACCCCTCACATTTTTGTAAATATTCATGTGACAACACTGAAAAAATTACACTTTGCTACAATATGTAAAGTAGTGAGTGTACAGCTTGTATAACAGTGTAAATTTGCTGTCGCCTCAAAATAACTCAACACACAGCCATTATAGTCTAAACCGCTGGCAACAAAAGTGAGTACACCCCTAAGTGAAAACATCCAAATTGGGTCCAAAGTGTCAATATTTTGTGTGGCCACCATTATTTTCCAGCACTGCCTTAACCCTCTCGGGCATGGAGTTTACCAGAGCTTCACTCCTCCATGATGACATCACGGAGCTGGTGGATGTTAAAGACCATGCGCTTCTCCACCTTCCGTTTGAGGAAGCCCCACAGAGGCTCAAAAGGGTTTAGGTCTGGAGACATACTTGGCCAGTCCATCACCTTTACCCTCAGCTTCTTTAGCAAGGCAGTGGTCATCTTAGAGGTGTGTTTGGGGTCATTATCATGTTGGAATAGTGCCCTGCAGCCCAGTCTCCGAAGGGAGGAGATCATGCTCTGCTTCAGTATGTCACAGTACATGTTGGCATTCATGGTTCCCTCAATGAACTGTGTTTGGCGTATGGTCTGAGCACTGACAGGCGGACCCACCACCCCTTCAACCTCTGCAGCAATGCTGGCAGCACTGATACGTCTGTTTCCCAGAGACAACCTCTGGAAATGACGCTGAGCACCTGCACTCAACTTCTTTGGTTGACCATGGCAAGGCCTGTTCTGAGTGGAACCTGTCCTGTTAAACTGATGTATCATCTTGGCCACCGTGCTGCAGCTCAGTTTCAGGGTCTTGGTAATCTTCTTATCTTTATCTAGAGCAGCAAGTCTTTTTTTCAGATCCTCAATGAGATCTTTGCCATGAGGTGCCATGGTGAACTTCCAGTGACCAGTATAAGAGAGTGAGAGTGATAACACAAAATTTAGCACACCTGCTCCCCATTCACACCTGAGACCTTGTAACACTAATGAGTCACATGGCACCGGGGAGGAAAAAGGCTAATTGGGCCCAATTTGGACATTTTCACTTAGGGGTGTACTCAATTTTGTTGCTAGCGGTTTAGACATTAATGGCTGTGTGCTGAGTTATTTTGTGGGGACAGCAAATTCACACTGTTATATAAGCTGTACACTCACTACTTTACATTGTAGCAAAGTGTCATTTCTTCAGTGTTGTCACATGAAAAGATATAATAAAATTGTTACAAAAATGTGAGGAGTGTACTCAATTTTGTGAGATACTGTATGTGGCAATGGTTACCGGGTATACAAAACAGTGTTGCTGTTTTTTTTTTTTAGGAAAAAGACAATCCAGTCACAGAGTTTCACATACAGAATCTTGTGGCTTTGGCTTCAAACTTGTTATTTGCTGGAACTGAAACAATCAGGACAACTGTTCACTATGGCTTGCTGATCCTGATCAAATATCCAGAAATTCAAGCAAGGTACAGTGCAAATGATTGTTAGTTTGTACATATGGAGCCTGGTGAAGTTTCCGCAGATTATTTACCCTCATTATATGAACATGTTGATATTTGCATCCTGGAAATTCAGTGCAAAGCATTCAGGTAAAGAATATGTTACGCCAACATTTCATATTCCTGATATGTGCCTGCTGTGAGTACACCCCTCACATTTTTGTAAATATTCATGTGACAACACTGAAAAAATTACACTTTGCTACAATATGTAAAGTAGTGAGTGTACAGCTTGTATAACAGTGTAAATTTGCTGTCGCCTCAAAATAACTCAACACACAGCCATTAATGTCTAAACCGCTGGCAACAAAAGTGAGTACACCCCTAAGTGAAAACATCCAAATTGGGTCCAAAGTGTCAATATTTTGTGTGGCCACCATTATTTTCCAGCACTGCCTTAACCCTCTCGGGCATGGAGTTTACCAGAGCTTCACTCCTCCATGATGACATCACGGAGCTGGTGGATGTTAAAGACCATGCGCTTCTCCACCTTCCGTTTGAGGAAGCCCCACAGAGGCTCAAAAGGGTTTAGGTCTGGAGACATACTTGGCCAGTCCATCACCTTTACCCTCAGCTTCTTTAGCAAGGCAGTGGTCATCTTAGAGGTGTGTTTGGGGTCATTATCATGTTGGAATAGTGCCCTGCAGCCCAGTCTCCGAAGGGAGGAGATCATGCTCTGCTTCAGTATGTCACAGTACATGTTGGCATTCATGGTTCCCTCAATGAACTGTGTTTGGCGTATGGTCTGAGCACTGACAGGCGGACCCACCACCCCTTCAACCTCTGCAGCAATGCTGGCAGCACTGATACGTCTGTTTCCCAGAGACAACCTCTGGAAATGACGCTGAGCACCTGCACTCAACTTCTTTGGTTGACCATGGCAAGGCCTGTTCTGAGTGGAACCTGTCCTGTTAAACTGATGTATCATCTTGGCCACCGTGCTGCAGCTCAGTTTCAGGGTCTTGGTAATCTTCTTATCTTTATCTAGAGCAGCAAGTCTTTTTTTCAGATCCTCAATGAGATCTTTGCCATGAGGTGCCATGGTGAACTTCCAGTGACCAGTATAAGAGAGTGAGAGTGATAACACAAAATTTAGCACACCTGCTCCCCATTCACACCTGAGACCTTGTAACACTAATGAGTCACATGGCACCGGGGAGGAAAAAGGCTAATTGGGCCCAATTTGGACATTTTCACTTAGGGGTGTACTCAATTTTGTTGCTAGCGGTTTAGACATTAATGGCTGTGTGCTGAGTTATTTTGTGGGGACAGCAAATTCACACTGTTATATAAGCTGTACACTCACTACTTTACATTGTAGCAAAGTGTCATTTCTTCAGTGTTGTCACATGAAAAGATATAATAAAATTGTTACAAAAATGTGAGGAGTGTACTCAATTTTGTGAGATACTGTATGTGGCAATGGTTACCGGGTATACAAAACAGTGTTGCTGTTTTTTTTTTTAGGAAAAAGACAATCCAGTCACAGAGTTTCACATACAGAATCTTGTGGCTTTGGCTTCAAACTTGTTATTTGCTGGAACTGAAACAATCAGGACAACTGTTCACTATGGCTTGCTGATCCTGATCAAATATCCAGAAATTCAAGCAAGGTACAGTGCAAATGATTGTTAGTTTGTACATATGGAGCCTGGTGAAGTTTCCGCAGATTATTTACCCTCATTATATGAACATGTTGATATTTGCATCCTGGAAATTCAGTGCAAAGCATTCAGGTAAAGAATATGTTACGCCAACATTTCATATTCCTGATATGTGCCTGCTGTACCATGTACTGTATGAAAAATGATCCTGTTATCTTTGAATTGCTTCCTTTGTGTAAAATACATGCCAGCACCTCTGCTTTCCTATTATGAACTGACCACACTAGGCAAAGGGGAACACCAATTTTCTGGCTGTGCTGGGAACTCAGCCTGCCCAACATGCTAACCCCGCCTCCACAACCATTCACTGGGAAGAACTGTGTGCTGCTGTTTCTCTTCCCCCAGCTCCCTGAGCTCCTTATGCAGCTGAGAACAGAGATTATGTGATCACTTGTAAAAAAAAGTGGGGGGGGTATTTCTAATGTTTTCTATATCTATACACATATATTTTGCCTTTAATTTCTATTTTAAACTGAATAGTTTGTTTTACAAGGTGAGGGTTTCACATATATTTTAAGCATAGCTACTTGAGTATCCTACAATAGTTAAAGTAGAACTATGGGCAAAACATTTTTTTTTTTCATTTTGGATACAGCGAGGGAGGGTTATAACCCCTGTCAGATTTTTTTTTTTTTTAATTTCTGTCCCGTTGTGGAGATTTCCCTTCACTCCCTGTCCCATAACCAAAAAGGGATGTGAGAGGAAATCCCTGCAAATGAAGGGAATTTCTTGGGTCCCCCAGGTCGCCAGAACTAGTGTCCCCATTGGATAATGTCCCCTTTATTAATTTTCTGGGACAAACCAAAATTTGGGAATTTCTTTTACTTTTAATGATAATAGTAAACAGCACAAATAGAGTGGCTGAATCTCCCCAACGAAGGACACAGACGGCAAAAAAAAACTGGCAAGCTTTCTAACCCTCTGCATTCTATCCAAAACTAAAAAAAAAAAGTTTTAGCCTTTAGTTATACTTTCATTTATGTTCTCCAGCCTAGTTTCACTACAGTCTTCCCTGGTTTCTGTATGTTTTAAAGAGGAAGTAAACTGCTGTCTCTTTTTTTTTTCCTTTTTTCTGACCTGCAAAGTAAAGGCATAATAATGTGCTACAACCCTTGGCTAAAAGTATGGAATCACCACTCTTGGAAAATGTTCATTCAATTGTTTAATTGTGTAGAAAAAAAACAAATCACAGACATGCTTCAAAACTATTTTCATTTAACATTCCAACCTTCTGGCTTTAAGAAACACTTAAAAAAGAAAAAAAAAAGAAAACTGTAGTCATATATGGAATCACTCAATTCTGAGGTAAAATTTTTATTGCCATCACAAAGGGTTAATAAAGCCCCATGTGATAGCGCTGACAGGTGACAGGTACCCTTTATGGAGACATTGGGGGTCTAATAGACTCCAATTTCTCCCCTGCCCTTCACAGCCCGAGCACAGATATACATGCTTAGATGTGTCCCTTGGCTGTACTTGCCAGGAAATGGAAGATCTGAAACGGAAGTGACTAAATCATTGTCACTTCCATTTTCTTTCAGTACAGGGGAAATCAAGGCATGGACGTGCCTTGGTCTCCATCCGCTCTCTATCCTAAAGTCAGTGATTGTGGTCCTGGGTTCCGGGTAAGAGATGGGGAGCCACGGGGGGGGAGGGGGAACGACCGCCCCGCCCGCTCTGTAAAAGTGAGAGGCAGCTATCAGTGGTGGCTGGTGCTAAAAAATGTTGGGGAGGCACGAACAAACCCCTCCAGGTCGGCACTCACCCTAAAAATATGACGGACCAAATAGAAACCTATTAGTCCAGCGCCCCACACAGTGCACAGCCACACACATTTAAAAATGTTAGTCACATTATCAGTTATTTTAAAATAATTTGTTCTATGTGTGTGACAATGCAAACTGGGGAGGCAGCTCCCCTGCGCCCCTTATGGATGGGCCGCCACTGGCGGCTACACAGCTGCTGGATCACTTTTAGTTTAAAGTCGGTAGCTTGCTAAAAAACCTTCAGCGTGTGCTTAAGTGTTCAATCTTCGGTCTACAAATGTCCAAAGAGCTGAACTAGTTAAAAATCAGAGAAGACTCTTACTGGCATACAGGATTTTGCATTGTCTGGGCTTTTTTCACTGGTGGTGTGGACGTCACAGCACAGGCAGGATCAGCCATAAAGCAGAGCCAAGGTCAGAACCAGCTAGAGGTCAAGGCTGGAGGTCAGGGCTAGTAGTAGACACGCGTAGTCGATAAACAAGCTGAAGGTCAGGGTAGGCAGAAATCATTATCTAAAGTTAGTCCATGTTTAACCAGAATTATTAAATTCCAAGTTTGAGCCAAGAGACAGATGCCAAGAATAAGCCTAGCCGTAACAAGTAATCAGATCCACATACACAATAGCAGCCTTCCACGTCAGGATTCTAATGTACTGACTGAGTGCTCTGCTTCCAATCTCCACATTACTGATTGAGGCTAGATGTAATGCTTCAGCATGATGTGAAGAATATTGTCCAACAGATGGTGGGGGCAAGCAGGTCAGCAGGTTTGAACACCTCTCCACAGCTGTGGGTGGATTTTTGTCATAAATTTCTACAATGCATTGGAAGAGATTTACTAAAATAGAATCTGGTGCAGCTGTGCATAGTAACCAATCATCTTCTAAGTTTTATTGTCAAAGCTTAAAGGAGTTCTAGGCAGAAGGTTTTTTAACTTAATGCATTATATGCAAAAGATGACCTGATCATGAAAGGGGGTAAATCTTCTATAGGTCAAGTGGTTAAAAAGGGCCCCAGAATAATGGGTGTTCAATTTCCTAAAACCCATGTAAATCGCCCTTTTGGCAACAACTGCCAACAATGGAACGTGGAAATCATATGAATAAAAGTGGTAAATATAACAATAATTGATGCAACTCCTTACATATACACCTCTGAGGCAGCTGGGTTGGACTGGCGAAACCAGTGCAAAACAGTGTGGTGTGACAGGTGCTGGTGGTGAGAATTTTGTTGGTGCTGTAACATATCCAAAGAGCCCCTGTTGCTAACATTGAGCACTGTATATACCTCCTGTTCCTCGCAAGCTGACAGTGTTCGAGCCTGTGTAGAGGGAAGAGGACATATCTGCTGAAAGCTCCAGAGCTGGTTTATCAACAGGGATACAACAGCGACAACGTTCTTTCCTACCCAATCACTATTTCCCTCAGGAAACTTTAGCCCGCTACGTCTGTGAATATATCTTAAACTTGAAAACTGTCATTTTTTATCTATAGGTACCTCAACTGTCAGGTCTGAACACATACTGTACAGTAAAAGATAAGATTATGTACTGTAATAGGAATGAGGACAAGAAGTGTGGTAACAAGGTTTGCAAACTGCATACAACTACAGAAAACTTATCTGCAGATTATTGAAAAGAAGACAAATACCCAACCTATGCATGTGGTGCCCTTCAAAAAATAATGGATAATAGTACAGGAAAGAAAATTGTAACTTTAACGCATGGCAAAGACTGAGCTTTGATTGTTTCATATCTGTATGTATTTTTTGAACTGCATATCATTTCAGTTGATTAGGTGCAATTATCTTAAATGTTTTGTTCAGTTAAGGTCCAGAATGAGATTGATCAAGTGATAGGTCAACACTCTCCATCAGCAGAAGACCGAACCAAGATGCCTTACACTGGGGCCGCAATCCATGAGATCCAGTGATTTGCCGATATTATCCCAACTGGACTGCCACACTGCACAACAGAGGACACTTTCTTACGGAACTACCTAATCCCCAAGGTGAAGACCATAAGGTAGTCATGTAAAAACCAAAGTGCCTATCTCAACTATAAGTATGTACAGTAAAAAGCTAATTACCCGTGTCTGCTATTGTTTTTTAATACCCAATTTGGAAGAAAATAATTGATCTCTTAAGTAATGTAATGGGAAAGGAAGTCCCCATCAGGCAGTACCCTGCTCCTCTGGATTTTAGACAACAGCTAAGCACTGGGGTTGATTTAATAAAGTTGCACAGAATATTTATTTTGTAAAGTGAACATTTATAAATGTAAAATGTGTTACATTTGAACAGGGAAAGCTCCAGGGGAGTGCTTGAGACTCAACAAAAACCTTTTCAAGCTACCCTGTAGCACATCTACCATGCCATGCCTGTTGTCAGCTGGGGTTTAGCTACCTTCTGCCACCATACCTGTCCATCTGCTAGGCACTGGAGACAGACAGACAGGACTGGTCTTCCACCAACAGTGCATATATATATATATTTATTATACACAGTACATACAGTATATAATTATGATGCAACTCGCTCAACAGAGCCAGGCCATAGGATTTATATGTTTGTGAGACTCTTGTGGCACAGTAAATGAGGCACACAGTGGGTAAAATAAGTATTGAATATGTCACCATTTTTCTAGGTAAATATATTTCTAAAAGGTGCTAGTGAAATTCAATTTTCACCACATGTCGGTAACAACCCATGCAATCCACACATACAAAGAAACCAAAACAAAGAAGTTCAGAAATTAAGTTATGTGTAATAAATGGAATAGAACAGGGGAAAAGTATTGAACGGGCTAATTGAAATGTATTTAATAATTCGTACAAAATCCTTTGTTGGTAATGACAGCTTCAAGATGCCTCCTGTATGAAGAAACTAGTCCCATGCATTCCAAGATGGGGGAAAGGGGATGATGGAATTATTGCGGTGCCACCAAAAAATAATAGAACAATTTTTTATAAAATCATTTAGTTTATTTTATTGATATCAAAAACATCTAAAATGTTTACATGAGAAGATACAAAAACACAAAACAAAAAGTACAGTTCAAATAAGTGACCGTCACCAAGGATGTTGAAAGGTGATCGTAGTCTTTTGTTCCCAACTAGTTTCGCCAAAACATTGGCTTCATCAGGGGAATATGTAAGTGTACTGCAGAAAGTAAAACCACTATAATAAAGAAAAAATGCATTATTGAATCAACATAATCTTGTAACGCTGAAGGCAAACCATCGCATCGCAGAGTGGTCAAATTGCCGCCCACCCATATCCCACAGTCTTCCCACCCCCCACACCCAGAACATACCATGCAGGCTCCAAGACACAAGGGGAACACCACCAAAACACTAGGAATGAAAGTCACACTCAGCCCAGTATTTGGCTACAGGGAAATTAGAGGGCGCCTGAAAAGAGAAGTTTAGCATATAAGTATTGAAAAAAAATTTCTTTTAATTTTGTTTAACAAAAGGGACCTCAGCCTCAATTACATACCCTAATTATATGCAAAACCAAGGCGCTCAATGTTGCACGAAAGGGATTCACAGCGCAGTCAGTGCATGTGAAAAAAATCGCAAAAATGCAATCAAAGGGACTGTAAGACAGATTTAAAAAGAATAGTGTAAAGGGAATGATATTAACACACTATAAATGTATCAATGGATGTCAAATTGAGGGACATAATAAATATATTAAATATAATGGGTGAGGCTTACCAGAAAGGCATAAAGTTGAAAATAAGAATGCATCCTATGAATGAGGTTCCGCCAGTATATTGGCTAAACGTTGGAATCTCCACAATAAGTCCTTCTGATAACACGAGCTGTTGTAGATGGTCTAAAAATCAATACATATGACAAAAAGGCTGTCAGCAAGAAAGTTCAGCCAATACAGCCGTATGTGGCAATATAGTGACAAATGCTTGCTGTGATGAAAAAGGTTTGTAAGATCTATTACCTTTCACATATGTAGCCAGCTCCCCATGATGGTCCCGCAGCAAAGGAATAAAAGTTGTGAAAGTAAGACTGCCTTTTAAAACCCCCACCTGATCAGCATGATGAAAATCAGCTGGTCAGGAGCGAACGAAAGGCGGACGGGGCACATGCGCAGTAGCCAGAGTCATCTGCCTACATATCCCATAAGTCCAAGCGTCGGTCAGGTCACATGGCAACTATTGCCAGTGATGTGATCGATAGATGTAAAGGTGCAACGGAACACTCCAGAGGAGGAAGGAGGAAAACCTCACATCATCCAAAGGAGACAAAGGGGGAGGAGGCGATGAACAGTCGTTGGAACACAGCGATGGTCCCGGCCGAAGGGACGGGCTGACAATGAAGTCAGCCCTTGGGCGTCCATGCAGCCAAAGGCTGTAGTGGAACAGATTCCCAAATGGATGGGGGGTAAAAACACCCAGTGCACTAGACCCCCACGGCACATCCCGGGAGGGGGGGAGGGCGGGAGGGACAAGGGAAAGTCTAAAAACTCAGACAGACCGGGGACATAGGTAGAGCGGCCCTGACGGTGGGTAGTTGGTATCACCACAATGGCCGATATGCGATAACGACGGCAGAATGCCTGCAACAATACAAGTGTGAATTAGATGTCAAAATTGCATTGATTGAAACAAGTATGGTAATCCAATAATAAATAATGCATCTAACTTCAAAGTGTCTCTACATGGATTTTGGTCATTATATTATCAATAATTACTACATCAAAATGATCCAAATATTTTAAATGTACATTCAATAAAGACAGACAATGAAAATTATCATACATACAATGTGTAGTTACATACAATGGCTACTGTACATAATCATTTCAACATACAGATATAGAATTAACCAGCAGTGGGTACAGGACGGGGGCAGGGAGTAAGGGCAGATGGATCACCGAACCAAAGGGGCCCAGTTAGGCATAAGATCGACCAGCCAATAAGGAGACAATCGAAGGATGGACCAGCTAGATAATAAAATTATTATTTATTTATACACACAAGTACTATTCTAAAGAAAAGATTTAAAGCTGATGTATTCATTGAGGCCAGGATATTTGACCGCGTTCAATAAATATATCCATCTAGTCTCCATCTGAAGCAAGGAATTGTCAATATTATCTCCCCTGGCATGGGAAGGAATATGCCCAAGGGCCACAAATTTGACAACATAGGGGTCAAAGTTATGTTCTGTGGCCACATGTATATTTAACCACTTGCCGACCGCCTCACGCCTATATACGTGAGCAGGTCGGCACGGGCAGGCAAAATCACGTACCTAGTACGTGATGCCTTCCCGCGGGCGGGGGGTCCGATCGGACCCCCCCCCGGTGCCCTGAGTGGTCGGCTCTCGTTCGCGGGCGATTAGGGGTCAGGGGGAGGCCATCCATTGATGGCCACCCCCTCCCGATCGCTCCCACGAATCGAATGCTTCCTCTCCCTCTGTAATGTAAACAGAGGGAGAGGAAGTGATGTCATCTCTCACGGAGCCGGTCTTTTTGATCCGACGCCGAGGAGAGAAGACATCCAAGTAAGTGCACCAACACCACACGTTCAGTAGAACACGCCAGGCACACTTTTCACCCCCCTGTCACCCCCCGATCACCCCCCGATCACCCCCCTGTACCCACTGTCACTCTGACACCAATAGCAGTTTTTTTTTTTTTTTTGCATTGGTGTCAGTTTGTCAGTTATAAGTGTTAGGGCTGTTAGGGTAGCCCCCTTTAGGTCTAGGGTACCCCCCCTTAGGTCCAGGGTACCCCCTAACCCCCCCTAATAAAAGTTAACCCCTTGATTACCC
This sequence comes from Lithobates clamitans, assembly GCA_037952925.1. NCBI lineage: Eukaryota > Metazoa > Chordata > Amphibia > Anura > Ranidae > Lithobates > Lithobates clamitans. The sequence goes on from JBBGZY010001104.1 coordinate 5,484,841, forward strand.
CCCGTCACCAGTGTTGCTAAGCGATCGTTTTTCTGATCGCTGTATTAGTGACACAGGTGACGCTAGTTTAGGGAGGTAAGTATATAGGTTCGCTGTCAGTGTTTTATAGCGACAGGGACCCCCATATACTACCTGCTAAAGGTTTTAACCCCCTGATTGCCCCCTAGTTAACCCTTTCACCAGCGATCACCGTATAAGTGTTACGGGTGACGCTGGTTAGATAGTTTGTTTTTTGTAGTTTATTATAGTTTATTACAGTTTATTACAGTTTATTATAGTTTTAGGGCACCCGCCGTTTATTACCCTATAAAGGTTTAACCCCCTAATTGCCCGGCGGTGATAGAAGTTAAGTTTTTAGGATCAAATAAGGTCTGCGTCGCCCCAGGCAGCGTCAGGTTAGCGCCAGTACCGCTAAAACCCACGCACGCAGCATACACCTCCCTTAGTGCTATAGTATCTGAACGGATCGATATCTGATCCGATCAGATCTATACTCCCCAGAAGTTTAGGGTTCCCTGAAACGCAGTGTTAGCGGGATCAGCCCAGATACCTGCTAGCACCTGCGTTTTGCTCCTCGGCCCAGCCCAGCCCAGCCCACCCAAGTGCAGTATCGATCGATTACTGACACTTACAAAACACTAAGCACACATAACTGCAGCGGTCGCAGAGTCAGGCCTGATCCCTGCGATCGCTAACAGTTTTTTGGTAGCGTTTTGAATCAGTCGCTGACAGTCGGGAGCTTTTTTGCCTGTGAGTCTCACTAGTGTACCCCTAAATTTAGAGGCCAAAATGGCAAATCGAAGGTACACTAGTGAAGAGGCCTACAGGATTCTGAGCATGACAGATAGTGAAGAGGAAGTCACTCATCTGTCAGATTCAGGCTCAGAATACGATCCTGTAGAGGACAGCGGCTCCATGACAGATAGCTCTGACGACGGAGTTGTGGTCCCTGCTAAGGTCAGGCGTACCAGACCCCGAACTTATGCTGTCCTTGAAGTGCATGAACCGCAGGGCTCTCGTAGGGAGCAGAGAGGTACTAGTGCCGCTACTCCTTCTGGTGAACTGGCAAGCACCAGCGGCCTAGTACACCCTGGTCGTACATCCAGCACTGCAGTATCACGTGGTGACGTGGCGAGTCCCATAAGTGCAGTTCAAGCTGGCGAGGTGGCAAGCACTAGTAGTGTCCCGCTGCCACCAAGAAGACGAACACAGGCCCGTCGTGCCCATAGTGCCCTTCCTGCTGCATTGGCCAATCCGAATTGGGTACCCACCACTTCTGCAGCACCCTTACTTCCCCCTTTCACTGGCCAACCCGGAATTCAGGTGGAAACAGTTGACTTTATGCCACTGGATTTTTATTCGCTGTTTTTCACCGAAGATCTCTTTAGATCTATTGTGGACCAAAGCAATTTATACGCTGGTCAATACATCGCCACTATGCCCCAGTCCACCCTTGCCAGAGATTGGAGACCAATTACGGTCTCCGAATTTAAGATCTTTCTGGGCCTTTCCCTCCTCATGGGGTTGAATAAAAAGAGTGAGTTGCGGTCATATTGGTCCACTGACCCAATTTACCATTCACCCTTGTTCTCTGCTTCCATGGCCAGGGCACGATACGAGCAGATTTTGCGGTTCATGCACTTCAACGACAATGAACTCTGTCGTCCTCGTGGAGACCCTGAATACGATCGGCTCTACAAAATTCGGCCCCTCGTAAACCACTTCAACCAACGTTTTGCAGACTTGTTTACCCCCCATCAAGTTGTCTGCGTTGATGAGTCCCTGGTTAAATTTTCTGGCCGCTTGTCATTCAAACAGTACCTTCCCAGCAAGCGTGCCAGATACGGGGTCAAGATGTATAAGCTCTGTGACAGGGCCACAGGCTATACATGTAGATTTATGGTTTACGAGGGCAAAGATAGTCACGTAGAGCCGACAAACTGCCCTGACTACATAGGAAGCGCTGGCAAGATAGTGTGGGACTTGGTGTCACCCTTATTCGGAAAGGGGTACCACTTGTACGTGGACAATTATTATACGAGCGTGCCACTTTTTAGCCACCTTTTTGATCATCAGATTGGAGCATGTGGCACCGTGCGACCTAATCGCCGGGGCTTTCCCCAGCGGCTTGTAGATTCCCGTCTTAGGCTGGGGGAGAGAGCCTGCTTGAAGTATAATAATTTGCTCGCTATGAAGTGGAGGGATAAGAAGAATGTTTTCGTTCTCACCTCCCTTCATGCAGACACGATGGTCCAAATTCCTACGGCGACTGGTGTTGTGGAGAAACCCCTCTGTGTCCACGAATATAACCTTAATATGGGAGGGGTGGACCTCAACGACCAGTTGTTGGCGCCGTACCTAATTGCCCGTAAGGCCAGACGCTGGTACAAAAAAGTGTCTGTTTACTTATTTCAATTGGCTTTGCTGAATGCTTATGTGCTATACAGAGCTTCAGGACGGACTGGATCCTTCCTTAAATTCCAGGAAGAGATCGTCAGAGCCCTTCTGTATCCAGACGGTGCTCCACCTCACCATCCCCAACCAAATGCAGTAAGCCGGCTGCATGAGAGGCATTTTCTTTATGCCCTCCCGAGTACCCCTACCCAACAAACCCCCCAAAAAAGATGTCGTGTCTGCAGCAAGCGCGGATTTAGGCGTGACACCCGGTATTGTTGTCCCCTCTGTCCTGGCAAACCTGGTCTTTGCATTGGTGAATGTTTTGAACGCTACCACACACTAGTGGAGTATTAGCGTAGGGTACAGCACTGCACAGACTAGGCACACTTCCACAGGGTCTCCCAAGATGCTGTCGCATTTTGAGAGACCCAAACCTGGTAAAAGTTAAAAAAGTTAAAGTTACAAAAAAAAGTGTAAAAAAAACAAAAAAAAGTAAAAAAAAGAAAAAAACACAAAAAAAATATAAAATAAAAAAACCAAAAATAGTTGTTGTTTTATTGTTCTCTCTCTATTCTCTCTCTATTGTTCTGCATTCTATACTGCAATGTTTTATTGTTATGTTTTTATCATGTTTGCTTTATAGGTATGCAATTTTTTTATACTTTGTTTTTTTTATTGTTAACCACCTTTGTGTTTTCAGGTACGCCATTCAGCTGCAGAGCGGATTTATTTATCTTGACAGCAACAGCGTTTGCTCCCACGATACATAAAGCCGCGACTCCAGCGCTGTCGGAGGTGATTTCACCACCACAGTTACATACTTCAGCATATATGCCGAAGCGTGGGGGCAGCAGTGGGTGGAGGAGCGATTTGCTCCTGCCTTTTGCGGGAGGATGCCCCCATGCTTCGGCATATATATATTTTTAGGTAGGCACAGGTTGCGTTAAATGTTTTATTTTTTACTATGTTTTTTTTGTATTTTGCTTTGCAGGTATGGTAAGTAATACTGTTATACTGTAATGTTACTTTGTTTTTTTGTTAACCATCATTTGCTTAGCAGGTACGCCATTCAGCTGCAGAGCGGATTTATTTATCTTGACAGCAACAGCGTTTGCTCCCACGATACATAAAGCCGCGACTCCAGCGCTGTCGGAGGTGATTTCACCACCACAGTTACATACTTCAGCATATATGCCGAAGCGTGGGGGCAGCAGTGGGTGGAGGAGCGATTTGCTCCTGCCTTTTGCGGGAGGATGCCCCCATGCTTCGGCATATATATATTTTTAGGTAGGCACAGGTTGCGTTAAATGTTTTATTTTTTACTATGTTTTTTTTGTATTTTGCTTTGCAGGTATGGTAAGTAATACTGTTATACTGTAATGTTACTTTGTTTTTTTGTTAACCATCATTTGCTTAGCAGGTACGCCATTCAGCTGCAGAGCGGATTTATTTATCTTGACAGCAACAGCGTTTGCTCCCACGATACATAAAGCCGCGACTCCAGCGCTGTCGGAGGTGATTTCACCACCACAGTTACATACTTCAGCATATATGCCGAAGCGTGGGGGCAGTAGTGGGTGGAGGAGCGATTTGCTCCTGCCTTTTGCGGGAGGATGCCCCCATGCTTCGGCATATATAAATGGTGCATGTATGCCCATCATTAGAAGTGGGTGGATGAAGGGAGGTATTCTAATGGTGGGCATACCCACCGATCAATATCTTTTTTTCGTTCAGCCCACAGGCTGCATGAAAAAAAAGTTTACAATGTATGCCCAACAAGGACCAGCAACGTACAGGTATGTTGCTGGACTTTGAGTGGTTATACCAGAATGATGCCTGCAGGTTTAGGTATCATCTTGGTATCATTCTTTTCAGCCAGTGGTCGGCTTTCTTGTAAAAGCAATCCTAGCGGCTAATTAGCCTCTAGACTGCTTTTACAAGCAGTGGGAGGGAATGCCCCCCCCCCCCCCACACCGTCGTCCATGTTTTTCTCTGGCTCTCCTGTCCCAACAGGGAACTTGAGAATGCAGCCGGTGATTCAGCCAGCTGACCATAGAGCTGATCAGAGACCAGAATGGCTCCAAACATCTCTATGGCCTAAGAAACTGGAAGCTACAAGCATTTCATGACTTAGATTTCGCCGGATGTAAACAGCGCCATTGGGAAATTGGGAAAGCATTTTATCACACCGATCTTGGTGTGGTCAGATGCTTTGAGGGCAGAGGAGAGATCTAGGGTCTAATAGACCCCAATTTTTTCTAAAAAGAGTACCTGTCACTACCTATTGCTATCATGGGGGATATTTACATTCCCTGAGATAACAATAAAAATGATAAAAAAAAAAATAAAAATGAAAGGAACAGTTTAAAAATAAGATAAAAAAGCAAAAAAAATAATTAAAAAAAAAAAAAAAAAAAAAGCACCCCTGCCCCCCCCCCTGCTCTCGCACAAAGGCGAACGCAAGCGTCGGTCTGGCGTCAAATGTAAACAGCAATTGCACCATGCATGTGAGGTATCACCGCGAAGGTCAGATCGAGGGCAGTAATTTTAGCAGTAGACCTCCTCTGTAAATCTAAAGTGGTAACCTGTAAAGGCTTTTAAAGGCTTTTAAAAATGTATTTAGTTTGTCGCCACTGCACGTTTGTGCGCAATTTTAAAGCATGTCATGTTTGGTATCCATGTACTCGGCCTAAGATCATCTTTTTTATTTCATCAAACATTTTGACAAAATAGTGTGTTTTAGTGTATTAAAATTTAAAAAAGTGTGTTTTTTCCCCAAAAAATGCGTTTGAAAAATCGCTGCGCAAATACTGTGTGAAAAAAAAAAATTAAACACCCACCATTTTAATCTGTAGGGCATTTGCTTTAAAAAAATATATAATGTTTGGGGGTTCAAAGTAATTTTTTTGCAAAAAAAAATATTTTTTTCATGTAAACAATAAGTGTCAGAAAGGGCTTTGTCTTCAAGTGGTTAGAAGAGTGGGTGATGTGTGACATAAGCTTCTAGATGTTGTGCATAAAATGCCAGGACAGTTCAAAACCCCCCCAAATGACCCCATTTTGGAAAGTAGACACCCCAAGCTATTTGCTGAGAGGCATGTCGAGTCCATTGAATATTTTATATTGTGACACAAGTTGCGGGAAAAAGACAAATTTTTTTTTTTTTTTTTTTTTTTTGCACAAAGTTGTTACTAAATGATATATTGCTCAAACATGCCATGGAAATATGTGAAATTACACCCCAAAATACATTCTGTTGCTTCTCCTGAGTACGGGGATACCACATGTGTGAGACTTTTTGGGAGCCTAGCCGCGTACGGGACCCCAAAAACCAAGCCCCGCCTTCAGGCTTTCTAAGGGCGTAAATTTTTGATTTCACTCTTTACTGCCTATCACAGTTTCGGAGGCCATGGAATGCCCAGATGGCACAACCCCCCCCCAAATGACCCCATTTTAGAAAATAGACACCCAAAGCTATTTGCTGAGAGGTATAGTGAGTATTTTGCAGACCTCACTTTTTTTCACAAAGTTTTGAAAATTGAAAAAAGAAAAAAAAAATACGTTTTTCTTGCCTTTCTTCATTTTCAAAAACAAATGAGAGCTGCAAAATACTCACCATGCCTCTCAGCAAATAGCTTGGGGTGTCTACTTTCCAAAATGGGGTCATTTGGGGGGGGTTGGAGAGCAAGCAACAGAATATATTTTGGGGTGTAATTCCACATATGCCCATGGCATGTTTGAACAATATATCATTTAGTGACAACTTTGTGCAAAAAAAAAAAAAAAAAAAAATTGTCACTTTCCCGCAACTTGTGTCAAAATATAAAATATTCCATGGACTCAACATGCCTCTCAGCAAATAGCTTGGGGTGTCTACTTTCCAAAATGGGGTCAATTGGGGGGGGTTTGTGCCATCTGGGCATTTTATGGCCTTCAAAAATGTGATAGGTAGTGGGGAGTGAAATTACAACTTTACACCCTTAGAAATCCTGAAGGCGGTGCTGGGTTTTCGGGGCCCCGTACGCAGCTAGGCTCCCAAAAAGTCCCACACATGTGGTATCCCCGTACTCAGGAGAATCAGCAGAATGTATTTTGGGGTGCAATTCCACATATGCCCATGGCCTGTGTGAGCAATATATCATTTAGTGACAACTTTGTGCAAAAAAAAAAAAAATTCTCACATTCCCGCAACTTGTGTCAAAAAATAAAATATTCCATGGACTCAACATGCCTCTCAGCAAATAGCTTGGGGTGTCTACTTTCCAAAATGGGGTCATTTGGGGGGGTTTTGTGCCATCTTGGCATTTTATGGCCTTCAAAACTGTGATAGGTAGTGAGAAGTGAAATCAAAAATTTATGCCCTTAGAAATCCTGAAGGCGGTGCTTGGTTTTCGGGGCCCCGTACGCGGCTAGGCTCCCAAAAAGTCCCACACATGTGGTATCCCCGTACTCAGGAGAAGCAGCAGAATATATTTTGGGGTGCAATTCCACATATGCCCATGGCATGTTTGAGGAATATATCATTTAGTGACAACTTTGTGCAAAAAAAAAAAAAAATAAAAAAAAAATTGTCACTTTCCAGCAACTTGTGTCAAAATATAAAATATTCCATGGACTCAAAATGCCTCTCAGCAAATAGCTTGGGGTGTCTACTTTCCAAAATGGGGTCATTTGGGGGGGTTTTGTGCCATCTTGGCATTTTATGGCCTTCAAAACTCTGATAGGTAGTGAGGAGTGAAATGAAAAATTTATGCCCTTAGAAATCCTAAAGGCGGTGATTGGTTTTCGGGGCCCCGTAGGCGGCTAGGCTCCCAAAAAGTCCCACACATGTGGTATCCCCATACTCAGGAGAAGCAGCTAAATGTATTTTGGGGTACAATTCCACATATGCCCATGGCCTGTGTGAGCAATATATCATTTAGTGACAACTTTGTGCAAAAAAAAAAAAAATTGTCACATTCCCACAACTTGTGTCAAAAAATAAAATATTCCATGGACTCAACATACCTCTCAGCAAATAGCTTGGGGTGTCTACTTTCCAAAATGGGGTCATTTGGGGGTGTTTTGTGCCATCTTGGCATTTTATGGCCTTCAAAACTGTGATAGGTAGTGAGGAGTGTAATCAAAAATCTATGCCCTTAGAAATCCTGAAGGCGGTGCTTGGTTTTCGGGGCCCCATACGCGGCTAGGCTCCCAAAAAGTCCCACACATGTGATATCCCCGTACTCAGGAGAAGCAGCTGAATGTATTTTGGGGTGCAATTCCACATATGCCCATGGCCTGTGTGAGCAATATATCATTTAGTGACAACTTTTTTTAAATTTTTATTTTTTTTTATTTTTTTGTCATTATTCAATCACCTGGGACAAAAAAAATAAATATTCAGTGGGTTCAACATGCCTCTCAGCAATTTCCTTGGGGTGTCTACTTTCCAAAATGGGGTCATTTGGGGGGGTTTTGTACTGCCCTGCCATTTTAGCACCTCAAGAAATGACATAGGCAGTCATAAACTAAAAGCTGTGTAAATTCCAGAAAATGTACCCTAGTTTGTAGGCGCTATAACTTTTGCGCAAACCAATAAATATACGCTTATTGACTTTTTTTTTACCAAAGACATGTGGCCGAATACATTTTGGCCTAAATGTATGACTAAAATTGAGTTTATTGGATTTTTTTTATAACAAAAAGTAGAAAATATCATTTTTTTTCAAAATTTTCGGTCTTTTTCCGTTTATAGCGCAAAAAATAAAAATGGCAGAGGTGATCAAATACCATCAAAAGAAAGCTCTATTTGTGGGAAGAAAAGGACGCAAATTTCGTTTGGGTACACCATTGCATGACCGCGCAATTAGCAGTTAAAGCGACGCAGTGCCAAATTGTAAAAAGTGCTCTGGTCAGGAAGGGGGTAAATCCTTCCGGGGCTGAAGTGGTTAAGGCTGTGGTGGTTAAATGTTTGTATAGAGGTGCAATATGGTCCTTAATGCGTTTGAAAAATGGACGCTTAGTTTTCCCCACATAGAAGCAACCACATTGACAGAAAGCCAGATATACGACGCCAATTGTTTTACACGTGACTCTGTGTTTCAAGCGGTGTATCCTACCATTTGGAAGGGGAATGTTTTTAGAATTGAAGATAAAAGGACAAAAATCGCATGTGCCGCATGAGAAAGTACCGGCATTTGAGTGATCAAGGGGACCTCGTATCTCATGGTGACTGTGAACAAGTATATCTCTCATAGATGGAGCTCGTCTGTAGGTAATTTCTGGGTATGATTTGAGAAATTTTTTAATGGTATTATCGGCCATCAAGAGTGGCCAGTATTTTTGAAAGATCCCTCTCATTTGGCCATGCTGTTTTGAAAATTGGGTAATAATCCTAACAGAGCTATTAGTTTTTGAGGATTTGGTTGAATGGATAAGGCCATGTCTCTTCCGTTTAATGACTCTGTTGAAGGACCTCTTTAGCAAGGAACGACTGTATCCACGCCGACGAAGTCTCTTATACAGGTCATTGGCTGCCAGATGAAAATCTGAGTCTAAAGTACAATTCCTTCTAAGTCTAAGGAATTGACTATAGGGTATGCTGTCTAGTAAAGGCTGAGGATGTGCACTAGCTGCATGTAGAATCGCATTACCCGATGAGGGCTTACGATATAACGATGAATGTAGGGTTCCATCATGGTCTAAATGTATTTGTAAATCCAGAAAGTTTATCTTAGTTTGGCTACATTCCATTGTAAAACTCAGGTTAAAGGTATTTACAGCCAGCAAATCCATCAGCCGTGAAAGATCCTCTCGACTTCCCGACCATAAAATGAGAACATCATCTATATACCTGTACCAGGCTATGATGTGAGAAAGAAAATCTGACATGGATTCTTGGGAGAACAGATCCCTCTCCCACCCCCCCAGGTACAGGTTGGCGTAAGAGGGGGCACATTTGGTCCCCATAGCCACACCCTGTACCTGGAGGAAGTGGGAGGAACCAAACATAAAAACATTTCTAGTCAAGATAAACTCAAGCAACTGAAGGACAAACCGGCTGTAACTATCAAAGGATGATCCTCGCTCCAAAAGATGGGTACGGATCACATTCATACCTTTGACGTGTGGAATAGACATTCAACGTCTAAGGCAACCAGCCACGTATTAGGAGGGACCTGTTTTCCATCGATATGGCGTAACATATCTATGGTATCCTGCACATAAGAAAATAAAGCTGTTACATGGGGTATTAGATATATATCCACCAAAGCACTGGCATTCTCTGTTAAACTTTGACATCCTGAAACAATCGGTCGTCCGGGGGGTTTCTTCACTGATTTATGCACTTTAGGCAGTGAATAAAAAGTGGGAGTTTTGGGATCCTTCACATTTAAATAGTTCCATGTACTGGAGTCAATGACACCTGATTGGTATGCTTCAAAAATCAAGCTATAGTATTCCCTATTGAAGTTGGTTATTAATGTTTTGGAGATGGGGCGGTACCAACGTGCGTTGTCAAGGATCTCCCGACACATAGCTTCGTATGCGGGGACATCCATGACCAAAACGTTGCCGCCCTTATCCGCGGGCTTAATGATTAAGCCAGAGTGGCTCTGTAATTCTCAAAGGGCTTTCCGAAGTTTCCAAGGTAAATTATGTGTATGGACTTGTTGCAAGTCCAAATTTTCAATTTCTTGAGTAATTTGTTGGACAAAAGCCCAAATATTAGGGTTCGTTTGAAGTGGAGGAAAATTACGTGACTTGGGTTTAAAAGATGTTGGTGGTGGGAAGGAGACACCAGAGACGACCATGCCACTAAAAGTTATTTGTGGCACGTCCTCTATGGTGTGTCCCTCATCCCATAAACACTCAAGATCCGCCAAGGCTCAAAATTCCGCCTCAGAGGGTTCCCATGAAGTAGATGTACTAGACTCCAAAGGTGGTGTTTTATCATAAATTACCTTAAATAGTAAACGCCGAGCAAATAGGTGTATATCTTTTATAAGTTGAAAACGATCCAGATCTGTAGAAGGGCAAAAAGTAAGCCCTAATTTCAGAACTTGAACTTGGTCAGCTGTAAGATCAACAGAAGACAAATTCACAACATCCAATTCAAGTGAACTAGTGTTTAAGGAAGTGGGGGTTGGTTGGTTGGTGTCCGGTGTCTTTCCTAAAAAAAATAGGTGCCAGTTTAGGGTCTATAGAATGAGTGCTGGTGGGAAAAAGTGTAGAAATTGTGGGTTCACTGGAACGACGGCCACTATCTATGGAGGCCAAATTACTCTGAACAGGGGTGCATTGCTCAGGTGTGATTTTGGCCTATTCTTCCACACAAACAGTCTTCAAATCTTGAAGGTTCTGTGGATCTCTTCCATGAACTGTGATCTTTAATTCTTTCCATAGATTTTCTATTGGATTCAAGTCAGATGATTGGCTGGGCCATTCTAGCAGCTTTACTTTCTTTCTTTGAAACTAATTGAGAGTTTCCTTGGCTTAGTGTTTGGGATCATTGTATTGCTGAAATGTCCACCCTCGTTTCATCTTCATCATCCCGGTAGATGGCAGCAGATTTTTATCAACAATGCCTTGGTACATTTTTCCATTCATCCTTCCTTCAATGATATGAAGTTTGCCAGTACCTTATGCTGAAAAACAGGGGTGATGCGCAGTGCCATTTGCTGGTGTGTATTATGGCAACCGAGGAGTTCAATTTTGGTCTCATCTGACCAGACTATATTCTCCCAGTATTTCACAGGCTTGTCTAAAAGTTGTGAAGCAAACTTTAAATGAGCTTCAACATGCTTTTTCTTCAGCAATGGAGTCTTGCGTGGTGAGTGTGCATACAGGCCATGTCAGTTGAGTGCATTGCTTATGTTTTCTTTGAAACAATTGTACCTGCTAATTCCATGTCTTTCTGAAGCTCTCCAAAAGTGGTCATTGGCTCTTGGTCAACTCTTCTGATAATTCCTTTTACTCCTCTGTCAGAAATCCTGCAAGTAGCACCTGGTCGTGGCTGGTTTATGGTGAAATGATGTTCTTTCTACTTACGGATTATGGTCCCAACAGTGCTCACTGGAGCATTCAAAAATTTAGAAAACGTTCTGTAACTGATGCCCTCAGTATGTTTTGCAACAATAAGGTTGCAAAGGTCTTGAGAGAGCTCTTTGCTTTTATTCATCATGAGATGTTTCGTGTGGGAATACTTGGTAAGAAACAACTTTTTATAGGCCATCAGTTCAGACTGAACCAGCTGATATTCATTTGCACTGACAAGGGATTGCTTTCTAATTACTGATAGATTTCAGCCGGTGTCTTGGCTTTCCATGCCTTTTTGCGCCTTCTTTTCTTTATGTGTTCAATACTTTTTCCTTGTGTCATTCAATTTTAATACATATAACTTAATTTCTAATCGTATTTGTTTTGTTTTTTTTGCGTATGTATGGATTGCATGGGTTGTTACCAAACAAAATTTGGTAACCAACAAAATTTATTTAAAACACAAGCAACTATTCCACTCATATTTAAGAATGCACTAGCCCTGGTGCATACAGGTGATGAACTTGAACATACAAAGATCTGTCCCTGGGGTCACAAAATCGTCTGCAAGTCCTTGGCCCTGCTGCCTTCATGGGTGATCGTGTACTTCCTACAACGTCGGTCTGTAAATACAGGACCGACTGTGGCAGGTCAGTCCGTAAATGCAGGATAGTGGGCGCAAGTACGCCCACCGCGGGTGCGTGCCTGCGGGTCCCGTGGACTCGATGTCCGGCGGCAGACCGCGATCGCGGAGAGGAGAGGCAGAACGGTGAACTGCCTATGTAAACAAGGCATTTCCCCGTTCTGCCTAGTGACATGACAGGGATCTACTGTCCCCAGTGATCGGGAACAGTGGTCCCTGTAATGTTTCAGTAAGCTCATCCCCCCTACAGTTAGAACACGCTGAGGGAACACACTTAATCCCATGATTGCCCCCTAGTGTTAACCCCTTGCCTGCTAGTATCCTTTTTACATTGATCAGTGCATTTTTATAGCACTGATCAATGTAATAATGTCACTGGTCCCCAAAAAGTGTAATTTGGGTACAGATTTGACCGCCGCAATGTCGCAGTCCCGCTAAAAATCGCAGATCGCTGCCATTATCAGTAAAAACAATAAATTAATAAAAGTCACTCTTTCCCATAATTTGTAGACGCGATAACCAATCAATATACGCCTATTGCGATTTTTTTTTCAAAAAATATGTAGAAGAATATATATCGGCCTAAACTGATGAATAAATTAGTTTTTTTATATATACATTTTTTTATTTGTATTATAGCAGGAAGTAAAAAAAAATTATTTTTTTTCAAAATTGTCGATCTTTTTTTGTCTATAGCGCAAAAAATAAAAACCACAGAGGTGATCAAATACCACCAAAAGAAAGCACTATTTGTGGGAAAAAAAGGGACCTAAATTTTGTTGGGTACGGTGTTGCACGACCACGCAAGTGTCAGTTAAAGCGATGCAGTGCTGTATTGCAAAAAATGCTCTGGTCATTAAGGGGGCAAATCCTTCTGGGACTGAAGTGGTTATATCACCTTTGGCCTAACAAAAACAGCATTATTTTGAAATGGTACTCTAATAACACACAGTCTTTGATTTCAGAAATATGTTTATAGTTCAAATTCAAATGGAATTCGATGTAAAATTTGATTCAAATTTTAATTTGATTTTTGGAAATCACTAGGGGAGCAAGGGAGGAGGTGGAATCCTTATGGGTAGAGCTGCAAAGGGATGAAACTAAGGGGAAAGTAATACTGGAAGTATGCTATAGGCCCCCTAATGAGAGGGCGGACCTCCTATCAAAGTTTGGATTAGCGGCAAGGATGGGAAGTGTCATCATAATGGGAGATTTTAATAATCCAGACATAGACTGGGTGGAAGGAGCCGCGCATTCATCTAAGGCTCGCCAGTTCCAAAATGTCTTGCAGGACAATTTCATGGGTCGGAGGGTAAAGGCACCAACTAGAAACAAAGCATTACTAGACCTACTGATTATCAACAATACAGACTTGATCACCAATGTAAAAATACGGGGCAATTTAGGAAACACCGATCACAGGTCAATTAGTTTCAGTAAAAATCACACCAAGAACAAACATAAGGGGAATACAAAGACACGGAAAAAAGGGTCAACTTCCCTAAACTACGAGCCTTGCTAGAAGATACAAATTGGGATAAAATCTTAGGAACAAACCACAAAATGGTTTAAGAGCATATTAAATAAGGGCATTAGCCATGGCATCCCAATGGGAAATTAATTTAAAAGCGCTAATAAAAGTCCTGGGTGGCTTAACTCCAACGTAAAAATGCATATAAAAGCAAAGGAGAAGGCCTTCAAAAAATATAAGGCTGAGGGATCATCATTAGGGATAGGCCGAACACCCCCCCGGTTTGGTTCGCATCCAGAACATGCGAACAGGCAAAAAATTTGTTCAAACACGCGAACACCGTTAAAGTCTATGGGACTCGAATGTGAAAAATCAAAAGTGCTAATTTTAAAGACCAATATGCAGGTTATTGTCATAAAAAATGTTTGGGGACCTGGGTCCTGCCCCAGGGGACATGTATCAATGCAAAAAAAGTTTTAAAAACGCCCGTTTTTTCGGGAGCAGTGATTTTAATAATGCTTAAAGTGAAACAATAAAAGTGAAATATTACTTAAAATTTTGTACCTGGGGGGTGTCTATAGTATGCCTGTAAAGTAACGCATGTTTCCCGTGTTTAGAAAAGTCCCTGCACAAAATGTAATTTCTAAAGGAAAAAAAGTCATTTAAAGCTACTCGCGGCTATTAATGAATTGTTAGGTCCCGCAATACAGATGCAAGTCATTGAAAAAACGGCATGGGACTCCTCCCGGTCCATTACCAGGCCCTTTGGGTCTGGTATGAATATTAAGGGGAACCCTGAACCAAAATTTTTTTTAAAAATTGCGTGGGGGTCCCCTCAAATTCCATTATCAGGCCCTTTAGGTCTGTTATGGATATTAAGGGGAACCCTGCGCAATTTTTTTTTAAAAAAATGGCGTAGGGGTCCCCCTCAAAATCCATACCAGACCCTTCAGGTCTGGTATGGATTTTAAGGGGAACCCCGCGCCAACATTTTTTAAAAAATGGCGTGGGGTTCCCCCCAAAAATCCACCAGACCCTTATCTGAGCACGCAACCTGGCAGGCTGCAGGAAAAGAGGGGAGATGAGAGGGCCCCCCTCCTGAACCATACCAGGCCACATGCCCTCAACATTGGGAGGGTGCTTTGGGGTGCCCCCAAAACACCTTGTCCCCATGTTGATGAGGAGAAGGGCCTCATCCCCACAACCCTTGCCCGGTGGTTATGGGTGTCTTCGGGCGGGGGGCTTATCGGAATCTGGAAGCCCCCTTTGACAAAGGGGACTCCCAGATCCCAGCCCCCCTCTGACACAAGGGGAAATGCTGGGGTTACCCAGTGACATGTATGGGTGACCCCGCCCCTTTGATGCAACGGGGGTTTCTTGTGACGCGTCAGAGGGGGTGTGGTTACCCGTACATGACACTGGGTAACCCTGGCATTTCCCCTTGCGTCAAAGGGGGGCGGGGTCACCCATCCACATCACGGGTGGCCCTGCCCTCGGTTATTTAAGAAGTGTCATCCGAGTCGCGTGTCATTCTGCGGGGCGCCTCCTATGGAGGAGGCTGTATTGTTCTTGGATCGTAGAAGGATTACATCGCTGGAATTTTTTTTTTCATTAAAGGACTTGTGCCAAGCTGTGTGTGTGTTTTTTTACCTTTTTTGTCACTTTTTTGGGTGAAATAGTAGGAGTACAATGTACCCCATTGCCATTTCACACGGGAGGGTGGGATCTGGGAGTCCCCTTTGTTAAAGGGGGCTTCCAGATTCCGATAAGCCCCCCGCCTGCAGACCCCTGTTGTAATATGTTGTAATGTTCACTGATTTATGTGGGACATTATTATATGTATATACACATACAGTCAATATTAACCAGGCCAGAATTGAGTTGACGATGGTCTATTTGTCCAAGCCAACTCAATTTTAATATAACAGCTGAAAACCCTTTGATGTGTTAGTCTCATGCAAGTCTACCTAGGGGTGTGAGGTATGGATTGTTAACCTAATTGAACATTTCAAAGGGTACATTGTTTAACCACTTGACGACCGCCTCACGCCGATGTACGTCGGCAAAGTGGCACGGACAGGCAAAATCACGTACAGGGTACGTGATTTGCCTTCCGCAGGTGGGGGGTCCGATCGGACCCCCCCCGGTGCCCGAGGCGGTCGTCCTATGTCCAGCGGCGATCGGTGATGAGGGGGAGACCATCCGTTCGTGGCCCCCCCCTCGCGATCGCCGCCGGCCAATGAGAACACTCCTTTGCTGCTGTATGCTAAACAGCAGCAAAGGAAGTGATGTCATCTCCCCTCGGGTCGGTATTTTCCGTTCCGGCCCGAGGAGAGACGACAAGTATGTGAGTGCACAAACACTACACACACAGTAGAACATGCCAGGCACACAAATCACCCCGATCCCCCCCCCGATCGCCCCCCGATCCCCCCCCCAATCACCCCCCCCCTGTCACAAACTGACACCAGCAGTTTTTTTTTTTTTTTTTTTTTTTTTTCCTGATTACTGCATAGTGTCAGTTTGTGACAGTTACTGTGTTGGGACAGTGAGTATTACCCCCCTTTAGGTCTAGGGTACCCCCCTAACCCCCCCTAATAAAGTTTTAACCCCTTGATCACCCCCTGTCACCAGTGTCGCTAAGCGATCATTTTTCTGATCGCTGTATTAGTGTCGCTGGTGACGCTAGTTAGTGAGGTAAATATTTAGGTTCGCCGTCAGCGTTTTATAGCGTCAGGGACCCCCATATACTACCTAATAAATGTTTTAACCCCTTGATTGCCCCCTAGTTAACCCTTTCACCACTGATCACCGTATAACCGTTACGGTTGACGCTGGTTAGTTCGTTTATTTTTTATAGTGTCAGGGCACCCGCCGTTTATTACCGAATAAAGGTTTAGCCCCCCGATCGCCCGGCGGTGATATGCGTCGCCCCAGGCAGCGTCAGATTAGCGCCAGTACCGCTAACACCCACGCACGCAGCATGCGCCTCCCTTAGTGGTATAGTATCTGAACGGATCAATATCTGATCCAATCAGATCTATACTAGCGTCCCCAGCAGTTTAGGGTTCCCAAAAACGCAGTGTTAGCGGAATCAGCCCAGATACCTGCTAGCACCTGCGTTTTGTGCCTCCGCCCAGCCCACCCAAGTGCAGTATCGATCGATCACTGTCACTTACAAGGCACTAAACGCATAACTGCAGCGTTCGCAGAGTCAGGCCTGATCCCTGCGATCGCTAACAGTTTTTTTGGTAGCATTTTGGTGAACTGGCAAGCACCAGCCCCAGGCAGCGTTAGGTTAGCGCCAGTACCGCTAACACCCACGCACACACCGTACACCTCCCTTAGTGGTATAGTATCTGAACGGATCAATATCTGTTCCGATCAGATCTATACTAGTGTCCCCAGCAGTTTAGGGTTCCCAAAAACGCAGTGTTAGCGGAATCAGCCCAGATACCTGATAGCACCTGCGTTTTGCCCCTCCGCCCGGCCCAGCCCACCCAAGTGCAGTATCAATCGATTACTGACACTTACAAAACACTAAACGCATAACTGCAGTGTTCGCAGAGTCAGGCCTGATCCCTGCGATCGCTAACAGTTTTTTTTGTAGCGTTTTGGTGAACTGGCAAGCACCAGCCCCAGGCAGCGTCAGATTAGCGCCAGTACCGCTAACACCCACGCACGCACTGTACACCTCCCTTAGTGGTATAGTATCTGATCGCATCAATATCTGATCCGATCAGATCTATACTAGCGTCACCAGCAGTTTAGGGTTCCCAAAAACGCAGTGTTAGCGGGATCAGCCCAGATACCTGCTAGCACCTGCGTTTTGCCCCTCCGCCCGGCCCAGCCCAGCCCACCCAAGTGCGGTATCGATCGATCACTGTCACTTACAAAACACTAAACGCATAACTGCAGCGTTCGCAGAGTCAGGCCTGATCCCTGCGATCGCTAACAGTTTTTTGGTAGTGTTTTGGTGAACTGGCAAGCGCCAGCGGCCTAGTACACCCCGGTCGTAGTCAAACCAGCACTGCAGTAACACGTGGTGACGTGGCGAGTCCCATAAGTGCAGTTCAAGCTGGTGAGGTGGCAAGCACAAGTAGTGTCCCGCTGCCACCAAAAAGACAAACACAGGCCCGTCGTGCCCATAGTGCCCTTCCTGCTGCATTCGCCAATCCTAATTGGGAACCCACCACTTCTGCAGCGCCCGTACTTCCCCCATTCACATCCCCAACCAAATGCAGTCGGCTGCATGAGAGGCATTTTTATGTCCTCCCGAGTACCCCTACCCAACGAACCCCCCAAAAAAGATGTCGTGTCTGCAGCAAGCGAGGATATAGGCGTGACACCCGCTATTATTGTCCCTCCTGTCCTGACAATCCTGGTCTTTGCATTGGTGAATGTTTTGAACGCTACCATTCACTAGTTGAGTATTAGCGTAGGGTACAGCATTGCACAGACTAGGCACACTTTCACAGGGTCTCCCAAGATGCCATCGCATTTTGAGAGACCCGAACCTGGAACCGGTTACCGTTATAAAAGTTAGTTACAAAAAAAGTGTAAAAAAAAAAAAAAAATATGAAATAAAAAAAAATAGTTGTTGTTTTATTGTTCTCTCTCTCTCTATTCTCTCTCTCTATTGTTCTGCTCTTTTTTACTGTATTCTATTCTGCAATGTTTTATTGTTATTGTTATTGTTATTGTTATTGTTATTATGTTTTATCATGTTTGTTTTTCAGGTGTGTAATTATTTACACTTTACTGTGCTTTATTGTTAACCATTGTTAACCATTTTTTTGTCTTCAGGTACGCCATTCACGACTTTGAGTGGTTATACCAGAATGATGCCTGCAGGTTTAGGTATCATCTTGGTATCATTCTTTTCAGCCAGCGGTCGGCTTTCATGTAAAAGCAATCCTAGCGGCTAATTAGCCTCTAGACTGCTTTTACAAGCCGTGGGAGGGAATGCCCCCCCCCCACCGTCTTCCGTGTTTTTCTCTGGCTCTCCTGTCTCAACAGGGAACCTGAGAATGCAGCCGGTGATTCAGCCAGCTGACCATAGAGCTGATCAGAGACCAGAGTGGCTCCAAACATCTCTATGGCCTAAGAAACCGGAAGCTACGAGTATTTCATGACTTAGATTTCGCCGGATGTAAATAGCGCCATTGGGAAATTGGGGAAGCATTTTATCACACCGATCTTGGTGTGGTCAGATGCTTTGAGGGCAGAGGAGAGATCTAGGGTCTAATAGACCACAATTTTTTCAAAAAAGAGTACCTGTCACTACCTATTGCTATCATAGGGGATATTTACATTCCCCGAGATAACAATAAAAATGATAAAAAAAAAAAATATGAAAGGAACAGTTTAAAAGTAAGATTAAAAAAGCAAAAAAATAATAAAGAAAAAAAAACAAAAAAAAAAAAACACCCCTGTCGCCCCCTGCTCTCGCGCTAAGGCGAACGCAAGCGGCGGTCTGTCGTCAAACGTAAACAGCAATTGCACCATGCATGTGAGGTATCACCGCGAAGGCCAGATCGAGTGCAGTAATTTTTCCAGTAGACCTCCTCTGTAAATCTAAAGTGGTAACCTGTAAAGGCTTTTGAAGGCTTTTAAACATGTATTTATTTTGTTGCCACTGCACGTTTGTGCGCAATTTTAAAACATGTCATGTTTGGTATCCATGTACTCGGCCTGAGATCATCTTTTTTATTTCATCAAACATTTGGGCAATATAGCGTGTTTTAGTGCATTAAAATTAAAAAAAGTGTGTTTTTTCCCCAAAAAATGCGTTTGAAAAATCGCTGCGCAATTACTGTGTGAAAAAAATAAATAAAGCACCAGCCATTTTAATCTGTAGGGCATTTGCTTTAAAAAAATATATAATGTTTGGGGGTTCAAAGTAATTTTTTTGCAAAAAAAAAAAACTTTTTCATGTAAACAATAAGTGTCAGAAAGGGCTTTGTCTTCAAGTGGTTAGAAGAGTGGGTGATGTGTGACATAAGCTTCTAAATGTTGTGCATAAAATGCCAGGACAGTTCAAAACCCCCCCAAATGACCCCATTTTGGAAAGTAGACACCCCAAGCTATTTGCTGAGAGGCATGTCGAGTCCATGGAATATTTTATATTGCGACACAAGTTGCGGGAAAGAGACAAATTTTTTTTTTTTTGCACAAAGTTGTCACTAAATGATATATTGCTCAAACATGCCATGGAAATATATGAAATTACACCCCAAAATACATTCTGCTGCTTCTCCTGAGTACGGGGATACCACATGTGTGGGACTTTTTGGGAGCCTAGCCGCGTACGGGACCCCGAAAACCAAGCACCGCCTTCAGGCTTTCTAAGGGCGTGAATTTTTGATTTCACTCTTCACTGCCTATCACAGTTTCGGAGGCCATGGAATGCCCAGGTGGCACAAAACCCCCCCAAATGACCCCATTTTGGAAAGTAGACACCCCAAGCTATTTGCTGAGAGGTATAGTGAGTATTTTGCAGACCTCACTTTTTGTCACAAAGTTTTGAAAATTGAAAAAAGAAAAAAAAAATGTTTTTTCTTGTCTTTCTTCATTTTCAAAAACAAATGAGAGCTGCAAAATACTCACCATGCCTTTCAGCAAATAGCTTGGGGTGTCTACTTTCCAAAATGGGGTCATTTGGGGGGGTTTTGTGCCACCTGGGCATTCCATGGCCTCCGAAACTGTGATAGGCAGTAAAGAGTGAAATCAAAAATTTTCACCCTTAGAAATCCTGAAGGCAGTGATTGGTTTTTGGGGTCCCGTACGCGGCTAGGCTCCCAAAAAGTCCCACACATGTGGTATCCCCATACTCAGGAGAAGCAGCTAAATGTATTTTGGGGTGCAATTCCACATATGCCCATGGCCTGTGTGAGCAATATATCATTTAGTGACAACTTTATGAAAAAAAAAAAAAAAAAAAAAAAAAGTGTCACTTTCCCGCAACTTGTGTCAAAATATAAAATATTCCATGGACTCAATATGCCTCTCAGCAAATAGCTTGGGGTGTCTACTTTCCAAAATGGGGTCATTTTGGGGGGTTTTGTGCCACCTGGGCATTCCATGGCCTCCGAAACTGTGATAGGCAGTGAAGAGTGAAAGCAAAAATTTACACCCTTAGAAATCCTGAAGGCGGTGATTGGTTTTCGGGGCCCCGTACGCGGCTAGGCTCCCAAAAAGTCCCACACATGTGGTATCCCCATACTCAGGAGAAGCAGCTAAATGTATTTTGGGGTGCAATTCCACATAGGCCCATGGCCTGTGTGAGCAATATATCATTTAGTGACGACTTTTTGTAAATATTTTTTTTTTTTTGTCATTTTTCAATCACTTGGGACAAAAAAAATAAATATTCAATGGGTTCAACATGCCTCTCAGCAATTTCCTTGGGGTGTCTACTTTCCAAAATGGGGTCATTTGGGGGGGTTTTGTACTGCCCTGCCATTTTAGCACCTCAAGAAATGACATAGGCAGTCATAAACTAAAAGCTGTGTAAATTCCAGAAAATGTACCCTAGTTTGTAGACGCTATAACTTTTGCGCA
Source organism: Lithobates clamitans (assembly GCA_037952925.1). NCBI lineage: Eukaryota > Metazoa > Chordata > Amphibia > Anura > Ranidae > Lithobates > Lithobates clamitans. The sequence continues at coordinate 5,505,936 of JBBGZY010001104.1, forward strand.
AACCAATAAATATACGCTTATTGACATTTTTTTTACCAAAGACATGTGGCCGAATACATTTTGGCCTAAATGTATGACTAAAATTTAGTTTATTGGATTTTTTTTATAACAAAAAGTAGAAAATATCATTTTTTTTCAAAATTTTCGGTCTTTTTCCGTTTATAGCGCAAAAAATAAAAACCGCAGAGGTGATCAAATACCATCAAAAGAAAGCTCTATTTGTGGGAAGAAAAGGACGCAAATTTCGTTTGGGTACAGCATTGCATGACCGCGCAATTAGCAGTTAAAGCGACGCAGTGCCAAATTGGAAAAAGACCTCTGGTCCTTAGGCAGCATAATGGTCCGGGGCTCAAGTGGTTAAAGGACCATAGAAGAAATATTTATTGATGGTAATTAGACTTGAGGGGGTAACAATGGGATCAAGGCGTGTTTTGGGTTGGCCTAGCGGAGGCTCCCTCCTGTGGGGCTAATTTATCAGGGGAGCTTGTTGATATGCAGGAATGTAGGTATTCCAAGGGCTCAAAAGGGTGTTCAGGTGGTATCTGTTAATCTAATTACACATATCTAAAGGGGACTTGTTGATGTTGATATGCGGGAGTGCAAATTGGGTTGGTTCACGGCTGTTCACGGCTGGGGGTTGTTGTCTGTTTGAAAGACTAAAGCTAATCAAAGTCCTAAATTGAAACGGCCAATCAAATTGCTCAGCCATTCAATATTTAGTGAATATAACACGGCATTCAGTCTATAGGTTTGGAGTGAGGCTTGTCTGTGTATGGCTGGGAACACACAGGCCTAGGAATATGGGTCTCTGAATTATATCTACTCTGTCGGATTTTTTTGTCATCTGTGGACTTTGGACTTTGTTCTGTGTTGGAAGTCAATAAAGTGCATCTCTCTGGAAGAATTGGGTTGCTGCGGAAGAGTACATACATCATCATCATTATAATAATACTTACTAATTAATTATCATACCCACTCTACATCATATCACCCAATATATATACATATACCCGATCACTACAACCCCCACAACCACTGGGCAAGGGTTGTGGGGATGAGGCCCTTCTCCCCATCAACATGGGGACAAGGTGTTTTGGGGGGCACCCCAAAGCACCCTCCCAATGTTGAGGGCATGTGGCCTGGTACAGTTCAGGAGGGGGGGGCGCTCTCTCGTCCCCCCTCTTTTCCTGCGGCCTGCCAGGCTGCGTGCTCGGATAAGGGTCTGGTGTGGATTTTTGGGGGGAACCCCAAGCAAATTTTTTTTAATATTGGTGCGGGGTTCCCCTTAATATCCATACCAGACCTGAAGGGGCTGGTAATGGAATTTGGGGGGACCCCCACGCAATTTTTTAAAAAATTTTGGTTCAGGGTTCTCCTTAATATTCATACCAGACCCAAAGGGCCTGGTAATGGACTGGGAGGAATCTCGTGCCGTTTTTTTCAATGACTTTCATCTGTATTGCGGGATCCGACAATTCCTTAATAGCCGCAAGTAGTTTTAAATGACTTTTTTCCTTTAAAAATGTAATTTCGCTGCGGGACTGTTCTAAACACGGGAAACATGCGCTACTTTACATGCATACTATAGACACCCCCCAGGTACAAAATTTAAAGGAATATTTCACTTTTATTGTTTCACTTTAAGCATGATTAAAATCACTGCTCCCAAAAAAACGACTGTTTTTAAAACTTTTTTTTGCATTGATACATGTCCCCTGGGGCAGGACCCAGGTCCCCAAATACTTTTTATGAAAATAACTTGCATATTAGCCCTTTAAATTAGCACTTTTGATTTCTCCCATAGACTTTTAGAGGGTGTTCCATGTCTTTCGAATTTGCCGCGAACACCCCAAATTGTTCGCTATTCGGTGAATGGACGAACAGCCAATGTTCAAGTCGAATTCATGTTCTACTCGAACAGACAGCCCATCCCCAATCATCATCAGCATTCCAACTTTACAAAAAATGTCCCAAGAAATGTAAGGGTGCAATCAGGGCGGCTAAGAACACGAAAGACACATAGCAGAGCAGAGTAAGAAAAATCCCAAGAAATTCTTTAAGTACATTAATAGTAAGAAAGGGAAGTCAGATCATATTGGTCCCATAAAGAATGATAAAGGGAATCTTGTTACTAAGGATGGAGAGATAAAGGAAGAAGGAGATTTAGGGACTTTACATGAAATTGTGGCCTGGTAAGGCCACCTATTTCTATCCCTTGGGACTTTAAATGAAACCATGGCCAGATAAGGTCACGTGTTTCCATTCCTGTACTGATCAAAGTGGGGAGAGCAACAAGGGTGGGACTTTAAATGAAGTGCGTACTTGCAATGAGGTAAAATGGTGTACAAAATGGAAAATGTATTCGATTCAAAAGAGATATAACATGCATAAACAGTTATTGGATTCATAAACGATAAAACATGCAAATACTGATGGTATCAGTTACACTTGGTAAAGGTATGACAATAGACACGAATGCAGCATGAATACAAAGTAGTATAGACATTTTCCACAGTACACCAAATTGAAATTTATGTAAAACCATAAGATAAGGTATAATGCCTGCGTGACAAGTGGCCTCGGTGTCCTGAGGGGTAAATTATAAAACAATTATGTTTTATATGTGTGAGTGGGAGCCTCGAGGCTCCCACTCACACTGGATGTCACGCTTGCTGGAGGACCTTCATTCCTTCCAGCCTTCCTTGGTTTCACTCTGCATACCAGGCTTGCCTCGTGGGTCCATGCCAACCCTGGATGATGCCTTTTTGGTTGCCCCTTTGACTCGTCCACCTCAGCTCGAATGGCCGGCGGTGTCCGGCACCCAGTCACCATCACACAAACCCCAATTTCACACGCGCTTGCTCCTTCAGCCACGAAACTCATACCAATGTCGTGTGCTTCATAAGTTATATAGATTCTACTCAATTGTTTTATAATTGACCCCTCAGGACATCGAGGCCACTTGTCACGCAGGCATTACCCCTTATCTTATGGTTTTACATAAATTTCAATTTGGTGTACTGTGGAAAATTGCAATGTCTATACTACTTTGTATTCATGCTGCATTCTTGTCTATTGTCATACCTTTACCAAGTGTAACTGATATCATCAGTATTTGCATGATTTATAGTTTATGAATCCAATAACTGTTTATGCATGTTATATCTCTTTTGAATCGAAAAAATGTTCCATTTTGTACACCATTTTACCTCATTGCAAGTATGCACTTCATTTAAAGTTCCACCCTTGTTGCTCTCCCCACTTTGAAGGATGGAGAGATGGCTAAGGTATTGAATGTATTCTTCCCCTCTGTCTTCATGAGGGAATCTGGGGGCTTCAGTAACCAACATTGCAATGTTTATCCTCATGACACGTCACAGGAAGCACCCTCATGGCTAACAGAGGACAGAATTAGAAATTGACTTCAAAAGCTTAACATTAACCACTTGCTTACTGGGCACTCCTATCCAGACCAATTTTCAGCTTTCAGCGCTGACGCACTTTGAATGACAATTGCGCGGTCATACAACACTGTACCCATATGAAATTGTTATCATTTTTTCACCACAAATAGAGCTTTCTTTTGGTTGTATTTGATCACCTCTGCAGTTTTTACTTTTTGTTAAAAAAATTTAATTTTTTTTTTTATTTTAATTTTTTTATATTTTGTTATAAAAAATTTAAAACAGGTAATTTTCCCCTTCATTGATGTATGCTGATGAGGCGGCAGTGATGGGCACTGATAGGCAGTACTGTTAGGTGGCACCGATTGGCACTACTGGTGGGCATTGATAGCTGGCACTTGTGAGCATTGATAGGTGGCACTTGTGGGCATTGATAGGTGGCACTTGTGGGCACTGTTAGGTGGCACTGTGGGCACTGTTAGGTGCCAAAAGAATGAAATATAGGAACTAGTGCGCAAAACCACAACTTACATAAATAAAGATTAAAATATAAATGGTAACAGATGACAAGCTGCCAACATAGATGAGCGTACTCACACACCCTGACAAATAAGTAACAAAATAAAGATAAATATGTGGAGCTAATCAATCCTAGTTAACCAATTTCCAAATACGGAAAACCACAGAATGCTGCAACAATATATAAATAAATGAATAAAGCTTCCTATTACAAGTGCAATGTGCATATATGATGATGATACCTTATAATCAATTCCAACTGTGGAAAAAAAAAAGCCACAAAATACTGCAATGCTCTAAATGAATATAACTTCATATTTAAAGTGCAATATGCATATATGGTAGCAATACCCTATGACAACCAGTGCATCAAAATTGTTGTGATGTGATTCCTCATGCTTATAGACATCAAATTAAATAAAAGTGCTTCGTGCAAGATGCAACTCCTATTGCGATAATCGAAATGACACTATGTGCAAAATACCCTAAATTGCATACGTGCAACTGAAAATGTATCTGTGATTCATTACTTAGCCTTAAGTCCAGCAAGATAACAAAAAAATTAAATTATAACCAAAAATGATATTTATAATACATCAAATTAAAATTCCTCGTGCTTCTGACCATACATAAAGTGTTTCTCGCAAAATGCAACTCCTGTTGCAATTAATAAAGCTGAGATATAAAGTGACACAATGTGCAAGAATAATCAAAATTGCATACATGCGACAGAAGATGCGACTACAAGCCCCACATCCACATATAGGCAATGAGTAACATAAAAGGTGACAGTTGTGCAATAATGTCCACACATGCTCTATTTCGTGCAATAAGATTCTTAGTGTCCACAAAAAGAAAAGACTATTGAAGAGTGCAGGGGAAAAAAAAAAAAGTGACTTGTGATAAATTCTCCCACTTCAGTTCTAATCCGAGGACAGTTGTTTCCCCCAGCCTCTCACCTGCAGTGGCGGCCCCCAGTGGGCCAAGTCAAGCAGCAATGCACAGATAGATGGTACTCTTGTGGAGAGGATGGATCTCCTCAGGTAATCCCACTTCCCGGGAGGATATCCGTGGAGCTGGTTCTCTACAAAGAATCGCCGCCGCTCACAATGGTCCCAGGATAATAGTGGGGAAGAAAAGAATAGCCTCCATAGTGTAATAGTTCCAATAGCGTTTATTATAAAAATGTAGCAACTTACATTCTAATACACAGCAAGCAGTAAACCACAAAGTAAACAAACAGTAAATACCGCGCTGTGATAAAATAACCAATTGATGGTGTTTGACAAAATATCGAAAAGAAAAATATAACATACACCTAAGAAGCTGCTGCTATAACCTGTAGACAGTTCAGTCTTTTAAACAGACACAAGCATGTGGCAGCAAGTCATGTTTTTTCATCTGGAGGTCAAAAAAAAAAAAAAGTTTTTTTTTTTTTTGACCTCCAGATGAAAAAACATGATTTGCTGCCACATGCTTGTGTCTGTTTAAAAGACTGAACTGTCTACTGCAAGTTTGCTGGTGAGGTGCCCATCAAGGGTGAACTATGGCAACACTGCGAACAGTTGACAAATTGGAGTGGTAATTGTTCCGGTGCCTTGGAGGTGTGTATGAAGGGTTCTTTGCTGTGGCCGATCCCTCTGTGTGGTTTGGTGGATCATCGCCTTCCCATCATGCCCTCTGGTTAAAGGCCCCGACCGGGTTAAGGTCACAAGCTAATTTGAGCTTGCCTTGTGGTAAGCGCACAATTTTATTGGTGTTACCACAGTGGAGGAACCATTTGTCTACTTATTAACATCACTATGAAGAATGTGTTTTAAGTGTTTGGACTTTTTCACCTGCATCTAGATGGACTTGAATAATGCTCATTTAGTGTGGTTTTTGATTTGTCTAAACTCACGCTAATGCAGTTTATGGGCTAGTTTTATCACATATATGTACCAATATTGTTCATGTCACTAGCACTGTCACTTCTTTACATCATATATTAATATTGGTGTATACTATTTAGTTTATTTAGCGCTGCTACTTATTATTATTTAAGTAAACTACAAAGCTTCCAGGTTCGGCCGTACCCAGGAAGCGCCGGCACCTGGCTCCTCCTACCCTGACGCGTTGCATCACACCACGTAACTTTCTCAAAGGGATCTCTAAGAATCTTATTGCACGAAATAGCGCATGTGTGGACATTATTGCACAACTGTTACCTTTTATGTTACTCATTGCCTATATGTGGATGTGGGGCTTGTAGTCGCATCTTCTGTCGCATATATGCAATTTTGATTATTCTTGCACATTGTGTCACTTTATATCTCAGCTTTATTAATTGCAACAGGAGTTGCATTTTGCAAGAAGCACTTTATGTATGGTCAGAAGCACGAGGAATTTTAATTTGATGTATTATATATATAATTTTTGGTTATAATTGTTTTTGTTATCTTGCTGGACTTAAGGCTAAGTAATGAATCATAGATACATTTTCAGTTGCACGTATGCAATTTAGGGTATTTTGCAATAGGAGTTACATCTTGCACGAAGCACTTTTAGCACTTTAAGCACGAGGAATCACATCACAACAATTTTGATGCACTGGTTGTCATAGGGTATTGCTACCATATATGCACATTGCACTTTAAATAAGAAGTTATATTCATTTATAGCATTGCAGTATTTTGTGGCTTTTTTTTTTTTTTCCACAGTTGGAATTGATTATAAGGTATCATCATCATATATGCACATTGCACTTGTAATAGGAAGCTTTATTAATTTATTTATATATTGTTGCAGCATTCTGTGGTTTTCCGTATTTGGAAATTGGTTAACTAGGATTGATTAGATAAAATTGATAAAGACCAGGCTCAAGTTCAAGCTTTGCTCTCTGCTTAATCTCGGTGTTAAATCATCACACTGTCCAGTTCTGGGCACCAGTTCTCACGAAGGATGTGCTAGAACTGGAGAGATTCCACAGAGAGGCAACAAAACTAAAAGGGTCTGGAGGACATTAGTTATGAGGAAAGTTTAAGAGCACTGAACTTGTTCTCTTTTGAGAAGAAACGCTTGAGAGGGGATATGATTTGAATGTACAAATGCCATACTGGTGACCCCACTATATGGATAAAACTTTTCCACGTAAGGGACTTTATTAAGACACGTGGCCATTCATTAAAATTAGAAGAAAAGCGGTTTAACCTTAAACTGCGTAGAGGGTTCTTTACTGTAATGCCCCGTACACACGGTCGGACTTTGTTCGGACATCAAAACCCTAGGATTTTTTCCACCGGATGTTGGCTCAAACTTGTCTTGCATACACACGGTCACACAAAGTTGTCGGAAAATCCGATCGTTCTAAACGCGGTGACCTAAAACACGTACATCGGGACTATAAACGGGGCAGTGGCCAATAGCTTTCATCCCTTTATTTATTCTGAGCATGCGTGGCACTTTGTCCGCCGGATTTGTGTACACACGATCGGAATTTCCGACAACGGATTTAGTTGTCGGAAAATTTTATATCCTGCTCTCAAACTTTGTGTGTCGGAAAATCCAATGGAAAATGTGTGATGGAGCCTACAGACGGTCGGAATTTCCGACAACAAGGTCCTATCACACATTTTCCTTCGGAAAATCCGACCGTGTGTACAAGGCATAAGAGTGGTTGTGATGTGGAATTCCCTTCCACAGGTGGTGGTCTCAGCGGGGAGCATGGATAATTAAAAAAAACTATTAGATAAGCACCCGAATGACCACAACATACAGGGATATACAATGTAATACTGACATAAAATCACACATATAGGTTGGACTTGATGGACTTGTGTTTTTTTTTAACCTCGCCTACTATGTAATGATGAAATTCGGACAAATTTCGCTATTCGGAGCTTTTGGTAAACTTTGTTTATACTGTAATTCTGTATTCGGATATAAGCAAATCTCTGAATAACGAAAAATTTGTCCAAATGTTAATTCAGAACAAAACAAACTGCACATATCTATTAGAGATAATCTAATGAGCTTGTAGAGATGTCCATTAAGGAAATCTATACTAATGAGGTATGCAAGTTGCCATTGCTGAGCTCTCCTTCTGAAAATTCTAGTTGCCTGGTCATTGTGCTGAAACAATGGCTTCAGTCCTTCACTGACTTTGAGCAAACAAATGGATTAGTAGCTCTGACTTTACTTAGACTTTCCTAAACTTCCAGCTTGTTTAAGAAGTACAACCAAAGCTCGTTTGGCTGTACTGCTCCTGTGGATCACAGGGATGCAGTTTGTTCTGCACTCCTATGACCTATATTTAGCAGACAGAAGGCTGAAGCCCGCTGTCAGGTGACGTCACAGAGCCAGTCCCATGGTCGGGATTCGTCCACATGCCTTGACTGACACCCGGCTCAGCCTCTCAGTGAGCCGCTTAAAGCCTGAGCTGGCCACTCCTGCCCCCTGCACAGCCCAGTGTTCCAGTGAGTGCAGGGGCGGGGGGGCAGAGCAGAGAGCCGGTGACTGACAGTTACCAGCTCTCTGCTCAGGGAGCCGTGAGAACCGAGCAGTCGGCAGTGATTGATCGCTCAGTTCTCAGTCTTAGAGCTGGCAGGGGACAGATGCAGCATCGGATCGATGCTGCATCCACCTAGGTAAGTATCTGAAAAGAATCTGAAAAAACAAACAAACTCCTGCTTCTCTTTTAAGGGTCAGGGTCTCCTAAAGTGTAGCCGCTAGCCTTTTTTAGATGGAAGTCAGAAATGGCAATGTGTGGTCCACTCAGCACAGGTGTTTTTTAAGATAAATGCATTAGCACAAAATTTAAGCATTTTAAAGTAGATGTATAGCTAAAACATTTTCTAAGATAGAGTAGGGAAGAGTTGAAACCCAGCTTAGGTTTTTATTGCTGTCTGTGTCTATTGCAGAGATTTACCCTTTCTATTTGCCCTGGTGACCCGTCTCTGTGGATTTTCCTTACTTTGTAGAGATTTCCTTCTACTTTTTCCTGTGTCCCAGGGACAGAAAGTGAAGGACATTTTCAACAGGACAGAAACAGCAAAAATAAACTGACCCTTCTCCACTCAATCCAAAACTTGACAAAAAGGTTTTGACTATACATACACTTTAAAACCGGTTAAAGAACCTGTCAACAAAACAGAACAGATGTACAAAACAGTGTAAATTGCTGTCAATTTACATATCCTGAGGTGTCTATGTTACCTGTGTATAAAGCCTTGTCTGCAGTTACGATCACAGTGTGCTAACATTGCTTTTATACATTTTATAAATTATCTTAGGGCACAGATGTATTCCCATTACTAACCACCGTACTAAAGGACCCGGAGCAGTTTCCAGATCCAGATGTGTTCTTCCCCAACAGATTTCTGGACAATAATGGAGACCTAAAGAAGCACTCCGCTTTGCTGTCTTTTTCTACAGGTACTAAGTTCACTTTATATTGTACCATGGGCATCTACTGTATAAATAATTTGATTGTCCAATTTATAGAAAGTGTACCTGTGGCTTTATCCAGTTTCTCAGTACACTCTGGGAGCACTCTGGGAACTTTATTATGCAAACTACAGCCATGCTCTGACTTACCCATCACTAGGGATGGGTGAACGGTTCGGCTCAAGCATAAGTTCGCGCCGAACCTTCGTTGTTTGGTTAGACCATTTGTTCAGCCCTCTGAACCGACCATAATGCATTGCGGCGCTGAACAGTGCATTGCAGCCCATGATTGGCTAAAGCAGTGAAAGATTCAGCCAATCATGGCACAGAGCACTGTCAGAGTCATGATTGGACACTGTCATCATGACTTTACCAATCAGGATACAGCAGGAGACAGCTGGTCTACCTTATGGAGTAGGAGCAAACTATCTCATCCACAGCTTGGCGCTATTAAGGCATGCTATAGAGCGGTGCACTAACGCACCAGACCCACGTGAGCACCCTATAATAGGGCTTTGTTTGCAGTAAATAAAATCTTTTAAAACGGTATCACACTATGGAGTTTCTTTTTGATATTTATATGTGAGGAGGCTACATCTTTGAGCAAAATTTGGACCTTGCAACCTGACCTGGAATCCGTTTTGATGATACATAAGCATGTATTGACCAAACTTAATTGCGAGGTCATGCGCTCTGAGGTGAGCGGCCATTGCCTTGGGGTGGGGAGCACCCAAGTGTAATCACTGCTGCAGATCGTTATATTCACAGTCACCTATCCAGTCACATTTATTATTGCTGTATTAAGGACACTGAAAACTGATCCTGGGTGGTCAGAGTATCACGGGCCTATATGCACTTGAGCACTTTATGGATCACTTTTGTATCAATATTTATATTTTATGAAAAGCATGTATATTCACGTTATATGATGTTGTAAGCTGAATGATGACTTTAGTCGTTTATTATTATTATATTCTTGGATTTGATTTATAGACACATCACTTTAATTAACAATTTGGTTTTTTAGATTTTTTGCTGCAGGTTCATCAGATCATTAAGGGGATAGCGCAGCACATGATTTATTTATTTATCTGTGATTCTCACACATTAGTATGGGACGTGATTATTGCTGGCAGCTGTCATTATACTATTATAAGATAGGGGAACTTTGATTTGGTAGCTCGCAAGAACTTTACTATATTTTCTAGTGATGTAGGTGTTGTTGTATAGAATCACTAAGCACAGTGAAGGCCCAGGCACCAGGCATACTCCAAAGTATGTCAAATGCTGAAAATACTTCAGCCACCATAGCACTTATGCCGCGTAAACACAAGCGGAATTTCCGACAGAAAGAGTCCGATGGGAGCTTTTCATCGTATATTCCGACCGTGTGTACGCCCCATCTGACTTTTTCCGTCGAAAATTCAGACGGACTTAGAGAACATGTTCTCTATTTTTACGATGGAACAAATTACAATCGGAAAAAACGCTCGTCTGTATGCTGTTCCGACGCACCAAAAACGAAGTATGTTCTGAAGCAAGTACGAGACGGAAGTTATTGGCTACTGGCTATTGAACTTCCGTTTTCTAGTCCCGTCGTACGTGTTGTACGTCACCACGTTCTGGATGGTCGGACTTTGGTGTGACCATGTGTATGCAAGACAGCTTGAGCGGAATTCTGTCAGAACTCCGTCGGAGAAACCTTCAGAGTTTATTCCGATGGCAAAACCAGTCCTGTCGTGTGTACAGGGTATAAAAGACAGAAAAAATCAACTCCATAGGTAGCAGGATTGGTAAGAATTAACTCTTGTTTTTGCTGGAAAGCCTTTTTTTATGTAAATTTATGTAATTTAATGTCAGATTTGTTTTAGAATCAATCCATAGCAGGGGAAACTCTATTTCAGCATGGGCTACATCAGCCTTATGGTTGCCCTCAAAGGAACGGTTGCATCTTTAAGACTATATATATTTATCCAGGGAATAGATGCAGGAACTCAACCACACTCCCCCCCCCCGCCAAATGGTGGGTTTGGCCACATTGCAACAGTGGGAGGATCTTAAAGGGACAATAAATACCAGAAGTGCATTATGTGCGCAGTTCAGGGATGCACTATGTACAGAGTGCAGAATTCAGGGGTTCCCTATGTACAGAGCGCAGAGTTCAGGGGTTTGTGTGTACAGAATGAAGGGTTGAGCAGTGCGCTATATACAGAGTGCAGGGTTTAGGGGTTCAGCTCTCTTTCATAGGCTATCCACATCTCACTTACACCCCTCCTCAGGTCTGACCTCTGCACTACTCTGTCCCATTCCCCACCTCTGCACAGATCTCCATTCACAGCACTCCCCATTCCCCAAAAGCTTCCTCGCATCTCACCTACCCAACCCGACTCAAGTACCTCCTGGTAGTGTAGATGGCTTTGCCTCTGTCTCTCATATGGAGGGAGATTATTGGTCAGCATCTGTGCACCAAGGCATAGATGGGGATCACCGTGCAGCTTACTGCACCTGCATCTCCCTTGTCCCCATTGTGAGTACAGGGCAGGCAGAGATCTGTGAGGAAAGCTGTTCTTGTAAATAGAGAAGGCTTCTCTGTTTTACAAGTGACAGTGGTGAGGGGTTCAAAAGGAGAGAGCTGGAGGTAGACAAACAGAGTTCCACCACTTGCTGAAAAATAGCCCTGGGTGCGAGGACATGAACTGGACTGGCGTGCTGGATTTAGCCCACGGCCTTGTGTTTGACACATGTGATCTATAGGGTCTCTGTGGTTGGGATCCACAACCGTTGTTTTTAAATAAACATCACCATGTTAGTTACAACTGAAAAATATTTTATATTCTTTCTAAATTCACGTTGTGTCAATTTAATTTTGGTGTCCTTTACCACAGGAAAGAGGATTTGCCCAGGAGAAAGTCTGGCTCGCATTGAGCTCTTTCTGTTCTTTACCACCCTCCTGCAGAAGTTCACCTTGACCACAACAGTGCCCCGAAAAGATCTGGACCTAACCCCCGAGGTCAGCAGTGCTGGACACCTGCCTCATGCTTACAAAATGTGTGTTATTCCCCGCAATGGCACTTTATTATCTTACATTTCAAACTAAAGTTTTACCTTTTAAACTAAATTAAACTTTTATTGTTCTTTTAACTAAGAGACATAATGCAATTTATATAAGTAAAACTTAAAATATATATATATATATATATATATATATATATATATATATATATATATATATATATATATATATATAATCATGCTATAGTTTACATATTTGTCTCTTTTTAAAGGCAGAGGTATAGAAAGTGCTTGGGGAGGTTGGACAACACCTACTGATAGTTCACCACAGCACAACATAGGGGTTAAAAATTACACACCGGTTCAAGATAAAATTAAACTCAAAATTTTCTAGCAAAAGTAATAGAAAAAATAGAGCTACTCATAGACAGCAGATAACATTTGCCTGATCTAGACAATCCATTCACAATATACCCAAGCAGGTTGGTGCTTACACTAAATAGTTGTTGGTAAATGTTGCCAATTTGGCAGATTAAGGGCCTCCGTTGAATTGCTTTAGATGAGTTTTGCATTCTCATAAGCCTATAAGAATCCAAAACCAGCTTTGAGCATGTCAAATGCCAGACGAACACACGAACACCGCTAACGTCTATGGGACATGAACATGAAAATTCAAAAGTGCTAATTTTAACCGCTTGCTGACCAGCCGCTGCAGTTTTACTGCAGGAGAATGGCACGGCTGGGTGAAACGACGTTACCTTTTGTCACTTTGCCTTTTGGCCACTAGGGGTTCCCGTGGCGTGTGCCCGGAACTGATGCAAGTGCCTGGTGGGCGCAATGACCGCCGGGCTCCCACAATCGCTTGTGACAGAGCGAGAACCGGGATCTGTGTGCATCCCCACAACCCTTGCCCAGTGGTTGTGGGGGTCTGTGGGCGCGGGGCTTATCAGAGTCTGGAAGCCCCCTTTAACAAGGGGACCCCCAGATCTCGACCTCCTCCCCCTATGTGAATTGGTAACGGTACATTGTACCCCTGCCATTTCACAGAAAAAATTTCAAAAATAGTAAAAAAGACAGGAGACACTTTGGGACAAGCCCTTTATTAAAAAAATTTAAAAAAATGTCCCGTGATGTAGATCCATCTCATGCCGCCCGACGGACCGAAAAATAAAAAAACAACAGCTCCACCTCCATGGGTGGCTCCCAACGAGTGACACTTCTTCTCGGTGACAGCTGTTATATAGCTGAGGGCGGGGCCACCAAGTGACGTAAACGGGTGACCCCACCCCCCTATAATGCCACGTGACATCAGAGGAAGGTGGGGTCGCCTGTTTACGCCACACAGAGGTGGCCCCGCCCTCAGCTGTCATCGAAAAGAAGCCTCCCATGGAGGCGGAGCTGTTGCAGCTTTTTTTTTCCGTCTTTTTTTTCTTTTTTCGGCTCGTTGGGTGGCGTGAGATGGATCTACATTGCGTGACATTTTTATTTTTTAATAAAGGACTTGTTCCAAAGTGTCTCCTGTCTTTTTTACTATTGACACTTTTTTTGTGAAATGGTAGCGGTACAATGTACCATTACCAATTCACATAGGGGGGGGTCGGGATCTGGGGGTCCCCTTGTTAAAGGGGGCTTCCAGATTCCGATAATCCATACCAGACCCTTCGGATTTTGGGGGGATCCCTACGCCATTTTATTTTTTTTGGCGCAGGGTTCCCCTTAATATCCATACTTGACCTGAAGGGCCTGGTATGGATTTTGGGGGGACCCCAACGGAATTTTTTTTTTAAATTTTGGTTCGGAGTTCCCCTTAATATTCATACCAGACCCAAAGGGCCTGGTAATGGACTGGGGGGGAACCCATGCCATTTTTTTCAATGAGTTTTATCTATATTGCCGAGACCCAAATTCATTACAGCCGGGTCAGTTTTAAATGACAATTTTTCCTTTAGAAATGTCATTTTGCTGTCAGACTGTTCTAAACACGAGAAAACTGCACCACTTTACAGGCATACTATAGACACCCCCCCAGGCATGATATTTAAAGGAATATTTCATTTTTATTGTTTCATTTTAGGCATTATTAAAATTACTGCTCCCGAAAAAAACGGCCGATTTTAAAACTTTTTTTTGCACTGATACATGTCCCCTGGGGCAGGACCCGGGTCCCCAAACATTTACTTGTTTCACACAATGATGTAAAACAGCATGTCCCGGCTCTTTCTTTTTGTATTACGGGTAGGGATGTTCCCATACACCATACCAGCACTGATTGCTGTTAGAAAGATCTCAAAGCTGCTTGAGGAGGAACATTTCTAATACTGAATTACAGCAGAGTACAGTGTGTATAATACATAATTATGGGCATGTGTATACAGTTCAGTAATGATTACATAAAGCATGTAAGGGCAATATGTTTATCCTTTTGCTGTGGCTGGAGGGTGAGTGCACGTGCATGCTTTACAGTTATAAGAATTTCCCCTCCAGTCTGTGTTGTGCTCAGTAGTGTGGCTACAGAATAAGGGGTGTGATTTATATTGAAGTGGGCTTGTTCACATTTACATGTACAGGTGTACCTCCCACATTCATTGCAATTTGCAAAGCATGAGGGGAAATGTAGTTTGATGATAGTGGAAAGAGAGGGGACAGGATATAATGCAATCACTGTTCTAACACCTCCTCCTTGGCAGAATACATGATGCATTTTTTGAACTACAGAGCTGACATCCTGAAAATTAATTAATTTGATGTTTCTCTTGATTGGTAAGGAATTTCACAAATGTAATTACTCTCTAGTGTTTTGTGTGTGTGTGTGTGTGGAAGGAGGGGGGGGGGGGTTGGGTAAAACTATTGAGAAAAAAAATGTATAATCAGTATATGAAGTAAATATATAATATACAGAAATACAATGAATAAGCTAAGCTGTAATTCTCAACAGCGATACTGCATTTGGGGGATGCAAGCGGATGCAAGATTTAGTCCAACATGTGCTCTGATAGCTGGTTCCTTCTTTCAGTCTCTAATATGGAGTCTGAGTTCCCAGGATGCACCGGTTTCTCTTCCTTAGACTGAAGAATGATGGGAACTTTTGTTAAAGGTGGACAGTTTCTACAAAAACAGTAAATTTCCCACTGGCTCCATCTTGTGGTCAAATCTGATATTGCAGGCAAAAGAACTTAAAGAGGAACTGTAGTCTGCTCACATAATTTGTAATAAAAACATATTTGCCATTCTAAAGCTTCCCTCCAACCAATTTGCATATTATTTTATATATACTGTGATTCTGTACTTGCCAAATATGCTGCAGAAATCTCCCTCCACTAAGTCTGGCTGCAGCCATTTTAATTGTGGGCAGCTGAAGCTGCTGCCTGTTCACTTCCTGGATTTACACAGACACACACCTCCAGCTCTGCATCCCTGCAGCTCTTATTGGCCCTCTTATGACTCATCCCCCCTCCCTTCCTGACAAACTCTCACTAGAGTGAGAGAAAGAGCTGTGCATGATGTCATAAGCCTAGGCTTTTTACCAGACAAGAAACAGGAAGTGGGCTGTATAAGGTATTTACTGGCAGAAAGATAATGTTTTACTATCCAGAGTTAAAACAGTGAGGGTAGAGGATTTAATAGATGGAAAGTTGAAAAAATGACTGAAGGTACACAGAAGGCTCAGTGCAAAACACATGAAAGCCAGCATGGAGTTTGCTAAAAAAAACACCAGAAGGACTCCAAGATGGTGAGAAATAAGATTCTCTGGTCTGATGAGACCAAGATAGAACTTTTTTTGGCCTGAATTCTAAGCTGTATGTGTGGAGAAAACCAGGCACTGCTCATCACCTGTCCAATACAGTCCCAACAGTGAAGCATGGTGGTGGCAGCATCATGCTGTGGGGGTGTTTTTCAACTGCAGAGACAGGATGACTGATTGCAATCGAGGGAAAGATGAATGCGGCCAAGTATAGGGATATCCTGGACGAAAACCTTCTCCAGAGTGCTCAGGACCTCAGACTGGGCTGAAGGTTTACCTTCCAACAAGACAATGACCCTAAGCACACAGCTAAAATAACGAAGGAGTGACTTCACAACAACTCTGTGACTGTTCTTGAATGGCCCAGCCAGAGCCCTGACTTAAACCTATATATATATATATATATATATATATATATATCAATCAAATACACTGCCACTAACTAACCTGCCTGCCTTATCAAGCACAATCTCAGAATCAGAATAATAACAAAGAAGAATTCTCTCCCCAATGGGACACAGATGGCAAAAACAAAAACTGATGGGGGTTCTAACCCTCCCTTTGCTATTAGTTACACTTTTAAATCATTTTTGCTGTGATTTTTGGCAAAATTCATTGCTATATCTTTGGATATGTTCTTCAATGTTTCACTCTGTTATCCATCTGTCAAACCTTCCAATGGATGACACCCCTCTCCTAACAGCTCGAGTTCCACACCTTTGTAACAATACTTGTCTATTCCTAATTCAATTCTGTACTGCAAATATTTTTTGTCAAAAATATCTCCAAAGATATTTGTGAAAAATTCAAATATTCCCACTACATATGACATACAGTACACTCACCGGCCACTTTATTAGGTACACCTGTTCAATTGCATGGCAACACAAATTGCTAATCAGCCAATCACATGGCAGCAACTCAATGCATTTAGGCATCTAGACAAGGTTAAGATGACTAGCTAAAGTGCAAGCCAAGCATCAGAAGGGGTAAGAAAGGGGATTTATGTGACTTTGAACGTGGCATGGTTGTTGGTGCCAGACGGGCTGGTCTGAGTATTTCAAAAACTGTTGATCTACTGAGATTTTCACATGTGATGGACTCGTTCCACACTCCGATTGAGTGCTTCCGTCAGTATACTGCCTCCTCCAGTCTGAACATAGATGTAAGATATTGTAGCCACCTGCAACCAAGAACTATAAGGACTCCTTTGGCTGCAAAACTGGAACTGTTTTATTTAAACAAACTCACACAAAATATATACCCCACAAGGGGACATCCCCCTCCTGATCATATTACCTTAACAATACAAACTGCACAAAGGAATATAATGAAAACAACCAACATATACTATAAACATTACGTTAATTAGCTACCTGGACAATGTTGTGATTAATCAGAGATCTTCACTTCAGGCCAGACTTGCTGACACCGAGCTCACAAAGTACAATACAACTTATCATAAGTATAAACACAGAACACCCGAATTAACAGATAATAGCAAGAGACCCCAGTAACAGACTATCCAGCTCCTACCTACAATAGTATATGCATTAGAGAAATACAGAACCGGTGTATTACACAAAGCAATGTAGGGTTATTGGTGTTTTGATTTAAGTAGGAAACATTAGGTAACAATAGTAAGCAGTAAACTCTGTGTTTGGGTTGGATTTTGTATAGAAGGGGTATGGGGGTAGAGAGGGGTGGGAGCAGGGGAAGGGGTGGGGGTTTTCCACAAATACGTAACAGTTCACTAGTGGTCTGAATAGGGGGCTACGGGTGTGGGGACCCCATTAGCCCAGCTTCATACATGTGATTCTCCTAGATCTCATTGATGGGTAGCGTGTTTTTTTTTTTTTTTTCTATATTTATTTTTTGTCGTCTGCTTTGCTCTGCGCTGGGTCGCGAGGGTAGATGTTATCCAGGGAGAAATAAGATTTATATAACCTGGTTATTTAAGTAGTTGAGAATAAGCGGACTAAGAAATCCCTTAATAGGGTACTTAATAAAGCTGTATATAATTTCTTGTTTTATATTTGTTAAAAGCAAGAAGGAAAAATAAATAACTAAATAAACAAAGAAAACCACAATGATGTGAATCTAAGTCGGCGACAATAAATGATTATTACGCTGATTAGGCCAGTCGGTGGTGCTCACTGATGTGGAAAAAAAAAACAAAAAAAAAAACAATAGTATATGAGACAAAGCTCATACAAGGTTCCATTATTCTGATACAGTGGAATTAATTTATCATAGATTTCTTGAGGAATATTGTTGATAAATATTACTATCCCATTTGAAGTAATCCAAACCACATTCTTATGCCCCGTACACACGGTCGGACTTTGTTCGGACATTCCGACAACAAAATCCTAGGATTTTTTCCGACGGATGTTGGCTCAAACTTGTCTTGCATACACACGGTCACACAAAGTTGTCGGAAAATCCGATCGTTTTAAACGCGGTGACGTAAAACACGTACGGGACTATAAACGGGACAGTGGTCAATAGCTTTCATCTCTTTATTTATTGTGAGCATGCGTGGCACTTTGTCCGTCGGATTTGTGTACACACGATCGGAATTTCCGACAACGGATTTTGTTGTCGGAAAATTTTATATCCTTCTCTCAAACTTTGTGTGTCGGAAAATCCGATGGAAAATGTGTGATGGAGCCCACACACGGTCGGAATTTCCGGCAACAAGGTCCTATCACAGATTTTCCATCGGAAAATCCGACCGTGTGTACGGGGCATTAGTGTCCATTAACCACTTCAGCCCCAGAAGAATTTACCCTCTTCCTGACCAGAGCACTTTACTTTTGACGCGTAAACTTTTACTTTTTGCTATAATAAATATCCCCAAAAAATAATTAAAAAAACATTTTTTTTCCTCAGTTTAGGCCGATACGTGTTCTTCTACATATTTTTGGTAAAAAAAAAAATCGCAATAAGCGTTTATTTATTGGTTTGCGCAAAAGTTATAGCGTTTACAAAATAGGGGATAGTTTTGTGGCATTTTTATTAATATTTTTTTTTTTTTACTAGTAATGGCGGCGATCAGCGATTTTTATTGTGACTGCGACATTATGGCAGACACATCGGACATTTTTGACACATATTTGTACCATTGTTATTTATACAGCAATCAGTGCTATAAAAATACACTGATTCCTGTGTAAATGACACTGGCAGTGAAGGGGTTAACCACTAGGGGGCGGGGAGGGGTTAAGTCAGTACTAGGAAGTGTTTTCTAACTGTAGGGAACAGAGTTCAGCGACACTGTCACTAGGCAGAACGGGGACGACACTGTCACTAGGCAGAACGGGGAGATGCTTGTTTACATCAGCATCTCCCCGTTCGTCCTCTCCGTGAGGCCATCGCGGGTATCCCCGCGGCGATCGAGTCCGCGGGACCCACGACCCGACTCACTGAGCTCCCGGCCCGCGCGTACGCAATGTCACGGCGGAAAATTCAATGGGACTTACAGGTACGCCCATTTGCCCAGCCGTGCCATTCTGCCGATGTACATCCTCGTGCGCCTGTCGGGAAGTGGTTAAGTAGTTGTCCATTATTTGCTCGGTCACCCTGTGCCCCTAATAGCCACAGGGTAACTTACACATAAGAGGGAAAAGGGGAGCTAAAACAAAGGTTTCCCAGTCCTCTCCAAAAGCCCCTGTCTCAGTTAGGTCTGTCACATCACGCACAACCACCTATCGGGTTTACAGAGAATTGTCCGAAAAAGAGAAAATATCCAGTAAGCTGCAGTTGTGTGGACGAAAATGGTCCAAGGAGAATGGGCAGACTGGTTTGAGATGATAGAAAGGCAACAGTAACTCAAATAACCACTCGTTAAAACCAAGGTATCCAGAACACCTTCTCTGAACACACAACACATCAAACCTTGAAGCAGATGGGCTACAGAAGATCACACCGGGTGCCACTCCTGTCAGCTAAGAACAGGAAACTGAGGCTACAATTTTCACATTCTCACCAAAATTGGACAATAGAGAATTGGAAAAACGTTGCCTGGTCTGATGAGTCTCTATTTCAGCTGTGACATTCAGATGGTAGGGTCAGAATTAAGGATGAGCCGAACACCCCAGGTTCGGTTCGCACCAGAACTTGCGAACAGACCAAAACTTTGCACGAACGTTAGAACTCCATTGAAGTCTATGGGACTTGAACGTTCGAAATCAAAAGTGCTCATTTTAAAGTCTAATTTGCATGGTATTGTCCTAAAAAGGGTTTGGGGACCCAAGTCCTGCCCCAGGCGACATTTATCAATGCAAAAAAAAGTTTTAAAAATGGCCGTTTTTTCGGGAGCAGTGATTTTAATAATGCTTAAAGTCAAACAATGAAAGTGTAATATTCCTTTAATTTTCGTACCTGGGGGGTGTCTACCAAGGGATTAGACCATTGTGATATGCAGGTACATTGTATTATGTTTGGAGTGATTGTGAGGTTTATGTAGCACATTATGTACAGTATATGCTTGTATAGTCAAAAAATCTCTCTAAAAAAATCTGGCAAATTGACAGGAGAAAATAAATCTATTTCACTAAATGTAACATTTCTGTGGTTCAATCCATATTTTGGTTGCCATGCTGTTGAGAGACTACTTATCTAAAAAGGTAGAGACTACTCCAAATTTCCTATTATGTTTTTACATTCCTAACTTTGTAAAGCCCTGCGCAAACTGTTGGTGCTATATAAATCCTGTCTAATAGTAATAAGTCCTTCAATATTGCATGTCTGGACAACTGCTTATTTAACACATGCATTCATTTATCTATTTTCTCTTTTTTTCTAGAATTGATTTTAATTCTGTTTTATGTGGAACTGACATTTTCAATATCGCATGCGGTATTTGGTTAAAATGTGTTATGGGGCCCAAATACCTCATGCAATATGCCTTTGTGAATGGAGCCCATATGTCAAAATTCTAAGATAACACAGGATTTTGACACATTTAACAGAATTCTGACATATTAACTCAGAGCACTCTGTTATAATATGTCAGCATTCTGAGATAATAACACAGAAGTCTGACATATTATTTCAGACTTTAAAGACAGCATCTCAGAAGTGCTAACTTTTTTTTTTTTGCCCCGGTGATACAGAAGACTTTAAAGGAAATGGTTATATTAACCGGAAGAAGTCATAAAGAGAGGACAAGGAGCAGAAGGTGGAACAGCAGAGATAAGATACTGCTATATACAATAACGCCAACGCAAAATAACAAGTTGTCAAATAGTAACACAGAAGATATCCCAGACTTAGAATTACAGCACTGTGAAGAATTAAGAGTTAATAGAGGGTGTGACAACTTGTAGAAAACACTCCTTCCTACCCTCCAGATTCCTATATGCTTCTGGTCTGCTGTATATATATATACTTCCTGAGTTTACAGCCCTGCCTAGCAGTGTGTTGTATGTGAGCAGACAGACATGGCGTGGAGCCTGTACCTCCTTATAGCTGTACTCATACTGTTCCTTGTCAGGAAGGTATTTGGTAGGCGAGGTCATCTCCCTCCAGGACCCACACCTCTACCTGTCCTGGGAAATCTTCTACATCTGAAGAGCCGAGAGACTCACAAGCCTATACTAGAGGTGAGCAATGGCAAGATTCATGATGCCTGATCAGTCAATATGTAGCAAAAAGCATGCATTTCCTAACTTAATACACTGTGGATGATTTATTTAGAGGAAAAAAAAGTCAAAAATGACAGTCAGGATGTAATGGGTTGGTATACACAATCCAGACATTATTCCCTAGTTTTATGCATACTGTAAGCGCATTAGAATATGCTTTTCTGGGTAACAGAGTTTACAAAGCTAAAATGTGATGGAGCACAGAATAATGTATGTTCTTGGCTTTTTGTAGTCATTAGAAGTTGCTGCGTTAAAGATAAACTTCAGGCAAATGAATAAATACACAGATGAAATACATACAGTGCCTTGAAAATGTTTTCAAACCCCTTGAAATTTTCCACATTTTATCATGTTACAACCAAAAACGTAAATGTATTTTATTAGGATTTTATGTGATAGACCAACACAAAGTGGCACATCATTGTGAAGTGGAAGAAAAATGATAAATGGTTTTCATAAATTTTTACAAATAAATATGTGAAAAGTGTGGCGTACATTTGTATTCAGCCCCCCTTACCCTGATACCCCTAACTAAAGTATAGTAGAACCAATTTCCTTCAGAAGTCACCTAATTACTAAATAGAGCCCACCTGTGTGTAATTTAATCTCATTATAAATACAGCTGTTCTGTGAAGCCCTCAGAGGTTTGTTAGAGAACCTTAGTGAACAAACAACATCATGAAGGCCAAGGAACACACCAGACAGGTCAGGGATAAAGTTGTAAGAAGTTTAAAGCAATATTAGGTTATAAAAAAAATATCCCAAGCTTTGAACATCCCACTGAGCACTGTTCAATCCATCATCCGAAAATGGAAAGAGTATGGCACAACTGCAAACCTACCAAGACATGGCCGTCCACCTAAACTGACAGGCTGTACAAGGAGAGCATTAATCAGAGAAGCAGCCAAGAGGTCCATGGTAACTCTGGAGGAGCTGCAGAGATCCACAGCTCAGATGGGAGAATCTGTCCACAGGACAACTATTAGTTATGCACTCCACAAATCTGGCCTTTATGGAAGAGTGGCAAGAAGAAAGCCATTGTTGAAAGAAAGCCATAAGAAGTCCCGTTTGCAGTTTGCAAGAAGCCATGTGGAGGACACAGCAAACATGAAAGAAGGTGCTCTGGTCAGATGAGACCAAAATTGAACTTTTTGGCCTAAAAGCAAAACGCTATGTGTGGCAGAAAACTAGCACTGCACCTAACCCTGAACACACATCCTCACATGTTGCAGGGATTCTTTTCTTTAGCAGGGACAGGGAAGCTGGTCAGAGTTGATGGGAAGATGGATGGAGCCAAATACAGGGCAATCTTAGAAGAAACCCTGTTAGAGTCTGCAAAAGACTTGAGACCGGGGCAGAGGCAGGGGCGGACTGACCATTAGGGCACTCGGGCACTGCCCGAGGGCCCCATGCCACTAAGGGGCCCCATCAGGGTTGCCAGCCTCAATAAAACCAGGGACAGTATGTAAAAATCTTTTTTTTTTTTAATAAAAAATCCCAAGAGTATGGCTGCCCCGCCTCTCCAGTACCTTTTCAGTGTGTGTATGTGTATTGTGTGTCTGTGTGTGTATACTGTATGTGTGTGTGTATACTGTGTGGCCCCATAATCTATTGCCTGGGGGCCCCATAATCTCCTATTGCCCGGGGGCCCCATAATCTTCTCCTATTGCCCGGGGGCCCCATAATCTCCTTTTGCCCGGGGGCCCCATTGGTTGTCAGTCCGCCCCTGGGCAGAGATTACCCTTCCAGCAGGACAACAGCACTAATCAACCAGAGTTACAATGGAATGGTTTAGATCAAAGCATATTAATGTGTTAGAAGGGCCCAGTCAAAGTCCAGACCTAAATCCAATTGAGAATCTGTGGCAAGACTTGAAAATTGCTGTTCACCGATGCTCTGCATCCAATCTGACAGAGCTTGAGCTATTTTGCAAAGAAGAATGAGCAAGCATTTACCCAAAGAGACTTGCAGCTATAATTACAGTGAAAGGTTGTTCTACAAAATCTTGAAAACCATTTATCATTTTCCTTCCACTTCACATTTATGTGCCACTTTGTGTTGGTCTATCACAAAAAATCCCAATAAAATACATTTATGTTTCTGGTTGTAACATGATAAAATGTGGAATATTTCAAGGGGTATGAAGACACTGTATATGGATTGAAATTCAAACTGGTATCTCCCTTTGTGCTGGGAGCACGCCGCACGGCGCCGCCCTCCATGTGCAAAAGGCAGCCCCCAACAGGATTTTTACTAACTCTAAACAGCAGCCTTGATGAAGGGGGAGTCATTGGCCTCATTCTATTGTGATTTCAAATAAAACGTCTTTTAAACCTACATCTACTGGATACCGGACGCTCCTTTTACTTTCACTTCATCACAGTTATCAGTCACTGTGAAGCCTGACCCGTGTCTTCTGTTTCTGTGAATGGATGAGACAGATACATTGTATATTGCAGGGATAAAAAAAAGCCTGTGTAAATTTTTTTTATAATAATAAAAATAAAATTAAAAAAATACCTAGATCAAGGTTTGATCTATGTCAGCCCCAGGGTTAGTGTTTGGGTCAGGGTCAAAGGTCGAGAACAGGGTCAGTATTTTTTTGGACAAGATTTTTTTTTTTCAATTAGTATCAGTGTCAGTGATGCCCTGTACACACGACCGGTTTGTCCATCGGAATAAAGTCTGAAGGTTTCTCCGATGGAACTCCGATGGAACTCCATTCAAGCGGTCTTGCCTACACACGGTCAAACCAAAGTCCGACCATCCAGAACGCGGTAACGTACAACACGTACGATGGGACTAGAAAAAGGAAGTTCAATAGCCAGTAGCCAATAGCTTCCGTCTCGTACTTGCTTCAGAGCAAGCGTCGTTTTTAGTCCATCGGAACAGCATACAGACGAGCGGTTTTCCCGATAGGAATTGGTTCCGTCGGAAATATTTAGAACATGTTCCATTTGTAGGTCCGTCAGAATTTTCGAAAAAAAAAAAGTCAGATGAGGCATACACACGATCGGAATAGACGATGAAAAGCTTCCGTTGAACTTTTCCTCTCGGACATTCCGCTTGTGTGTACACGGCATTAGTGTCAGCGTTGGTTTGTTTTAGGTAGGATAAAAAAATAAGCAAAATGTGCACTATTGTTTCTGGGGTGTACTACTATGGGTACAAACAACAACTAACATACACATATGTGGTATTGCTGCAATTGTCATGAGCAGAAGAATTTATTTTGGGTTGTTCTTTGGTGGTAGGTTATGGTAGTAGCAAGAAATATACAGTTACATTTTTTTTTTTTATGTTTTGTTTTTTTGTGCTATTTTTGTACTATTCTAGGCCAGATTTCCTTAGATAATAAAAAAAGAAAATCAGGAGATATCCATTACCATTTACTACCAGCACAAAGTAGTTGTGATGATATGTACAGTTTTACTAACACGTGCCAAAGTTGCAAAATTGGGCTTAGGCATTATGATTTGTTTTACCCTTAGGCGCACAGGGGTTAAAAATGGGAAAAGTTACAAAGAGAGAGAGCAGAGCAAGACAACATCTTGACAAAATGGCGTTCCAAAAGTCAGTGAGTGATTTTTATGGTAACATTAGCTCTTAGCAAGCTTCTGTTTTTTGGATACTCTGTAGATCCCAAAAATATTTTTTTTGGACTTTTAATCCTCTTCTAGCTTTTTATTAGCATGCTAAGTACCCATCATTATTATTACATCTTTGAAACTTGATATTTCATTGTCAAAGGAAAAGATCAATAAACTGCACATCACAAAGCAGACCCATGACGTGAGATGAATGGCAGCCTCAGCCAGGACTCCAGCCAGGCCAGCCATGCTCTTTATAGATTCCAGCAATATTGTTTACATCTCCTTTCTGTGCAAAAGGTTTCCTCTGGACATGACTAGAACAGGTTTGTCCGTGTGTAGTCTAAAACCGGAACTGTTCTAATTATAGGCTTAGAAAAAGAATGACTGCTAAATATAGCAACACTTGATTAGATGACCTTGCAGATATGTTATACATATAACTGGCGCATACTTTTTATTGCTTAGCTATGCAGAAAGCTCAGCAATAATTATCACATAGAGAGTGCTATGACTGACTCAGCTCCAAAGGTGGCTTTTATTCGTGTTACATAAAGTGATTATCTCTGTAATTTGCTCTTGTTGCTAAAAGTACTACTGAGTAGGGGTCGACCGAAATCGTTTTTTTAGGGCCGATACCGATTTGTCGGCTGCCTTTCAGGCCGATAGCCAGTATCAGATGCTGATATTCTGTAGATTTAATTTTTTTTTATTTTTACACTGTCCTTTTAAATTTTATTTAGTTTTTTAATCACTTTTATTGCAAACATCCATTGTGACAGTATTAGGCAGCACAGGTACCCTTTATGGAGGGGTCTGGGATCTATAAGACCCCAAACCACTCCTCTGCATTTGAAAGTATTCAAAACGCCAAGATTGGCGTTTTTGAATACTTTCTATTTTATAAAACTGGTGCCTTTAGGATGTCAGTAATCCGGAAGTGATGTCATGACATCGCTTCTGGGTCACTATATCCGAACAAAGCTGATCTGCTTTGTTCGGGTCTTCGTCCAGCTGTCAGATGTGCCGGCAGGTCGCTCGGCCTCCCAGTGGGACGGGAGAGTCCGGGAAAGCGACAGAAGACAGCGTGGGGGGTGTCCCCTCCCGCTGCTTGTAATAACAGAGCCACATCGCTTGTTACAAGAAAGCCGACCGTCTGCTCTAAAGAACGCTACCTAGGTGATGCCAGCAGCTGCAGGCATCATCCTAGTACAACCCTTGAAGCAATATCGATAACATCGGTAAGTTTGTGACCGATACAGATGCTTCAAAAAAATTGAATATCAGCCGCACTGATAATTGGTCGACCTCTACTATCGAGTAGGAGTTGTTGTAACAGCAATGACTGATTGATTTTATTTTGATTGTAAAATTACACCTCTTGTTTGCACATTCAATAAAAGTTTCTCCCTTCATTATGTAATTTGGAAACCTATATCAAGGTGGCTGATCAGGTTCATGGACATTTCATTGCGCATTATATGATTATTGGCAAATTAAAGCCAAGGTCCAGTGGTGCTTAATGTTTTGGTTTGTTTTTTTTTTATATATAACTTTTAATATTGTTTATAACCTACATTAAAGTGGCAAGTGTTCTCTTACTTTATTAGGTGTTTCTAAGCTTGACTTTCAAACAGTAAGAGCTTCCCGCCGCAACGGATTAGTGTCTATTACAGACAACAGTTTCGGTGTTGTCTTCATCCCCCTCCCTCAGCTTAGCAGTTCACAAAGCACAGCCTGTAATGAATGACATCCCCATTACTGGAGCACCAGGGTCCACAATAATGCTCCATTTGGTTGTCACAGTGGCAAAGGAGGGTTGTGAGAAACTGCTTGTGGGAACTTAGAATTCAAAGCAAAAAGCAAGAAATACAAAAGACGTTAATATTGAGGGATAAGCCAATGGAGAAAGTAAAAGTACAATGTTTAGTTGAAGGCGGGATAGATTTCCTTGAAGAGATGAGCTTTTAAGGATTGCTTAAGGTGGACGGAGAAGAAGGTATGGATACAGATTTGGGTATGGCGTTCCAGAGAATAAAAGGGGGGGGGGGACACAATAGTGACCTCTACCTATGGGACCTGGGACTGACTCAAATGGGCAGTTTAAATGTACATGTCATGTGACTTTTTTAAATCTTCTGGAAAATTCTGCAGCTTGTCAGAAGACCCAATGGATCTATGAGATTAAAGAAGAAATTTAACAAACGTCAGACCAATGGCAGCAGCTGAAGAAGAAACATCCCTCCCTCCCCCTTGTCACAGTCCTTCATTGTGTAGCTTTGTCCCTTCTGCAGAAGGGGACAGTAGGTTGTAATGGTGTGATAGTTGATTGGTTTGAGGTTTAATGGCTATTTGTATAAACATGTACTTATTTGGTGGTCTGGTTAAGAATAAATATAGTTATTGTTATAACTAATACATTATTAGTGGTAAAATGCCAATAATAAAGGGCCGCCGCCATTCATACCACAAAATTTGGTCTAGTCGTCCTTATTTAAATTTTATATATTAGAAATAGTGTTTAAGTTTGGTCTCCGGTCCCATGGGAGCGGCTATAGAGAAATCCTGGAGCTGAGCATGGGAGGGTGTGACAAGAAAACTAGATACTGAGAGATCTTGGGAGGAAAGAATGGTGTGGTAGATATTTTGAGATGAGGTTGGTGATCTAGCTGGAGAGGGCGGGGGGTGGGTGTCGATTGCTTTGTATGTTATTGTTAGTATTCTAAATTTTAATTGTTGGGCAATGAGAAGCCACTGGAGCTGCCAAACATTGGGTGAGGTGAAAAACTCATATATTCCCAAGTGAAGGATATTGTGCTGAAAATGTCTATTTGAATTTGGTTGACTACTAGAATAGGGCTCTTTCACACGGGGCGGATCAGTGATGATCCGCCCCGTGAACACCCGCTTGCTCAGCGGGGATCGCTCCGCCGATCCCCGCTGAGCAGGAAGATGCAGCGATGGACCTGTCAGAGCGCCGCTCTCCCCTATGGGGGATCGGATGGTGACGGACCATAGAGTCTGTCGTCAACCGATCCGATCCAAAAACGGATGGAAAAGTAGGGTTTTCCTCCGTTAAACTTTTCGGATCGGAGCAGGTCGGATGTCAGCGGACATGTCACCGCTGACATCCGACGCTCCATAGGGATACATGTATGTCTGTTTTTCATCCGAAAATGGAAGGATGAAAAACGGACATACGGATCATCCATGTGAAAGAGCCCTTAGCTGTAAACACAAAAATGTAGCGTTGCATTTTAAAGATTCCATTTGGAGACAGATGTCCCCATACAAAATGCAACATTTTGAAAATTAGAATGGTAAATGGATATGTAACTAACTTTCTTCCTCTTCTAGCTCAGTAAGAAATATGGACCTGTCTACACGTTGTACATCGGGCCACAGCCTGCAGTGGTGCTGGTCGGATACAAGGCTGTGAAGGAAGCTTTAGTTGACCATGCAGAGAAATTCAGTGGCAGAGCAGAGGTCCCAATTGTAGATATTACCAGCAAAGGATATGGTCAGTTCTTTTACAAGTCAATCGTTATCCTATTCTTTATATTTATTACAATGTGATGCAAGAAACAATTCATTTAATGCTTTTTTGCTGTTGTCTTCTGGATTAACCCCTTTAACTTAGGTATACCCAAATTCAACAGGAAGCATTTAGACATAGGTCATCAGTATGCATTCAAAGTATTATTTTGCGTAAAAAAGTCACTCTTTTTTTAGCCGTGAATAAACTGCTGCTGCTGGGCAGATTGGGTGCCATGTGACCTAAAGCAAGGCGAGGATCCTATTAGTTGTGGCACGGTGGGTGTTTGACATCATAAGAGACGGCAGAGAGCCTATTATTTTTTTTTTTTTATTAGCACTGGGATAAGAGGATTAGCAGAACCTGTTTGTAATGAGGAAATATGGCTGCCTCCATGTGCATAGTAGAAATTATATTTTATATTTATATTTTATACCTCCAGCACTGAATGCATTTAAAGCTAACATATGCTGGAGGGTCTATGATGCTGGCTGCTGTGGGATCTATTTTGCATGGGGTCTATTGTTGCTAGGGGGCATCTTATGTTGCTGAGAGGTCAGTTGATGCTGGGAGGAATCTACTGTTGAGGGAGAAGTTTATTGTTGCTTGCTGCCGAAAGATGGGGGTCTATTGTTGCTGGGGTGTATCTATTGTTATTGCAGTGGTATTTTGTAACAGGGGGCCCATTGTTGCGGGGGGATCTATTATTGCTGGGGTTGCATCTTTTTTTGCTCAGGGGATATATTGTTGCGGGGGGATCTAATATTGCTGAGGGAAACTATTGTTGCTGGGGTGGGGTCTTTTGTTGCTGAGGGAAGATCTATTGTTGCTGGGTGGATCTGTTATTGCTAGGGGGATCTCATATGGCTGGGACCAGGGTCTGTTGTTGCTGGGGGGATCTTTTGCTGCTGAGGTGGTGTCTATTGTTGCAGTAAAATTTTTACTGCTTTTTTTTTGTTATCATTAACAAATTGCATACAAATTACTTAACACCACAAAATAATACTTGGTTCTGTATTCTTTAAAAATAGGTGAAACCAAGGAACAGTACTCAAAGGTGGGTAGGGGGCGGAGACAAGGGGTAACCCAAAAGAAGGGAGTTCCTGCACCTTTTCTTTGAGAAATAAAGCTCTAATTACAGATATTTATACAGTGCCAGCAATTTACATTGCACATTCACATCAGTCCCTGTCCCCAGAAAGCTTACAATCTGGAGTCTCTAACTCAAATTCATACACTAAGGCCAACTTAGACATGAGTCAAATAACGTATCAGCATGTCTTTGGAGTGTGGGATAAAAACCAACACAGGCACAGGGAGAACATGCAAACTCCAAGCAGGTATTGTCGGGGTTGGGATTTGAACTGATGACCATAGTGCTACCAGGTGGGAGTACTAATAACTGTGCTACGCTGATAAGGATATTTACAATAAGCTGTTTTTTTTTCTCACATAGCACATAGGAAGCTGCACTCTGTTCTTCTTTGGGCTGAAAACCATTTTTTTTTTTATTTAAGTTCCAGCATGAACACTGGCCCTCAAAACCCATTCTATTCACTGAAACATCCCCCCCCCCCCCCAGTGGAGCTTAATTGTAGATAAAAAAATAAAAAGGCAAAAGTTTTCATTTTGTGTCCCTTGCCTCTTACATTATTTTAGCAGGTCAGCTAAAAAGGGCAAGCTTATCTGTCTCAGCTCTCTGAGTTCTTTAAAGAAAGGCAATATTTAGATATAAACGCTGGGGTTGACATATACTTTTTGCTTTGTACTAGGAATTTTCTTTAGCAATGGTGAACGCTGGAAGGAGCTCAGGCGATTCTCTTTAACTACCTTGCGCAACTTTGGAATGGGTAAAAGGAGCATTGAGGAACGTATACAAGAAGAAGTCCAGAATCTTTTGGAGTTTTTCCAGGAAACCAAAGGTGGGCAAACAGTTTTCACATTAGGTGTAAAGTACAGTTGTATAGAAAAGGGGGAGGTATGCCTGGATCAACCACAAATAGAGATACAAAAAAATAATAAATAGTAGGCTCAGATATTCATCCAGAAAGATAGGTGGATGCAGTTTGGGTTGCCTTAAAACGCATACAAAAAAACAAGGAAAAGGAATTCCCCCAAAGAAGGCAAAAAATCCAAACACAATCTGCCAAAAAACACTAAATTTATTAAACTACAAAAACACCACACAATAATATTACAAAAATGGGCAATATAGGGAGATTATCAAATGACCAAATTAAAATTGATAACGTTATCATTAAAAACACCGGAGCCGCGGCCAAACATACCCCATACATACACCAATCACAGCAGCAATTCCTACTAAATTGGCCAATATCGTGTAAAGGGAGACCTCAGATCAGTCCAAATAAGGAAGGTAAGGTTGTATGGGAGTATGGGTGGATGAATGGATGAAAATAGAAAATAAGGAGATGTTTTAGCATCACATAAAGACTAGTGGCAGTCCGGGAACAGGTCCCATATTATGGGTAAAGCAGTTGAATTAGTCAACTGCTTTACCCATAATATGGGACCTGTTCCCGGACTGCCACTAGTCTTTATGTAATGCTAAAACATCTCCTTATTTTCTATTTTCATCCATTCATCCACCCATACTCCCATACAACCTTACCTTCCTTATTTGGACTGATCTGAGGTCTCCCTTTACACGATATTGGCCAATTTAGTAGGAATTGCTGCTGTGATTGGTGTATGTATGGGGTATGTTTGGCCGCGGCTCCGGTGTTTTTAATGATAACGTTATCAATTTTAATTTGGTCATTTGATAATCTCCCTATATTGCCCATTTTTGTAATATTATTGTGTGGTGTTTTTGTAGTTTAATAAATTTAGTGTTTTTTGGCAGATTGTGTTTGGATTTTTTGCCTTCTTTGGGGGAATTCCTTTTCCTTGTTTTTTTGTAAAGTACAGTTGCTACAGGCAATGTTTGGTAGACTGTGTCTGGTGATTTGCACTTGCCTTAAGACTTGGTCGCTTATGACTTGGCTGCAGGAGCCTCAGTCTACAACAGATATGGGTGATCCAGGATGGAGTTAACCACCTGTATTATGCTGGAGGACAATATAAATATTGGTTGAGGACCATATAAAAATTCTGATGCAGCCCTTTAATACATTCCTTGCAATATGAGATTTAAGTGGAAATCACCAGCAGAGGAGGTCTTAAATGAGCCATAAGGGGTCCTTTCAAGATTTGGCCCTGTCTTACCCAATCAGATAAAAGGGTCTCTGTTGCTAGGAGATTAAAATTCTGCAGATGTGAAGACCCTGTCGTCTGGAAAAGATTGAAGAGTCTTGAATTAGACTATACTGTATGTGCTGAGCATCTGAAATAAATATTGCTATATTAATATATTACACTGTAATCTATATATTTTTTTTACAAAATTTGAAACAAACTTTCTATGAGTGTCTCAAACAGATCCCTTCTAGGTGGGTAACAAGAAGTCTTCTCTGCTGATTACCTACCAATGTGAGGGTACCTACTGTCATAGCCAGTAAGGTTGGTCAAAATGTTCACTTTTGCAATGACAAGACACCTGGGTCGGCCTAAGTTATTATAGACTAGGAAATTGAACTGGTTACAATAATGATAATGAATAATAAAAAAAAAAACACAACCGAAATGACATTGTATCTTGGTTGCGGTTGTTTGTCTTCCTTGAATTTCTGTCTGAAAGCTTGAATACATTTGTCTGCTATCTGAACCAACTGCAAGCCCTACAATGTGGTATTCCCGTTTATGTGTGTCACCCATGTGTCAACTGCTCTGATTCTCTGCCATGAGAACAAACCTATCACTTAAGTTACAGAAGATTCATAAATATTCAGTGGTGTTGCTAGGATTGTAAAGAACAGGGGGTACCTGTGAGCACTCACAAGAGAACAAAAAAGAATGCAGACTGGGATTTTTCAGGTGCACGAAAAAAAAAAACAATAATAAAACAAATTTGTATTAGAAATGTCATAAGAACTTCCATAAAACACAAAGGCTAATACTATAAATGACCAAAAGTAGCCAAAAAACTCCATTACATCATAACCACCCTACTTTACATATGTTACAAAATGTATATTATAACATTCAAACTTTGACAAATTGTTACATATGACTCTTAACACAATTTGATTTCAAGTTAATTTTCTTAAGGGAAAAATTGGTGCTCAGTCTGAAATGTGAATACACATATCAAAAACATTCTCATGCATGATATCATACAATGCATACACAAAGCTTGTAAGATAATAATCAATAGACCAACATACATGAGAAGCTACCAAAGTAGGATAAATTATCAGCCAATAATTTAAAATCATAAGTTCATAGGTTGTCGGTGAATCCCACTGTGCAAGAAAAGAGGGAGCACGAGGAGTGCCAGGAATTCCACAATAAAGTAGAAAACATCCCACTCCCCAATACAATACAGACCCCCCAGTATAGCCCCCCCCCCCCAAGCGTGCAAAGTTTAGGTTATGCATCAGACAAAGTTCCGGACTCAGAGTACAGAGGAGCAACAAAGAGTACAGAGACCAGCAGCGCATATCACACCAGGAGGGGGCCAGGAGTGAGTATCACAGAGTGCAGGGGTCAGCGGTGTGTAAATCTAACAGTATTCAGGTGTCGGTAGTGGGTATCACACAGGGCACCCATGGAGTGCGTATCACACAGAGTTCAGGAGCAAGGAGTGAGTATCACAGAGAGAAGGGGTTAGAAGTGTGAATATTGAACAGTGTTTAGGTGTCAGTAGTGGGTATCGCACAGGGCACATGAGTGTAATGAGTGCTTAGCTTAAAGAGTGCAGGGGTCACGTCTGCATAACATGCAGAGTGCAGGTTCAAGAACATGGGGTGCAAAGACCACTATATAGAGTACAGACAAAATGACCCCCTTCTCCTAGTACAATATCCTTCCTTAACTCACCCCCCCCCCCCAGTATACATCTCCCCCACAGCCCAAGCCCCCCCAGTACAAACCTCCAACACAGCCCTAAACCCCCCCCCCTTTCCCAATGAAAAAAACACCCCTTCCCCTAGCACTGAACTCCCCCAGTACACATTTCCCCCCTCTTCCTTAAGTTCACTTACCATACCTCAGACAAAGCAGCAGTTCAGAGTGAGGGGAAGTCCTCTCCTTGGCTGTGTCATGTGACCAGAGCCAAGAAGGAGTAAAGAGTAACTTCTCATAGCTGTTGGCACTGCAGTTCCATCAAAGTAACAAAAAAAGTCAGGCGTAAAATAAATGAAACCTAAAATTAAATGATTTAATAAGCAAAGGGATTTTCCTTGAAGTCAGCCAATGTCATGGCCTTTTTATAAGGCGCAACTTTTTTGTTCCGAGGCTGCCTCTGATTGGTATTGTTACTTAAGTAGTAAATGACTAACAACTAAAACTGAATATATCTAATTCTTTGCATTATTGACATATGTAGACAGATTAGCTCATTGCCTCTTTGGACTCATTGGGTATTTGAACTGTCCCATGTCCTGATAATCTATCCATTGCTACTCATTGCTGTCTATGCTATCTTTTTGGCAGTTCTAATATTAGCCTTGATCTTCACATTCTAGTTATATGTTTTTTAGGTACTGTCTTCGATCCAACATTCTTTATCCGTCGATCAGTTTCTAATGTCATCTGTTCAGTCCTCTTTGGGAGAAGGTTTGAATATACAGATCCAAAGCTGCAGGCACTACTGGACTTGATAGCTGAGAATGTCCGGCGGGTAGACAATATCTGGGTTCAGGTAAAATTTGTGATGGTGTCAAAGTCCTTGGAATCAACTGAGCTGACTATACACAGGCCAATAGAATAGTGGCTGGTAATTCCTTAGTGAAAACTCTGGAACACCAAGACCTTCCACTGTCTTTTTTTATGACTCAGCTGAAGTGTGGATGTGGAATGTGCACTCTAAAGGCTTTATTCTGTTTTCTAAGGAATCATCAATGTACCACAAAGTGTCCTAACGTAAGTGGTCAGACACTATAGCTAGCTCCTGTGTTTTTCACCTATAGCAGCCCCCTTTTCCATAAGGCAAGCAGGCCTACCAGTATTCCATTGCCCCCAGGACTTATACACAATGCAATAGTGCCTAGCCACCACGCTGGGGCAGGCATGAACTAAGCAAAGCAAACAGGTACTTGCGGTTGGCAGACAGGCAGAGTGGTTCAATGACAGTCCAGGTACAAGGCAGGCAAGCTTCAGAATAGTCAGGGTCAATCCGTAGTCAAAAGGCAGGCAGAGTTCAAAGAATAGTTCGATATCCGATCCAATGTCGTCAATAAGGGAATCCAAACAGCAGAGCAGGACAGACAAACAGGCAGCTTGAGCACATGTAACTAGCGCTATCAAAAGCATGAGACTGCAGGCTTAGCTGGCTTAAATCGGGTTTGGTCCTCACCTAGAGACTGACCACATCAGTCACCTTGCAGGTGGACAGACAGACAGGGATGCATCATAGCCAAAATCAGGATGCTGGAATGAGGCCAGCAGCTATCAAAGAACAGGAGCGTTTAACAAGCTCCTGACACAGATTTCATATGATAAGCTTTTACAAAATTCATGTTTTTTTTGTTGCTACTCTCTAATAGTGATGAGCCAAATACCAACCCCACCCCCCTCCCTGTTTCAGGTCGCAGCAGAACATGCGAACATGCAAAAAGTTTGATCGAACACTGTTAAAGTCTATGGGACACGAACGTGAAAAATCAAAAGTGCTAATTTTAAAGGCTTATATGCAAGTTATTGCCATAAAAAGTGTTTGGGGTCCTGTCCCAGGGGACATGTATCATTGCAAAAAAAAGTTTTAAAAACAGACGTTTTTTCGGGAGCAGTGATTTTAATAATGTTTAAAGTGAAACAATAAAAATGAAATATTCCTTTAAGTATAGTGCCTGGAGGGTGTCTATAGTATGCCTGTAAAATGGCACAGTTTTTATCCTATGCTTAGAACAGTGCCACAGCAAAATGACATTTCTAAAGGAAAAATAGTAATTTAAAACTGATTGCGGCTGTAATGTATTGTTGGGTCCTGGCAATATAGATGAAAATCATTGATAAAAACGGCATGGGTCCCCCCCCGCAGCCCATTACCAGGCCCTTTGGGTCTGGTATGGGTATAAGGGGGAACCCCGCAACCAAGTTTTTTTTTTTAAATGGTGTGGGGGTCCCCCAGGCACTATATACTCTGAACATAAGTATATATACTATACGACCTGCCCAATATACTCTGCAGAAAATTGGGCCTTAGGTGTTGGTGGTACCAGAACACTGTAAGCCCTCACAGTTACTCTTGGTGGGCGTAGCAACGAGCCCTGCTGTGAAATATTAGATCAAAAATTGTAATTGCATGCCCCTGTTAAGCAGGGGCAGAAAAATTGGGCCTTTGGTGGTGGTGCCGCAACACTGTAAGCCCTCACAGTTACTCTTGGTGAGTGCAGAAAAGGGCCTTGCTGTGAAATATTAGATCAAGAATTGTAATTACATACCCCTGTTAAACAGGGGCAGAAAAATTGGGCCTTTGGTGGTGGTACCACAACACTGTATGCCCTCAGTTACTCTTGGTGGGCGCAGGAACGGGCTCTGCTGTGAAATATTAGATCAAAAATTGTAATTGCATTCCCCTGTTAAACAGGGACAGAAAAATTGGGCCTCCGGCAGTGGTGGTGGTGCCCTAAACCAAAAATATTGTTGGAAGCTAGCATCATCAAGATTGAGGAGGAATAGGATAGTCACTCAGCATAGGCAGTCTTCAAGGGATCCCACATCCATAGAAAAGTCAATGTTACATCAGCATCAGGTGCTTAATAGCTTGCTGATTATGAATGTGAGCCTATCAACAGACTCTGTGGAGAGGCACACTCTATGATTCGTTACAAACCCTCTAGCAGCACTGAATGTGCGTTCAGAAAGAACGCTGGATGCAGGACAGGCCAGTAGCTCAATTGCATATTGAGCAAGTTCTGGCCAGTGGTCCATCCTCATGACCCAGTAACCCAGTGGATGGTCTGTTGGAAAGGTCTCCAAGTCTGCTCTTGCCCTTAGATATTCCTGCACCACATAATGCAGACGCTGGCGATGGTTGCTTTCACCGATCAGACCTTGGCGCTGAGGACTGAAAAATTGTCTAAAGGCATCGGTCAGCCGGCCACCTTCTCCACCGCTCTTCCCCTGACTGTACGAAGCCTCAGCAACACGTTGTCCAACACCAGGAGATTGTAACTTCCCAGGCCCTGGAATTGCATTGCACAAACCTTTCTTCAAGGCCTCCTGAAGATGTTTCATCCTCTGCTCCCTCTGCGAAAGCAGGATGAGTTCTACAACCTTACCCTTGTAACGTGAATCAAGAAGGGTTGCCAGCCAGTAATGATCCCTCTCCTTGATACTACGAATCCTAGGGTCCTTTCGCAGGCTTTGCAGAATCAGGGAGGCCATGCAGCATAAGTTTGCAGAGGAATTTGATTCTTAGTCCTCTGGGTCACTAAGGATCACATGATTTGTAACAAACTCCTCCCAGCCACGTACAACTCAGTGTAAACTGATTTTTTTTCTCCTGCGCCTGGGGCATCCGCCTCTAGGCAGTGGCGATGGCTTCCACCGTCAGACTCTAGAGGAAAGCCTCAGGGTCAGGCTGATTGAAAATGCTTTTTTCCTCCGCCCTGCAGGGCCTAGAAGGAAAATTAGCTACTTTAATCGCATCTGCTATAAAAGGATAGGAAGCGTGTTAGATCCCCCTCCCCCACCTTAGATCCCTTATTAAGGGAACAGTGGTTACAGTGGAACAGAGGTTACCCTCAGGTGATCAGAAAGAAAGGCAAACCGATTACTACTCTGCGGAACTGGAGATTGCTGGTACAAATCTCTTATAGAGATGGTTCGTGCCTCTTTCAAGCTACCTCTAGTAGAGTCAGCTGATAGTTCTGTTTCTAGGTTCCTTAAAACCTTGCCTTTTTCATGCGTTTCCTTTACATATACAGATCCACGCAGAAAATTCAACAGATATCAGTTCCTGAAGATCTGCTCCTTTCTATTGAGTCAATCAGGTCAGTAGTTTCTATCCTACAAGGAGGGAAACTTCTGGCGTCTATCGGCATCAGGGATGCATATCTGCATGTCCATATATTTCCCGCTCACCAAATGTTTCTGCGGTTCGAAGTAGAACAGCATTTCAGTTTGTAGTCTTGCCCTTCGGGCCAGCTACAGCACCTCGAGTGTTCACAAAAGTGCTAGCTCCACCTCTAGCCAGGTTTGGGGAACAAGGAATAAACAGCCTTGGCATACCTGGACGATCTAGTGCTAATGGACCAATCAGTGTTTGGAGTAAGGTGTACACATTACAACCAGTTACCTGGAAAAGTCTGGGTTGCGTTTTCAACCTAGTGCAGTCTCCCTTAAAACCGTTAAAAAAGCTGGAGTATTTGGGTCTGATCATAGATACAGCCCAGAAAAGGGTGTTCTTGCCCAGGCAAGAGACAACTCCATAAGAGAGTTGGTGCGGATGGTCAGGTCAAAAGGAGATCCCTCCACTCGCCTTTGCATGGGTTTGTTAGAAAGGATGGTAGCTTCATTCGAAGCAGTTCCCTATGCCCAGTTCCATTCGAGACTGTTGCCAAACAGTATTCTATCAAAACGATCGAAGCTTTGGACTTGCTAATGTGGCTGTCCCTAAGGGTGTCCCAAAGCCTCAATTGGTGGTTACTAAAAAATCTGCTAAAAGGTAAATCCTTCTGACCACTTATCTGGAAAGTGGTAACGACAGAGAAAACAATTGTCTAAGGACAGTGTTCAAGAACCAAAATAGCATTGCCCATTAACATTCGGGCAGTGCGTCTGGCTCTGAAAGCCTGGACTTCCAGGTTAAGGGATTGTCCTGACAGGATCCAATCCATCAAAGCCATGGCTGTGGCCTATATCGATCACCAAAGGGGGCACCAAGAGTCTCTCAGCGCAGAGAGAGGTGAACCATATTCTAACTTGGGCAGAAAGAAATATTCTGTGCCTATCGGCAGTCTTTATTCCAGGAATAGAGAATTGGCAGGCGGACTACTTAAGTTGCCAGCAGATTATTCCCAGGGGAAAGGTTTCTTTACCCTGACATATTTTTGGGTTGTTTGTCAAAGATGGGGGACGCCGGATGTAGATCTTCTAGTGTCCAGTTCAACATAAAAAGTTAGTCAACTTTGTCCAGAACAAAGGATCCATTTGCATGCAGAACAGATGCGTTGGTGATACCAGGGGATCAGTTCTCACTGATCTATGCATTTCCCCCTGTTCAATTGCTGCCTCGACTTCATTGCAGGATCAAGCTGGAAAGGAAAACCGGTAATTCTGGCAGCACCAACAAGGCCTAGAAGGTCATGGTATGCAGAAATAATAAAGATGGCAGTGGAGGTTCCGTGGTCCCTTCCACTAAGGCCAGACCTGTTCTCACAGGGGCCAATATTCCATTCTACTTTACAAACGCTAAATTTAATGGCCTGACTATTGAAACCCACATTCCGTAGAAACGTGGGCTTTCCGGGTCAGTTATCTCTACTTGTTTAATGCAAGGAAACCAGCTTCCAGAACCATATATTATAGAGTTTGGAAGGCTTATGTTTCCCTGTGTGAATCCAAGGGTTGGCACCCTCGGAGATATATCATAGGCAGAATTCTTGCCTTTCTACAATTAGGCGTAGAGATGAATTTAGCCCTGAGTACTATTAAGGGCCAAGTCTCAGCCTTATCAATCTTATTTCAGAGACCGCTTGCTACGCATTCTTTAGTCCGGGGTTTTATGCAAGGGATAAGGATTAATCCGCCAGTTAAATTACTCTTGAGCCCTTGGGACTTGAATTTACAGTAGGTGACCGCGATATTGTGTCAATCTCGCCGCATTTCTCGGCGAGATTTGACACCTGCGAGCCCCGTCGCAGGAGCCAGCGCCAAGATGGCTCACTCATCGGGAAAGGAAAACTTTGTTTTCCTCCCGCGATGAGTGACAGGCAGCGCTGACAGCTGTCTGGTATGAATCCTGAGGCGGGAACACCGCGCCAAATTTTAAATGAAAAAAACGGCGTGGGTTCCCCCCCGGGAGCATACCAGGCCCTTAGGTCTGGTATGGATTGTAAGGGGAACCCGCCTACGCCGAAAAATTGGCATGGGGTCCCCCCCAATCCATACCAGACCCGTATCCGAGCACGCAGCCCGGCTGGCCAGGAAAGGGGTGGGGACGAGCGAGCGCCCCCCCCCCCCTCCTGAGCCGTACCAGGCCGCATGCCCTCAACATGGGGGGGTGGGTGCCCTCAACATGGGGACAAGGTGCTTTGGGGTGGGGGGGCCCCCGCAGGGCTCCCCCAAGGCACCCACCCCCCCATGTTGAGGGCATGCGGCCTGGTACGGCTCAGGAGGGGGGGGCGCTCGCTCGTCCCCACCCCTTTCCTGGCCGGCCATGCTGCGTGCTCGGATACGTGTCTGGTATGGATTGGGGGGACCCCCACGACAATTTTTCGGCGTAGGGGGGTTCCCCTTACAATCCATACCAGACCTAAGGGCCTGGTATGCTCCCAGGGGGGGGGGAACCCACGCCGGTTTTTTCATTTAAAATTTGGCGCGGTGTTCCCACCTCAGGATTCATACCAGACAGCTGTCAGCACTGCCTGTCACTCATCGCGGGAGGAAAACAAAGTTTTCCTTTCCCGATGAGTAAGCCAGCGCGACATGCACAGTACCCTGTCGCCGAGAACCAGCGCGATGGTATCGCGCTGGAAACACAATCTCGCGGTCAGGTACTGTAGTTTTGTCAGTGTTACAAAAACAGCCATTTGAACCGATACAGCATATTCCGTTAGTCCTTCTGAAAAGGAAGCTGGAATTTTTGGTTGCTATATCCTCAGCAAGGAGGGTTTCGGAATTGGCTGCTATTTCTTGTAAAGAGCCATATTTGATTATTCATAAGGGCAGAGTGGTGTTACGCCCTCATCCAGGATTTTAGCCAAAAGTGGTTTCAGGTTTTCACCTGAACCAAGATATTGTCCTGCCATTGTTTTTTCCAAAACCATGTTTCAGGGAAGAAAAGTCACTACATTGTCTTGATGTGGTGAGTAGGGATGAGCTTCATGTTCGAGTCGAACCCATGTTCGACTCGAACATCGGCTGTTCGATCGTTCGTCGAATTGTGAACGATATGGTCCGTTCACGCCAAATTCGTGTGGCGCGTCACGGCTCATAATTCACTGCGGCATCGCAGTGCATTGCTGGCTGATTGGCCAAGCATGCACTATGACCCGCAAGCTTGGCTAATCACAGCGCCGTCGGTAGAGAGAGCTGCAATTGGCCAAAGCCAGGGTTAAAGCTACAAGTTAATTTACTGTGACCTCTGCACAGTGTTCAGCTAAAGCTACAAGTTAGGGTAGTGCATCCTCCTCACAGTGTTCAGCTAAAACTACAAGTTAGTGTAGTGAGTACTCTGCACAGTGTTCAGCTAAAGCTACAAGTTAGTTTAGTGCATCCTCCTCACAGTGTTTAGCTAAAGCTACAAGTTAGTTTAGTGTGACCTCTGCACAGTGTTCAGCTAAAGCTACAAGTTAGGGTAGTGCGTCCACAGTGTTCAGCTAAACCTACAAGTTATTTTTTGGCGAGCTCTGCACAGTGTTCACCTAAAGCTACCTGTAGAAGGTTGGTGGTGTTTTCCTGATCCTATCACTACCGCAGGCAGCTAAATAAGCTACAAGTTAGTGTAGTGCGAGCTCTGCACAGTGTTCACCTAAAGCTACAAGTTAGTGTAGTGCATCCTCCTCACAGTGTTCAGCTAAAACTACAAGTTAGTGTAGTGCATCCTCCTCACAGTGTTCAGCTAAAACTACAAGTTAGTGTAGTGCGTCCTCCTCACAGTGTTCAGCTAAAACTACAAGTTAGTGTAGTGTGACCTCTGCACAGTGTTCAGCTAAAGCTACAAATTAGTGTAGTGCGTCCTCCTCACAGTGTTCAGCTAAACCTACAAGTTATTTTTTGGCGAGCTCTGCACAGTGTTCACCTAAAGCTATCTGTAGAAGGTTGGTGGTGTTTTCCTGATCCTATCACTACCGCAGGCAGCTAAATAAGCTACAAGTTAGTGTAGTGCGAGCTCTGCACAGTGTTCACCTAAAGCTACCTGTAGAAGGTTGGTGTTTTCCTGATCCTATTACTACCGCA
Source organism: Lithobates clamitans (assembly GCA_037952925.1). NCBI lineage: Eukaryota > Metazoa > Chordata > Amphibia > Anura > Ranidae > Lithobates > Lithobates clamitans. The sequence goes on from JBBGZY010001104.1 coordinate 5,548,001, forward strand.
GGCAGCTAAATAGGCTACAAGTTAGTGTAGTGCGAGCTCTGCACAGTGTTCACCTACAGCTACCTGTAGAAGGTTAGTGGTGTTTTCCTGATCCTATTACTACTGCAGGCAGCTAAATAAGCTGCAAGTTAGTGTAGTGCGAGCTCTGCACAGTGTTCAGCTAAAGCTACCTGTAGAAGGTTGGTGGTGTTCTCATACTACAGGCAGGCAGTTGATTTTGCTAGCTGCAGTATCAGTACATATATATCCCAGCTTAGTGCAGCTACAGGCCATTAGTATGTCTGGAAGGCCAACAAGGAGAGGCAGACAGTCACAAGCCAATAAAAGAGGGCAAGCAGGCTCTGTGTCCAGAGGCAACAGTGCTGGTCGTGAAGACAGTGCATCCTCATCAGCACGTGGCCGTGGGACACTCTTGGCCTTTTTTTCGGCAGCTGGCCATGTTGAGCCGTAACATGTGGAAGACTTGGTCGAGTGGATGACCAAGCCGTCCTCATCCTCTCTCACCCATGCTAAGGGTACTTTGTCTGGCAAAGCAGCGGCCTCTTTCCTCGGCTCAATCTCATCAGTGACTCCTTCCCAAGCCCCACCATGTCCTCCTGAGGAGTCCCTCGAACTGTTTGACCACAGTGTTGGGTACATGCTCCAGGAGGATGCCCAGCGTTTGGAAGGCTCTGATGATGATACTGAGCTAGATGAAGGCAGTAACGTGAGCACGGACAGAGGGGGTGACCAAGAAGGACAGCAATCTGGCAGTCATGCTCCCCCTGCTGCAGCATACTGCCAGGTTTGCTCCAGTGATGAGGAGGGAGGGGATGATGAGGTCACTGACTCAACGTGGGTGCCTGATAGGAGAGAGGAGGAGGAGGCACATCACCAATGAGGCAGAATGCCCTCCAGGGGCCAGCCTAAGGGCAGCACACTGACTGCATCACACCCCAAAGCTCCGCATGTGCAGGGCGCTGCAGTCTCTGCGCGTTATTCAAAAAGTTCTTTGGTGTGGGCCTTTTTTGAGACGAGTGCATCAGATCGCACCGCTGCTATTTGCAACATATGTCTCAAGCGTATCTCGCGTGGCCAAAACATCTCCCGCTTGGGCACCACATGCTTGACCAGACATATGTTGACCTGCCATGCAGTTCGTTGGAAAGCGTATCTAAAAGACCCACACCAAAGAACAAAGAGGACCTCTCCTTAATCCTCATCAGCTGAGATCTCCAACCCCACTATACCTTCAGTCCTCTCTGAGACTTGCACTGAGAGGAATGAAGTTGTACAATTAGGTGTGTCACAGCCAAGTACTTGTGGGCAATCTGCTTTCGGTACACCGACGTCAGATTGTACCAGGCAAATTTCCCTGCCCCAGCTGCTGCACCGCCGAAAGAAGTTCACTTCCAGCCATTCACATGCCCAGCGGTTGAATGCTAGCTTGGCAAAATTCCTAGCACTTCAACTGCTGCCTTTACAGTTGGTAGACTCTGCCCCCTTCCGTGAGTTTGTGGAATGTGCGGTTCCTCAGTGGCAGGTACCCAAATGCCACTTTTTCTCACGGAAGGCGATTTCGGCTCTCTACCGGCATGTGGAAGGCAATGTCCATGCCTCGCTGGACAGTGCGGTCAGCAGTAAAGTGCATATTACCACTGACTCATGGTCCAGCAGGCATGGACAGGGACGGTACCTAAGTTTCACCGCGCATTGGGTGACTCTGCTGGCAGCTGGGAAGGATGCAGGACAAGGTGCAGTAGTGTTGGAGGTTGTTCTGCCACCACGCCTCCAAAATGCCACTACTAATGATTGTGACACACCTCTCTCCTCCACCCCCTCCTCTTCTTCTTCCTCCATGGCCTCTTCCTGTGCTTTGTCCTTGGAACCAGCGGTGCTCCGTAGGCGTTCAAGGGGCTACGCAAGTACGCAGGCCAAAAGATGCCATGCGGTGCTTGAGCTGGTGTGCTTGGGGGACAGGAGCCGCACTGGGGCAGAGGTTCGGTCAGCTCTGCAGGGGCAGGTTCAGAGGTGGTTGACGCCACGCCAACTTAAAGCAGCAATGGTGGTTTGCGACAATGGCACCAACCTCCTCTCTGCCCTCCGACAGGGACAAATGACCCATGTGCCCTATTTGGCTCACGTCCTTAACTTGGTGGTGCAGTGGTTCTTGGGCAGGTACCCAGGCTTACAGGATGTCCTGAGACAGGCCAGGAAAGTCTGTGTGCATTTCCGCCAGTCATATAATGCCAGAGCTCGGCTGGCGGACTTTCAAGAGGAGTTTAACCTGCCCAAAAACGGCCTAATCTGTGACATACCCACCAGGTGGAACTCAACGTTAGCCATGCTGCAGCGGCTGCACACGCAGCAGAGGGCCATCAATGAGTACCTGTTCGACTATGGCACCAGGACAGGGTCAGGGGAGCTTGGTTTTTTTCCTGATGCCAGTGGGCCATGATCAGGGATGCATGCACTGTCCTGTCACCATTTGAGGAGGCCACGAGGATGGTGAGCAGTGACAGTGCATGCATCAGTGACACTGTCCCCCTTGTCCACCTGTTGGAGCACACGCTGCGTGGAATAATGGACAGGGCACTTGAGGCAGAACAGAGGCAGGAAGAGGAGGACTTCCTTAGCTCTCAAGGCCCCCTTTATCCAGACAGTGTTCCTGCGTGCCCGCCGATCACACAGGAAGAGGACGAGGAGGAGGAGGAGGAGGATTGTGTCAGTATGGAGGTGGAGCCTGGCACTCAGCATCAGCAGCAGTCTTTAAGGGATCAGTCCCAAGAAACACATGGACTTGTACGTGGCTGGGAGGAGGTGGCTGCGGACCATGTCATCCTTAGTGACCCAGAGGACTCCGGACCGAATGCCTCAGCAAACCTACGCTGCATGGCCTCCCTGATCCTGCAAAGCCTGTGTAAGGATCCTCATATTCGTGGTATCAAGGAGAAGGACCAATACTGGCTGGCAACCCTCCTTGATCCACGTTACAAGGGTAAGGTTGCAGACCTTATCCTTCCGTCGCAGAGGGAGCAGAGGATTAAAAATCTTCGGGAGGCCTTGCAGAAAGGTCTGTGCAATGCGTTCCCAGAGACTGGGAGGTTACAAACTCCTGTTTGTGGACAACATGTTGCTGAGGCTTCGGTGAGTCAAAGAAGGAGTGGTGGAGAAGGTGGCCATCTGACTGATGCGTTCAGACAATTTTTTAGTCCGCAGCCCCAAGGTATGATCGGTTCAAGCAACCATCGCCAGCGTCTGTTTTACATGGTGCAGGAATACCTAGGGGCAAGATCTGACTTGGACACCTTTCCCACCAAAAATCCTCTGGTTTACTGGGTCTTGAGGATGGATTACTGGCCAGAGCTTGCACAGTATGCAATTGAGCTACTGGCCTGTCCTGCATCCAGCGTTCTTTTGGAACGCACATTCAGTGCTGCTGGAGGCTTTGTAACCGATCACAGGGTGCGTCTGTCCACCGACTCGGTCGATCGACTGACCTTCATAAAAATGAATCAGTCTTGGATCACCACCAGCTACCAAGCACCTGATGCTGATGTAACCGAATAATTTTTTTTGAAATCTCAGATCCCTTCAAAGACTGCCTATGCTGGTGCTGAGTGACTATCCTGAGTAATTATCCTCTTCCTCCTCAATGATCACGCTGATAGCTTGTAAGAACATTTTTGGTTCTGGGCGCCGCCACCAGTGCCTAAGGCCAAATTTTTCAGGCCCTGTTTAACAGGGGCGTGTAATTACAATTTTTGATGCAATACTTTGCAGCAGGGCTCGTTCCTGCATTCCAACTAGAGTATCTGTGAGGGGTTGCAGTGTTGTGGCACCAGCACCAGTGCTTAAGGCCCAATTTTTCAGCCCCTGTTCAACAGGGGCATGTAATTACAATTCTTGATCTAATATTTCACAGCAGGGCCCGTTTCTGCGCCCACCAAGAGCGAGCGAGGACTTACAGTGTTGTGACACCAGCACCACCATCACCACCAAAGGCCCAATTTTTCTGCCCCTGTAATTACAATTCTTGATCTAATATTTCACAGCAGGGCCCTGTGAGGGCTTACAGTGTTGTGGCCACTACAACACCTAAGGCCCAAATTTCTGCTGAGTATATAGGGCAGGCCCCTACTTTCAAACATCCAACTTACAAACGACTCCTACTTGCAAACGGAAGGAGACAACAGGAAGTGAGATGAAATCTACCCCTAGGAAGGAAAATTCTCTCCTGTAAGAGTTAATATGGGAAAAACATCTCTCCTTTCCACTGATGCTTTATCACCAATCCTTGTTTCACTAAAAACCCCACATTTTCAAAAAACATTTGTCTTTGGGACAAAAAGTGAGGTTCAATCTTCTGAAGAGGAGCACAGACAGCAAAACAAATGTCACAGGGGTGATAACCCTTCCCTATGTTTTCCAAAAAGCTTAAAAAAGATTTTTTGGCTGGAGCTAAACACGTTAAAAATGTACCCGTTCAAAATTACAAACAGATTCTACTTAACAACAAACCTACAGTCCCTGTCTTGTTTGCACCGCCTGTATACTGCTGTTCAGAGTATATAGGGCCTGGTGGCCCCACACCTTTCCTTTTTTTAATTTGGGTGCGGGGTTCCCCTTAATATCCATGCAAGACCCAAAGGGCCTGGTAATGGACTGGGGGGTACCCATGCCGTTTGTCTCGCTGATTTTCATCCATATTGCCAGGACCCGACCTTATATTAAAGCCGCAAGCAGTTTTAAATGACTTTTTTTCCTTTAAAAAAGACATTTTGTGCAGGGACTGTTCTAAGCACTGGAAACACGCGCCACTTTACAGGCATACTATAGACACCCCCCCCCCCGGTACAATATTTTAAGGAATATTTCACTTTTTTTTTTTTTTTTACTTTAAGCATCATTAAAATCACTGCTCCCGAAAAAACGGCCGTTTTTACAACTTTTTTTTGCATTGATACATGTCACCTGGGGCAGGACCCGGGTCCCCAAACCCTTTTTAGGACAATACCATGCAAATTAGCCTTTAAAATGAGCACTTTTGATTTTGAACGTTCGAGTCCCATAGACATCAATGGGGTTCTAACGTTCGTGCAAATTTTCGGTCCGTTCGCAGGTTCTGGTGCGAACCGAACCGGGGGGTGTTCGGCTCATCCCTAGTGGTGAGAGCAGTGAGAATCTATTTAAAGACAACTGCTCAGATTCTTAAGACTGATGTCTTATTTATTCTGCCAGAGGGTCCTAAGAGGACAGGCAGCATCGAAATCCACTGTCGCTAAGTGGATTCGGCAAGTTATAATTCAAACTTATAATTTAAGGGGTAAGAGGCACACTCTACCAGGGCGGTTAGTGTTTCTTGGGCATGGCGTCACAGGCCTCCTTGGCTCAGATCTGTAAGGATGCAACTTGGTCTTCAGTGCATACATTCACAAAAGATTTTATCAGATGGATGTAAGGAGATATGAGGATATCGCCTTTGGGTGCAGTATGCTGCAGGCAGCAGTATAAGTCCTTAAGTCTGGGGGTACCCTGCGGGTTGTCTCTCCCTCCCCTCAAGTAGCATTGCTATTGGACGTCCCATTAAGTAATTACATTAAAGCTCTGTGTCTCATGATGTACGATTAAGAAAATAGGATTTTTATTACAGCTTACTTGTAAAATCATTTTCTTGGAGTACATCATGGGACACAGAGGTCCCTCCCCTCTTTTGGGATTTAAAGTGGATGTAAACCCAATGTCATCTTTTCTAAACTGCTGCCACAGGGGTTATCTATAAGGATATACATGCCTCCTGCATGTATCTTTACCTGTCAAATGTCTCCCCTCTGTCTGTTATGAGACCCGAAAAACTGCAGATTCTGTTGGTGGGTCTGTTATCTGGAGCTCGGTGGGTGGAGTCGTGATGTCAGTAGACTCCCCGCCCACCTCTACACTCCCCTTGTCAATATGCATTTTTTCCTGTGTATTTCTTACACTGAACTTCTGCTATGATCTCTAACATCCAGTTAAAAGACAGGAAAGTAACCACATGACTTCAGCATGCCAAATCATGCTAAGATGTGGAACAGCCAATCCTTGCAGAGCTGCTGAAGAAAGGAGTGGGGGTGGGAATTAAAAAATAATGCATGTCTTAGGCTAGTGCACGAGATATGTAAATCACCTGTCACTCACAGCAAGGGGGAGGATTTGACAGTTTTTCTCTGTTTGTCAAGTTTTATCTCACTGAACAATAAAAGAGGATTGCTCAGAGCTGGATTAACGCTTTGTGGCAAGACTGGGCTCAAATGATAGGAAATCTTATACTCTATATTATGACATAAAAAAAAAATAAAAAAAAAATTGGGGTTTACATCCACTTTAAGTATATTGCTTTGCTACAAAAACTGATGTGCTCCTGGAAGGAGAAGGGGTTTATTACAGGTAATCTGTAATAGAAATTCTATTTTTACGGTTTAGCAACTGGGGTAGGGAAGTTTGCCTGCTAAAATCAGATGGTGGTGTACTGATAGCAGATTAGCTGCAAGTACTTGGGGCACCCATTGCTATACCTTCATTCCTCTCAGTGCAGGTTTTTGAGAGGACTGGAGGTATAGTGGGGTTGGAGATTGCAGATGAGGAGCAAGGAGAAATCTTCCTTTTTCTTTGATGTGGGTCTTTCAAGTGCTGTTGCCAACGAACTGCATGGGAGTTTGTCAAATGTCTGGTCAAGCATGTAGTGCCCAAGTGGCTGCTGTTCTGGCCACGCTTGATCTGCCTCAGACATAGGTTGCAAACAGCAAGGGTGCGATCTGCTGCACACATGTCAAAAAAGGCCCACACCAAGGAAATTGTCAAAATCAGCGGGGAGTCAGCAGCACCCTGCACCTGCGGAGCTCTGTGGTGTGATGCAGTAGGGTGGCTGCCCTTAAGCTGCCCCCTAGAGGACATCCTGCCTCGTTGGAGTTGTGCTGCCTCCTCCTCTTCCTCTCTTCTATCAGGCACCCAAGTAGAGTCAGTGACCTCAATATCCCCTCCCTCCTCATCACTGGTGCAAACGTGGCAGTATGCTGCAGCTGGGGGAACATGACTGCCAGTTTCTTGTCCTTCTTGGGCACCCCCCCTCTCTAGGCTCATGTTACTCCCTTCCTCAACCATGCATGATGGTGGGGCTATGGAAGGAGTGACTGTGGACAAGGAGCTGGTGGAATAGGCCGCTTTGGCAGCTGCATTGGATGGCAAACTTCTCTGAGCCTAGGTGACAGAGGATAAGGAGGAGGACGGCTTTGTTATTCACTCCATCAACTCTTCTGCAAGTTCTGGCTCAATAATACAGCCAGCAGCAGAAAAAAAGGACAAGCGTGCCCCATGGCCACCTGCAGAGGATGCACCATGTCCACGACCAGCACTGTTGACTGTAGACACAGAGGCTGCTTGCCCTCTTTTAGTGGCCTGTGAGTGTCTGCCTCTCCTTGGTGGCCTTCCGGACATGATGTATATTTTGTTTTGCAACACCATACTACACTGTATTGTGTGCTGTGTACACCACAAGAAAAGTAGTAGCAACTGCACTACGGCTGCACTGTATTGTGTACTGTGTACACCACCAGAAAAGTAGTAGCAACTGCACTATGACTGCAGTGTATTGTGTACTGTGTACACCTCCAGAAAAGTAGTAGCAACTGTACTACAGCTGCACTGTATTGTGTACTGTGTATACCACCAGAAGTGTAGTAGCAACTGTACTACAGCTGCACTGTATTGTGAACTATGTACACCACCAGAAAAGTAGTAGCAACTGTACTACAGCTGCACCGTATTGTGTACTGTGTATACCACCAGAAGTGTAGTAGCAACTGCACTACAGCTGCACTGTATTGTGAACTATGTACACTACCAGAAAAGTAGTAGCAACTGTACTACAGCTGCACCGTATTGTGTACTGTGTATACCACCAGAAGTGTAGTAGCAACTGCACTACAGCTGCACTGTATTGTGAACTATGTACACCACCAGAAAAGTAGTAGCAACTGTACTACAGCTGCACCGTATTGTGTACTGTGTATACCACCAGAAGTGTAGTAGCAACTGTACTACAGCTGCACTGTATTGTGAACTATGTACACCACCAGAAAAGTAGTAGCAACTGTACTACAGCTGCACCGCATTGTGTACTGTGTACACCACCAGAAGTGTAGTAGCAACTGCACTATGGCTGTACTGTATTGTGTACTGTGTACACTACCAGAACAGTAGTAACAACTGCACTGCAGTTGCACTGTATTGTGTACACCACCAGAAGTGTAGTAGCAACTGCACTACGACTGCACTGTATTGTGTACTGTGTACAAGACCAGAAAAGTAGTAGCAACTGCACTACGGCTGCACTGTATTGTGTACTGTGTACACCACAAGAAAAGTAGTAGCAACTGCACTACGGCTGCACTGTATTGTGTACTGTGTACACCACCAGAAAAGTAGTAGCAACTGCACTACGTCTGCACTGTATTGTGTACTGTGTACACCACCAGAAAAGTAGTAGCAACTGCACTATGGCTGCACTGTATTAGGTACTGTTTACACCACCAGAAAAGTAGTAGCAACTGCACTGCGGTTGCACTGTATTGTGTAATGTGTACACCACCAGAAGTGTAGTAGAAACAGTGCACCCCGAAATGCACTGTAGATATAGGCTACACTGGATGCAGAGTGTGTGTATGTGTATATATATGTATATGTATATATATATATATATATATATATATATATATATATATATATATATATATATATATCAAATACACTGTCACTAAGTGAATAACCTGCCTGCTTAATCTAAATCAAGCTATCTCTCCGTCCACACCAACACTACACAGGGCCGCTGTGTAGGCAGCCTTATATAGTGTGGGGCGTGGACTTGGTCCCCCTGAGCCATGATTGACCAAAGGCATCCTGCCTTTGACCAATTATGGCTCTCTTAGCAGAGGGTGCTGGGATTGGCCAAAGCATGCAGGTCAGGTGCATGCTTTGGCCAATCATCATACAACAATGCACTACGATCTTGCACTGCATTATGGGGTGTTGGAATTTGCCACGAACGCCCCATAATGTTCGTTCTTTGGCGAACACCCGATGTTCGAGTCGAACTTATAATCGACCCGAACATCAAGCTCATCTCTACTCTCTAATTGGATGTATCTAAATATTTTAAGCAGTAATATTTTGAGTAGGGAAGGTTTAGAACCTTGCAAATGTACACTGATTTTCCCGCATATCACCAGTTTTTCTTCCCCCGTGTGTTTCTTCTAGGGGCCAATTCACACGCAGTTTATATTAATGCATGCTTTTAACGTGGGTTGATATGCATTTTGTAATTTTAATATTGACAGACAGTGTTGTGAAAAATTGCAAACATTTAGGACATCTTGATTCATAATGTAGCAAAAATACAATATGTACTATTTAATTATTTTGGTACTTTAATGCACATTATTGAATAAACTGGTATTCTGCGTTACTCTGGAGGCAAATCTGCAGACACAAACTGACCTTTAGTAAGGTATTCCTTTTTTTTTACTTTTTCTTTTATTTTCATTTCTGTACTCATCCCTGCTCACTAAAACCAAGCATTACATTAATGTTCCATCACAGATGTACAATTTCATACCTTCCATCCTGAAATATTTTCCGGGACCTCACCATAAACTCACCGAAAATTACAAAGCACAGCTGGACTATGTGGAGGAGATAGTAAGAGAACATGAGAAGACTCTAGACCCTTCTTCGCCACGAGACTATATTGATGTGTTCCTACTAAAAATGCAACAGGTTTGAATTTGCTTTTGTCATAATCAAAGTACCTACTGTATTTACTGTATGCTATTATAGAAAACATAGCTTACTAAAAGTGATCTAAAACATGCAGATCTCCTTGGGTTTCAAAGACCCAAGGACACCCAAGTGCAGGACCAGCACTAGCATAAGGCAGCTAGACAGCTGCTTTAAGGTGCCAGGCAGGAGGGGGTGGAAAAATCTGAATCCCAGCCACTTACTGGGGATTCAGGTTTTTAAAATACCGTTGTGTCCAAAAGTTTTGAGAATGGCACAAATATTAATTTTCACAAATTCTCCTGCTTCAATGTTTTTAGATCTTTTTGTCATTTATTACTATGGTATACTGAAGTTACAAGCATTTCATAAGTGTCAAAGGCTTTTATTGACAATTACATTAAGTTTATGCAAAGAGTCAATATTTGTAGTGTTGACCCTTCTTTTTCAAGACCTCTGCAAATTGCCCTGGCATGCTGTCAATCAACTTCTTGGCCACATCCTGACTGATAGCAGCCCATTTTTGCATAAGTCAGAATTTGTGTTGGGTGGGGGGGGGGGGGATTTGTTCACCCACCTCTTGAGGATTGACCACAAATTCTCAATGGGATTAAGGTCTGGGGAGTTTCCTGTCCATGGACCCAAAATTGCCATGTTTTGTTCCCCAAGCCTCTTAGTTATCACTTTTGCCTTATGGCAAGGTGCTCCATCATGCTGGAAAAAGCATTGTTTGTCCCCAAACTGTTTGTTTGTCCCCAAACTGTTCTTGGACGGATGGGAGAAGTTGCTCTAGGAGGATGTTTTTGTACCATTCTTTATTCAAGGCTGTGTTCTTAGGCAAAATTGTGAGTGAGCCCACTCCCATGGCTGAGAAGCAACCCCCCACATGAATGGTCTCAGGATGCTTTACTGTTGGCATGACACAGGACTGATGGTAGTGCTCACCTTTTCTCCTCCGGACAAGGTTTTTTCCGGATGCCCAAAACAATCAGAAAGGGGATTTATTAGAGAAAATGACTTTACTCCAGTCCTCAGCAGTCCAATCCCTGTACATTTTGCAAAATATCAATCTGTCCCTGACGTTTCCTGGAGAGAAGTGGCGTCTTTGTTGATCTTCCTGACACCGGGTCATTCTCCAAAAGCCTACGCCTCACTGTGCGTGCAGATGCACTCACACCTGCCTGCTGCTATTCCAGACCAAGGACTACACTGGTGGTGCCTCGATCCTGCAGCTGAATCAACTGTAGGAGACGTCCTGGTGCTTACTGGACTTTCTTGGGTGCCCTGAAGCCTTCTTCACAAATGCAGTAGAATTTTTTTTTTATGGGATTAAGTTAATTTTCATGGCAAAGAGGGACTTTGCAATTAAAAGCAATTCATCTGATTACTCTTCATACTATTCTGGAGTATATGCAATTTGCCATTATAAAAACTGAGGCAAAAGACTTTGTGAAAATTAATATTTGTGTCATTCTCAAAGCTTTTGGCCACGGCTGTACATGTCCTCTGTTCCTATGTGAGTAACTTGGCATTTGGTGTCCGCGGCTTCCACAAGTTTTGTATACAGTGGGCATTCACAGTCTTCTCTCCCTCCACATCTGGAGCTGCTGCTCTCCCTCAAACTGTTATTACTCGCTTGGATCACCTAGAACAGTGGTTCTCAGCCCTGTCCTCAAGTACCCTCAAAAGACCATATTTGCAGAATTTCCTTTATCTTGCACAGGTGCTTTAACCTCCCTGGCGGTAGGATTATGTCTCATTTTTGAAGCTTAAAGCGGTACATTGTTTCGCATGGAAATTTGGCGTTTTATATTGTAGGCCTGTAATTCTTAGGAAAAACTCACTTAAATCTGTCCAAACAAGAGTCTAGTAGACATCCCGGGTATGATATAGTTTGAAACACAAAATCATAAATTATAATATAATAAATAACTATAAATAATTATAAAAAATAATAACATAATAAAAATACATTTTATTCAATATTGTAATCAAATCAAAAACACTGAAATTTGTCGTAGAATTGTCGCTGTCGTCACTTTCAGTGTCTGACGAATTTCGCCAGGAATCACTATCGCTCAATTCTGCAAGTTTTTCTAGTTCACTATCGCTGTTTTCTAGCTGGTCTAAAACTGCTTTTGACCTAAAGGGACGCTTTTGGATGCCATGGACTTTTTTAAGTTTCCAGGAAGAAAGAGCAGTATCTATAATATAAAAGTGCAGGCAGGGCACTGGACAAAGCACTAGGGACAAAAGGGAGGTGAAATGATTTGATACAGTAATGTATTTTTACAGATTACAGTGTATTGTATGTGTTCTGTATTTTTCACTTTTTTGACTTTGCCGCCGGCTCGCAGGGAACGGAGCCCGGCACAGTGATGAATCGGACGGAGGACACAGCCGTGGATACAGCGGGAGGACATCGCAGGATCCTGGGGACAAGGTAAGTAACTTTACCTGGATACTGTGATGTAATCCCGAGTGTGGTTCGGGGTTAACACTTTTGGTAATGAAAATTCACCCGGAGCCATGCTCGGGGTTACCGATACGGAGGTTAAATCAGAGTCAATGTCTTGGTATTTTGGACAGCTATTTTATCTAAGAGAACATTCCCAAAACATGGCCTGTTGGGGGTACTTGAGGACAGGGTTGAGAACCACTGACCTAGAGGGGGAAGAAAGAGAGAGAACCTAATGCCGCGTACACACGAGCGGAATGTCCGACAGAAAAAGTCAGACGGAAGCTTTTCATCGTCTATTCCGATTGTGTGTATGTGTCATCTGACTTTTTTTTTTTTTAAATTCTGATGAACCTAGAAATAGAACATTTTCTAAATATTTCCGACTGAACCAATTCCTATCGGTAAAACCACTCGTCTGCATGCTGTTCCGGCGGACCAAAAACAACGCATGCTCTGAAGCAAGCATGAGACTGAAGCTATTGGCTACTGGCTATTGAACTTCCTCTTTTTAGTCCCGTCGTACGTGTTGTACGTCACCTCATTCTGGACGGTCGGACTTTGGTGTGACCGTGTGTATGTAAGACCGCTTGAGCGGAAACTCCATCGGAGTTCTGTCGGAGAAAACTTTGGCGTTTATTCCGACGGCAAAACTGGTCGTGTGTACGCGGCATAAGACAATTGATATTTAAACAGTATAAACATGATATGGAAACACTGACAATACTCATAACAAGTAATTTGCTGATTTACACTTAAAAAGTCAACACAGCATGACAAATTATTAGCCTCTGATATTTACAGACAGTTGTTAAAATCACAGGTTTTTAGAAATTGTCCATAAATTTACTGATGGTTGGCAACCCTGGCAGAGGGTGAAGTGTGTGGGGAAGCTTGGAGGACACGTGCAGGAGGACACTCCAGGCATGTGTTTTTGTGTGCTCAGTCACTGCCTTGTATGTATAGCTCAAATAAAACAAAAGATTTCCCAGCACACTAGCCAACCAGCCTGCAAAACAAACAAATTGGCCCTGTCTAAGACCCCATACACACTATTAGATTTTCTGCAGATTTTTGTCTTTAGAATTACCAAAACCATGTAGTGCAAGGGCCTACCTGACTGCATACAAATTGGGACTTTAAAGGCTCAGAGAGTAAACATATGTTTGTATTAAAAGATAAGAATTGTATTTATGGAACACAAAACAATAATTTTGTACAGTATAAAAGGTCAACAAAGTAAAATGAGAAACAGTTTGCATTAAAAACAGAGAGAATTGTTTGCACACATATGCAAATACATGCGTAAGCCGCAGGGCCCATGTCGAGGGACCTCTGTATATAATGCGGTCCTAACTTTAAAATTTTCAGAGCCTCCATAGTAGGAGCACATACTGTATAAGGATGAATGGATTAAGGGCAGGTATGCCTGAAGAGAGCCCAGCCCTCCTTAAAGGCACAGGGACACACATGTGACGCCCAGAAATAGCACAATGGCAACAAAGGCATCCAGTGCATCCCCGCACCCAATTCGACCAACTCTACAAAAAAATGGCAACCATCCCAACCCATACCTAACCTTTGAAGTAAGGTGCACATGGAAGGGCAACGCATATCACAAACAAAAGATTTCTCAGCACACTCGCAAGCCTTAAAAACAGAGGGTTTTGTTTGCACACATTTGCAAAAACATGCATAAGTCGCAGTGCCTGTGTCATGGGACCTCTGTATATACTGCGGTCCTAACTCTAAAATTTTTATCTATAGCCCTGACTATATATCACCCATGACTCCTTCTCTAGTGTAATTTCCTGTCTCCATATTAGTTTGCAAGTTTTACACGACATTCCCGTTGGCGCCAGTCCATTATGGGCGCAGGGGCGCCACCCCCGCAGTCCATTCTCCCGGCCCCTTATCTTCATGTAGGGTGCTGTACGCATGGATTTCTAGGGTTTTTTTGTTCTTCTTTCTAAGCACGTGCTTAGAGCCGGAGACTCTAATTGGCTTCAAAAAGGGTGGGCTCAGGGTGCAGAGCATGGGAGTCTTAGGACAGGTCTCAGGACCCGCCTTCTGTTTGGCCGGGAGGAGAAGCATCGGCCCCGGTGGCAGCCTACCCCGGATTCAGCAGTGCACCCCCACCTAGTCCTCCTCTCGCACCTCTACCGCAGTATAAGGTAAGGCCTCTGATAGATCGATCTAGAGCTGCGGGGGGGAAATGCTAGTGTGAGGTATGTTTGCCACCCCCCCCCAAAATGTTGACCACCAGCCATCACTGCTCATTCCATATTACTAACCTGCCATCGCCACATGTAGGAGGTATCAGTGTGGCTGTAGACAGTGGGGGGTGGCGGGAGAATGGGGGAGGGGGCAGCAAAATGCACCTTCACTTATGTAGATTATCCAAATGTTAAATACTGGATGGTCCTCTTGAGTTAAATCTCCTTTTGCCACATCTTAATGTTTCCAAATGATTAGCTTTATGTAAAAAAACCTCAGAAGGAAGAACATGCTATATTGCCTATAACCATTCAGACTAAAACATATACTAGACATAATGTGGATTTAATTAGATATAAGTGCATAAGAAGATAGGTAGAACATGGGCAACACAGATTTTACTTTCACATATATTTTGCCATGAAGCAAGCCCTTGTTCCTATGCTTGTCAAGGTTCTCAGTACCTACATCTACATACTTGTAACCTATGAGGTAATGTCATCACTATGTGCCTCTAGTTTTATTTTTCCTCTTTATCCCTAAAGCCTATGGTAGTGAGGGCTTCAAGGAACTTTTTTGACAAACAAAAAGGACTTTTTTCCCTGCGTTTGTTGTGGATAGGGAAGCCCATTAAAATAAATGGGGTGCTCCACCCATAACGTGTGCACGTAAACGCACATGCACAGATCTGAATCAGAGCCTGAGTTACCAGGGGGAAAAAGGTGTCTCCCCTGAAGCTTTATCACCAATCCTTGTTTTCACAACCAAAATTTTCACAATCCAATTGTCACAGTGACAGAAAATGAGGTGAAATCTACTGAACAGGGGTACAGACAGCAAAACAAACTTTACAAGGGTGTTCACTCTTCACTATGTTACCAAAACGTAAAAATTTATTTTTTTGGCTGGAGCTACACTTAAAAAATGTACCAGTTCCAACTTACATACAAATTCAGCTTAAGAACAAACCAACAGGAGCTATCTTAACCCTGGTATGTGTAAGCTGTGCAACTGTTGGTCATAATAAATATTTACTGGAAGACCTCTCTAGACTCTAAAACCATTGGTGTGCCACCTTTATTGTTCTCTATATACTTGAATTTCCCTGAGGGGTCACTTTGGTATATGGGAGAAGCCTCACCAAAGTGATTCTGCTTAATCAATAGGAAACCACAAGAAGCTCACTTACGTTATTGGACACTAGTAACAAGAGATCTAGAGCCTCTTATGTCCTCTACCTTTCCCAGAACTAAAAATTTCTGGTAGCTATATTTAAGTTAGTAAAGTAATAAGATAGATGGGCCCTTCTATGTTTGAGTATCTCTATTTGTGTGATTATGGTGAGGGTTTCAGATGTGGGGCTTATTGAAAGTTTCAAAGTTGACAGTGCTTTATTGAAGGAAGTTACTAATTTTTTACATCAATTAATGAGATTTTCTTTATTTCCCCAATTTTTTTCAGGAAAGCAAGAACCCACACACACAATACAATCTACCAAATCTTCTCTCCTGTGCACTGGACATATTTTTTGCAGGACAGGAGACAACCACCAGCACGTTGTCTAGCACACTGCTCATTCTTATGAAGTATCCTCATATTAAAGGTAAAGATAGCTTTCTTAGAGCATGAATCAAACTTTTGGGTAATTTCCACCATATTCAGGGCAGTAATTGTGATTGTTAGAGAACAATGAATTGGTCTGCTGATCCCATAAGAATGAGACCCAGTTTGATCATTTTATTTACAATATTTCACCTAAGTAAATGAAACAGAAATTCTCCTTGAGATATAGATTTGTATCCCAGTAGCAAAGCCGAAAAAAGGAAGGCCTTCAGGATGCCTTAAAGGACATCTGTTGGGTTAGAAGTTGCCACTGCTTACTTGTTTTAAAAGGAGAAATTTCCAGAGGTGATGTCCTTTCTTTTTTATTTGGGCATTAAATGACTTAGAACTAGCATGTGCAAGTCAAATCTCCAACACCTGTTGCTGGGTACAGGTTTGTTTGGAATAAATGGTAAACAAAATTGTGAAGTAGTGAAGGAAGGATAAGGTTGATGGCCCTGGAACATACAGTGCGTTGAAAAAGTAATTGCCCCCCAACCCCTTGCCAAAATCATGAATGAGCTGTGATTAACCCCATTTTTTGGAAAACTGAGTTAAATTTCACTTACCATACCCAGGCCTGATTACTGCCAGACTTGGTAATTCAGGAAATCACCTAAATAGAAGCTGTGTGACAAAGTGAACCATGCTAATACAGTGCCCTGCATAAGTATTCACCCCCTTGGCATTTTTCATGTTTTGTTGCCTTACAACCTGGAATTAACATGGATTGTTTGAAGATTTGCATCATTTATTTTACAGAACATGCCCAAAACTTTGAAGATTTTTTTTTTATTGTAAAGCAAACAACAAATAGGACAAAATAACAGAAAAAGTCAATGTGCATAACTCCTGACCCCATAAAGTCAATACTTTGTAGAGCCACCTTTTGCGGCTATCACAGCTCCAAGTCGCTTTGGATAAGTCTCTATGAGCTTGCCACATCTTACAACTGAGATTTTTGCCCATTCCTCCTTGCGAAACTGCTCCAGCTCCTTCAAGTTGGATGGTTTGCACTTGTGAACAGAAATCTTTAAGTCTGACCACAGATTTTCCATTGGATCGAGGTCTGGGCTTTGACTAGGCCATTCCAACACATTTACATGTTTCCCCTTAAACCACTTAAGTTTTGCTTTAGCAGTGTGTTTGGGGTCACTGTCTTGCTGGAAGGTGAACCTCTGTCCTAGCCTCAAATCACACACAGAGTGGTACAGGTTTTCCTCAAGAATATCCCTGTATTTAGCACCGACCATCTTTCCCTCAACTCTGATCAGTTTCCCAGTCCCGACTGCTGAAAAACACCCCCACAGCATGATGCTGCCACCACCATGTCTCACTGTGGGGATGGTGTTCTTTGGGTGATGTGATGTATTGGGTTTGCGCCAGACATAGCGTTTTCTTTGATGGCCAAAACGTTAAATTTTGGTCTCATCATGCCTTTTCACAAACTCAAAACATGCCATTTTGTTTTTTGCTGAAAGTAATGGCTTTCTCCTGGCCACTCTGCCATAAAGCACAACTCTATGGAGCGTACGGCTTATTGTCGTTCTATGTACAGATACTCCAGTCTCTGCTGTGGAACTCTGCAGCTCCTCCAGGGTTACCTTAGGTCTCTGTGCTGCCTCTCTGATTAATGCCCTCCTTGCCCAGTGAGTGAGTTTTGGTGTGCGGCCGTCTCTTGGCAGGTTTGCTGTTGTGCCATGTTCTTTCCATTTGGTTATGATAGATTTGATGGTGCTTCTAGGGATCATCAAAGATTTGGATATTTTTTTTATAACCTAACCCTGACTTGTACTTCTCAACAACATTGCCCCTTACTTGTTTGTAGAGTCCCTTGGTCTTCATGGCAGTGTTTGGTTAGTGGTGCCTCTTGCTTAGGTGTTGCAGCCTCTGGGGCCTTTCAAAAAGGTGTGTATGTGTAATGACAGATCATGTGACACTTAGATTGCACACAGGTGGACATCATTTCTCTATGTGACTTCTTAAGGTAATTGGTTGCACCAAAGCTTTTTATGGGCTTCATAACAAAGGGGGTGAATACATACGCACGTCAATTATCAGTTTTTTATTTCTGAAAAATAGTTTTATGTATATATTTTTCTAATTTTACTTCCCCAACTTTGACTATTGTGTTCTGATCCATCACATATAATTCAGATTTAAAAAACATTGAACCAAAGGCTGTAATACAATAAAATAGGTAAAAAGCCAAGCGGGTGAATACTTTTGCAAGGCACTGTATATCTAAAAAAGCAAAACTTCATGCTGCTATCTAAAGAAATTCAAGATAGAACAGATGAGAAACAAATTAATTGACATATATTGGTCTGGAAATGGTTACAAAGCCATTTCTAAGGCTTTGGGACTCCAGTGAACCACAGTGAGAGCCATTATCCACAAATAGAGAAAACTTGGAACAGTGGTGAACCTTCGCAGGAGTGGACGGCCTACCAAAATTACTCCAAGAGCACAACGACTCATCCAGGAGGTCAAAAAAGAACCCAGAACATCTAAAGAACTGCAGGCCTCACTTTACTCAGTTAAGGTCAGTGTTCATGATTCAAAAGTAAGAAAAATGGCATTCATGGGAGAGTTCCAAGGCGAAAGCCACTGTTGACCAAAAAGAACACAAAGGCTCATCTCACAATTGCTAGAAAAACATCTTGATGATCCACAAGACTTTTTGGCAAATATTTTGTGGTCTGATGAGACAAATGTCAAACTTTTTGGAAGCTGTGCGTCCTGTTACATTTGGCATAAAACAAACTCAGCATTTCATTAAAAGAACATCATATTAACAGTCAAACATGGTGGGCTAGTGTGATGGTCTGGGGCTGCTTTTCAGCTTCAGGGCCTGGACGACTTGCCATAATTGATGGAACCATGAATCTTATGCTCTACCAGAAAATCCTGAAGGAGAATGTTTGGCCATCAGTTCCTGACCTCAAGGTCAAGTGCACTTGTGCTATGCAGCAGGACAATGATCAGAAACACATCAGCAAGTCCACTTCTGGCTCAAAAAAGTGACATTAGTCAAAGTCCGGACAGAAATCTGATTGAGATGCTCTGGCATGACCTTTAACAGGTCACTCATGCTCAAAAACCCTTCAATGTAGCTGAATTAAAACAATTCTGCAAAGGAGAATGAACCAAAATTCCTCCACAGTGATGTGACAGACTCATTGCCAGTTATTACTAACGCTTGATTGCAGTTGTTGTCGCCAAGGGTGGCACAACCAGTTATTAGGTTCAGGGAGCAATTACTTTTTCACATAGGGCCAGGCAGGTTTGGACTGCTTTTTTCCATTATTAAATTAAAGCCTCATTTAAAAACGGCATTTTGCATTTACTCAGGTTATCTTTGTGTAATATTAAAATTTGTTTGATTTGAATAATTTAAGTGTGACAAATATCCAAAAAAATATAAAATTAGGAAGGAGGCAAATATTTTTTTACACCACTGTATATTTTCAGAAGCAAGGCATCTACAATACCAAAAGACAAATAGAAAAAACAAAAAGCAATGGATTTTTTTAAAGCTTCGCCTATGGAAAATTTAGGGTACTGAAGTTTGTTGCCATTTCACTGGCGCATCCAGTATTTATTTACTCAGCCTAACCTCATCTTTTATATTTTATCAAAAAAATGGGTAATATATTGTTTTTGTGCCCGAAAATTAACTTTATTGTATTTTATTTCTGAAAATTTGCACTTGATAAACCAATGCGCTAATATCTTGTGACATAAAAAAATTGTAACGACCATTCGTTTATTCTCCAGGGTCCCTGCTTTCAGAAAATATATAATGCTAATTTGTAGTCCTGTGAGCCTCCAGGTAATTGACCAAATCTGGTCTCCAAAATAGTATATCTTTGCAAATGACCAGCTGCTAACGTTACGCATGTCTCATAACCATGCAAAATAGTTAAACCAAATTGTACACACGCTGCGCTTATCAAAATAAAAAATAAGAAATTTCCACTAAAATATTAATAGTGATATTGTGCCTAACATATACAAAATCTATTGCGATTTAGTGTTGCATCCATGTGATCCTATGCAATTCAGTGCTGTGTTGCTGTGCAATGATCACGTGCTAATCTGTCCCAACAGGTTGTATGTATAACGTTCCGTCCTGTCCCCTTCCCCTACGCGTGTTCGATACAAGGGGTATTTTGAAGATACGAAATACCCCTTGTATCGAACACGCGTAGGGGAAGGGGACAGGAACCCAGAGAGGTTCTAAGGCGCATTCTGACCAAGCTTAATTGCAAGGTCGCACGCCCTAAGGTGAGGGGCTATCACCTGGGGGGGAGCACTTGTATGAGCGCACAGCACTTTAGTTTGTGTTCACCATAACACATGAATGGATTGTGGAAGATCTGTGGACTGTTAATTTGATCATTGCACAGCAACACAGCACTGAATTGCATAGAATCACATGGATGCAACACCAAATCGCATGGATGCGTTTTTTTGTATCTTTTAACTTTTTATTGTTTGAACATTGCACTAATACCATATTGCATAGATGCAGTACTGATATGCTTGGATGCAACACTAAATCGCATAGATGTTTGTGTTGAATTATCTATTAATGTTTTAAAATTGCACAAGCTTTGTGGAATATTTGCAATACACAGGCTTATTGGAGCACTTTTACCTATTTATTCATTCATTGAAATTTATCGCACATTAACGTATAGTATAGTAATAATAGTTATTAATAGATTTTGTATATGTTAGGCACAATATCACTTTATTAATATTTTAGTGGAAATTTCTTATTTTTTATTTTGATAAGCGCAGCGTGTGTACAATTTAGAAAATATATAATATTTTGAGGTTTATAGCTAATCTTGAGGCCTAGAACATGTGTGCAATAAACGCAAAAAAGGGTTAAATCGCTTCTGAAGTGATGCAACCTATTTATACCAAACTATTTGCAATGTTAATACCCAATGCGTAGGTGTATAGTCCACCACGTACATATCAGTGTCATTGGCTCTGGCTTCTCTTGCACAATAACAAAAAGCCAATGTCCAGACTTCAGAGATACTGCGGGCTGGTTACTAAAAATCACAGCCAGAAACACTGGAGCAAACACCAAGCAGCTGCAAATTATTTTTTATTTAATCACAGAGATGACAGATGAAAGAAATGTGTTCTTTCCTTAGGGTTTTTTTATGCGATTTAAAAAAACAAAAACAAAGAGCTCTGTATCGGAGCCGAGGGCTCCCACACACATGCGTGGGAGTGACGTCATCGTGGCCCTGGCCATTCTTACAGCCGGAGCCTGGGTGAAGATGGCAGTGTCGGGGAGCCATGACAGTGCTAGGCTGCAGGACTCCGTGTACAGGTAATTCTCTCATAATGTGCTAGTTTGCAGTGCATACTAGTACATTACGAATTAAACCTGCAAGGGGGCCCATTGTTTTTTTATTATTTTGGCGGTTTACTACTGCTTTAACGTGCAGTGCGTTAAGGCAGTCCATTAATAATAAATGGGCTGCCAATGCAGCCCAATATTATATAAATCGTACATGACCCTTGTACGTAGTGTGTTGCACTACAAAAGTGTTATGACAATGCAGCCCACCTCTTGTAATACTAAAATCATTGAACTGTAGATAAATCATAAAATAACAGATAAGAGAAACATTATCTTTAAATAAAATGTATGTCTTTGTTTAATTTCTAAATTGACACTGTGGGGGTATACTGTACCAATTTTTGAACATGCCTTGTGTTCTACAGCAATTTTTTTTTATCTTACCAGAAAAGATCCAGGCAGAGATTGAGACTGTCATTGGCCGAACCCGTAGGCCATGTATGGAGGACCATACCAAAATGCCATATACTGAAGCTGTATTGCATGAGGTCATGCGATTTACTGACTTCTTACCACTTGGAGCCCCTCATTCAGTGACGGAGGACACTGTCTTCAGAGGATATTTTCTGCCCAAGGTACTCACAAACTCCCGACCAACCAAATGTATTGCTGGCTGTTCAGATATAATTTTATCAATCTTCCCACTTACTTTCTGTTCTTTGCAGGGGACCATCGTTTTCGCTGTTCTGCACTCTGTGCTGTATGATGCCTCATTCTTTAAAAGGCCCCAGGAGTTTTATCCTGAACATTTTCTAGACCAGCAAGGATTGTTCAAAAAAAACGAAGCCTTCATTGCATTCTCTACAGGTAAGATGCTGTATAGCACCGTATAAAATGTGTAATGTGTTCTTTATAGTATCAGGAATGAGGGGTCATACACTTGATTCATGTGTAATACAGTGGCGCAGCTTGCAGCACCCACTGCAACACCATGGAGAGGATGTTCACCAGGGCATGAGGAAGTATGGTTTATCAAGAAGAGGCTGATAGGTAGTGGAGGACAGGCAACCTTTGGCCCAGGGGGCAAGTACAACCCAGAGGCCCAAGTGGTTAAAGATTCTGTTATTTTTTTCTATACCGCTTCAATACTGTGCACTTTTACCCCCTTCCCGCCCAGGCAAATTTTCAGCTTTCACCGCTCTCACACTTTAAATGACAATTGCGCCGTCTTGTAACACTGTACCCAAACAAAATTCTTATCATTTTTTGAGACAGATAAAGCCTTCTTTTGTATGTATTTATTCACTACTGGGGTTTTTATTTTTTGCTAAACAAATAAAAAAAACATTTTTGAATAATAAAAATTTTTTTCTTTGTTTCTGTTATAAAATTTGGCAACTAAGAGTTCTCCTCTTCCTGGGTTATTATTATTATTATTATTATTATTATTATACAGGATTTATATAGCGCCAACAGTTTACGCAGCCCTTTACAACATTAGGGAGGACAGTACAAGTACAATACAATTCAATACAGGAGGAATCAGAGGGCCCTGCTCCTTAGAGCTTACAATCTAGGAGGGAGGGTCAAGTTATACAAAAGGGTAATAGCTGTGGGGGATGAGCTAATGGAGGAAATAATGCAGTTAGATGGAGGCAGGATAGGCTTCTCTGAAGAGGAAAGTTTTCAGGGATTGCCTAAATGTGGATAAATTTGGAGACAGTCTGACAGATTGGGGTAGGGAATTCCAGAGGATGGGCGAGGCTCGGGAGAAGTCCTGGAGGCGGATATGGGAGGAGGTGATGAGGGGGCTAGAGAGCAGGAGGTCCTGGAAGGAACGGAGAGGGCTATTAGGTTGGTATTTTGAGACTAGGCTAGTGATGTAGCTGGAGGCAGAGTTGTGGATGGCTTTGTAACTTATTGTTAGTATTTTGAATTTAATTGGTTGGGCGAGTGGCAGCCAATGGAGGGATTGGCAGAGAGGGGTAGCAGACACTGAGTGGTTTGTAAGGTGGATGAGTCTGACAGCAGCATTCATGATGGACTGAAGGGGGGATAGTCTATTTAAAGGTAAGCCAATGAGGAGGGAGTTGCAGTAGTCGAGGCGAGAGATAACCAGTGAGTGAAACAGGAGCTTTGTGGTTTTGTTGGTTAGAAAGGGACGTAGTTTAGAGATGTTGCAGAGGTTGAGGGTCAGGAGGGAGAGGCGCGTGAGGGAGGAAATATTATAAGCTCGGTTTTGGACAAGTTGAGTTTGAGGAAGTGGTGTTACATCCATATAGATATGTCGGTTAGTAAGTTAGTGATGCATGAGGAGACTGATGGAGTGAGTTGAGGGATGGAGAGATAGATTTGTGTGTCGTCAGTGTAGAAATGATATTGAAAGCCGTGAGAGGCTATCAGCTGACCCAGGGAAGAGTGTAGATTGAAAATAAAAGACGTCCAAGAACAGAACCTTGGGGGACCCCGACAGAGAAGGGAAGAAGAGCGGAGGAAGTAGAATTGTAAGTGACACTGAAGGTGCGTTGGGATAGATAGGATGAGAGCCACTGAAGAGCACAGTCACGGAGACCGAGTAAAGTTTTTTGAGGAGGAGGGGGTGGTCAACCGTGTCAAAGGCAGCTGAAAGATCTGAAGTAGGAGTACAGAATAGTGGCCGTTGGTTTTTGCAGTTAGTAGGTCATTTGTGAGTTTTAAAAGAGCAGTTTCTGTGGAGTTTTGAGGGCGAAATCCAGATTGAAGGGGATCAAGAAGGTTGTTTTTAATGAGGTGGTCACTCAGTTGGTTGTAAACCAGGCGTTCAAGGAGTTTAGAGGAAAAGGGGAGCAAGGAGATAGGGCATAGGTTGTTAAGATTGGTAGGGTCCAAGGACGGTTTTTTAAGTATGGGGGTGACCAGTGCATGTTTTAGAGCATTGGGGAAGATGCCAGAGGTGAGGGAGAGATTGAAGATGTAGGTTAGACAGTGTAGGATGGAGTCAGAGGGCGACCGTAGCATATGAGAGGGAATAGGGTCCAGGGGACAGGTGGTTAGGTGGGCGATAGAAAGGAGTTTAGCAACTTCGTCTGTAGTAGCAAACTTGAATAGGGGGAGTGTCAGTTGTACCTGTTGACATGGGGTCTTAGCTGAGGGAGATACCTGTAGAGCGGAGATTTCATCGCGGATTGTATCAATCTTGTTTTTGAAGTGATTAGTGATCTCCTGGGCAGTGAGTGAGTCAGTGGGTGGAGGCGGTGGAGGAGAAAGTAGAGAGTTGAAGGTAGAGAAGAGTTTACGGGGACTAGATGAGAAGGTGTTAATAAGAGCTGTAAAATAGGTTTGCTTGGCAGTGTGGAGGAAAGAATAGTATTTTTGAAGGGCAGATTTGTATTGGTTGAAGTCTTTGAGAGACTTAGTCTTGTGCCACAGACGCTCAAGAGCGCGACTACGTTTTTTCAGAATTTTAGTGTCATCTGTTTGCCAGGGTTGTAAGGCTCGAGGCCTGATTCTGGGTGTAGTGAGGGGAGCGAGCTTGTCCAGGGTGAATGGACAGGGATTTATTTTAGATGGACGTGGCTTGGTTGGGGCAGGACAGGGGAGAGATTTTGTCATAGAGATGGTCAGTAGCAGAATAGAGGAGAGAGGAGTTGAAGTTGCGAAAATTTCTACAGGTAATGGTTTAATCGATTGGAGGGAAAGGTGGTGGAAGACAGGGGGAGGGAGAAACTTATAAGGTGATGGTCGGAGAGAGGAAAAGGACTGTTTGAGAAGTTGCATGGAGTGCATAGGTAGGAGAATACAAGGTCAAGGGTGTTGCCATCAGAGTGAGTAGAAGCCTGTACCCATTGTCTTAGGTCAAATAAAGAGGTTAGCCTAAGAAGTTTAGAAGTAGCAGGAGTGTTTGTATTAGCAGGGATGTTGAAATCACCAAGAAGGATTGTGGGAATTTCTGAAGAGAGGAAGTAGGGTAGCCAGGCAGAAAACTCATCAAGGAAAGTTGATAATGGTCCAGGGGGCCAGTAGATCACAGCAATTCTTAGAGAAGTAGGAGAGAATAGACGTATACAGTGGGCTTCAAATGATGAGAGAGAAAAAGAGGGAGGAGAGTGAATAACCTGGAAGGTGCATTGGGGGGATAGGAGAAATCCCACTCCACCTCCCTTGCGTCCATTAGGCCTAGGGGAGTGAGTCCAGTGAAGGCCACCCTGGGATAGGGAAGTAGGAGAAGGGGTGTCATATTCGTAGAGCCAGGTTTCGGTGAAAGCAAGTAGATTGAAGGAATTAGTGACAAAGAGGTCATGAACAGCAATGAGTTTGTTGCAGACAGAGCGGGCGTTCCAGAGGGCGCAGGAGAGAGGGAGGCTGGTGTTGGGAAGAATAGGATTGGGGACTAAATTGTGTAGATTGCGACTACTGCCAGAGGGTGTAGGATGATGGGTGTGTTGGGCACAGTTAAATAAGGGAGGCCCAGGGTTTGGGGAAATATCTCCAGCGGTTAGGAGAAGCAGAAGAGTAAGGGAGGTAATATGAGAATATGATTTGTATGAGGGGATATGCTTCAGTATCCTGGGGGGTATGTTAGCAAGTGGGCTTAGAGTTCGAAAGAGGTGATGAGTGCAGTAATAGGGGGAGGGGAGAAATGAAGGTGATATGTACAAATTGTGGGGTGGAGCAGAGGGGTGAAGAAAAGAGTTTGAGGAGAGAGGCAGCAATTTTGAAAAGGAGGGGAGGTAAAGAGAGCATGTTTCAGAGAGGAAGGTGAGATATTTTGGAATAGAGGTCATCTGCTGTCTGTTGTAGTTTGCTTTGTGCCAATCGCTGAAGTGCAAGAGCAGAAGTGCCCCTGCTAAGTTCCCTGCCAATGTTCCTGGTTCCTTCCCCCTGACCAGTGCCCCCAATAGCAAGTTGACTGCTATGGGGGCACTTCTGTATGCTCACCCCTGTCCCCCCACTCTCTCCTCACTGGCTGTAATTGACAGCAGTGGGAGCCAATGGCTCCTATGGCTCCTACTGTTGTGTCACAGCTAATGAGGAGAGAGAGTCCCAGGACAGCCGAGTCTCTTAAGCACATTGCTGGATCGAGGGAATTTTAATTAGGGGTAGATGGCGCTACCTTACCAGGGTACCTTGATTTATGATATAATAAACCTCAAAGGAAAAAAGAAAACAGAAAAACTAAAAACAACCCCTTAATCACTCATTAGGTAGTGGGTCTAAGTGTCCAGTGTTACCTAAATGGACTGTGCTACCAAGTTAGTCTCATACCTACATGCAGGTGTACACCGTGTGGCTAATCATCATAAATTAATAAAGTGACAATTTATAAAAATTATGACAATCCAAAAAATAAGTAAAGTAAAGTAAATCTAGAACCCCACGGTTTAAGACCTATATTGATCTCCAATAGTGTCCAAATGTGCTTTTATGCAAAAGGTGAATTAAATAGTCCCAACATTAGGCATATAGTGCAGGACTGCACATTACATTATATAAAACAGGTGAAAAATTAGTGAAAAAATTAGTGAAAAAAAGGTTAAAAAAATAAGGTAAAAAATATATATATTAAATTATATTAGTGTATCAAAGTCCAGTATCAAGAAGTAAAAAACGTCTGTGGTAAGTGACTTTCGTGATAACCAGCTGATCAGATCCAGTGACTTGCGGTGCTCCCCCTCAAAGATCCCCACTCACCAGCTCCCTGCACCCCTGCAGGGGTAATAGGCGTGTAGTAACAACCAGCAATATGA
The DNA here is from genome assembly GCA_037952925.1 of Lithobates clamitans. NCBI lineage: Eukaryota > Metazoa > Chordata > Amphibia > Anura > Ranidae > Lithobates > Lithobates clamitans. The sequence continues at coordinate 5,575,125 of JBBGZY010001104.1, forward strand.
TGTGTATGGGTCCTCAGGGTCCACCGTTCCAGCTGAGAAGTATCCTTCAGTGTAACCAGAGGCTTTCAGCAAGCGATCACCCACACTACAGACACATTCAGTCCTTGACATTGAAGATCTGACAAGTGGATGAGTGAAAAGTTTAAACGATGAGAGAGATCTGCCAGATGCAGCCAAATCCGTGCGGTGTGGAGCCCCCCCGAGTGATCCCATACGATGGGGGTCTGCAGCGTTCAGATGAATGTGCGATCAGGGCGTAGCTGTCTATGCAGCTATGATCGCCCTGATAGCCAATTAACGTACTAGCAAATCTTTGCAGTGGGGCTGGCGTAAGCAAATGAAGATCATGCAAACTTCACTCAGGGAGTGTTCTGATTGGATCCTAGTGCTGCAAGGCAGAAGTGATAACCATTAAGCCCCTGGATTGGATAGACTAGGGAATTGCCAGAAACTTTGTCTTTTTTTTCTTTTCCTATGTGTCCCAATTCGTGTGCCGCTACACCATTCATTTCCTTTGGCATACAAAGGGTATGGGGGTCCGGATACTGCCCCGGGGGACATGTATCAATGCAAAAAACATTTTTAAATGAGTAGTAATTTACTGATGCTTAAAGTGAAATAATAAAAATGAAAAATTTATTTAAATATAGTGCCCAGGGGTCCCCTTAGTCTGCCTGTAAAGTGGGGCGTCTGTATTGTGTATAGAACCCGCTGCAGCAAAAATGACATTTATCAAGAAAAAAAAGACATTTTCTTTATTTTGTAAACAACGTCTTGGGGAGCCAATCTGTATGATGAGGCCACAATTTAGTGCACTCGGGAACAAGATTAGACATTTTTTGGGTAAAGTCTGGTGTCTCTTTCGCAGACTTTGGATAGCAGTAACAGGTGTGAAAAAAATGACTTTGGGTGTTGGTGGTGCCTTCACAAAGGAAAAAGAAAGGCGCCTCTAAGTGCAGTGGTTAAAACATTTATTACAGGCACAAAGCCTTCACACCATAACCTTAGAGGTACTGTTTATGAAAGCAAGAATTGGCCTTGCTGTAAAAAATGTAAATTATATGCCCCTGTCAAACAGTGGCAGAGAAATTGGGCTTTGGGTGTTGGTGGTGCCCTCACACCGTAACCCTATAGAGGTACTCTTGATGAAAGCAAGACTTGGCCTTGCTGTAAAAAATTTAAATTTGATGCACCTGTCAAAGAGGTGCGGAAAATATAGTGTTAATTGTGCCCATGAAACCTATACCAAAAAATGTCTTCCCAATAAAATCAATACCCACAAAGCTAGGCAGCCTATACAGTCTTGCACAGATTCGACATCCCAAAAACACTTAATCGGGGACATCAGCATTAGGGGCTTGATAGCTGCTGCTAATCCAGGAATGATTAATTTTGATAAATGTCAGTCGGTCAACGGAGTCTGTGGACAGACGCACTCTTTTTTATCTGTCACAAAACCTCCAGTAGCACTGAATGCCTGATCAGAAAGCATACTGAATGCAGGGCAGCCCAGCAGCTCAATTGCATACAGGGCAAGTTCTGGCCAGTGGTCTGTTCTCATGACCCAGTAAACCAGTGGATCGTCGACTGGAAAGCTCTCTGTCGGTTTTCACCCCTAGAAATTCTTCCACCATATGATGCAGACATTTCCAAAGGGATGTGGAAGCTGACAGCCCTAGGCACGAAGGACTAACATTTTGAAAGGCATCACTGAGGCGGCCCCCTTCCCATCCCCAGCGTTCCTCCTTTGACCAACAGAAGCCTTAAAACTAGCTTTTTTCATGAGACTGTAAGCTGGCAGAGTATGGAAAGGCATTACATAAACTCCTCTTTAAGGTGTTCTCAAGATATTTCATCATCCTTCTGCTTCAAGGCCTCCAAAACTGCCAGAATCCTCCTCCCTCTCCTTTTGTGTGTTATGTGGCGAGTCAAGAATGGTATCTGCATAAAGTGGCCTTGAGAGGAAAGGAAGTGCTTCTCTTCCTCCTGCTGCTCTGCCTCGAGTGCTTTGTCCATAATACCACTCAGAGTCTGCTCCAGACCACAACAGGGATTGCGTCACTGATGTATGCATTGTCACAGCTCACCATTCTTGTGACCTCCACAAAGGGTGACGGTACAGTGCATGCATCCTTTATCATAGTTATATAGTAGGTGAGGTTGAAAAAAGACATAAGTCCATCAAGTCCAACCTATGTGTGTGATTATATGTCAGTATTACATTGTATATCCCTGTATGTTGCGGTCGTTCAGGTGCTTATCTAATAGTTTTTTGAAACTATCGATGCTCTCCGCTGAGACTACCGCCTGTGCAAGGGAATTCCACATCCTTGCCTCTCTTACAGTAAAGAACCCTCTACGTAGTTTAAGGTTAAACCTCTTTTCTTTTAATTTTAATGAGTGGTCACGTGTCTTGTTAAACTCCCTTCCGTCGAAAAAAGTTTTATCCTTATTGTGGGGTCACCAGTACAGTATTTATAAATTGAAATCATATCCCCTCTCAAGCGTCTCTTCTCCAGAAAGAATAAGTTCCGTGCTCGCAACCTTTCCTCATAACTAATATCGTCCAGACCCTTTATTAGCTTAGTTGCCCTTCTTTGTACTCACCCCATTTCCAGTACATCCTTCCTGAGGACTGGTGCCCAGAACTGGACAGTATACCCTAGGTGCGGCTAGACCAGAGTCTTGTAGAGTGGGAGAATTATCGTTTTATCTCTGGAGTTGATCCCCTTTTTAATGCATGCCAATATTCTGTTTGCTTTGTTAGCAGCAGCTTGGCATTGCATGCCATTGCTGAGCCTATCATCTACTAGGATCCCCAGGTCCTTTTCCATCCTAGATTCCCCCAGAGGTTCTCCCCCCAATGTATAGATTGCATTAATATTTTTACCAACCAAATGCATTATTTTACATTTTTCTACATTAAACCTCATTTGTCATGTAGTTGCCCACCCCATTCATTTGTTCAGATCTTTTTGCAAGTTTTCCACATCCTGTGTAAAAGTTATATTGTCGGCAAATACAGAGATTGAACTGTTTACCCCATCCTCCAGGTCGTTTATGAACAAAATAAATAGGATTGGTCCCAGCACAGAACCCTGGGGGACCCCACTACCCACCATTCTGAGTACTCCCCATTTATCACCACCCTCTGAACTCGCACTTGTAGCCAGTTTTTAATCCATGTACTCACCCTATGGCTCATGTCAACGGACCTAATTTTGTACAGTAAACGTTTATGGGGAACTGTGTCAAATGCTTTTGCAAAATCCGGATACACCACATCTACGGGCCTTCCTTTATGTAGATGGCAACTCACCTCCTCATAGAAGGTTAATGGATTGTTTGGTAAGAACGATTCTTCATGAATCCATACTGATTACTGGTAATGATACCGTTCTCGTTACTAAAATCAGGGATGTATTTTGGGCCCTTTTTAAATATTGGCGTTACATTGGCTTTTCTCCAATCACCTGGTACCATTCCAGTCAGTAGACTGTCAGTAAAGTCATTGCCTGTGGCTTCTACACCCAATGACTCTTACTCAAATACCTGCAGCAGCCAGGTAGCAGCAAATCACCAGAGTTTATAGGTACAGGCCGCTGAAAAGTTAGGTATAGATAATCTTCTTTTCAGGGATGTGCTTAATTGAAAAGTGACCCTGCTGTGATAAAGAACCTACCCTGTATTTAAATGTAGGGTTTTATGGACCTTTCCAACATGCCTAGTTTCTTGCCAGATTCTTAGATGTCACATGGAGAGGCAAGTTGCCTATTAGTATTGCAGGTGAATATCCATATCCTCTGTCTCCCTGGATTCAGGTATATTGGTAAAGTAGATGCAATGATTTGGCACTCTAGACCCAGCATCTGATGTTAGGTCAGGTCAGGAATGCTAATAAACTGAATGACGCACAGTCTAAGCATTAAGGGCAGTCCCCCCCCGCCCCACCCCTTCCTATCACCGTAGGACAGGCTGTACCTGGTCATCCTTCGTGTCAGCCAGAGAAGTGTATTTTTTAGCTAGTTCAAGTTTAGCTGTCTGTTTATTTTATCTATAAGTGAATATTCAGTGAACTTATAAAAGTCCTAATTGCATTGTGAACCCAATAAGGTTGATTTACTAAAGTTATAAAAAGGCCCAGGAAAAATCCAAGGATAGCTCACTTACTGACCAGCCTGCAGACAACCAAATTAACCTGTCTAATGCTACGTACACATGACCGGACTTTCCGGCAGAAAAGGTCCGACAGAATCATTCCATTGGATATTCCGATCATGTGTGGGCTTCATCGGACTTCTTCTTTCGAAAATTCTGACAGACCTAGAAATAGAACATGTTTTAAATCTTTCCGACGGAATCAATTCCTGTCGGGAAAACCGTTCGTCTCTATGCTATTCCGACGGACCAAAAATGACGCAAGGGCAGCTATTGGCTACTGGCTATTGAACTTCCTTTTTCTAGTTACGTCGTACGTCATCGTGTTCTAAACGATCAGACTTTGGTGTGATCATGTGTAGGCAAGTCCATTTCAGCGGAACTCCGTCGGAAAAACTGTCAGAATTTAATCTGACGGAAAAAACGGTCGTGTGTATGTGGCATTAGAGTATGCGTTAAAAGCAAGGGGTTTAGTCTGCACATATTTACAAATACATGCGTAAGCTACAGGCCCCGCCAAGGTACCCTGGTATCTGTAGTCCTACCACTAACATTTAAGTGGAAGCACATGCATTCTGATGGATAGATAGCGGGCAGATGGACTGAATGGAGCCCACCCCTTCTTAAAGGCACACTGAAAACCCAGCACATAGCACAATGGCTGCAAAAGTATCAGTCTGTTTCCTGACCAGTATATCAATGGTACAAAAAGGTAAGCCATTGCCCCCACCTATAACTGTCCATTGCAGCAAGGAGCTTATGTTAGAAAAAGGCCAAGGAAAATTCCAAGCTCACTTACCGACCAGCGTGCGGACAGCCAAATTATTTTGTCTAACAGTATGCGTTAAAACAGGGGTTTAGTCTGCACACATTTGCAAATACATGTGTAAGCTACAGGCCCGTCAAACAAAAAAGTCCCCTATGTGATAAATTTTTGATGACAGGTTCTCATTAATGAGATATCCAGTGTACAAAAGACTCTGGATGTCTCCCCTGTGCTCCACCAAATGTAATGCAGTACAGATCCCTCTGCAGTACATTTTTTCCTGGCCATGGAAACTGACAGGGGGACCCGGAAGTGACCTTTTACATGTCACTTCAGGGTCAGCAACAAGAAAGGGAGGAAAGCAGATTCAGCTCCCTCCCCCCCTACTATGGCACCTACTATGTCTGTCTCGCAAGATGTTCTAGGGGGGAAACGGGGGCAGGGGGAGCAGCCTCCCCCCCCCCCCAGCTGTCAGGTCTGTACAACATAAAAACCTGGCAGCGAAAGGGTTAATGATGTAACAAGCACGTTGCAGAACTTCATTCTCTCAATCGACATTGACTATTTTTAATCCTCTTGCTGCTAGTATTATTAAATAGATAGAAAATTACAGTATATTGTATTTGCTTGTTTAACACTATTTTTTTTTTACATTTCTTCAGTTACTTCCTGGTTTGCAGTCAAACAACAAAGCAAAATTTCCAGCTCACTTACCAGCCAGCCTGCAAAAAACTGAATTGTTCTGTCTAACAATTCATGTTAAAAACAGGGCTTTAGTTTGTACTCATTTGCAAATACACTATATTACCGAATTATGTTTTTATGGACCTTGCTTTGTGCGCTGGTGCGCAGTCATGTTGTATATTTATCCACAAAGTTTTTAAAGGAATATTTTCATATGTCACTTTATTGCACATACATAGGTGTGCACAGCCTGTTGCATTAGGGGGTGCACCTCAAAGCTCCAACACAAGTGTGTGGCATATTTACCAGCCTCTTCCCAGCTCTCCATACAGAAACAATGGGGGGGGGGGGTCAAGGGAACTCACAGGGGGACCTAGGCAGCAGAAGGGACAGGAGGGGTGGCATATATTGGTAACAATCCCCTGTATTTTTCTCCTGTGGCAGATGAATGTTGGCGAGAGGGAGAGGATGAGAAGCCTACTTTCATCTGCTGCAGGAGGAAAATACAGATCGGTTCCCCTAAATTACCCCCCCCCCCCATCCCCTCCTGGTTCTGGGAGTCAGCAAGGAAGGATTGCAGTTTACCTGTCACCTGCCTACGATCACTGGAGAGATTGCGATTGAAAGGTTGCCAAGCCCAGGAATAGGGTGTGCCCAGGCACACTTGGCACACCTCTTGCGCACACCTATGTGAGCATAGCATTTATGTTTAATGCAACATTTATTACTGCTTTACACATTAGCACTTTATTGAATATGTTGGTTTATGCACAAGTCACAATACTTTTGGCAATAAGTTGCAGGGCCAATTCTTTGTACTTCAGTCCTAACGCTATAAAGCCTCTATAGTAGGAGCACATATATAATAATGGATAGATTAACAGCAAATATTCCTGGATTGAGCCTATCCCTCCTTAAAGGTACAGGGACACACTGGACACTCAGCAAGAGCACAATGGCAGTGAAGGTATCCAGTGCTTCCCCTTCACCAATTCACCAACAGTACAAACAAATGGCAACCACTCCAACCTATACCTGGCCTTTTAGCAAAGAGCACATGGAAGGGCGACGCATTTCAAAAAACAACAAAACAAAATTCCCAACTCACTTACCAGCCAGCCGGAATAAACCAAATTGTCCTGTCTTATTCTGCGTACCCATGGTCGGACTTTCCGATGGGAAATGTTCTATGTGAGCTTGTTGTCAGAAAGTCCGACTGTGTGTATGCTCCATCGAACATTTGCTGTCGGAATTTCTGGCCACAAATGTTTGAGAGCAGGTTCTCAAATTCACTTTGTTGTTGGAAATTCTGATTGTGTGTACACAAGCTCATCTCACAAAAGTTCACGCATGCTCGGAATCAAGCAGAAGGAGCTGCACTGGCTATTGAACTTCCTTTTTCTCAGCTCGTCGTACATCTTGAATGTCACCACGTTCTCACGTTTGGATTTTTGGGCTAACATTTGTGTGACCATGTGTATGCAAGAAAAGTTTGAGCCAACGTACTTCGGAAAATAAAACACGGTTTTGTTGGCGGAAAGTCCGATCGTGTGTACGCGGCATAACAGTTCATGTTGCCGGTTTGGCTGGTAAGTGAGCTGGGAATTTTTCTTTGTTGTTTTTTGACATGTGTCACCCTTCCATGTGCTCCTTACTGTAAAGGCCAGTAGTAGGTTGAGGTGGTGCTGGGGGGTGTTTTCAAAGTGATTTCTCAGCAAAATAAAGCATAGAGACATGAATGAATGGGTGAGTTTGCTCTGAATATTAAAAATGAATTAAATGGTGTTTTTGGGTTGTGGTGATCAGATTCAGTGTAGTTCCGCTTTCAGGTCATAGTTTTGTTTTAAAAAAAAAGGTTATACAAGGACAGTAAACACACCTCATGAAAGGTACCACTTTATTTGTCCCCCATTTGGCATTTGAAGCGTTTCGGAGGAAAGAGGGTGGAGTAGATGGAGTCAGAGAGAAGTCATCATCCTGATCTGCACTTTTGTTCCAGGTTAATGATTCTGAAAGTAATATAGACAGAGCATTAACCATTAATGTATATAGGATAGTGCCCCATCTATATCAACAAATGATAAAAATGTAGTTCAAAACCAATGGAAAAGCCCTGAGTGATAAAAAACACAGAGCGTAAAAGGTGATGTCCTCATCATTTACGGTACTAAATGTCCAAGTGCATACACCTGAAATGCGGAGACTTCTCTCCTGTAGTTGTAATGGAGGTGCATATTAAGAATTTTACTGATTTTTAATACATTTTGCTGCTGCACTATGGAAGATGTGTCTATAGTATGTGTTTATTCTGCATACATTTTGGGATCATTATCTAAATGGAAGTAAAAGAAAGGGTAAAGAAGTCAAATTGGTTTATGGATAAGCATTTTTTGACAAACTGAAGTTGGATTTTAATCAATTTTACAGGGTGAGTTCTCTGTGCCTGCAACGGAGTGTGATGTGATGTTATAGCCATATACATTAAGGAGAACAAGACTTGTGAAAAAAGAATTGCATGCAGAGCATATACGTTAACATTTTTGTAAATGTCTTCATGGCTCGGACAAATCAGAGGCAGAAGAGTCATCCGTCTTGGGTGGAGAATGAGCAGATGGGCCTGAACTTCTCATGCGTCTGCATCATCCTGACTGTTTCATGCAGTATAGAGGTCTCAGCTGTCAAATTGCCCAGTCAATATGGAAATGAAAGCTGCTGTTGTAGTCTTAAAAAGATTTTAGAGTCTTATTTTTTTTTTTTTTTGTTAAAAATAACAAACATGTTATACTTACCTGCTCTGTGCAGTGGATTTGCACAGGTCAGCCCCGATCCTCCTCTTCTCGGGTCCCTCTTTGGTGCTCCTGTTGAGTGCCCCCACAGCAAGCAGCTTGCTATGGGGGCACCCGAGTCGAGCCACAGCTCCCTGTGTCCATTCAGACACAAAGCCATGGCCTGACCCCACCCCCTTTCTCTCTTCATTGGCTGACTGACTTTGATTGACACCAGCGAGAATCAATGGTGCCACACTGCTGTCTCAGCCAATGAGGAGGAGAGTCCTGGGCAGCCAAGACAATCCTACAACATTGCTGGATATAGATGGGGCTAATGTAAGTATTAGGGGGGCTGAGGGGGGCTGCTGCACACAGAAGGCTTTTTATCTTAATGCATAGAATGCATTAAGTTAAAAAACCTTCTGCCTTTACAATCATTTTATAGATTTAAAACAACATTACAGCTTACTATTAAACCTTGGTTAACCTCCATCCCCTTCTTCTCTAAACTTTTTCTTCATATTTTTTTTTTTTTCTTTTTTTACCATTAGTATGCAAAACCTTTGCTCGGCATTACCTTATTTCAGGTATATATACTAAGTATCGGGACTGCCTTTACACACACATGAACTTTAATGGCATCCCAGTCTTAGTCGTAGGATACAATATTGAGCTGGCCCTCACTTTGCAGCTATAACAGCTTCAACTCTTCTGGGAAGGCTGTCCACAAGGTTTAGGAGTGTGTCTATGGGAATGTTTGATCATTCTTCCAGAAGAGCATTTGTGAGATCAGGCACTGATGAAGGCCTAGCTCGCAGTCTCCTCTCAGGTCCGGGGGGGGGGGGGGCTATCCTATCTGGGGAAAAAATGGGGTGGAAACTGGAAAAGCTTGGCATGAACAGCCGCCCAATCCAGATCCTATACAAGCAACACCCATCCCGACTCGACTTTGTTCAGGGAGCTGGATGGAAAGTCCCTGTCCCACTGCAGGAACACATCACTGTATACTGTATGTTGCTGAGGCTACATACAATGTATTGTTTATACACTGCGGAACTAGTGACGGAAAACCAGCTTGGCCCAAAAGTCACAGTAAACATAGTTAGGCTTTAATATATTTCAGTTAGAAGATTCCATATCAGACTAGCATTTTCAAAAGGAGGACAACTAAGGCAAAAATACATTATGCGTTTCTAAGGTAATTTTAAAATAAGGCAGGTCTGAACTGATTGTATGAGGCAAAAAGATTACTTTTAATCTCTTACTGTCTTTGTCATCCTTGTTTAGGAAAGAGGGCTTGTCCTGGAGAAGGCTTAGCACGTATGGAGCTTTTCCTCTACCTCACGTCCATCCTTCAGAAATTTGACATCCGCTCTGATAAATCCCCTGATGAGATCGATCTCTCGCCAGAATACAGTGGACTTGGAAAAAGGGCCCCCAGATTTGAGATGGCATTGGTCCCCTATTAGATTCCCTTATAGCATCCATTTCACCAAACATGATGACTTTAGAGAACCTCAAATCGATTTGACATGAGTTTGTTTTTTAATAATTTGCAATATTTTAATTCACTTTTTTTGTATTAAATCACATTTTGTGTATAGATCTGTCTGCATGTTAAGATGTCGCTAGATGATGTTTCCTCCCTTGCAAGTGAGATGCACTGCTCTCCAGCTCTTTGCAAACAAACTGCCTCCAACAACAACCAAATATTTCACATTTTGTCTCATCGGTCTATAGCACCTGCTGTTAATTTTTCTGCAGCCCATTGCCACTGCCTATGTTTTCCTGCATTGCCTTGTTTCCATGTCCTAAATCCATGCCCTGATCTCAACATCAATGAGTCTGTCTGAGATTACATGAAGAGACAGAAGGATTTGACGCAGCCTACATCCAAAGAAGATCTGTGGTTAATGCTCCAAGATATTTGAAACCAACTACCTGCTGAATTCCTTCAAAATCTGTGTGCAAGTCTACCTAGAAGAATTGATGCTGTCTTAAAGGCAAAGGGTTGTCACCCCGAATACTGATTTGATTTGTCTTTTTCTTTTGTTCATTTAATTGTTAATTGATAAAAATTATCTATTCACACTTCACACTATTTCTGAAAGCATTCTTCATTTACAGCATTTTTTCACACCTGTCTAAGACATGTTTGCACATTATTGTACAGTATCTCACAAAAGTGAGTACACCCCTCACATTTTTGTAAATATTTTATTATATATTTTCATGTGACAACACTGCAGAAATGACACTTTGCTACAATGTAAAGTAGTGAGTGTACAGCTTATATAACAGTGTAAATTTGGCATTCATGTCTAAACCACTGGCAACAAAAGTGAGTACACCGCTAAGTGAAAATGTCCAAACTGGGCCCAATTAGCCATTTTCCCTCCCCGTTGTCATGTGACTCGTTAGTGTTACAAGGTCTCAGGTGTGAATGGGGAGCAGGTGTGTTAAATTTTGTGTTATCGCTCTCACTCTCTCATACTGGTCACTGGAAGTTCAACATAGTTACATAGTCAGGTTGAAAAAAGACACAAGTCCATCTAGTTCAACCATAAAAAATAAAATAAAAAAATAAATAAAAAATATTATACAATCCCCTATACCCACAGTTGATCCAGAGGAAGGCGAAAAAAACCCTAGAAAAGCAGGATCCAATTTGCTACAGCAAGGGAAAAAAATTCCTTCCTGATCCCAGAGAAGCAATCGGATTTTCCCTGGATCAACTTTACCTATAAATGTTAGTACCCAGTTATATTATGTACATTTAGGAAATAATCCAGGCCTTCCTCAAAGCAATCTATTGAGCTGACCAGAACCACCTCTGGAGGGAGTCTATTCCACATTTTCACAGCTCTTACTGTGAAGAAACCTTTCCGTATTTGGAGATGAAATCTCTTTTCCTCTAGACGTAAAGAGTGCCCCCTTGTTCTCAGTGTTGACCGTAAAGTGAATAACTCAACACCAAGTTCACTATATGGACCCCTTATATATTTATACATGGTGATCATATCCCCCTTAATCCCCTCTTCTCGAGAGTGAATACATTCAGTTCCTCTAATCTTTCCTCATAGCTGAGCTCCTCCATGCCTCTTATCAGTTTTGTTGCCCTTCTCTGCACTTTCTCCAGTTCCCGATATCCTTTTTGAGAACTGGTGCCCAAAACTGAACTGAATATTCCAGATAAGGTCTTACTAATTTGTACAGGGGCAAAATTATATCTCTCTCTCTGGAGTCCATACCTCTCTTAATACAAGAAAGGACTTGTAGAAACCACAGCTTGGCACTGCATGCTATTATTGAGCTTATGATCTACCAAAACCCCCAGATCTTTTTCCACCATCGATTCCCCCAGTTGTACTCCCCCTAGTATGTATGATGCATGCATAATCTTAGCCCCCAAGTGCATGACTTTACATTTATCAACATTAAACCTCATCTGCCACATAGTCGCCCAATTAGACAATGCATTGAGGTCGGTTTGTAAATTGGAGACATCCTGTAAGGATATTATTCCACTGCATAGCTTAGTGTCACCTGCAAAGACAGAAATGTTACTTTTAATCCCAGACCCAATATCATTTATAAAGATATTAAGGAGCAGCCAAGACTCTCTTTTAAGGAGCGCTTGTGGAAGCCTCCTGTATATTTTTGTATGACAGGCCATTATGAGTATCTCGTAATGCCTTTTGGCCTTTGTAACGCCCCGGCAGTTTTCCAGGAATTTATTAACGATGTCCTCCGAGATTTGTTGCAGTTATGTGTGGTGGTTTATCTCGACGATATCCTCATATTTTCCAAGTCCCCGGAGAGCCACCACACAGATGTCTGTTCTGTGCTTCAGAAACTAAGAGAGAACAATCTCTATTGTAAATTGGAGAAGTGTGAATTCCATCATGAAAGGTAAATTCCTGGGTTATGTAATTTCCACTGCTGGTTTTTCGATGGACCCAGAGAAACTTTCAGCAGTCCTAGAGTGGCTCCGACCTGTAGGTTTATGTCCTTTGCAGCATTTCTTGGCTTTGCCAACTATTATCAAAGTTTATTCTTAACTTCTTGTCTCTGGTCAAGCACCTGACTGATATGACCAGAAAGGACGGTAACCCACAGTGTTGGCCTCCGGAGTCCATTAAGGCCTTTGATAATCTCAAGGCTGCCTTTGTTTCTGCTCCTGTGTTGGCACATCCTGATCCTACGTTACCTTTTATCCTTGAGGTTGATGCTTCTGAGACTGGAGTTGGTGCCCTTCTGTCTCAAAGTCCTACATCTGAGAGCACTATGCTTCCTTGTGGCTACTTTTTCAAGAAATTGTCACCTGCGGAGTGCAATTATGAGATTGGTGACAGAGAGCTGTTAGCGATCATTTTAGCCCTGAAAGAATGAAGACATCTCTTTGAAGGTACCACTGTGCCGGTTCTCATTCTTACTAACCATAAGAATCTCACATTCTTGTCTGAGGCTAAATGCCTCTCTCCCAGAAGGGCGCGATGGGCTCTTTTCTTGTCTAGTTTCAATTACATTGTCTCATTCTTACCCGGTACTAAGAATGTAAGGGCTGACGCTTTGTCACAACAATTTTCCTCCACTTCCAAGAGTCGGTTCCAGTTTCTGTGATTCCTTCTGATCATATTCTGGCTATGGTTCGCACCAGTCTCACTTCTCCTTTGGGTGACAAAATTCTTGCTGCTCAGGTTCATGCTCCTCCTGAGAAATCTTGTAACTGCTGCTTTGTTCCAGAGAGTCTCCGTACTGCAATGCTCCAAACTTACCATTCTCCCAAAGCTGCTGGCCACCCTGGGAAGATTCAACTCTTTTGGGCCACTTCCCAACAATTCTGGTGGCCTAGTCTACGTGCTGATGTAACCGCCTTCGTAGCTGCCTGTTCCATGTGTGCTCAGAGTAAGACTCCACGACACCTTCCAATGGGCCTCTTACAACCCATACCCAATGGAGAGAGGCCTTGGACCCACCTGTCTATGAATTTCATTGTGGAGTTACCCAACTCCCAGGGCAACACTGTTATCCTTATGGTGGTTGACTGGTTCTCGAAAATCTCATTGTATTCTACTTAAGAAGTTTCCCACTTCTAAGGAAATGGCTTCCATTTTTGCTCGGGAGATCTTTTGCTTACATGGGCTACCCAAGGTGATTGTCTCGGACAGGAGTAGTCAGTTTGTGTCTTAGTTCTGGCAAGCCTTTTGTGCACAGTTGGGAATTCGGCTTGCTTTCTCCTCTACGAATCACCTACAGTCTAATGGGGCCGCAGAACGAGCCAATAAGTCCTTGCAGCAATTCCTATGTTGCTATATTTCTGACCATCATAACAACTTGTCAGACCTCTTACCATGGACGGAGTTTGCTCACAATAGTGCCTTGAATTCTGCTTCCCGATAGTCACTGTTTATGGCGAACTATGGTTTCCAACCTTCCATGTTGCCTGACTCATTTGTTTTCCGCAGAGTATTCCTGCTTTAGAGGAGCATCTCCGTGGTCTTCGTTCCAATTGAGTACAAGTCCATGACTATGGTAAAGCAGATGCAAACTGCATATTACCTAAAATACCATTACTTACTGCATACCTCTTAAATAATCAGACGACACCCATTTTGGAGTAATTTGGCATCAACGGCCATTTTATTAACATAACAACATAACCTTTATTTAACCATACTCTCCCATATATATATATATATATATATATATTAATTATGTTGAGGATCATTGGAGGCCCAGACCAAATTTTCTTTGTGTCCACACAAGGCCCCCAGTCGCAGCTCGCACACTCAAAGACAAAACCACTCTGCACCTTACAACGCTGACACCCATCTCCCAATGACAGTTAAACCTTGGTTAACTGGCATCACCCGAGGATCCCATACCATGATGGTTCCCCACATATGCCATCTTGTACTTACTTTTTAATGCCTCCAAAGATCCCCAACCGCCACAGACCACTGGTGTGACACCTTACACCTGAGGATGCCCCAAACAACGCAATGCTCTCTGAATGCCATCCTGCAGTCCCAAGCACCACATATCTATGCCCACCGCATTAAGATGAACGCCATCCCCTCTGAGATACCAGCTAGTCTCCACCTCCAACTCCCGGTGACGTACCACTAAACCTCCATTCCGGACAATAAATCTGCCCACCTCCTTGTTCACTTTTATTCGGGTCTTGTTGATTTTTTCTACCGACCTGGCCCATCGCCAAGACGTGCGGCCAACTATATCAGACCACACGACCACGGTTTGTGGAAATTCTGTGCAAATTCCCAGAAAGTCAAACTTGATGTCCCTGATCAAGTGCCTCATGGACCTAACCCCCAAGTCATTACCCCTAACATGTAAAAGAAGAACATCAGGGGCATGATCCAAACGGGCATATTTATGAATTTCCGGCAACAACCTGCTCCACAGCGTGCCCGGCACTCCAATCCACCGGACCATAGCTGTGTCCCTGGGAATACCTAACTGACAGCCGTTCGGCCGTACATCAGCCCGCTTTGCCCCCCAAAAGACGAAAGAGTGTCCCATGATCCGCACAAGACCAGCCGCATCAAAGAAAAAATGCAGCACATAGCACAAATAACTCCAATAACCAACATAAAGGCATAACACATTACACTCATTCTTTACACCAAACAGGGATGAACATAAAGCCTAAACCTGTCCGATTCCCACCGCCCTATGCGCTTGATTACCGCTGTGTCCAATCCCCATCTGGCTGCCTCAGTAGCAGCCCCAATGCGGAAGGAGTAACCAGATGGATCATAGCCCGCCGCCACCAAACACTTATGAAAAACAGAACGAAATTGAAATACTGACAATATGAACCCCCACTTGATGGTCGGACAACCAAGAAGTCCTGAACAGCTGCCACTGGACAAACCACCTCCCCCGGGATTCCGTACACATGTATGTACTTACCTTTTCCCCACCGGTCCGTTTTTGACCGGCGGAGGAATATGGCCACCGAAAAACTGCTACAATGCACATCAGATACCTGGATATCCCCCGTAGCATTCCTAGCTGGATTGACCAGTTCCCTCAACCTGAAGGCCCCATAAAACGTCAATGGGAACGCCGCCTTAAATAACCTGGCCTCGTAACTGGAAGTACACACCGTACTCACCTGTAACATCAACTCTCACAATATGGCAAAAGTGACTGGGCGCCTGCTGCCACGTCTCTTATTGCCGGTCCTGTAACCCTTCAAGGCCTGCCTGACCATGAATTCTTTTGTAACATCCCTGCTCCCTGTCAACTTAAACCAAGAGGCAAACCCCGCCATCTTACGGTTAATTAACGATACTGACGTTCCTTGTTCAAAATTCAAACCAATAAATTATAACAATACAGTTGTACTAAAAATGATCAAAATATCTGTGTATGAAAGGGTGCCTATAGCATTGTTGTGACACTCAAAAAAACAAAAAGTAGTGAAACATATATCAATAAATACTCATGTGACAATACAACAAAGTCGCACAAATCACCGTGATATATAGAGCAAATATTCAAAATCAAATGTGCAAAAAAAATGTATTTTAATAATACTTCTCCAGGTCTCAGTGAGTATCAAATCTTCAATAAAATACAAATGAAGTAAAAAAGAAGAAAATGGGGGTCAGATTACTGTAAATGGATAATCTTAAAAATCATCAAATGCCAAATGGACGCACAAGGATAGATAAATGCTAGTATAAACAGCACATGATCAAGATAATATATGTCACAAACATAAATAATATCACGCGGAAATGATATAGTCCATATTAGTGTACAAAGTGCGGGTTCATAAAGATGAAACTGTTGTAGTGTTGGTGTTCCAAAGCTCTTATGCTTCTCGGGAAGCGCTAGGAGTGAGCTAACATTCAGGTAAATGCTTTCACATCGATAGCTTCAGAAGGTAAGAAAAGATCCAATGCGACTTGCCACAGCTGTTGGGGACAAGGACTCCCGTGTTGCTCCGCTTCCGGTGTAAACCAGCTCCTTTGCCCCACTGAAACCGAGCCAAAGCATCAGCCATTGCGTTAGTCATTCCTGGTAATGTGCACTGCATACATAAAAATATTTAATTGCAAACAACGCAACACCAGATGACGCTACAATCGCACCACTGGCGCCGAGGAGGGTCATGTGATTGATGACCTGAACTACCCTAATGTTATCATAATGAAGCCTTATCTTCCTGTCCCAGAAGATGGACCCCCAAATCTGCACTGCCACAATCACCGGAAACAGTTCCAGCAATACCAGGTTCTTAAGGAACCCCGCCCCTCGCCAAGACTCATGCCACTTCTCCGCACACCACCGCCCCCCAACATAAGCCCCAAAACTGGTCGACCCGGCCGCATTGGTATAAAAATCAAGATCAAAGTTGTAGTAGTAGTCCAGGAAGACCTGCCTGACTAGCAGGTTCTCCCAGTGGTCTCGCGTCATGTCAGAGTAATGAAATGCTTGGGAGAAGAAGCGCCCGCAGTCACAGCCGACAAGCGGTGGCAAAATACCCACCCCATGGGCATGATTTTGCACGCAAAATTCAACTTCCCTAACAGGGACTGCAGCTGCCTAAGTTGAATTTTACTGTTTTCCACCACTAAGCCGATCTCCGCCTGTAGCCCATGTAACTTGTCCTCTGGTAATCGACACCCCATAGCCAGTGAATCAATTATTATACCCAAAAAACTGATCTCAACCACCGGGCCAACTGTTTTATCTGGCGTCAGCGGTATACCAAAACGTTCCGCAATGTGCTGCAGCGTAGCTAGCAAAATCCCGCACGATCTGGAAGCAGGAGGGCCCACACATAAAAAATCATCCAAATAATGGATGATAGAGTTTATGCCTGACACATCCCTAACCACCCATTCTACAAATGAACTGAAGGTCTCAGACAGAAAGCATGGAATTGAACAGCCCATAGTTAAACACCGATCGACGTAAAACATGTCCAGCCACTGACACCCCAACAGGTAAAAACTGTCCGGATAAACTGGCAGCAACCGGAATGCAGCCGCCATGTCCGTTCTTGCCATAAGGGCACCCTGACCATTGCGCCGGACCCAACACACTGCAGCATCAAATGAAGTATATGATACCGAGCATGCCTCCCGATCAATGGCATCATTAACAGAGCCCTCTTTAGGAAAGGACAAGTGTTGGATCAAACAAAATTTACCCGGCTCCTTTTTGGGTACTACACCCAATGGAGAAACCTCTAAGTTTGCCAGCGGAGGAGTTGAAATGGGGCCACTCATGTGGCCCAATGGCACCCCCTTTTCCAACTTCTCCGCTACTACCGAAGGTTGTTGCAGTGCTGACCGTAAATTTCTAGACGGGGGGTGCACTGTAATGAACATGGAATGCGAAAACCTTTCCTGAAACCTGATTCTAAAAGTCGGGCAGCCGCCCGGTCTGGATATCTACTTAGAAAAGGAAGCATCCTTTCCACTCTCAGCAGAGTCATCCCTCTTTCCTGAAGCATCCCCAGAACATCCCTTTCCCTGATTAAAACACTGTGGCAAGGTGTGACTACCCCCGCAGCCGGAACATTCATGTTTGAAACGGCAACCGTTTCCAAACCTACACACCCCTTCATTAAACTGCCAACACACCCCTTTACGTTTTGGGGCCGGCTGTCCTGTTGTTTCTGAACCACCGACCCTGTTGGGAAAAAACTTTGTGGGTGCCCGCGCCGAGGATATAAGCTTGATCCATAAGCTGATGTCCTTATGGTCCCAGCATAAGGATTGGCGTATAGCTTTTCTCTGATAAAATTGTTTATCATATCTGAGCCACGCCTGCCCCCCATACACCCATTGCGCTTCCCCAATGGCATCCAAGTAGCAAAAAAGCATCGAGCAGCACTCGGGTTATTTTTCACCAATCACACTTGCCAGAATCGCAAATGCCTGAAGCCAGTTCACAAAGGAGCGAGGAATAAGGCCATAACGCCGCTTTTCCTCATCCCCTTTTTGGACTCGTCCGGTTTCA
This sequence comes from Lithobates clamitans, assembly GCA_037952925.1. Lineage (NCBI taxonomy): Eukaryota > Metazoa > Chordata > Amphibia > Anura > Ranidae > Lithobates > Lithobates clamitans. The sequence goes on from JBBGZY010001104.1 coordinate 5,593,509, forward strand.
CCCTGTCCAGATTAAACTTCTCCAGTGGCAATAAGGAAAAAATCTCCACATACTCATCCTTCCATATTTTTTCCCTTACTTCGGGCTTGAGATGTGCTCCTAAAGGGCCCTCAAAACAAACCTACACCTCACATTTGGCAGCATCTGCTAAACGCAGTGTCCACCACCTTAGTCGCTTCTTTACCCACAGATTTGTCAGCAACGGTAGCCCTCGTCGCCCCCTCCCCCCCGTTGTAACCACACCACTGACAGCCCCCGGGCCTGTAACCTCTGCGGACAACGAGCCCGACCCTAACTGACCGGGGACTCACCCAGACACTGGGGAAGGAGTACTGCTACTTACCTCAAGGCGCTGGACCAGCGATTTTAAACCCTTTAAAAATTGCTGCAAATCAGATCCCACTCCTGATGCAGCAGCCACGTGGGCCACTGCATGAGGTGAAGGTGAATTAGGCAATATCGGCAGGGGGATGCTCCCCACTACCCCCCACCCCTGAGCTTAAAAGCCCACCCAACACTGCCTGTAAGGATGAAAAAGCATTAGTAATGGACTCACCAGGATGCACAAGAAGAGGACCCACAGCCACACTACCAGCATCCACTCTCACCGCCCAAACTGGCACTTCATCCTCCGAGCTGGACAGCTCACCCTCAGACCGGAGGAAGGCCGCATCTGTCTGACTTACAACGGAAGGGATGCTTAGCGAAGAAGCCCCGGCACTGGGTCCAGAGGTGCTGGTCCCAGCCCCCGGGCCGTGCCTCGCTCCCGCGTCAGCAATGCCATCAGAACCTCTCATAGACCACTTTTGCAGAGTTGCTGTAGCCTGGGAAGGGGGCGCCCGCCTGGCCCTGCCTCCTGACCTAAGTGTCCGACCATCATGGTGGGTGGGTGTGGGGCTGCTGGATGCTCTGCCCGACTGGCTGGCGCTGGAGGAATGACCTCACCCTCAACAGGCCGCCCCTCTGGAAGGTGCCTCACCAGGGCAGACGGCCGCATGATCCTGCCTCCCACGACATGCTGGCAGGACCAGGGGGGGGATACAGAACGACAGTCCCCGCCATAAAAGCTCCACCTTCGCTGGGGATTGCTCCCAGCGCAAGCACCGGCCGCCCGTGTGGTCAGCGGAGCAGGATTAACCCAGTGGCTTACTCATTAGACCTTCCTTCTAATATGCGTATCTCTAATGTATTTAATGTCTCCTTATTAAAACCTTTGGTCTGCAGCCACTTTACGACCTCGGGGGCCTCGTGCTCACCCTGTACAGGTTGAGAACCATGAGGAGTATGAAGTGCATTCCATTGTTGACTCCCGTAGGTTCCGTGGGCGCATATAGTACCTGGTGCATTGGAAAGGGTACGGTCCGGAAGAACGCTCTTGGGTCTCATCCTCGGACGTATGCCCCTGTCCTCATCCGTGATTTCCATAGACGTTTTCCCCTCAAGCCTGGTGGTCCTCCAAGGGGGTGGGGTCATTGAGGAGGGGGTAGTGTCAGGGCTGGGCTCAGCCCTTCCTTCTCTGAGCTGGCCGCTCAGCTGTCAGCTAATTGCCAGCTCCTATCTCTCCACAGTGACTGCCTACTTAAGCCGTCCAGCCCAGATGATCTCTGCCTTCGCCTTGGTCACATCTCTAGAGACGCTCTCCTGTGTTCCTGTTAAAGACTTGCTTGTCTGACATCCCTTCTGGCTCCAGATCCTGCTTGCTGTTCTACTACGCTCATCTCTGGCTCCCTGACGATTTGCCTTGTCTGACTATCCGTTATGGTTCCTGAACTCTGGCTATGTTTTGACTATGTTTACTCTGTTTACCTTTTTTATTATTATTAAACAAATGAGATTTAACTGTACTTCTGTCTCAGTCTGAGAAAATATTATATTGTTTTTGATTCAAATGCAGCAAAGTGAACAAACAAAAGAAAAATCTTCAACAAATGATTACAATGACTCTTTAAATCACCATTGTCTTAACAAAAACAGCATTATTTTGAAATGGTACACTAATAACACACACAGTCTTTGATTTCAGCAATATGTGTAGTTAGAATTCGACTGGAGTTCAATGTAAAATTGGATTCGAATTTCAGTCCGAATTTCCAAAATTCGGACGAATTTCAGTACATTATTCGGAACATTCAGTAAAATTAATTTATATTGTAATTTAGGTATTCGGATACATCCGAATCTCAGAATAATCCAAAATTTGTCTGAATGTTAATTCTGAACAAAACTAACAGCACACGCCTAGCATTGAGTTTTTTCTTTCAAGTTTAGATGCAGCCAGGTAGATGATGTGCAGTCCCTGCTGCGTATTTTGTCATCTTACTAGAGTCTATATTTACTCTACACTCTGGGGTGATGCCAACCTTCACCCCCAGTCAAAAGCACCTGCTCTAGTGGTGATTCAAACCCTGTGACTTGGAGGAATTTTTTCACAGTGGGAAATAGTTGTGGCCTTGGTGCTCCGTAGTTGCTGCTTTCAAAGAAGTGGAGCTGCAGATTTTATCCAACATTGTGCTGATCATCTGGCCATGCAGGAGGCTGCATGGCCAGATGAGATTACCATAGTGAGCAAATTCATTGTTTTTATGTTGGTGTTTCAGGGAGGGGGTTCAGGTGAGATGGTTCTTTCCTTGCAGCCCTTTCATCCACTCCTCAGCAGCAACAGGGTAATTAGGAGATACTTAGCTACCACTAAGTGATAAATGGGATAACTTACATGTATTCCTAACTCTTTTGTGCCCCATCTAAAAGGACCTGAATTCAAGTGGGCCTCTATTTAGGAGTACTTTCGTCCCAGGTATCCAACCTATTTCTTCTTGAAAATGAATGTAAGCCCATTCTTGAATCCAAATCACAGGAGTGCAGAAATAAGTGAACTCCTGTGACCCAGTTGAGACGTATGACCAAAAAAGCTTTGGCCATACTTCTTTTTTAAGGTATTCCTTTACAGTAAAGAGTTTTAAACTCTTTATTGTAAACGTATTTGAAGGACTGGCAAGGTAGAATACCTTAAAAGAGAAGTATAGCCAAAGCTTTTTGGTGATACGTCTGGTCTGGGTCACAGGAGTTTACTTATTTCTGCATTCCTGTGACTTGGATTCATCCAACAGAGGGCTAAAGCCCACTGTTGGCTGACGTAACAGAGCCGGTCAAGGATCTGCAGGGATTCCATCAAGTATTTTGGAAAGCAGGCATTCCTAACCTTCCAAATCAGTCACATTGCACAAGGTTAGAAATATGCATGCAAAACGAACATATCTTCGTTTTACAATATAAGTAAATTTATTTCCCCAGAAAAAAGGATGTCATTGCTTCACAGGTTATCTCCTGTGTTACCATTATTTACACAGAGTTCAGTTTTTTCCATTATGAAAGCACCAGGCAAAGATACAAACCTCCATTTAGTTCTTATATTCTGTATTAAAGTATTCTGAATATTCATAGAACAATCACTTTCTGCAGTTTTCGGTTATTCTTATTTGTATCTACGCCTTGTAAACATGATGAGAGTATCGGACGAATGATAGTTCTTTTTGTTTGCATGGCGGTCTAAAATAGATCACTGAACTTACGAAAATTCTCGTAAGACAGAATACAACTTCCCGCAATGATGTAATGTATTGTATTGTGCCGATTAAGCAAAAATAGTTAGTTCTAGTATGGTACGAGAAAAAATGTCATGCTTGTACCCTCGGATAATTTCATATGAACTGTTGTGATTGGCTCTCGAAAGCTGCGTGCTAATGTTCAGATTATCAGATGATCGCTCCGAAACCAGTATTATTACCAGTACTTTGTGTGTACTAGGCATAAGTCCCACCTTTCCCTGCACATGAGCTGAAATTTCAAATCAGGCATGTCCTTGAAATGTTGGCACTGACAGATGAATTGTAAAGAAGGGCAGAGCAGGGATGGTTGGCACAAATCCATTCTGCATGGTTGGATATATTTTGCTTGTCTAAGGGCTGATTTACTAAAGCCAAATAGACTGTTCACTTTGTCGGGGAAGTTGCACTTTCTTAATTACATTTCCCCAGAGCTTAGTAAATGAGGTGAAGCCCTGCTGGCTACCATCATCCAATCATGTGCTATTTTTGATTTGCGTTGCATGTTATTTGGTATTCTTTGCAAAGTGAGATTTCCCCATAATCACTAAGCTCTGGGGAAAATTCCTTTGCAAAGTGGAACTTCTCTTACAAAGTTAACAGTCTATATGCCTTTAGTAAATCAACCCCCAAGCTTGGATGGGCTGAATGTTAAAGCTGGAACTGGGCAAACAGTGCAATACACATGTTGTGTGTATACTAACTGCTTTACCTGCTGCATGATTTATAATTCTCTTCGGTCAGACTTGTTATTTAGACACCCCTGCCAGTCTGCACAGCCAAGACTGTAATCTATATACAGACAACAATTCAGTTACAGTGACCTTATTGCTATACTAAAATACCTAGGATAAGATATCTCTGTAAAAGAGGATAGTACGTATCTAACTTTGCTGCTGCCTGTTCCACCAAACATGGTTCTGTTCCCTGAAATCCATATGGGAACAAACACAACATTTCCAGGAGTGTCAATCTCCTGGGTTCTAGCTGCTCCCACTGGTTTCTCCTGCTGACCTCTATGTCATTATTGAGTTCTGTAGTGACATGGAGGTCAGCAGGAGGAACCTATGAGCGCTACGAGGAACCCAGGAGATTGTCACTAATTGAAATGTAGGTTTTCCTGTAGACTTCGGGGGACCATTTTCTACTGAACAAAGCTTCGTTTGGTGGTACAGGTGACAGGTAAGTTATGTCTTAGGGAGATTAGTATAGTGGCAGGATCACTTTAAGCAATGCAGTTTGTTTTAGGACCTGCCCAAGCCTGTTATTGCACATTGAAGTATCATAAGGACAATTATAAGGTCATCTGCTTTTCCCTCCTATGCAAAATAATAAAGCCCTAAGTGTTATCCCTCCCTCTCCCAGTCAAAGGAGGATGATATGAGGTTCAAGTAGGTATGTTACTGTATGTGAAATACATTTCTATTTTTTAATTACAGTTTAGCAGTGCCCCCAGATTTTGGGGTTCCTGGAAACATATTTATTGCGTGTTCATGAGAGTGGCTATATATTTGTGTTGTCAAATGAAAGCTTAACTTTAAATAGTAACTGTCAACACCGCCCATCAATATATTAAATAGCTACATATACTTCAGGTATAGAGGCTCCCCTTATCCCTGCCCAGGTATGACCAGTGTTTTGAGCTGAAATCCAACTATAAGGGCGTTTGTACAGCACATGGACATACTGAGTAAAATAAGGATGAATCACATGGGGTGAACAACATCCCTTGCAGTGGCGTCGGGGGAGGGGGGTCTGACTGAGGCTACAGCCCATAATAGGCACCCAAAAAGCCCAGAGTCTCTGTATAAACAATTACAATTATTAGCGCCAAGTCCCATGGCCTGGGGTTGGCTGGGAACTCTGAGTTATTGGCCGCCTGCCCTGGGGCGGCTTTCGGGCTGATTCTGGGCAGGTGCATGCCAGGCTGCCTCAGAAGTGAAAGGGGGGCGAGCACCGCCAGTTTACAAAGAGCTGGGGATCTCCATCCCCTGCTTACCTGGTGTGGCCAAGTGACATACGAAGTCCCGCCTCCTGGACCGGCTCCTATGATGTACATCACACTGGTCCAATGCCTGGACTGTGGCCGCTGGCAGCTCTCCTAATGGGCACCGCTGTCTGATCAGGCTGCATGGGCACAGGAAAGGCTGAGCTGATGGGATGGGCACTGATCAGACTGCATTGATGCTTGATGATGAGGCTGCATTGATGGGCACTGATGAGGCTGCACTGATGGGCACTGGTGAGGCTGCATTGATGTGCACTGGTGAGGCTGCATTGATTGGCACTGGTGAGGCTGAGCTGATGGGCACTGATCAAGCTGCATTTATGGGCACAGGTAAGGCTGCATTGATGGCTGGGCAATGGTAAGGCTGCACTGGTGGCTGGGCACTGATGAGGCTGCATTGATGGGCACTGATGAGGCTGCATTAATGGGCACTGCTGAGGCTGCATTTATGGGCACTGATCAGGCTGCATTGATGGGCACTGATCAGGCTGCACTGATGGGCACTGGTGAGGCTGCATTGATGGGCAATGATCAGGCTGCAGTGATGGGCACTTGTGATGCTGCATTGATGGGCACTGATCAGGCTTCATTGATGGGCACTGATGAGGCTGCACTGATGGGCACTGGTGAGGTTTCATTGATGGGCACTGGTTAGGCTGCATTGATGGGCACTGGTGAGGCTGCATTGATGCGCATTGCCAATGCCCCAGCGCTGATCTTCACGCCCCCTTCTGATGTTGGAAGGGGGCATTGTGGGATCCAATCACAGGCTTCTCATACAGAAGCCTGTGATTGGAGCAAATTGCTGGCTCAGAGCGCATGCGGGCGCTCTAAACTCGCAAGGGGAGGGAGGGTTTTTTCAATATAAAATGTGGGAGGGGTTATAAAATGTACCTTCGGCCTGAAGCCCCTGGTCTTTTTCCCACCTAGCAACACCCTTGATTGTGATAGCTTGGGCAGTGACAGGTACTCTTTGTTGAGAGATCAGGGGGCTATAGGAATCCTGATCCCTCCTGTGCCCAAGATTGTTTTGATCAGAGGCTTGCCTGACCAGTAACAGCAGGTTAAATAAGAACCAACAACGGAAGTAAAGAAATCCTTATCGCTTCTGGAATCATCGTCAAAAAGATGGGGGTGAAATGGTAGTTCCTCCTCCTCTGTGGACAGCTGACCAGCTGACCCAACTGCTTCTGGAATAGGAGAGCTCGGTAATAGCTTTGGCCCTGTAAAAGTGATTTGGTGGTTGTAGACCCACTCAGATTACTTTTACGAAAGCTGATCAACGGATACAAATTTTGACACAAATTTTGACACCAGGATCATGGCTGCAGCTGCATCGTGGTATACCAACTTGTTGTCCATATACCTACATTGGATGGCAAGTGGTTAAATATGGCCATGTGCAAGAGTCGGAACACCACAGGGACATTCAAGAGCCTCTATACAGTGCACAGTTACTTTGATTTCTATCAGAACTCCAGGACAGCTTTTTTTTCTTTCCTTTTTTTGGGGAGAGAGTGGGGAACCACAATATATTAAAATTATGTTCACATTTTTTGTTTAGTTTACTTAAAATATCAGTTTAGCAATGAATTACTCAATTAGGTCACCCAATGGCTCTCCAGAGTACAGGTCACAATGTGATGATAATAAATCTGTAGTAGATCATTAACTCTGGCTCACCTCTGGCTGGCCCCAGGTATATTGGGAAAGCAGGCATTCCTAACCTTCCAAATATATTACATTACAAAAGGTTAGAAACATGCATGAAAAACAAATATATATATATACCTTTCAAAAACATAGGTAAATATGTTTCCTCTGGAAAAAAGGATGTCATTACATCGCTGTTACCGTGATTTACACTGAGATAAAAAAATCCAGGCAAAGGTACAAACCTCCTTTTAGTTCTTATATTCTTATTTTTTTTATCTGCAATTATCAGTCATTTTTGTTTGTAGCTAATGCCCACAAGCCCCTCTACAATCAGGCAGGCCCTGGCAATGTTGGCAGTGGCACTTGTTTTCATTCAAATGCTGCCTTATGCATTGACATACCACCTTAGACCCAGTCTGTCTGGACAGTATGGTCACCTGTTCACTTGGTACCATTCATAGGCAGCTTAACTATTCTATAAGACACAGAAGCAATATCCTACACAATTCTGCTTCAGATGATTGCAGTACAGTGGATGTTTTTTCAGTCCATTGAAATGTAAGAAGACAATGACTTCGTAATACCTGTCTCTGCAAAGAACTGACCAAGGGAACATGGAAGAAACAAGGAGGGTGTAGTTAGGACTGAACTGGCTACCACTACTCAGGTCAAGAGGACAGAGGGGGATACCAAATCAAATAAATAAACACGTTGTAATGGCCTTAAGCCACCATTAGATGTCAGAACATGTTGCACATATAGTTAAAGTGATTGTAAAGTCTTGGTTTTTTTTAGTTAAAAATAACAAACACGCTATACTTACCTGCCCTGTGTAGTGGTTTTGCACAGAGCAGCCCTGATCCTCCTCTTCTCGAGTTCCACTTCAGCACTCTGGCCCCTCCCTCCTGTTGAGTGCCCCCACAGCAAGCAGCTTGCTATGGGGGCACCTGAGCCATGTCACAGCTTTCTGTGTCAATTTAGACATGGAGCAGTGGCCCGGCCCCACCTTATTGGCCAACTGACTTTGATTGACAGCAGCAGGAGCCAAAGGCACCGTGCTGCCATCTCAGCAAATGAGAAGGGGAATCCCAGGCAGCCGCGACACTCCTCCAACTTAGCTGGATCTGGATGGGGCTCAGGTAAGTATTCGGGGGGCTGCTGCACACAGAAAGTTTTTTATCTTAAAGCATAGAATGCATTGAGAAAAAAAAATTCTGCCTTTACAACCACCTTAATAAACGCCACAGTGCGGAAATGGGTTGGGTGAAATTAGGCTATTTTAATAAATGGTAGCTGAAATGAAATAGAGGACATTCATCACTCTTCGAGAATAGGAGTGTAACGGACAGGACAATCATACAGTATGTGGCACTCTTTTTTAAAGGGTGGGAGGTTATGACAAATGGCCCTCCCCCAACAGAATATTGCATTAAACCTGTAAGTAAATAAGCAGAGGGAATTACCTTCCTGGCAAACCAACCAGTAATCTAATCAAAGTAATTGGGAGCAGAGGAACTACTGCAACCGGCATATAACATTACCATATATAAATATTAATAAATGTACCTCCAGGTGTATGTTGCAGCAAAGTCCAGTGTTGTAGAGGCTCCTAAAGTTGGAGACCTGAAGACAAGATCATCAGTGATGGGGAGATCCTCCAATCGTTGTCCAACCAGCCTAGGAAGCAGCTTCTCACCAGCAGGAACTGTGTTGTGGCACTGGAACTCAGGATCTACTCTGCCTCTTAATCCCCTTCTAGGAGTTACTAATCTGTCATGCAACCGGACCTCTAACTACTAGAAGTGGCTGTCGGATGCCTAACCTATCTCTAGCCTATGCTGGTTATTGAGCCCTAAGCTAAAACTAGCTAAAGAATCCCAGACCAGGAGGAACAGGATTACCTAAAATAACAGGAGCTCTGCTATTGCAATAAAGAGGTTCACCTTTGAATATACTGGAAGGTGACCACTACGTACAAACAGTAGCACAGACCTAGCTATCTGGCACCATGAGATAATAACTATCTAGCACCCTCTACATAGGTAGGTACTAGAAAAAAAGGAGGAGAGGAGAGGTGGAGATGAATGGGATGTGTTAAGGAGCCCTGACCAATCCCCAACCTGGATTGGCAGGGCCTCGGGGCAGGCCTCCTTAAATACATAGAGTCAGCCCAGCTGGGAAAGAGTTGTCGGGTGGAAGAACTGAGGATGGAGAACTAGGGTGTCGGGGCCTTTGAGGGAGCCCCCCCAGTCTGTGGGGGGGGTGACCTTGGGCCTGTGGCTCAGGTGCAGGATGGGGCCCTCCAGGAAATTGTGGAGGCCCTGAACAGGAGGCACAGGAGGAGCAAGAGAGGACAGCAGGAGCTAGAATGCTGGGCAAGTCTTCAGGAGGGAACCACCGGTTGCAGCCAGGAGGGCTGGTGAGTGACATGTGCAGTCAGGAGGACTGGAGAGGCATACCAGGGAGGACTGAGAGAAAACAGAGATGGGTGCAGAGCCAGTAGGGAGGATTGCAATGTCATGGGCAGTGAAGTCAAGTAAGCTGCAGCCAGAAGGGCTGGCAGGGCCTGAAGAGGACTGACTGGGGGCAGTAGTCCACCTATAGGACAGCTAGCACAAAAGACTTTCTGTTTTCTGCTACACCATAGGGGCCCGCGGTCCCTGCCTGCAAACGGCAAGTTACCTGGGCTTGGCTAAATTAGTGTCGGTGTACATAGTTGTCCCGATTGATTGATATACAATCACCTAATTGATTGATATATAACCTACTAACTGACTGATATACAATTTGCTGGGCATCTTATAATCCCCTTACCCCATCCAAGTTAAATTCCTCAGTCACTCTCTGCCTGAAAACCAATCAGCTTCCAGGTTTCATTGTCAAAGCTTAAGGTGATTGTAAAGTTTTGTTTAAAAAAAACTGCTCTGTGCAGTTAGCTTTGCACAGAGCAGCCCAGATCCTCCTCTTCTCGGATCCCTCTTTGCTGTTCTTGGGCCCCTCCCTCCTATGGAGTGCCCCCAGCTTTAGCAGCTTCCTATGGGGGCACCCGAGCCGAGTCACAGCTCTGTGTTTTCATTCACAGAGCTCTGACCTGACCCCGCCCCCTCTCTCCCCTGATTGGCTGACTGACTTTGATTGACAGCCCCAGGTGTCAATGGCACCGCTGTTGTTTCTCAGCCAATCGGGAGGAGTGGGCAAGAAGGGTGTAAAAGTGCCCAGTAGGCAAGTGGTTAATGAGACATCAGGGGTCGAAAAGACCCCTGATGTCTCACGTGACCTCCAATGAAAGTAATATAGTGCAGCTCACACAATTTCTTCCCTAGCCATACTGGCTGGGGAAATTGACACAGGTATTCCGAAGTGGTGTGCACTGGTCTCACTTCCCTCTACCTGGTGGCACCTGCCATGCTTATCCTGGGTCTACCGATGGGTACACAGAGCCCAGGAGCCCCACGGAGCCCAAACAAGCCTTGTTTGTTAATGGCTGCTCTATAGTATTTCTTTAGCTCCTGTGTCCAGAAAACACATAAAAGGTCATAAAGTACATGAGGGGAGGGGCTAGCAAGGAACATACATTTTACATTAATAATTATGCTACCAAAACTAGTGTGTACTGTAAATTGCCTCCAGCATTGCTCCTGTTTCTTCTTACTGGAGGTTGCCATTTTTGCTGAAACCCAAAGCCCATGAACAGCAGTAAATCATAAAGTAGAACTAAACTCAAAAACTGTTACATTCCTGGATTGCCTGGCTTTCTAACTGTCACATTTGCTTGTGTCCTCAACCAAACTGCCAAACCATCAAATGTCTGGTGTCATAACTGATCACATGTGCAACACCATGGCAGTTGCAGATCAAACAGAAGCAGATTCCTTGGCTGTAAAGGATAAGAAGGTTTAATTCTGCTTTAGCCAGTCTGCTGTCAGCAGATCGGCTTCTACAAATTTGGCAGTGCCTTAAAATGCCTTAAAACGGAGAGCAACTGAGCGTGTGCAGAGCAGGGTGAGACCGTGTATTACTGGATTTTAACCTCTAGAGATCCGCGCTATAGCCGAATGACGGCTACAGCGCGGACCTGCTTTGCCAGGACGACGTCCATTGACGTCGTTCTGTGCACGAGCAGCCTGCGCGCCCCCTGCAGGACGTGCGTGGCGCGCTCTTTGATCAGCGAGTCTATGAGACTCGCCTAATCACAGATCGTAGTGAGGGGTCGATCCCGACCCCTTACCACATGATCAGCTGTCAGCCAATAACAGCTGATCATGTGACATCAACAGAGCCGGTAATTGGCTGACAGCGCGAGGAGGAAAAAAAAGACGTTCACCGGCGGCCGTGAGAGGGACAAGCGCCACCAGATCATCAGTGCCCACCTGTGCCCTCTGCCAGTGCCACCTAGCAACAGGCAGCAGTGCCACCTAACAGTGCCCACCAGCGCCACCCATCAGTGCCTACAGTGCCACCCATCAGTGCCCACAGTGCCACTCATCAGTGCCCACAGTGCCACCTCTCAGTTCCCACAATCAGTGCCTCAACAACAGTGCTCCACATCAGTGCCACCTATCAGTGCCAATCAGTGTCACCTACCAGTGCCCATCAGTGCCGCCCATCAGTGCCCATCAGTGCCACCCATCAGTGCTGCCCATCAGTGGTACCTATCAGTGTCCATCAGTGCCACCCATCCATGCCACCCATCCATGCCACCCATCAGTGCCACCGATCAGGGCCCATCAGTGGCCATCAGTGCCGCCTTATCTGTGCCCATCAGTGCCGCCCCTTGTGTCCCCATCAGTGCCGCCTTATCTGTGCCTATCAGCGCCACCTTAACTGTGCCTATCAGTGTCGCCTTAATTGTGCCTATCAGTGCTGCTGTAATTGTGCCTATCAGTGCCCACCAGTGCTGCCTCATTAGCGCATATCAATGAAGGAGAAAAATTACCTGTTTGCAAAATTTTATAACAAACTATGAAACATGATTTTTTTTTTTTTTTCAAAATTTTCCATTTTTTTGTTTGTTTAGCAAAAAATAAAAATCCCAGCTGTGATTAAATACCACCAAAAGAAAGCTCTATTTGTGGGAAAAAAATTATAAAAATTTCATTTGGGTACAGTGTTGTATGACCGCGCAATTGACTGAAAATTGGTCTGGGCAGGAGGGGGGTTTAAGTGCCCGGTAAGCAAGTGATTAAACAGTATAGACCTTCATTTTTATTGTTTTACATAGATATACCTGCAAAAGGGGCCAGCCTGAAATGATCTAGCAGGACTTAATTTTCTAACCAAAGTTCCACTTTATTATGGTTTTGCCTGCAATTTTTAGGGTTGGAGACAGGGACTCTTTAAGTACACTGGCAGTGTTTTCTGGAAAACATTACCAAATCTGTTGATGATGTTGCTTCTTGCCTGAAGTTGTCTATTGAGTGAACAGGAATACACCTCTCTTATCTACCTTTATGGTCTATGGTATTCAAATACACAAAAAAAAAAGAAAAAACAGATATAGCTGAATAGCAATGTGAGCTCACTATTTCAAAATAAGAACATTTTCTGCTAATTTAGTCACAGGAAGTATTTTTGGCCAGCGGTGTTCCTGGCATGACCCACAGGTCACAATTTGGGTTCATAGCTCTTGCTGCAAAGCATAAAAAGGGAATCCTTGTCCATAGCAGACACACAGACCTACAGACAAGCAACATGTGGTTCTCCAGTGCCATTCTGGTCCTTGTCCTGGCGTGCCTGATATGCATAGCATGGCTGAAAGGGAGAACCAAAAATACAGCACTTCTGCCACCTGGACCTACCCCGCTACCACTGATAGGTAACATTCTTCAAATCAGACCAAATAAGTTTCTGGTAACATTGCAGAAGGTAAGTAAGACTTGAATTTCATACCAATACTTGTAAATCGGGGTGCTATGATAGAGCAGGGAAGGGTTAGATGCCCTGTTTTATGATGGTCTGTCTTCTCTCTCTCTCTCTCTCTCTCTCTCTCTCTCTCTCTCTCTCTCTCTCTCTCTCTCTCTCTCTCTCTCTCTCTCTCTCTCTCTCTCTCTCTCTCTCTCTCTTTTCCTGGTGACCATTGTCAAGAAAGACAGAAAGTAGAAAGAAAATACAAAATGTTGAGTTGTCACCTGTACAGGAATATTTAGTTGTACCTAGTGATGATCCAGCCAGTAAGTCTGTTATTTTTCAACAGACCAAGCTGTCCAGTAAAAGTGGCAGTTTGAGGGTTGGGACAAACCATTTACCACTCATAATAGGTGCTTACAATGGTCAGCTTTTATTTGTTTATGTAAAACATTTTATCTTAAAAGGAAAAAAAAAACTGTTGATGTAAACTGCTTAAAAAGTGTTAGCTTAAGCTTTAATTTGTTAGTCCATCTAAATCTGCTAGTCCATCTAACACTAGCCTCTCCCTAGACTGACAATGCTTCTGTACGAAGGTGTCTCCATTGCTCCTCCATCCAAAGTAGAAACACACTAAGGCATGAAGTATAATACTGGCCTGATCAATAGGTGAAAAGAAATTAAAAAATACATACAAAAGAAAAATACATTGTTTTTGGGTTTGATATTGATGATATTGATGTTTGATATTGATGAGCAGCTAAACACTTAGCCCCTGTGGATTTTTTTTTTATTTGGTCATGTTATCCAGCTCCCCTGTTTTAGCCAGCAGCAGCTGCCGAGGAGAGGGAGGGACCAGTTGTTGTCAAACACTATATCCTCTCCCCTGCAACTGCCATTGGCTGAATCATGGGATCACCTGACCAGACTGGAGCAGGCTAAAAATAGGAAAGTATATACATATTTATGTAAACAAGTTGGTCAGCATAGGGGGGGTATGTTTTTAAGGCTAGTTAGGTTTAAGCTGGAATTCTACTTTAAAGCTGAACTGTGGGCAAATATAAAAATCAAATTGTCCCTTAAAAACAATTTGATGTCTGTTATTTCTCTTGCGTGTCTAACTTTCTCTTATCTCATAAATGCCTCTTTCTCTCATCTATCTATTGTCTATTGTTTCTCTTATCTCTGTTGTCTCTCATCTTTCTTGTATTTCCCTCATCTCTCTCTTTGTATCTCTCTTTGTATCTCTTTTTTATCCCTTTGTCATCTCTCTCATCTCTCTCTTGTCTCTCTCTCACCTCTCTCTTGTCTCTCTCTCATCTTTCTTGTATTTCCCTCATCTCTCTCTTTGTATCTCTTTTTTATCCCTCTGTCATCTCTCTCTTGTCTCTCTCTCATCTTTTTCTCTCGTCTCTCTCTCTTGTCTATCTCTCATCTCTCTCTTCTCTATCTCTCATCTCTCTCTTCTCTATCTCTCATCTCTATCTTGTCCTTAATATCTCTCTCTTGTCTCTCATCTCTCTCTCTCTCATCTCTCTCTTGTCTATCTCTCTCTCGTCTCTCTCTTCTCTTTCTCTCTCTCATCTCTCTCTCATCTCTCTCTCTCTCATCTCTCTCTTGTCTATCTCTCTCTCGTCTCTCTCTTGTCTATCTCTCTCTCATCTCTCTCTCTCGTCTCTCTCTCTCTCATCTCTCTCTCATCTCTCTCTTGTCTCTCTCTCATCTCTCTCTCTTGTCTCTCTCTCATCTCTCTCTTGTCTCTCTCTCATCTCTCTCTTGTCTCTCTCTCATCTCTCAATTGTCTCTCTCTCTCATCTCTCTCTCTTGTCTCTTTCTCATCTCTCTCTTGTCTCTCTCTCTTGTCTCTCTCTCATCTCTCACTTGTCTCTCTCTCATCTCTCTCTCTTGTCTCTCTCTCATCTCTCTCTTGTCTATCTCTCATCTCTCTCTTGTCTATCTCTCATCTCTCTCTCTCATCTCTCTCTTGTCTATCTCTCATCTCTCTCTTGTCTATCTCTCATCTCTATCTTATCTCTCTCTCATCTCTCTCTCTCATCTCTCTCTTGTCTATCTCTCATCTCTCTCTCTCTCATCTCTCTCTTGTCTATCTCTCATCTCTCTCTCATCTCTCTCTCTTGGCTCTCTCTCATCTCTCTCGTGTCTCTCTCATCTCTCTCGTGTCTCTCTCATCTCTCTCGTATCTCTCACGTGTTACTCTAATCTCTATCATCTTTCTTGTGTCTCTCTCATCTCTCTCGTGTCTCTCATCTGCTGTCTCTGTCTCTCTCTCTAATCACTCTTGTATCTCTCTCATCACTCTTGTATCTCTTTCGTGTGTGTCTCTCATCTCTCTCATGTCACTCTCATGTCTCTCGTGTTTCTCTCATCTCTCATGTTTCTCCCATCTCTACTAGGGATGAGCCGAACACCCCCCGGTTCGGTTCGCACCAGAACCCGCGAACGGACCGCAAGTTCGCACGAACGTTAGAACCCCATTGACGTCTATGGGACTCGAACGTTCGAAATCAAAAGTGCTCATTTTAAAGGCTAATTTGCATGGTATTGTCCTAAAAAGGGTTTGGGGACCCGGGTCCTACCCCAGGGGACATGTATCAATGCAAAAAAAACTTTTAAAAACGGCCGTTTTTTCGGGAGCAGTGATTTTAATGATGCTTAAAGTAAAAAAAAAAAAGTGAAATATTCCTTTAAATATCGTACCTGGGGGGTGTCTATAGTATGCCTGTAAAGTGACGCGTGTTTCCCATGTTTAGAACAGTCCCTGCACCAAATGTCATTTTTAAAGGAAAAAATCTCATTTAAAACTGCTTGCGGGTTTAATGTCATGTCGGGTCATGGCAATATGGATGAAAATCAGTGAGACAAACGGCATGGGTACCCCCCAGTCCATTACCAGGCCCTTTGGGTCTTGTATGGATATTAAGGGGAACCCCGCACCCAAATTAAAATAAGGAAAGGTCCCTATATACTCTGAACAGCAGTATACAGGCGGTGCAAACAAGACAGGGACTGTAGGTTTGTTGTTAAGTAGAATCTGTTTGTAATTTTGAACATTTTTAATGTGTTTAGCTCCAGCCAAAAAATCTTTTCTAAGCTTTTTGGAAAACATAGGGAAGGGTTATCACCCCTGTGACATTTGTTTTGCGTCTTTCCTCCTCTTCAGAAGATTTCACCTCACTTTTTTGTCCCAATGAAAAATGTTTTTTGAAAATTTGGGTTTTTTTGTGGAACAAGGATTGGAAAGCATCAGTGGAAAGGAAAAATTGTTTTCCCATATTAACTCTTACAGGAGAGAATTTCCCTTCCTTAGGGGTAGATTTCATCTCACTTCCTGTTGTCTCCTTCCGTTTGCAAGTAGGAGTCGTTTGTAAGTTAGATGTTTGAAAGTAGGGTCCTACCCTATATACTCAGCAGAAATTTGGGCCTTAGGTGTTGCTGTGGCCAAAACACTGTAAGCCCTCACAGGGCCCTGCTGTGAAATATTAGATCAAGAATTGTAATTACATGCCCCTGTTGAACAGGAGCTGAAAAATTAGGCCTTAGGCACTGGTGCTGGTGCCACAACACTGCAACCCCTCACAGACACTCTAGTTGGAACGCAGGAACGAGCCCTGCTGCAAAGTATTGCATCAAAAATTGTAATTACACGCCCCTGTTAGACAGGGGCAGAAAAATTGGGTCTTAGGCACTGGTGCTGGTGCCACAACACTGCAACCCCTCACAGACACTCTAGTTGAAACGCAGGAACAAGCCCTGCTGCAAAGTATTGCATCAAAAATTGTAATTACACGCCCCTGTTAGACAGGGGCTGAAAAATTGGGTCTTAGGCACTGGTGCTGGTGCCACAACACTGCAACCCCTCACAGACACTCTAGTTGAAACGCAGGAACAAGCCCTGCTGCAAAGTATTGCATCAAAAATTGTAATTACACGCCCCTGTTAGACAGGGGCAGAAAAATTGGGTCTTAGGCACTGGTGCTGGTGCCACAACACTGCAACCCCTCACAGACACTCTAGTTGGAATGCAGGAACAAGCCCTGCTGCAAAGTATTGCATCAAAAATTGTAATTACACGCCCCTGTTAGACAGGGGCAGAAAAATTGGGTCTTAGGCACTGGTGCTGGTGCCACAACACTGCAACCCCTCACAGACACTCTAGTTGGAATGCAGGAACAAGCCCTGCTGCAAAGTATTGCATCAAAAATTGTAATTACACGCCCCTGTTAGACAGGGGCTGAAAAATTGGGTCTTAGGCACTGGTGCTGGTGCCACAACACTGCAACCCCTCACAGACACTCTAGTTGGAATGCAGGAACGAGCCCTGCTGCAAAGTATTACATCAAAAATTGTAATTACACGCCCCTGTTAAACAGGGGCTGAAAAATTGTGCCTTAGGCACTGGTGGTGGCGCCCAGAACCAAAAATGTTCTTACAAGCTATCAGCGTGATGATTGAGGAGGAAGAGGATAATTACTCAGGGATAGTCACTCAGCATCAGCATAGGCAGTCTTTGAAGGGATCTGAGATTTCAAAAAAAATTATTCGGTTACATCTGCATCAGGTGCTTGGTAGCTGGTGGTGATCCAAGACTGATTCATTTTTATGAAGGTCAGCCGATCGACCGAGTCGGTGGACAGACGCACCCTGTGATCGGTTACCACGCCTCCAGCAGCACTGAATGTGCGTTCCGAAAGAACGCTGGATGCAGGACAGGCCAGTAGCTCAATTGCATACTGTGCAAGCTCTGGCCAGTGATCCATCCTCAAGACCCAGTAACCCAGAGGATTTTCGGTGGGAAAGGTGTCCAAGTCTGATCTTGCCCCTAGGTATTCCTGCACCATGTAAAACAGACGCTGGCGATGGTTGCTGGAACCGATCATACCTTGGGGCTGCGGACCAAAAAATTGTCTGAACGCATCGGTCAGACGGCCACCTTCTCCACCGCTCCTTCTTTGACTGACCGAAGCCTCAGCAACACGTTGTCCAGAAACAGGAGTTTGTAACCTCCCAGTCTCTGGGAACGCGTTGCACAGACCTTTCTGCAAGGCCTCCCGAAGATGTTTCATCCTCTGCTCCCTCTGCGATGGCAAGATAAGGTCCGCAACCTTACCCTTGTAACGTGGATCAAGGAGGGTTGCCAGCCAGTATTGGTCCTTCTTCTTGATACCACGAATACGAGGATCCTTACGCAGGCTTTGCAGGATCAGGGAGGCCATGCAGCGTAGGTTTGCTGAGGCATTCGGTCCGGAGTCCTCTGGGTCACTAAGGACAACAACGTCCGCAGCCACCTCCTCCCAGCCACGTACAAGTCCATGTGTTCCTTGGGACTGATCCCTTAAAGACTGCTGATGCTGAGTGCCAGGCTCCACCTCCATACTGACACAATCTTCCTCCTCCTCCTCCTCCTCCTCCTCCTCGTCCTCTTCCTGTGTGATCGGCGGGCACGCAGGAACACTGTCTGGATAAAGGGGGCCTTGAGAGCTAAGGAAGTCCTCCTCTTCCTGCCTCTGTTCTGCCTCAAGTGCCCTGTCCATTATCCCACGCAGCGTGTGCTCCAACAGGTGGACAAGGGGGACAGTGTCACTGATGCATGCACTGTCAGTGCTCACCATCCTCGTGGCCTCCTCGAATGGTGACAGGACAGTGCATGCATCCCTGATCATGGCCCACTGGCGTGGGGAAAAAAAACCAAGGTCCCCTGACCCTGTCCTGGTGCCATAGTCGCACAGGTACTCATTGATGGCCCTCTGCTGCGTGTGCAGCCGCTGCAGCATGGCCAACGTCGAGTTCCACCTGGTGGGCATGTCACAGATTAGGCGGTTCTTGGGCAGGTTAAACTCCTTTTGGAGGTCCGTCAGCCGAGCACTGGCATTATATGACCGGCGGAAATGCACAGAGACTTTCCTGGCCTGCCTCAGGACATCCTGTAAGCCCGGGTACCTGCCCAAGAACCGCTGCACCACCAAGTTAAGGACGTGAGCCAAACAGGGCACATGGGTCAGTTGTCCCTGTCGGAGGGCAGAGAGGAGGTTGGTGCCATTGTCGCAAACCACCATTCCTGCCTTAAGTTGGCGTGGCGTCAACCACCTCTGAACCTGCCCCTGCAGAGCTGACAGAACCTCTGCCCCAGTGTGGCTCCTGTCCCCCAAGCACACCAGCTCAAGCACCGCATGGCATCTTTTGGCCTGCGTACTTGCGTAGCCCCTTGAACGCCTACGGAGCACCGCTGGTTCCGAGGAAGAGGCCATGGAGGAAGAAGAAGAGGAGGGGGTGGAGGAGAGAGGTGTGTCACAATCAGCATTTTGGAGGCGTGGTGGCGGAACAACCTCCAACACTACTGCACCTTGTCCTGCATCCTTCCCAGCTGCCAGCAGAGTCACCCAATGCGCCGTGAAACTTAAGTAACGTCCCTGTCCATGCCTGCTGGACCATGAGTCAGCGGTAATATGCACCTTACCGCTGACCGCCCTGTCCAGCGAGGCATGGACATTGCCTTCCACATGCCGGTAGAGAGCCGGAATCGCCTTCCGTGAGAAAAAGTGGCGTTTGGGTACCTGCCACTGAGGAACCGCACATTCCACAAACTCACGGAAGGGGGCAGAGTCTACCAACTGAAAAGGCAGCAGTTGAAGTGCTAGCAATTTTGCCAAGCTAGCATTCAACCGCTGGGCATGTGGATGGCTGGGAGCAAACTTCTTTCGGCGGTGCAGCAGCTGGGGCAGGGAAATTTGCCTGGTACAATCTGACGTCGGTGTACCCAAAGCAGATTGCCCATAAGTACTTGGCTGTGACACACCTAATTCTACACCTTCATTCCTCTCACTGCAGGTCGCAGAGAGGACTGAAGGTCTAGTGGGGTTGGAAATCTCAGCTGATGAGGAGCAAGGAGAGATCGTCTTTGTTCTTTGGTGTGGGTCTTTTAGATACGCTTGCCAACGAACTGCATGGCAGGTCAACATATGTCTGGTCAAGCATGTGGTACCCAAGCGGGAGATGTTTTGGCCACGCGAGATACGCTTGAGACATATATTGCAAATAGCAGCGGTGCGATCTGATGCACTCGTCTCAAAAAAGGCCCACACCAAAGAACTTTTTGAATAACGCGCAGAGACTGCAGCGCCCTGCACATGTGGAGCTTTGGGGTGTGATGCAGTCAATGTGCTGCCCTTAGGCTGGCCCCTGGAGGGCATCCTGCCTAGTTGGTGATGTGCCACCTCCTCCTCCTCCTCCTCCTCCTCCTCTCTCCTATCAGGCACCCACGTTGAGTCAGTGACCTCATCATCCCCTCCCTCCTCATCACTGGAGCAAACCTGGCAGTATGCTGCAGCAGGGGGAGCATGACTGCCAGATTGCTGTCCTTCTTGGGCACCCCCTCTGTCCGTGCTCATGTTACTGCCTTCATTGAGCTCAGTATCATCATCAGAGCCTTCCAAACGCTGGGCATCCTCCTGGAGCATGTACCCAACACTGTGGTCAAACAGTTCGAGGGAATCCTCAGGAGGACATGGTGGGGCTAGGGAAGGAGTCACTGATGACATTGAGCTGAGGGAAGAGGCCGCTGCTTTGCCAGACAAAGCACCCTGGGCATGGGTGAGAGAGGATGAGGAGGATGAGGACGGCTTGGTCATCCACTCGACCAAGTCTTCCGCATGTTGCGGCTCAACACGGCCAGCTGCCGAAAAAAAGGCCAAGCGTGTCCCATGGCCACGTGCTGATGAGGATGCACCGTCTCCACGACCAGCACTAGACACAGAGCCTGCTTGCCCTCTCTTATTGGCTTGTGACTGTCTGCCTCTCCTTCTTGGCCTTCCAGACATACTAATGGCCTGTAGCTGCACTAAGCTGGGATAGAACACCTGTAATTTTCTTCAGGTAGCTTTATATACTGTAACCAGACAAGCCTGCCTGTCAGTAGGAAGATAACAGGAACGGATCTAGCTGAACACTGTGAGCAGGACGCACTGCACTGAATGTAAATAGCAGGAACGGATCTAGCTAAACACTGTGAGCAGGACGCACTGCACTGAATGTAAATAGCAGGAACGGATCTAGCTGAACACTGTGAGCAGGACACACTGTACTAAATGTAAATAGTCTAGCTGCCTGACCGTGGTACTAATAGGATCAAAAAGAACACCTGTAATTTTCTTCAGGTAGCTTTATATACTGTAACCAGACAAGCCTGCCTGTCAGTAGGAAGATAACAGGAACGGATCTAGCTGAACACTGTGAGCAGGACGTACTGCACTAAATGTATATAGCAGGAACGGATCTAGCTGAACACTGTGAGCAGGACGCACTGCACTGAATGTAAATAGCAGGAACGGATCTAGCTGAACACTGTGAGCAGGACGCACTGCACTGAATGTAAATAGCAGGAACGGATCTAGCTAAACACTGTGAGCAGGACGCACTGCACTGAATGTAAATAGCAGGAACGGATCTAGCTGAACACTGTGAGCAGGACGCACTGCACTGAATGTAAATAACAGGAACTGATCTAGCTGAACACTGTGAGCAGGACACACTGTACTAAATGTAAATAGTCTAGCTGCCTGACCGTGGTACTAATAGGATCAAAAAGAACACCTGTAATTTTCTTCAGGTAGCTTTATATACTGTAACCAGACAAGCCTGCCTGTCAGTAGGAAGATAACAGGAACGGATCTAGCTGAACACTGTGAGCAGGACGTACTGCACTAAATGTATATAGCAGGAACGGATCTAGCTGAACACTGTGAGCAGGACGCACTGCACTGAATGTAAATAGCAGGAACGGATCTAGCTGAACACTGTGAGCAGGACGCACTGCACTGAATGTAAATAGCAGGAACGGATCTAGCTAAACACTGTGAGCAGGACGCACTGCACTGAATGTAAATAGCAGGAACGGATCTAGCTGAACACTGTGAGCAGGACGCACTGCACTGAATGTAAATAGCAGGAACGGATCTAGCTGAACACTGTGAGCAGGACGCACTGCACTGAATGTAAATAGCAGGAACGGATCTAGCTGAACACTGTGAGCAGGACGCACTGCACTGAATGTAAATAACAGGAACGGATCTAGCTGAACACTGTGAGCAGGACACACTGTACTAAATGTAAATAGTCTAGCTGCCTGACCGTGGTACTAATAGGATCAAAAAGAACACCTGTAATTTTCTTCAGGTAGCTTTATATACTGTAACCAGACAAGCCTGCCTGTCAGTAGGAAGATAACAGGAACGGATCTAGCTGAACACTGTGAGCAGGACGTACTGCACTAAATGTATATAGCAGGAACGGATCTAGCTGAACACTGTGAGCAGGACGCACTGCACTGAATGTAAATAGCAGGAACGGATCTAGCTGAACACTGTGAGCAGGACGCACTGCACTGAATGTAAATAGCAGGAACGGATCTAGCTAAACACTGTGAGCAGGACGCACTGCACTGAATGTAAATAGCAGGAACGGATCTAGCTGAACACTGTGAGCAGGACGCACTGCACTGAATGTAAATAGCAGGAACGGATCTAGCTGAACACTGTGAGCAGGACGCACTGCACTGAATGTAAATAGCAGGAACGGATCTAGCTGAACACTGTGAGCAGGACGCACTGCACTGAATGTAAATAACAGGAACGGATCTAGCTGAACACTGTGAGCAGGACACACTGTACTAAATGTAAATAGTCTAGCTGCCTGACCGTGGTACTAATAGGATCAAAAAGAACACCTGTAATTTTCTTCAGGTAGCTTTATATACTGTAACCAGACAAGCCTGCCTGTCAGTAGGAAGATAACAGGAACGGATCTAGCTGAACACTGTGAGCAGGACGTACTGCACTAAATGTATATAGCAGGAACGGATCTAGCTGAACACTGTGAGCAGGACGCACTGCACTGAATGTAAATAGCAGGAACGGATCTAGCTGAACACTGTGAGCAGGACGCACTGCACTGAATGTAAATAGCAGGAACGGATGTAGCTAAACACTGTGAGCAGCACGCACTGCACTGAATGTAAATAGCAGGAACGGATCTAGCTGAACACTGTGAGCAGCACGCACTGCACTGAATGTAAATAGCAGGAACGGATCTAGCTGAACACTGTGAGCAGGACGCACTGCACTGAATGTAAATAGCAGGAACGGATCTAGCTGAACACTGTGAGCAGCACGCACTGCACTGAATGTAAATAGCAGGAACGGATCTAGCTGAACACTGTGAGCAGCACGCACTGCACTGAATGTAAATAGCAGGAACGGATCTAGCTGAACACTGTGAGCAGGAAGCACTGTACTGAATGTAAATAGCAGGAACGGATCTAGCTGAACACTGTGAGCAGGACACACTGCACTGAATGTAAATAGTCTAGATAGAAGATAACAGGAACGGATCTAGCTAAACTGAATACAGTGTATATATATATATGCAACACCTGGGATGCATATATATACACAATACACTGTAAGTGCAGCTAACTGACTGACTGTTCTGCCTAATCTATCTAACTCAAATCAAATGACACTGTCTCTCTCTCTCTCTATCGCTCAGCACACCGGAACACACACTACACAGGGCCGCCGTGCAGGCGGCCTTATATAGTGTGGGGTGTGTACTAAATCCCCTGAGCCATAATTGGCCAAAGCCACCCTGGCTTTGGCCAATTACAGCTCTCTCTACTGACGGCGCTGTGATTGGCCAAGCATGCGGGTCATAGTGCATGCTTGGCCAATCATCAGCCAGCAATGCACTGCGATGCCGCAGTGAATTATGGGCCGTGACGCGCCACACGAATTTGGCGCGAACGGCCCATATCGTTCGCAATTCGACGGACGGTCGAACAGCCGATGTTCGAGTCGAACATGGGTTCGACTCGAACACGAAGCTCATCCCTAATCTCTACCTTGTATTTCTCTCATCTTTCTCGTGTGTCTCTCATCTCTCATGTTTCTCCCATCTCTACGTTGTATTTCTTTCATCTCTCATTTATCTTGTGTTACTCTCATTTCTCTCATTTCCCTCGTGTCTCTCTCTTCTCTCATGTCTCTCTCATCTCTACCTTGTGTTTCTCTTAACTCTCTTGTGTGTCTCCTTCATCTCTCTTGTATTTCCCTCATCTCTCTTGTGTTTCTCTCATCTCTCTCATGTCTCTCTCATCTCTACCTTGTGTTTCTTTCAACTCTCTCTTGTGTCTCTCTCCTCTCTCGCGTGTCTCACTCTCATCTCTCTCATCTCTTTCATGTCTCTCTCTCCTGTCTCTCTCATCTCTCCCTCATCTCTCTTGTCTCTCCCTCATCTCTCTCATCTCCTTCATGTCTCTCTCGTCTCTCTCGTGTCTCTCTCGTCTCTCTCATCTATTTCATGTCTCTCTCTCTCTCGTGTCTCTCTTATCTGATGTCTCTCTCTCTCTCTCAGTTGTCCCTCTCTCTCATCTCTCTCTTTTCTATCTGCAGTTTCAGGAGAAATATGGTCCTATCTTTACTGTATATTTTGGCTCTCGGCCAGTAGTGATGTTATGTGGATATGATCTGGCCAAAGAGGCTCTGATAGACCAAAAAGATGGATTCAGTGCAAGGGGGAAGATGCCAATGGTTCACTACGTCCTAAAAGGTTTCGGTAAGATGTCTTGTTTTTTGTTTGTTTTTGCTGTTTTCTGTGCATTTTAGGTGCTGCGGGGCATGCTGAAAGTGTTCCTGTGTCCAGGCTATGGATACCAAATATTTTACATACCCCTAACAAGACCTCTCTAGCTGTTTGTACAATGAAGCAATTCATCCTCAAAAAATCACAATTGGGACTGTAAAGTCAGATGTCAGTCAGTGTCTACCCTGTTTCCCCGAAAATAAGACCTAGCGTGATTGTCGGTGATGGCTGCAATATAAGCCCTACCCCCCAAATAAGCCCTAGTTAAAATCCTTGTAGGTCTTCTTTTCAGGGTAGGGCTTATTTTCGGGGAAACAGGATAGGGCTTATTTGGGGGGTAGGGCTTATATTGCAGCCATCACCGACAATCACGCTAGGTCTTATTTTCGGGGAAACAGGGTAATAGCACCTGCTGTGTGTTTACATTAACAGACTGGCAGGCTGCCAAGGTTCTGCTGCCAGATAAAATAAGGGGAGAGGACATGTGATTTGGGTGCCTTTATTGTGAACTATAAAAATTATTTTCTCCATAATACCATTAGATACAAAGGTGAATGAGAGCTTTTACAGTGCTTTTACTGCTTGTTTAAAATATGTTAATACAGGTTCACTTTAAAGTGTAAATATTCTCAACATAAGTCTTTTATGACTCAAAGGCATTCCTCCTCTGGAGCCAGATGCTGTGGAGTCTCCTGAGGTCACTACTCCTCTCTGCACTTACCTCTTCTCTTCTTCGTTCTCTTTTCCCCACATTTTAATGTATTTGATTGGTTCTCCAGATGATCTTTTTGATTCAGCCCTGCACATTATTTAGCTATATTGTCCTCTTGATTAACCTCTGAGACTTTATTTAAGTATGTTCACCTCTGGCTAACTGCTGTGTTAGTACAGCATTGTTTTGCTAGTCAACTGCTAGTGGGTTGAGTTCTTCTACTTATACTCAGTACACCTTGGGGTTTATTTACTAAAGGCAAACAGATTGTGCACTTAGCAAAGTGCAGTTGCTCCAGAGCTCAGTAAATGAGCAGAAGTTCTTTTGACTTCCATCAGCCGATCATGTGCAAGCAAAAATGCTATATTGTGATTGGGTATTCTATGCAAAGTGAAGCTTTATCTAATTTACTAAGCTCTGGAGCAACTGCACTTGTAGAGTGCAACTGCACTTTACAAAGTGCACAATCTATTTGCCTTTAGTAAATTAACCTCTCGTCTCCTTTTGTTAAACTGTAATAAAAATATTGAGCAAGAAAGTGTAAATATTATCAAAACTTTTTATGTGTTGTATTGAGTGGGGAACGGTTAGTACCTCTGTCAGGTTTTTATTTCTATCTGTGTCCCTGTACAAAGATTTGCCCTCTCTATTTGTCCAGGTGCCCATGGTTACCACAACAGAAAGTGATGGGAAATCCAAACTATTTTAGTTCAAGGACAGGAATAGAGGGGAAATCTTCCAATAGGGAAACATGATGACAAGAAAGTTTCCCATTGCTTTTTAGAGATCTGCTTTTATTTTCTGCTGGGTCTCTGGAACTGGAAGGAAAATTTGACAGATGGAACACAGACAATTAAAAAATGAATTTACTTATGTATATTTCATTACTTTTTTGCTCTATGCTCTTCCTCATTTCTCCTTTTCCTACCACAATTACCCTCTCCTATTATTCTAAATCTACAACTCTGAATTCTTTTGTGAATGGAGTGTGTAAGTTGGGCCTGGGCCCCTCCTCCACTGGAGCCTAACATTATGCTAATCCAACTGTCCCTAGCCAGCAGGAGATTTGTCCCTGACCTACCCACTATGCAGAATGCATGCCAACCCAAAGGGGACAGTGTTTTTCTTAAGCACTGCCCACATCAAAGATGGTTGCCAGATCAGTCAGGGCAGCAACAACCAAGCTGCTCCCCTGACGACACCTACGGAGGCCTTGAAGGGAACCTGGTTTCCCCCTTGTCCTCCACCCTTACTGCACAGGGCCCACCAAACAGCACCACCCTTGCAGGGAGGCCAAACTACATCTACCTACAAGTGAATGGTAATCTGAAGTTAAATCAACTACAATAAACAACTGATAGGAGTTCTAGCATCCCCCTACTTAACTTTAAAAAGTTTTTTTAAAAGTGTGCTGTTAGGGAGATTTTCCCTCACTTTATATCCTGGAAGCAAAATTTTTATCAAACAGGAAGTGTAGAATCCTCTCGTAAGGAGCCTCCAACTGCAGTAAAACCTGACGTGAGTTCAAATCCTTCCCCACTTTTGAGGAGTTCTAGTATCTAGTTCTTTGCAAGCTTTGCACTCTGTCTTTCTGTCCAGCCAGTCCGGCCTTTCACAACCTCTTTACTTTAGGGAACCCTTACTGAAATCAAGTCATCTAGGGGCATTGAGAAAATGCCTTATACTGTACATTGGTAGTCAGTAGGAAGAATAAAGCCATTACAGTAGTGGTCAACATGCCACCCTTATAGATAGTTAAAGAGATCATTGGTGTTATGCTGATGGCTTTGCCAAGTAACGTTGATCCTGGGACAATGCAGGCACCATCAAATGGGCGTTCAATCAGCCGCAGCTCAAGAAGCCCTATGCAACCTTTGGAGGAACCCTACGGTTCCATGGAACCCTGGTTGAGAATGGCTGTTCTAGTCCCTTTTAATTTCTCTAAATAAATAGGAAGGATTTGGCCCTTCCGGTCATTTTCTCTTCTTTTTAAAAATATTTCGAAAGCATTAATGATTATGCATCTTCCAGGCATAACAGGTAGTAATGGAGAACGATGGAAACAAATGCGCCGCTTTGCTCTTACAACATTGAGAAATTTTGGTATGGGGAAGAGATCCATAGAGGAGAGAATCCAAGAAGAAGCTCACTTTCTAGGGGAGGAATTCAGCAAAACAAAAGGTAAAAACACAATTTTGAAATCTGTTTTGCGCAGTGATAGGCAACTAGTGGTCACAGCGACCAATCAGCTTTCACGTAGTGACATCACATCCGCAAAGGATGTAAATTGGTTTGTTTCTGTGGTTTTCCACATTTTGCACAAGTAAATGTCTGTATCATGGGTTACATAGTTACTTAGTTTGTCAGGTTGAAAAAAGACACAAGTCCATTCAGTTCAACCAAAATATACAAAAAAAAAAAAAAAAAAGAAACATACAATCCCATATACACAATCCTTCACCTACAGTTTATCCAGAGGAAGCCAAAAAACCCCCCAGCAAAGCATGATCCAATTTGCTACAGTAGGGGAAAAAATTCCCTCCTGATCCCCCAAGAGGCAATCAGATTTTTTCCTGGATCAACTTTACCTATAAGTTTTATTACCCAGTTATATTATGTACAATAAGGAAAGAATCCAGGCCTTTTTTAAAGCAATCTACTCAGCTGTTATAAACGATGGTAGGGGGTGCAAGTGATATAGTGACAATAAACACAATTATATGAATAATTATCATATTTTATAAAACCAAACAATCAAAGTCCGTATATTCTTCAGTGATAAATTTGAAAAAACATAACACCATCACCATTGGCAGTAATCTCTGCAGAATACACCCGATGTGCTTGGTTAAGATTTCCTACTCACCAGAAAAATATGACCTCTTTAGGTAGCCTCCCTGGCGGTTTTCACGAGTGTGGCTCGGGGTTAAAATTCAGGACCATTAGCGGTAACCCCGAGCCACAGGGGATTACATTACCTTGTCCCCGGGATCCTGCGATGTCCCCCGCTGTGTCTGCGGGCTCCGTCCTCCTCCGAAGCCTCTCCGTGCCAGGCTCCGTTCCCTGCGAGCGTTGCGAGGCACGGGGACGGAGCCTGGTGGCAAATTCAAAAAACTGTAAAAATCATAACACATACAGTACTGTAATCTTATAGATTACAGTACTGTATGAAATTATTTCACATCTTTTTTGTCCCCAGTGCTTTGTCCTATGCCCTGCATGCAGTTTTATATTATATATACTGTTCTTTCTGCCTGGAAAATGGAGATTGTCCATAGCAACCAAAAAGTGTCCCTTTACATCAAAAGTGGCTTTAGACCAGCTAGAAAACAGCGATAGTAAATTAGAACACTTGCAGAATTGAGCGATAGTGAATCGTGGGGAAATTTATTTTATTATTATTATTATTATTTTTTTATTTATTATATTATAATTTATGTTTTTGTGTTTCAAACTTTATCATACCCGGGATATCTACTAGACTCTTGTTTGGACAGATTTAAGTGTGTTAATGTTAAGAATTACAGACCTACAATATAAAACGCCAAATTTCCATGCAAAATAATTGTACCGCTTTCAGCACCTAAAATCCGAAATAATCTTACCACCAGGGAGATTAAATAGAAGGTCAAACAAGCTTGGTAGGTGGGATCTTTAGACTTACTTGAATGTCAATGGAGATGTATCAAAAAACTTAAAGTATATAACCTCCTCTCCACCATGGTATCCTATTAAAAATAAGAGAAGGAAGAAACCATAGTGTAAAAATGTATATTAAAATACAAAAAAATCAAGTGACATAATGCCATAATTACATTCGGGAGTGCCTTCTCCCGGCACTGAGGATAGCTTGCATAAATCACTAGGCACGAACCATAGACCACCCGGCTTGCGCTCGTGGGTAGGCGTGCGTTCCACTGTCATGTGGAGATGAAACCATAAGTTTGGGACCCGGAATATACGTGAATGCATTTCGACGTACATTTAGTTTTACAATGTGATCGGCACACCTTCTGATGAAGTTGTAAAACGAAATGTACATCGTTGGTTGGCATGGTTGGTGTCTTCAGGAGGAACTGCAAGCCCCATTAATCCTCCTGGGCAGTGGGAACTCCGAGTTTGGCACATCACTGGAAATCCAGACTCTGGTAACAGGTGGGAACGGGTTCAACCAAACCAAACTGGCTGCGACCAAACCAGCAGAACAGCAACGCGAACCCCCCCCTGCCTTCAGGGTCTGGACCTCCATCCCTTTTATAGCGCACAGGACCAGGGGGTCGGACCCATAAAAACCCACCAAGAAAAACCCAGGAAACACAATTAACTCCCAACTTCCTGGCTGGGGCAGTTTTAACCACTACCAACCTACACATGAAACTCGTTTGTGGTGCCATTTGTTCTTCCTGGCACCCCAAACACAGTTCAATTTTGCTGTGTTTGTTGCGTGACAAAACACTCGAAAATTGCGGTAAAACACACATGTGCCAAATGCTCAGTGCCAAAATTCATTTTTTTCTGCTTTTGTTGTGCATAGGGAAGCTCATTCAAGTGAATGGGCTGCTCTATGCATGAAAAAACGTGCAAAGGAAAAAATGTGAGCAGGAACGTGTTTCTTCTACACCAAGTGTGAACGGGGCCTTAGAGTGTCCCTGCTCTGGATGGAGGAGCAACAGGGACACCTTTGGACAGCAGCATTATTATTCTGGGAAGAGGGTAGTGTTAGATGCACAAGTAGATTTATATGGACTTGACTAATGCCGCATACACGCGACCGGTTTTGCCGTCGGAATAAACTCCGAAGGTTTCGCCAATGGAACTCCGACAGAATTCCATTCAAGCGGTCTTGCCTACACACGGTCAAACCAAAGTCTGACCAAAGTCCAACCGTCCAGAACGAGGTGACGTACAGCACGTACGACGGGACTAGAAAAAGGAAGTTCAATAGCCAGTAGCCAATAGCTTCCGTCTCGTACTTGCTTCAGAGCATGCGTTGTATTTGGTTCATCGGAACAGCATACAGACGAGCGGTTTTCCCAAAAGGAATTGGTTCCGTCGGAAATATTTAGAACATGTTTCATTTCTAGGTCTGTCAGAATTTTCGAAAAAAAAAGTCAGATGAAGCTTACTCACGATCGGAATAGACGATGAAAAGATTCAGTCGGACTTTTTCTGTCGGACATTCCGCTCTTGTGTACGCGGCTTTACAAGTTAGTTTAAGTTGAAATCCAGCTAACACTTTATAAGCAGTTACAGTATCAGTTTTTTTTTTCCTTTTGGATAAAAGCTTTACATAAATGAACAAAGGTGACCATTGTAAGCACCTCTGTCAGTGTTAAATAATTTGCCTAAGTCCTCTTTTTGTTTGGCAGTTTGGTCTGTTAAAAGTAACAGACTTACTGGTCAGATCGCTAGATTAAAAAAAAACCTAAACAAAAGAAAAATAACACAGCCACCATATATAAGATTTGGTCAGCTGCAATATAATAAATGTTTTTGTTTGTTAGATACTGTGGTTAAAGTTGAACTCCAGGGGAAAAAAGTTTTTTTTTACCTGTAATAAAGGGAGTG
Organism: Lithobates clamitans; assembly: GCA_037952925.1. Lineage (NCBI taxonomy): Eukaryota > Metazoa > Chordata > Amphibia > Anura > Ranidae > Lithobates > Lithobates clamitans. The sequence goes on from JBBGZY010001104.1 coordinate 5,624,551, forward strand.
ACCATCAAACATCTGGCAGAGAATCTTACAGTCTTGGCTCTACTATACTGATCATAGTGGGTTGCTTGCTGTACACCTCATCCATTCATGAAATGTCTTGCATTTTTATGGCACAATGACACAATTCTTATGTCACTTTACTCTCCTCCATTTAGAGCATGTCTTTTATTCTGTAAAAGGATGCAAAGTATGAATAAAGGAGGTGTATAGCAAGAGACACACTATTATTTTTTATTATACAGGATTTATATAGCGCCAACAGTTTGTGCAGCGCTTTACAACATGAGGATAGACAGTACAGTTACAAAACAATTCAACACAGGAGGAATCAGAGGGCCCTGCTCCTTAGAGCTTACAATCTAAAAGGGAGGGTCAAGTGATAGAAAAGGTAATAACCGTGGGGGATGATGTGATGGAGAAAATAAAATGACAGTTGTTAGGTGTGGGAAGAATAGGCTTCTCTGATGAGTAGGATTTTCAGGGGTCGTATAAAAGCAAACAGAGTAGGAGATAATCGGACAGATTGGAGTAGGGAGTCCCATAGGACTGGAGAGGATAGGAAAAGTCCTGTAGGTAAGCATAGGAGAAGGTGATGAGGGAGCTAGAGAGGACTTGGGAGGAATGAAGAGAACTGTTTGGTTGGTATTTTGAGACTAGGCTAGTGATGTAGCTGAGCAGAGTTGTGGATGGCTTTGTAAGTTATTGTTAGAACTTTGAATTTAATTTGTTGGGTGAGAGGCAGCCAACGGAGGGATTGGCAGAGAGGAGTAGCAGACACTGAGCGATTGGTAAGGTTGATGAGTTCGGCAGCAGCATTCATGATGGACTGAAGGGGGGCTAGCCTATGTAAAGGTAAACCAATGAAAATGGAGTTGGGTGAGTGAACCAGGGAGTGAACTAGGAGCTTTGTGGTGTCATTAGTTAGAAAGGGGCATATTTTGGAGATGTTGCAGAGTCCAAGCACCTTTGCATGCTGGGATGGACTGGTAGTTGTGCCATCGATCTTGACAGAGAGATCAAGGGAAGATTGAAGATGTGAGTTAGAGAGTGTAGAATAGAGCCAGAGGGTGAACGTAGCATTTGCGAGGGAACAGGGTCCAGGGGACAGGTGGTTAGGTGCACGTTAGAAAGAAGTTTAGCAACCTCATCTATAGTGGTGGGGTTGAATGAGGGAAGTAATGAATATACCTGTGGACATGGAGTGTTATGCCGCAAACACACGACCGGTTTTGCCGTCGGAATAAACTCCGAAGGTTTCTCCGTTGGAATTCCATTCAAGTGGGCTTGCCTACACACGGTCAAACCAAAGTCCGACCAAAGTCCGACGGTCCAGAACGCGGTGACGTATAACACTTACGATGGGACTAGAAAAAGGAAGTTCAATAGCCAGTAGCCAATAGCTTCCGTCTCGTACTTGCTTCACAGCAAGCGTCGTTTTTGGTCCTTCGGAACAGCATACAGATGAGCGGTTTTCCCGATAGGAATTGGTTCCGTCGGAAATATTTAGAACATGTTCCATTTCTAAGTCCGTCAGAATTTTGGAAAAAAAAAAGTCAGATGAGACCTACACACGATCGGAATAGACGGTGAAAAGCTTCTGTCAGACTTTTTCTGTCAGACATTCCGCTCGTGTGCACGCGGCTTTAGGGGAGAAGGTATCTGTACAGAGGAGATCTCACAAATTGTTTCACTCTTATGTTTGAAGTGATTGCCGATCTCCTGGGTAGTGTGTGGAGGCAGTGGAGGATGAAGTAGAGAGTTGAAGGTAGAGAAGAATTGGCGGGGACTGGATGAAAAGGTGTTAATGAGAGTGATAAAGTAGCTCTGCTATGATCAATGTAGACTAAGACTGTAAGATTTTGCTCCCGAAGTTTGGTAGTCACATTGCCCTCTGGGCTAAATGAAAGTAAGTCTTCATTTACACTTGCAGCTAGGGGTTTGTAAAACCATGCAGTTGAAATGCAGTTTTACTTCCCCCCACCTGTCTGCCTGAACCTGGGCATGCCGCGCTCAGGGCTATAGACATGCTGTGGCCGCGATGCTGTGCACTCAGCTGGCATTTCCGCCGTTGAAAGTGACCAACGCAAGTCTATGGAGCTGCACCGCAACTGCCCCGCAACGCACGCATGGCACAGTAGTACATTATTTATTAAATCACACAGTGAGAAGGCCACATAAGGTGGAGGTGACCAATGCAGATTATTCTTCAGAGGTCACTGCACATGTGGACGAGCTCTAAGGGTATCTGTAGGCAAAACTTTTTTTTTATTTTGGATAAAGGGAGGGTTATAACCCCTGTCAGATTTTTTTTGCCATCTGCGTCCCATTGTGGAGATTTCCCTTCACTTCCTGTCCCACAGCCCAACAGGAAGTGATAGGAAATCCCTGCAAATTAAGGGAATTCCTTGGGGACCCCAGGTCACCAGAACTAGTGTCCCCATTAGAAGATATTCCCCCTATTACATTTTTGGGGACTGCCTAAAATTTGTGATTTTCTTTTACTTCCACTTTCAATGATAAAGGTAAACAGATGAAAACGCTATTTGTTATGAAAGAATTAATGTACCTTCGTCCTATTACTAATTAGAAAGTTGGACAGTTGTGGAAGCAACATGGACTTTCGTGGTACGGAATTAACTTACAATAGTCAATTTACAAAAATATATAAATTTATTATACACAAATACACACATCATAATAAGGCCTTCAATAGTAGATAAATTACATTAGATGCTACTAATCATGGAGCATCCACTTGTCTGACACAAATAGGAAGAACTTAGATATATATAATAATGATCCCGCGCTGTTACACACGGAGATTTGTTCTTCCAGTTACACGCTCTACATGTTTCGGGGGTTACCCCCTTCTTCAGGAGTATATGGTAAACAGGACAAATAGAGAGTGTGAATCTCTCTAATGGGGGCACAGACACCAATAAAAACTGACAAGTGTTCTAATCCCTCTCCTCTCTATCCAAAACTAAAAAAAAAGAAGTTTTGCCTTTAGTTATACTTTAAATACTGCCGTTTATCTGTTTCAAGGTTCTCTTCTTCGTCAAGGCTAAAGACTTAAAATTGATAGATTATGATGGAACAGGAGTGACAGAAAGAACGTTTCTTATGATATGAAGAAGATCTAGACCAGGGCTTTTTTTCTCAAACAATAGGTGCTGGAACTTAACCATGGCCCCCACAAAACCCCTCCCCCTACACACACCTTCCAAATCACATCAACTAGTGGGTGTGTTCAGTCAAATTTCATGAAAACAGTAGGAGGGTCTTAAAGGGGCATTAAATACCAGGATTGCATTACATACAGCGTGCAGAGCTGTCACTTGTAAACACAGAAACCAGACTTCTGTGTTTACAAGTGATTGTGGTGAGCAGGCACCAAAGGGTCTGAGCCAGAGGTGGTGGAACTGAGTTCCACCGAGTTCCCCCTGAAAAAAGCCCTTATCTAGACTCTTTTTATTGAAATCAGGGCTTTCACCCGGATATTGTATAAGAATAGATCAACAGTATTTTATTGTATGGTGGATATATCATACTGGAACCACATATTTTAGGATATCCCATGGTAATTACTTTTAACCAGGTATAAATTAAATTATATTATTTTAAAGATGTTTAATGTTTGGTTGCTGCCTCAAACTCCCAAGGGATATTGGTAGTGTGCTTAAGGAACTTTTCTTTAGGAGAAGCAGAGGCTGTGCTTGGTTCTCATGGATGCATTTCAAACCCTTGTTCTAAATTGTTTATAGGAGAGCCATTTGACCCAACCTTCTTTCTGAGCTGCGCTGTATCTAACATCATCTGCTCCATCGTATTTGGGAGGCGTTTTAATTACAACGATCAACATTTCTTATCGCTGCTTCGTAATATTAATGGGATCATTCGCCTTATGAACTCTAGTTGGGGCTTGGTAAGTAAATATGCAAGATATTTTACATGAGATATTTGAACCTTATTTAGGAATAGGGATGAGCTTCGAGTTCGAGTCGAACTCATGTTCTACTCGAACATTGGCTGTTCGCAAGTTCGCCGAACAGCGAACAATTTGGGGTGTTCGCGGCAAATTCGAATGCCGCGGAACACCCTTTAAAAGTCTATGGGAGAAATCAAAAGTGCAAATTTTAAAGGCTTATATGCAAGTTATTGTCATAAAAAGTGTTTGGGGACCCGGGTCCTGCCCCAGGGGACATGGATCAATGCAAAAAAAAGTTTTAAAAACGGACGTTTTTTCAGGAGCAGTGATTTTAATAATGCTTAAAGTCAAACAATAAAAGTGTAATATCCCTTTAAATTTCGTACCTGGGGGGTGTCTATAGTATGCCTGTAAAGGGGTGCATGTTTCCTGTGTTTAGAACAGTCTGACAGCAAAATGACATTTTGAAGAAAAAAACACATTTAAAACTACCCGCGGCTATTGCATTGCCGACAATACACATAGAAGTTCATTGATAAAAACGATTAACGTGCGGTCCTTCTAGGTATGATACCCTCCCTATACTTAGTAGACCACCACTGCGCCTCTGGAAATCAACCTAGATGATGACTATCTTCAGTGGTACTTTCTACCTATAGCTGCCACTTTAGTGAATATAAACCGTATAACAAATAATTTCAAATCTTGTGACGTGCTAGTGGTGTACTACACCCACGTGAAGAATCAAAAATTGTGGCGCTATCCTAAACACACTTGTGTTAACACTGTATCCAGTGTAAAAAACTAATCTAGTGAACCAATTATTTCAGGTGTAAATCTAAAAAAATCAAAAAATGAATACTAAATAAATCAAATAAATGCATCAAATAACTACCATACCAACAGTGGCTTAGTGCTGATAATAACAAATTATATCTGTGACACCTTCATTAGATGATAAAAAATATATATATATAGATAACTTAATATAAATAATTAGCACCCTGCACATTAACAACGTGACTAATGAATAAAGTCTGTGGAAGATACACACATATGTGTGAGAAAAAGTCTGTGATAGTGGTTTAGTAAAAAGCAACAACTGTGCCACAGCAAGTCCTTAGTGTATCTTGATGTTAGATGGAACCTTCCACCACACCTCTGTGTTCAGTGCTCCCTCTCCCAATAGACAGTCTCTCACCAGCTCTCTCTGCCTCCACTCTCGTATGAGGCTATAAAGCATAGGAGTATCCAGGCTACCTTGTCGAATATTTTAGCAGACTCCCAGCTCTCCAAAACAGGTCTTCTCCACACAGGGCGAGGAGGAGTTGTGTGGAGAAGACCTGTTTTGGAGAGCTGGGAGTCTGCTAAAATATTCGACAAGGACTGTTAAAACCTTGGGGTGAAGACCCATCCACGAACTCATATCCCTGGATGGAATAGACCTAACCCCTGCTGGTAGCCTGGATACTCCTATGCTTTATAGCCTCATACGAGAGTGGAGGCAGAGAGAGCTGGTGAGAGACTGTCTATTGGGAGAGGGAGCACTGAACACAGAGGTGTGGTGGAAGGTTCCATCTAACATCAAGATACACTAAGGACTTGCTGTGGCACAGTTGTTGCTTTTTACTAAACCACTATCACAGACTTTTTCTCACACATATGTGTGTATCTTCCACAGACTTTATTCATTAGTCACGTTGTTAATGTGCAGGGTGCTAATTATTTATATTAAGTTATCTATATATATATATTTTTTATCATCTAATGAAGGTGTCACAGATATAATTTGTTATTATCAGCACTAAGCCACTGTTGGTATGGTAGTTATTTGATGCATTTATTTGATTTATTTAGTATTCATTTTTTGATTTTTTTAGATTTACACCTGAAATAATTGGTTCACTAGATTAGTTTTTTACACTGGATACAGTGTTAACACAAGTGTGTTTAGGATAGCGCCACAATTTTTGATTCTTCACGTGGGTGTAGTACACCACTAGCACGTCACAAGATTTGAAATTATTTGTTATACCATTGATAAAAACGGCATGGGAATTCCACACAGGGCAACCCCGAACCAAAAAAAAAAAAAAAAAAAATGATGTGGGGGTCCCCCTAAATTCCATACAAGGCCCTTCAGGTCTGGTATGGATATTAAGGGGAACCCCAGCCAAAATTTTAAAAAAAAAATGACGTGAGGTTCCCCCTAAATTCCATACCAGACCCTTCAGGTATGGTATGGATTTTAAGGGGAACCCCGCGCCAAAAAAAAAAAAAAAAACGGCGTGGGGTCCCCCCAAAAATCCATACCAAACCCTTATCCGAGCACGCAACCTGGCAGGCCGCAGGAAAAGAGGGGGGACGAGAGTGCGGCCCCCCCTACTGAACCGTACCAGGCCACATGCCCTCAACATTGGGAGGGTGCTTTGGGGTAGCCCCCCAAAACACCTTGTCCCCATGTTGATGAAGACAAGGGCCTCATCCCCACAATCCTGGCCGGTGGTTGTGGGGGTCTGCGGGCGGGGGGCTTATCGGAATCTGGAAGCCCCCTTTAACAAGGGGACCCCCAGATCCCGCCCCCCCCCTGTGTGAAATGGTAAGGGGGTACTTACCCCTACCATTTCACTAAAAAACTGTCAAAAATGTTAAAAATGACAAGAGACAGTTTTTGACAATTCCTTTATTTAAATGCTTCTTCTTTCTTCCTTCATCTTCTTCTGGTTCTTCTGGCTCTTCTGGTTCTTCCTCCGGCGTTCTCGTCCAGCATCTCCTCCGCTGCGTCTTTTATCTTCTTCTCCTCGGGCCGCTCCGCACCCATGGCATGGGGGGGGAGGCTCCCGCTCTTCTCTTCATCTTCTTCTTCTTCTTCATCTCTTCTTCCTTCTTCTCTTCTTCTCTTCTTCATTTCTTCTCCGGGCCGCTCCGCAGCCATGCTGGCATGGAGGGAGGCTCCCGCTGTGTGACGGCGTCTCTTCGTCTGACGGTTCTTAAATAACGGGGGGCGGGGCCATCCGGTGACCCCGCCCCCCTCTGACGCACGGTGACTTGACGGGACTTCCCTGTGACATCACGGGGAATGCCACAGGGAAGTCCCGTCATGTCCCGTGCGTCAGAGGGGGGCGGGGTCACCGGGTGGCCCCGCCCCCCGTTATTTAAGAACCGTCAGACGAAGAGACGCCGTCACACAGCGGGAGCCTCCCACCATGCCAGCATGGCTGCGGAGCGGCCCGGAGAAGAAATGAAGAAGAGAAGAAGGAAGAAGAGATGAAGAAGAAGATGAAGAAGATGAAGAGAAGAGCGGGAGCCTCCCCCCATGCCATGGGTGCGGAGCGGCCCGAGGAGAAGAAGATAGAAGACGCCGCGGAGGAGATGCTGGACGAGAACGCCGGAGGAAGAACCAAAAGAGCCAGAAGAACCAGAAGAAGATGAAGGAAGAAAGAAGAAGCATTTAAATAAAGGAATTGTCAAAAACTGTCTCTTGTCATTTTTAACATTTTTGACAGTTTTTTAGTGAAATGGTAGGGGTAAGTACCCCCTTACCATTTCACACAGGGGGGGCCGGGATCTGGGGTCCCCTTGTTAAAGGGGGCTTCCAGATTCCGATAAGCCCCCCGCCCGCAGACCCCCACAACCACCGGCCAGGGTTGTGGGGATGAGGCCCTTGTCTTCATCAACATGGGGACAAGGTGTTTTGGGGGGCTACCCCAAAGCACCCTCCCAATGTTGAGGGCATGTGGCCTGGTACGGTTCAGGAGGGGGGGGCCGCACTCTCGTCCCCCCCTCTTTTCCTGCGGCCTGCCAGGTTGCGTGCTCGGATAAGGGTCTGGTATGGATTTTTGGGGGGACCCCACACCGTTTTTTTTTTTTTTTTTTGGCGCGGGGTTCCCCTTAAAATCCATACCAGACCCTTCAGGTCTGGTATGGAATTTAGGGGGAATCCCACGTCATTTTTTTTTTTATTTTGGCTGGGGTTCCCCTTAATATCCATACCAGACCTGAAGGGCCTTGTATGGAATTTAGGGGGACTCCCACATCATTTTATTTTTTTTTTTTTTGGTTCGGGGTTGCCCTGTGGGGAATTCCCATGCCGTTTTTATCAATGAACTTCTATGTGTATTGTCGGCAATGCAATAGCCGCGGGTAGTTTTAAATGTGTTTTTTCCTTCAAAATGTCATTTTGCTGTCAGACTGTTCTAAACACGGGAAACATGCGCCCCTTTACAGGCATACTATAGACACCCCCCAGGTACGAAATTTAAAGGGATATTACACTTTTATTGTTTGACTTTAAGCATTATTAAAATCACTGCTCCTGAAAAAATGGCCGTTTTTAAAACTTTTTTTTGCATTGATTCATGTCCCCTGGGGCAGGACCCCCGTCCCCAAACACTTTTAATGACAATAACTTGCATATAAGCCTTTAAAATTAGCACTTTTGATTATTCATGTTCGTGTCCCATAGACTTTAACGGTGTTCGCGTGTTCGAACGAATTTTTTTCCTGTTCGCATGTTCTGGTGCGAACCGAACAGGGGGGTGTTCGGCTCATCCCTATTTAGGAACTAATATCAAGTTCTCTGATCCCACAATTCAGATGTGGTCAGTAATTTATAGTCAGGACAAACAGGGTCAACTTCCACTATTGTAAAATTAATCTGTGTGAAGCACCTGAAACTATGCAAAACATTTATCTTTGAAAGCAAAGATCTCTAGGTCACTACAGGACATAGTAGTGGCACACGGTTGACAGGAAGAACCTCAGCTCCTGGTGGCGGACACACCTAGAATTCTTAGCTAGCAGTGGTAGGTTAAGCTTGGCAGAAGAACTGACAAGCCGGCCCTGGAAAAGTGAATATTCAACATCTTTCTTGGGGTGGCATTATTGCAGTTTTTGTATTTTAACAAACTTCTTCCCGCCCGCGCTATAGCCGAAAGACGGCTACAGCGTGGGCCTTAATTGCCGGAAGGGCGGCCATGGACGTGCTCCCTAGCATGTGCTGTCATCGCGTCCCTGCGTGCCGCGCGTGGTGCTCTCTATGATCGCAGAGTCTATGAGACTTGGCTGATCACATATCCCGGCCCCTTACCACGTGATCATCTGTCAGCCAATGACAGCTTATCACATGATGTGAACAGATTGGTAATCGGTGGGTTTTTTTCCCTCACGCTGTCAGCATGATGGGAAAAAAAAGCTGATCATCGGCTTCTGTCAGAGGGACATTGTTCCCTCACACAGAGAGCCGCGGCTGCCTCATCTGTGCCCACCAGTGCCACCTACCAGTGCCTACAGTGCCACCTACCAGTGCCTACAGTGCCACCTACCTTTGCCCACCAGTGCCACCTATCAATGCCCACCAGTGCTGCCAATCAATGCTCATCAGTGCCACCGATCAGTGCTGCCCATCAGTGTCACCTACCAGTGCCTACCAGTGCCACCTATCGGTGCCGCTTATCAGTGCCACCTATCAGTGCCCTTCAGTGCCACCCATCAGTTAAATACCACTAAAAGAAAGCTCTATTTGTGAGAAAAAAATGATAAAAATGTAATTTGGGTACAGCATTGCATGACCGTGCAATTGACATTCAAAGTGTGACAGCGCTGAAAGCTGAAAATTGGTCTGGGCAGGACGGGGGGTTTAAGTGCCCAGTAAGCAAGTGGTTTATGCAAAGAAAACATTAAGGTAAACAATGTTTAGACTTTACAACCCTTTTAAAGTCTCAGGACAAGCTGCTCCTGAAAATGCAGCTTTTGGTGCAAATTTTAAAAAAAATATAACAGCTTAGAAGCATTCTCTGTGTGTTTGCTCTCCATAAATAAATAGTTAAAATGTCAATGCCTTTATTGTGAACTTTGAACTGTGAACTTTGAAAATGATTTTTTTTCCACAATGCTATAGCTACAGAGGTGAATGGAGGCTTGTTTTAAAGTGCTTTTACTGCTTGTTCAGAATCTGAATATTTAAATACATAGTCTGAGCACAGGTTCGCTTTCACAGGTTCACTTAACTCCTAATGTAAGCTTAGAATTGATTACTAAACACTTACCCATTCCCTTTGAAACAGCAATATAAGCCCGTAAATTGAATGCTTAATGTATAGTCACTGGTGAACAGCAGTAACCATAGGATTGCGTAGCTTATAGCATTAGGGTGTGCACCCCAAATTTCAAACACACACGTCTTTCTCTGCAGCCTCAGCTGCACTGGACAGTGAACGAATGAGAAGTACTCTGCGCTGAGCAGCTTCCTGTTCATTCACCAACTGACACATAGTAAACACGGTTAGTATGCTTCAGTTATGATTTAACACAGAGAGTAAGCATGTTCACTATGTTCATATAGAAAAGGATGGTGCTAGTAAATGACATATTTACTAGCCCCTTCCCCCACTCTCCATCCTGAAACATCTCCCGCAGCAGCTGGGGCGAGAGGAGGGAAGCCACAAGCACTGTGGGGAAGGAGGGAGGGCAATACGGGGGAAGCCCAGGCAGTAGGAGGAATTAGCACTGCATGTAGTAATTAGGGTGCACATACCTGGTATACCCCCTGCGCAACAGGAATCATTGGTTTTCACCATCGTAGAGAAGTTAGACAGCATTACATATATTCTACAGAAATCCATTATGCCAAAAGCCTCTTGTCCCTTCATGACCCACACGTCTCATATTTGTTCTGGGGCAGTGAAGCTGAACCTATTCAACTTCACTGGGAACAGCTCATGGGCAGCTCAAGAGTCAAATCATGGGAGCTTTGATCAGAGGTTTTTCTGACTGGTATTATACTTTGTGACATGTTCCTTTAAATAAAAATCATAAACTGTGAATTCAAGCAACTATAGCTGTTTTAGGTATATAATGGAGAATTAGTTATTAAAGAGTATCAAAGCATGTGCATTGCACATGATACAGCCAATGGCTGGATACAATTTAAAGTAGTTATGAACCTCAGACATGAAATATGAACAAAACATATCCCTCTATATTGTGTAGTTGTCTTAATCCAGAACATTAAGTGTCATTTCTGTCTGCTGCCCCCTTCCTCTGCTATCAGCATGAATATTTAGAAAAGAACATGAAAATTCTGACAAGTTTTCCTGACACCAAGAGAAAAATGGTGACAGGGGAAGGACCTCCAGCCGATTGACAGCCTTGGCTCTGTTCCTGTGAGCTGTGTGGAAGAGGTGTGTCTCTTTGCTCCAATCAGCTCCCATAACTCTTCTCACTGAGCCCAGCAGAGTGTAGTTTCAGCTCTCCGTCCCCTTTATTATGAACTCTCAGACAAGCTTTATAAATTCTGCACTTTGAACAGATGTAGAGAAGAGAAGACTGTAGATAGACAGGTAGAACTTATGTAGGGGGATTTGTTTCATCTCTGTGTATAGCCTGAGACCAGTCACTTCACTAGGTATTTTTAAGGGTTTACAACCACTTTAATTGTGTTTAGCCTCTGCACAAGCTGTTTATAAAGGAAATATGCCCTGAGTGCACTTGGACTTCACCCGTATTGAGAATGAATTATCAGTTGTCTTTTCTCTCATAAATATATATATGTACACTTACCCTTAAATCTATATACTACAGAATCTTGAATTTTCATGGTAAATAAATGTTCTCCTAATATTTTAGGTTGTTTACAACTTTGAGAGGCTCATCCGCTATGTTCCAGGACCTCCTCAGCGAGGGGTGCGATATTTACATGAGCTTAAAGCATTTGTTCGTGAGATGGTGGAAGGCAGTCTAAAGACCATGGACCCCCATTCCCCCCGCCACTTTATCGACTGTTTTCTAAAGAGGATACAACAGGTAATGCTCAACGGCAAGAAGATTCTTGTTCTTTTCTAAATATAAAGCACTATATTGAGACTGGAGGAGAGTAAAAGAAAAAAACATAGATGTAAACATCAAATAATATTATTAATTATTTAAGTGTGTTTGTCCAGTCAAACCTTTCAGAAGGACTGACAATGGTTCCATCAAACAGAAAGTGAGAAGAAAATCTGCAACAGCAACACAGACAGAAATAAAACACCTTTTTTATTAATATAGAGGCAGCCTAGAACCCCATACGTTACAACCAGTTCAAAAATTTTAATAAATCATCAAGATTTACTTGAATTTAAGGAGTAGTTTTCCAAAATGTCCCAACATAACATTTCCTAAAATTCCCAAGTCACATATGATGTCTTCTTGTGAAAAGCAAGCTATGCAATTTATTTTTTCTCATTCATATTGGACGCTCTTATATGCTAAATAACCTTGACCTTGGTTTTGTCAAACAGCAAACCATTGTTTTTATAGACTCTCTTAAGCTGGCCATAGAAGGGTAGTTTTGTTTTGTTCGGCTGAATGAAAAGAAAGCCCAGCGGCTAGCAAGATAGATGAAGGAATCTACCCCCGGTGAGGCACTGTATTCTGACAGTGGGACTCTCAAGAACAAGAAAACTTTTCTAACATTACCATACAACATAATTCGATCTAATGATTGACTTCTGTCAAACAGGGACACCCACATATCAATTGAAATGTGGCCAGTTCCTGCTGAACCGCCTGAATTTTGATCCATCTATGGCTAGCTTTAGTCAGCTCCAGCCTCACCAACATACAGTGGAGCTAAAGAAGGGAGTTGCACCAATGTTTTTATGGTTAAGGCTCAAGATAAACAGCAAACATTGTATTGGCTGACTGCCCTTCTCCATAGATAAAGGGACAGTCCTTCCTTAAGAGGTGTCATGAGTTGGAGTCAAGTTTTGGTGACTGCCAGAAGCCAAATAATTCAACTCAGAATGGGTATATCTCTCACAGTCTATTTTTCCTATTGAGTGCTCTACTCATTGGGGTTGCAAAACTTCTCTGAACCCCAGGTTTTGTCCAGGATCCAGTAAAATCTTCTCTATGTAAATAGCCACTACCCTACAAACAAAGGCCACACATACTATAATGAGTATAGTATTTTCTAACTGGTAAACACATCATGATCACTCTTCCATTGGTGCACCCTAAAAGAAAAAGAATCACACTCATGAATTTGGCTAAGTGTTGGGATGTCCTGAAATCTTGGACCCTATGGCATTACCCGGTTCTATTGCAATGCCATTGATATATGTTGGACCATATTAGGACATCACGATGCCACAGCCGCGCTAAAAAGATGAAAACTTTTTATGCCATCTCTGTCCCTTGTATCATGTGATTATTTTACTAAAAATAACTCAGACAATGCAATATTAGAAGCATCATGTTGTCTGTGTTATATACAGAATCGTACAAACCACCAGACTACAAAACGCAAAGGTGATTTCATGTTTCCTTAAAGTGGAACTATAGACAATTTTTTTTGTTTCATTTTGGATAGAGTAAGGGAGGGTTATGACCCATGTAAGGTTTATTTTTGCCATCTGTGGGACTTCCTGTCGGATAGCCAATACAGGAAGTGAGAAGGAATCCTTGCAAATTAAGGGAATCTCATGGGGACCCCCAGGTCACCAGAACTAGTGTTCAGGGGGAAGATTTCAGAAGATTTCAGCAAACCAACAACACAAAGCAGCAGCAGTAGAAAGCCTTTATGCATGTCATACCATAGAGCTTATTCTGAAGGCTTCACATGCTTTTGTACAGTCTTTATTCTTTGAGTGGTGTGGTTCTAGCTAGTTAAAGATCCTGACATAGATATTGGCCAGCCTTCCTAAAGGCAGCGCTATGTGTCTATTTATACATTTAGATACCTAGCATACAACAGGTATATTATCAACAGTGCTTACAAAGAATGTACAGAAATATTGTATGTTTTAAAGTGTATGTAAAGCCCAACAACGAACTTCTCGTATTTGCTCCTTTTTGGTCTGTTTAATCTATCATTAAAAGCAATTTGTTATATCTCTTCAAAATTAGTAAAAAAGTACCTGTCGGAAATTTTGCAAACTGATAACTTCCTGTACAGTCTACTTCTGCTGACTGTTATCTGTTAGCATTGCTCCCAGGCATCTCTCAAGACTACAGAACACCTTTGTTTTTCTGCAGTCCTGCCCTTGAGTGTTAATGCTGCTCCTCCATAGATACAGTATGACGAGTGAGTTTTGTAACTCTAAAACAAAAACTATGTTCACCAGGTGAAAATTAAGGAAAAAAGCCTACAAAAATAAACTCATGCAGCCACCACATCTAAGAACTGGTAGGCTACAATGTATTAAAGTTTTGTTCTAGGGTTATATGTACTTTAATTGCTTTGGCAAAACTGAAAAATAAACTTGGAGAGAATGGGGAGCAACAATAGCTACGATATGTTTCATTTTTTATTCTTGGATTTAGATATGCTTTAAAGGTTACTTGAAATCAAAAGTTTTAGTAACTAATATCACTGTATTTTCTTGCAGGATAAGGAGAATCCAGACACAGAATTTCATATGGAGAACCTTGTGGCTTCAACAGTAAACCTATTTACCGCTGGGACAGAAACTGTCAGCACAACTCTTCGCTACGGCTTTCTCATCCTGTTGAAATATCCAGAAATTCAAGGTAAAAAAACAGAAATTTAAAAATCTTTTCTGTGTACCTGACCCTACATTTAACAAACATAAAATAATAGTTGACCTTCTACTTGTTCTGGCAATGTCATTCTTTACTGTACTTCTTTTTTCTTCAATTTACTTTTCTCCAATTTGGCAGTTTCTTAACATCCTGTCCTAGGGTGACAACACTTCCAGAGGGGCACCCTAGGCAGCAGCAGTGTAGTTACTCTAGAAAAAAACTGTAGTCATTTCAGTTCATTACATCTGTCTCTGAAAACTAAAACAAACCATAGACCTGTTTTAAAGAACTACAGATACATCCAACCAAAAACCAACCTTTTTTTTCAAGCACACATGATAGGATCACCCTTACATACAGCTTTTGTCAAATATGAGGAGGGCTCAATAGGAAACATCAACAATCTACCATGTCTTTAGGTACATTTACAACTACTTGGAATTACTCTTACTTGGTGGAATGACTCTAAAATGTATTATTCAGTTAAGGTCCAGAAGGAGATTGATCGAGTATTAGGTCAACGTTGTCCGTCAGCTGAAGACCGCACCAAGATGCCTTACACTGAAGCCGTAATCCACGAGATCCAGCGATTTAGTGATATTGTCCCAACTGGACTGCCACACTGCACAACAGAGAATGTATCACTCCGGGGCTATGTAATACCCAAGGTAATGAGTTTAGGATACTACATCTTGAAAGGGCAGTTAAATGAATACAGTAGACAAAACATAGAATGCACCAACAAAAACATAAATAGCTACTGTATTTACCTGCATTTACTTTTTGATGGACACACAATTAGGAAGAAAAAAATGTTCTAAAAATGTTTAGACCTAAAGAAGTAAATCAAGCCTGTCTCTGACAAAGACACAGTTAAATACCACCAGGAGGAAGGAGGTCCTGATTCCTCTATGTAGATCTGTAGTTAGACTTCATCTAGAATACTGGGTCCAGTTCTGGAGACCTCACTTACAAAAATATATTGATAAGATAGAAACAGGCAACAAAAATGGTGAAAGGATTGAGAGATAAAAGATATCAGGAGAGACTTCAGAAAGGTAATATGTACAGTCTGAAGGAAAGATTAAAGGTATTAGGAGAGACTTCAAAAACGTAATATGTACAGTCTGGAGGAAAGAAGGCAAAGGCGAGAAATGACTGAAACCATAAAATACATCAAGGGGGAGAAAAAGATTCAGGAGGACAGGATTTTTAATATGAAGCCAAGATCAAGAGCACAAGAACCTGACCTCAGACTAGCAGGAGGAAACTTCAAAACTAATCTTAGAAAGTATTATTTTAATGAAAAAGTAGTTGATGCTTGGAATAGACTTCCAGCATAAGTAACGAATGAGTCAGCAGTAAGTGGGTTTGAAAATGATTGAGAAAAACATAAATCTATACTCTAAAAAAAGGTTAAAATATATATTAATAAAATAAAAAGTGGCAGACTCGATGGACCACTTTGTCTTTTTTTGGCACCATTTTCAATGTTAATAAATACAGTGTAAAGAAGAGAGCTCCATAAATTCAGTTTAAAGTCCAGTTAATTTTTAGGGATCATAACAGTATCAACAGGTATCAAGCAGATTTCAGGGGCAAATGAGGTTTAAATAGGAACTGCAGTCTGCTCACATAATTTGTAAAAAAACATCTTTTCCATTCTGGAGAATTTCCTCCAACCACTTTGCATAATATTTTATATATACATTTTGAGTCTGTACTTGCCAAATATGCTGCAGAAATCTCCCTCCACTGAGTCTGGCTGCAGCCAACATAACTGTGGGCAGCTGAAGCTGCTGCCTGTTCATTTCCTGGATTTACACAGACACATAGTGGCACACCTCCAGCTCAGCAGCTCCAATTGGCCCTCTTATGACTCATCCCCCTCCCTTCCTGGCAAACTCTCACGAGAGTGAGAGAGAGAGCTGTGCATGATGTCATAAGCCTAGGCTTTTTACCAGACAAGAAACAGGAAATGGGCTGTATAAGGTATTTACTGACAGAAAAAAAAATGTTTTACTATTCAAGGGCAGAAGATTTAATAGATGGAAAGATGAAAAAATTACTGTAGGTCCGCTTTAATGTTGATAAATGTAAAGTTATGCACTTGGGGGCTAAGGATATGCACGCATCTTACAGGTAGAGAACAGCTGGGGGAATCAATGGTGGAGAAGAATCTGGGTGTTCTGGAGGATCATAAGCTTAATAATGGCATACAATTCCAAGCTACAGTTTTCAAAGTGAGCAAAATCCTTTCCTGTATTAAGAGAGGCATAGACTGCAGAGAAAGAGATATAATTTTGCCCCTGTACAAATCATTAGTAAGACCTCATCTTGGAATATGAAGTTCAGTTTTGGGCACCAGTTCATGAAAAGGTTATCGGAGAACTAGAGAAAGTGCAGAGAAGGGCGACCAAACTGATAGGAGGCATGGAGGAGCTCAGCTATAAGGAAAGGTTAGAGGAACTGAATTTATTCTTTCTTAAAAAGATGAGACTAAGGGGGGATATGATTAACATGTATAAATACATAAGTGGTCAATATAGTGAACTTGCTGTTGAGTTATTCACTTTAAGGTCATCACAGAGGACAAGGGCACTCTTTATGTCTGGAGGAAAAGAGATTTCATCTCCAAATATGGAAAGGTTTCCTCACATTAAGAGCTGTGAAAATGTGGGAATAGACTCCCTCAAGAGGTGGTTCTGGCCAGCTCACTAGATTGTTCTAAGAAAGGCCTGGATTCTTTCCTAGATACACATAATATAAATGGATACTAACAATTATAGATAACGTTGATTCAGGGAATATCCAATTACCTCTTGGGGATCAGGAAGGTATATTTTTTTCCCCTGTTGGAGCAAATTGGATTATGCTTTTTTGGGGTTTTTGCCTTCCTCTGGATCAACTGTGGGTATAGGATTGTGTATATATGGGATTGTATTTGCTTTTTATTTCTTCCTTCTATTGGTTGAACTAGACTTGTGTCTTTTTTCAACCAAACTAACTATGTAACGCAAAGTTAATTTCAAGATAACCTGCTCTTGGTCCAGTTAAATTCCTCTCCTTAGCTCCACAATCCCTGTTGAGGGAAATCAGTGAAGCCCCTAAAATGCAGTAGCCAGAGGCGGCTCTAGGCTTTGTGAGGCCTTAGGCAAAACTTACACATGAGGCCCCACGGACTGGGATGCTCCGTGATGAGGCCGCTATTCCTCAGGCTGCGGGCAGTATCTGATTTATCCGTCAGCTCCTAAGCCACAGAGTCCCAGTGGGGGTAGGCGGAGCCGCCGGCGTCAACTTCAGTGATTGGGAACAGGCAAATTAGGCAGCCGCGAGGCCCCTGTGAGTGCGAGGCCTTAGGCGACCGCCTAATTTGCCTAATTAGAGAGTCGCCTCTGGCAGTAGCTATGTGTTGTACAGTAACTGTTGTAATTAATAAAAATTAGCTTGACTTTTAGCTACATTTATGGTGTTCTCGCCTCTCTACTGTATTTATTGCTGATGTTCTGAGGACTTATTTTGGGCCTATCAGACTCTATAGAGCTGGCTATGACTACTACAAATCTAAAATTAGAATACCTATCAAAATGATGATTCAACTCTTCACCAATATTTCTTTATTCTCAACCTAAAGAGTTACTTTTGTTATAGTGTGTTGCTTGCCAGTAGACAAGATTAAATCAGGCTTGCAAACTGATAAAAAAAGAGGAGGTAGTTATTTTAACTGTACTTACAGAATAGAGATAGCTCAGGAGGGTGTGAAAAGAGTGGTGAAGTGTGCTGGTTACTAGGGATGAGCCGAACACCCCCCGGTTCGGTTCGCACCAGAACCCGCGAACGGACCGCAAGTTCGCACGAACGTTAGAACCCCATTGACGTCTATGGGACTCGAACGTTCGAAATCAAAAGTGCTCATTTTAAAGGCTAATTTGCATGGTATTGTCCTAAAAAGGGTGTGGGGACCCGGGTCCTACCCCAGGGGACATGTATCAATGCAAAAAAAACTTTTAAAAACGGCCGTTTTTTCGGGAGCAGTGATTTTAATGATGCTTAAAGTAAAAAAAAAAAAGTGAAATATTCCTTTAAATATCGTACCTGGGGGGTGTCTATAGTATGCCTGTAAAGTGACGCGTGTTTCCCATGTTTAGAACAGTTCCTGCACCAAATGTCATTTTTAAAGGAAAAAATCTCATTTAAAACTGCTTGCGGGTTTAATGTCATGTCGGGTCATGGCAATATGGATGAAAATCAGTGAGACAAACGGCATGGGTACCCCCCAGTCCATTACCAGGCCCTTTGGGTCTTGTATGGATATTAAGGGGAACCCCGCACCCAAATTAAAATAAGGAAAGGTCCCTATATACTCTGAACAGCAGTATACAGGCAGGGCAAACAAGACAGGGACTGTAGGTTTGTTGTTAAGTAGAATCTGTTTGTAATTTTGAACATTTTTAACGTGTTTAGCTCCAGCCAAAAAATCTTTTCTAAGCTTTTTGGAAAACATAGGGAAGGGTTATCACCCCTGTGACATTTGTTTTGCGTCTTTCCTCCTCTTCAGAAGATTTCACCTCACTTTTTTGTCCCAATGAAAAATGTTTTTTGAAAATTTGGGTTTTTTTGTGGAACAAGGATTGGAAAGCATCAGTGGAAAGGAGAAATTGTTTTCCCATATTAACTCTTACAGGAGAGAATTTCCCTTCCTAGGGGTAGATTTCATCTCACTTCCTGTTGTCTCCTTCCGTTTGCAAGTAGGAGTCGTTTGTAAGTTAGATGTTTGAAAGTAGGGTCCTGCCCTATATACTCAGCAGAAATTTGGGCCTTAGGTGTTGCTGTGGCCAAAACACTGTAAGCCCTCACAGGGCCCTGCTGTGAAATATTAGATCAAGAATTGTAATTACATGCCCCTGTTGAACAGGAGCTGAAAAATTAGGCCTTAGGCACTGGTGCTGGTGCCACAACACTGCAACCCCTCACAGACACTCTAGTTGGAACGCAGGAACGAGCCCTGCTGCAAAGTATTGCATCAAAAATTGTAATTACACGCCCCTGTTAGACAGGGGCAGAAAAATTGGGCCTTAGGCACTGGTGCTGGTGCCACAACACTGCAACCCCTCACAGACACTCTAGTTGGAACGCAGGAACGAGCCCTGCTGCAAAGAATTGCATCAAAAATTGTAATTACACGCCCCTGTTAGACAGGGGCAGAAAAATTGGGTCTTAGGCACTGGTGCTGGTGCCACAACACTGCAACCCCTCACAGACACTCTAGTTGGAACGCAGGAACGAGCCCTGCTGCAAAGTATTGCATCAAAAATTGTAATTACACGCCCCTGTTAGACAGGGGCAGAAAAATTGGGCCTTAGGCACTGGTGCTGGTGCCACAACACTGCAACCCCTCACAGACACTCTAGTTGGAATGCAGGAACGAGCCCTGCTGCAAAGTATTACATCAAAAATTGTAATTACACGCCCCTGTTAAACAGGGGCTGAAAAATTGTGCCTTAGGCACTGGTGGTGGCGCCCAGAACCAAAAATGTTCTTACAAGCTATCAGCGTGATGATTGAGGAGGAAGAGGATAATTACTCAGGGATAGTCACTCAGCATCAGCATAGGCAGTCTTTGAAGGGATCTGAAAAAAATTATTCAGTTACATCAGCATCAGGTGCTTGGTAGCTGGTGGTGATCCAAGACTGATTCATTTTTATGAAGGTAAGCCGATCGACCGAGTCAGTGGACAGACGCACCCTGTGATCGGTTACCACGCCTCCAGCAGCACTGAATGTGCGTTCCGAAAGAACGCTGGATGCAGGACAGGCCAGTAGCTCAATTGCATACTGTGCAAGCTCTGGCCAGTGATCCATCCTCAAGACCCAGTAACCCAGAGGATTTTCGGTGGGAAAGGTGTCCAAGTCTGATCTTGCCCCTAGGTATTCCTGCACCATGTAAAACAGACGCTGGCGATGGTTGCTGGAACCGATCATACCTTGGGGCTGCGGACCAAAAAATTGTCTGAACGCATCGGTCAGACGGCCACCTTCTCCACCGCTCCTTCTTTGACTGACCGAAGCCTCAGCAACACGTTGCCCAGAAACAGGAGTTTGTAACCTCCCAGTCTCTGGGAACGCGTTGCACAGACCTTTCTGCAAGGCCTCCCGAAGATGTTTCATCCTCTGCTCCCTCTGCGATGGCAAGATAAGGTCCGCAACCTTACCCTTGTAACGTGGATCAAGGAGGGTTGCCAGCCAGTATTGGTCCTTCTCCTTGATACCACGAATACGAGGATCCTTACGCAGGCTTTGCAGGATCAGGGAGGCCATGCAGCGTAGGTTTGCTGAGGCATTCGGTCCGGAGTCCTCTGGGTCACTAAGGACAACAACGTCCGCAGCCACCTCCTCCCAGCCACGTACAAGCCCATGTGTTCCTTGGGACTGATCCTTTAAAGACTGCTGATGCTGAGTGCCAGGCTCCACCTCCATACTGACACAATCTTCCTCCTCCTCCTCCTCCTCCTCGTCCTCTTCCTGTGTGATCGGCGGGCACGCAGGAACACTGTCTGGATAAAGGGGGCCTTGAGAGCTAAGGAAGTCCTCCTCTTCCTGCCTCTGTTCTGCCTCAAGTGCCCTGTCCATTATTCCACGCAGCGTGTGCTCCAACAGGTGGACAAGGGGGACAGTGTCACTGATGCATGCACTGTCAGTGCTCACCATCCTCGTGGCCTCCTCGAATGGTGACAGGACAGTGCATGCATCCCTGATCATGGCCCACTGGCGTGGGGAAAAAAAACCAAGGTCCCCTGACCCTGTCCTGGTGCCATAGTCGCACAGGTACTCATTGATGGCCCTCTGCTGCGTGTGCAGCCGCTGCAGCATGGCTAATGTCGAGTTCCACCTGGTGGGCATGTCACAGATTAGGCGGTTCTTGGGCAGGTTAAACTCCTTTTGGAGGTCCGTCAGCCGAGCACTGGCATTATATGACCGGCGGAAATGCACACAGACTTTCCTGGCCTGCCTCAGGACATCCTGTAAGCCCGGGTACCTGCCCAAGAACCACTGCACCACCAAGTTAAGGACGTGAGCCAAACAGGGCACATGGGTCAGTTGTCCCTGTCGGAGGGCAGAGAGGAGGTTGGTGCCATTGTCGCAAACCACCATTCCTGCCTTAAGTTGGCGTGGCGTCAACCACCTCTGAACCTGCCCCTGCAGAGCTGACAGAACCTCTGCCCCAGTGTGGCTCCTGTCCCCCAAGCACACCAGCTCAAGCACCGCATGGCATCTTTTGGCCTGCGTACTTGCGTAGCCCCTTGAACGCCTACGGAGCACCGCTGGTTCCGAGGAAGAGGCCATGGAGGAAGAAGAAGAGGAGGGGGTGGAGGAGAGAGGTGTGTCACAATCAGCATTTTGGAGGCGTGGTGGCGGAACAACCTCCAACACTACTGCACCTTGTCCTGCATCCTTCCCAGCTGCCAGCAGAGTCACCCAATGCGCCGTGAAACTTAAGTAACGTCCCTGTCCATGCCTGCTGGACCATGAGTCAGCGGTAATATGCACCTTACCGCTGACCGCCCTGTCCAGCGAGGCATGGACATTGCCTTCCACATGCCGGTAGAGAGCCGGAATCGCCTTCTGTGAGAAAAAGTGGCGTTTGGGTACCTGCCACTGAGGAACCGCACATTCCACAAACTCACGGAAGGGGGCAGAGTCTACCAACTGAAAAGGCAGCAGTTGAAGTGCTAGCAATTTTGCCAAGCTAGCATTCAACCGCTGGGCATGTGGATGGCTGGGAGCAAACTTCTTTCGGCGGTGCAGCAGCTGGGGCAGGGAAATTTGCCTGGTACAATCTGACGTCGGTGTACCAAAAGCAGATTGCCCACAAGTACTTGGCTGTGACACACCTAATTCTACACCTTCATTCCTCTCACTGCAGGTCTCAGAGAGGACTGAAGGTCTAGTGGGGTTGGAAATCTCAGCTGATGAGGAGCAAGGAGAGATCCTCTTTGTTCTTTGGTGTGGGTCTTTTAGATATGCTTGCCAACGAACTGCATGGCAGGTCAACATATGTCTGGTCAAGCATGTGGTACCCAAGCGGGAGATGTTTTGGCCACGCGAGATACGCTTGAGACATATGTTGCAAATAGCAGCGGTGCGATCTGATGCACTCGTCTCAAAAAAGGCCCACACCAAAGAACTTTTTGAATAACGCGCAGAGACTGCAGCGCCCTGCACATGTGGAGCTTTGGGGTGTGATGCAGTCAATGTGCTGCCCTTAGGCTGGCCCCTGGAGGGCATCCTGCCTCGTTGGTGATGTGCCGCCTCCTCCTCCTCCTCCTCCTCCTCTCTCCTATCAGGCACCCACGTTGAGTCAGTGACCTCATCATCCCCTCCCTCCTCATCACTGGAGCAAACCTGGCAGTATGCTGCAGCAGGGGGAGCATGACTGCCAGATTGCTGTCCTTCTTGGGCACCCCCTCTGTCCGTGCTCATGTTACTGCCTTCATCGAGCTCAGTATCATCATCAGAGCCTTCCAAACGCTGGGCATCCTCCTGGAGCATGTACCCAACACTGTGGTCAAACAGTTCGAGGGAATCCTCAGGAGGACATGGTGGAGCTAGGGAAGGAGTCACTGATGACATTGAGCTGAGGGAAGAGGCCGCTGCTTTGCCAGACAAAGCACCCTGGGCATGGGTGAGAGAGGATGAGGAGGATGAGGACGGCTTGGTCATCCACTCGACCAAGTTTTCTGCATGTTGCGGCTCAACACGGCCAGCTGCCGAAAAAAAGGCCAAGCGTGTCCCATGGCCACGGGCTGATGAGGATGCACCGTCTCCACGACCAGCACTAGACACAGAGCCTGCTTGCCCTCTCTTATTGGCTTGTGACTGTCTGCCTCTCCTTCTTGGCCTTCCAGACATACTAATGGCCTGTAGCTGCACTAAGCTGGGATAGAACACCTGTAATTTTCTTCAGGTAGCTTTATATACTGTAACCAGACAAGCCTGCCTGTCAGTAGGAACATAACAGGAACGGATCTAGCTGAACACTGTGAGCAGGACGCACTGACTGCACTAAATGTAAATAGCAGGAACAGATCTAGCTGAACACTGTGAGCAGGACGCACTGACTGCACTAAATGTAAATAGCAGGAACGGATCTAGCTGAACACTGTGAGCAGGACGCACTGACTGCACTAAATGTAAATAGCAGGAACGGATCTAGCTGAACACTGTGAGCAGGACGCACTGCACTAAATGTAAATAGCAGGAACAGATCTAGCTGAACACTGTGAGCAGGACGCACTGCACTAAATGTAAATAGCAGGAACGGATCTAGCTGAACACTGTGAGCAGGACGCACTGCACTAAATGTAAATAGCAGGAACAGATCTAGCTGAACACTGTGAGCAGGACGCACTGCACTAAATGTAAATAGCAGGAACGGATCTAGCTGAACACTGTGAGCAGGACGCACTGCACTAAATGTAAATAGCAGGAACGGATCTAGCTGAACACTGTGAGCAGGACGCACTGCACTAAATGTAAATAGCAGGAACGGATCTAGCTGAACACTGTGAGCAGGACGCACTGCACTAAATGTAAATAGCAGGAACGGATCTAGCTGAACACTGTGAGCAGGACGAACTGCACTAAATGTAAATAGCAGGAACAGATCTAGCTGAACACTGTGAGCAGGACGCACTGCACTAAATGTAAATAGCAGGAACGGATCTAGCTGAACACTGTGAGCAGGACGAACTGCACTAAATGTAAATAGCAGGAACAGATCTAGCTGAACACTGTGAGCAGGACGCACTGCACTAAATGTAAATAGCAGGAACGGATCTAGCTGAACACTGTGAGCAGGACGCACTGCACTAAATGTAAATAGCAGGAACGGATCTAGCTGAACACTGTGAGCAGGACGAACTGCACTAAATGTAAATAGCAGGAACAGATCTAGCTAAACACTGTGAGCAGGACGCACTGCACTAAATGTAAATAGCAGGAACGGATCTAGCTGAACACTGTGAGCAGGACGCACTGCACTAAATGTAAATAGCAGGAACAGATCTAGCTGAACACTGTGAGCAGGACGCACTGCACTAAATGTAAATAGCAGGAACGGATCTAGCTGAACACTGTGAGCAGGACGCACTGCACTAAATGTAAATAGCAGGAACAGATCTAGCTGAACACTGTGAGCAGGATGCACTGCACTAAATGTAAATAGCAGGAACGGATCTAGCTGAACACTGTGAGCAGGACGCACTGCACTAAATGTAAATAGCAGGAACAGATCTAGCTGAACACTGTGAGCAGGACGCACTGCACTAAATGTAAATAGCAGGAACGGATCTAGCTGAACACTGTGAGCAGGACGCACTGACTGCACTAAATGTAAATAGCAGGAACAGATCTAGCTGAACACTGTGAGCAGGACGCACTGACTGCACTAAATGTAAATAGCAGGAACGGATCTAGCTGAACACTGTGAGCAGGACGTACTGACTGCACTAAATGTAAATAGCAGGAACGGATCTAGCTGAACATTGTGAGCAGGACGCACTGACTGCACTAAATGTAAATAGCAGGAACGGATCTAGCTGAACACTGTGAGCAGGACGCACTGCACTAAATGTAAATAGCAGGAACAGATCTAGCTGAACACTGTGAGCAGGACGCACTGCACTAAATGTAAATAGCAGGAACGGATCTAGCTGAACACTGTGAGCAGGACGCACTGCACTAAATGTAAATAGCAGGAACGGATCTAGCTGAACACTGTGAGCAGGACGAACTGCACTAAATGTAAATAGCAGGAACAGATCTAGCTGAACACTGTGAGCAGGACGCACTGCACTAAATGTAAATAGCAGGAACGGATCTAGCTGAACACTGTGAGCAGGACGCACTGCACTAAATGTAAATAGCAGGAACGGATCTAGCTGAACACTGTGAGCAGGACGCACTGCACTAAATGTAAATAGCAGGAACGGATCTAGCTGAACACTGTGAGCAGGACGCACTGCACTAAATGTAAATAGCAGGAACGGATCTAGCTGAACACTGTGAGCAGGACGCACTGCACTAAATGTAAATAGCAGGAACGGATCTAGCTGAACACTGTGAGCAGGACGCACTGCACTAAATGTAAATAGCAGGAACGGATCTAGCTGAACACTGTGAGCAGGACGCACTGCACTAAATGTAAATAGCAGGAACGGATCTAGCTGAACACTGTGAGCAGGACGCACTGCACTAAATGTAAATAGCAGGAACGGATCTAGCTGAACACTGTGAGCAGGACGCACTGACTGCACTAAATGTAAATAGCAGGAACAGATCTAGCTGAACACTGTGAGCAGGACGCACTGACTGCACTAAATGTAAATAGCAGGAACAGATCTAGCTGAACACTGTGAGCAGGACGCACTGCACTCAATGTAAATAGCAGGAACGGATCTAGCTGAACACTGTGAGCAGGACGAACTGCACTAAATGTAAATAGCAGGAACAGATCTAGCTGAACACTGTGAGCAGGACGCACTGCACTAAATGTAAATAGCAGGAACGGATCTAGCTGAACACTGTGAGCAGGACGCACTGACTGCACTAAATGTAAATAGCAGGAACGGATCTAGCTGAACACTGTGAGCAGGACGCACTGCATTAAATGTAAATAGCAGGAACAGATCTAGCCTAATCTAGCTAACTCAAATCAAATGACACTGTCTGTCTCTCTCTCTATCAGCACACCGGAACACACTACACAGGGCCGCCGTGCAGGCGGCCTTATATAGTGTGGGGCGTGTACTAAATCCCCTGAGCCATAATTGGCCAAAGCCACCCTGGCTTTGGCCAATTACAGCTCTCTCTACTGACGGCGCTGTGATTGGCCAAGCATGCGGGTCATAGTGCATGCTTGGCCAATCATCAGCCAGCAATGCACTGCGATGCCGCAGTGAATTATGGGCCGTGACGCGCCACACGAATTTGGCGCGAACGGCCCATAACGTTCGCAATTCGACGGACGGTCGAACAGCCGATGTTCGAGTCGAACATGGGTTCGACTCGAACACGAAGCTCATCCCTACTGGTTACCCACAGAGTAATCATGTGGTAGGGCAGAGATTTCCATCTCTGATACTTTGCAGTCATATAAAAAGGCTGGGGTAAGTGAATCACAAGACTACGTGCATTAACTTACAGTGGGGACGGAAAGTATTCAGACCCCCTTAAATTCTGTCTCTGAGCTCTTCAGGCGGTTCCTTTGATCTCATGATTCTCATTTGCTCTGACATGCACTGTGAGCTGTAAGGTCTTATATAGACAGGTGTGTGGCTTTCCTAATCAAGTCCAATCAGTATAATCAAACACAGCTGTTCTCAAATGAAGGTGTAGAACCATCTCAAGGATGATCAGAAGAAATGGACAGCACCTGAGTTAAATATATGAGTGTCACAGCAAAGGGTCTGAATACTTAGGACCATGTGATATTTCATTTTTTTTTTTTAATAAATCTGCAAAAATGTCAACAATTCTGTGTTTTTCTGTCAATATGGGGTGCTGTGTATACATTAATGAGGAAAAAAATGAACTTAAATGATTTTAGCAAATGGCTGCAATATAACAAAGAGTGAAAAATTTAAGGGGGTCTGAATACTTTCCGTCCCCACTGTATATACATTTGACAGTCAAACACTTTCTATATGTGTATTACACATGTGCACTTTAGAATCACAAAATTACAACAATACTTTTTTCTCTTTTAATATATCCCAGGGCACAGATGTGTTCCCGTTACTTACCTTCATATTGAAGGATCCCACCCAGTTTCCAGATCCAGAAGTATTCTCCCCAGCCAGGTTTCTGGACAATAACGGAGGCCTGGAGAAGAATCCAGCCCTGATGCCTTTTTCTGCTGGTAAGAAGTATGTTGTGTTTTGTAAGCAGGTATTTGAAGCAGACCTGTCACATCCTGTCCAAAGAAAACTCTTGGGGGCCTATATTTACCTTTAACACCATTAAGATGCCTACCACTGCCTCTCCAAAATCACCAGTGATCTTCAGCATTTGTCACAAGTATTGCCAGAACTTGCACAGTGACAGCACTGAAATATGGGCTCTGTATCATTGGGAGGCAAGTGACACATACTTTACCATGCCATACAGGGGTTTTTAGAAATGGTGGTATAGATAAGTACAGGTTGAAAGGGGGAAGGTTTTTTGTGACCGATGTGCCAGATTATTGAATTATTTTAAACATCATCTTAAAATGAAACTTCACCTTTATTTAAAAAAAACTGTATCTTTTCAAATGTTATAATGAAGGAGCCATGTGCTGTTATATACTTGTATTCTCTTCCTGTCAAAGCAGAAATGTCAGTCTGCCTGCGCTCTGGACTGAAAACTGACACTGTGCCCAGGCTGCAGGAGAATAATGAAACTGCCAAAAAAAGCCTTTAGTTTTCTTCCATCTAATTCAGTCCTGAAAGTTCCTTTTTAATGGCAGCTTTATGAGTATCTGTTATCAGCATTGAGCTTAGGAAGGAGATGGGACAGTCTTATAGCCTGATACTCAGCTTAACACTGCTGCTCTGACAGGTAGAGAAAGTAAAGAAGTAAATTAAAAGTATTTACTAAGACAGTGGGCTCCAAACTGCGGCCCGGGGGGACAGCTATGGCCCTTTGCATGCTTTTATCTGGCCCTTGGGGCACTATTTCATCCACTGATACCAACGATGGGGCATAATTCCCCCCAACGAATGCCTATGAAGGGGTACAATTCCTCCCAATGGCACCAATAATGTGAAAGAATTACTCTCACTGAAACAGCTGATGGAGCATTATTTTTTCCCACTGATGCTGGGACATTTTCTACTCTCTCTGGCCACAGTCCGGCCCCCCTAAAGTCTGAAGAACAATAAACTGGACCTTTGTTTAGAAAGTTTGGAGACCCCTGTCCTAAGAGGTAAGGCTTTATTCTAATAACAGATTCAAAGTCTAAACTTAAAATGATTACATATTCACTTTTCTGACTGGTTCTCAATAAACACAGTTGAATTACCATTTTGGATATCACCTGAAAAATATTTTTTATGTTTCAGTATATAGACAAAACTTTATATTTTTGGAGAATTTGTAAGGAAGGAAGGAAGAAACCTTTGTCATTTTGTTTTTTTTCTTGTGTGTCCCAGTAGAAAGATTTTATTTCACTTTTTGTCCTGTGGACACAACAGGAATTGAGAGGAAATGTATGTAAAGTCCCTGGTGCTAGTGTTCCCATCAGATGATTTTTCCTTTATTTCTGTTTTGTTGACACCTCAAAATTATAGCTTTTATTTGAATTTTTTGGTGACCATTGTCATTAGGGCTGAAAGTAAGAGGGTGAATCTCTGCAGCAGAAATACAGACAGCAAAAAAAAAAAAAACATGACAGTGATTCTAACCTTTTGTCATCCTATCCAAAACCAAAAAGATGGGTTTACATACGCTTTAAATATATTTTATTGTACTGTTCAACACCTTAATATGATATCTTGTACACCTACAGGAAGGCGGATGTGCCCAGGGGAAAGCCTGGCCCGCATGGAGCTTTTTCTTTTCCTCACCTCCCTCCTCCAGAAGTTCACCTTGACCTCCCCGGTACCTCGGGAAGATCTGAACTTAGCCCCTGAAGTCAGCAGTGCTGGACACTTTCCTCGCTTCTACAAAATGTCTGCCATTCTCCGCACTAGCACAATATAGTCTTGGATTGGTTTGTTGTATATTCTCATTGTAAATTACATTTGGCTTGTATTTTCCTTTTATACTGTAGCAGCAAAATAAAAACATATTTATTTAAGCACCTAAGACTACATTGTAATGTGAGGACTGTGAGTGCAAGAGTGCTGTGAGGGCACATGGACTGTGAGTGCACATGGGCTGTGCGTACATGAGTGCTGAGAGTGAACGTGAACTGTGAGTGCACGTGGACTGTGAGTGCACGTGTGCTGAGTGCACGTGTGCTGTGACGGCACGTGTGCTGTGGGAGCACATGTGCTGTGAGGGCACTGGGACTGTGAGTGCATGTGGGCTGTGAGTGCACGTGGACTGTGAGTGCACATGGACTGTGAGTGCTGTCTTGTTGAGAACCTGTGTAATGTTGAGAATCAGTGTCAGGAAGCTAGTTGTTAGTTCATTTGGACAGAATATAACCCCTAATCCCCATTAAATTAGTGGATACGATGCCCGGTGGGTGTGGAGATGCGACTCAGTGTACATCTTGCAGCATGTATGCGTTCCTTGATCATCCAATCGAGGGCGAATACTGCTGTGAAAAATATAAGCACATTGTTTCCCTGGAAGCCCAGGCTCTGAATCTAGGGAAGCAACTGTCAACACTGAGAAGTCCCTCCATACTAAAGTAGAGTTGGGATGGTACCAGGCAGGTGTCGGCAGGGGCCAGCACAGAGGTGAATGGAGACAGAGGAGCAGGCACCAAAGCAGAGTAGATGGGTGACAGTCAGGAAAGATAGAAAGGAAAGAGTCAGGGAGGCTGGTCCTGGGCTGGAACATCCCAATAAGTATGCCCCGTTGAGTGACATTTGTGAAACCAGTCAGGGACCAGCACTGCTGGAGCTGAGTGACTCCCCTAATTGCCAGGGTATAACTCCTCCAGTGAGGGTGGGAGTAAAGCCAAGGGAAAGGAAAGACAGATTTTGGTGGTAGGGGACTCAATTATTAGAAGGACTGAGAGGGCAATCTGTCACAAAGACCTGAAGCGCCGAACTGTAAGTTGTTTACGGGGCGCTCGGGATTGGCACATTACGGATTTGGTGGACAGATTACTGGGAGGGGCTAGGGAAGACCCGGCTGTCATGGTGCACATTGGCACCAATGACAAAGTCATAGGAATCTGGAGTTTCCTAAAAAACTATTTTAGGGACTTAGGAGCTAAATTGGGGAAAAGGACCTCCAAGGTAGTATTCTCAGAAATACTGCCGGTACCTCGAGCCACACCAGAAAGGCAGAGGGAGATTAGGAAAGTAAACAAGTGACTGAGGAGCTGGTGTAGAAATGAGGGGTTTGGGTTCTCAGAGAACTGGGGCGACTTCTCAGTTGATTACCAGCTCTATAGAAGGGACGGACTGCACCTAAATGGGGAAGGTGCAGATTTGCTGGGAGTGAAGATGAGCCAAAAGTTAGAGGGGCTTTTAAACTAGGCGACGGGGGGAGGGTCCAGAGGTAGAGATAGTCAGGGCGGAACATATTCCAGAGGCTAGTATTGGAGGCATTAGTGGTAGGCTGACTAAAGCACCTAAACCCAAGGTAAGTATAGTAACAAGTCCTATTTTGTAACCCCAGAGCACCCAATAAGGAGATAATATGTGACTGGTCTAAACTACGTGGCCTGTTCACAAAGGCCAGGAGTCTGGCGGAAAAGATGGAAGCACTAGAGCTACTGTTGTACGAGGAGGATTTTGATTTTGTAGGAATTACAGAAACTTGGTTCGACAGCTCTCATGATTGGCTGGCAACCATTCAAAGGTATTCCCTATATCGCAGGGACAGAGAGGGTAAAAAAGGGGGAGGGGTACAAGTGAAAGTGAGCGATGACATCACAAAGGGAGGGAGGTGGAATCCCTATGGGTAAAGCTACAAAGGGAGGAAACTAAGAGGAAAGTAATACTGGGAGACTGCTATAGGCCCCCTAATCAGAGGGAGGAGGCAGAGGCGGACCTCCTATCACAATTATAATTAGCAGCAAGAATGGAAAGTGTTATTATAATGGGGGATTTTAATTATGCAGACATAGACTGGGTGGAAGGAACCGCGCATTCATCTAAGGCTCGCCAGTTCCTAAATGTCTTGCAGGACAATTTCATGGGTCAGTTGGTAAATACACCAACTAGAAACAAAGTGTTACTAGACCTACTGATTACCAACAATACAGACCTGATCATGGCTGTGGAAATTATTTAGGAAACAGCAAATACAGGTCAATTAGTTTTAGTATAAATCACACAAATAGGAAACACAAGGGGAATACAAAGACACTGAATTTCAAAAGAGCAAACTTCTCTTAACTACGAACCTTGCTAGAAGATAATAATTTGGATAAAATCTTAGGAACAAAGAACACAGAGGAAAAATGGGTATGCTTTAAGAGCATACTAAATAAGGGCATTTACCCATTGGGCATCCCAATGGGAAATACATTTAAAAGAGCTAATAAAAGTCCTGAGTGTCTTAACTCGAATGTAAAAATGCATAAAAAAGCAAGGGA
Source organism: Lithobates clamitans (assembly GCA_037952925.1). Taxonomy (NCBI): domain Eukaryota; kingdom Metazoa; phylum Chordata; class Amphibia; order Anura; family Ranidae; genus Lithobates; species Lithobates clamitans. The sequence continues at coordinate 5,656,266 of JBBGZY010001104.1, forward strand.
GAAGGCCTTCAAAAAATACAAGGCTGAGGAATCATCATCAGCATTACAACTTTACAAAGAATGCAACAAGAAATGTAAATGTGCAATCAGGGCGGCTAAGATAGAACACGAAAGGCACACAGCGGAGGAGAGTAAAAAAAATCCCAAGAAATTATTTAAGTACATAAATAGTAAGAAAGGGAGGTCAGATCATATTGGTCCCATAAAGAATGATGAAGGGAATCTGGTTACTAAGGATGTAGAGATGGCAAAGGTATTGAATTTATTCTTCTCCTCAGTCTTCACGAGGGAAACGGGGGGCTTCCGTAACCAAAACTGCAATGTTTATCCTTATGACATGTCGCAGGAAGCACCCTCATGGCTAACAGAGGACAGAATTAGAAATAGACTTGAAAAACTTAACATTAATAAGTCACCAGGACCAGATGGCTTGCACCCGAGGGTCCTTAAGGAACTCAGTCAAGTAATTGTCAGACCATTGTTCCTAATTTTTACAAACAGTCTGCTGATTGGAATAGTACCAGCTGATTGGAAAAAAGCCAATGTAGCACCAACATTTAAAAAAGGGCCAAGATATATCCCTGGGAATTACAGACCAGTTAGCCTAACATCAATTGTATGCAAGCTCTTGGAGGGGATGATAAGGGACTATATATATAAGATTTTAGTACTGACAATGGTATCATTAGCAGTAATCAGCATGGATTCATGAAGAATTATACTTGCCAAACTAATCTATTAACCTTCTATGAGGAGGTGAGCTGCCATCTAGATAAAGGAAGGCCCGTAGACGTTGTGTATCTGGATTTTGCAAAAGCATTTGATACAGTTCCCCATAAACATTTACTGTACAAAGTAAGGTCTGTTGGCATGGACCTCAGGTGAGTACATGGATTGAAAAGTGGCTACAGCGGGGAGTTCAGAGGGTGGTGATAAATAGGGAGTACTCGGAATGGTCCGGGGTGGAAAGTGGGGTCCCCCACGGTTCTGTCCTGGGACCAATCCTATTTAATTTATTCATAAACGACCTGGAGGATGGGATAAACAGCTCAATCTCTGTATTTGCGGACGATACTAAGCTAAGCAGGGCAATAACTTCTCCGCAGGATGTGGAAACCTTGCAAGAAGTTTTGAACAAATTAATAGGGTGGGCAACTACATGGCAAATGATATTCAATGTAGAAAAATTTAAAATAACGCATTTGGGTGGCAAAAATATGAACGCAATCTACTCACTAGGGGGGAATCTCTGGTGGAATCTAGGATGGAAAAGGACCTGGGGGTCGTAGTAGATGACAGGCTCAGCAATGGCATACAAAGGGGATTAACTCCAGAAATAAAATAATAATTCTCCCACTCTACAAGACTCTGGTCTGGCCACACCTGGAGTATGCTGTCCAGTTCTGGGCACCAGTCCTCAGGAAGGATATGCTGGAACTGGAGAGATTCCAGAGAAGGGCAACAAAACAAATAAAGGGACTGGAGGACCTTAGTTATGATGAAAGGTTACAAGCACTGAACTTATTCTGTCTGGAGAAGAGACGCTTGAGAGGGGATATGATGTACAAATACCGTACTGGTAACCCCACAACAGGGATAAAGCTTTTCTGTGAAAGGTAATTTAATAAGACACGCAGATATTCACTACAATTAGAAGAAAAGCGGTTTAACCTTAAACAGCGTAGAGGGTTTTTTACTGTAAGAGCGGTTAGGATTTGGAATCCTCTTCCGCGGGCAGTGGTTTCAGCGGGGAGCATCGATAATTTCAAAAAATTATTAGATAGACACCTGAATGACCACAACATACAGGGTATATACAATGTAATACTGATATAAAATCACATACAATATCTCACAAAAGTGAGTACACCCCTCACATTTTTGTAAATATTTTATTATATCTTTTCATGTGACAGCACTGAAGAAATTACACTTTGCTACAATGTAAAGTAGTGAGTGTACAGCTTGAATAACAGTGTAAATTAGCTGTCCCCTCAAAATAACTCAACACACAGCCATTAATGTCTAAACTGCTGGCAACAAAAGTAATTACCGTATATACTCGGGTAATAGTTGTTCCGAGTATAATTCGAGGCCCTAATTTACCACACAAAAATGGGAAAAACTTATTGACCCGAGTATAAGACGAGGGTGAGAAATGCACAGCTACTGTAAGTGGAAAAGAGGGTCAACAATGCCCATTTGCAGGCTCACTGTGCCCATTTGCAGCCATAGGTCCCCCGAACTTCAAACTCGGTAGTTAAGGGTTCCTAGATGCCCCCTAGCTGCAGCCAAAATTTGGGGTCTCTGAACCAAAAGTGTCCCGAAATGACATTGCTACAGATGGACACAGTTGACCGACTTTGGGGCCCCGTATCTCGGGGCCACTTAGTGCTAGGAACCCCAAATTTGGTGTGCAAACCCAGCAGAACTAGCACAATAAAATATCCAAAGCTGGAATTTCTAGAACCAAGTGGTCCCGAGATACAGGACCCCAAAAATCGGTTCAGAAAATGTCAAGCACTTTTCTGCAGCAGAGAATGACATTTTCTGAACCTATTTTGGGGCCCCATATCTCGGGGCCACTTGGTGCTAGGAACTCCAGCTTTGGATATGTTATAGTACCAGGTCCACTGGGTTTGCACACCAAATTTGGGGTTCCTAGCACTAAGTGACCCTGAGATACAGGGCTCCAAAATCGGTTCAGAAAATGTCAAGCACTTTTCTGCAGCAGAGAATGACATTTTCCGAACCGATTTTGGGGCCCCGTATCTCAGGGCCACTTAGTGCTAGGAACTCCAGCTGGATATGTTGTGGAACCAGGTCCACTGGGTTTGCACACCAAATTTGGGGTTTTTAGCACCAAGTGGCCCTGAGATACGGGGCCCCAAAGTCGGTTCGGAAAATGAAATTTTTTGCTGCAGAAAAGTGCTTGACTCGAGTATAAGTCGAGGGGGGCACTTTCAGCACAAAAAAAGGTGCTGAAAAATTAGACTTATACTCGAGTATATACGGTACACCGCTAAGTAAAAATGTCCAAATTGGGCCCAATTAGCCATTTTTCCTTCCCAGTGTCATGTGACTCGTTAGTGTTACAAGGTCTCAGGTGTGAATGGGGAGCAGGTTTGTTAAATTTGGTGTTATCGCTCTCACTCTCCCATACTGGTCACTGGAAGTTCAACATGGCACCATTATGTCAAATAACTCTCTGAGGATCTGAAAAAAAGAACTGTTGCTTTTCATAAAGATGGCCTAGGCTATAAGAAGATTGCCAAGACCCTGAAACTGAGCTGCAGCACAGTGGCCAAGACCATACAGCGGTTTAACAAGACAGGTTCCACTCGGAACAGGCCTCGCCATGGTCGACCAAAGAAGTTGAGTGCACGTGCTCAGCGTCATAACCAGAGGTTGTCTTTAGGAATAAGACTTATGAGTCTTGCTGCAGAGGTTGAAGGCCCGGGGGGGTCAGTCTGTCAATGCTCAGGCCATATGCCGCACACTGCATCAAATTGGTCTGCATGGCTGTCTTCCCAGAAGGAAGCCTCTTTTAAAGATAATGCACAAGAAAGCCCGCAAACAGTTTGCTGAAGACAAGCAGACTAAGGACATGGATTACTGGAACCTCCTGTGGTCTGATGAGGCCAAGATAAACTTATTTGGTTCAGATGGTGTGTGGTGGCAACCAGATGAGGAGTACAAATACAAGTGTGTCTTGCCTACAGTCAAGCATGGTGGTGGAAGCGTCATGGTCTGAGGCTGCATGAGTGCTTCCGGCACTGGGGAGCTACAGTCCATTGAGGGAACCATTAATGCCAACATGTACTGTGACATACTGAAGCAGAGCATGATCCCCTCCCTTCAGAGACTGGGCCGCAGGACAGTATTCCAACATGATAACGACCCCAACACACACCTCCAAGATGACCACTGCCTTCCTAATGAAGCTGAGGGTAAAGGTGGTGGACTGGCCAAGCATGTCTCCAGACCTAAACATTATTTAGCATCTGCGGGGCATCCTCAAACATAAGGTGGAGGAGAGCAAGGTCTTTAACATCCACCAGCTCAGTGATGTCGTCATGGAGGAGGGATAGAGGACTCCAGTGGCAACCTGTGAAGCTTTGGTGAACTCCATGCCCAAGAGGGTTAAGGCAGTTGTGGAATATAATGGTGGCCACACAAAATATTGACAATTTGGGCCCAATTTTCACATTTTCACTTAGGGGTGTACTCACTTTTGCTGCCAGCGGTTTAGACATTAATGGCTGTGTTGTAAGTTATTTTGAGGGGACAGCAAATTTACACTGTTATACAAGCTGTACACTCACTACTTTACTTTGTAGCAAAGTGTCATTTCTTCAGTGGTGTTACATGAAAAGGTATATTTATATATATATAAAATATTTACAAAAATGTGAGGGGTGTACTCACTTTTGTGAGATACTGTACATAGGTTGGACTTGATGGTCTTTTTTCAACTTTGCCTACTATGTAACTATGTAACTATGTTTGCTTATAGCAGTGAATGACATTGCTATAAGCAAGCATTTTACTGAATGAAACTCATTCAATCAGTTTTTTTGTTTTGATTAGCTGTGAGTGGTCAAAGCTAATCACATGGTACAGATGGGCTGTGATTGGACCTGTCTGTACCATGTGATCAAATTTGACCAATCGCAGCTAGTAACACAACTGTACACAAGGGATGGCATGAAACAAAGCCATCTATTGTGTACAATTGTCATGTGACCTGCTGTGATTGGTCACCGTGGTCACATGGTACCGGCAGCACCGGTACACCATACCTCCCAACTCTCCCGGATTCCGCAGGACCGTCCTGAGTTTGCAAGTCAGTCCCGGGGTCCCGCGGATCTGGGCTGGAGTCCTGGAATCCACCGCTGGAACAAGTGAATGAATACAATGCACGCTCTCACGCACTGCACCCATTGAGCATTCCAATGTACCTGTCCTCTCCGCCCCCTTCCTACTTCAATCTTCTTGTCATTGGTTGCAAGGACTGCGGCGTCACACACTAGAAACAAACAACCTCCTTGAAAGCTGCTTCCGGACCACCCAGCCTCCCCAGCTTTTGGCTCCTGCTTCTTGCTCGGTAAGGGGACATTGACATGTACAGTATGTATTTTGTGCTGCCAGCTTGCAGACATCCCAACCTGCAAAAACTTATTTCAGGGAGGTTTCAAACTCATTTCAGGGAGGTGACGCTTTGCGCCGGTACTGAAATCCCCCCCCCCGCCCCCCATCCCCCCAATAAAATGCAGCCTTACCAGTGCCAATTAAGTGTAGCCTGATCAATGCCAATTAAATGCAGCTATACCAGTGCCCAATGAAAGGCTGCCTGATCACACAGCTGCTTCGGCTGGGCTGCTGGCCCTGGGGTCTGTCTGCTATGGCCTTGCTGCTGGGGCCAAGGGTCTGGCTGCTTCGGTTGGGCTGCTGGCCCTGGGGTCTGTCTGCTATGGCCTTGCTGCTGGGGCCAAGGGTCTGCCTGCTGGAGCTGGGCTGCTGGTCCTGGGGTCTGGCTGCTGGGATCAGGGGTCTGGCTGCTGGGATCAGGGATCTGGCTGCTGGGGCCAGGGGTCTAGCTGCTGAGACCCAGGGTCTGGCTGCTGGAGCTGGGTTGCTGGTCCTGGGGTCTGGCTGCAATGGTGCTGGTGAGCCATCCCAGTCAGAGTATTCCACAGAAAGAAGGGGGTGGGCTGAGGCAGAGGGGGGACAGCCCATACTGCTGTCCCCAGCCTGCTGCATGGGTACTTTTTTGGGGGGGTCAGTCAGGCCAATTCAGCAGGGAAGGAAGTGGGTGGACGGAGGCAGAGAGAAGACTGTGATCTGCAGGCTGTAGCAATTAAAGAAAAAACTTTCCCCTGTCAAGCAGACTCTTTCTCCACTTTCAGGTGCCGCTACGCAGTGATCTCCTGTGCGACAAGTACATGACAGTCCCGGTCCGCCCGGTGGATTGATATAGAAGGGATTGTCATGTACTTGTCGCACAGGAGATCACTGCGCAGTGTGATGTTCTGCTGCTGTAGCCCATCTGTATCAAGGTTCGATGTGTTGCGCTTTCAGAGATGGTATTCTACATACCTTGGATGTAATGAGTGGTTATTTGAGTTACTGTTGCCTTTCTATTATCTCAAACTAGTCTGTCCATTCTCCTCTGACGTCAACAAGGTATTTTCCTCCACACAACTACCACTGGATAATTTCTCATTTTCAGACCATTCTCTGTAAACCTTAGAGATGGTTGTGTGTGAAAATCCCAGTAGATCGGCAGTGTTTGAAATACTCAGACCAGCCCGTCTGGCACCAACAACCATGCCACGTTCAAAGACACTTAAATCCCCTTTTCTTCCTGATTCTGATGCTTGGTTTGAACTTGCAAGTCATCTTCACCACGTCTAGATGTCTAAATGCATTGAGTTGCTGCCATGTGATTGGCTGATTAGCAATTTGTGTTACCCTCCAGGGAGGGGGAGAAGGAGGTTCTGCAGCAGCATAAATATTTTTAACATACATGCTGCACTTAGAGGGCGCCGTCCTTCTTTCTCTTTTTTATTGTTCCAGAGCTTCTTCTAGCTTTTATAGACTGGTTGCCTTCCATTTATTCAGCATCATTTTATCCTTACATGGACTAATACCTGAACTTGTTGTGAAACATTACTACCACCACCAAGTTCCCCCTCTCAGGGGAGAAGGAGGTTCTGCAGCAGCAGGGACAGTCATAGATTCATCCTTTTAGTGCAGCTGATGGAGGAAGAGGGGAACAGGACCAGCATTTATTCATGTCATGTATTTACTCTGGCACTACTGTATATCACCTAACCTGGCACTACTGTATATAACCTAGCCTGGCACTACTGTATATCACCTAGCCTGGCACTGCTGTATATCACCTAACCTGGCACTGCTATATATCACCTAACCTGACACTACTGTATATCACCTAGCCTGGCACTACTGTATATAACCTAGCCTGGCACTGCTGTATATCACTTAACCTGGCACTGCTGTATATCACTTAACCTGGCACTGCTGTATTTTACCTAACCTGGCACTACTGTATATCACCTAAACTGGCACTGCTGTATATCACCTAGCCTGGCACTACTGTATATCACTTAACTTGGCACTACTGAATATAACTTAACCTGGCACTACTGTATATCACCTAGCCTGGCACTACTGAATATCTCCTAACCTGGCGCTACTGTATATCACCTAACCTGGTACTACTGTATATCACCTAACCTGGCACTGCTGTATGTCACCTAGCCTGGCACTACTGTATATCTCCTAACCTGGCACTACTGCATATCACCTAGCTTGGAACTACTGTTCATCTCCTAACCTGGCGCTACTGTATATAACCTAACCTGGCACTACTGTATATCACCTAACCTGGGACTGCTGTATATCACCTAACCTGACACTACTGTATATCACCTAGCCTGGCATTACTGTATATGAATTAACCTGGCACTGCTGTATATCACCTAACCAGGCACTAATGTATATTACTTAACCTGGCACTTCTGTATATGACTTAGCCTGGCACTACTGTATATGACCTAGCCTGGCACTACTGTATATGACCTAGCCTGGCAGCGCTGTATATCACTTAACCTGGCACTGCTGTATATCACCTAACTTGGCACTACTGTATATCACCTAGCCTGGCACTTCTGTATATAACCTAGCCTGGCACTTCTGTATATAACCTAGCCTGGCACTGCTGTATATCACTTAAAATGGCACTCCTGTATATCACTTAACCTAACACTGCTGTATTTTATCTAACCAGGGAGGGGGAGAAGGAGGTTCTGCAGCAGCAGGGACAGTCATAGATTCATACTTTTAGTGCAGCTGATGGAGGAAGAGGGGAACAGGACCAGCATTTATTCATGTCATGTATTTACTCTGGCACTACTGTATATCACCTAACCTGGCACTACTGTATATCACCTAACCTGGCACTACTGTATATCACCTCATCTGGCACTATATCACCTAACGTGTCACTTTATCACCTAGCCTGGAATAATATCACCTAACCTGGCACTACTGTATATCATTCTAACCTGGCTCTATATCGTCCTAACCTTGCACTATATCACCCTAACCTGCCAGTATACTACCCTAACGTCACGTAACGTTGAGGTACGTTGCACTGTCTGTCCGCCTCGGGTGCCAATTTTGAAAACCATTTATCATTTTCCTTCTACTTCACAATTATGTGCCACTTTGTGTTGGTCTTTTTACATAAAATCCCAATAAAATACACTTACATTTTAGGTTGTAACATGACAGAATGTGGAAATTTTCAAGGGGTATGACAACTTTTTTAAGGCACTGTGTGTATTTATGTATATTCATATATTGTATATATCATTTTTATAGTTGGCCCCCCTACTTTTGTCCCTGCCCCCCCATGTGCCCTTTCCTAAATATGAAAGCTGGAGATGCCACTGGCCAGTGCCCAAATTCTATTGCTTAACTGCAGCAGAGAAATGTGAAATTCTTGCCCGTACTATGCTAACAGGGGAGCCTGGATTACAGGATTGGCCTGGAACAGAATAACAAATCTTTGGACAGATCATATATAGATTTTTTAACAATGTTCTTTTCTGCTGCCTGTTATTTAATTCATATGAGATTTTTTCCACCAAGATCCTGTAGCTTACAGTTACAACTCCATCCTCTCATATGTTCATTACAAAATTAAGTTTATTGAGCAAATATTGTTCTTAACAATCAGGTAGGCTTTTATAACTCCCATTGTAACACACACATTTATACAGTACTGTCAAATAAAGGATACATAAATATGAAACAGATCCTTTTCCCCACAATGGTTACATAATCACCTCAAAAACAAGTCATTAGGCATCACGAAACTTCCAAAAATCACAAGTTTCTCACTAATACACAATAGAGGTACAGTCTGCAGTTAACATAGCAAGCTCTGTTCAGAGAGGGCTATAATAACATTAGATATGTGTAGAGGTGCATTTTTTAGACCCCTGATGTTTCACCAAAGTTCCGCTTAAAGCGGAGCTCCACCCAAAAGGGGAAGCTCCACTTATTTGCCATCTCTTCCCCTCCGCTGGCACATTTGGCACCTTTCGGGGGGGGGGGGGGGAGCGGGTACCTGATTTTGACAGGTACCTGCCCTGATTTCCGGCTGACTTCGCAGCAGCAAACTCATCTGGAAGTTCAACTCCCCTCCTCCTTCCTCCGACACTGGGCAATTCACAAAGCAATTTGCACATGCACAGTAGGCAACCTGCCGTGAAGCCGCAAGGCGGCGGCAGCAGCACCTGAGAGCCGATTGAAAAATTGGCTTGGGTGAAGACACCACTGGATTCGTGGACAGGTAAGTGTCCTAATATTAAAAGTCAGCAGCTAAAGTATTTAATTTTTTCTGAAGGAGCCTGGAGCTCCACTTTAAGCACACCACAGGGCTGTCAGGTAGGCTGTACAGGGTTCTATGATTTCTAACAGCAGCCCTGATGGCAGTGCATTAAAAAGCATATAACATGTTTTTTTTTATGTGTTTCGTTGCATTGGCAATAATAAGAAGACTTGGCCAATGGTTGTGTACCCTATCCACTCCAGATTCTAAATTGGAAAAATACATTGGAAAAGCATATCAATAATGCATGTCATAAAGGAAACATACTGTATGTTGACGCATGACAAAGCAAATGTCCAACGCTACAAAAAAAGACCTCTATGCACACACACGGATCTAAATGGGCCATCAAAATTTTCTGAGGTAATGATCAGGAACAGATGTGCAGATCAGAGTTTTGACTTTACTCTGACCTTCTAATCAGATTTCTTGAACATATTGAAGCCAAAGACAGACAGAGTTTTAGACTTGATCTTTATGCCCTCTAGTGGGCCTTCTGCTAAATGTTCACTATTACTTGTAAACAGATGATTTTTTTTTTTACTTCCTTTCTCTTTTATTAATGATCTCTATATATTTTTTTAATTCTACCTTCATGTATTTTTGTAGACCTGATGAAGGAGGATTTTAAGCCCCCAAGACACATCGGCTGCCTTTTGCCGTCCTGTTGTAACTTGTGATACTAATAAAGAACTTTGAACTCTTGAGACGACTGTTGCTCCTTTCGGTATATCTCTGCATGAATTTATCAATTTAGGTGACCCCCTACTTATCTTGGGGGTTCCACGCTTTGCAGGGAGCTGATGAATCCAAGCTACTAGGCTCAATTAAAGACTAATTTGTACAGTTTGAAGATATGAATTCAGCACCTCACCTACACTACCCCTCAGACTAACATTTTTTGAGCAGAATCACCAAAAATTAGTTTATCCTGTGACTGAATAACTTAGCCCATTTAGGCCATAACACAAAATCGAAATTTTGACTAAAGCGTGTGTGAGCAAAGCACAAGTTTGCTTTAAGGCTTTTGACTTTCCTGCTGCTAGGTACCTTGTGGAAGCAAAACAAAGATGCAGATATGATATGCATGCATAATTTACAAGGTACAGAGTAACAGGAATGGCTGAGACTAATAAGGGCTTGTTGCAAAGAGCTGAGCTTGGTATGCTGACAATTTAATTAATGGGTCAGTCCACCCAAAAATGATATTTTAGCTATGCGTAAAAGCTGGAGGGCTGAGACAACCCCTGGCTTCTCATATGTTTTGGAGATCTCCTTGTCATAATTCTTGACCACTTAGAAATGTTGGGGTGTTCTTCTCCATCTTTGCATGTTTTAGAACCATCTTTGAAATCTAATAGGGGTTATGGAACCCTCATAATGGCCATTGCAGGTGTGCAAACCCAAACACAAAGGTGTCACCACTAGAGTTCCCAAGAGATATATAAAATGGATAGGTGGTTTAACTCTCCAACATCTACCAAAACCTGCAACATTAGTTCTGGTGGATTTTTATTATAGGAATGTTTCTGACCTCTACTTAGCCCAAACTCTATGTAAGCTATTTTTCTGAATAGGTCACATGGGGATTTTCTAAAATTCTTTAACATATCTGCTATTGGCTCTTCACCCCTGGTGCATTGAGATACGTTGATTAGCTAGCATTAGAACCTTTGATCAATTGTTGTTTTTAGCATCACATGCTCATTGCTGATAGTTTTAAGAGGTTTGGTAAGGCTGCTTGTAGTGGGTTTTGTTTAACCATTAAAGTTAAATTATTTTAGTGATTCAAATAGGTGTTAGGGGTTCAGGTAGAAAGAAGGTGTTTTAGAGTTAGGGACATCTTTTAGGTTGATTGAATCTTGAAAGAGACAGTTCTGCTTTCAGAAATGTTAACTTATTTTTGCTTCACATTAAAAAATCAATAATTAATCCACCAAGGTAAGTTCTTATGGCCTAGGACAAATATTTACCTCTGTAAAAAAAAAATACACATTTTCCAGGGATGTGTAGCAGTTTTCCCACTGTCCTTTGACCAATATCAGGTTCCAAGAAGAACAATGTAGTCTTACTTTGGGGGTTACAAACAGAAATCGCTTAAAAGGCAAATCCACCAAAATCAAAAGCATTGTAATCCTGGTCCATACCCTCAAAATCCACATCATACTGGCCACCCTCTGCATCTGCCGAGGGGTGATACCCTAACTCCCGAAAATCCGGAGAAGCAGGTTCAACAACACGGGTCCCATGACTTGAGGTGACCATGTATCCCAGGGTTGGTCCAGCTGCAGCTCCACCCATAAGCACACATGCCGTCTTCACACCCCAGTGCAGCTGGGAGCCATGGCGGAGGCAGTGAGGGGGGCACTTCCCTTTACAGTGAGCTGCTCTACCTGTAACAAGCAACAGGAGTTAATGAGAGCTGCTATAAAAAAGAGACTCACAGTAAAGGAATCACCTACCTTCCTTCTCTTGAGTTTTATCCTTACTTTGACTGGAAACATCACTAAAACAGCATCTTCGGATGGGTGATGTATGGTGGAGCATGCAGCTGGTTGGAGAGAGTGGAGGCTGATACAGACTCTAGAAGAAAGTTTAAAGGTTTGTCATCTTCAGAAAGAGAGTAACTAGTAAAAGAAGTAACTATTAGTATGGTAAAATTCCTGTAGAACAGTGCAAATGCTATTTTTATGTAAAAAAAAATAAAACTGAAGCTCCATACCACTGCTACGAGGTCCAGATCCATTTTTTTCTGCATTAAAAGTCAGGGGTACAATCCAAAAAGCAGCCAACATGTTTTGGGGCCAAGATCACCCCCTTTATTAGGGCTAGAAAGAACATAAGAAGATCTCCATATCACTCTGATATCAATACAGTATCCCCTTCCACTGGGTCATAATTAAAACCTAATAGTCAATAGTAATAGTCAATACTTTTTTATTTAGGTTTTAATGATGACCCCGTCGAAGGGATTGTCAGGGCTGGGCTCAGCCCTTCCTTCTCAAAGCTGGCCGCTCAGCTGTTAGCTATGATATCCTGCTCGTCAGTCCTGCTTACTTAAGCCGTCCAGTCCAGATGATCTCTGCCTTCGCCTCGGTCACATCTCTAGAGACGCTCTCCTGTGATCCTGTTAAAGACTTGCTTGGCTGACATTCCTTCTGGCTCCAAATCCTACTTGCTGTTCTACTACCCTCCTCTCTGGCTCCCTGACATTTTGGCTTGTCTGACTATCCATTCCAGTTCCTGAACTCTGGCTATGTTTTGACTACGTTTACTCTGTTTACCTTTTTTTATTATTATTAAACAAGTGTGATTTAACTGTACTTCTGTCTCGGTCTGATTCATGGTTTCTGAAAGGGATATTGTATTGATATAAGATTGATATGGAGATCTTCTTTTGTTCTTCTAGTCCTGATGAAGGGGGTGCTCTTGAACCCCCAAATGTGTTGGCTAGTCTTTGGATTGTACCTCTGCCTTTTAATTGAATAAAGTTATATCTGGACCTCTTAGCAGTGGTGTGGCACCTAAATTTCAATGTTTGTTACATTACACTACAAGCCAAGGAGACCGTGCAGATCCCTAAGGGTGTAGAAGCAGCCTGCCCAGGAACCAGATTATTTACTCCAATATCAATACCCTAAAGGCTAAGTTCATCTTTGTTCACCTTTTTTTCTTTTCTTTTTTTCTTTCTAAATGCCAGCTCCCCTATGTACCAATATAGCATTAATGTACTTATTTTGCAAAAATAAAACAGCTTTCCATTAATTCTACACAGTCTTACATCACTCTCTTCATAGCTGTTTAAACACACTGCTCAATTACGTCTGTCTTACTTCCTGGTCAGACTTTAGGTCATGATGACACAGGAAGGAGTTGACCAGCTGAGGGTAGATGATGCAGGGTGTGTGCTAATGAGATCACCTGATCAACTCCTTCCTGTATCATGAGAGAAAAAGATTGCGAGGGAAACTGTTTTTTTGACGATAAAATTCTTTTTTTTTGTACTGAATAAAAGTGGCACTTGGTTGCCTTTTACATACTTCATTACTCCTATTTCTGCCTTAAAAGTCCAAGGGGACAGCCCCTATTGCACCAGCTGCATGTTCTCTTTCCTGTGTCATGACCTAATGTTTGACCAGGTAGTAAGGAAGAAGTAATTGAGCAGTGTGTTTAAACAGTCTCATGATGCCTACATATACCTGTAATAATCTTAAAATCCATTTCTGTGTCCTTGTAGAGCCCCTTGGATTTCAGGCGTAGGAAGTACACAGTGGTGTACGCAGTCAGGTGCAGCATAGAACCCAATCAGCTTCCAGGTTTTCTTGTTAAAGCTTAATTGAAAAAGCTGAAGTTAGAAGCTGATTGGCTACCATGCACCACATTCTGAGTGCTCCAGTTTTAGTATACCTCCCCCTACGTGTCAAGGGTCTGATTTTACCTGAAATTTGCACTACAAACAAGGTATGCCTGTTTATTGATGGACCCCTCCATAATGCCTAACTTCATTAAAATTAAAAAAAACTATGAGTGTAAAATTTAGTTAATATACTCACCCTACCATTGGCTTCTGTATTGCGCCACTCTTCTGATGAGATCCCGGACAATGTTGAGTAGCCCAGATTTCGCCAAATTAAATTTTTATCCAACTATGAATTGCTAAGGCTGAATGGTTCAAGGCAACCCATTACCAACATCTTCCATTAAAGTATAACTAAGGGCAAAACGCTTACCATTATCATTGAAAGTAAAAGTCAAAGAAAATCCCACATTTTGGGTTGTCCCCAGAAAAGTAATAGAGTGGTAATCTTCCAATGGGGACACTAGTTCTGTTGACCTGGGGGGCCCCAAGGAGTTCCTTTAATTTGAAGGGATTTCCTCCCACTTCCTGTTTGGTTATGGGGTAGAAAGTGAAGGGAAATTTCCCCAATGGGAGACAGATGGCAGGAAAAAAAGACAGGGGTTATAACCCTCCCTTGCTCTATCCAAAATGAAAAAAAAAAACCTTTTGCCTATAGTTTTTTTTTCAGTCAAAATCTGGTTTAAAGTGATTAGGGGTTAATCACATTATGTGTGGTAATCTGCATTAATCTGCACAGATCAACACAGGCTCACCTCAAATCATAGGGCTGCCTTAAGGTTGTATGCTGTGTTTTTCCACAATGCACTGCAGTTTATCTGAAGTCATCACCTGCCACTGCACCACATTGAATGACATTTCAATAAAGTTAAAAAAATGATGCAAGGCACCACCCTTCATCACCCATGCACAATGAACTCCAGTCTGCACAATAAAACAAGCCGTACCACTGGAGTGAATGAGCCCTTACAGTTACAGTACCTTCTGCCAAAATTAGGGGATTATGTAAAATATGTGGACAAAATTCTATATCTAAAGCAAGAAAGTAGCTTCCAACTGTCATTTCTCAGGTTCTGGTCTCAAAATGAGCCAATGATTGTGACTGCTTGCATTGGGCAGCAAGACATTTTCCTGTTAGCAAGCTTTGCACCCAAAAATGTACTGGTTTTCTACATTTTATATTAGGGTTAGATTGTGACAAAAGAATACTTAGCTGGTTTCTTTCTACAGATAGTGTCTGCTATTCCTGTGAACTGCCACCCAATGTCACTGCCTATGTCACCTTTCCATAAAACAAAGATGATTAAATGCTATATATGGGGAGAACATATTATTTACTCAGAGGACAAAGACACAATAATACACACAATCACATTTTACAAAGCTTACACACAAGGATACGCTTACTTTTTTTCAAAAAAGCGACAGGTATTTTCAAAGCAGAGCCCAATAAAATTAAAAATTGCAATCACATGGCTGAAATAATGGTTTTTATCTATGTGATACAGCATTGTTAATTGAATCTATACCGTAATATAAAAATATATATTTTCAAGGGGGAAACAGGATAATGTTGCTCAGTGTGGTTTTACTGACCTCTTTCACTTTCCGTAAGATGTTTATCCATTTGCTACAAAGAAACGGAAAAGGAGTAAAGTCATAATTGTAAATCTGTTAAATCATAATATGCACAATATTCTACAAATTCTGCTACTTTAATAAGGTATGGTGGAGGATAAGGAAAATATGAAAAGTTAGATATATAAAGGATATATATAAAGTTACATACAATAGAGGGTGCATTTCCATATATGCATCCTTGTTTTGTGAAAAACAATTTCATCCTTACTGGTATTTTATATAGCTTGCTTAGCTTCTGACTTTACTACAGCTTCTGACTTCAGGTCAACCCCTTAAAGTACCAAAGTTATTGTACACCTACTACAGCCTAAATTAACTGTCCCTAGATTGGGACTGAGATTTTGTACCTAAAAAATCAAAAATGTTAGCTGCATAGCTATTATGAAAAATATAAGGCACACTTACACTATATTACCAAAAGTATTGGGACCTGCCTTTACACGAACATGAACTTTAATGGCATCCCTGTATTAGTTTGTAGGTTCAATATTGAGTAGGCCCACCCTTTGCAGCTATAACAGCTTCAATTCTTCTGGGAAGGCTGTCCACAAGGTTTAGGAGTATGTCTATGGGAATATTTAACCATTCTTCCAAAAGTACATTTGTGAGGTCAGGTACTGATGTGGATGAGAAGACCTGGATCGCAGTCTCCACTCTAATTCATCCCAGAGGTGTTCTATTGGGTTGAGGTGCAGGCCAGTAAAGTTCCTCCACCCCAAACTCGCTCAACTAAGTCTTTATGGACCTTGCTTAGTGCACTGGTCCAAATCATTTGGTGGAGGGAGAATTATGGTGTGGGGTTGTTTTTCAGGCATTGGGCTTGGTCCCTTAGTTCCAGAGAAGGGAACTCTTAAGGTGTCAGCATATCAAGACATTTTGGACAACCTCATGCCCCAAACTTTGTGGGAACAGTCTGGGAATGAACCCTTCCTGTTCCAACATGACTGCGCAACCCGATAGAACACCTTTGAGATGAATTTGAGTGTAAACTGGGAGCCAGGCCTTCTTGTCCAACATGCCTGACCTCACAAATGTGCTTCTGGAAGAATGGTCAAACATTTCCATAGACACATTCATAAACCTTGTGGACAGCCTGAAGAGTCTGGCCTTGTGGACAGCCAGAAGAGTTGAAGCTGTTACAGCTGCAAAGGGTGGGCCAACTTAATATTGAATCCTACAGACTAAGACTGGGATGCCATTAAAGTTCATGTGTGTGTGTAAAGGCAGGTGACCCAATACTTTTGGTAATATAGTGTATTATGGGCACAGATTGCTGCAGATGAAAAACAATTGCATTGACTTCCATTGTTAAGCTGATTGCCAAGGAGAGAATAAAACTCTTGTTTACCCAACCCTGCATACCTAATCTATATATATTTTTTTAAATAGAAATCTAAATACTTACTTAATGCAGTGTACACACAGGTGGACTTTTCGGCATCAAAGGTCCGACGGTCTTTCCAACGGACTTTCGACGAACTTTAGACGGACTTTCGAACGCATGGACTTGCCTACACAATCACACCAAAGTCTGGCGGATTCGTACGTGATGATGTACGACCGGGCTAAAATAAGGAAGTTGATAGCCAGTAGCCAATAGCTGCCCTAGCATCAGTTTTCGTCCGTCGGACTAGCATACAGACGAGCGGATTTTTCAGATTCGAGTCCGTCAGAAAGATTTGAAACATGTCCAAAATCTAAAGTCCGTCTGATTTTCCACCGAAAAAGTCGGCTGCAGGTCCGATGAAGCCCACACACGGTCCGATTGCCCGACGGATTTGTCCCATCGGACCAGTCCGGTTGAAAAGTCCGCCCGTGTGTACACGGCATTAGGCATGTAACTATGTAGTTACATAGTTGCCAATGTAACTATGTATATACCGTATCTGGTCGATGTCTCTGGATGCTGGAAATCACTGAAGTAAACACCACTACTCCAGTGATCTCCACTCGCTTCCGGGTCCTGTGCCAAGCAGCTGGCCAGCTGCATTGTGAACACAGGAGGTGGGCAGCTCAACACAGGCTCTATTCATAGAATGCTTTGCATTTTCTAAATGAAGGCAAAGCATTCTCTGATGGGATGAAGTGACGAGCAAGCCCCTCTATCTATTTCATCCAATCAGAGAACTCTTTGCATTTATTGGGAGAATGCAAAGCATTCTCTGAATGGCACCCATGCCAAGCACCCGACCTGTCTTCAAAATGCAGGAGGCCAACTTCAGCACTGGACCCAGAAGTGAGCGGAGATCACTGGAGTAGTGATGGCTCATTTAGTGATTTCCATCTTCCAAGGTCATTGGCCAGGTTTGGTATAGGCATTGTTACATTGGTTCAAACTGGACCAGTGTAATTATGTATGAAATACCCATACCTGGAATTCTACTATACTGACTCTCATGGGTTATTTTAAATATGACCAGAAGCTTGATTCATGTTTTAAAATTAGCTCTATTCAGTCTTTCTCAAATGTTTTAACACAGAGGATTCCCTTTCAGTCTCAGGGAACTTCTGCTAATATTTTCTATATTTACAGATCACATACATTAATGCGATGGTCAGTGGGAAGACTGCTCCTTACATTTGTGGTCAGATAGCTAAAAAGAGCATTGTTGTCAGTAGGAACCTGAATGGAAAAAAATTGCTTAAGGAACTCCTAGCAAACTCTGTAGGAAACCCTGGTTTAGAAAGAATAGTCCCAGTCCTTCAGACCAGTCTTTAAGCAATTAGATGACTAGTCCAGGTCTGCTAAATGTTCAAATACCTGCATTCCTGTGAATCTGGAGCCAGGAGCAGTAGTGTTCTCCCATCGCTCAGAGACAATCCTAAACAGCTGCTCTTCTGTGTGCCAGCTGGCAGCTTGGGCATTTCTCCCAGCTCAATGCCCTCTAATATTGCTTGGCATCGAGAGAGTAATGGGATCTCCAGGTCAGCTGAGGAATCGGCATCCTGGGACACGCGGAGGCTACCTTCCTGTGTAAGTTGGAGATATCTTTCTTTCCACTGCTTGAAAAGGAATCCACCTATGGATGAAGAAACATATGCCTTATTTGACAAGAAACACATGAGGTGTTGCCAAACTGAAAGTGCACTAACCCATAGCAGCATTGTCAGAATTCATGTTCAGGAAGCCCATTTATAAAGTATTGGTCTGACCTTACCATAACCGTATGGCTACTTAACAAAAACATACACACATATGACACAGTGGAGTGCTTCCCAAATGTGTTTAGCCTAACCAAAGCCCAGTTTTGTTGCCATTTTGGATGAAGTGGTGTGGAGAATATATGGATGATTCCACACACAGTCCAAGGTTCCAAAAAATATTATCCACACAAAGGCATAAAGCTAAAAGCCTGCATACACTAATGCCCCGTACACACGGTCGGACATTGATCGGACATTCCGACAACAAAATCCTAAGATTTTTTCTGACAGATGTTAGCTCAAACTTGTCTTGCATACACACGGTCACACAAAGTTGTCGGAAAATCCGATCATTCTGAACGCGGTGACGTAAAACACGTACGTCGGGACTATAAACGGGGCAGTAGCAAATAGCTTTCATCTCTTTATTTATTCTGAGCATGCGTGGCACTTTGTGCGTCGGATTTGTGTACACACGATCGGAAATTCCGACAACGGATTTTGTTGTCGGAAAATTTTATAGCAAGCTCTCAAACTTTGTGTGTCGGAAAATCCGATGGAAAATGTGTGATGGAGCCTACACACGGTCAGAATTTCCGACAACAAGGTCCTATCACACATTTTCAGTCGGAAAATCCGACCGTGTGTACGGGGCATAACAGGTTTAACCTTAAAACAGGGTTTTAGTCAAAGCTATGATTAAAATGTCTTTTTTAAGGTTGAAAAATGTTAGCAGACACAGGGGTCAATTCACTAATGTTTACTGCGATAACTAATTTAATTAATGCGATAACATGGTCACGTGACTAATTTAAATAAATGATCGAATGCGGTAAATTAAATCCAATTCACAAAAATAACATAGCAATTATGCAGTATTTACCATGAAATTAAAAATATGTCGGTAAATATTGTCAAAAAACTATGCGGCAAGCTCTGGAGTCCAATTCACAAACAGAACAGAGAGTAACAGCTTTGGGTCCCCCCAATGCATACCAGGCCCTTTGCGTCTGGTATGGATTTTAAGGGAAACCCCACGTTAAAAATGTTTTTTAAAAATGGCATAGGGTTCCCCCAATTCCATACCAGACCCTTATCCGAGCATGCAGCCTGGCAGGCCAGGAAACCAAACCATGCCAGGTCACAGAGCCCCCCTGCCCCAAAGCACCTTGTCCCCATGTTGATGGGGACAAGGGCCTCTTTCCCACAATCCCTGGGCTGTAGTTGTGGGGGTCTTATCTGAATCTAGAAGCCCCTTTGTGAATGAGTATGAGGTACATAGTACCCCTACTCATTCACCAAAAAAAGTGTAAAAGTGAATAAAGACAGTACAAAAGTTTTTGACAATTTCTTTATTAAAAATTTAAAAAACTGTCCCCCCGATGTAGATCCATCGTCAACGATGCTGCCGCCAGCGCCATAACCGAAAAAATAAAATAAAAAGCTCTGCTCGCCACAAACGCTCCTGTGATCTGGCTGCCCAGCCATGTGACATTTCTTAAATAGCTATGGGGCAGGGCTACCTGACAACATAACCTGGTGGCACCACCTCCTTGTGAAGTCACTGACCGGTGCATGCTGGGCCTGGTAATGCATTGGCAGGAGACCCCACACTGTTTGTTTTTTTTTTTAATTTTTAATTGTCGGCATGTTTTTTTTACATTCAGATGATGAGTCATCCGTTGTTAAGGACGCGGCGGCCTTAGCAACCAGCTCATTGCGGTAAATTACCTCATGAAAAAATGAGGCAATTACCGCTTAATTAAAAAAAAATACATTTGTTATTTAACGCAAAATTCTTAGTGAATTGCACTTTCAAAACTGATTTACCGCAATCACTATTTTACCACATTTTTTTGCCCGTTATTTAACTGAATTGACCCCACAGACTTTTACCATATATCTTTATATAGATAAACTAAAATTTTTGGAAATTTGGATCCTGTGGCATCATCCATATATACTCTGCAGCTTTGATCACGGAAACCTTTGCCAGCACCAGTGCTTGCCCTCAAAACAGAGGACAATGGAGGTAGATCAGATATACTTTTTGTATAACCAATAGAGTTGTCTGGTCATATATTTATTGCTAGAATCGCAAGAACAGCCAGCATACCAGAGATTACAGATATTAAATCTTTACTGAGATTTTAGTTGTAATAACAACAAAGTTTGCACAAGGAGAGAGCGTTCTGGTGGAGGCGAGTGGCTGGTCTTGGGTGAAGTTGGGTGATGGTGAAGTGATGGCACTTCAGGCAGCACTTTATAGAGGAGAAGCAACTCTGGAAGATTTGTGGAAGAAAGAAAGGCGCCTCTAAGTGCAGTATTAAAAAGGTTTAATATAGCATACAAGAGGTTAAAAACACTTACAATATCATAGAGATAATCAGGCATGTAATTATCGAGTCCTCATATGATATCTTTGTCCTTCCTCTGTCCGTGGGTGAAGAGTGGGGAGAGCCGTCCAGCAGCTGTCAAGAATCTCCAAGTATGTGCGGGAGCGAGGAGGTAGTGAGGCAGCCTGGGTTCCGGATCCACGCTGAAATGCATGAGGCCAATGGCGTCAGTGAAGGGCAGTGGGCGGTAACGCGTTTCAGAGCATGCACGGCTCCTTCATGCAGGGGTCTAACGAAGGAGCCGTGCATTCTCCGAAACGCGTTACCACCCTTCACTGACGCCATCGGCCTCATGCGTTCCAGCGTGGATCCATAACCCAAGCTGCCTCCTTGCTCCTGCACATACTTGGAGATTATCCACAGCTGCTGGACGGCTCTCCCCGCTCTCCACCCGCGGACAGAGGAAGGACCAAGATATCTTATGAAGACTTGATAATTACATGCCTGATTATCTCTATGATATTGTAAGTGTTTTTAACCCCTTGTGCGCTATATTAAACCTTTTAATACTGCACTTAGAGGCGCCTTTCTTTCTTCCACATGGTTTGCACAAGCTTTGCTGTTATTACAACTAAGATCTCAGTAAAGATTTTAGATCTGTAACATCTGGTGTGCTGTCCATTTTTGGAAATTTGGATGCTCACAATAGTGCTTGTGCACACTCTTCAAAGCATGAAAGTTGAAGGTGCAGGATGGATTTTTGCTCATGTTTTTATTGCTGTCTGTATCCCTGCTGGGGAGATTTGGCCTCTCTGTTTTGCATTGCAAGTTAGATTTTGGGCTGAAACACACTTTTGCGGCACTATGAAGTGTACATTTTTGTTAATACATGTACATTTTTTGTCCATTCTATTGTGCTGCCTTACTGCAATGCATATTAAAGCTTGACAGCAGACACAATATACATTAACACATAAAACAAAGAGCATTAACGTAACACACAAGAACAGAAAGGTGTGAATAGGCCCTAAAAGTGAGGGAAAATCTACAACTATGAGCTGTCATCAAAACAGGAATAAAGGAGAAATCCACCCATATGGACAATTCTGGTTTATGTGTGCGCACATGTGTGCATGTACAGTGGGCTACATAGTAATAGAAGAAATAAATGTTAATAAGAGACTAAATCTACTGGCCGAAAAAGCTTTTTAATATACAATATTGCATATGTAAAAAAAAAAAAGAAAAACATTTTCTAAATCCTTTTTTTTCTAGTTTTGAACATAATAAAGTCTATAAGTATTAATGTATATGGGATAGTCCTTTGATCCTCTTATCTCACTGCTGACTGAAAATAAATTTAATTTATAGGCAGAGACCATGTGACCTAGACTGACTATGATAGGAGATAGGGGAAACAGTTTTAATTCATGGCAAGTATAAGGTAACTTGTTTTTTATTTTTTTTTTATTCAAAGTATTTTTAATTTATGTCATCACCCCCACCCTCCACCTCATGTGAAAAAAAAATCCATGTTCTGTGCATTTTGGAGTGGGCCTTTTAGCACTGAAATTAACAGTGAATTTCTTTGTATTATTCTAATGGCGTGTTACCTATCCCTAACTCCCTACAGGAACTGTATTCTGGTAGCAATTGGGGAGGTGCTCCCCACAGTAGTTGGGTCTTTTGGAGGAGTTGTGTGCTATTAGGCTCCTGCCCAGCTGCCTGCATGCCGGCTCTGACAGCGAAGGGGCTTTTACCTGGTTGCAGGTTACTAGGTAAATATAAAGATAATAATGTGGCACTTACTCAATAAGGAAAACAAAATAAAGTGCAAATATGAAAAGCAGTTATATCAATACACATAAATGGTGAAAAAATATTGAAAAATGTGCAACCTTGCAAAGACACCACAAATCTGTATGGGAAGGCAATAATAAATGCTTAAGAACAATAACATAATCAATCCAAAAAATATAATAAATAAAGTTCTTGTGTAGAAATACTTGGTCATAAATGTGGCATCAGGTGCAAAAAAGTTCAGTTCATTATAAATTATAGTAGCTTCCACCATCGGTAGTACACCAATAGTGTGCCCCAGCCTCTCACCTCAAGTTAAGACCCCTACAGGTCTAGTAACGCCTCTGTTGTTACACAGGTTACTAGGTACCTCTGTCTCATCACTGGTGTGACCTCTTTGAATTGCTGAGGGAGTGGAGCAGATAATCTTATCTTTCATGGGCATGTTCAGGAACCCAGGGGAAATGAATTTAAAGGAACCTGCTCCTGCATCCTACATTCTACCCCACATGAAGTTGCTGTCATTGGCAAGTTTGCAGATTATTCAAATTCATCCTGCAAAAAGTGTACAGCGGGTCTACTAAAGTTAGGTCTTTGGGGGTGTCTCAAGAGTTTTGGGGGTGTCTCAATCTCAGGTTCATCTTCTGGAAAAAGGGCCTCTGCCTTCAGCATGTCCGTGGATGGTGGGTGAAAGTGCTTCATAGCAGGATCATAGACATGAGCAGGGAGACCATTAGAGTGTGTTTTTTTGTAAGGATATATGGCATCCCCTGGGGGAGTGGGGGGACTTAGATATAATGGTGAAAGAATAAGAGGCAGTCACTAGTGAACCTCTGGTGGCTGAGACGTTTGGGACTTACAAATTTGGACAAAAACCCATTATAGGCCTCTCTGTGAGTGTCATTGAGTTTGAGAAGTTTATGCAGCACCAATATTTAAAAAGGGCCCAAAATACATCATTGGGGATTACAGGCCAGTTATCCCAACATCAATAGTATGCAAGCTCTTGGAGGGGATGATAAGCGACTATATACAAGATTTTAGTAACAAGAACGGCATCATTAGCAGTAATCAGCATGGATTCACAAAGAATCGCTCTTGCCAGACCAATCTATTAACCTTCTATGAGGAGGTGAGTTGCCATCTAGATAAAGGAAGGCCCGTAGATGTGGTGTATCTGGATTTTGCAAAAGCATTTGACACAGTTCCCCATAAACGTTTACTGTACAAAATAAGGTCCGTTGGTATGGACCATAGGGTGAGTACATGGATTGAAAACTGGCTACAAGGGTGAGTTCAGAGGGTGGTGATAAATGGGGAGTACTCGGTATGGTCAGTGGTGGGTAGTGGGGTCCCCCAGGGTTCTGTGCTGGGACCAATCCTATTTATTTTGTTCATAAAGGAGGATGGGGTAAACAGTTCAATCTCTGTATTTATGGACAATATTAAGCTAAGCAGGGCAATAACTTCTCCGCAGGATGTGGAAACCTTGCATAAAGATCTGGACAAATTAATGGGGTGGGCAACTGCATGGCAAATAAGGTTTAATGTAGAAAAATGTAAAATAATGCATTTGGGTGGCAAAAATATGAATGCAATCTATACACTGGGGGGAGAACCTATGGGGGAATCTAGGATGGAAAAGGACCTGGGGGTCCTAGTAGATGATAGGCTCAGCAATGGCATGCAATGCCAAGCTGCTGCTAACAAAGCAAACAGAATATTGGCATGCATTAAAAAGGGGATCAACTCCAGAGATAAAACGATAATTCTCCCGCTCTACAAGACTCTGGTCCGGCCGCACCTAGAGTATGCTGTCCAGTTCTGGGCATCAGTCCTCAGGAAGGATGTACTGGAAATGTAGCGAGTACAAAGAAGGGCAACAAAGCTAATAAAGGGTCTGGAGGATGTTAGTTATGAGGAAAGGTTGCGAGCACTGAACTTATTCTCTCTGAAGAAGAGACGCTTGGGAGAGGATATGATTTCAATTTATAAATACCGTACTGGTGACCCCACGATAGGGATAAAACTTTTTCGCGGAAGGGAGTTTAACAAGACTCGTGGCCACTCATTAAAATTAGAAGAAAAGAGGTTTAACCTTAAACTACATAGAGGGTTCCTTACTGTAAGAGCAGCAAGGTTGTGGAATTCCCTTCCACAGGCGGTGGTCTCAGTGGGGAGCATCGATAGCTTCAAAAAACTATTAGATAATCACCTGAACAACCACAACATACAGGGATATACAATGTAATACTGACATATAATCGCACACATAGGTTGGACTTGATGGACTTGTGTCTTTTTTCAACCTTACCTACTATGTAACTATGTAACTATAGTCTAGGGCTCTTGGTTTTTCTTGGGTTCCTTCCCTCTGGATATCATGGACTAGCATGCCTGGAATGAGTTGTTATAAGACAGTTCCAGGGACTTCTTTCCATGGTATTTGGGAATTTCCTTGCTTGTGTTCAAGGCCAGATTAAACTCAGTGGAGGCCCCTAGACAGTGGATACCTTGGGGCACCTCTTGCAGGTTTCTGGAGGTTTCTTGTGCGCGCGCTCTAGTGGGATAACTTTGAACTAAGTAGTGTGCATGTCAGCTGCTAGATGTAGATGACCTTCACTGTACATTACCAGTACGCCAAACTGACAGCCGAAAGGTGAGCATTTAAGAGACAACGGGGGTTATATACTAAAGGAAAATCCACTGTGCACTAGGAAGTACAGTCACTGATCTGAGGGGGACATGGAAGGACACTTAAAAAAAAGCATTTTTGCTTGCACATGATTGGATGATATAAATCCCCTAATTTCAGATCCTACCCTCAGATCTACAGTGACTGCACTTCCAAGTGCACTTACAGGGCACAGTGGATTTGCCTTTAGTAAATCAACCCCAAACTGTTATGTGGACCAGATGTCTATGGTTTATGTACATTAAGTTGTTATTGTGTACATTACATTAATGTATTTTCTCTATAGAGTCTTTAATGTAAGGTTTTCATTTCTTTGATTGATTTTTTTTTCAATCTTTTGTAAACAATTTAAGAAAGTTTTGTTGTAATTTTCTTTCAAGATCAAATCCATATTGTGTTGAGACCCATAGGCCGGTGCCTACTCTGCCTTCTTGGTAATCCGGCACCACTTGTGTGCCTTTACATGAAACTAGCACTCTTTCCCCATACTGAAGGTCAAAGTTTTATGTTTCCAATCCTCCTTGCTCCATTCATGA
The DNA here is from genome assembly GCA_037952925.1 of Lithobates clamitans. Lineage (NCBI taxonomy): Eukaryota > Metazoa > Chordata > Amphibia > Anura > Ranidae > Lithobates > Lithobates clamitans. The sequence continues at coordinate 5,682,202 of JBBGZY010001104.1, forward strand.
TACATGCTAGGGTGAGTAGCCTGACAAGGAACATACTATATGGTTGTATTTTCAAACCACTTCAGGTAAGTAATGGGTCAAGTTCCTTAAAGTGGTTGTAAACCCTTACAAAACACTTTTTACTACAGGTAAGCTTACAACAAGGTGTACCTGTAGCTATAGTGGATGTCTCCTAAACCTACACGGTTAAGGATATCCCCTGTATCAGCACGTGCCGATGTCATCGGCACATGTGCACTGAAGCAACGGCTCGTTCACGCCATTGCTTCAGCTGATGCGCCGTTACCGCCAGCTCCCGTGCACATGCTCTGGAGTGACGTATTTGCGGCTCTGGCAAATCACAGCTCCGGAGCCCGCGATACCTGGAAATAACTCCGGGGGAGACATGTCGCCGTGCAGAGCAGTGTGTAGGAACCGCTGCGGCGGCTTCCATCTAAGATGAGTATTTCATAATGAGCTAATATGCTATGCATACTAGCACATTCTGCTTTTGTCTTGCAGGTTTTTTTTGGGGGGGGGTTACAACCACTTCTCACAAACTAAGGCTCTCAGCATTTGTATCAGGGTGCAATTGAACCTCTCACATGCCCCATTGCCACGTGGGTGGTATGGGGGTAGTGTTCGACTTCTTAATGTTGATTGAGTGGCACCATTCTTAAAAGAACTCACTTTCAAAACAGGGTCCCTGGTCTAAAGGTATCTTCTGTGGACAGCCATAGGAAAGGCAGAAGTACTTTCACACCACCTGGGAGGTGGTATTGGCGGTCTGTTCGCAGATAAATACTGGTAAATTTGTCCACCCTAACTAGAATGTGATAGTAACTGTCATCTGAAATGATCAATGTAAGAAAGGCAATGGTCTGTACTTTCAGTGTGGCAGACGTGCCAAGCCAAAGGTGGAATTTGGACCTCAGCAATCTTTGACAGTGAACAGACCACACAGTGTCTGCAGAGTTATTCTACCAAACTGAAAATGATATGTCGCCAGCACTCCAACAAGCTTGTTTCAGTGCACAGCTCTCTATTCTTATATAATCACATAGAAAAGTAATGTTTCAGGACAGTGCAGGGATTCTTCCTCGGGCATGTGATGAGGTCTAGGGGGTCCCAAAATGTCTGATGCTTCGGAGGCCAGAGGAGAGATCTGGGGTCTAAAAGACCCCAGATCTCTCCATAAAGAGGACCTGTCAAGGTCCATGCTATCACAAGGGATGTTGTTCATCCCTTGTGATAGCAATAAAGTTGATAAAAAATAAAAAATAAAGGTACAGTGATAAAAAATAAATAAAAATGAAATGATTAATTTTTTTTTAAGTGTCCCTGTCCCCCCTTGCTCACGCACAAAGGTGAATGCACACATCGGTCCCGTATGCATATGTAAAAGGCGACTGCACCACACATGTGAACATCAGAGCGAGAGCAATAATTCTAACACCAAACCTCCTGTGTAACTTTAAACTGATAACCTGTAAAGCAGGGGTCCCCAATCCCCGGGCCGCAGACCGCTGCCAGTCTGCGGCCTGTTGATGAATGGGTCGCACAGCAGGAGATGAGCACCAACCGCGGTCCACACAGGGCTATCACACTGCTCACCTCCTGCTGTGCGTCCATGCCTGTTTGTCCTCTCTTGGCTCCTCTGTCCACCTGGCCGGCAATGTCATCCAATCAGCAGGGCAGGGGGCGGATGGGAATGCGGAATCGGATCGAGCTGCAGATCTGAATGAAGAGCTCTTCCTGCCCTGCTGAGAGGATGACATCGTTGGGCTGGTGAGGGAGCCGGGAGAAGACACAGGGACTGATCACAGCCTCTGCCCTGCCAAAGGTAGGAGTCCAGGGGAAGCAGACATTAGGATGGGGAAGTGTCACGTTAAAGAGGGGGGGTGGGCAGACTGCAGGGGCACTGTGATGGAGGAGGCTGTGATTGCTAGGGCACTGTACTATAGAGGGGACTGCACTGTACAGGGGCACTGTAATCATTATAGTGCCCCTGTACCATGGAGTCCTCTTTATATCACAGGGCAGTCCCCTGTACATCATAGCTCCCTTTTACAGTGCAGTCCTCTTATATTACAGTGCCCACTTTACAGAGCAGTCTCCTTTACCTTAATGGGAACAGTGATGTAAATGGGACTGCACTGTAAAGGAACACTGTGTTGTAAAGGGGGGCTGTGATGTGAAGGGGAACTGAGGACACTGATATAAAGGGGGAGCTGTGCTGTAAAGGGGGGCTGAGGACAGACTCCAAGAAAGTTTGCCAAAGGAACTCAACTCTCTGTAATGACAATACATAAGAAATCCTTTAAGCCTCGTACACACGATCAGACTTTTCGACAACAAAACAGTGGAAAAACAATGGTAAAACAGTGGAATTTTGTCCGAAGGGCATTGGCCCAAACTTGTCTTGCATACACACGGTCACACAAATGTTGGCCAACAATTACGAACGTAGTGATGTACTAGACGTACTACCTGGTTTTTCAGCTCTTTAGTGCCACCCTTTGGGCTCCTTCTGCTAATTTCATGTTAGTAAAAGTTTGGTGAGTGTTGATTCGTGCTTTTCTTTTTGCGTTTTTCATTTAGTGCTTTTAAGTTTGTGCTTTTCAGTTAGTTTCTGAATGGCCGTTTGTCAACCAGCCATGTTGCGGAATCGGAGGAGATAACTTGTTATTTATTATTGGCCTTGGAGTTATTGCTTTGACATTATTTTTTTGGTTGAATAATGATTTGATTTGGTATATTTTCTATATTTTTGGATGCATAGAATGCACTTTTTGGTTAAGTTCTATTGGCAGATAGCATGTCTAATTTTTAAAATGTGGAGAATAATACTTGGCTATGTGTTTTACTTCAAATGACAGTTTGGGAGTAGGCAGTTACATTTAAAAAAATACAATGTAAAATTGACAAGGGACACCAACATAGTTGAATCTTTGTTAATAAAAACTACGGATAATGGTGTTGTGGTAACTTGCACAAATAAAAAAAAAAACATAATAATAATATTATTCTTGATATAACTAGAAAAAAAAAAGCCTTTGAAAATTTGTTTGCAATAACTCCATCAGTATCACCAGCAAAGCAGCTTCAATATTATCCCATTAAAGAAAAAGAGAATGTGCGCTGCATTTCGAGATTTCATAATTTGCCACGTCACGAATATTAATTCTCCATTATGAACACTAGTTTACAAGTCCGACCACTTCTGCTTCCGAGCATGCGTGTTTGTACTTTGGACTTTTGTCCGACGGACTTGTGTATACACGCTCTGAAAATCCGACAACACACATTTGTTGGCGGAAAATTTGAAGACATGCTAGCCAACATTTGTTGGCGGAAAGTCCAACAACAATTGTCTGATGGAGCATACACATGGTCGGATTTTCCGCCAACAGCCTGACATCCAACATTTCCCGTCGGAAAATCCGATCGTGTGTAAAGGGCTTTAGACTGCTTGTGAGATATTCATTCGGCGGAGGTCTGTCTTTCCCTCTAGACATATTAGATTCTGCCTGCCCTCTCGTTCTCATATTTAGTCTGAGCTCTCGGGCATGTGTGGATTACAGGACGTTCCCAGAGCTCAGGAACAGTTTCTATGGATTAAAAAGCAATTATATCTGTAGCAGTGACACTAATCTTCAGCAGAACACACAATATACCCGGGCACTGAACAGGGGGTGGAGCGATGATACTGGATCATGTACTACTCCTCTAGAGAAGACATGATGTGTAAAATGATTAGAATTAATACCAAGGATTCATTTAGAAAATGTGAGACAAAATATGAACCCTATTTCGTTAAGCGAGTGTTAAACACGGAAAAATATTTCTAAATGGTACCTCAATCTTTATTTATAGTGGCTGCATCCATGACAGTAATTTTGCAGAGCACTCTGATTTTCCTAAACAGAAAGCACAGCAGTACTTTCTCCTGTTGAGACTTTATCTTTATTATTGAAACTCTGTGGAGCTGTTTAGAAGAGAGAGAGAGGGGAGATGAGTCTTTTAGTTCTTAGCTGTATGTATAATCTGAGCTTCAGGCATTCAACTAGGTAAACAAACTTTTTTCCCCCAGCAGAGCAGTTAAGATTATCCTGGTAAACACATGAAAAGTAGCCGTACCCCTAAGTAGTTCTACTTACTGGAATTTTGTTTTTGTAATATTACCCGCTTAAGGACCGAAAGAATTTGCCCCCTTAATGACCAGGCCATTTTTTGTGACACAGCACTGCATTGCTTTAACTGACAATTGATTTGTGAGGCGCTGTACCCAAACAAAATGTATGTATTTGTTTCGCACAAATAGAGCTTTCTTTTGGTGGTATTTGATCACTTCTGCAGTTTTTATTTTTTGCGCTATAAACAAAAAACGAGCGACAATTTTGAAAAAAAAAAACTTTTTGCTATAATAAATATCCAAAAAAATAAAAATAAAAAAAAACTAATTTCTTCCTCAGTTTATGTCAATATGTATTCTGCTACATATTTCTGGTAAAAAAAATTGCAATACGTGTATATTGATTGGTTTGCACAAAAGGTATAGCATCTACAAACTATGGGATAGATTTATGGCATTTTTATTATTTTTTTACTAGTAATGGCAGTGATCTGCGATTTTTAGTGGGACTGCGACACTGCGGCGGACAGATCAGACACTTTTGACACTTTTTTGGGACCACTGACATTTATACAGAGATCAGAGCTAAACACAGCCACTGATTACTGTATAAATGTCACTGGCAGGGAAGGGGGCGATTAAGGGGTTAAGTGTGTTCCCTGGGGGGTGTTGCTAACTGTATGAGGGCTGGGCTGATTGGAGGAGGAGAGAGATCGCTGTTCCTATTTACTAGGAACAGACAATTCGTCTCTCCTCCCCTGACAGAACGGAGATCTGTTTGTTTACATTGACAGATCCCCATTCTGCATATCTCTAAAGCGATCGTGGTTGACCGCCAGACATCGAGTCCACAGAATCTGCTGGTTGGCTCCCCTGCTCGTGAATGGGAAAATCGCTGTGTACGTGCCCGAGGTACAATGACGGCAATTTGCGCAGGGGAGCCAACTTGCTGCAGTACAGCTGCGGCGGGCGGTCCGTAGCTAGTTAAAGTGGTTGTAAAGGCACAAGGTTTTTAACTTTATGCATTCTAGGATTGGCTTTTGGCAAATTGGCCATTGGCTCCTGCTGCTATCAATCACAGCCAGTGAGTTAGTCAGGAGATGGAGGGGGCATGGCCAAACCATGGCAGCTGCTTGCTGTGGGGGCACCGGGCAGGAGGGAGAAGTCAGGAGCGCCAGGAAGGGACCCTAGAAGAGGAGGATCCTGGCTGCTGTGTGCAAAACCGCTGCACAGAGCAGGTAAGTATAACATGTTTTTTATTTTAAAGAAAAACAAGGCTTTAGTATTAATTTAAGAATTCATATGCATTATTTAATACTTGGCTAAACAAAAGTTAAACATTTTTAATGTTTCATTTTTAGTTCTGAACACTATAAATACAAGTATACATTATTATTTATATTATATTGTATTTGGATAGCAGCCTATGACTCTGAGCAATAAGGCCTCAAGTATATGGGTGGTAAATTGCACCCGGGAGAGACAGCTGCAGTATACAGTATAGCCACACTTTATTATTATTAATATTATTATTTCAGGTACTTACGGTATATAGCGCCGTCAATTTACACAGCACTTTACATATACATTGTACATTCACATCAGTCCCTACCCTCAAGGAGCTTACAATCTAAGGTCCCTAACTCACATTCACATACTAGGGCCAATTTATACAGAAGCCAATTAACCTACCAGCATGTCTTTGGAGTGTGGGAGGAAACCCACGCAGGCACAGGGAGAACATGCAAACTCCAGGCAGGTAGTGTCGTGGTTGGCACGCATATGGTAATAAATGGCTGTAACCTAGATGGAAGCAGGTATAAGCCTGCCTTTTTCTTGCACACAGTCAGAGGTAAAAGCTCTCAAAAGCCAAGTTTTAAAAATATTGCCTAAAGTATAACTTCAGGCGAATAATTAGAAACCACTCTAGAATCCAGTTATCTTTATGGTCACTTCCCAGAATGCTCTGCACAGCAAAAATTCGCTGTGCCAAGGCTTACATGGGGATTGGAGACAGGGCAGAGCTCACCATTGCAGACAATAAGGACAACCTCCTGCGCTCAAGAGTAATTCTCCGACACCAATGGACCTTTCCTCATCCACAGTTCAATTGTATATGTTATGCCGCGTACACACGAGTGTGGGCTCCAGCGGACTTTTTTTCCCCAAAAGTTAGACGGACCTAGAAATGAAAAATGTTTCAAATCTTTCCGACCGACTCGAGTCTGGTCGAAAAGTCTGCTCGTCTGTATGCTAGTCCGACGGACAAAAACCGACGCTAGGGCAGCTATTGGCTACTGGCTATGAACTTCCTTGTTTTAGTCCGGTCGTACATCATCACGGTCGAATCCGTCGGACTTTGGTTGATCGTGTGTAGGCAAGTCGGTTCATTCGGAAAGTCCGTTGAAAAGTCAGTTGAAAAGTCCGCTGGACCAAGTCTGCCGTAAAGTCCGCTCGTGTGTATGTGGCATAAGACTTTGCAGCTTTCTTGGGACTGGGGAAGCCCATATTGTAACGCTGAAAAAAAAAATGGAGGGCGCACCAACCTTGTTAATTACCTTTATAAATCTTTGTATTCTAGTAATAAAACAGATATATACGCACAAACAGCTAGAAATACCAAGCTCATCAACATCAACAGCGATCCACTGCACGTGTTCCAATTTAGGGAAGACACCTCCAGGACCTATGGGGCTTACATGTTTGAAGAGGGGTCCCCATTTCATCAGAAGCTCCGATGAAGAGGGGACCTCCCTCAAAACATGTCAGGTGTCTTCCCTAAATTTGAACACATGCAGTTGATCAGGAATTATGGATCACTGTTGATGTTGATGAGCTTGGTATTTCTAGCTGTTTGTGAGTATATATCTGTTTTATTACTGGAATACAAAGATTTATAAGGGTAATGAGCAAGGTTGGTGCGCCCTCAACCATTGTGGTGATGTTTATTCACAGTCCAATGATCAGGTTGAAGAAAGGGATCTAAAACAGAAAACTGCAGAGGTGCAGGCTCGGAATAGTGCTGTCATGCCCCCTCCACTTGTCAATCTAGTATGGGAAAGGCATGTGACTCAAAGCAGAGACTGAACAGAAATACAAATATTTTGTCAAAAAACAGCCCCCATACATGTGTCTCAACTGTTTTTTAGCTGTATGGCTAGAGTTACCCTTTATTGGGGCAGTACAAAGAATAATGTATCAAGCAGTGATGACTGATAAAGGATAGCAACCCAGAAAACCTTTCATCAGTTCTGAGGGGTCAAAAAAATGACATAATTGCTGGCTGACTGTTATGAGCTATGGCACTTTGTGATGTCCCTTATGGTGGCTATACACACTTTGATAAATGATTGATTTTTTTTCGATTGATCACTCTGATTTCGATCTATAGCTGACAACCTATTCAATCACTACGACACCAGGAAAGTGAATTTTGACCAGCATTTGGAAGATATGATGGTAAATTGTCAATCACATCTCGGTTTTCAACATGCAATCCCATAATCTGATTGATCGACATACAATCAAATTCAGGGCCGGCGCTACCAATAGGCAAGGTAGGCATCGGCCTAGAGCGCACACCAGTCGGGGGCGCCGGAGGTGCCTCCTCTTCATTGGCTGGCTGTGCGGGACAGCCTGAGAAGGAAAGGAGACTCTCTCTCAATGGACAGGCCCCCTCTCCCTGTGTCTCCCCAAAAATAAGGGAAGTTGCCCGTGTCCGGCAGTCTGACTATCATCACCTCCCCCTCCTCCCATGATGACAAGCGGCTCTTGTCTGCAGTATTCCCCTGTACAGAGGGACCTGGTGGAGCGCCCTGGAGGAGCAGTCTGATCCCCCAGCACCAGATGAGGTCTACACAGTGCCCGGGACACCCATCTGTTCTCCCTGGGATCTACATAATGATAAAGCCGTCTGCCTGTATACTGCCGTAGCTTGCCTGTATACTGCCATAGCCTGCCTGTATACTGCCATAGCCTGCCTGTATACTGCCATAGCCTGCCTTTAATAAATTTGAAAAACAAGTGATGGACTCAAGGTGTGACCACCAACCTAGATGGAAAAGATTTTAAATTTACAATAATTATATGCAAACATGCATCCGTGTCCTACACAGACCCAAAATTCAATGCTTTTCACCAAAAGTAGTTGCAGATCATGGAAAGTGCAGGGTTCAGGACACAATACATACAGAGTGCAGGGTTCAGGGCACAGTACATACAGAGTGCAGGGTTTAGGGCACAGTACATACAGAATGCAGGGTTCAGGGCACAGTATATACAGAGTTCAGGGGACAGTATATACAGAGTGCAGGGTTCAGGGCACAGTATATACAGAGTGCAGGGTTCAGGGGCAGTATATACAGACTGCAGGGTTCAGGGCACAGTATATACAGAGTGCAGGGTTTAGGGCACAGTACATACAGAGTGCAGGGTTTAGGGCACAGTACATACAGAGTGCAGGGTTCAGGGCACAGTATATACAGAGTGCAGGGTTCAGGGCACAGTATATACAGAGTGCAGGGTTCAGGGCACAGTATATACAGAGTGCAGGGTTTAGGGCACAGTACATACAGAGTGCAGGATTCAGGGCACAGTATATACAGAGTGCAGGGTTCAGGGCACAGTATATACAGAGTGCAGGGTTCAGGGCACAGTATATACAGAGTGCAGGGTTCAGGGCACAGTATATACAGAGTGCAGGGTTTAGGGCACAGTACATACAGAGTGCAGGATTCAGGGCACAGTATATACAGAGTGCAGGGTTCAGGGCACAGTACATACAGAGTGTAGGGTTCAGTTCTCTCTCACTACTCCTTTCAATTGCATTCTCATCCACATGATCCCCCATCCACCCCTCCTTAGCACTGAGCCAGATCTTGTGTTAACGTCACGCCAGCGTCACGAACATCCCCCACATTGCAAACGCTGCCTCTCTGCAGCTAGATCGTCCGGGAGTGTCGGCATCCAGGCACCAGGATCAGAGAAGATGCACCCTACCTCCCGAGGCCCCTCTCGGTAGGTAGGCTGCCCATGACAGTATTGCACTCAGGGAGACAAGCTGTCAAAAAGCTCCGATCCTAGGAGGGCAGATTTAGCTGACAGGCTGGGAGGGACTGATGTTGTGTCTGGGTTGCAGAGGAACAGAAAGCCGTGCACAATTGTCAAAAACCGGACTGCCTGGGTCTATCCCATACAGGTGGCAACCCTAGGCGTCAAGGCAAGCTGAGAGTAAAGACCTTAAAGTGGTTCTAAAGGCAGAAGTTTTTGTTTTACCTTAATGCATTCTCTACATTAAGGTAAAAAAACCTTCTGTAAGCAGCCGCCCCAGCCTCCCCCCCAATACTTACCTGAGCCCCATCGTGATCCAGCGAAGTGCACAAGAGCCTCAGATCTCTGGGGACTCTACCTCCTCATTAGCTGAGCCATTGGCTCTTGCTGCCATCAATAACAGCCAGCGAGCCATTGAGGAGAGAGAGGGGGTGTCGCCAGGGCACAGCTCTGTGTGTGAATGGATGCACAGAGCAGCGGTGAAGAAGAGGAGGATTGGGGCTGCTCTGTGCAAAACCACTGCACAGAGAAGTTAAGTATGACATATTTGTTTTGTTTTTTAAAAACAATGCCTTTAATAAATTTGAAAAACAAGTGATGGACTCAAGGTGTGACCACCAACCTAGATGGAAAAGATTTTAAATTTTCAATAATTATATGCAAACATGCATCCGTGTCCTACACAGACCCAAAATTCAATGCTTTTCACCAAAAGTAGTTGCAGATCATGGAAAGTGTGGACTGGAATGGGACAACATGATGAAAATCAATAACGTTCCTACTTCACATGGACTAGATGGGACTAGTAGCTCTTCCATCACAGAAAGGCCCCAGGCTTTCTAAATCTGGTATACAATAATGAATGCTTTTATTCCTAGATGTGCAATCCATTGGGTCCTGATTCCAAATGGGTTCCAACAAAATATTTTAAAGCAGTAGCTTGAACATCCCGACTGCTGGGGATAATATTCGTTCAACAGTTAAATTCTCAGACCAGCTAATATCCCATGAAACAAAGACATTTAGGTCCCCTAAATAAAAAGGTTGTTCTCAACAAGATCACCACCACGTTATACAATAAGCACTGTAGACATACAGAGAAGATAGAGTACTAACAATGATCAGCACCCAGGGATGACCTCAGGCTGCTGGCTGGCATGGCTTACTAGCTCACTCACCATATTTCTTGAGGTAGCCTTGGTGTATGGGGGACGAATCCATCTCCATTCAGATCTTCCATCAGAGACAGAGAGAGACAGATGGGAGCGGGGGGCAGCGCAGGGATGCAGCAATATGACTGATCCCTTAATCCCAATGGCATCCTATCAGAGAGTAAACACATCACCCCCCCACACTGCCAGCCTGATTCACATCAACATCACACACAGCTGGATGGATGACAATACTACTAAATGTCTGCATCCCATAAGAGAGACTTATGGGGACCCTCACCTGGCTGGCTCTACAATGAGCATTTGAAAAACATTCAGTCATACTGTAAAAGTACCCAAAGAAAAATCATTTTTATTGTCTTAAGAATGTAGGTGAAAATAATAATAAAAAAAAAATTGACACATGATATGTGCATTAGCACAGGATTATACATAAACCACTGCTCGTTACAACACTAGCATCATTGCCCCATTTATACAGTATACATTCAATTACTATTGTAACCCATCCAATGTGATTTAGGTATATATTACATTATTATTATTATACAGGATTTATGTAGAGCCAACAGTTTGCGCAGCACTTTACAACATGAGGGCATACATTACAGTAATGCCCTGTACACACGGACGGATTTTTAGACGGAAAATGTGTGATAGGACCTTGTTGTCGGAAATTCCGACCGTGTGTAGGCTCCATCACACATTTTCCATCGGATTTTCCGACAAACAAAGTTTGAGAGCAGGCTATAAAATTTTCCGACAACAAAATCCGTTGTCGGAAATTCCAATCGTGTGTACACAAATCCGACAGACAAAGTGCCACGCATGCTCAGAATAAATAAAGAGATGAAAGCTATTGGCTACTGCCCCGTTTATAGTCCCGACGTACGTGTTTTACGTCACCGCGTTCAGAATGATCGGATTTTTCGACAACTTTGTGTGACTGTGTGTATGCAAGACAAGTTTGAGCCAATATCTGTCGGAAAAATCCTAGGATTTTGTTGTCGGAATGTCCGATCAATGTCCGACCGTGTGTACGGGGCATTACAATACAATTTAATACAGGATGAATCAGCTCGTTAGAGCTTACAATCTAGAAGGGAGGGTATTACATTTCTAGGAAAATCATATCCCAATATTAGACTTAAAAAAATTTTTCCATAAAATAAACCTATTTTTCAAAATATCCTAGAGTTGTTGTAGGGAAGGAGCAGCCTTTGGGACCAGCGCCCCTAGTGCCATGGGAGGAAGCGTCATCCTCTTCTTTCAGGCCACACATGGGCAGTGTGTACTTTATTCTGTTGCAGTCACTGAGCCCATCATAGGTGACAAGATAAAGGACGCACTGCGTATGTGTGATCTGAAAAACATGGTGGCATTCCCTCCCGTGACACTAGGGAGCGCTAGTCCCAATGGCTGCTCTGAGGTTAGAATAACTCAGGACTTAGCCATCGTTTGCTGCAGAGAATTTTAACAGGGTTCTTTTAACAGCAGTTTTGGACTACAGGGGAACCCTGACTGGAAGCTTCAGTGAAGTACCGGTACTTTTTACCAATACTAACAGCTAAAACCAACTTCCACTATTCCATACTCCTACTACTTGACCTCTGTGCAGCCTTTGATACTGTTGACCACTCCTTCTCAATAAACTCCATTCCATTGGCTGGCAGTAATTCCGCGCTTAGGAAGAGAAGGGACTGCTGCCCCCCTACAAATGAATATCACCTAGGTGATATCCAAAAAATGGGAAATGATCTAGCATAGAAATGCAATCAAGTGCAAAGTGCTCCTGAACAAATATATCTTAACCTCAATGCATTAAATTAAAAAATGTACCCACAGGTGAATAAGCAATAGTGACAATCAAAACAATAATATTGCAAACCAGGCACCCAATATGTGGCATAAAAAGGAAAAAAATATATGTATATCAGAAAATGTCCCCAACAAGCGTGCGTAAAAATATATAGAAGTGTATAAGAAAATCCAAAGTTCAAAATCCCAAAAAATGTGTCCTTATAGTGAAAAAGCAGTAATCTCAGCTTTAACTGATGTAGTCCCCGTCCTCCACCGCACCCCCACTCGTGCTTGCACTCACCGGACCACCTCACCCCTGCAGGGGTAAAGGCATGTATGGAAAAATCCCACGATGGCGAATCCAGGGGGGGGGGGGGGGGGGTTCCTCCGTTGAAGGGTGTTGTGTCCTTCATACGTAAGCTACCCAGCTTGCCTCATTCTTTAACATCCCGAAATGCATTATACTAGTATTTCATCCTGTCCCCATGTATCTGTGATCACTACATCAGTTAAAGCTGAGATTACTGCTTTTTCACTATAAGGACACATTTTTGGGGATTTTGAACTTTGGATTTTCTTATACACTTCTATATATTTTTACGCACGCTTGTTGGGGACATTTTCTGATATACATATATTTTTTTTCTTTTTATGCCACATATTGGGTGCCTGGTTTGCAATATTATTGTTTTGATTGTCACTATTGCTTATTCACCTGTGGGTACATTTTTTAATTTAATGCATTGAGGTTAAGATATATTTGTTCAGGAGCACTTTGCACTTGATTGCATTTCTATGCTAGGGAGACTGTTTGCATTTTTATGTCAGGGAAACTGTTTGCATTTTACACACTTTATATTAGTGGTATATTTCTTTAATTAGAACCAAGGCACTTTCTTTCACTTTCAAGAGCATCTTACCAATACCACTATTTGCCTAGGGTTTTTGCATTTTATATACCCTAGCCCTGTCACGTATTATTTACATGTATCAATTTTTTCTTATAATTATTTCTGCTTTATTTATCTGAGTAGTTTTATATGCATATAGCCGGACAGTGCCAACACCCCTTGTCTAGATCATTTTCCATTCCATTGGCGTCCAATATTCTGCTCTATCCTGTTTCTCTGCCTACCTATCACAGCACTCCTTCAGGGTTACCTCCAACTCTGTCTCCTTCTCTCCATTGCCCCTTTCTGTGGGGGTCTCCCAAGGCTCTGTTTTTGGACCCCTTCTCTTCTCTATCTACACCTCCTCCCTTGGTCACTTGATAACCGCCCACGGCTTCCAATACCACTTATACGCCGATGACACCTAAATCTGTCTACTCCTCACCTCAGTCCTTCAGTCTCCTCTCGCCTTACTAACTGTTTTTTTAACAGGAGTTTTATTAGACAAACAAGACAGTACAAGCAGGGTCAGCAAAATAAAATATTCTGACATCTGACATGGCGTTACAGATCCTGATAACAATTTAGCCACAGTGTCACCATTGAGATTCAAATTCTTGTACTGAGTAGTGTAAATATACAATACATATTATACCAGTACGTTAAAAACAACAGTTAGGGGTATGGAACTGATAGGAGCAAGTATTCCTTCCCTACTCTATCTATACCTAGGGTTGCCACCTCACCCCTTTAAACCCAAACACATATGAATTAGACAGGTTCAGAGGCAAATTTAATTCAGATAAGACACCAAGTGCCTTAATCAGCCACGCAACCTGTCTTATTAATATGTGTATACCTGGTGCATGATACCAAGGGTGGGGGGGGCAGAGCTTGGGGAGCATGGAGAGAAAGTGGTATGAGCAGAGATCTCCCCGGGGAGGGGACAAAGGGGGAGGGAGGAGGGAGAGGGTTGGGGATCAGTAAACCTCTGTCCGAACCCAGGGCCCGGAGGTGGGGCAAATTTAAGGAACTGAGGATCAACCACAGGCATCGATCCAGTTCGACCAAACCTTATCAAACTTCCCCGGGCAATATCTACTCTCGTATGTGATCTGGTAGAGTGGCAACATGTTATTGATCGTCTTTTGCCCCACTTCTTTGGTAGGAGCCTCCTTCAGCTTCCATCTTAGGAAGATTTCCCTTCTGGGGTAAAAAAGGGAGTAAGTAAGGCACAATTTGACATAACAGTTCCCCTCAATGTCTTCTAAATGGCTCAGTAGCAAGATCAGGGGAACCAGGGGTATGTTTATCCCCAGATATCCCCCAAAGTGTCTGTCACAGTGCGCCAGTATGGACGAAGCTTGGGACAGGACCAGACCATATGGAAGAAGGTACCCGGTTCAAGGGCACATCTAGTAGACCTTGGGCTATGACTGGGATAAATGCTAGCTAGCCTCTGCTGAGTGTAATATGCTCTGTGCAGAAACTTCAACTGGATGAACCTGTCTTTGGCCGCAATTATGGAGGGAATAAACTATGTAATGCAGTCTTCCCATTCCTCGTCTCCCAGAGAGGGAATGTCCACTCTCCATCTGTGCAGCAATCTTGTGACTTTAACGTCATGTGTTACTGTTAAATATAGGTAAAGGGAGGACAAGGGTTTCTCCAGTATCCCAGAAATCAGAAGACGCTCAATCGAATCAGGTTCGTGCGTCACCTGAGTAACTGGGTTCTAAGGGCATGCCTCAGCTGCCAGTATCTGAATTGAAAGGATCCTGGAAGGCAATGGGTCCATCGCAACCACTGAAACGAGGCAATTGCGCCCCTTGGCATCACCTGCCTGAGGGTAATAATTCCTCTCGTAGCCCACACCGCAGGGTCGGGTATTTTATATAGGTGGGGAAGCAAAGGATTGCCCCTTAACGGGGTATGCTGGCAGAAACAAGACGGTTTGAGGACTGCTGCTCTGGAGCACCGCCACACCTGGATCGTGGTTTTCATGGGGCCCGTCACAGAGGGGGAGGGCCCCACTGCCCTAGTACACCAAATTAGACAACGCTACATATGAGCCTAGGAGTGCCACCTCCAAAGTAACCGTGAAGTTCTGCCGGGGCTGGGAGAACCACCACCTCACAGTGACCAGTATTGCTGCCCAGTAATATAGTAGGAAATTGGGAAGTGCCAGTCCACCGCCAGACAGAAGAAGCTAAACTATATGTTTTGTCATAGAAAATTGAAGAAAACAGCTGAGCGGCCACACTCCGAATAACACATTTTATTTGTGGCAAAACAGTGTAGAAGATCCAAAATCTCTTACATCATGGTGATGAAAGGTACAGACAGGCTAACGCGTTTCACATCAATATAGATGCTTAATCATAGCTGGTGACCATACTCAGAATGTAAAATATTTGAAATAAAACCAATTAGGGGATAGACAACCCCCAGAAACTGCTCCCATATCTAATCAGACTAAAGTGGAAACCAAATGTGCACAGGAAAATGCGCAGCATGAAAAAACAGAGAGCCAAAAGGATTAAGACCTCTGAAAGAATGACACAGTATTGATAAGTGAACTGGTTCACTGTGTTGGCATGCTGTCCCATAGCAGATAATATTGCTAACAGAGATCTAATATAGATACAATATACAGTATAAAAACATGACAAGGTACTGAACAATGCATTAAATATATCTGCACGGCTGAGCGCAATCAAACATACCACGAACAATAGTAGAGAGAAAAGATCACTGTCAAGGAAACAAAGTTAACTAATGTAAGGCTATAAAACATTAAGTAATACTACTGCGTCGGACATAAGTGAAAAATATATATATAGAAATGAAATATAAGCAAAAAGCCATATAATATATAATAAGACCAAGCGATCGTGCTCACATCTACCATGTATGTGGTAAAGGAAAGGAAAAGACACCTTGTAAAAAGAAACCGTTTATGAAATAGAAGGAAAAGAGCTGATGACAAAGACAAAAACAGAAGGCAGAAACATAGGAACATAGAAGAAATGATTTCAGGCAGAAGTTAAAACGAATAAAGCAAAGGGGCTACACAGATGCCTCTAAGGAAACCATGCAGATACGTGTGTCAAAGTAAAGTTTCTCGAAATAAAACTGTCACAAATGAACCACTTTGAACGGCAAATGAACAGCAAGTAAACAGCATATCATATACATAAGGCATTCTACCCCATCCTACCAGGACATAACATGCATGAACCACAGCAGTAAAACCCTAGCACTATAAAGCAACACCGTTGTCCAATACTTGTAAAAAAAAAAAAATCTATTATTTTCCATGGCAGTGCGATAAAAATCGCATAGGGCATACATAAAAATCCGTAAAACATATATAGACACTCCCTCACAACCAGCCAAAATATAACATGCATGAACTACATCACCCCAACACAGTGAACCAGTTCTATTCTGACTTTACTAAGTATATATTAATACTGTGTCATTCTTTCAGAGGTCTTAATCCTTTTGGCTCTCTGTTTTTTCGAGCTGTCCATTTTCCTGTGCACATTTGGTTTCCACTTTAGTCTGATTAGATATGGGAGGAGTTTCTGGGGGTTGTCTATTCCCTAATTGGTTTCATTTCCCTATAAATATTTTTAGTCTGAGTATGGTCACCAGCTATGATTAAGCATCTATATTGATGTGTAACGCGTTAGCCTGTTTGTACCTTTCATCACCATGATGTAAGAGATTTTGGATCTTCTACACTGTTTTGCCACAAATTAAAGGTGTTATTCGGAGTGCGGCTGTTCAGCTGTTTTCTTAAATTTTCTGCACCATTGCAGAGCCTGCACCTGAAGTTGTGAGTGGGGAGGGCGGTTTTTAGAGACACCAACACGCTTGGAGTGGCATTGCTACCTCATATATGTTTTGTCACCCACGGGGGCTTGCCGGCCCAAACAAAGGAGATCACAACACTTTCCAGGCGACAAAAAAAGGACTTAGGAATAGAGGTTGGGGTATGCCTAAAACAAATACAAAAATTTTGGGAGTTAGATCATTTTAAGGAGGTTACATCGACCGACCGGAGTCAAAGGGTGAGTCTGCCATGTTGTGCATTGCTGAGTGAGCTGTGTCAAGACCCATGTAGCACCACTCAACCGAGTCGAAAGCCTTCTCGGCATCGAGCGAGGCCACCACGCCTGGGTCGTTGGAATCAGCTGTAGCAATGTGAGTATGGAGTCTGCGGATAGTGATGTCAGTGCCTCGGCCTGGCATGAAGCCTGTTTGGTCAGGGTGTATTAAGGCCGTGATGACTGTATTTAGGCCGTGATGACTGTATTTAATCGGTTAGCTAGGATCTTTGATAGTATTTTAGTGTCTACATTAAGGAGGGAAATAGGGTGATAAAAAGAGCACAGAGCAGGGTCCTTCCCTGATTTGGGAATGCATGGTGTCAGGAAGTGTTGCCACTTCTAGGGATTTTGCCAGTAAAGATTGGAGCTTAGGGGCCAGGTCTTCTGCGTACATCTTATAGAATTCAACCGGTATGCCGCCTGGGCCAGGGGTCTTGCCATCTGCATCGTTTTTAGTGCTGTCTGAATCTCCTCAACTTTAATAGGTGCATGACTTAGGTAAGACAGATGCAAACTGGCCTTATTACGTCTACACCTGCCCTACTATTATATACCATCTTAAATAACCAGACGACACCCTTTTTGGAGTAAAATTAGCCGTACGGGCCATTTTATTAACAATTAACTGTAAACATTTTATTTACAAACAAAACTTTCCCAGATAAACCGTAATCCTGTTGTAGATCCTTGAAGACACTGAAAAGACCCCAAATTTACTCGAGGATGATAACAACTCTCCACCTTCCAATGCTGATACTCATATCTAAATGCCCAGTTAAACCTCGGATCCCATACCATAGATGGTTCCCTACTATGGCATATTGGTCTTAATTTAGAAGGCCTCCAAAGTTCCCAACCATTACACCCCTTAAACAATCATTGCCAGACGTCCATTCCTAAAACAAAAAACAGGGCGGGAGGGTGGGAGCTGGTTCTTCATCCGGTGACCTCCGACTGAACACCAGACACTGGCACCTCCCTAACTACACTGCAGGAACTATCTGGCCACCCCCACTACACTGACCAACTAAACCCCAGTTAACCATTAAGCACCTGCTTTCCCTGTTACCCTGTCATGCCAGCCCTGCACCTATTCCTGCCTCTTTTGCTACGAGCTTCTCTTCTAGTTTATCTGTATAGGACGAAGTGAGAACCAGGATATCTATGTCTTCTAAGTAGGCTGTCAGTTCGTGGAGTTCATAGTTTGCTCGGTATAGAGCGTTTGGTAGTAGGAGGCGAAGCATTGGTTAATCTCCACCGGAGTGGAGAGGTGAGTACCGTCAGGGGCAAGGATCTGACCTATGGTCATTCTACCCGACTGCTCCCTGGAAAGCCAGGCCAGCAGGTGTCCAGTCTTTTCCCCTTGCTCAAATATTCGTTGAGTCTGATGGAGTAACTTCTTTTGCGTCAAGGTCGTTCTCAAAAGGAGAATCTCTCTGGACAGGGATTGTAGGCGGGCGTAACAGTGGGGATCTTGGGATCTCACATATAGAGCCTCCTATCTATCTGCCTTTGCCTCTAGGCCGGTAAATTCTGCTCTACACCCCCTTCGGACCTCAGCTATAATGGTCTTGTACTGTCCCCTGGAGTATGCCTTGAAAGCATCCCATACGGTGGAGGCAGAGGCCAAGCCAGTGTTGACCCTCCAATACGTCTCCATCTCGCCCCTAATTTTCGACTTTACCTCCGCATTCAAGACCCAAAACCTGGAGAGCCTCCACCGTCTGTCTGAGGGGACTACAGACAGGTCCAGGGTCAGAAAGAGCGGATCCAAAATACCCCGGGGTAAAATTAGAATATCGCCAACTTTGAGCAGGACCGAGCCCCCAGAATAGGCCAGGTCTATGCGGGAGAAAGTTCTGTGCGAGGCGGAGTGACAAATAAAGGCACGTGTCCGGGGGTGTTTCCACTGCCAGATATCACTCAGGCCATACGTGTCAGCCCAAATCACCAAACCTGTAGCCATAAGTCTGTCCAACCCAGAGTCCGGGACCAAATTAAAATCTCCCAGTAGGACCACATTTTCAATAGAGAACTCTGCTATTTTAGCTGTGATCAGGTTCAGCACGTGGAAGGAGGCTGGAGGTGGTAGGTAGAGACCCACTATAACCCACAGTAGTCAGTGGATTAGTGCATGGATTATCACATATCTGCCCTCCGGATCCAGAGCCAAGTCAAGGAGTTTGAAAGGGAGTGTCTTGAGGACCAGTACACTTACTCCCCTTGCAAAGTTAGAGTATGTAGAATGGTAGTGGTGACCCACCCAAGGCTTTTTTTAAAGTTTTACTGCCAGTCAGGTGTGTCTCCTGGAGCACACAGATATCAGGGCCATACGTTTTAATAAACTGAAACACCAAGGATTGCTTAATGGTACAGTTCAGGCCTTGTGTGTTCCAGGAGAGAATCTTAAGAGAATACATTATATTACAGTGGAAGCAATGGAAAATGGAATGGGGAATCAAGTCTCCGTAGGCTGGACCTCCGGATCCAGAAAGGAGAGAAATACAGAGAAGCATGGAGTATCAAGCAGAGCAACATCAGTAAGTACTTGTCAGAAATATTAAAACACTCAACTTAGAGACAACGACAGTGGCCCAACACATCCACCCCCCTCCCCACCACCACCACCACACCCACCCCCCAGCACAGAAGGGGGGTTTGTAGCCCCAAAACAATACCAGCTTGCCGGCTGGGCATGGAGGTAAATGTGCAAGAGGCGCTCAACCTCTCAAAGAAAATTAAAAGTAAATAACATAATCCGGCAAGGATTGGTGGTGTAGATCACCCAGATCCCCGGGGGGCACAAACTTAAATGAACTGTCGGTTGTTACTAAAACATTGACCACAGGACTCACTCTGCGACCTGCACCTGCATTCACCCGGATCCCTGCAAGCATTACAGGGGACGGCTCGAGAGGTCGGTGCGAATTCCCACTGGTTATAAGAGCATCCAACCCCCAGAGCACTGGAGGAGGGTCACCCCCACATACCCACAGACCGTTACACTCCCTGCCAGGAAAAGTCTTCATCTTTTAGGAGGGGGGAAGCAGCAGTGTCCAGGGAACCTGCAATCCCCAGGGAAATGAGGGAGTGGAGGAGATACTCCAATGTAAGGCAGGGATTAGTCACTGTATAGTACGCCGTGTTCCCAGGAAGTGTCTGCAGGATGCCAGTCCAGGTTCAACAGCCAGGGAGGGTTTGTGGACAGGAAATAAAGCAGCAAGTGGGATACCCAGTTCACCAGGGGCACGCTACCGGAGAGGGCTGCAGCAGGGTCACTGGAAAAAACAACAGGGATGAGAAACAAGTGGTCATCGTGACCATAGAAATAACCTGATAAGCTCAGGAGCGGCAGCAACACACAGAATAGTCGTCATTTCTGAAACGTGTAAGCCCATGCGACATCTTCCCTAGGTGAGATAAAGAACTGTACACGTTCGCCATCTTGGACCCGTAATTTGGCAGGGAAGAGCACGCTGTACTTCCCCTTCTGCCTCTGCATGGCGCGCACATGGTCAAATGATTTGCGTTGGTGCTGTGTCTCCACCGAATAGTTTGGGAAGATGAGGAGCTAAGTGTTCTCAAATTTTAATTCCCCTTGCACTCGTGCAGCACGGAGCACCATGTCCCGGTCCCGGTAGTGCAGTAGTTTGAATTTGAAAGTGCATGGCGGAGCCCCCTGGGGGCCTCTAGTGGCACTGATGAGCCCTGATGGGTGGCACTGCTGGGTGGCACTGATGGGCACTGATAGGTACCACTGATAAATGGCACTAATGGGCACTGATAGGTGGCACTGATGGGCGGCACTGATGGGCACTGGTAGGTGACTCTGATGGGCACTGGTAGGTGGCACTGATGTGCAGCACTGTTGATGAGGCATTGATTGAGGGCACTAATAGGTGGCACTGTGGGCACTGATAGGTGGCACTGTGGGCACAGTGACAGGAACTAATGTTGTTTATTCCATTGTGTGACTTTAGAAACGGGAAGCGTCAAGGATTTGGTCACTTCCGGTTTTCGCCTCATGTAAACAAGCCATTACCGGCTTGAATAAGTATCTGGTCAATCTAGTCTTGGTTTGATCAGATGCTTTGAAGGCCAGAAGAGTGATATTGACCCCAGATCTCTCCATAAAGAGGACCTGTCATGGCCCATGCGATCACAAGGGATGTTGTTCATCCCTTTTGATAGCAATATAAGAGATTAAAAAATTAAAAATACAGTTTAAAGAAACTTTAAAAAAATAAAAAATAAATAAATAATACAATTTAAATAAAACGTAAAAAGGTTGTAAACCCTCCATTTATGATTATAGGTGCCATTGTTTAAGCAATTTCAGGTGTGATTTTAAATGGCAGATTGTCTAAATAATATTGTGCTCTATTCTATATGCAGTTTTATGTATGACCACAAGATGGAGAAGATAGATAACCAGAAAACGTCTCCTACAAACATTACCAAATCACATAACACTGACCGCTGTCTCGCCGATGGCTGCCTGTTTCCTATTATTCCAATTTTACAAACGCACTGGTACCCACCGTACTATAAAAATATGTGGATTCATGTAATTGCTTGTTGTGGGTGACTGTCGCTGTATTTTCTGCCACTTTTCATAAGTTATCAAGGGAAAATAAATGGAAATTTAATTAAATGATTTTAGAAAGTTTCATTTTGGTTGTTTGCTTGTCCCCAAACTGTTTTTTTATATCTGGTTTTACTGCATAAAGATACAAACCACTGAATTTTTTATAAATACATTTTTAATAAACATATTAAAGGGTTCCCAGATCACTTCCTTAGCTGAAGAGGGAACCCAGCAAGGATTGTCTGCCTTGATGCTCATTTTACCTAAGCCAATGAATACAAAAGCCGTCACCACTTATGAGTCATCAACATATGTGTGTATTACATATTGAGCTATGCAGTCTGTGAACAAAAAACTTTTTTCATGAAGCTGTAAATAGATATAGATGCACATGTGAAAAGAAGTTTATCTATCCACCTACTGGCTCCAAAAAAAAAAAAAAGCGCAAAATGTGAATATGTAATATTTCATATTTACAGTGCCTTGAAAAAATAGTATTTATACCCCCTTGACATTTTCCACATTTTGTCATATTACAACCAAAAACATAAATATATTTTATTGGGATTTTATGTGATAGACCAACATAAAGTAGCACATGATTGTGAAGTGGAAGGAAAATGATAAATGGTTTTCATTTTTTTTACAAACAAATATCTGAAAAGTGTGGCGTGCGGTTGTATTCAGCCCCCCTTTACTCTGATACCCCTAACTAAGATCTAGTGGAGCCAATTGCATTCAGAAGTCACCAAATTAGTAAATAGAGTCCACCCGTGTGTAATTTAAAAAAGTTGTAAAGGCAGAAGATTTTTTATCTTAATGCATTCTATGCATTAAAATAAAAAAACCCCCAGCACCCCCTAATTACTTAGCTGAGCCCCATCTCTCTTCAGCAATGTCCACGAATGTCTTAGCCGTCCGGGACACTCCTCCTGATTGGCTGAGACACAGCAGCGGCACCATTGGCTCCCACGGCTGTCAATCAAACTCAGTCAGTCAATTAGTAGAAGGATGGGGCCGGGCCAGGACACACAGAGCTGTGACACAGCTCGGGTGCCCCCATCGGAAGCTGCTGACCATGGGGGCACTCAACAGGAGGGAGGGGCCAGAAGCAGCAAAGAGGGACCCGAGCAGAGGAGGATCCAGGCTGCTCTGTGCAAAACCAACTGCACAGAGGAGGTAAGTATAACATGTTTGTTATATTAAAAAAGAACTAGACTTTACAATCACTTTAATCTCAGTATAAATACAACTGTTCTGTGAAGCCCTCAGAGGTTTTTTAGAGAACCTTAGTGAACAAACAGCATCATGAAGGCCAAGGAACACACAAGACAGGTCAGGGATAAAGTTGTAGAGAAGTTTAAAGCAGGTTTAGGTTATAAAAAAAATATCCCAAGCTTTGAACATCTCATGGAGCACTGATTATTCTATCTTCCAAAAATGCAGAGTATAGCACAACTGTAAACCTACCAAGACATGGCTATCCACCTAAACTGACAGGCTGGGCAAGGAGAGCATTCATTAGAGAAGCAGCCAAGAGGCCCATGGTAACTCTTGAGGAGCTACAGAGATCCACAGCTCAGCTGGGAGAATCTGTTCAAAGGACAACTATTAGTCGTGCCCTCCACAAATCTGGCCTTTATGGGGGAGTGGCAAGAAGAAAGCCATTGTTGAAAGGAAGCCATAAGAAGTCTCGTTTGCAGTTTGGGAGAAGTCATGTGGGGGACACAGCAAACCTATGGAAGAAGGTGCAGACAAAACCAAAATTGAACTTTTTGGCATAAAAGCAAAACGCTATCTGTGGCGGAAAACTAACACTGCACATCACCCTGAACACACCATCCCCACCATGAAACATGGTGGTGGCAGCATGATGTTGTAGTATGGTAGTATGTAGACATACATACTATTTCAGAAAGTTGGGAGGTATGCCTATAGTATATTTGATTCTCAATAATTTGACATTTTTTAGATATAAGAAATTTAAAACCAATTAAAACCAAAAAAAATATGCACAATAGCAGTTCGGATATTCACATCACAAGCCTTCCATAGGCTGCTAAAAGCCTGATGAGGGCTACAACATTTATTGCAGGTTCAGCTGCGTACTCTGGAACATGTACAAATGATTTGCCAAGAAAAGTTTTCCCAGGCACATTTTCTGGAATGTTTTCAAGAGCCTCAATGGGCCCCAAGTAACACAGCCACACTGCTGAGTCCAATGAAATAAACACCAATAGTAACAGAAAATTGTTTATGGAACAGAAAGGCATAAAATCACTTTACTTCCTTTCCTTATCGTCTACCATCAAAGCTGGTCATAGAAAAAATATTTTTTTCTTATGAATAAAGATTCAATACTGGTCTATTTTTGAACCTGTTACAAAGGCTCATGTATTTGTTTGCACCAAATTCATTTTCTCCTCAGACAAGATTAATAGGCGTGCAAAAACAGCTTAAAATGCATCAGAAGAAGGTCAAAAGCATTCAGAAGGATCTCAAATGCAAGTTGAATGCACCTGAAAATGTGCTAAATTAGCCCATCTACACAAGTCCTAAGGCTGCCTATAGATGATAGCAGGGCTTAATAGCAAGGAGTATTGGGGTGTGGTGGAGGGTCTATTGATGCTGGCTGGAGGGGATCTATTTTTGAATGGGAGTTTATTGTTGCTGGGGGGTCCTATGTTGCTGGGAGGAATCTACTGTTGAGGGAGAGGTCTATTGATGCTGGCTGCTGAAGGGTCTATTGATGCTTGGCTGCTGAGAGATCCGTTGTTGCTTCTGGGGGTCTATTGTTGCTGGGGTGGTATTTAGTTGCAGGGGTCTATTGTTGCTGGGGGGGTTTATTGTTGTGAGGAGGATCTGTTGGTGGAGGGGGAACCTTTGTTGCTGGGAAGCGGTCTAATGTTGCTGAGCAGGGAGGTCTATTGTTGCTGAGGAGGATCGATTGTTCCTGGCTGGGGTCTATTGTGGCTGGGGGGATATAATATTGCTAGGGGGGTCTATTATTGCTGGCAGCAGAGAATCTATTTTACTGCTTTTCTTGTTATCATTAACAAATTCAATAAAAAAAAAATGTATTTACAGCACAAAATGGTACTTGGTTCTGTATTCTCTAAAAGGGGCGATACTGGGAGGTAGGTAGGTGGTGGAACCAATGGTTGGTGATCTGAGGTGAGTATGTGGCAGAGACAAGGGATGACTCTTAGGGGACCTATTCTCTGAGATAAAAAAAAACTGGATTTTAGAAGGTGGCTGGTTGTACAAGTATGATCCAATCAAAATCTGAATGCTGTGAGGGGGTATCAGTTAAGTGTTGAAGGTACGTCCTACAGTCCTGGTTATCTCTGGGAACAATAGTTGTGATCAATGATTTTCTTATGAGCTGATGGCCGATGTTCTGTCAAATTCTCCAACCCATCAGAAACTCCAACTACTTAACTTCCGTATTTTTGAAACCAGCAGTAATTGGAGTTTTTGACGAATTGGTGGTTGGACACAACACTGGCAACCGAATAGAGTCCAGTGCAGGATATTATGAGTGGAGATTCTTACTTTGCTCCGATACTAGCCAAGAAAATGGTTGTCTCCGAAGCAAAGACAACTTTATCCTCATTAGCCGCTGTGCTGTCAAAACAGCTAAATCTTCCTGTACCGCCACCAATTCGTCAAAATCTCCAATTACTAAGGGTTTAAATAAACTGGAAGTGATGTGGTTGGAGTTTCTGATGGGTTGGAGAAATTGACAGAACACCGGCACTCGCCTGCCCAACTCCAACTGTCATTTTATGTTTTCAGGCTGCTTAAAGTGGTAGTAAACCAATACATACAGTATACCCAGTGAAATAACTGGCCTCAGGTGATACACAGAGATTAAACAAATCCTCATACATAAGTTATACAGTAAAACCTTGGTTTGAGAGTAACTTGGTTTGAGAGCATTTTGCAAGACAAGCAAAATGTTTAAATACATTTTGACTTGATATACAAGCGATGTGTTGATATACAAATAGTGTCATGTCACAACTGAGTATAAAAGAGAAGAGAGGCACCTCGTGCAATATGCATTTAATGAAGGTACAACATTAAGAAACTCACATGGTTGATGAATAAAACAGGCACATCTAAGTATGCAGACATCCGGGGTAAAGCTGTTCAAATAAACTGTCCTCCGTGGTGCCATCAACGTCATCCCTTCCACGCTGCGCTCCATGAGCGCCTCAAGCCTATTGCAGGGTAGTCTTCCCAGTCACGATTGCAGACTGACAGAGGTGAGAGCCGGCGGTGAGGAGGATGGTCTACGTGGACAGCTTTACCCCCAGATGCTTGCATATTTAGATGTGCCCCTTTTAATCATCAACCATGTGAGTTGCTAAATGTTGTATCTTCATTAAGACCCCTTTTACACTGAGAGCTAAACTTTTACATTATAGCGCTAAAAATAGCACCTGCAAAGTGCCTGTAAAGTGCTTCTCCTGGTACTTTTAACCCTTTTTTGGCCGCTAGCGGGGGTTAAAAGCACTTTGCTAGTGGCCGAAAAGCGCAGCTAAAACGGCGCTAAAGCGCTGCTAAAAATACCGGTGCTTTACCGCCAATGCCCCGGCGCTGCGAGTGTGAAAGGGCTCTAAATGTAACCATATTGCTACACTTAGAGGCGCCTCTCTTCTCTTTTATACTCTGTAGCTCCTGCTGGATTTTGATTCTAATCCCCTTGTGGAGGCTTCCATTTGTGGATGGGCATTTTATGGTTACACAACCTGGTCACGTTTCTATAATCTTTTTATATGGACTGTAAACTGAAGGACCTATGAATAAATGATTGTGGATTGAATCATTTGAGTTTCCATTATTTCTTATGGGGAAATTCACTTTGATATACAAGTGCTTTGGATTACAAGCTCGCAATCCAAGGTTTTACTGTGCATGTATATTTTCAGCCATCTATTCTCTCCAGCCGTTCAAAGAGCAGAATTTGTAAAGCTTGTCTGAGAGTTCAGAAAAAAGGGGCAGAAAGCTGAAGTTACACTCTGCAGAGCTCAATGAGAGCTCTGAGAGTTGATTGGAGTAAAGGGACATGTCCCCTTAATGGGGCGTACACACGGTCTGACTTTTTGGCTACAGACTTTCGACGGACTTTTGGCGGACTTTAAACAGACTTTCTAACGAACGGACTTGCCTACACACGATCACACCAAAGTCCGACGGATTTGTACGTGATGACGTACACTGGACCACAATAAGGAAGTTGACAGCCAGTAGCCAATAGCTGCCCTAGCGTCGGTTTTTGTCCATCGGACTAGCATACAGACGAGCGGATTTCTGGGTCCGGCGGAGTTACGACGTAAAGATTTGAAGCATGTTCCAAATCTAAAGTCCGTCAGATTTGCGACTGGAAAAGTCCGCTAAAGGTCCGGGGAAGCCCACACACGATCGGATTGTCCGCCGGATTTGGTCCGTCGGCGTCCGTCCGACTTTTGTAGCCGAAAAGTTCGACCGTGTGTACGCCCCATTACACAGCCCAAAGAACAGAGCTGAGGCTGTCAATTACAGGCAGTGTGCTGGAGCTCCCTCCCAATCTCCTTTTTATCTCTTGGTTCAGAAGAATGTTGCAGAAGTTATTCATGCTGATAGCAAAGAAACGAGGCAGCAGACAGAAATGACACTTTGTGCTCTTAATTGAGACAAGTACACACTAAAGAGGGATATGCTTTATTTATATTTCATGTCTGAGGTTTACACCCACTTTAATCCTTTCGTAACCAAAGGTCATGCCTAGATACTTCGCCCAAATTCAGCAATGGCAGCATGTGTAAGTTACCTTTATAATAACTCTGTGATTAACTTGCATACCTAAATTGTTTTTAGATTTTTTAATGGCAAACAGCCTTTTCATAAACATCCTGCTCTGTTTTATTTAATTATTAAAGTTAGATAAAAGTGCAAAAATATTATACAGTAACAATATGGGTATTGAGAAGCATAGACCTCCTCCTATTTCAGAGTGCTAAGATCTGCACTGTCACGCTGGTAAGGATAGCATATGGGGGTCGAGGAGGAGGCCTTCTGTAGAAACACTTTAACTTGGCCAAGGTAACAAGTCCTCTTTAAGCAATCATTGTGGCCGCAACTTTTTTGCTTAACATGAAGAATTTTCCTTCCGAGAAATCCGTGTCCTCTGCCTAGGAATTGCTGGGCATTATCGCAACTGGGTGTAACTGTTGTTTTACAGTCTGTCTGAAGTGACGTTCTAAAGCTGGATTGCTGACCCACCCGAATGACATAAGGGAGACCCTTGCAGAGAATTAACCCTGTCCCAGCTCGGCCATTATAATATATACCAGACAGGGACAGCTGTCATTAAACTGAGATCACCATCCTGTGAACATCAGAAGACATCACTGTGATACTACAGCTTACCAATCTTTATGTGGTGGTTGCATTAGCTTTCTTTCTACAGTCTAAGAACATGTGCACTAGGTACAGAAAATATAGCTGATCCTTCCAGACATGCAGTGTCCTTGTCACTTCCCATAAACTGAACTGTGATTAAAGCAATGCTATCATTCTCCTGTTATACCCCCCCCCCCCCCATATAATGGAGCTGAAGAGAAGACCTAAATGAAATTCAACTTGGGTGAATCTATGACTCCCTCCATGGACACAGTGGACAAGTTAACGTAGCCACCCTAGGACAGAAGGTGTGTAATCACAAAGTGTAAGGCCTCATTTACATGGGTGGCTGAGGGGCAAGCAGTCACTGTGCGGTGCTGCAGAGTTTGAGTGGTTAACACAGACAGAAACCAGCACAAGGCTTTTAAACAGTCTATCAACTTCTGCTGAAAATCTATCCACCATGGATCACTTTTCAGAGGGGCAGTAAATACCGTTGCATGTCTAAACAAGCCCTAAAGGAAAAAAGTCTGAAAAAAAGAAAACTACTGTAGCCACCTCATCTAAAGCCTGGTAAGCTGCAATATACATTCCTAAATCTAAAGACTTTGGTAAGCTTGATCTATACGTAGTATTGTGATCAATGCAATAAACAGAACAAGTATGTCAATAAATAAATATTCATTTTCATAGTAAAGGAATAAATAGTGTTGTTATAAAATTCTATCCCTTGCTATCACATAGGATGCTCAACATTCCTTGTGATAGCATGGGCTGTGACAGGTACTCTTCATGGAGAGATCTATTAGACCCCATATCTCTCCTCTGGTCTCCAAAGCATCAGATCAAACTGAAATCTGTTTGATCTGATGCTTCACAAGCAGGTAATGGCTAGTTTACATGAGACCGGTTTCTGACTACACACAGTGATGGGAACAACATCAGTTCCTCTCACTGTGTGCCTAGAACCGGATGCCACCAGTCACATCCTTACTGGACTCCCTGATCAAACTGTAGAGCCTGGTAAAGACGTGTGTGTGTGTGTGGGGGGGGGGGATCCCCTTCCACCGCCTGCAAAAGTAGTCCAGCAGCTGTATAGCCGCTCGGCTTACTTTTACTAGAATCATTGGCTGCAAAATCAGTCAAGATGGACTTAGACTCTGAACCTTAAAGAAGACTGGGTAAAGATGGAAGTGTCAGCAATTGAGGGCAGCATGGACATAACAACACTGGAAGGATCTGCTTTGCCAGATATAGTAGGTGTGTCATAATATATAAATATGCTGTGTATGAGCGGGAGTTATGTCACCCCAACCCGGCCTTTCGAAACGGTCTGAGACTCCAAACCTAGAAGAAGACTGGGTAAAGATGGAATCATCGGCAATGGAGGCAAGCACTGATTACGCAGGCTAGAGGGATCTGCTTTTCCAGGTAAGTGTGTCATAATATGTAAATATGCTGTACAGGGACAGGAGTTATGTCATTCCATGTACAACTATGAACAAGATATGTAGTCATGGACTTTGTGGACATATAGAAGAGAAACTGAGTGCCATAAAAACAACTTTATCATGCACCATTAAAAATCTATTACAAAACATTAAAAATGACTCTCCGCATAGAGGTTTCCAACATGCAAAGATTCAGATTACAGTTCACATGTGGACTCGACTCTTTTCGGGAATCCTTCATCAGGTACACATGTGACAGAATCAGTACACTGGAACCCACTACTAATATTCAATAGAGTAATATCAGCCAGTAGGGTAAACTGGAATTCATAGCATGTGTATGTTGCCCATAGAGGTGCAACTAGGTAAACCAAGGTGAAGCCACTGCCTCTCGGGTGGGAAATTGAGGTACAATTAACAAACAGCAAATGGTCTTGTACACAAAATCTTAAAATAGAAGGACTTCCCAATAGGGAACCATCCAGACCCAATGTGAGCTAATCATTATAAAGACAGCATGGTAGTCCAAATAGTCAATGCATATATATTCCAAAGAGGGGGCTCTAGATAAGAAAACAAACTCAGCTGGATTGATGTGAACTGAGTTTGTTTCTAAGATACTTAACAAGAGCCCCCTCTTTGGAATGTATGTGCCTTGACTATTTTGACTACCATGTTGTCTTGATGGTGATTTACTCACATTTGGTCTGGATGGTTCCTCATTGGGAAGTCAGTCCATCTGTTTTAAGATTATGTGTACCATTGGCTCAAGACTAGGGATGAGTCGAACACCCCCCTGTTCGGTTCGCACCAGAACATGCGAACAGGCAAAAAATTCATTTGAACACCGTTAAAGTCTATGGGACACGAACATGAATAATCAAAAGTGCTAATTTTTAAAGGCTTATATGCAAGTTATTGTCATAAAAAGTGTTTGGGGACCTGGGTCCTGCCCCAGGGGACATGGATGAACGCAAAAAAAAGTTTTAAAAATGGCCGTTTTTTCAGGAGCAGTGATTTTAATAATGCTTAAAGTGAAACAATAAAAGTGTAATATTCCTTTAAATTTCGTACCTGGGGGGTGTCTATAGTATGCCTGTAAAGGGGCTCATGTTTCCCATGTTTAGAACAGTCTGACAGCAAAATGACATTTCAAAGGAAAAAAGGTAATTTAAAACTACTCGCGGCTATTAATGAATTGCCGGACCGACAATACACATAGAAGAATTGATAAAAACGGCATGGGAATTCCCCACAGGGGAACCCCGAACCAAAATTTTAAAAAAAATGGCGTGGGTGTCCACCTCAAAACCTATACCAGACCCTTCAGGTCTGGTATGGATTTTAAGGGGAACCCCGCACCAAATTTTTTTTAAAAAATGGCGTGGGGTTCCCCCAAAAATCCATACCAGACCCTTATTCGAGCACGCAAACTGGCAGGCCACAGGAAAAGAGGTGGATAAGAGAGCGCCCCCCCCTCCTGAACCTTATCAGGCCACATGCCCTCAACATTAGGAGGGTGCTTTGGAGTAGCCCCCAAAGCACCTTGTCCCCATGTTGATGGGGACAAGGGCCTCATCCCCACAACCCTTGCCCGGTGGTTGTGGGGGTCTGCGGGCGGGAGGCTTATCGGAATCTGGAAGCCCCCTTTAACAAGGGGACTCCAGATCCTGGCCCCCCCTGTGTGAAATGGCAAGGGGGTACAAAAGTACTCCTACAATTTCACAAAAAAACTGTCAAAAATGACAAGAGACAGTTTTTGACAATTGCTTTATTTAAAGTCTTCTTTTTCCCATCTTCTTTCTTCTATCTTCTTTCTTCTATCTTCCTTCGGTTTCTTCCTCCATCTTCTTCTGCTTCTGGTTCTTCTGGTTCTTCCTCTGGTGTTCTCGTCCGGCATCTTACTCCGCGGCGTCTTCTTCCCTTCTTCTTCTCGGGCCACTCCGCATCCATGAAGGGAGGCTCCCACTGTGTGACGCTTCTCGTATTCTGACGGTTCTCAAATAATGGAGGCCGGGGCCACCCGGTGACCCCGTCCCCCTCTGATGCACAGGGACTTGACAGGGATTTCCCTGTGGCATTCCCCGTGATGTCAGAGGGGGGCGGGGTCACCCATTATGTAACGGGTGAAGCTGCTTTGCTGGTGATACTTATGGAGTTATTGCAAACGAATTTTCAAAGGCTTTTTTTTTCTAGTGATATCATATAGTAATATAATAATATTATTATGTTTTGTTTTTTTTGTATTATTTGTACCACAACACCATTATCCCATGGTTTTTAAGATCAAAGATAAAACTATAAAAGATGTTGGTGTCCCTGGTCAATTTTACATGGTATATTTTTAAATGTAACTTCCTACTCCCAAACTGTCATTTGAAGTAAATCACATAGCCAAATATTATTCTCCACAATGTTTTTATTGTGCATTAAAAAAAGAAAATAAATTAAAAAAAAATGGACATGATATCTGCCAATAGAACTGGCATTCTATTCTATAACATTCTAAAAAGTGCATTCTATGCATCCAAAAATATAGGAAATACTGTACACAAAATAAAATCATTATTCAACCAAAAAAATAATGTCAAAGCAATAACTCCAAGGCCAATAATAAGTAACATGTTATCTCCTCTGATTCCGCAACATGCCTGGTTGACGAACGGCCGTTCAGAAAGGAACTGAAAAGCGTGAAATGAAAAGTGCGAAATGAAAAGTGCGAAATGAAAAGTGCGAATCAACACTCACCAAACTTCTACTAACATGAAATTAGCAGAAGGAGCCCAAAGGGTGGCGCTACGGTTTTGTTGGCCAACAATCCGATCGTGTGTACGAGGCTTTAGACTCCGAGCGCAGAAGAAGATAGGGTAAGGATATACGTCTTGACAGTGGAGGGCACAATGAACACTGCAGCACTTGAGGGGTCCGCTTTGCTAGGTAAGTGTGTCATAATATGCAAATATGCTATGCATGAGCCGAAGTTACGTCATTCCAGTCCGACCAAACAAGATAGTCTATTGCTCCATATACACGATCGGAATTTCCGTCAACAAATGTTCGATGTGAGCTTGTTGTCGGAAATTCCGACTGTGTGTATGCTCCATCGGACATTTGCTGTCGAAATTTCCGACAACAAATGTTTGAGAGCTGGTTCTCAAATTTTCCGACAACAAAACTTGTTGTCGGAAATACACAATTTCACGCATGCTCAGAATCATGCAGAAGAGCTATTGAACATCATTTTTCTCGGCTCGTCGTACGTGTTGTATGTCACCGCGTTTTTGACGTTCGGAATTTCCAACAACATTTGTGTGACCGTGTGTATGCAAGACAAGTTTGAGCCAACATCTCTCGGAAAAAAAATCCATGGTTTTGTTGTCGGAATGTCTGATCGTCTGTACGCGGCAAATGACCCGGAACCTAGAAGAAGACTGCGTAAAAATGGAAGTGTCGTTATTGGAGGACAGTATGGACACCCCAGCAATGGAGGGCTCCACTTAGCAAGGTAAATGTGTCATAATGTGCAAATATGCACACTTGTACGTTATGGCAAAAGCTCCCGGGGCCCTATTTTGTCTTTATTTTTCCCTGAAGATTTACTTCTGCTTTAAATATATATTTTGCATTCCTATACTTTTTTGTATGTGTATTAAAGTATAACTAAAGGCAAAACCTTTTTTAATATTTGATAAAATGGAGAGGGATTAGGACCCCTGTCAGTTTTTATTGCAGTCTGTGTCCCTGTTAAGAAGATTCACCCTCTCTATTTGTCCTGTTTACCAATTTTCATTGAAAGTGAAAGTAAAAGAAAATCTCAAATTATGGGTTGTCCCTAGAAAAGTAATAGAGGGGAAATCTTGCAACGGGGACACTAGTTCTGGTGACCTCGGGGCCCCCAAGGAATTCCCTTCATTTGCAGGGATTTCCTCTCACTTCCGATTGGGCTATGGGACCGGAAGTCAAGGGAAATCTCCGCAATGGGACACAGATGGCGAGAATCTGTGAGGCTTACAGGGGTTACTACCCTCCTTTGCTTTATCCAAAATGAAAAAAAAATGTTGCTTATAGTGTTACTTTTTTCTACTGTTGAGTCATAGAATGTTTTGGAGGAATTTATCGAGCTCTAGTCTCATTATCATTGAAAACCTTTGGCCTAGAGATAGGCTTTAATTGTTTTAGGTACATTTTGGTTTGTTGCATACTGTCATTTTATCATTTCTTGTCTCAGTTAATACATTGTACTTTTTTTTTCTTTTTATCCCCTGTAATCTAGTGTTTGGTTTCTGTTTGGGAGGTAATTCAGTGAAAACTAAGTCTGTTCCTGCTAAAACATTTGGCTGTTTACCTTGGTTACTGATACTGAGAGCTCCGGGGAGAAAAAGCATGACGTATAGTAGTGGGAATTCAGTGCGCTATATATTGATTTATGTGTAAAGGTGTACAAAGAGGTCATGTAATGATGTTGTAGTGTGTATACTGGACCTGGGCTTTGTGTATACAGATCTGGGTGTAGAATAGGCTGTATGCAGTTCAGGGTATTGTGATATTTGGGACTTGGGCTCTGTGTATATACAGTATCTCACAAAAGTGAGTACACCCCTCACATTTTTGTAAATATTTTATTATATCTTTTCATGCAACAACACTGAAGAAATGACACTTTGCTACAATGTAAAATGGTGACTGTACAGCTCGTATAACAGTTTAAATTTGCTGTCCTCTTAAAATAACTCAACACACAGCCATTAATGTCTAAACTGCTGGCAACAAAAGTGAGTACACCCGTAAGTGAAAATGTTCAAATTGGACCCATCTAGCCATTTTCCCTCCCCAGTGTCATGTGACTCGTTTTACAAGTTCTCAGATGTGAATGGGGAGCAGGTGTGTTAAATTTGGTGTTATCGCTATCACTCTCTCATACTGGTCACTGGAAGTTCAACATGGCACCTCATGGCAAAGTGAACTCATTGAGGATCTGAAAAAAATAATTATTGCTCTACATAAAAATGGCCTAGGCTATAAGAAGATTGCGAAGACCCTGAACCTGAGTTGCAGCACGGTGCCCAAGACCATACAGCAGTTAAACAGGACAGGTTCTACTCAGAACAGGTCTCGCCATGGTTGACCAAAGAAGTTGTGTGCACATGTTCAGCGTCATATCCAGAGGTTTTCTTTGGGAAATAGACGTATGAGTGCTGCCAGCATTGCTGCAGAGTCGGGTCAGCCTGTCAGTGCTCAAATCATACGCCACACACTGCATCAAATTGGTTAGATTACTGTCCTGTGGTCTGATGAGATCAAGATAAACTTATATGGGTCAGATGGTGTCAAGTGTGTGTGGTGGCAACCAGGTGAGGAGTACAAAGACAAGTGTGTCTTGCCTGCAGTCAAGCATGGTGGTGGGAGTGTCATGGTCTGGGGCTGCATGAGTGCTGCCAGCACTGGGGAGCTACAGTTCATTGAGAGAACCATGAATGCCAACATGTACTGTGACATACTGAAGTAGAGCATGATCCCCTCCCTTCGGAGACTGGGCCGCAGGGCAGTATTCCGACATGATAACGACCCAAAAGACTCCTCCAAGACGACCACTGCTTTGCTAAAGAAGCTGAGGGTAAAGGTGATGGACTGGCCCAGCATGTCTATAGACCTAAACCCTATTGAGCATCTGTGGGGCATCCTCAAATGGAAGGTGGAGGAGCGCGAGGTCTCTAACATCCACCACTCTGTGATGTCATCATGGAGGAGTGGAAGAGGACTCCAGTGGCAACCTGTGAAGCTCTGGTGAATTCCATGCCCAAGAGGGTTAAGGCAGTGCTGGAAATAATTGTGGCCACACAAAATATTGACACTGTGGGCCCAATTTGGACATTTTCACTTATTGTACTTAATGTACTCATTTTTGTTCCAGTGACCAGTATGAGAGAGTGAAAGCGAGTGAGAGTGATAACACCAAATTTAACACACCTGCTCCCCATTCACACCTGAGACCTTGTAAAATGAGTCACATGACACTGGGTAGGGAAAATGGCAAGTGGGGACCAATTTGGACATTTTCACTTAGGGGTGTACTTATTTTTGTTGCCAGCGGTTTAGACATTAATGGCTGTGTGTTGAGTTATTTTGAGAGGACAACAAATTTACATTGTTATACAAGCTGTACACTCACTACTTTACATTGTAGCAAAGTGTAATTTCTTCAGTGAAGTCACATGAAAAAATATAATAAAATATTTACAAAAATGTGAGGGATGTACTCACTTTGTGAGATACTGTAGGACATGCTGTAGTAGCGTGTATACTGCTTTGGATGTAGTAGTACCCTATGTATACTGGATTTGGGTTATGTATACACAGGTTATGGTGTAAAAATGTGTGTAGTCGGCCTGAGTCATTTGAATACATGTCTTTGTGTTTTAGTCTACCGTATGTTTTGGATCTGGTGTGCATATATGACAGTCTTTCTCTACCATGGCTCCGTGGAACTCTAGGATTCCTCCAAAGGTTTCTAGGACTTCCTTGAGCAATGATCAATGTCTGTCTCACAGATAAGTAAGAACTGACACTGATTTCTTTTTTTTGCTATCTGTAAGGGGGCATTCTCCCCACTGACCACAGATGTAAGGAGCATTCTTCCCACTGACCACCAAGGTAAGGGGCATTCTTCACACTGACCACCAATGTAAAAGAACCAATCTTCCTATTGACACCCAATGTAAGGATCATTCTGACCACTTACTGCCAATGTAAGAAGCATTATTCCAACTGTCCACCAAAGTAAGGTGAATTATTTCCACTGACCACCAATGTAAAGAGCATTCTGCCCACTGACCACCAATGTAAAGAGCACTCTTCCCAGTGACCACCAGTGTAATGTGAACCATCTATCTTTGACCACCAGTGTATGGAGGCTCTTTCCCCCACAATGTAAGGGACACTTTCGCAATGGGTAAGGGGCTCTTCACTGACCTCAAACTAGCTTTTTCCACACTTTCTCCAAACAGAAAGAACAGTCATTGAGCTTGGTTTTTGTTGTTTTATTAGGAGTAATTTTGGGATGCCCAGCTGGATTGAAACAAATAACCAGGGACAACTTCATTGCTATGTTCAAGCTCCAGAACTGTCTTCCTCCTGAACACTGACAGTCTCTGATAATCAAAAATGCAAGAGCCCCTTAAGGACGAAAGACTTTCAGTCCCTTTAGAAAGTAGCACAAAATGTTGTAGGCTGTAGACACTGATCTCCTCTGTAGACACTGATCCCAGCTCTACCGACTGCAGGAACTACCAGCCCACCTGGCTGCTCTGAAGATCTCTCAGGGCAAGAGAAAGGAAAGATTAAGCATAAAGCTATCTTACAGAAAGGCTTGCTACATGTGGCATTCTCTACCCTTGCATATCTCTAGGTGTGTTGATGTACTCACACTGTCCTCCTTGCTCCCTGCTGCTCTTTAGGCAAGATTCCTTTCAAACCGCACTGCTGTCAGAATGCTCCCAGGCCAGCTTGATCTCCAGCCTGAGGCAGAGCCCCCTCCCAGACCAGGGGCTCCCCTTCAAGGCCACCGACAATCTCTTCAGCACTCCATATTTCACCCGACTCCCCTGCTGGCATGACTCATCCATCTTTAAGGGCTGGCTCAGCCACCCTGCAAGGCCCACTGCCTGGGGATTGGCCAAGCTCCCCTAAGTATGTAGATCAACCCTCCTGGCCTCCGCCCTTTAGCTTCTGGAAATTTCTTCAAACTTCCAGAACTAGGGAGAGGCACCAGACCCTGCCTGGATGAGTCATTCAGCCTGACCTGCAGTAGACCCATGACCCAATTAAGACTCACAAGTTAACCAAGAGCCAAAACATAAATTTTCCTATACTCACACTAGTAGCTCACTAGAAGGCGCAACATATTAATTATAGAGCCCGCAGCTCACCGGAGTAAAAAAAGAGCGCTCATTCAGAGATCGACTAGAGATCTCTATATCCCTTACATCCTCTGACAGACAAACATGGACACGTATTTAGTAAGGGCACGAAAACACACCCTTCCATTACATACTCGACACTCACACACATGCAGGATATACAGTATATAGAAACAATCTTAAACAAGCTGCATACGATCACAAATGAAAATTACAACATATACAGAAACACATAGACTGCATTCATCCATGTACATGAATGGGCACACAACTCTCACAAAACAGACACACACTAGGGTTGATTTACTAAAGGCAAATAGACTGTGTACTTTGAAGTTGCACTTTACAAGAGAATTGTCTCCAGAGCTTAGTAAATGAGGTGAAGCTTCACTTTGCAAAAGAAAATAAAAGAAAATAGAATAAAAAAAAAACAGCATTTTTTTTCTTGCACATGATTAGATGATGGAAGTCAACAGAGCTTCCCCTCATTTACTAAGCACTAGTGCAAATTCCCTTTGCAGGGTGCAACTGCATTTGCAAAGTGCACAGTCTATTTACCTTTAGTATATCAATCCTATTGCATTCACGTGTACATGTTTGATACACACACACACTCTGACATGTACGGTGTACCCCACCACACACACAACATATATACTGACATATACACCCATGCATACATATATACACATGCACACACAGCGCACTGTTTCCCTCTGGCCTCCCTCCCCGCTCGGCCCCCTGCTCCTTTATTCCAGGCTTTTTTTCTCATACTCTCCCAACATACTGAGGAATTTCTAGGTCAGATCTGTGCGTCTCGCTGAGTTCTCAAACCCTGTGTTATTATCATTCCCCCCTCCCTCCCCTCCTTCCCACCAGCCTCCACCCTGTGTGTGTCTGCCCTCCTCTTTGTTTACCTACTCCCATGCCCATCAATCCTGCTTCTTGTTTTCCTAGTAGCCCTATATGCCCCCTTGATTATCCCCTGATCCTTCTTCTCACATCAGTCACAAATGGGGGAGGAGGGGGGGGGGTACACAGTTAAAGACGCAAAGTGCTGCATATGTGAATAAGGCCCGGTGCTTTTGAGGTGCGTTACCACTGAACGCCATATAACATGCTTTTTCAAAGATGCAGCAAACAGGATTTTAATGCACAGCGCCTGGATTCCACCTAAAATGTACAGATGTGACTGGGGCCTAAAAGGCCAGAGAACTACCTCCATAGAGAGCAATGTAAACATGAATGTGTGTACTTCGTGCCTTACTTTGAATACAATTAGACACAATCCTCCCGGCTCACACAGCTTACACTTTGTTGTAGTTTACATCAAAATCATGTATCTTTTGAGCCACTTTGTAGGAAAAATGAAGTGAGTGTGAATATATCACCATCTCTTCCCGACTATGTTTGTGCATGTATGCAGAGAACGCATTTTTTGTGCAAAAAGTACACAACTATGCAATGTGAATGGCAGCTGGTCTTCTGTAGTTATTTTTCCATTAGACCCCTTTCACACTGAGGCGCTTTTCAGGCGTTTTAAAGCTAAAAAAATTCACCTATAAAGCACCTGAAAAACGCCTCTCATGTCTCCCCAGTGTGAAAGCCCGAGTGCTTTCTTACTGGGGCGGTGCGCTTGTGGGACGTTCTAAAAAGTCCTGCAAGCAGCATCTTTGGCGCGGTTTGGGAGCACTGTATACACCTTTTCCAAAAATGCCCTGCCCATTGAAATGAATGGGCAGCGCTTCTGAAGCGCCTGCAAAGCAATTCGGCAGCGCCACAACACGGGCACATTTAACCCTTTCTTCGGCCGCTTGCGGGGGTTAAAAGCACCCCGCTAGCGGCCGAAATGCACCGTTAAAACTATAGTAAAGCGCCGCTAAAACGCGGCGCGGCTACAGTGTGAAAGCAGCCTTATTTTTCTTTTTCTTTATTTTTCAAAGAATATTTAGACTTGGGGCTGCATTTTTGCTTTCCACCAACTCCCCCACCCCCTAAGCTGCATTAGGCAGCTGATAGGGATGTTTGCATGCTACTCCCGTGATGCTTCGCTTCGTGCCCATGGCAAAATTGACCCGATGTGTATCGATCGATGGGTGGCAACTCACCAAACCTTACACATTCAAGTAAATGGGGATGCGCCGCAAACGCCATGCAACTGCATGCAATGCATGCTGTTGTGGCATGTTAGTTGGCAAAAATTGGATTATAACAGGCAGTGAGGAGGCACCGCATTACTTCCTCACTGCCTTTCAGTAGCCTCTGGAGCGCGATCCGAACACGTATCAGGGTTCAGGCAAGGGAGATTGATA
This sequence comes from Lithobates clamitans, assembly GCA_037952925.1. Lineage (NCBI taxonomy): Eukaryota > Metazoa > Chordata > Amphibia > Anura > Ranidae > Lithobates > Lithobates clamitans. Next base: position 5,722,002 of record JBBGZY010001104.1, read on the forward strand.
TGCATGTCTAAATCTACCCTTACAATCCTGAATAGTATTGTGCACACCACCGAGTCCTGGTTCAAACCTCTGCGTTTTTTAGTGCATTTTCAGTTTTGCAGACACACACTACAATCCATTTAACATGGTTCCCTATGGATCACGTTCACATCTATGCATTTTATAGAAAGGGCCAGGGACATTCTTCTGGTTTTTGGTTCCATAGACTTCAATAGATCAAAAACGTGTATTGAAAAACGCAAAATGCACATGGGATATGCAACCTGTATAGGTGTGAATCAGGCTTCCGGGCTTATTTCTGCACTAGGAAAACACCATTCACCGCTAGGAAGCTTTGAAAAAATATTTTCTATGTGCCATGTTCTCATTGCAATACAGCTAGGAGGTACGGTGCCATTTCACCGCAATGCACTAAGGGCTCTTTCACATGTGAAGTTGGGGGGATGGTAAAACCCTGCGTTTGAGCTGTGGTTTTACTGCCCTCCAACCACTACCACCCCCCCCCCCCCCCCCTTAAGCTGCTGAGCTATTGGGGATGTAAATAAGAATTATACCCCCTGTCACTTTCAGTGAGCGACGGTAAATGGGGCTGCTCTAGTGATGCAACCAAGCTGTTAAACAAGGCTGTGAGGAGGCAATAGAACGTCTTCTCACCATTTGTCAAATGCTCTCTGAAGAGCAATCTGAATATGGAAGACCCCTCAAAGAGAACAGCACATTTGAACGAGCACTCAAAGGAACCACCTGTCACAACACAGCGGGGCACCGCTGCTTATCCCCCCATTACCTTTGATGGGTGGTGCAGCTGGCCAAGCATGACCCTTTCAAGTGACTGGGGGCATGCCGAAACTGCCCCACAACCAAGTGCAATGCTAACAGTAACATTACAGAAGGGGTTAAAACAGGGGGTAAAGAGAAGCTATAGTGCCACCTTAACACTCGTGAAGGGCTTGGACAACACTAGAGTGAACAAGTTCTTACATCTTCCAATATAGGCACTTTGCGTAAAGACAGCCTATTTACTTGAATGGGCTGCCAATGCATCAGAATGAGTAAAAAAAAATCCACCTGCACCTTTTTTTCCATCACAGTACACCACAATGCACAGTTGTGCATTGCCTTTCATTGTAATGACCTGTCTAAGGGCCCATTTACACCACTGTGGTGTAGTAATGTACATACAGTAACACAGCACGATATAATGCAAAGCATGTTAATGCACATTACATTGCTTTGCTGCACTGCATTTCCAATCAACATGAATGGCATCTCAATGCACCTGAACAATGCATGAGTGCTGCAAACACCACAATGCAGTACAATGCTTTTTGTTTTGCGTTGTGCTGCACTGCAGGAAAATGCAGTCTGCCCCATTGTCATAGGCATTTATTCTGAATGGTGTGTTTACTGCAACACAATGTCAAAGCTTGACAACACCTGCGTTGCAGGGCCCTTAGTACATTGGGTGCCATTGAGAATGAACGACACCACAGTGCACTAATATGTGAACACACTATATTACCAAAAGTATTGGGACACCTGCCTTTACATGCATATGAATTTTAATGGCATCCCAGTCTTATGCCCTGTACACACGGTCAGACATTGGTCGGATATTTCGACAACAAAATCCATGGATTTTTTTAAGACGGATGTTGGCTCAAACTTGTCTTGCATACACACGGTCGCACAAAGTTGTCAGAAAATCTGATCGTTCTGAACGCGGTGACGTAAAACACGTACGTCGGTACTATAAACAGGGCAGTAGCCAACAGCTTTCGTCTCTTAATTTATTCTGAGCATGCGGAATTTCCGACAACGGATTTTGTTGTCGGAAATTTTTATAGTAAGCTCTCAAACTTTGTGTGTCGGAAATTCCTATGGAAAATGTGTGATGGAGCCTACACACAGTTGGAATTTCCGACAGCAAGGTCCTACCACACATTTTCCATCGGAAAATCCTATCAAGTGTACGGGGCATTAGTCTATAGGGTACAATATTGAGTTGGCTCACCCTTTGCAGCTATAACAGCTTCAACTCTTCTGGGAAGGCTGTCCACAAGGTTTAGGAGTGTGTCTATGGTAATGTTTGACCATTCTTCCAGAAGAGCATTTGTGAGGTCAGGTACTGATGTGGACATGAAGGTCTGGCTCTCAGTCTTCACTAATTCATCCCAAAGCTGTTCTATCGGGTTGGGGGCAGGATTATGTGCAGGCCAGTCAAGTTCCTCCACCCCAAACTCACTCATCTATGTCTTTATGGACCTTGCTTTGTGCACTGGTCCAAATCATTTGGTAGAGGGGGGATTATAGTGTGGGGTTGTTTTTCAGGGGTTGGGCTTTGCCCCTTAGTTCCAGTGAAGGGAACTCTTAAGGCGTCAGTATACCAAGACATTTTGGACAATTTAATTTTCCCAACTTTGTGGGAACAGTTTGGGGGTGGCCCTTTCCTGTTCCAACATGACTGCACACCAGTGCACAAAGCAAGGTCCATAAAGACATGGATGAGCAAGTTTGGGGTGGAGGAACTTGACGGGCCTGCACAGAGTACCGACCTCAACCCGATAGAACACCTTTGGGATGAATTAGAGCAGAGACTGCGAGTCAGGCCTTCTCATCCAACATCAGTGCATGACCTCACAAATGCGCGTCTGGAAAAATGGCAAAACATTTCCATAGACACACTCTTAAACCTTGTGGACAGCCTTCCCAGAAGAGTTAAAGCTGTTATAGCTGCAAAAGTTGGGCCAACTCAATATTGAACCCTATGGACTAAGACTGGTATGTCATTAAAGTTCATTTGCATGTAAAGGGAGGTGTCCTAATACTTTTGGTATTATAGTGGATGCGCTGCTGTGCATTGTAATAAATGTGTACATTACCACAACGCATAGATGTGCAGGGGCCCTAGGGTACCCAGTTAGAGTACAAAATACTTTTGGTTAAATTATTTTTTTTGGTCTTATACAAAATATTGGAAGTAATAATGAGGTGTATGGCAAAGGTGTGTCTCATTTTGACCCTAAAATATGTCCATGTTCCTAACTCAATTGAGTTGGCAGGTAGATCATACCAATTTGTTGAGCTGAAGAATATTTCTCCAGAAAAGAAAGGTTGAACTTCACGTTGTAAGCTTGCAGTCAGCTTTATATAAGACCTGAGATTCCTCTTGGAAAGGATCTCTGCGTTGGAATGCCACAGTTAATTCATCCCACCAGTGATAATAAGATTTAATGCGACCTAATGTCTGCAGCAGCTGGCTGATCCTTCCAACAATTCCAAACAATGTCTAGAGACAGGGTGGTCCTCACTCTAGCTGCTGTTTATGACAAGGTGACCACGCATTTGAAGATTTGTGATGCACCCAAATTTGATTATATGGAGCTATTATAATATATGTGATATTCCAAGTCCAGCCAAAAAGTTATATTTTGGTTGTGGATAAAGAAGGGTCTACTGTTGGGTTTTAAATGCTATGTGATCACTCCAGGCTCAGCTATCCCCATAAACTGATCACATCCCCTCACTCCTGGGAGTCCACCCTACCCATTATGTTATCCTAAGTTTTGAATACATTTACCTTTTTCCAAAGACTTTAGGTTGGTCGCTTGGCTCGCCAGGTCCTCTTCAGTATTCCCTGGGTGGAGGGTGGTCCTCCAGATGCAGAGATCAGCATTGACATCATCGCTCAGCTCTCTGCATGAATACATTGTGAATGAGCATTACAGTGGTGATGCCCATCATCACGAATCAGCATGAATACATGGTGGATGAAGGCTCATGATACCTTAGGGTCACCTTATTCCATTGCTGGGTGTCATTCAAGCCAGAGAAATGAGGGCATCTTTAGGCCAATGAGATGTACCGCAGTGGAAATTTCAGACCAAAGGTGAGTATTTAAATTCATTTTTTCTTGCTCCAATGAGGAGATTTCTCTTCCTAGTGTGTGTGTGTCACCGGCGCAAAACCAATATCTACTAATCACTTTAATAATAATTGCCTTAGCTGCTGCATCCAAAAAAACTTCTCATAGGAATAAATTACAGATGCTGTGTGTGTGAATGCGCTGCTCCCATCTAAATACGCTTATATCCTATCTATAAAGTGCAAACTTCTTCCATATACAACATGAATCCATATAGAATCATTACTTTAGAAAAATAAATTATATCAAAAATTATATAAAAAAATTCAATAGTTCAATGATGTGTGTCACATATATGGCAAAGTCTCCCAGTGATGTATTCAAATCTTCTGTCAATTGCCGTGATTGGCGTGCTCTTGTGCTAATTCAATGTGCTAGTGACTTAGTGCTCCACCTCCACCTGTGAGATTGGCCACTCACCAGATATTCCTTTAAAACTACACCTTTGGTTCATTCATGGGGATAACCACTCCACTCAAAGGGAACTTCTTCAACAGATATAATTGGACCTTAATGTTCCTCATAAAACATGAATAAAAACGATCATCGCGCAATACCGTTTATACTGTTTATTGTAAAAAACAAATAAAAACTGTGCACTCACATTTATATGTGCCCTCGAGCCGGCACAAAGCTATTCCAACAGTTAGGGACGGGTAGGTATAGCAACCTAGTTCGCCTGACAGCATACAATAGGCGAACTAGGTTGCTATACCTACCCGTCCCTAACTGTTGGAATAGCTTTGTGCCGGCTCGAGGGCACATATAAATGTGAGTGCACAGTTTTTATTTGTTTTTTACAATAAACGGTATTGCGCGATGATCGTTTTTATTCATGTTTTATGAGGAACATTAAGGTCCAATTATATCTGTTGAAGAAGTTCCCTTTGAGTGGAGTGGTTATCCCCATGAATGAACCAAAGGTGTAGTTTTAAAGGAATATCTGGTGAGTGGCCAATCTCACAGGTGGAGGTGGAGCACTAAGTCACTAGCACATTGAATTAGCACAAGAGCACGCCAATCACGGCAATTGACAGAAGATTTGAATACATCACTGGGAGACTTTGCCATATATGTGACACACATCATTGAACTATTGAATTTTTTGATATAATTTTTGATATAATTTATTTTTCTAAAGTAATGATTCTATATGGATTCATGTTGTATATGGAAGAAGTTTGCACTTTATAGATAGGATATAAGCGTATTTAGATTTCTCTTCCTGTTCTCTTTGACAGATGCAACCTGGACAGGAAATGAGGGGAATTGTCTTGATTATTGGGACCAGGACAGATTTGTCCAGCTACATAGGACAGGATGCAGAAATGTTCTGCTAATGCAGAAGGGGAGGTGGCACAGAGGATGGGTGTACTGTCCTGCACCCATTCTCTGTCCCCTTGATCCGACCACCAATGGATGGCATGGAGTGTGAAATGCACATTTGTGGCCAATTGTTTGCTTTCTAGCAGCTAGAAGTTAGTAGCTAATGCTAATGAGTGTTTTTGTGCCAGTTGTGGGTGGATGGGCATACCTCCCAACTTTTTGAGATGGGAATGAGGGACACCTACCAGCAAAAGTATGCAGGCATAGGACACACCCCTTGCCACACCCCCTTAAAGGAGAATTGTACAAAAAAAAAACAAGATTTGTTAAACCCACAAATGCTTTTTTTACCACTACTATTCCTTTATATTGGCTTTTGGAGTTTACAAGTGCAGCCATTTAGAAATCAGATGAAAGGTTTAGCACTGGGAAACACTTTTTGATAGATAAAAAGTGCATTTTATATACAACAATATAGAACAGACCAAAATGAGGGACAAAAGAGGCAGAATGAGGGACAGAGGGACATTGCTCCAAATCAGGGACAGTCCCTCGAAATCAGGGATAGTTGGGAGCTATGGATGGGGTGAAGAGTGGGCATGTTGGAGTACAGTGTGGCACTTTAGTTGTCAGAGCAGACAAGAATCCATGGCCCTCTGGTTGCCAGCCACTGATCAGGAGTGTATGTGTGGTGATGAAGTGTCCCCCTCACCATTGCGCCTGGGGCAGCTAACCCCCTGACTTTCCCTTGTCCTGGTCCTGATTGGGACACATACTGATGTAATATCCTGTCAAAGCTTTTAAAAGTATTGCCCTTTACTAACATTGATGTTTCTACTGTTGTCTGTGTCCCCATTGGGTGAATTCTTCTCAACATTTTTCATTGCTCTGTGGTCCAGTTCTGATGCTCACATTATTGGCTGTGGACACGGGTCAGCATAGCCACCCGGACCAGTCTGCGAGTGCACAGCCCCATACACAACAATGCCCATTTTTTCTGTATTCAACACATCAACTTCAGGAACAACAATGTTTACATGCTGCCCAATATATCCCACCGAATTTCAGATGTAAAAAGATAATCAATGTAATTCACTTAACCTGTTAGCGGTCATAACGTTATGGCTGATCAATGTATATATGCACATTTTGTAGCCATTGAATATTATTGCCACATATTTATAAGCTTCTTTTATATCATGGATGTGTGTATTTATGTTTAGTTTTTGGAGTATATTTACTGTAGCATTTTAATGATATATGTTACCTTAACCACGAGCCTACGACGTCATCATGTTGTTCTCGGACGGGCTATAGACGAACCTAGGAAGTGGAGGCTACAGACGGAGACGCCGAGAGTTTTATGTACGATATTGCATTGCTCCTTTAACACTGCAAATTTGTAAGTGTACTTTTATTCTTTATACTTTTAAGTGTACTTTTATTCTTAATAAATCATACCTTTTGGACGTATTACACTATGGACTGTTTTTGTTTCATATCCCTGGATATCATCTGCTGCTAGCTGCTGCTGTACATTTATGGTTGTTGGGAGACCGATTTCCCTGTGCTGGGCAAGACTGCCGTAATAGCAGTCATCGCCGTCTGGTAAGCGCATTTGATTTCTCATCTTGAGTGTGAAGAGACACAGAAGATACCTTTCGTTTTTTCCTGGCACTTTCCTTGATGATTGCTTTCTTGTGGTCACTTTTTCTGGACTGTTATGCCCCGTACACACAGTCGGACATTGGTCGGACATTCCGACAACAAAATCCTAGGATTTTTTCCGACGGATGTTGGCTCAAACTTGTCTTGCATACACACGGTCATATAAAGTTGTGGGAAAATCCGATCATCCTAACGCGGTGACGTAAAACATGTACTTCGGGACTATAAACGGGGCAGTGGCCAATAGCTTTCATCTCATTATTTATTCTGAGCATGCGTGGCACTTTGTCTGTCAGATTTGTGTACACACGATCGGAATTTCCGACAACGGATTTTGTTGTCGGAAAATTTTATATCCTGCTCTCAAACTTTGTGTGTCGGAAAATCCGATGGAAAATGTGTGATGGAGCCCACACACGGTCAGAATTTCCGACAACTAGGTCATATCACACATTTTCCATCGGAAAATCCGACCGTGTGTACGGGGCATTACTCTGTGTGGGATTATCATATCCTCCGGTTATCTTATTAACACTATACTATATTCACAAATTCACCACCATTTGTTGTATGGTTTATATGATTCAAGGTCTATGTACATAGCAATTATCACATATTGTTTCTTCGATTAGATCTTGTTTTATTTATCTGCATTTAATTTCCTTATGCAGTCATTATTATATATATATATTTTTTGATTCATACACGCAAATTCATTATTTGCTTGTTTAATTATCACATATTGACACTCATGAGACTATGCTTTATGCCCCGTACACACGGTTGGATTTTCCGACGGAAAATGTGTGATAGGACCTTGTTGTCGGAAATTCCGACCGTGTGTAGGCTCTATCACACATTTTCCATCGGATTTTCCGACACACAAAGTTTGAGAGCTTGCTATAAAATTTTCCGACAACAAAATCCGTTGTCGGAATTTCCGATCGTGTGTACACAAATCCGACGGACAAAGTGCCACGCGTGCTCAGAATAAATAAAGAGATGAAAGCTATTGGCTACTGCCCCGTTTATAGTCCCGACGTACGTGTTTTACGTCACCGCGTTCAGAACGATCGGATTTTCCGACAACTTTGTGTGGCCGTGTGTATGCAAGACAAGTTTGAGCCAACATCCGTCGGAAAAAATCCATGGATTTTGTTGTCAGAATGTCCGATCAATGTCCGACCGTGTGTACGGGGCATTAGTCTTTTTTTAGTCACTTTCTTTTCACCACAACTTATTTTCAGCGCTGCATCTCTTTGTATCTATATATTGTTGTGGGGTTTGATACTAGACCTTTAGGTGCTGGCAGCTTTTATTTTTTCAATAAATTTTATTAATTTTCCATTTATTTATTTAATTTATTTTGTTTAATTATTGTGTCCTTTGAGCGCAGCTTTTTTATTTATTTTCCAAGAATACATATTGACCTAAATGGATGAAGAAATTTTTTTTTTTGGGGGGTTTTTTTGGATATTTATTATAACAAAAAGTAAAAAAAATATTGGGTTGTTTTCAAAATTGTCGCTTTTTTTTTGTTTACAGCGCAAAAAATAAAAACCACAGAGGTGATCAAATACCACCAAAAGAAAACTCTATTTGTGGGGAAAAAAGGACGTCAATTTTGTTTGGGTGCAGCATCGCACGACCGCGTAACTGTTAGTTAAAGCGACGCAGTGCCGAATAGCAAAAAAGTGCTCTGGTCAGGAAGGAGGTAAATCCTTCGGGGGCTGAAGTGGTTAAATCATGTTGAATTAGAATGGATTTGCCGTAAAATGTGCTCTAATAGACATCTCTCTCTCTCTCTTTTTGCAGCTTTTCTGTAGCGTTGCGATAATGTCCCTCTGGCCTGTGGGAAAATGTGTTAGCACACAGAATGGGCAGCGCTGTTCCTTTGACTGCAATCCGTGGCATTGTCCCAGCCAGCACACATCCAGGAAAGCTGAGTCAGAGGAGACGCGTGTGAACCACCGCCGAGTCACCCTTCTCCTTTCACCCCACAGCCAGCCATGGCCTTTGTCTATTCTTCTCCCTGCCCACAATTCACCTGAATGTCAGAGGAGCAGTTTTACCATCCATCTCTCCGCTCTCCCTGCTCCTCAATTCACCCCCCAGGATAATAACTCACCAAGTCCCTCTGAATTCCCAACACTGAAAGCACTAGAAAACCCAAAAGCAAAGATTTATTACAATGCAGCTTAGCAAATCTTAAATGCAATGGCTGCATTCGTTTTCTTTTTTAGGCTTTCTTTCTTCTAATTTTATCCGGGGACCTGGCCAGTAAGTCTGTTGACTTATGCCCCGTACACACGGTCGGATTTTCCGACGGAAAATGTGTGATAGGACCTTGTTGTCGGAAATTCCGACCGTGTGTAGGCTCCATCACACATTTTCCATCGGAATTTTCCGACACACAAAGTTTGAGAGCAGGCTATAAAATTTTCCGACAACAAAATCCGTTGTCGGAATTTCCGATCGTGTGTACACAAATCTGACGGACAAAGTGCCACGCATGCTCAGAATAAATTAAGAGATGAAAGCTATTGGCCACTGCCCCGTTTATAGTCCCGATGTACGTGTTTTACGTCACCGCGTTCAGAACGATCGGATTTTCCGACAACTTTGTGTGACCGTGTGTATGCAAGACAAGTTTGAGCCAACATCCGTCGGAAAAAATCCTAGGATTTTGTTGTCGGAATGTCCGATCAATGTCTGACCGTGTGTACGGGGCATTAGAGTTCTCTTGCATAGCTCCCAACTGTCCCTGATCTGGAGCAATGTCCCTCTTTCCCCCTCATGTGTCCCTCATTTTGGTCTGATCCATAAAGTTGTATATAAAATGCACTTTTTATCTTTCAAAAAGTGTTTCCCAGTGCTAAACCTTTCATCTGATTTCTAAATTGCTGCATTTGTACATTTTAAAAGCCAATATAAAGGAATAGTAGTGGTAAAAAAAAGCCCTTGTGGATTTAATTAAACCTTTTTTTGGTTAATTCTCCTTTAAGGGGGCATGGCAGGGGGCGTGTCCTATGCCTACATACGTTTGTTAGTAGGTGTCCCTCATTCCCATCTCAAAATGTTGGGAGGTATGCTCTTGCAGTTAGAGGGACCAAGAATTTACCACTGACAGGGTTGCTTACAATGGTCAGCTTTTATTTATTTGTGTAAAACCTTTATCCCAATAAAAAAAAAAGGTTGTTCTATTGAGAAATGCCCTCCGTCGAAAAATGCCTCCGATGGGTCTGCGCGTGCGCAGTATGCAAACGTCACTCCAGCTGGTATGTTGATCAGCTGGCGTGATGTCCACACGGTGCATCTGACGACAGTGGCGGCCCGTCCATTAGGGGCACCCGGGTGCCGCCCCCTCTCTCCTTGCCACCCCCTATATGCAGTGAATATGCCGCTGCTGCCCCCTATTCATGTGTCTGGTCCCTTTCAGGACGCCGGGCGCATTAATTACAGCGGGCAAGGTTTTTTCGAAGCACCTGATTAGAGCCAGAGTTTAATAGGCTCCAAAATAGGGTGGGCAGAGGATGTGACCGCAGCCCACCCAGGTGTGTTGCAACTAGGGTTCCCACCTTTTCTTCAAGCCAAATCCAAACATTTTGTGGCACAGGGCATTTTTTGGAGAGTAGTAATGTGGAGCGCAGAGCACGCCATGGCAAACAGTGGGTGTGGCCAAATTGCTCTTGTTGACATCATCTCCCCACCATTCAGTGATGCCAAACCTGCCACCAGACAGCCGCCCGCAGCTCCCGGATGGCAACAGATTTGTGTATGATGATCTTGGTTACTTGGGGAGCCACAGTCCTGTCTGAATAATGTGTCCGGGTTTCAGGCAGACTGAAACCCAGACACATGATTCAAAACCTGGACTGTCCGGGTGAATCCTGGACAGGTGGCAACCCGAGTTGCAACAGCAAATGAATATTCGCTGTTGCAACACTGCTTCCCCTCCCGGCCAATCGGGAAGTAGGTAAGAAACCCATTTCCCGATTGGCCAAAATGTCAGGCGATCCTATTGGAGGCCTAGCGCCCTGGAGGAGCAGAGAGGAGACACACCCCGGAAGCAGCTCCAGGAGAGGACACCGGAGCAGCTTTCTCCATTGAAGGACAGGGCTGGAAGATGGCCGCATCAGCTCTGACTGCTGCTCTCACCGCCTGCATCCAGGGTAAGGACAGCGGGTGATGGGGGGGGTGTTAGTGCCGTGCCACACCGCGGTGGGCTTAGGTGGCAGTTGTGCTAGTGTCGCTCCACCGGTGGCCCGGGGGGGGGGGTAGTTTGCTGGCCCCCCCCCCCCAAAAAAAAAACCACCAGCCGCCACTTTCTGACGATCTGCTAAGCGCCGATAGAGAAGGAAATTGTCAGATTCTGTCTTAGGCCTCACGAACACTGGACTTTATAATAATATTATAAAAATGGCAGTAGCTTTGCAGTGAGTTTTTCAACGTTTTTGCAATAGTGTTTTTTAGCGTTTTTAAGATTTTTTTTTTTTAGTGGATCAAAAACATTAAATACTGGTGAGCTGCGTTTTTGAGCGTTTATCGATGTTTTTAGCCGTTTTTTTTTTATGTTAGAGCATTTTTACAGCTGAAAAACGCCTCTCAGAACCCACTAATTTTGTTTTTTTGTTTTTTACAACTAAAAAACGCCCCAGCTAAAAACAGTTGATAACAACCTATGCGTGCATGGACACATAGCATAACATGCTGGAGAGTTTATTGACTGTAGAAAAAAACTTCTGAAGCCAAAAACAGCAGCTGTAAAACAATGTCCAAAAATGTCCAGTGTGCATGAGGCCTCACTGTTGCGGGGCGGGTTTTGGCTGCATTGAACGGCGTGTTTTCTGTCTGTTGCACGGCGGCTTGAGCGTGTTAAACAGCGGGTTTTGACTGTGTCTAAGGGCGGGTTAAAACACACACAAAACCTGCCTTTCAACACACCCAAAACCCGCCCCGCAATAATGAGGCAGAACCTCAATTACATTCTCCCTCTGCGCTTAGCAGATCGTCGAATACTGCCTCAGACGATTTGCGCATGCGCCGTGTTGACGTCACGCCAGCTGATCAACATATCAGCTGGAGTGACGTTGCATATTGCGCATGCGCAGACCCATCAGAGACATTTTTCGATGAAGGCCGTTTCTCAATAGAACACCAACTGCTTATAAAGCGTGACTTGGAGGTTAGCTTCAGTTTGTTAGTGTATTTAAATCTGCTAGTCTGGGCTTTTTTTCTCAAAGAATAAGTGCAGGTACTCTCTATTCTGAGTAACCTCTTGCCTCCACCCCCAATCCACCTGCTGAGTACAGAAGCAATTATCATTTTATGGTGCTAAGTAATTTGTTAAAGGAGTTGTAAAGTCAGAAGTTTTTTTATCTTAATGCATCAAGATAAAAAAACCTTCTGTGTGCAGCAGCCCCCCTCAGCCCCCCTTATACTTACCTGAGCCCCATCCCTGTCCAGCGATGTCCACAAGTCCCTCAGCTGTCCGGGACTCTCCCTCCTGATTGGCTGAGAAACAGCAGTGGCACCACTGGCTCATGTGGCTGTCAATCAAAGTCAGTCAACCAATCAGGGGACAGAGGGGGCAGGGCCGAACGACAGCTCCTTGTCTGAATGGCCACATGGAGATGCAGCTTGGCTCGGGTGCCCCCATAGCAAGCTACTTGCCGTGGGGGCACTCGACAGGAGGGAGTGGCCAGGAACACAGAAGAGGGACCCAAGAAGAGGAGGATCCAGGCTGCTCTGTGCAAAACCAACTGCACAGAGCAGGTAAGTATGACATGTTATATATATATATATATATATATATATATATATATATATATAAAGAGACTTTACTTTAATGACAACATGGAAAGCGGTAAAATAGATCCCCTGCAGCCAACAACAATAGGACCCCCAGCAACAATAGACCCCCAGTGTTGCCAACCGCCCATCGATTTATGGGCAGCCCGTAAATCTAAGCCCATTTTCGGGGCGCCCGTAAATGTCCGTTATGGGCAGCCCGTAAAAAAGATGGCCGCGAACCGATCATGTAACTGCGCACGCGCAGTTTCAAAGCCAGCCGGGCTCGGGATAACTTGTACCCGCTCGGCTGGCGGCACATGCGCAGTAATGTAATGGCGCTGTCTGGCGCCATTTTTGAGTTTACTCGTTCCTGGCTGGTTGTGATACGGCAACCGGCGACGGCGCGCCTCCTGCACTCCCCGCCATAGACGGGGAGGAGCGCCGGTGACGGTGAGTGAGGACGAGAGGATTACAATCCTTTAAGTGAACCAGTGTCAGCAGTCTCTATCCACTTCCTGTAGTATGTCCGCAGCCTCTGTCCACCTCCTGTAGTATGTCCGCAGTCTCTATCCACTTCCTGTAGTATGTCCGCAGCCTCTGTCCACCTCCTGTAGTATGTCCGCAGTTTCTGTCCACCTCCTGTAATATGTCCGCAGTCTCTGTCCACCTCCTGTAGTATGTCCGCAGCCTCTGTCCACCTCCTGTATTATGTCCGCAGCCTCTGTCCACCTCCTGTAGTATGTCCGCAGCCTCTGTCCACCTCCTGTAGTATATCCGCAGTCTCTGTCCACCTCCTGTAGTATGTCAGCAGCCTCTGTCCACCTCCTGTAGTATGTTCGCAGCCTCTGTCCACCTCCTGTAGTATGTCCGCAGTCTCTGTCCACCTCCTGTAGTATGTCCGCAGTCTCTGTCCACCTCCTGTAGTATGTCCGCAGCCTCTGTCCACCTCCTGTAGTATGTTCGCAGCCTCTGTCCATCTCCTGTAGTATGTCCGCAGCCTCTGTCCACCTCCTGTAGTATGTCCGCAGTCTCTGTCCACCTCCTGTAGTATGTCCGCAGTCTCTGTCCACCTCCTGTAGTATGTCCGCAGCCTCTGTCGACATCCTGTAATATGTCTGCAGCCTCTGTCCACCTCCTGTAGTATGTCCGCAGCCTCTGTTCACCTCCTGTAGTATGTCAGCAGCCTCTGTCCACCTCCTGTAGTATGTTCGCAGCCTCTGTCCACCTCCTGTAGTATGTCCGCAGTCTCTGTCCACCTCCTGTAGTATGTCCGCAGTCTCTGTCCACCTCCTGTAGTATGTCTGCAGTCTATGTCCACCTCCTGTAGTATGTCCGCAGTCTCTGTCCACCTCCTGTAGTATGTCCACAGTCTTTGTCCACCTCCTGTAATATGTCCGCAGCCTCTGTCCACCTCCTGTAGTATGTCCGCAGCCTCTGTCCACCTCCTGTAGTATGTCCGCAGCCTCTGTCCACCTCCTGTAGTATGTCCGCAGCCTCTGTCCACCTCCTGTAGTATGTTCGCAGCCTCTGTCCACCTCCTGTAGTATGTCCGCAGCCTCTGTCCACCTCCTGTAGTATGTCCGCAGTCTCTGTCCACCTCCTGTAGTATGTCCGCAGTCTATGTCCACCTCCTGTAGTATGTCCGCAGTCTCTGTCCACCTCCTGTAGTATGTCCACAGTCTTTGTCCACCTCCTGTAGTATGTCCGCAGCCTCTGTCCACCTCCTGTAGTATGTCCGCAGCCTCTGTCCACCTCCTGTAGTATGTCCGCAGCCTCTGTCAACCTCCTGTAGTATGTCCGCAGCCTCTGTCCACCTCCTGTAGTATGTCCGCAGCCTCTGTCCACCTCCTGTAGTATGTCCGCAGTCTCTGTCCACCTCCTGTAGTATGTCCGCAGTCTTTGTCCACCTCCTGTAGTATGTCTGCAGCCTCTGTCCACCTCCTGTAGTATGTCCGCAGCCTCTGTCCACCTCCTGTAATATGTCCGCAGCCTCTGTCCACCTCCTGTATTATGTCCGCAGCCTCTGTCCACCTTCTGTAGTATGTCCGCAGCCTCTGTCCACCTCCTGTAGTATGTCTGCAGCCTCTGTTCACCTCCTATAGTATGTCCGCAGCCTTTGTGCACCTCCTGTAATATGTCCGCAGTCTCTGTCCACCTCCTGGAGTATGTCCGCAGCCTCTGTCCACCTCCTGTAATATTTTCGCAGCCTCTGTCCACCTCCTGTAGTATGTCCGTAGCCTCTGTCCACCTCCTGTAGTATGTCCGCAGCCTCTGTTCACCTCCTGTAGTATGTCCGCAGCCTCTGTCCACCTCCTATAGTATGTCCGCAGCCTCTGTCCACCTCCTGTAGTATGTCCGCAGCCTCTGTCCACCCCCTGTAGTATGTCCATAGTCTCTGTCCACCTCCTGTAGTATGTGCACAGTCTCTGTCCACCTCCTGTAGTATGTCCACAGCCTCTGTCCACCTCCTGTAGTATGTCCGCGGTCTCTGTCCACCTCCTGTAGTATGTCCGCAGTCTCTGTCCCCCTCCTGTAGTATGTCTGCAGCCTCTGTCCACCTCCTGTAGTATGTCTGCAGTCTCTGTCCACCTCTTATATCATGTCTTCAGTCTCTGAGGGGGATCCTAGAAAGGAGTCAAGAGTAGGAGAGCCGCCGGGACGGGGGTCACTGGAGGAGACAGACATGAATGGACTGTGGAGAGGAGACTATACAAAAAAAACCTCATGTCAGTGCTGGAGGTGTCGGAACTGCATTCCCTTGCATTCCCGCTGAAAAAAATGCCCTGCCACTAGTACTCCTAACACTCCCCTCCCCCCTACCCAGATTAATAATGCTGCTGTCCAAAGGTGTCCCCTGTGCTCCTTCATCCAGAGTGGGGCACTGTAAGACCTGGTTCACACCTATACTGTGTGTAAAATGCGTGTTTAAAAACGCAAATAAGCACTGCAGAAACAGATCAAAAGCAAACTGCATAGGTGTGAATCAGGCCTATTACAGGAGGTGTGTTACTGGCCAGATCACCAGGTTAAAAGCCTAAAAAAGAAAACAAATGCAGCCACCACATCTAATGATTGGTAAGCTGCAATCTATTACATTTCTGGTTTTGGGTTGAACATTGCTTGAAGTCCAGAGGCAGGCTCAATTCTAGAGGGAAGTTGTAGCAAGTTGGAACCTGAAACAAGCGACCCAGTCAGTCTCCTAAGGTGGCCATACACTATACAATCTGATTGTACAATTTCCTTTCAATTTTCCATCGACTATGTAGTAGAAGCGTCTGTCTGCTTTAATTGAATTTCAGTAGTTGTTTAGCTGTGTCCTTGTATGACAAAGTGTTGGGAAATCTAAAGGAGAATGTACAGAGGTTGTAATGCCGCGTACACACGGTCGGACTTTTCGGCTACAAAAGTCCGACAGCCCGTCCAACAGACTTTCGAAGGACTTTTGGCGGACTTGCGGCAGACTTTCTAACGAACGGACTTGCCTACATACGATCACACAAAAGTCCAACGGATTCGTACGTGATGATGTACACTGGACTAAAATAAGGAAGTTGATAGCCAGTAGCCAATAGCTGCCCTAGCATCGGTTATTGTCCGTCGGACTAGCATACAGACGAGCGGATTTCTGGGTCCGGCGGAGTTACAACGTAAAGATTTGAAGCATGTTTCAAATCTAAAGTCTGTCAGATTTGCGGCTGGAAAAGTCCGCTGAAAGTCCGGGGAAGCCCACACACGATCAGATTGTCAGCCGGCTTTGGTCCGTCTGACTTTTGTAGACGAAAAGTCCGACCGTGTGTATGCGGCATAAGAGTGTAAGAGGGACCTACAGGCCTCATGTACACTAAAAAAACCCACTTTTACCCGTATTTGACTTTTTTTCAGCCTGTAAACGCACCTCTGTGTTAGCCTGTGTGGCCCCGCACACATAGGCGTTTACAAACGTATAAGAAGAGTGTTTTCAAGACTAAAAAAAATCACTTGTGCATTCAGGAGAGAAGCTTTTGGGCAGAAAAACACTAAGGCTGGGTTCACACTTATGCGATGCCAGACATCGCATTTGCACTGCATTGCTGTGCACATCACATGCATGCAAAGTCTTTGTGATGCAAATTCAGCCATACTGTTTATATGGCTGAAATCGCATTGCATGGTGCAGGACCCTTTTTTTGGTCTGCACTGGAATCAGATCTTATGGGTGTTCAGACCCGTGTGATCCGATTTTACAGTTCGCAATGCGTTCTGTGAACCGATTTTGGGGGTGTCATTAACTTTACATTGACACCTGCAGCGGTTCGCAGAGAGCAGTGTGAACTACCTGCAAGTTAGATGCGATTTGGGAACCCGCACAGGAATCACTGTGGTTCCGGCATTGCATAAGTGTGAACCCAGCCTGAAAGTGCCTATACGTGTGTCAACGTAAATAAACGCTAAGGCGTGGTTAGCATTTTAGTGTTCATGCATACCAATGGCCAACATAAATTATTATTCAGGCCAATGGAACCAAATAACGCCCAAATGCTTGACATGCCTAAACGCATCTAAATGCATCTAAACTAGCGTGCAAAAGGTGGCTTTAGGTGTGTTTTTTTGGCTGCTTTTTCCCTACCATGAATAAAGTGTCCTGTGTGTGTGAGTCCTTAAAGTGGAATTAAACATAAAAGGCAGCTTACTGTAGATGAGACATGCTGTATCTGACTGCTTTTAGTCTTCTATTGAATGCACATTGAACTGCGCATGCGCAGCTCAGTGTGCATTCACGGCACATTTTGGTTGTGCTGGAATGATGGACTCCCATGCGTATATACAGGATGACATCTTTACCCAATTGGCCAATTAAGAAGGCGAAAACCTGGCACCCAGAAGTAGCCGGGCAGAAGATGACAGAAGTCGGCAAGGGATTTAACTGCTGCATCGCTGGAATGAGAAGGTGAGTACTTCTGGGGGTTTAGTTCCACACTACAAGGTCCAAACTGAAGTTCCTTGCATGAGGAAGATGGTCCATGTTTCCTTCCTTCTCTCCATCCTATCACTGCAGCCTTGGTAAAGTTGGCCATGCACTGTACAATCATAATGTACAATCCCCAACTCCAAAACTATGTAACATATGGACATACACTATATTGCCAAAAGTATTGGGATGCCTTCCTTTACACACACATGAACTTTAATGGCATCCCAGTCTTAGTCCGTAGAGTTCACTATTGAGTTGGCCCACCCTTTGCAGCTTCAACTCTTCTGGGAATGTTGTCCACAAGGTTTAGGAGTGTGTCTATGGGAATGTTTGACCATTCTTCCAGAAGCACATTTGTGAGGTGAGGCATTGATTTTGGACGAGAAGGCCTGTCTCGCAGTCTCCAATCTAATTCATCCCAAAGGTATTCTGTCAGGTTGAAGTGCAGAACAGTCAAGTTCCTCCACCCCAAACTCACTCATCCATGTCTTCATTGACCTTGCTTTGTGCACTGGTGCGCAGTCATATTGGACCAGGAAGGTGCCATCCCCAAACTTTTTCTACAAAGTTGGGAGCATGAAATTGTCCAAAATGTCTTGGTATGCTGACATCAGTCAAGTTCCTCCACACCAAACTCGTTCATCTATGTCTTTATGGACCTTGTTTGTGCACTGGTCCAAATCATTTGGTAAAGCGGGGATTATGGTGTCTATTTACGTGGCGTAACATCATCTTTTATCTTTTTAACACTTGGGTATTATATTGTGTTTTTGCACATTCAAACTCAAGTGTTTTCTTAAAAAATTGTGTTTGAAAAAACGCAGCGTAAATATCGTGTGACATAAAAATATGCAACACTCTCCATTTTATTCTCTAGGGCCTCTGCTTAAAAAATATGGGGTTTCTAAGTAGTTTTCTGGCCAAAAAAATTGCAGATTTTTACATGTAGGAGAGGAATGTCAGAATTGGCCCGCGTTGGAACTAGTTTAGAAATTGCGTCTGCAAAAAGATGCAAAAAAAGTTTATAATCAAACTATAATGACTGTAAAACACTACTGGGCTGTGTTTAGGCTGCAAGGAGGGCGTTGGCCAATTGCATTTGCTGTAATTATTGGGCACATTCCCTGTTCGATGCAAAAAATAAAATTATTGAATGTGTCCCAAATTGAAATACTGCTTAAATCACAAGGGACATTGATACCAACAAAGAGAATGAATGGACACATTCCATGCATTGTATCTGTCTCATTTGTATTGATCAGTTTGATTCCTAATGACTAACAGACCTTTCTTGTCAGACGAGCCCAAGGATTAAGTCCTCAGAGTGCCACACATGATGTCCCCTCACTCATTAGCTAGTTAGGAGATCGAATAACTGAGATGCCTCTTCACTTCCAGCCTGGACACTGACTCTCCTCTACCTCCAGGGACTGGATCAAAGGTTCTTCCTTGCTGCAGGCATCTTTCACACCCTTTGCTAAGGGAGTTAATCATGTTTTTGTAACCTACAGGGTCAAGAGATCAGTGTCACCTAGTGAGAGGGTCTGTCCAGAGACAGCTACATAGTGTCATGTTTAATAGATTAACTTCACTTTTTAACTTGGACAGTCAGGACACATGCTGGCCATACACAATCAAAATTTCATTGGCCTATTAAACCAATTTGTACCAGCAACTGTTCAAAAATAAGCTCATCCTGCTGGACCTAACTTGATGTGTTGCTTAAAGGAAGCCTGTTCTTTGTTCATGTAGGGCAAAGCAATAAATTCTCGTTAATGGTGGTCCCACTAGAAGCGCTCTTTCCCTTTGCTTCCACACCGCTAGGAGTGAAAAGAAATAACCAGTACTTCTGGAAATGATGTAGATGTAACTGTCCCTCCTTCCAATGTGATGGCTCTGGTGCTTGGTGTTTGGCCAGTTATGCCCCTAGCACTGTCACATGGAGGCAGTGAGAGGGTACTTAGTCCTGTGTATGCCAAAAATCAAGACTTGGGAGCTACTTGGGGGTAACTCTCTTCTGTCCTGGTGGCCAAATGTGGTGGTGGAATGTGAAAGAAAGGTGAGTATAAGTTGCTGTTGGGGTTACCTGCATAAACAAAGCATAGGTTCACTGTGAAGGAAAGTTGTGAAATATGAATGTAGCGGGCACCTACTTTTATGTAGGTGACCTTTTTGCTAGTTTACAATGTCAGGTAAATTTAGGCAGGCTTGCACCATTACAGCTGGCCTGTTTGTTCATTGGGACTTGAGTGGCAGGTAGTTTGTATGCGAGTCTCGGCCAATCATTAATTTGTTTAGCAATGCCCCGGGACTCTCATATAAAAGCCGGGTCACATGGTTGGGTCTTGGTCTTTTGTCGAGTGCGGAGAAGCCAGCCTGGTTCCCGGAGGGGAGAGGTTCCCCCTCCGGGGAGCCAACGGAGATCCCCCCTTGCGAGAAGGGTGGGGAACCGGTCTCCATAGAGGAAGAGATGAAACCGTACAGCATGTAGTCACTGGTGTCATTGGCCGCCCCTACGGGGAAGGGAGCGGGCCAAAAAGGAGAAAAGGAAACAAAGAATCATTGCAGAAGAAGTAGCAACAAAGGAAACTAGGCGATCGATCGTTTATGAGTGGCACATGGACTATTGATCACGTGATTGAAAGCCCAAGGGTAGGGTACTGCCAGAGGCTGAGGGATGTTTGTACGCAAGTCAGTGAGATAGGTGGTGATGGCCTGTGACTTTGGGTTCAGCAATGCCCCGGGATTCCAATCAGTCAAGCGGGAGGAGTTATTCAGAGTGACTTTTCTTTAGCTCAACTTGGAAGTACCATGCAGATGGGAAGTAGTGGTAAAAGGGTAGCGGTAAAGCTGCAAGCACACATATAGAGATACAGACTGTTCTTGAAAAATTCTGCAGATGAAGAAGTTATTCAGAGTGACTCTTTATCGATTATTCTCTATCAAATCTACTTCCACCTTCCCTGATTGAAAAAATCACACAAAGTGATTTCCTATTATCCGCAAAAATTATTCTAGTTCTTTCACAAGATACAGTGAAAAGATGATAATGCAACGAAAGAGCATCTCGAAAGAAGTCCTTCTCCTATCCCAGTTCGGGTTAATTAATAAAGCAAGAGAAAAAGCATTATGGACTGTGTTTTTGAATTTATGGGCTGCGATGGGTTGGGTGGTAAACGTGAATGACGGATATAATAATTAATCAGCCGCTCCTTCGGGGGGTAAGCGCTACATGAAGGCTACCGTTTCTAACTAGTGATGAGCTAAGGTTCCAGCCAAACCCATATCAGCCTGACCTAATGGAAGCTGTGATAGCAGGCTGCCAGCCCAACCAGTTGTGTCCATGAAACTGATACAAAAAAGACGCCACTTGCTCCCATCTATAGCTGGCTATTGCAGTAAGAAGCATTGGAAGGCTAACAACAGGTATAAACAAGGCCAAGGATAAATCCAAGGGAAAAACCAAGCTTAACTTACCACCAGCCCGCAGACAACCAAATAACCTGTATAACAATATGCGGTAAAAGCAGGGGTTTAGTCTGCACACATTTGCAAATGCATGCGTAAGCCACAGAGCCTTGTCAAGGCACCCTGGTATCTGTGGTAACTAACACTAATTTATAAGTGTCCCCACATTGGAGGCACATGCATTCTGATGGATAGGTGAGAGCAGGTGGACTGAAGTGTCCATGAAATCACCTACAGCCATATGTAAGAGACAGGGGTTTCAACAATATCATTGCCTAAATGTGATTATGTGGCCATGTTAGGTCAATGATGTTACTAGCATTCCGCCACTTTGTTCCCCATGCTGGGGGTTGGGGAACTCTATGGCTGAAGCTGGTTGGGCCGGTGGCCTGCTATTATCTGACGGATTCCCATGGGGTTGGCTCGAACTTTGGTGCATCCCGACCTCTGAAAATGCTAACTCCTGGCTGTCATGCTGATCCATTGAATTTGTTCTTTGGCACAGACCTGGAACAAGTATGCTTATCAGAAGTTCTAGCTTCCCTCAGTTCTATGCTTAGATGGGGTCAGTAACTGTGAAAACATTAAAGCAGGGGCAGAGCTACCAGGGTTGCAAAGGTCACGTTCTGCCTCTGCAGGGGGGGGGCAAGTCATATGGCCTGCTTGCGACTTCCTGGCGACTTTGTGATTTGATGTTGCAGTCTATGGCACTCAAATCACACCAAAGTCACAGGGGCTTATAAAGGGCTATGCAATGGGAGTAAAGGGCCGTGAGATCAAAGGGTAGGGCCCCGGGCTCAGAGGGAAGGTTCCCGAGCTTGGAGAGAAGGGCCCTGGGGCCAGAAGAAGGGGCAGTGGGACCGATGGAAAGGGCCCCGGCAGTCAGGGGGACCATTTATGGTTTCTTGCACTGGGGCCCTGAATGTTCTAGTCACGCCACTGTATTAAAGGAAACCTTTCCAGGGAAAACCATGCAAATGTCTATTGCCTGGGCATTATCTTGACCCTTTGACTTCAGTACTTTGACTCACAGGCTTGGAACAAGCATGCAGGTCAAAAATCCGAACTCTGTGGGCGAAAGGGAAGGACTGATCATCAATATGAAAACCAGCTTGTAAGTGGAAGTTCCTTGAGCTGGTATAAAAATGACTTGAAAAGGGGAAGAAGGAAGATTAGGATAAACAAGTTGCATGAATGAATTTCATTTTCCTCTCAGGATATTTCACAACTCATTCATTGAGTTCTCTAAAGACAGAAATAATGTAAATTACGTACCTCCTAACTTTTCAAGATGACAAATAACGAAACCCTTCTGTAAAATGTATGTAGGCAAATAACACATCCCTACCCCACCCCTAATCTTGCAGACCAAGAAGAGTTTATCCGTAAAAAATAAAATAATAATAATATAATAAAATAAATTAGTGCATATAATAATGTTTTATAGAGTTCTATACAGCAGACTAAAAAGAGAGACAACTGAGAAGGAAAGTGGGACGAAGAATGAAGATGAAGTCATGAAGACTCTGGTGTGAAAAGATGGAACAGTGAGGTTGATTTACTAAAACTGGAGAGTGCAAAATCTCCAAATAAGGAGCAGTTAGGAGCTATGAAATTACAATATAAATTCAACTGATTAGGAGAATGACAGATTCATTATAGTGCCAACCTCTATGTACAATCTAAGTAAGGTTTGTCTATACATTGATCAATGTTTATGTTCAACAAGCGGGTGGAATGAAAAAAAAAAAATAACCCGATTCCCCCATCCACACATTCGATGTGGATAGGGGAATCACTTCTGCTGTGCCATTGTATTCTAAAGGCAGGGATCCTTCCACATCAGAACACACTGATTAGTATTGCTGGCTATAGCCGGCAGCACTGATCGGCCGGGAAAAACCAGACAGGCTGGTTGTGCAGAAGTTTATTGGTAGATCGACTTCTGTACAACTAGCCTGCCCAAACATGGATTGAAATTCGTCCATTCCCTGCTGAACTGGTGGAAATTCAATCTATGTATGACTGCCTTAAGCCACTTTAAGCTGGCCATAGATGGATCTTTTTTTTTTTTTTTGATAAGCCAGCAGGCCGATCTTAAAAACTGAATGGATTCCCCTATTCACACAACCAAATGGATTGAACACTCCTCCCTGCTGTGTTATTGTATTCTGACAGCAGGGACTCCTCCACTGTAAGAATACACTGATCAGTGCTGCAGCCAATCGGCTGCAGTACTGATCAAACACATATTTTTCAACAAGCCCAATCGTGAGAAGTAAATCATTAGATCATTAGATCGACTTCTTACAATTGGGTACAGCCATAGCTGGATTGAAACCTCAACTGGCTGAATTTTGACCCATCTATGGGCAGCTTTAGGCTGGCTTTACACGTTAAGGTTTCTCTCGTTTAACTGAGCAGGCTGATGGCACTTTCTGAAGTGAAGTTTGATGAGCCAGGTGATATCGACAGGACTGTGAACTGCTTGAATTTCAGCTATTTCACAGGAATAAGCCAAAATTTGAACCGTGTGTGGCCAGCTTTACTGGAACAAGGGGGATGAGGATTATGGAATATCCTTTCTACAAACAATACTCATTCAATTGTTGCAGTGACAGAAGTGTTCGTTGTCGTGTCTAGAAAATCTTTGCTGGCTGAGAAATAAAAGGTAAAGCAATTTTAATAACAGTAACCAGCTGTATATATCGAGTTTTTCACAAAACCAATTATAAGGCAGTGAATTTAACAATCAAACTTTCTCTGCAGGTAATTATTCCTGGTTAGTGTTTCTAGTGACTGTGATTGAATGTTTGGTCACATTCACTATTTTATAAATATTTCTTGTTAAAGGGGGCTTACAGATTCTGATAAGCCCCCCCTCCCTCAGACCCCCACATTCACAGCCCAGGGTTGTGGGGAAGATTCCCATGTCCCCATTAACATGGGGACAAGGTGCTTTGTTGTGGGGGGCAAAGCTTCCCCAGCCCTAAAGCACCCCCCCCATGTTGAGGGCATGTGGCCTGGTATGGTTCGGGGCGGCGCTCACTCACCCCCTTCCTTTCCTGACCTGCCAGGCTGCATGTCTGGTATGAATTTTGGGGAGGACCCCACGCCATTTAAAAAAAAAAAATGTTGTGGGGTTCCCCTCCAAATCCATTCTAGACCTGAAGGGACCCCATGTTGTTTTTTTCTCCCATGTTTATTTTTTTTTTTTGCCAGCAATTTTTTTTTTTTACATTTGGGTGGGGGGGGACCCCACTGACAGCTGATGACTCATCGGTTGTTAAGGATGCAGTGCCCGGCTTCCTGGCCCGCTCCTTAGCAACCAGCTATACAGTGTGTTATAGTGAAAAAGAAGACACAAAACGCATAAAAAAAGTCCATGACCCTTTCCAAAAATGCACCGGCTGAAAAACGCATATATGTGAACGTATACCATAAGAAACCATGTTAAATGGACTGTAGTGCATTTCTGCAAAATGCACTAAAACCGCATAGGTGTGAATGTAGGGTAAATGGTAGGTGCTTCTTTGCACATGCAGCGACGGGAGTTCAAATTCCAACAGGGACAACATGAGCATGGGATCTTCTGCAAGGTCTTCTGTGTGTCTATGAATACACTGGTCTTCACCCACAATTTAGGTTAGATTCTGACTAAATTGGACTTAAGTTGTCCATACACATATAGATTTTTTTTGTTTTTCTGCTGAATGAAAAAAAAAAAAATCGAACAGATTCCTCCTGCTATAGAGCATGGATGGAAGAATCTCTCCCTGCAGCTAATACCCCAACACTGGCTGAGTCTGATTGGATGCAGCC
Organism: Lithobates clamitans; assembly: GCA_037952925.1. Classification (NCBI taxonomy): domain Eukaryota; kingdom Metazoa; phylum Chordata; class Amphibia; order Anura; family Ranidae; genus Lithobates; species Lithobates clamitans. The sequence continues at coordinate 5,746,955 of JBBGZY010001104.1, forward strand.
TCTGTTTGGCCGATAATTTTCTGCCCAGCTCCTTTGATATTTCGTTTGAAGTATGCTGGACGGTAGGGTGTAAACAGAGCCACTCACTGATTGAATTTCACCTGTTTCTTGATGAACTGTATGACATTTGTACAGTGTATGGAAAGTTAAAGATATCTGTGTATATGTTTCACTGTTCCTGGGAGCCGGGGACATCAGAAAATATGAAAAAATGTAGGGCTGGTCAGCGCTGGATTTATAAGAGGGCATAAGGGGCAACTGCCCTGGGCCCCCCTGACAGAAGGGGTCCCCCTCTATACAAAAATTATATAAAATTAATACTAATAATAAAATATAAAATGTATAATTAAAAAAAAACCTTTATTTTATTTAATGTATCTTAGGAAGTATTGTTTTGCCTGCCGTCATCTGTAAAAGTTTTTACTCTTAGTATTTTGTGTAGTCTTTAAAAAAGAATTTTGGGCGGGTCAAGCGAACCACACATAGAGTGCTATGACTGCTTGTGTGCTCGCTTGACCTCAGAATGATGTTGCGTCATGGATTTTAAAAATGTGTGACCGTCATTGAGAATGTAAATCAACTCTGTGTAACAGGGGCCTCCGAATCTGAAGTGCCCCAGATGCCCCAAGGTCTAAATCAGGTCCTATGCTGATTCACACATCAATTTCTACATTCTGGATGCTTAATTTGCATTTGCGTTTACATGCATTTTTGGTGCGTTCTCAATGCGTTCCAGTGCGGTTTTCCTCTTTTTTTGTTTTGACACTTGAAAAATCTTTATCTTAATTCAGGACAATGTGGGGGAGATTTGCTAAAACTGGAGCACTCAGAATCTGATGCAGCTGTGCATAGTAGCCAATCAACTTTTAACTTCAGTTTGTTGAATTAAGCTTAGACAATAAAACCTGGAAACTGATTGGTTTCTATGCAGAGCTGCATCAGGTTTTGCACTCTCCACTTTTAATAAATAATCCCCAATGTGTTCAGGGGCATTTTTTTGTACATTTACATGCATTCTGATGCGTTTACATGTGTTTTGCCATGTCCCAGATCTGTTCCATACAGAAAAAAAATGCAGCAATTTCTACTTTTGTTGACTGCACTTGTGTGAACTAGGGCCATTGGAATACATGGGAAATCAGGCAAGATTTTTTTCCCCTGCTGGAGCAAATTGCATAATGCTTTATTGTTTTGCCTTCCTCTGGATCAACTGTGGGTATAGGATTGTATATATAGGATTGCACATATATTTTTTCCCCTTCTATTGGTTGAATTGGATGGATTTATGTCTTTTTTTCAGCCAGACACTGGGGGAAATTTACGAAAACTGGAGCACTCATAATCCGGTGCAGCTGTACATGATAGCCAATCAGCTTTTAACTTCACCTTGGTCAGTTAAACTTTAAAGCGGAGTTCCCACTGTTACATTTTTTTTTTTTTTTTTTTTTTTAGGATCCATATCTTTTGTTTATAAGGCTTATTCAGAGCACTCATGTTTGTGTTATTAATCGTTGCTCGATTGCCGATTTTATAGAGGAATATATCTTATATTCCTGTTTTGTGTCTGTTACCATAGTGCTTGTGGCCATGTGAAGCCCACAAGCACTTTCTTCCGGGGTCTAGTGCAGCTGAGCAACCAGCATGCACCGCCCGTTCGAGCGCATGCAGTCGTACACTTCTGACGTTGCCATCACAACAGGCGTCGGCGTCGGAAGTGCCCGTCCCCGTTGTGATGGCAACGAAGCCCTCGGCGCTGCCCAGTGACTCTTGGGAAATGATGACAGACATCTCCCAGGAGCACTAGCGAGCACAGGCGCCAAGGGAAATGACGTCAGGCTCCTTGGAGAGGAAGAGGCAGATTACAAGGGACCCCCTAGCAACAGACCTGAAAAGGTGAGTAAAAAAACATTTTTTTTCCCAAAGGTTGTTCTTTATATTTAATGCAGCGGAATGATTTAAAAAAAAAATTATGACTGGAACTCCGCTTTATCAATAAAACCTGGAAGCTGATTGGTTTCTTTTCATAGCTGTACTTGATTTTGCACTCTCCAATTTTAGTAAATCTGCCCCTATGCAACTATGTAACATGGAAAACACTGTGGGGTTGATTTACTAAAGGCAAATCCACTTTGCACTACAAGTGCCCTTGGAAGTGCAGTCGCTGTAGATCTGAGGGGGACATGCAAGGAAAAAAAACAAAAAAAAAAAACAACATTTTTGCTTGTACATGATTGGATGATAAAATCAGCAGAGCTTCCCGTCATTTCAGAGCTTCCCCTCAGATCTAAAGTGACTGCACTTCCAAGTGCACTTGTAGTGCAAAGTGGATTTGCCTTTAGTAAATCAACCCCTGTGCATGTGTTTCTGATGCAGATTAAAAACGCACTGAACAGCATCTGGTGTGAACTAGCCCTAATGTTTTATATATTCCATAAAGCACAGTGTAAAATGTAGGTGACATGCTCATATGGGAAATACATTTTTTTCGATGTCCTCCTGGACTCTATGACAGGTGTAGGAGTCACCTCCATGTCATAATTGCATTACGATCAAAGTTCAAGTGCAGATCATATAAATGCTCCAGAGCTTACACTTCCCAAATCTGACACCAACTGTAAATCACTTTGCAAAAACGCACAGCTGCCTCTAAAACACATTGGTGTGACTGTAGAATGGTATGTTGTGCCTCTCTGATCTCCTGTGTTCTACTCATTCCTCAGCCTCCTCCCTCCCCTCTTCAGCTTCTACATAGGAATGCTTCCTTTGCTATTGTACAAAATCTTCTAGTGGGTGTGTGTGACTCACAAATGGAAGGGCAGACTCCAATGAGCATAGACAATCCTCCCTTCTCCCTCGCCCTCCCCATCTAACGTGCACTCCCCAACTCACTTTCCACAACTTTACAGCTATTGGAGACAGAGAGAATGTTCCCTTTTATCGTTAAAAGTTAACTTTGTCATTTCTTGTGGCCATTTAAAAGCTTTCATCTAGTGCTTTAGTGGCTGGTGGCATTTCAGACCTGCTGTGATTTGGATTTACAAACCTTCCTGGAGACTTTAACACTCGCTTCTGTCTTTTTGTGGATTTTGGGGCATATTTGAGTTAATTGAATACATTTATTTTGGAAAGTTGTTGAGAACTTTTTGGATTTTTGTCTTCGATGAGGAGTTAACATCGGCTGAGCCATACGGGGATTTAGAAAGGGAGAACGCCTCGTCTCCGGGATGGGTTTAACGTTTGGGGTGCTCTTTCTCCTGGGAATTCTCAGGGCTGTGTTGGCACAGAGTGGTGAGTACAAACAAAGCCATTGTGCGCTGATTAGAGGACCAGTGACAGGGAGACAGTGTAAAGAATGTGTTGTCTGAAGCCTAGACAGATAAAAAAGAGTGCTTTATGTTCCAAAACTTCTACCTGTTTCTTGTATACAGATTTCAGGTCATAAACCTGTCACTTGCTTACGTACAGACAGACATAGACGTCCAACAGATGGGAAAATTGGGCCACCCTTTCTCAACAAAGGGTTTTAGTGATGCCAATCTGACAGATGTGGGCAGTCCACTCAGGTGATGACTTCCAATAGCTTGAGATTGGTTATCCCACATATATGCACCCATACAATCCTTGAAAGATCTTTCATGACATTGAACAATATCTAATTGTTGACTCATCATTGTAGATAACTTAAACATGTTTGTACATCTCTAGGGTCTATACTATCCTTTGTCAACCAGGGTTCTGTGGAAAACTGTTGTTTCTCGTGAAGTTGCTCGGTGTTCCTTGAGAAGTGTCAGATTGATTTCATGCCTACACTGACCACCAATGTAAGGGGGACTTCTACATTGACCACCAATGTAAAGTGTCCCTTCTACATTGACCACCAGTGGAAGGGGTCACTTTAAAAAGATATTGACAAGATAGAGCGAGTCCAGAGATAGGTTAAAAAAAACGGTGAATGGTCTGAAGGATAAAACATTTCAGGAGAGAATTCAGGAACTTAATATGCAAAGTCTGGAGGACCACCAATATATGGGGGGCTTCCACACTGACCACCAATGTAAGAGGTACTTCTACACTGGCAATACATGTAAGGGGGACTTCAACGCTGACCACTAATGTAAGGGAGACTTCTACACTGACCACTAATGTAAGGGGGACTTCTACACTGACCAGCAATGCAAGGGGTCACTTCTACACTAACCATCAATGTAAGGGGTCACTTCTACACTGACCATACATGTATGGGGGACTTCTACACTGACCACTAATGTAAGGGGTCACTTCTACACTAACCACCAATGTAAGGGGTCACTTCTACACTGACCACTAATGTAAGGGTCACTTCTACACTAACCACCAATGTAAGGGGTCACTTCTACACTGACCACTAATGTAAAGGTCACTTCTACACTGACCACCAATGAAAGGGGTCACTTCTACACTGACCACTAATGTAAGGGTCACTTCTACACTGACCACCAATGGAAAAGGTCACTACTACATTGACCACCAATGGCAGGGGTCACTTCTACACTGATCACTAATGAAAGGGGTCAATTCTACATTGACCACCAATGTAAGGGGTCATTTCTGCAATGATCATCAATGGAAGGGGTCACTTCTACACTGACCACCTATGGAAGGGGTCACTTCTACACTGACCACCAATAGAAGGGGCCACTTCTACACTGGCAACCGATGTAAGGGGGGACCTCTACACTGACCACCAATGCAAGGGGTCACTTCTACACTGACCACCAATGCAAGGGGTCACTTCTACACTGACCACCAATGCAACGGGTCATTTCTACACTGACCACCAATGCAAGGGGTCACTTCTACACTGACCACCAATAGAAGGGGCCACTTCTACACTGCTCACCAATAGAAGGGGTCCCTTTAAAAATATATTGATAAGAAAGAGCAAGTCCAGAGACAGTAACAAAAATGATAAAAGGTCTGAGGGATAAAATAGATCAGGAGAGACTTCAGGAACCTAGTACGCACAGTCTGGAGGAAAGAAGGGAAAGGGGCATGATTGAAACCTTTAAATACATCAAGAGGGTGAATAAGGTTTAGGCAAATTACCTTAAACTAGCAGGAGGAAAGTTAAAAACTAATCTTAGAAGCTATTATTTTATCGAAAAGGTAGTTGGTGTTTGGAATAGACTTCCAGCAGAGGTAATGAGTCAGTCAGCAGTAAGTGGATTTAAACATGCTTGGGACAAACATAGATCAATGCAAAAAAATGTAACAAAAAACATAAGAATGCAAAAACATGTATAAATAACAAAAAAATTAAATAAAGGGCAGACTTGATGGACCACTTGGTCATTTTTTCTGCTGTCACTTTTCTATGTTTCTACACTGACCATCAATGTCTGAGTCACTTCTACACTGATTACCAATGTAAGGGGTCAATTTTACACTGACCACAAGGGTCAGTACAATTTTTACTCTGTGAAGTTGATTTACTAAACTGGAGAGTGCAAAATCTGGTGCAGCTCTGCATAGAAACCAATCAGCCTCCAGGTTTTATTGTCAATTTGTTGCTTAATTGAACAAGTTGAAGTTAGAAGCTGATTGGCTGCCATGCACAGCTGCACCGGATTTTGCACTCTCCATTTTTAGCAAATGAACCCCTGTGTGTTTCTTTTCTGGCTATTATTATTAATTTATTTAATGACTATTAGTAACTCATTATGTTTTCTTTTATTTAAGACTCTCTACAACCTACTGATGACACTTATGTGCCATGAGCGGTAGGGCTAATATTTTTAGTGGGAGTTCCCTGAGAATGAGACCTAATGACTATTTCAGCGGTTCCTCCGTGGTAAAAAGGTCGAGAAAGTCTGGTCTATACATTTTATATTGTACATTTGTATCTAAAGAATTTGAGGCATTTCACAGTACTTTTCAGGTAAAATAGTGATGACTTTATTGACAACCAGCAAAGGCCACCTTCCTCAAGTAACCCCTTTCCTGAGGAAATTGGCTGTGTTCCACCAAAACATTGATTGTCATTTAAAAACATCACTTCTTCACCTTACAAGTTCTGTGAGTAGCTCAGATTCCTTCATACCACGAGTTACACCCAGGCTGCTGCTATTCAGCTTTGTGTCAGTACCTATTCATCAATGTTATTGCATCTAAGTCTTTGTGTTTACATCTATATAATGGAGTAAAGTAACCAAAAAAAAAATGTGTTGTCTGAAGCCTAGACAGATAAAAAAGAATGCTTTATGTTCCAAAACCTCTACCTGTTTCTTGTATACAGATTTCAGGTCACAAACCTGTCACTTGCTTATGTACAGACAGACATAGACGTCCTACAGATGGGAAAATTGGGCCACCCTTTCTCAACAAAGGGTTTTAGTGGTGGCCAATCTGACAGATGTGGGCAGTCCACTCAGGTGATGACTTCCAATAGCTTGAGATTGGTTATCCCACATATATGCACCCATACAGTCCTTGAAAGATCTTTCATCACATTGAACAATATCTAATTGTTGACTCATCATTGTAGATAACTTAAACATGTGTGTACATCTCTAGGGTCTATACTATCTTTGTCAACCAGGGTTCTGTGGAAAACTGTGGTTTCTCCAGAGGTTGCTAGGTGTTCCTTGAGAAGTGTCAGATTGATTTCATGCCTACACTGACCACCAATGTAAGGAGGACTTCTACATTGACCACCAATGTAAGGTGTCCCTTCTACATTGACCACCAATGGAAGGGGTCACTTTAAAAAGATATTGATAAGATAGAGCGAGTCCAGAGATAGGTAAAAAAATGGTGAAAAAAAAAAAAAAAATGAAGCTTGCTTGTACTTTAATCTTGCTTACAGTGGCAGAATTTCCCACTGGAGGCCCCAAAAATTCCCGTGCAAATTCCAACTCTAAAAAAAATCTAAATTTGCTCAGGGTTCAGCAAGCTGCCCCAGTGTGTCTGTGTTTGGGTCTAGGGATTGGCTATTCAGTCAAAAAGTGCTACATTGTAGGAGGTCATACACACATACCTCCATACTTGGAAGTACCAGGTGTCTGTGGAGGCTCTGGTGGCAGATCTTAGTGGCATGGGAGCAAGACAAAGCCATCTCGTTCCTTTAAACCCAAACACATATGAAATACACAGGTTCTTTTTCTTTTCTTTGCTGAATTACTTTAATGATGGCAAAAGGTATGCAAATTAGAAGGCTTCATGCAACAGCTATGCCTTGATCAGCAATTGTTCCTTTTCCTCAACAGTAAAGGGAATCAATGTTACACCATATATTTGCTGTATCACGAAATGAGATTGTAACGAGCCCCTGCTCGCTCAGTTCCATGAATCAGGGAGAAGCACAGTGTTTGTCTCTTGGCGTAGTGTTATTTTTAATGAAACTGGCAGATTTCTCATTGCCTGCCAGTCTTGATAGGAATTCTGCCAGCCATAGAATAGGCATACAGCAACCAATATTTGCTAGTGATTCAAGCATCGCCGTTTGTGATAATTGTCAGTCTGCACTAGACACCATCATGTGCATTGGAAGCACTTGTTGCCTTGGGCAATTTTCCAGCAGGTTGGGAAATCTGAGACCAGTCAGTGATTGTTATTCTGTTTTTACAGAAAAAGAACACTCACTGCTTGGTTTCAGGATTGTCTCAAGAACAAAAGGTGAATGTTTTACCATGGCCTGGTCAAAGTCTTGAACTCAGACCAACTGAGAATCTGTGGTACTATTCGGTAACGTTGGTCAGGAAGAACAGATCAGAATCACTCCTGGACAATGTAGAGTTAATACATATATAACGGGAGTGACAGCTTCAGCACTCCTCTACCTTTAATACATATTGATGTTATACAAGTAGACCTCCCATCGACAATAGATGGGAGAAAACTATTCAGTCTCAGGTCACTCAAGAAGACACGAGGGGACTCAATGAGGTTGGACGAGAAGAGGTTTAACCATAAGCGAAATAGGGGTTTCTATACTGTTATGCCCTGCACACACGATAGGATTTTCCGACAACAAAACCGTGGATTTTTTTCCGAAGGATGTTGGCTCAAACTTGTCTTGCATACACACGGTCACACAAATGTTGTCGGAAATTCCGAACGCCAAGAACGCGGTGACATACAACACATACGACAAGCCGAAAAAAATGAAGTTCAATAGCCAGTGTGGCTCTTCTGCTTGATTCAGAGCATGTGTGGACTTTTGTGCATCGGAATTGTGTACACACGCTCGGAATTTCCAACAACAAGTGTCTTTATCAAACATTTGTTGGCGACAACAAATGTTCTATGGAGCATACACATGGTCGGACTTTCTGACAACAAGCTCACATCCAACATTTGTTGTCGGAAAATCCTATTGTGTGTACAGGGCATTAGAGTGGTAAGGATGTGGAACTCCCTTCCACAATTTATGGTTTCAGCAGGAAGTGTCACTAATTTCAAAAGACTTATAGATGGAAATCCTATTGACCACAATAGAGGGACCTGGGAAGTGGTAGAGGCATAAATATACACACACACACAGGTTGACCTAGATGGACTGGTGTCTTTATTCAACCTTACCAACTAGTAAACTATGAAACGGATGTGCCAATATTGTCAACACCGCTAACATAGGACTAATAGTGCTTTAACTCTTGGCTTAGAGGGACTTCTCTTTTTCAATGAGGTTTGTTCTATTTTCTAAAGGGGTAACGGGAACAATAGTTGCCACAGTAATTTTCCAGCCAGGATAACTTCAACCAACCCATTGGTCTTCATACCCTATAAGGCATAACTATGGGTGACAATTGGAAGGTAGATATCTCCCTGAAGTCCATATCTTGCTGCCTGTCCTTGAGTGAGCCTTTAAAGCCTAAGAACCCGCTATAATTTTTATCAGAAGTTGACAGTGGCAGACATGTCTTTTTTTGATCGTTCCCTCTACTATAAAGCACAAGTAAGGATTGGATCTGCTTTTAAGAAGGTGAGCCATTTATGGTCTCTTTAACACAAGCTATGGTTGGACAAGTGGCATTGATAGGAAGCATAATATTGGCTTTGCCTTATACACAAAGATAAAGGTACAATCTTGTTGCCATTTCCCATACTGGGGATATGAGGCTCTTAATACATACACATTTGCTCTGTTGAATAACACCATCATCCAAAATATTACTTTCCTTATATACACAGCAATCAGATGCCTGATTGTCATAACTCAGACTGCAATTTGATCTTATAGCTCAAAGTGTTCTAAAAGGGATGGAAGCTTTCATATAAACTGAACATTGATAGGCAGCATTGCAGTGCAGCACATACTTCTATAGACTTTTATGGCGGCACACACAAGTACAGTATATAAGCTGATGGTCCATCTGCACATCATATGTGTGGTCAATGGTGCTTTGAAGATCAGATTTGAATATCTTTGAAGATCAGATCATAAAAGAGCATGTCATGCAAAAGTGAAAACAACATTTTACACTTTTTATTGCCTTACTACTCTCCTTCTATTAACTTGAGTATTACTCTAAAATAATGCATGCAATATTGAACTTTTTTCATGTGATGTCTTTATTTTAATTCACAAATATCTAAGTATCTTTTTAAGTTTTTTATCATGTGTGATTTCTCCCCGTTTAAGGCAAATTCCAGCAAAAACAAAATTTTCAATTTCAGGTAGTACTACCGTTTCCCCGAAAATAAGCCCTACTCTGAAAATAAGACCTACAGGGACTTTAACTAAGGCTTATTTGGGGTATAGGGCTTATATTGCAGCCATCACTGACAATCACGCTAGGTCTTATTTTCGGGGGAAACAGGGTAGTGACCAATGATTAATTCACCTGCCTATTACAGTATATAGTTCTCTCAAAGACTTCAATGCTGTGCTCTTTAATAGTTTGTTTCCTCACCCCTTACCTAAGCCCTTAAAGTAAGGCAGCCCATAAAAATATAATTTTTTTTTTTGTTCAACCAATGGGCTAAACAAAAAAAAGTGCTGATTTACCCATCCACACATTTGAAGTGGTGGGGAATCACTCCCCCTGTGCTACTGTGTTCTCGTGGTGGGGAGCCTTCCCTGCCATAGGAACACGATGATCAGTATTGCCGGCTACAGGGTGGTTGCACAGAAGTCAATCAATAGATCGACTTCTGAACAACCAGGGCACCCATACAGTGATCAAAATTCAGCCAGTCTCTGCTGAATGTATGGTCGGCTTAACACCGTTGCTACCGTAACTAAATCAAAACAGCAGCACCCTGTAGAAGAAGTTGATTCATACTTTCCAGTGGGTTGTTTGTTAAATCATGGCTCTTTTGAAAGGCTATACATGCTGCTTGTATCTGACATATCCATGTGTATTGGAAACTTGGATCCCTGTTGTGAACTCTGGTTCCTCCTGATAATCTCTATGTCAGTATAGAACACAGTAATGGCATGGTGGCTGGCAGGAGCACCACAGCAGGTAGTTGGGGTTACTCTCTAGAACATCGATTCTCATCCAGGGTTTCGTGGACCCTAGGGTTCTTCTAGAGTAAAGAGGGGTTCTTTGAGTTGTGAATGATTGACCACCTATTTGATTAAAGCTTTATAGTTCCAGTTCTATTGTCACTTGGCAAAGCAAGCGAGATGACACCAATTATTTTTTTTAGCTATATGTAAGGGTGGCATTCTGACCACCAGCATAAGGTGGGCATTTCCCTATTCCCATAAATGTAAGGGAATTGTAAGGAATATTTTTCCTTTGACCTCTGATAAATTTATTTTAGCAGGAGTTCCCTGAGACCTGAACATTATTTCAAGGGTTCCTCTGGGGTAAAAAGGTTGCAAAAGGCTACTCTACAAGTTCTAGGCCCCAGTTATTTGCTCTACAATATGACTGGTTCATAATACCATCATTTGACTTTGGGATGGCCGAAGCAGGCACAATGGGAAGTTCAGATGGGGTTAGGTTGATGGTGGAGTCCTTGAAACATAAAAGAATGTAACATTATTCAGCTTGTCAATATCCACGCAGTCGCTCTTTACAGAGCCAGATACAGGCAGTCCCCAAGTTACGAACACCCGAGTTACGAATGACTCCTACTTATGAAAGGCCTCAAATGCCGGCCACTTGTGCTCCACGCTGGTCCTGGATACCTCCGGACACATCCCATACTGCAGTACTACATGTACTGCATGGCCAGAAGAGCCCCAGATAGCATAACAAGCGCCCGGAACATCCCACATCCATGTTTTTCAGCTCTTTAGGGCCACCCTTTGGGCTCCTTCTGCTAATTTCATGTTAGTAGAAGTTTGGTGAGTGTTGATTCGCACTTTTAATTTCGCACTTTTCATTTTGCGCTATTCAGTTAGTTTCTGAATAGCCGTTCGTCAACCAGCCATGTTGTGGACTCAGAGGAGATAACGTGTTGTTTATTATTGGCCTTGGAGTTATTGCTTTGACATTATTTTTTTGGTTGAATAATGATTTGATTTGGTATATTTTCTATATTTTTGGATGCATAGAATGCACTTTTTGGTTAAGTTCTATTGGCAGATAGCATGTCTAATTTTATTTGTTTTTTTTTTTTAATGCACAATAAAAAAAATTGTGTAGAATAATACTTGGCTATTTGTTTTACTTCAAATTACATTTTGGGAGTTACATTAAAAAAAATACAATGTAAAATTGACAAGGGACACCAACATAGTTGTATCTTTGATCTTAAAAGCAACGAGTTAATGGTGTTGTGGTAACTTGCCCCACCCCCCCCCCCCCAAAAAAAAGCATAATAATATTATTCCTAATATCACTAGAAAAAAAAAGCCTTGGGAAAACTCCATCAGTATCACTAGCAAAGCGGCTTCATTATTATCCCATTAAAGAAGAAGAGAATGTGCGCTGCATTTGGAGATTTCATAATTTGCCACGTCACAAATGTTAATTCTCCATTACAAAACGCTAGTTTACAAGACCGACTACTTCCGAGCATGCGTGTTTGTACTTTGGACTTTAGTCTGACGGACTTGTGTACACACGCTCGGAAAATCCGACAACAGACATTTGTTGGCGGAAAATTCGAAAACCTGCTAGTCAACATTTGTTGGCGGAAAGTCCGACAACAATTGTCCGATGGAGCATACACACGGTCGGATTTACTGACAACAGCCTGACATCACACATTTCCTGTTGAAAAATCCGATAGTGTGTACGAGGCATTACAGCAGTAAGTCTGGAACTCATTTTTATTGATTGTGCACATAGAGACTCTAATGCCGCGTACACGCGGTCGGACTTTTCGGCTACAAAAGTCCGACAGACTGTCCGACAGACTTTCGACGGACTTTTGTCAGACTTTTGGCTGACTTTTGGCGGACTTGCGGCAGACTTTCTTACGAGCGGACTTGCCTACATACAATCACACAAAAGTCCGACGGATTCGTACGTGATGACGTACACCGGACTAAAATAAGGAAGTTGATAGCCAGTAGCCAATAGCTGCCCTAGCGTGGGTTTTTGCCCGTCGGACTAGCACACAGACGAGCGGATTTCTGGGTCCGGCGTAGTTACGACGTAAAGATTTGAAGCATGTTTCAAATCTAAAGTCCGTCAGATTTGCGGCTGGAAAAGTCCGCTGAAAGTCCGCTGAAAGTCCGGGGAAGCCCACACACGATCGGATTGTCAGCCAGCTTTAGCCTGTCGGCGTCCGTCGGACTTTTGTAGACGAAAAGTCTGACCGTGTGTACGCTGCATAATGGATATAATAAAAGCGGTGAATGGGTTAAGCCCGCTTCTAGCTAAAGCTGTTTTTTATGTTGTGCAGAGCAGTAAGATATCTTTTTAGGATTTATTGATATCTGTGTCTCCATTAGGGAGATTTACCTTTACTTCCTGTCCTAATAGCAGAGTAGCAGAGGGGCAGGAAGAGAAGGAACAAAGACAGTTATGAAGGGGAATGTATTTAGTAGACTGGAGAAGGATCAGAACATTTGTTGTGTCTTCCTGCTCCATTGATACCCACACACTCTGTTTTCTTATTCTGGTGTTGGAAGGAGAGGAATTTAGGTGAAATCTCCCCACAGACAGCTATAAAAACAACGTGTCGGTTCTGACAATTACTACTGAAAATCAAAAATTAAATAATTAAAAACGTTTGGCTATAGAGTTTGGCAGTTATTTAGGAAAATATATATAAAACAAAAACATCAGATTTGGATGGACTAATCCTTTAAAATAGAACTCCCTGAAAACCTTTCATTTTCAGCATATCAAGGTGTGCCAGTCAGCCAGTGCCCCATGTGCTCAGTCTGAAATTCATTGTTTATGTCCTTGAGGGTACGTGTATACAGACGATTCCTTTGTGCCCGTGGTGTGTCTGCTCTGATTGTTGGCACTGCATAGAGGGATCCCTGAACAATGCAAGGACTGTGCTTGGCAATGGACATGAGAAGCTCCTGGCAGTAGGGTGTACAATAGCCAGAGGTTATATGGACCAGATGCCAATCCCTTAGTTTATATCCTACCAGAAGCAATCTGGTAAAAGGGAAGAGATAGCTACACTACTGGTAAATGAGAGGGAGCAATGACAGGTATTATTTCTAAATCATGATTTACCGAAGATGCTGCCTGTTGCACCATGGATGTTGTCTGTCCAAAACGGCTCACTGCTGCATGTTTGCACTCTGTTTGCATGTTGGCACTCTGCTTCAATGCTATGAATTTTTTCTGTTCAGAAGCGTGACATGTCACCAAACCAGTCTTTAGCTTTTATCATCACCCTGTCCCTGAAACCCTTTACCTTAGGTTTACAGGGACAAGATAATTGCTGTGGTTAAATGCCCCCCCTGGGCGCATAGGCTGTCTTCACCTTAACCTCCCTGGCGGTATGATTATTTTGGATTTTAGGTGCTGAAAGCAGTACAATTATTTTGCATGGAAGTTTGGCGTTTTATATTGTAGGTCTGTAATTCTTAACAATAACACACTTAAATCTGTCCAAACCAGAGTCTAGTAGATATCCCGGGTATGATGAAGTTTGAAACACAAAAACATAAATTATAAAAAGTCCGCTCGTGTGTACGCGGCATAAGGGTTCGCTTAAAAAAAAAATTACAAACATATCATACTTACCTCCACTGTGCAGCTCGTTTTGCACAGAGTGGCCCCGAACCTGCTCTTCTGGGGTCCCCCAGCGGCTCTCGCAGCTCCTTCCTACATCAGATATCCCCCTAGGAGAAGCGTTCTCCTGGGGGATTACCTTGCAGGCACGCTCCCGAGTCCAACATTCGGAGTCCAAAGAGGCCAAATGCAGGACTCGGCCCCGTCCCTGGCACCCGCATCATTGGATTTGATTGACAGCAGCGGGAGCCAATGGCTGTGCTGCTATCAATCTATCCAATCAAGAGTCCAGAACCCTGGACAGAGAGACTGCGCGTCCCCGTGGGTCAAGTTGTAGGGCTCAGGTAAGTAAAACGGGGGGGGCTGGGGGGTCGGTCACTGCCAGGTGTTTTTTCACCTTTAAAGCATAGGATGCATTGAGGTGAAAAACATGTAGGTTTACAACCCCTTTAAGCTGGCCACACACCAGTAGAATTTCATTTGAAAATTCTAGTTTTCAGAACGTTTGATTTTCTAACGGTTAGTGGGGCCAAATCGATGTTCATTTTCGACTGTAGTAATGGAAAAAATCAAATAAGCAGATGGAAAATTGTTCTGAAACGTACAAAATTCTAACTGTAAATGTGTTTTTTGTTCAGAAAGAAATGTACATATTGTAATAAAACCTGGTTAATGCATCCAGGATTTCATGCAAATAGCAGATCTGGATGAAATTTTAGGGGCTTTTGATAAAATTAGGTGACTCAATCATGTCAAGAAAGAATGTTTCTGACAAATGATTCTTCAGAATTTCAGACAAAAGTTAGATGAGAGACAACAGCAGGAGAATGTAAATAAATGATGTGGCTAGATATTTAGAAACAGCCTTAACCACTTAAGCCCCAGGCCATTTAGCTGCCCAAAGACCAGAGCACTTTTTGCAATTCGGCACTGCGTCGCTTTAACTGACAATTGCACGGTTGTGCGACGTAGCTATCAAACAAAATTGACGTCCTTTTTTCCCCACAAATAGAGCTTTCTTTTGGTGGTATTTGATAACCTCCGTGGTTTTTATTCTTTGCGCTGTAAACAAAAAATAGTGACAATTTAAGAAAAAAACACATTTTTTTTGCTATAATAAATATCCCCAAAAAATATATAAAACACTATTTTTTTCCTCAGTTTAGTCCGATATGTATTCTTCTACAAATATTTGGTAAAAAAAAATTGTAATAAGCTTTATTGATTGGTTTGCGCAAAAGTTATAGTGTCTACAAAATAGGAGATAGTTTTATGGCATTTTTATTAATAATTTTTTTTTTACTAGTAATGGCGGCGATCAGTGATTTTTATCATGACTGCGACATTATGGCGGACAGATCGGACACTTTGGGCGCAATTTTGGGACCATTCACATTTATACAGGGTTAAGTGCAATTAAAAATGTATTGGTTACTGTGTAAATGTGACTGGCAGTGAAGGGGTTAACCACTAAGTGGCGCTGTAGGGGTTAAGGGTGTCCTAGGGAGTGATTCTCTGTGGGGGGGAGGGGTTATGTCTGACACAACACTGATCACCGCTCCCGATTACAGGGAGCTGTGATCAGTGTCCTGTCACTAGGCAGAACAGGGAAATGCTTGTTTAAATCAGCATTTCCCCGTTCTTCCTCTCCGTGAGATGATCGCGGGTATCCCCGAGCAAATCGAGTCCGCGGGACCTGTGATCACACTCACAGATGATGCGGCGGGCGCGTGCCTGCAAACCGCTTCTTAAAGGGCAACATACAGGTACGTTAATCTGCCTGTACGTGCCCTTCTGCTGACGTATATCAGCATGAGCCGGTCGGCAAGCGGTTAAAGAATATGTAAACCCAACATTTCATATTCCTGATATGTGCCTGCTGTACTTGTATGAGAATGTCTCCTGTTCTTTCTGTATTGCTTCCTTTGTGTGAAATCCCTGGTGTTCCTGCCAGTCCCTCTGCTTTCCTATTAGAAAACTGACCACACTAAGCAGGAGAGAACACACTATGATCAGTTCTCTAGCTGTACTGGGAATTCTGCCTGCTCTCCTCCAATGATCATACTTGTTCTGACCCCCCTCCCCCTTTCACAGTCTTTCACTGGGAAGATCGTGTGATTCTGTTTCTCCTCCCCCATGATTTTTTTTAAAGAAATTGTTGTATTCTGGTGCCTACAAAGCCCATGTTTATTTTTAAAAATTGTTATGAGAACAGAGCAAATGCGATCACTTATTTTAAAAAAAGGGAAGAAAAGGGTATTTATAATGTTTTTTATCTGTTTTGACTTCTATATAACCCCTGCTGAACCGACCAAATTTGGATCCATCTATGGCTCGCTTACATCTGCCTGGGATTTGCTACACACTAGTAAAAAAGGATATTTTTTAGATAGAGCAGGGAAGGGTTAGAACCTCTGTCAGGTTTTAATTCCTGTATCCTAGATCAGACCTTCTCAACCTTGTCCTCAAGTACCCCCAACAGGCCATGTTTTGGGAATTTCTCTTAGATAAAATAGCTGTCCAAAATACCAAGTAATTGACTCTGATTTAAAGCACCTGTGCAAAATAAAGGAAAACCTGCAAACATGGCCTGTTGAGGGTACTTGAGGACAGGGTTGAGAACCACTGTCCTAGATGGTCAGGATTTCACACAAAATGATATCAGGTGCTCTCTGAAATGGACACATAAAGCAATAAAAATGCAGTTGTAATAGAATAGGGTGGCAAATCTATATCATTTGTATTGCTGTCTGTGATCTCGTTGGAAAGATTTTCTCTCTCTTGGGACCAGAGAAATGGGGAAATCTCCCCCCACAGACACCCAGATAGCAGTTAATACCTAAAAAGGATTCCAACACTTCCCACTCTATACAAAATCAAAAGAAAAAAATAATAGTTTTCATGGAATTCCACTGTAATTCCGCGTACACACGATCGGAATTTTGGCCCGCAAAAGACCGATGAGAGTTTTTCATCGGGAAAATGAGACCGTGTGTATGCTCCATCGGTCTTATGCTGGTGGAATTCCAGCCAGCAAATGATTGAGAGCATGCTCTCAATTTTTCGGCCGGGAAAAGTTCCTATCCGAAAATGCGATCGTCTGTGGTAATTCCGACGCGCAAAACAATTCAACGCATGCTCGGAAGCATTGAACTTCATTTTCTCGGCTCGTCATAGTGTTGTACGTCACCGCGTTCTTGACGGTCGTAATTTCAGCAAACTTTTGTGTGACCGTGTGTATGCAAGGCAAGCTTGAGCGGAATCCCGTCGGAAAAGCCGTCATATCTTTTTCCGACTAGAAACGCGTACGCGGCATAACTGTTTAAATATCTTTTTTGGTAAAGTTCCTTTTATCCAATAAATGTCATGACACCTTCTAATATTCTCTGGTTTAGATTTTTTTTATAATAAAACCTTCATCTAATACAATGTCCTACTGTAGCATTACAAAATAGAAAGTAAGATTTCATGGCCAGCTGCTTTCTTTGTACCTTGTTAGCACGCTCTTAATGGTCAAACTGTAACAAAAGATAGGCATAGCGAGATGTGGGGGGTCCTTGGCCTTGGAATTGTTTCAACATTACTAAATATTTCTGGAGAAAAGTATGCTGGAAGATTGGCATACATTTGCAGATGCCTGTAGAAATAAAGTTGCCAATACACTAAGGTTCTGTTTGTATCTTTGCATACTGTGTGTGTTCGTTTGTGCATTATCACTTTTATGATGTGCATTAGTGGAAGCACAGTAGAATGAGAGCTATATGGTCATTGCTATTTATGCCAAATTACACTCCAATGCACATATATACTTTATTTCACAAAAGTGAATATGCCCCTCACATTTTTGTAAATATTTTGTTATATCTTTTCATGTGATAACACTGAAGAAATGATACTTTGCTACAATGTAAAGTAGTAGGTGTACAGCTTGTATAACAGTGTAAATTTGCTGTCCCCTCAAAATAACTCAACACACAGCCATTGATGTCTACACCGCTGGCAAAAAAAGTAAGTACATCCCTAAGTAAAAATGTCCAAATTGGGCCCAAAGTGTCAACGTTTTGTGTGGCCATCATTTTTTCCAGCACTGCCTTAAACCTCTTGGGCATGGAGATCACCAGAGCTTCACAGCTTGACACTGGAGTCCTCTTCCACTCCTCCATGACAACATCACAGAGCTGGTGGATGTTAGAGACCTTGCGCTCCTCCACCTTCCATTTGAGGATGCCCCACAGATGCTCATTAGTGTTTAGGTCTGGAGACATGCTTGGCCAGTCCATCACCTTTACCCTCAGCTTCTTTAGCATCTTGGAGGTGTGTTTGGGGTCATTATCATGTTGGAATACTGCCCTGCTGCCCAGTCTCTGAAGGGAGGGGATCATGCTCTGCTTCAGTATGTCACAGTACATATTGGCATTCATGGTTCCCTCAATAAACTGTAGCTCCCCAGTGCTGGCAGCACTCATGCAGCCCCAGACCATGACTCATACGTCTTTTTCCCAAAGACAACCTATACGACGCTGAGCACGTGCACTCAACTTCTTTGGTCGACCATGGCGAGGCCTGTTCTGAGTGGAACCTGTCCTGCTAAACCTCTGTATGGTCTTGGTCACAGTGCTGCAGCTCAGTTTCAGGGTCTTGGCAGGGGAGGGAAAATGGCCAATTGGGCCCAATTTGGACATTTTCACTTAGGGGTTTACTCACTTTTTTTGCTAGCAGTTTAGACATTAATGGCTGTGTGTTGAGTTATTTTGAGGGGACAGCAAATTTACACTGTTATACAAGCTGTACACTCACTACTCTACATTGTAGCAAAGTGTAATTTCTTCAGTGTTGTCACATGAAAAGATAAAATAAAATATTTACAAAAATGTGAGGGGTGCACTTACTTTTGTTTGATACTGTATAATTTAAAGAAATAGACCTTCCCTTTAGCACACCACAACACACAGATGTGAATGCGTTGTGAATTGTGGTGTGCTGTGTTGGCCAAATATAGTGCAGGTATGTATTTTCCTGCACTATGCACCAAGGTACAAAACATATATTGAACATTAACATGCTCATAGAAATGCACACATATCTGTAATTAGAGCCATAAAGTACTGTATATCTAAAGCCCAAACTTTTTTGGGATACAGTGGGAAATGGTTAAAACCTCTGTTATTTATGCTTGTTGCCATCTGTATCTCATCAGGGAGATTTCTCTTTTCTTCCTGTCCTCTAGACACAACAGGGAGAGAAAGAAAATCTTTCCAAAGTTAGGAAGTTCATAGATGAGGCAGCGATTTGACAGAAAAAAAATGACTTGGTTCCCCCCATCCCTTGATGCGTATAGGGGGATCCGTCCAACTGATTTATTTTATTGTGACAGCGAGGAGACTTCCCTACCATCAGAATTCACTGATCAGTGCTGTAGGCTATAGCCCAGTGATTCTCAAACTGTGTGCCACAGGAGATTTGCAGGTGTGCCACGGGAGTTTTGAAAAATATTTAAAATTGCTAGCGTTTTGAAACCTTAAACATATCGAAAAATTAAATGGTAGATCAATGTTGCAAAAGTTAAAGCAGTAACATATATAAAAACCCAATCTCTGTCAGTCTGTCATTCATTGGTTCTTTTCATATCGTGAGAATTGTGCGAGATCTCGGGAGAATTTGATCCCTCTAATTATATTATAATAATAGAGACTGTTCCATTCCAACTTTGATGCTTATTATAAATAAAGTTTGTTCCTTGTTTAATGATGGAGAAATACTTAATCAAGTCTGGAACTCTGAAAGACAAACTGTTAAATGAAAAGCAAGGAAGCAAGCAAAAGTAAAACTAAAAAGTTCTTCACCACAAAAATTGTTAAATCTTTTCAGGTGTGCCAGGAAAATTTTTAGATCTTTTTGGTGCGCCGCAAGATAAAAAAGTTTGAGAAACACTGCTATAGCCGGTGGTGCTGATCAAGCGGGGAAAATATACCTGGGCGGTTGTACAGAAATCGATTGGTAGATCAACTTCTGTACAACACCCCTGCCCATACATGGCCAGCTTTAGGGAAATCCCTTTTCAAAGTGTTACTAAACCCAGGACCCTGCATTCACTATATCAGGTCTCCCACAGTACACAGTACCCTCTGTCTGTACAGTGCTGATTGGCCCTGTGATGATCACATGCACCCACGCCCAAAAAAATAAAAAACTCTCTAGCAATACATACCAAACTAAGCATGTGTAGAGTGCCTCCAAGGCTCTGTTTTATCAGCAGATGGATTGGGGATAGTTAAAAGAAGAGGAGGATCAGAGGAGATTGGATCAAACAGCCTTTTTACACAATGCAGAGGATTTACCCCTTAGGTTCCACAGTGAGTATAACAACAAGCATGCTTTACTGTATATACAGACTGATTTCACTGTTGTGGGTTTAGTAACACTTTAAGCTGCCCATATAGAGCTTGACAAACTTTGATGGAGAAATCTAAAGCCTCGTACACACTATAGCATTGATGGCGCAATCTACGGGTTGCTATCGTTCATCCCACTGAGCTGAACTAGGGAAGTATTTACGTGTATGGCCAGCTGTAGACAGCTGTCACTGGAACAGGTTTCCCCAATTAAAGATTTGTCTTCTATTCTTGTTCTGGTGACAACCCAAAATTTTGAATGGTCCCTCATTATTAACCCTGGTGAAAATAAAGTTGAAGTGGACAATAAAGTTGAACCCTACAGACTTAAGCCCCGTACACGCGATCAGATTTTCTGACGGGAAATGTGTGATGACAGGCTGTTGGCGGAAAATCCGACCGTGTGTATGCTCCATCGGACAATTGTTGTTGGATTTTCCGCAGACAAATGTTGGCTAGAAGGTTTTAAAATTTTCCGCAGAGAAATGTCTGTTGTTGGATTTTCCGAGTGTGTGTACACAAGTCCGTCGGACAAAAGTCCAAAGTACAAATACGCATGCTCGGAAGCAAGGACGAGCCAGAAGTGGTCGGTCCTGTAAACTAACGCTCGTAATAGAGAATTATCATTCGTGACGCAGCAAATTATGAAATCTCGAAATGCAGCGCACATTCTCTTCTTCTTTAATGGGATAAAAATGAAGCTGCTTTGCTGGTGATACTGATGGAGTTTTGGCAAACATATTTTCAAAGGCTTTTTTTTCTAGTGATATCAAGAATAATATTATTATGTTTTTTTTTATTTTTTATTTGTGCAAGTTACCACAACACCATTATCCCGTAGTTTTTAAGATCAAAGATACAACTATGTCGGTGTCCCTTGTCAATTTTACATTGTATTTTTTTAAATGTAACTGCCTACTCCCAAACTGTCATTTGAAGTAAAACACACAGCCAAATATTATTCTCCACAAATTTTTTTATTGTGCATCAAAAAAGAAAACAAATAAAAAAAATGGACATGATATCTGCCAATAGAACTTAACCAAAAAGTGCATTCTATGCATCCAAAAATGTAGAAAATATACCAAATCAAATCATTATTCAACCAAAAAAATAATGTCAAAGCAAAAACTCCAAGGCCAATAATAAATAACACGTTATCTCCTCCGATTCCGCAACATGGCTGGTTGATGAATGACCGTTCAGGAATTAACTGAAAAGCGCGAAATGAAAAGCGCGAAATGAAAAGTGCGAAATGAAAAGCGCAAATCAACACTCACCAAACTTCTACTAACACGAAATTAGCAGAAGGAGCCCAAAGAGTGGCGCTAAAGAGCTGAAAAATAACGTAGTACGTCACTACGTTCGTATTTGTTAGCCAACAATTCCTTGCCGTTTATATGCAAGACAAGTTGGAGCCAACAACCTTCTAACAAAATTCCACGGTTTTGTTGTCGGAAAGTCTGATCGTGTGTACGGGGCACAAGGCTGCCATTAAAGTTAATGTGCATGTAAAGGCAGGCGTCCCAATACTTTTCATAATATAGGGTATTTGTTCATGCCAGCAGCATGCTGGAGAGTCAGAGTCCAGTTGGGAGAGCAGTGGTTTGGCTCTCAAGCATGCTGATGTCACTGGGCAACTTATAGTACAACATTAACCATAAACACAATACAACAGTAATAATGCCACATTCTTTACTTGTTGTGCAGCCTGGCAGTATAAAGTAAAAAATAAGTAAGACTTCAGGATCTGACCTGATTGTTCAGAAAAGACCCTTTGGCGATCCACCTGACATGCACATCTGTTATTTGGTCAATGTTAGGAACTCTCTGCATCTTCCATTGGTATAGGGGGAACTTGGTTATAGCATTCCATCCTACTTTATTATTACAGATATTCACAAAGTTGGCTGAAAAAGTCCAACCCGCCACATCCCTGCCAACTTCTGTGACCCGCCAGCATGACCATTCATGTTCCACACAAGGGAAGATTGTTCTAAGGTTGCAAGAAAAGTTCATGACCGATGAATGTCTTCACCAATGCATTTCCATCTGGGGTGATCAAAACAACCTGCAGTATGTTTTCAACTTGTAGTAAGCTGTTGATTTTAGCAAAGTTCCGAATTTGTTATTTTTTTCCCCTTTGTCCTGTATTCTGTGTCATGTGACCAGCATGTCATGTCACCAAACCAGTTTGTATCTTGTATCATTTTACAAAGCTGAGAGATTATTAACAGAACTCAAGCTAAATAGATTGTTAGTTTGGGCGATTGTTGCCTCTCTTGAGCAATGAATTGTTAAGGAAATGGCCCACTGTGAAATGGGTGTATATACATTTAGGTGTCTATTCACAGTAAATATAGCTTTAGGCATTAGATCATCCTTAACAGGGGACTATAATGTTTAGTGAGCGCAGTTTATACGTTACTATTGTAAAAGTCATCTGAAAGTAGTTTTTACTGTAACCTTTAGATTTTTCTGTGCTTTCTGTACTATATTTTTATGTTTGTATTTAGATCTTTCTCTAGTGGCTGATCTGCATACCAGTCATGCGCTCAGCATCAGTGTTGAATATCTGCCAATCCAAAATATAAAGGAGTATGTTATTTCCAGTTATATAAGGTAAACTGACATATGAAATCTGGACATGCAGGGGTTGATTTACTCGCGGCAAATATACTATGCACTTTGCAAAGTGCAGTTGCTCCAAAGCTTAGTAAATGATGTGCATCTTCACTTTGCAAAGAATACCCAATCACATGCATTTTGTGCTTGCACATGACTGGATGATGGAAATCTGCAGAACTTCTGCTCATTTACTAAACTCTGGAGTTCAAAGTGCTGTCTATTTCGCTTCAGTAAATCAACCCCAGACTGTGCAAATTTCCTGATGAGCCAGCTAAAATTCACTCTGTGGGTGGTCCTGTCAGCACCCTCGTCAACATCTTTTGATAAAAAAAAATTGAAGGAAATGGTGGAAATTTTTATTCATATAGTGGCTGCATCCAATTACCCTATAGTGTCAGTCAAAGAACGGCAGCAGCTGCTGTTTGCGTATTTTGATAACTGCCACTTGCAGTTGTCAGAATACAATATCCCTAGCAGGAAGATTCATCCATCTGAGCTAAATATTGTGGGTGGAACAATCTGTAAATTTTTTTATTAAGCTTGTAGGCTGAATGAAAAAAATCTAAGACTGTATGGCCAGTATAACACTGAATGGTTCAGCACAATCATTGTGCATCATTTCTAAGAAGATGTTCAGCCGATATACTATATACACCGAGTAAGGACTCATACACAAGGCCTGCAAAAAAACAGAAATCTTTTCAGAAAAGTATACTTGCATACAGCAAATTGCACAAATACAATCTATTGGAGCAGCCTTCATCCTGGGAACGGAAGGACGCTAGGTGGCTTAACTGAGAAACCATCTATATCCTAGCAATGAAAGGATGCTAGGCAGCTTAGTTGAGAAGCCATCTGCATCATAGCAATGGAAGAACATTAGACGGCTTAGTTGAGATATCATCTACATGGTAGCAATGGAAGAACGCTAGATGGCTTGTTGAGAAGCCATCTGCATTGTAACAATGGAAGAGGATGCTTGGCGGCTTAATTTAGAACCACCTACTGTACGTCCTAGCAATGGAAGGGTTCTAGTAAGCTTCATTGGGAAACCACCTGAATTCTATCAGCAAAGGACACTAGGTGGTTTCGGTAAGAAGCTGCCTGCATCTTAGCAACGAAAGAATGCTAAGCAACTTCATTTAGCAGCTGCCTATGTCCTAGCAATGGAAAGACACTAAAAGGCTTCTTTGACAAGCTGTCTGTGTCGTAGCAATGGAAAGTCGTTAGGAGGCTTCATTGAGAAGCTGCCCATGTCCTAGCAACGAAAGGATGGTAGGCAGCTTCATTGAGAAACCATCTGAATTCTACCAGCCAAAGGACACTAGGCGACTTTGGTGAGAAGCTTCCTGTATCTCAGCAATGGTAGGATGCTAGGCAAATTAATTGAGAAGCTGCCTGTATCCTAGCAAAGGAAGGATGCTAACCAACTTCATTGGGTAGCTGTCTGTGTCCTAGCAACAAAAGGATGTAGAGCAGCTTCACTGGGAAGCCTTCTGCGTCTTAGCAGCTGTAGAACACTAGGCAGCTTCAGTGAGAACTTAGAAGCTGCTTGCATCTTAGAAATGGAAGGATGCTGTGTTAACAGATGTTAGTAACATTATTTACAATAAAGTGGAGCTCCACCCAAAAGGGAAAGTTCTGCTTTAAGGACTCCTCCCCTGCTCCGCTTGAACAATTGGCACATTTGAGGAGCGCCGCGGCTCTCAGAAATGGAACACCCCCCTGCAGTCTTCTGGGACACTGACAGGTCCCAGAAGACTGCATTCATCATTCACGATGCGCAGTGTGACTCATGCATGCGCAGTGGGCACCCGGGTGTGAACCCACACGCTGTCACAACCGGGTGCCCATAGTGAAGATGCCGGGGACCTAAGACAGCGGGTGAGACTGACTGGTTTGAGCACAGAATCGTGAGACAGGTGAGTGGCTGTATTTTAAAAGTCAGCAGCTACAGTTTTTGTAGCTGCTGACTTTTATTTCTTTTTATAGCTGGCTGAAATTCCACTTTAAGGTAACCACATTCAAACAGATATGTATATGCATAACTGTAAAAAGACAATATCTATGGTTATCTTTAGATCACAGCATATATCCCTAGCTAAGCATTGTCATGGGTGATAAAGTTCATCAGCAATTTTATTTTTTAAAGTAGATCTCTGCAGAGGTTTGTAAAAAACCCCTCCCTATCCCCCCTGAAAAGTACCTTTCCCCAAAGAGGAGGAAACCCCCTCTAAAGAGGCAAAGACTTAGCAGGTGTCCCAACAGTTTTGGTAATATAGTGTATATTTTCTATATGATAAAAAAATTGTGGTAGCTACAAGAAGGTGTCATTTCCAATTTTTGCTTTATTTAGGTTTATTATACTTACCTCCCCAGTTGCCTGTGTCTTCCACTTTCCTTCCGTTTCAATGCCACAAACTCTTCAACATTCATTACTTTCAGGAGTGTTGGGTGCCCATGTACTGTGCCGCACATTGTGGTTCCATCACCCAACCCCGCCTACATCATTATAGAATAGAACAGTAATGTAGGAGTATGGAGACTCAGGATGTAGTGGGGGGCACAGCTATCCGACATTCTTGGAAGTGTCAAATGCTGAAGCTTCTATCAGAGGCTAGTGTGCTGGAATGGAGCAAAGGTAGGAGACACGGGCTGCCAGAGAGGTACTAATTCTTCTATCAGTGTCACTTTCAAATGTAATTTTGCAACTGAGGGGGTCACTTTAAAGTTTTTTTATTTTTATTTTTTATTTTGGTTGTAAGAGTTTACTCTACCTTATCCTTAGCTTCGCTCCCTGCATAGGGTTATTGAATAGATTCACAGACTTTTCTGCAGTGTCCTTTGTTTAGAGAATACAGTTGTGTATTACTACCCAGCAGAATCATTTCATTAATGAAGACTGTCTCATTCAGCTGCATGGTCTCCCACACTTTGTGTACAAATGGCATTATCGCAGGAATCTTAGTCATTTTTGAGTAATGCAAACAAGCTGAATGAGTGTGCGGCCATGGATCTGAGTCATTCTCCCAACATCTCCAGTTCAGAGCTCCTTCACGGTTTAGGGGAACTCCAAGTCAATCTAACAAAAGGAGACTTTCTACCTTATAGGGTACTAAGCGTTCTGCTTTTCTGTGTTATGTGCCAGAAATCACTGAATAGTAAATGTGAAGAAGAATGTTATATAATCTCTGGAAGATTATTCATTCAGAGAATGGAAACTGAACAGAACTATGTTCACTTTTACGGCATAATTATTGGTGAGGGTTGACCTAAAATAGGCATATGTACTGATAAGCAGCCCATTCAGTTGATGACTCGATTTTCTTTCCTTCCACCCAGAAAGAAAATTCGCTTGATTTCCCCATCAACACAATTAGTGTTGATGGGGAACGCCTGCCCCAGCACTATTGTGTTTTATTGTGTTGGCCAGCAGAACACAATAATTACTGCAAGCGGCTATAGCCACCCGCAGTAGTAAAATGTAAAAAATCCGACACACTGCTTGTACTCAAATCGATTAATAGTTTGGGTACAATCAGCCTACCCATACATGGATCAAATACTGGCTGAACCGGCCGAATTTCGATCCATGTAATGTATTGCTGGCTTTATAAGAGATGCCATCTCCACATGGGCAATAGTAAAGCTGTAAATTCACTGTTACATACAGTAACTAATGTTCTGGTGACTCTTCTGGCAGGAGCTCAAGCAACTTTGCACTAAACATAATATCGCACGTTCTCATAGCTCCACCACTCAGGTGAAGTTTATACTCAGGTGTGGCCTGCCAATCACATTGCACTGTATTTTGCAAAGAGGCACAGGGCATTGTAATATACTGGGGCCCCTTGCCTGTATGGGCCGTTATACGCAAAAGTATGAAGAACAAGGTAGAGAATAAAGCTGGCCATAGATGGATCAAACTGCAACCAGTTCAGCAGGGACTGACTGAATTTCGATCCATCTATGGCCATTCTAATGATCGACTCCAACCGAACAGGACTGTAGTAAATTTCCATTCATTCAATCAGTGCACACAGCCAATCGACTGCAGCCTGGATCAGTGTATTCTGACAGCACCTCTTCACACAATACAGAGGAACAGAGCTGAGGCTGTCAATCACAGGCTGTGTGCTGGAACTCCCTCCCCTGCCCTTTTTTTTCTCTTGGTGTCAAGAAAACTTGTCAGAAGTGAGTCATGCTGATAGCAGAGGAATGAGGAAGCAGACAGAAATGACACTTAGTGCTCTTACTTAAGAGAAGTACACACAATAAAGGGATATGCATTGTTTATATTTTGTGTCTTAGCGTACAAACACTTTAAATAAATAAAGGTAATAAAGATAGAGAATCAAAGGCAGAGAAAAAGGTACCCATAGTGATATAATGGTTGGCTCTGAGAACAATTGTATGTCTATGGGCTACAGCTATGCAGCTACCCCTGTTCTGAGCAATCTGGGGAAAAACTTGGATACATTTCCCAGGAGATCATTATTATTGCTGAGATAAGTCTCAGTCCAGGGATGTGCACAGAAGGCAACAACGTGTAAACTTGGCTGGTGTCCAGAACAATACACAAGGTCCAGCAATCTGGAATTTAAACCGCCTTATATCTATTGGTATTTCAACTTTTACCTGCAGTGAGTTAGCTTGTAAATTTAGCCTAGGTTCATCCAAGAGCAATTGTGATCCTGTAGTACATGAACATCCTCTCTAAAAAGCCTTAAATGTGTGACAGGGTCAGATCATTTCTCATTTCTTTCATGGTGCAGCCATCAACTCAGTTAGGAATTTGCATGCCGCAGTTATCAGGTTCAATCATCAGAAGCTCCCATGTGGCCTTGTCCTTTGTCCAATAAGACCAGTTTGACAAGCCCCATCCCTTGGGGGGGGGGTCTAAAAAGTTATATGTGCATCAGATTTTAGACAACTTTCATATATTCTGCTGACAGGGCAGAGGTAAGCCATTGTTTGGGGTCTGCATTCTCCCATTAGAAGATTGGCAGGTAGAACGCAAGAAAAGAAAAATAAACTTTTACCTTAATTTGCAAAAATCAGCCTGAGAAGTGTACTACTAACGAAACTGACAAAATTGTGCAAGAGATACTTCTTCTTTCTGGTTTTTATAGATGTTGTTTTTCTAGTTTTAAACCTCAAAATTCCATGTGACTGTTTCCACTAAATTGACTATATATGCAATTGTGGGTTTTCTGTGCATGAGCTACACTATATTACCAAAAGTATTGGGACACCTGCCTTTACACGCATATGAACTTTAACCTCCCTGATGGTATTTCTGAGTGTGGCTCGGGATGGATTTTGAGTACCAAAAGTGGTAACCGCGACCCACACTCGGGATCACATCGCAGGACCCAGGAAGAGGTTACTCACTTGTCCCATGGATCCTGCGACGTCCTCCCCGCTCTGTGTGCAAGCCGTCCTCCGCCGGATATATTACAGTGCCGGGCTCCGTTCCCTGTGAGCGTTGCAACGCACGGGGGCGGAGAACGGCGCCAAATTCAAAAAGTAAAAAACACAATACACATACAATACACTGTAATCTTACAGATTACATTACTGTATCAATTTATTTCACATCCCTTTTGTCCCTAGTGGTTTGTCCAGTGCGCTGCATGCAGTTTTATATTATAAATACTGTTCTTTCTGCCTGGAAACTGGAGATTGTCCATAGCAACCAAAAAGTGTCCCTTTACGTCAAAAGTGGTTTTAGACCAGCTAAAAAACAGCGCTATTAACCCCTTCCCGTCGAGCGGACGCAGATTTGCGGCCTCGGCTTTCGGGGGTTATACCGGGAAGATGCCCGCAGCTGCAGGCATCATCCCGGTACCGTAGTTTAGAGCCTGCGATCGGCTTTTCAGGGATAACAACCTATGCGGCTAAAAGCCGCTCGGCTGTTATACCGGAGGAGGGGGAGGGGATAGTGTAGCACATTGGCTACATTGTTAGTGCTTCCACGTAGCAGTACTAGGGTTAGTTTGAATCCCAACCATGGCACTAAATGTGTGGAGTTCTCCCTGTGCCTGCATAGGTTTCCTCCCACCCTCTAAAGACATGCTGGTAGGTTAATAGGCTCCTGTCTAGATTGGACATGGTATGTGTATGTATGAATGTGGGTTAGGGACCTTAGATTGTAAGTTCCTTGAGTACAGGGACTGATGTGAATGTATAATATATGTAAAACGCTACATAAATTGTTGACGCAATATAAATACCTGTAATAAAGAAAGAAGTGCCTTCATCATATCAAAAGCCCCCATCAGATCAGAGTTGTTGTGGGCCAGGTAAAAGTTTGTAGTGGTCCTCAGGCTATAGTTTGGAGACCCCAGCTCTAGAAGCTAGCTTCTGGATCTGTGGCAAGCGGATGACCTTCTTTGTTCAGTAAACAGCAGCTTCCTGCTAGTGGAGATCACTGTAATGCCACGTACACATGGTCGGATTTTCCGACGGGAAATGTACGATGGGAGCTTGTTGTCGGAAATCACCACCCTCTGAACTCGCCCTTGTAGCCAGTTTTCAATCCATGTACTCACCCTATGGTCCATGCCAACGGACCTTACTTTGTACAGTAAACATTTATGGGGAACTGTGTCGAATGCTTTTGCAAAATCCAGATACACCACGTCTACGGGCCTTCCTTTATCTAGATGGCAACTCACCTCCTCATAGAAGGTTAATAGATTGGTTTGGCAAGAACGATTCTTCATGAATGCATGCTGATTACTGCTAATGATATCGTTCTTATTACTAAAATCTTGTATATAGTCCCTTATCATCCCCTCCAAGAGTTTACATACTATTGATGTTAGGCTAACTGGTCTGTAATTCCCAGGGATGTATTTTGGGCCCTTTTTAAATATTGGTGCGTTCTTGGCGATCGGAATTTCCGATAAGATTTGTGTGACCGTGTGTATGCAAGACAAGTTTGAGCCAACATCCGTCGGAAAAAACCATGGATTTTGTTGTCGGAATGTGCAATCGTGTGTTCATGGCATTATAGTGGTGCCGAATGCCAACATATCCAGCCTCCATGGTATTCTCACAGGTATATCTTCTACATGCTTACATTGGTCCAAGCTGGACCAATGTAATTATGTAAAAATAGTCATACCTGGAACTCAACTTTAAAGTGCATGTAAACGCTAACAATGAAGTTCTCTCATTTTCTGCTTTTTGGTCTGTTACATATACCATTGAAAGTTTTTTGTTATATATGTTCTATAAGTTTAAAAAGGTAACTGTTGATCCTGCCAGAAATCTTGGGAGTTTATAACTTCCCGTGTTCTCTGTCTTTGCTGACTGTTATCCCTTACGTATCATTGTTCCAAGTTCTCTTCTCATCAATACCCCTCACCCCATGTTTTAGAGATGAGGAGAGGTGGAGGTATTTTGTACTTATAACACACTTCCTGTACTACGGTGATAATGCGGCTTCTTCAAAGATACAGTGTGGCAAGTGAGTGTTGTCACCCTCGGACAGGAAGTGTGTTACTGGCAGGATCACCAAATGAAAATAAAGGGAAAAAAGCCTAAATATTGAAAACGAATGCTGCCACCATGTCTAAGGACCAATAAGCTGCAGTATATTACATTTTTGTTCTTTGAAAGTATATAGAATAAAAAAAGTATTGCATCCATTTAGAGGAGTTGTGGAATACATACGAGGCCGCCCTAATATCTATATACTGACTCTTGTTCTAGATCAGGTTTGCTTAACTAGCGTTCCTCCAGAGGTTGCTAGGGGTTCTGTGAGCAATCAGCAATTTCTGCCTCTCAGATAAGTTCCCACTGATACCGTTCATCTTTTTAGCTATCTTTACAGGGGTAATTCTTCCCAATGACCACAAGTGTAAAGCAGCCCATACATGGAACAAATTTATTTCCTGCAACCAATCATTGTGGGGGAATCCCCTCCGTTGACCCATGATATTCTCCCAGCGGGCAGGCGGGGGAAGCTATGCCCGCCAGGAGAAGGCAGTGATATAGCTAGTGGCTATAGCAGCTGCTAGGGATAATCGGATGCAAAATCCAGCAGGCTGTTTGTACCCAAGTTGATCGATCGATCAACTTGGTACATTCAGCTTGCCCATACATGTTGGAATCTCCAATACGAAACGTCTATGGCCAGCTTAAGGAGGAGCTCCAGTCTGTAAAAAAAAACCTAAAATCATCAGCTGTAAACTTTTACTATAAGGACACTCACCTGTCCAGGGATGCCGCAATGACGGTACCCCAAGCTGATTCGTCAATCAGCTTCGGGTGCAGGCGCCAGCATTGTAACTAAGGAAAACCGGCAGTGAGGCCTTCAGATGCGAGTCGCGCTGCGTTTTTTGAAGGGGTGAAGAAATGTCATCAGCACACCAAGGATTCCTTGGAAGTGTCCAAAGCTTTATTCACATAGTCACACGATACACATACGGGCGTATGTACTGTATGTGTACTGTGTGACCATGTGAATAAAGCTTTGGACACTTCCAAGGAATCCTTGGTGTGCTGATGGCATTTTTTCACCCTGATTATCTACGGTTTCCAGCTGGTGAACATTACAGCACCCAGCATCACTACAGCCATTTCCATGAATGTGTGTGTGGGGAATATTGTGTGGGCACTTTTTGAATGGTAATGCCGTCTTCTGGGACCTGTGTGTGTCCCAGAAGGCAGCGGGGGGAAGGAGGAAGGGCCAGAAATGTCATAGATCACCGATCGGCGACCTTACCTGGAAAATGGGAGCGGGTACCTGTCAAAACCAGGTACCCGCTTCCCCCCAAAAAGTGCTAAATGTGGCAGTTGAGGGAGGAAGGGTGCGAACAAGAGGAGCTTACCCTTTTGGGGGGAGCTCCGTTTTAAGGAGCATTCTTCCCAATGACCATCACACAAATGTATCATGAGTTGTAGATACAGTATAGTATCACAGGGCAGCACAGTGGTGTAGTGGTTAGCACGTTCGCCTAGCAGCAAAAGAGGCACTGGTTCAAATCCCAACCACAACACTACCTGCCTGGAGTTTGCATGTTCTCCATGTGCCTGCCTGCGTTTCCTCCGGGTACTCCAGTTTCCTCCCACACTCCAAAGACATGCTGGTAGGTAAATTGGCCCTAGTATGTGTATGTGAGTTAGGGACATTAGATTGTAAGTGCCTTGAGAGCAGGGACAGATGTGAATGTGCAATATATATGTAAAGCTCTACATAAATTGACAGTGCTACAGTATCTCACAAAAGTGAGTACACCCCTCACATTTTTGTAAATATTTTAGTGTATCTTTTCATGTGACAACACTGTAGAAATGACACTTTGCTACAATGTAAAATAGTGAGCGTACAGCTTGTATAACAGTGCAAATTTGCTGTCCCCTCAAAATAACTCAACACACAGCCATTAATGTCTAAACTGCTGGCAACAAAAGTGAGTACACCCCTAAGTGAAAATGTCCAAAGTGAGCCCAATTAGCCATTTTCCCTCCCCGGTGTCATGTGACTCGTTAGTGTTATGCCGTATACACACGGGCGGACTTTTCGGCATCAAAGGTCAGACGGTCTTTCCGACTGCCTTTCGACGGACTTTTGACGGGCTTTCGACGGACTGTCGAACGAACGGACTTGCCTACACACGATCACATCAAAGTCCGATGGATTGGTACGTGATGACGTACGACCGGACTAAAATAAGGAAGTTGATAGCCAGTAGCCTATAGCTGCCCTAGCGTCGGTTTTCGTCCGTCGGACTATCATACAGACGAGCGGATTTTTCGACCGGACTCGAATCCGTTGGAAAGATTTGAAACATGTTTCAAATCTAAAGTCCGTCTGATTTTCGCTCAAAAAAGTCAGCTGCAGGTCTGATGAAGCCCACACAAGGTCGGATTGTCCGACGGATTCGTCCCGATGGACCAGTTCGGTCGAAAAGTCTGCCCGTGTGTACACGGCATTACAAGGTCTCAGGTGTGAATGGGGAGCAGGTGTGTTAAATTTGGTGTTATCGCTCTCACTCTCTCATACTGGTCACTGGAAGGTCAACATGGCACCTCATGGCAAAGAACTTTCTGAGGATCTGAAAAAAAAAATTGTTGCTCTACATAATGATGGTCTAGGCTATAAGTAGATTGCCAAGACCCTGAAACTAAGCTGCAGCACGGTGGCCAAGACCATACAGCACTTTAACAGGACAAGTTCCACTCAGAACAGACCTCGCCATGGTCGACTAAAGAAGTTGAGTGCACGTGCTCAGCATCATATCCAGAGGTTGTCTTTGGGAAATAGAAATATAAGTGCTACCAGCATTGCTGCAGAGGTTGAGGGGGGGGGGGGGTCAGCCTGTCAGTGATCAGACCATACGCCTCACACTGCATCAAATTGGTCTGCATGGCTGTCGTTCCAGAAGGAAGCTTCTTCTAAAGATGATGCAGAGTGTAATTTCTTCAGTGTTGTCACATGAAAAGATATAATAAAATATTTACAAAAATGTGTGGGGTGTACTCACACTTGTGAGATACTGTATAAAAGTACCAGAAATAAATAATTTTTAGCAGGGGTTCCCTGAGACCAGAAAATTACTTCAAAGGGTTCCTCTGTGTTGAAAAGGTTGAGAGAGGCTGATGTATACAGTGATAACAATCAAAACTTTTCCTAGGTCATTATCTTTATAGTGATAAGATTGCACCACATTGTATAGTAGTAGAGCATATATGTGCTGATAATCATCACTCTGTTCTATGTATTAACAAGATAATAAGAGCCTATTAAATGTCCCAACAAACACGCTGCTTTGTAACACAATGGAAAGTCTTTGGATCTTTTGTGCTCGTAGTAATCTTTCCTAAGGTAGAATTGTGTGGAAATTATTAGACAATCAGCTTGCAGTGTATGTTGAATGAGTCAGTAGGTCTTTGGCAAGGCTCACCCAGCCAGTACATGAGGAAAGCCATTCATTATCACAGAGAAAAGAGTGATTCAACTACACAGAGTTATCGGTCAAAGGCTCCGGCTCTCTTCACAAAGTTACTCCGGGACAATGACATCTCTACACACAATGTCCTCACAGCGAGCCTGCTGCTAGAAGTTCATATGAGTGCAAGACAAAAGGATATGAATAAAAACATTCCGAATACGTTAAACCCAAGTCTTATTGGGGAAACTCTAATGTTCAGTTCAGTAAGCACTTCATTTTGAATCAATTTTCCTTTCATTAAACGTTTTAAATTAATACATTTTTAAACAGACGTATTATATCCATCTTCAAATAACATTATTAAACTAAAGATACAAAAGAAAGTAGATCTAAACACAATTACTAACATTTCCTACAAGCACTAACATTTAATGTAGTTTCAAAAGTTTATTTTTCTTTTTTTTAATCTGCAATTTGTATTACAAAAATCAAATAATTGATTATGCTCTACCTAACTATACCCACTATCAATATCACTGACAATATTAACAAATTATTGTGCAAAAAGTTACAGCACTTCTTGAACATCCCAAAGCAAATAAAAAAAAAATTACAATAAATATAATCGATATGAAATAAAATACAGTATAATAAAAAGTGAATAAATAATGTATAAATAGTGAATATATAAATGAATTATAAATGAATGTTTCACTGTTGTTCACGAGTATGTTATTTATTCACTTATTTATTTTATATAATATGAGTTATATTTATTGTATGTATTTATATTATTTAAAGTGGTAGTAAAGTCCTATAACAAAAGTTTGGGCCCCCGGGCAGTTTACCGTATATACTCGAGTATAAGTCGTTCCGAGTATAAGTCGAGGCCCTAATTTACCACAAAAAAAATGGGAAAAACTTATTGACCCGAGTATAAGACGAGGGTGAGAAATGCACAGCTACTGTAAGTGGAAAAGAGGGTCAGCAATGCCCATTTGCAGCATCACTGTGCCCATTTGCATGCCTCACTGTGCTCATTTGCAGCCATAGGTCCCCTGAACTTCAAACTCGGTAGTTAAGGGTTCCTAGATGCCCCCTAGCTGCAGCCAAAATTTGGGGTCTCTGAACCCAAAGGGTCCCGAAATGACATTGCTGCAGATGGACACAGTTGACCGAATTTGGGGCCCTGTATCTCGGGGCTACTTAGTGCTAAGAACCCCAAATTTGGTGTGCAAACCCAGTGGAACTAGCACCATAAAATTTCCAAAGCTGGTGTTTCTAGCACCAGGTGGCTCCGAGATACAGGGCCCCAAAATTCAGTTCAGAAAATGTCAAGAACTTTTCTGCAGCAGAGAATGACGTTTTCCAAACCAGATTTGGGGCCCCGTATCTCAGGGCCACTTGGAGCTAGGAACCCCAGCTTTGGATATGTTATGGTACCAATTCCACTGGGTTTGCACACCAAATTTGGGGTTCCTAGCACCAAGTGGCCCTGAGATATGGGGCCCCAAAATCGGTTCAGAAAATGTCAAGCACTTTTCTGCAGCAGAGAATGACATTTTCCGAACCAATTTTGGGGCCCCGTATCTCGGGGCCACTTAGTACTAGGAACTTCAGCTTAGGATATGTTATCGTACCAGTTCCACTGGGTTTGCACACCAAATTTGGGGTTTCTAGCACCAAGTAACCCTGAGATACGGGGCCCCAAATTTGGTTCGGAAAATGAATTTTTTTTCTGCAGAAAAGGGCTTGAGTCGAGGGGAGCACTTTCAGCACAAAAAAAATGTGCTGAAAAATTTGACTTATACTCGAGTATATACGGTAAGTCATAAAGTGTTAGTATGCACGACATATTAGCACATTATGACAGACTTACCTAAAAAAGAAGCCCACCAGTGACGTACGGTCACCGCTGTCGGTGCTTCCATCTTCTCCGGTCTTCCTTCCAGGTTCGCACTCTCCAACAATTTAAATGGCCAGGCTGCGATTATGTCACTCGCGCATGTGCACAGGAGTCGCAGTCATGGCTTTCAACAGACGGCATACACTAGTGAGCTGCCCATTCAGAGCGCAGTGCGCATGTGCAGTTGATGTCACGGCCGCTACAAATGTGAATATCTCCTAAACTGTACACATTGAGGAGATGTTCACTGTACCTACAGGTATAGGAGAGAGTGACTAGCTCTCCTAGGTTAATGAGGGAGGAGGCCGTGCCACATCCCAAAATTTCATTCAAAGAAAATGGGGTTCCCCATAGTGGATTTTTCCGGCACTTGCATACAATTTTTTATAAAGTGGAGGAGTACAAACTAATGTGAAGAATAAAATAGTATTTTTATTTATTCGAAAATTCTCATGTATTAAAAAACATTATAGACATTACAGACAACGAAGACACATTATGTAGTAGACATAGTTTTGAACAATTTCTTATCTGTTTCTGTTAAAAGATAGCACATTATATGATGGAACTCTTTTCAAGTCCGACGCGTTTCGGAATACATTCTATTTCAATCCTTCTTCAGGGGCGTAATTGAAAAAGAAGAGTTCATCTAAATTGGTTAAAGAGATATAGTTGGTAGGTTGCCATATATATCTAAATGTTAATAACCATTTACAGGTTGAATGATCCAACGGTCACCTACCTGTTGTGTTATCATTGGTTTCTATGCATTAGATAGTAAAAACTACAAAACAAGGCAAAGAATGCTTGAACAAAAGGAGATGGCGATCGGTTGTTATTTGTAGGTGCGGGATGCTGTTCCCTGGGTACTTTCTCAACTATACAAAGATTCCCCAAGGGGGGAGAGATGTGTATATAAGACTTCACCTACCCCTGCCCCTCCCGGATGCGTGCAGGCCACAGCAGTATACTGGAGCGAAGAGGAACAATCCTGTAAATGAAGGTTCAAATAATTTGAATGAATCATGAATTCCTACTTGGTACTTACTAGAAGTATTAATAATGGGGTTAATGATTGGTAAAAATAAAAATAAGGAGTTGTTGGTGTATGTTTTTGGTTATATTAGTGCCTCCTAAACATAGTTTACCTTAGAAACCATTTGTTATAATGTCTTGTGTAGTTCTAATATGTCGTTATAGATGGAAGTACATATGAAATTCATAGAGGTCATATCCACCTAATTCTGTGGCTTCCCATCATATTTTATCATATAATTTATTGCAGCATAATGGCTCTAGCAATATAGTGCCATCACCATGTTTAGAGCTTAAACCAAAAGGTATATATGGAGTTAAAGAATATGTATATATATAAATGGGAAGTTGCAGGATACTATAGGTTTATTTATAATGGTGCAGTGACAATACATATCAAGGGGTATACATAAAGTTAAAAAATAAGTATATATATAGATGGAAAATTCCAGGTTCCCATAAGGTTATTTATAATATTGCAGTGATAGCACATAAAAAATAAGTATATATATATATATATATATATATATATATATATATATATATATATATATAAATGGAAAATTACGGTTTCCCATAAGGTTATTTATAATATTGCAGTGATAGCACATAAAAAATACATGTCTTGAAAACAAGTAAGGCCTCAAGTTCACAAAAGCCGGTTTATACTGCTTGATAGTAGGGATGAGCCGAACACCCCCCGGTTCGGTTCGCACCAGAACCCGCGAACGGACCGCAAGTTCGCACGAACGTTAGAACCCCATTGACGTCTATGGGACTCGAACGTTCGAAATCAAAAGTGCTCATTTTAAAGGCTAATTTGCATGGTATTGTCCTAAAAAGGGTTTGGGGACCCGGGTCCTACCCCAGGGGACATGTATCAATGCAAAAAAAACTTTTAAAAACGGCCGTTTTTTCGGGAGCAGTGATTTTAATGATGCTTAAAGTAAAAAAAAAAAAGTGAAATATTCCTTTAAATATCGTACCTGGGGGGTGTCTATAGTATGCCTGTAAAGTGACGCGTGTTTCCCATGTTTAGAACAGTCCCTGCACCAAATGTCATTTTTAAAGGAAAAAATCTCATTTAAAACTGCTTGCGGGTTTAATGTCATGTCGGGTCATGGCAATATGGATGAAAATCAGTGAGACAAACGGCATGGGTACCCCCCAGTCCATTACCAGGCCCTTTGGGTCTTGTATGGATATTAAGGGGAACCCCGCACCCAAATTAAAATAAGGAAAGGTCCCTATATACTCTGAACAGCAGTATACAGGCGGTGCAAACAAGACAGGGACTGTAGGTTTGTTGTTAAGTAGAATCTGTTTGTAATTTTGAACATTTTTAATGTGTTTAGCTCCAGCCAAAAAATCTTTTCTAAGCTTTTTGGAAAACATAGGGAAGGGTTATCACCCCTGTGACATTTGTTTTGCGTCTTTCCTCCTCTTCAGAAGATTTCACCTCACTTTTTTGTCCCAATGAAAAATGTTTTTTGAAAATTTGGGTTTTTTTGTGGAACAAGGATTGGAAAGCATCAGTGGAAAGGAAAAATTGTTTTCCCATATTAACTCTTACAGGAGAGAATTTCCCTTCCTTAGGGGTAGATTTCATCTCACTTCCTGTTGTCTCCTTCCGTTTGCAAGTAGGAGTCGTTTGTAAGTTAGATGTTTGAAAGTAGGGTCCTGCCCTATATACTCAGCAGAAATTTGGGCCTTAGGTGTTGCTGTGGCCAAAACACTGTAAGCCCTCACAGGGCCCTGCTGTGAAATATTAGATCAAGAATTGTAATTACATGCCCCTGTTGAACAGGAGCTGAAAAATTAGGCCTTAGGCACTGGTGCTGGTGCCACAACACTGCAACCCCTCACAGACACTCTAGTTGAAACGCAGGAACAAGCCCAGCTGCAAAGTATTGCATCAAAAATTGTAATTACACGCCCCTGTTAGACAGGGGCTGAAAAATTGGGTCTTAGGCACTGGTGCTGGTGCCACAACACTGCAACCCCTCACAGACACTCTAGTTGAAACGCAGGAACAAGCCCTGCTGCAAAGTATTGCATCAAAAATTGTAATTACACGCCCCTGTTAGACAGGGGCTGAAAAATTGGGTCTTAGGCACTGGTGCTGGTGCCACAACACTGCAACCCCTCACAGACACTCTAGTTGGAATGCAGGAACAAGCCCTGCTGCAAAGTATTGCATCAAAAATTGTAATTACACGCCCCTGTTAGACAGGGGCAGAAAAATTGGGTCTTAGGCACTGGTGCTGGTGCCACAACACTGCAACCCCTCACAGACACTCTAGTTGGAATGCAGGAACGAGCCCTGCTGCAAAGTATTACATCAAAAATTGTAATTACACGCCCCTGTTAAACAGGGGCTGAAAAATTGTGCCTTAGGCACTGGTGGTGGCGCCCAGAACCAAAAATGTTCTTACAAGCTATCAGCGTGATGATTGAGGAGGAAGAGGATAATTACTCAGGGATAGTCACTCAGCATCAGCATAGGCAGTCTTTGAAGGGATCTGAGATTTCAAAAAAAATTATTCGGTTACATCTGCATCAGGTGCTTGGTAGCTGGTGGTGATCCAAGACTGATTCATTTTTATGAAGGTCAGCCGATCGACCGAGTCGGTGGACAGACGCACCCTGTGATCGGTTACCACGCCTCCAGCAGCACTGAATGTGCGTTCCGAAAGAACGCTGGATGCAGGACAGGCCAGTAGCTCAATTGCATACTGTGCAAGCTCTGGCCAGTGATCCATCCTCAAGACCCAGTAACCCAGAGGATTTTCGGTGGGAAAGGTGTCCAAGTCTGATCTTGCCCCTAGGTATTCCTGCACCATGTAAAACAGACGCTGGCGATGGTTGCTGGAACCGATCATACCTTGGGGCTGCGGACCAAAAAATTGTCTGAACGCATCGGTCAGACGGCCACCTTCTCCACCGCTCCTTCTTTGACTGACCGAAGCCTCAGCAAC
This sequence comes from Lithobates clamitans, assembly GCA_037952925.1. NCBI lineage: Eukaryota > Metazoa > Chordata > Amphibia > Anura > Ranidae > Lithobates > Lithobates clamitans. Next base: position 5,786,885 of record JBBGZY010001104.1, read on the forward strand.
ACGTTGTCCAGAAACAGGAGTTTGTAACCTCCCAGTCTCTGGGAACGCGTTGCACAGACCTTTCTGCAAGGCCTCCCGAAGATGTTTCATCCTCTGCTCCCTCTGCGATGGCAAGATAAGGTCCGCAACCTTACCCTTGTAACGTGGATCAAGGAGGGTTGCCAGCCAGTATTGGTCCTTCTCCTTGATACCACGAATACGAGGATCCTTACGCAGGCTTTGCAGGATCAGGGAGGCCATGCAGCGTAGGTTTGCTGAGGCATTCGGTCCGGAGTCCTCTGGGTCACTAAGGACAACAACGTCCGCAGCCACCTCCTCCCAGCCACGTACAAGTCCATGTGTTCCTTGGGACTGATCCCTTAAAGACTGCTGATGCTGAGTGCCAGGCTCCACCTCCATACTGACACAATCTTCCTCCTCCTCCTCCTCCTCCTCCTCGTCCTCTTCCTGTGTGATCGGCGGGCACGCAGGAACACTGTCTGGATAAAGGGGGCCTTGAGAGCTAAGGAAGTCCTCCTCTTCCTGCCTCTGTTCTGCCTCAAGTGCCCTGTCCATTATCCCACGCAGCGTGTGCTCCAACAGGTGGACAAGGGGGACAGTGTCACTGATGCATGCACTGTCAGTGCTCACCATCCTCGTGGCCTCCTCGAATGGTGACAGGACAGTGCATGCATCCCTGATCATGGCCCACTGGCGTGGGGAAAAAAAACCAAGGTCCCCTGACCCTGTCCTGGTGCCATAGTCGCACAGGTACTCATTGATGGCCCTCTGCTGCGTGTGCAGCCGCTGCAGCATGGCCAACGTCGAGTTCCACCTGGTGGGCATGTCACAGATTAGGCGGTTCTTGGGCAGGTTAAACTCCTTTTGGAGGTCCGTCAGCCGAGCACTGGCATTATATGACCGGCGGAAATGCACACAGACTTTCCTGGCCTGCCTCAGGACATCCTGTAAGCCCGGGTACCTGCCCAAGAACCGCTGCACCACCAAGTTAAGGACGTGAGCCAAACAGGGCACATGGGTCAGTTGTCCCTGTCGGAGGGCAGAGAGGAGGTTGGTGCCATTGTCGCAAACCACCATTCCTGCCTTAAGTTGGCGTGGCGTCAACCACCTCTGAACCTGCCCCTGCAGAGCTGACAGAACCTCTGCCCCAGTGTGGCTCCTGTCCCCCAAGCACACCAGCTCAAGCACCGCATGGCATCTTTTGGCCTGCGTACTTGCGTAGCCCCTTGAACGCCTACGGAGCACCGCTGGTTCCGAGGAAGAGGCCATGGAGGAAGAAGAAGAGGAGGGGGTGGAGGAGAGAGGTGTGTCACAATCAGCATTTTGGAGGCGTGGTGGCGGAACAACCTCCAACACTACTGCACCTTGTCCTGCATCCTTCCCAGCTGCCAGCAGAGTCACCCAATGCGCCGTGAAACTTAAGTAACGTCCCTGTCCATGCCTGCTGGACCATGAGTCAGCGGTAATATGCACCTTACCGCTGACCGCCCTGTCCAGCGAGGCATGGACATTGCCTTCCACATGCCGGTAGAGAGCCGGAATCGCCTTCCGTGAGAAAAAGTGGCGTTTGGGTACCTGCCACTGAGGAACCGCACATTCCACAAACTCACGGAAGGGGGCAGAGTCTACCAACTGAAAAGGCAGCAGTTGAAGTGCTAGCAATTTTGCCAAGCTAGCATTCAACCGCTGGGCATGTGGATGGCTGGGAGCAAACTTCTTTCGGCGGTGCAGCAGCTGGGGCAGGGAAATTTGCCTGGTACAATCTGACGTCGGTGTACCAAAAGCAGATTGCCCATAAGTACTTGGCTGTGACACACCTAATTCTACACCTTCATTCCTCTCACTGCAGGTCGCAGAGAGGACTGAAGGTCTAGTGGGGTTGGAAATCTCAGCTGATGAGGAGCAAGGAGAGATCGTCTTTGTTCTTTGGTGTGGGTCTTTTAGATACGCTTGCCAACGAACTGCATGGCAGGTCAACATATGTCTGGTCAAGCATGTGGTACCCAAGCGGGAGATGTTTTGGCCACGCGAGATACGCTTGAGACATATATTGCAAATAGCAGCGGTGCGATCTGATGCACTCGTCTCAAAAAAGGCCCACACCAAAGAACTTTTTGAATAACGCGCAGAGACTGCAGCGCCCTGCACATGTGGAGCTTTGGGGTGTGATGCAGTCAATGTGCTGCCCTTAGGCTGGCCCCTGGAGGGCATCCTGCCTAGTTGGTGATGTGCCACCTCCTCCTCCTCCTCCTCCTCCTCCTCCTCCTCCTCCTCTCTCCTATCAGGCACCCACGTTGAGTCAGTGACCTCATCATCCCCTCCCTCCTCATCACTGGAGCAAACCTGGCAGTATGCTGCAGCAGGGGGAGCATGACTGCCAGATTGCTGTCCTTCTTGGGCACCCCCTCTGTCCGTGCTCATGTTACTGCCTTCATTGAGCTCAGTATCATCATCAGAGCCTTCCAAACGCTGGGCATCCTCCTGGAGCATGTACCCAACACTGTGGTCAAACAGTTCGAGGGAATCCTCAGGAGGACATGGTGGGGCTAGGGAAGGAGTCACTGATGACATTGAGCTGAGGGAAGAGGCCGCTGCTTTGCCAGACAAAGCACCCTGGGCATGGGTGAGAGAGGATGAGGAGGATGAGGACGGCTTGGTCATCCACTCGACCAAGTCTTCCGCATGTTGCGGCTCAACACGGCCAGCTGCCGAAAAAAAGGCCAAGCGTGTCCCATGGCCACGTGCTGATGAGGATGCACCGTCTCCACGACCAGCACTAGACACAGAGCCTGCTTGCCCTCTCTTATTGGCTTGTGACTGTCTGCCTCTCCTTCTTGGCCTTCCAGACATACTAATGGCCTGTAGCTGCACTAAGCTGGGATAGAACACCTGTAATTTTCTTCAGGTAGCTTTATATACTGTAACCAGACAAGCCTGCCTGTCAGTAGGAAGATAACAGGAACGGATCTAGCTGAACACTGTGAGCAGGACGTACTGCACTAAATGTATATAGCAGGAACGGATCTAGCTGAACACTGTGAGCAGCACGCACTGCACTGAATGTAAATAGCAGGAACGGATCTAGCTGAACACTGTGAGCAGGACGCACTGTACTGAATGTAAATAGCAGGAACGGATCTAGCTGAACACTGTGAGCAGGACACACTGCACTGAATGTAAATAACAGGAACGGATCTAGCTGAACACTGTGAGCAGGACACACTGTACTAAATGTAAATAGTCTAGCTGCCTGACCGTGGTACTAATAGGATCAAAAAGAACACCTGTAATTTTCTTTAGGTAGCTTTATATACTGTAACCAGACAAGCCTGCCTGTCAGTAGAAAGATAACAGGAACGGATCTAGCTGAACACTGTGAGCAGGACGCACTGCACTGAATGTAAATAGCAGGAACGGATCTAGCTGAACACTGTGAGCAGCACGCACTGCACTGAATGTAAATAGCAGGAACGGATCTAGCTGAACACTGTGAGCAGGACGCACTGCACTGAATGTAAATAGCAGGAACGGATCTAGCTGAACACTGTGAGCAGGACGCACTGCACTGAATGTAAATAACAGGAACGGATCTAGCTGAACACTGTGAGCAGGACACACTGTACTAAATGTAAATAGTCTAGCTGCCTGACCGTGGTACTAATAGGATCAAAAAGAACACCTGTAATTTTCTTCAGGTAGCTTTATATACTGTAACCAGACAAGCCTGCCTGTCAGTAGGAAGATAACAGGAACGGATCTAGCTGAACACTGTGAGCAGGACGTACTGCACTAAATGTATATAGCAGGAACGGATCTAGCTGAACACTGTGAGCAGCACGCACTGTACTGAATGTAAATAGCAGGAACGGATCTAGCTGAACACTGTGAGCAGGACACACTGCACTGAATGTAAATAACAGGAACGGATCTAGCTGAACACTGTGAGCAGGACACACTGTACTAAATGTAAATAGTCTAGCTGCCTGACCGTGGTACTAATAGGATCAAAAAGAACACCTGTAATTTTCTTCAGGTAGCTTTATATACTGTAACCAGACAAGCCTGCCTGTCAGTAGGAAGATAACAGGAACGGATCTAGCTGAACACTGTGAGCAGGACGCACTGCACTGAATGTAAATAGCAGGAACGGATCTAGCTGAACACTGTGAGCAGCACGCACTGCACTGAATGTAAATAGCAGGAACGGATCTAGCTGAACACTGTGAGCAGGACGCACTGCACTGAATGTAAATAGCAGGAACGGATCTAGCTGAACACTGTGAGCAGGACGCACTGCACTGAATGTAAATAGCAGGAACGGATCTAGCTGAACACTGTGAGCAGCACGCACTGCACTGAATGTAAATAGCAGGAACGGATCTAGCTGAACACTGTGAGCAGCACGCACTGCACTGAATGTAAATAGCAGGAACGGATCTAGCTGAACACTGTGAGCAGGAAGCACTGTACTGAATGTAAATAGCAGGAACGGATCTAGCTGAACACTGTGAGCAGGACACACTGCACTGAATGTAAATAGTCTAGATAGAAGATAACAGGAACGGATCTAGCTAAACTGAATACAGTGTATATATATATATGCAACACCTGGGATGCATATATATACACAATACACTGTAAGTGCAGCTAACTGACTGACTGTTCTGCCTAATCTATCTAACTCAAATCAAACACTGTCTCTCTGTCTATCTCTTTCAACGCCGGAACACACACTACACAGGGCCGCCGTGCAGGCGGCCTTATATAGTGTGGGGCGTGTACTAAATCCCCTGAGCCATAATTGGCCAAAGCCTCCTTGGCTTTGGCCAATTACGGCTCTCTGTTCAGGCGGCGCTGTGATTGGCCAAGCATGCGGGTCATAGTGCATGCTTGGCCAATCATCAGCCAGCAATGCACTGCGATGCCGCAGTGAATTATGGGCCGTGACGCGCCACACGAATTTGGCGCGAACGGCCCATATCGTTCGCAATTCGACGGACGGTCGAACAGCCGATGTTCGAGTCGAACATGGGTTCGACTCGAACACGAAGCTCATCCCTACTTGATAGTGTCTTTCACCACTGCAAAACATTTTTTGTACTTATTATTTTTTCCTATTCTTTTATAATACCTTGAAATATAAAAGTAGGCAAATATGTATGCATCCATGCAGACAACTCAAGAGGATCACTGTGACAATACCTCTAAGTATCAAATTTCCTGTGAATGCCTGTTAAGCTGGGTAATTACAACCAGCAAAATTGATGTATTGGTCCTTGTCTCTTGATCTATGAACTGTCAATCAAAAACCTGTATGCCAATATCAATATAAAAATATCCAACATGTCCACTGATTTGAACCAAATGATTAACAAATATGTGTGCTGTTAAGCTAACTGTATAATGTCATATACCTTACTGATGAAAATGTCTCAATGTATTTGTATATAGTCTGTGTCATGTATGCTATTGCATAGCCCTTAAAAGAGATACATATAATTAACCAGTCCTTCCGTTTGCCCACAAATAACTATTCACATAGAGCAGATGTGAGCATACAACAATTCCTAATTATCCATTGTGTCAAATATGTTTGCTGTTTTCTGCTTACTTTTCTCTATACATAATTGATAACCTCTATGGTGTATTTATTCTTCTACAATGTTACAAGATCTTTAATAATCTCTATAAATGCCAATGTATCCTTGCCTATCTGACTTTCTCAGGCCCTCCCCGGGTGCGTCTGCTTGCAGTGGTTGCCCGGCACGGAAAGCCGCCCAGAGCATCTATCTGGGCAGCACCATAGGAGGTTACCAGGGCGACACTACATCTACGTCCACTACCTCCATATTGCCACTCCGGCGGACATGCGCAGTCCGCCAGTGAGGCATTCCATGCCGGTGGGACGGGTGTGCGTGACGCCGCCCCAATGTAACTGCGTTCGCGCACGCGCGGTAGGGGCGGCGCCACGCATCCCCGCCTCAGGGAGCAACATTGAGGCTTCCCAGCTGACGAGCGTCACCAACCAGCTGAGCGCAATGATTGCGCCGGTGTCTTGCCGAATAAGTTCCTTCGGCGGATAGGTTCCCTCCCTGTACTGCGCAGGCGCAGCGCCTGCGCAGTACGTACTACTGTTGGCCGCCGGAGATAGCCGAAGCTCAAACGCTTCGATCAGCTGTACACGGCGCCTGCGCTCTCAGCTGTACACGGCGCCTGCGCTCTGGGTCCAGATTCCTTCCTTCCTTGTACCTGCCTGGTGCTGGGATGCGTGGCTGGCCAATCTTCAACATTATCTAAGTTAAGGTATTGAACTATTCTCTTTAATTATTGAAATGCTGGGCTTATCCCCTTACTTTTCTAAATTCATTTTCCATTAGTACAAACATTTTTTGTTTGCCATCAATGCCCTGTTACCCCCCTAAACCTAAATGTTACTTAGAGATATGTCACAATTATGTGCTGTCACTGCAATAGTATAAATAACCTTATGAGAACCTGGAATTTTCCATTTATATATATATATATATATATATATATATATATATATATATATATATATATATATATACTTATTTTTTATGTGCTATCACTGCAATATTATAAATAACCTTATGGGAAACTGGAATTTTCCATCTATATATATATATACTTATTTTTTAACTTTATGTATACCCCTTGATATGTATTGTCACTGCAACATTATAAATAAACCTATAGGATCCTGCAACTTCCCATTTATATATATACATATTCTTTAACTCCATATATACCTTTTGGTTTAAGCTCTAAACATGGTGATGGCACTATATTGCTAGAGCCATTATGCTGCAATAAATTATATGATAAAATATGATGGGAAGCCACAGAATTAGGTGGATATGACCTCTATGAATTTCATATGTACTTCCATCTATAACGACATATTAGAACTACACAAGACATTATAACAAATGGTTTTTAAGGTAAACTATGTTTAGGAGGCACTAATATAACCAAAAACATACACCAACAACTCCTTATTTTTATTTTTACCAATCATTAACCCCATTATTAATACTTCTAGTAAGTACCAAGTGGGAACTCATGATTCATTCAAATTAATTGAACCTTCATTTATAGGATTGTTCCTCTTTGCTCCAGTATACTGCTGTGGCCTGCACGCATCTGGGAGGGGCAGGGGTAGGTGAAGTCTTATATACACATCTCTCCCCCCTTGGGGAATCTTTGTATAGTTGAGAAAGTACCCAGGGAACAGCATCCCGCACCTACAAATAACAACCAATCGCCATCTCCTTTTGTTCAAGCATTCTTTGCCTTGTTTTGTAGTTTTTATCATCTAATGCATAGAAACCAACGATAACACAACAGGTAGGTGACCGTTGGATCATTCAACCTGTAAATGGTTATTAACATTTAGATATATATGGCAACCTACCAACTATATCTCTTTAACCAATTTAGATGAACTCTTCTTTTTCAATTATTCCCCTGAAGAAGGATTAAAATAGAATGTATTCCGAAAAGCGTCGGGCTTGAAAAGAGTTCCATCATATAATGTGCTATCTTTTAACATAAACAGATAAGAAATTGTTCAAAACTATGTCTACTACATAATGTGTCTTCGTTGTCTGTAATGTCTATAATGTTTTTTAATATATGAGAATTTTTGAATAAATAAAAATACTATTCTATTCTTCACATTAGTTTGTACTCCTCCACTTTATAAAAAATTGTATGCAAGTGCCGGAAAAATCCACTTAGGGGAACCCCATTTTCTTTGACTGTACCTACAGGTAAGTTTTATTATAGGCTTACCTGTAGGTACAAGTCTAAAAGCAGAGTTTACTACCGCTTTAAGGTATCTGAGTAGCACTCTAATGTTATGCACAATTCTTTATTAAAATAAACCCTGTTTACTTAGCCATGGAGTCCCTTTTAGGCACTCCCTGTTACAGGTTGACAACTGTCTCTCAGTTGTGCTCCTACATTGCCACCCTGTCACGTGCCCAGGGTGGAGACTAAAAACAGCTAATTGTAAAAATGGTGAAAAACGTATTTTATAACAAAAAGGCAATTCGTTATGATACATAGTGATTTAGCAAATTAAATGTCACTTAGTTAGGCTTTAGCTTTACTAATTCAAGTTGTACCAATGACACAGGCTTTATAGAGCACAATGGCATTTCTAAACAGAGAGCACAGCAGGAGCACCTTGCTGATTGCATGTGTGTGACGTAAATCCGATGCCAGCCTGTAGCAGGAGGAGTCCCCTGTCCTTCAGGTGAGGTAGGAGCTGGGTATTTAAGGGAGGCAAGTTCAAAGTGTAGAGGTCAATAGGAGAACTGAAGAACTAGTTCCCACTTTGTTTCTCTTGCTTTTACCACTTTTTTGGAAACATTCTGGAAAGCATTGACTGTTCATTGATAAACTATGCAAAAAAAAAAGTAAACATTTTTATTGTCATTTTGACTCTGTGATGTGTTTGGTAAAGCTATTAGCACAGGTAGGCCAAGCTTGACTTGGCGGGTGTCTATATGCAGCAGTAGGGTTAGAATCTGAATATGTCCTATTTGCTGTTGACCTCCTCCACCTCTTCCCCCATTATATGAGATAGAAGTGGCATTACCATTTCCACTCTCCTCACTGTGAGAGAACATATTTATAATATGTAGTATGTTGCTTATCATATATACAAAGATCATATAAAATATATTTGAATTGTTGTACTGGAGGAAATTATTTTATGTGTACCTAGTATGTGGGTGTTTAGATTGACTGACGGGAATTTTTTGCATACATTTTGTGTTCCTTGAAATTCCAAAATATAATAAAATTGCCTAAACATCTATCCACCAAACAGTTCATTGACATTCAGATAATGTTTTGGTAGAACTACGTGGATCAATATTATAAATCTATCTAACTCTCCATTTCTGCATTCTAGATATCTATTTTACAACGAATCCACTCAATGTCACCTCCTCACTTGGAAAGGATATTATTCTTCGATGTGCTGTAAGTGGAGAAATGGAGCCACCTCCAGATGTGGAATGGCTGAGGGATGGACTAACTTTGGCCTTTGCCGACACTAACCAGATCCAGATGCCAGAAGATGATGACAAATGGCTGCTCATCAGTGAATTGAGGTAGGCGGAACGCTTAACACTGGAGCCGGGTCAGTCATCCCGGTGCAAATCTGGCGATGAGTGACGAGTGGTGGCTAAGCAACCTGTCACTTTTCTAAAACATGTCTATTAATAAGGACAAAGAGAGCAAAATAGCAGGGACTTTAACGGTGCCAACAAAACTTGAAAAATAATTTCATATTAAAAAGTATGAATTTTATTTGTACAAAATATGTTTAAAAGAAACAGATTTATTACAGATGATACAGCACTTCTTACAAAAGTAATAAAAAGCAGGGTGGTTATTAAATATGTAGGTTCAAACCAAATTCAAGAGAAATTGCACATTAGCCCAACATGTTTAGCTGATTGCTTCTTCAGGGCACATGCCATATCAGAGAAAAATTGATATGGCAAACTAAACAATGTAGAAAGAAAAAGACAATTTAGACCAAATTATTATTCAATATTGAATTTAAACATACAAGCAGGTACTTTATTATTTTATTAGCTGGGTCTCCACTACAAATCAGGTTCACATGATTTGTAGTGGAGACCCAGCTAATACAATACAACAATTGTATTAGCTGGGTCTCCACTACAAATCATGTGAACCTGATTTGTAGTGGAGACCCAGCTAATAAAATAATAAAGTACCTGCTTGTATGTTTAAATTCAATATTGAATGATAATTTGGTCTAAATTGTCTTTTTCTTTCTACATTGTTTAGTTTGCCATATCAATTTTTCTCTGAATTGCACGTCCCCTGAAGAAGCAATCAGCGAAACATGTTGGGCTAATGTGCAATTTCTCTTGAATTTGGTTTGAACCTACATATTTAATAACCACCCTGCTTTTTATTACTTTTGTAAGAAGTGTTGTATCATCTGTAATAAATCTGTTTCTTTTAAACATATTTTGTACAAATAAAATTCATACTTTTGAATATGAAATTATTTTTCAAGTCTTGTTGGCACCGTTAAAGTCCCCACTATTTTGCTCTCTTTGTCCTTACATATTTTTGGGATGAGGTGCCCTTTACACTAGGTGTTGAACCGTGAACCAGACCTACCGCAGCCATGTCTATTAATAAACTGCCAGTCTTTGGATTTGGAAGATCCTTTACTACATTAAAAATAAGCTATATGTGTTTATAGACTGTGCACTTTTAGCAACTGATAACATTAGGCATATCATTTTAGGGATTCATTTAGTTTTGGGGTTAGGTTAGAGGAAATTTATAGGTTGTCTTTGATACTTAATCTGACATTTATACTAAATCTGCCAATACTAGTTGCGTTTTGCTTCTGAATTTTCAGTCATATAAGGGACTTTTGACTTTACTGATCTGAATATCTGTACCGTATCAGCGACACAGAAGGCAATAAAGCCATTAGGTTAATGCAAAAGCTAGGTAACTAGTATCTTCAGAAGTTGGCCAGCGATGGCAGCTCATGATCTAATGGTTTCAGTATTCTTTGAGTCACAGACCCACAGAAAATAAAGTCAAAACTCCTGGTTAGCACACTCACTGTGGGTCAATGACTTTGAAAATAATCAAAGCCAGTGGAGCACTTGGCAGCCAAATAGCTAGGATTTTTAAAGGTCAGGAATGACTGCCTGCATATTGCTCTCCGATTAGGTTTCCTTAAAGTGTAATCTTCCTCAGAGCCTCTGAGGAAGAGAGTATTACCCGTACAACACATAACCCAGTTGGATCTAGGAGATGTCCTCCCAAGCCTAGGAGCAGGTGGAGTGGACAGAACAACTTTGTTACTTTGATGAGCCTTGTCTGTTTTATAGTCTGTAAATAGATATAGGCTGATTTTTACAATAAATGGTTATTGGGATAATGCGCTAGGCTGGTGCACTCTCTTAGTTACTTCCTGTCCCAGGCCTGTCCTAAGGTAACAATGCTTACCCAATGGAGTGTGCCTGGATTAGCAATGTTGTCATCCTGGAACAGGAAGTATGGTAGACCTACGAAACACCTCTTCCTCTCCTCATCTCCATTACATAGAGATGCAGTGTTCTTTAGATCTCAGAAGATAGCTGGGGAAGCTGATAACATTGTTTGAAATATTAGTTCAGTGCACAGGAAGTTCCAAAGACACTGCATTTTTTGGGTGGGATCAATGAGTGTTTGTATTCTTTGTGTTTGCAAAAATTATTCTTAGCCTTATGAAAAAGATAACCAATACAGTCATCATATCCTAGGACCAATAGGCTGCAATATATAAAGCTTTCATTCTTGGGTTTTATATATCCTGTAAGCCCAGCCTACATACCATAAATAAAATCAGATAAGCATATCAACTTTCATAAAAAATTAAACAAGTACAAGCCAGAGGTAATTTAAGGATATCTATTTAAATATATAAAAACACATGAAAATCATCTTTGATGTCTTTTTATTTCCTGGGTGAAAAGGTCGAGTGTCAGAAATATAATTTATTATCTTGTTAGGGCAACTATCCTAGTGACCGGCACATAGCATGCTATAAATATCAACCTGACCAGTCACCACATTAAGCTGTATGTTATGTGGAAATTCTGTAATACGGTACTGGAATGCAAGTATTAACATATCTAAGTGCAGGGAATTTCAGTTCTGTAAACATAAATGGTTTGGGTAATATGTTGGAGGGACTTGGATTTCAGAGAAAGTAAAGGACACGAGGTCAAAGCAGAATGTAGAAGAAAAATGAAGTAGCCTATGTGAAGCAATAGGAATAGCTGAGTCTGGGCTGGTCCTACCATACACTTTTGACCCTATGATTCTGTTCTATTCTTACATCTAAACTCGCACTGTCCAGCTTTTATATTTCCTTCCACATTAATGTTTGTACAACCCAAGCAAAACATTGTCACTGTACTCCCAAGCTGCACCGCAGATATGCCTGTACTAGCACTCGCCATATTTTTTATTGTCTTATATGGCCAAAGGTTTTTAATTAACTACTTTGATGTATTGTGGGTTTCAATGGTCAGAGGATCCTGAGATTTTATTGGATGTAGCATAGCTTTTATTAGGACCTAGTAGCAAACAAAGTCAGCAACCACTACCCCCCTTCCCAATTCAATTACTGTTTGTACAAACACGTATTCATTTTGAATATGTATCTTTTTACCCACCCTTTAAAACATTAAAGGGGGGCCTCGGCATGATCAACATTTAGTATATATGGACTTCTAAGTTCCAGAGGACCCTTGTGCAACTGATCCCTATTGGTCCAGCCATGGCAGCAAGGTCTCTAGTAACAATGCATTTGGAGAAATTGGTCTGTTTTGAATATTGCTTTATGAGAAATGTGCAGTTTTCCTAACATGAATGGTTAAATTAAATGTTAAACACCTTTCTTAAAGCAACCTTTTCCAGGCTGTAAATCCTTGAGACTAACAGCCACAATGCGTTGGGCTCCAGATGCCTTTCTGTACCAGAACTCCCCAAACCCTCTGATATGCAAATCTTGACTTTTTCTTAAAAAGTACAGGGTTGGTCTACTCCCTCTATTTTCTGCAAACTTGTCGTTTTTTTTTCAAAGTCAAATGTTTGGATGATGCTTTATTTGTTTTTTGGGGTTTTTTTTGCCTCCCTTTGGATCAACTGTGGGTATATGATTTGATATATATATATATATATATATATATATATATATATATATATAATTTTTTTTTCCCCCCTTCTTCTATCGGTTGAACTAGATGAACTTGTGTCTTTTTTCAACCTGACTAACTATGTAGATGTGTATGCATGTAAAGTCAAGGTTGGCCTCTACACGAAACAGCGAGGATGGATGAATCCCCCTGCTGGACTATTGTATTCTAACAGCTGGCAGTGGCGGATGTAAGTATGCCAAAACAGTGGCTGCATTTGATTGGATGTAGCTGCTGTTCAGTGAAAAAAATTCTATCTATTGAATGATGGACCTTTTTTGAAAGGAGTTGGGATGGTAGGGCCACTCACTATGCAAATTTTGGCCAGTTCATCAGGAACTGGGGAACATTCATCCAGTGTATGGCCAGAGGATGGGGGAAATTAAGACGTGACTGCTCCTGGTTTCAGGGGACCCCGGGGCACTGACAACACAAAGGTGTGTGCATTGCATTCTCTGTATCATTTTAGAGCAGAGGTCTCCAAAATTTTTCAGTATGGGAGCTACATTGTATATTTTACAAATAATCACGAGCCAAAAAAATCCCTTGGAGGGTCCTCCCTTACATCAGGGTCCCCATCAGAGTTTCCACTTACATCAGGTTTCCCATCAGAGTCCCCCTAAGCAGGGTCCCCATCAGATTCCCTTCTTACATCAGGGTCACTATCAGAGACAACCTTATATCAGGGTCCCTACTAGAGTCCCTCTTACATCAGGATCCCCATCAGAGTCAAAGCAGAGACCTTAGGCAGCCTCTGTTGACCTGAATCTTCAATCTGTGCACATCACTGGCCCTAGGCTGTGGGCCAGTGACAAAATCTTGTATAGGGCCAGATGTGGCCCATGGGCTGTAGTTTGGAGACCCCTGCCTTAGAGGATTTACAGTTAAAAAGGGGTAGTGTAACGCTTCTTGTAATTCTGTTGATAGACTTTTTATCTGCAGGCCAATATTCTGATTGCCCTTGTAGTCTGCCTATTGTGATTGATTCTTTCCTAAAACTGATTGTCACTGTTTTCTTTCCTAACATGTGTAAGACCCCTTTCACACTCACAGCATGGTTGCATTAGTGGTAAAGCGCCGCTCGTTTTAGAGGTGCTTTTCGGCCACTAGCGGGCGCATTAAACCCCCGCTAGCAAAATGCACCCAAAAAGCTCAGATACCGAAGCGCTATACTGGCGCTTCGGCAGCGTTGTCCATTGATTTCAATAGGTAGGGTGGGGTGGTGGAGGAGGGGTGTATACACCGCTCCTAAATGCTCCAAAGATGCTGCTTGCAGGACTTTTTCTAAATTCTTGCAAGTGCACTGCTTCACTGTGAAAGCACTTGGGTTTTCACACTGGGGCTGCAGGGCAGGCACTTTTCAGGCGCTATTTGTAGCCTATTAGCGCCTGAAAACCGCCTCCAGTGTGAAAGGGGTCTTAGACCCCTTCCACACTGGCACTTCTCCACGTTAGCTTTTCGGGTCGCTAGCGGGGCACTTTTAACCCCCCGCTAGCAGCCAAAGAAAGGGTTAAATGCGCCCGAAAAGCGCCGCTGCCGAAGCGCTTTGCAGGTGCTTTGGCAGCGGTGCCCATGGATCCCAATAGGCAGAGGTGGTGGAGGAGTGGTGTATACACTGCTCCTAAACTGCTCCAAAGATGTGGCTTGTAGGACTTTTTCTAACATCTGCTTTCACACCACTCCAGTGTGAAAGCACTCAGACTCGCACACTGGGGCTGCAGGGGAGGCATTTTGCAGGTGCTTCACATGCGCTATTTTTAGCCCTTTAGCGCCTGAAAAACATCTCTAGTGTGAAAGGGGTCTTAAGCATTCAAAATTTATTGAAATGTTACTATTTGGTGCATTCAAAAATCTGTGTACAGTAAACATACTTTAATGGTCTTCTCTGTCAGTGTCAATCTTTCAAACACGGCATGTAAATTTGGCAAAACAGATGTTTTAAACATCAGGTACTATCTGTCAAGTTAAATCGTTCAGGAGAGCTTGTAAAAAAGTCCCATGTACATGAAGCCTTAAAGCAGCAAAGTCTCTTGCCCCGTACACACGATCGGACTTTCCGACAACAAAACCGTGGAATTTTGTTCGAAAGGTTGTTGGCTCCAACTTATCTTGCATACACACGGTCACACAAATGTTGGCCAACAATTACAAACGTAGTGACGTATAAGACGTACGGTGAGCCGATAAAAAATAAGTTCAATAGTCATGTGATATCTCCATTACGAAAGCTAGTTTTACAAGACCGATCGCTTCCGGCTCTTCCTTGATTCCGAGCATGCGTGTTTGTACTTTGGACTTTTGTCTGACGGACTTGTGTACACACGATCGGAAAGTCCGACAACACACATTTGTTGTTGGAAAATTTGAGAGCATGCTAGCCAACATTTGTTGGCAGAAAGTCTGACAACAAATGTCCGATGGAGCATACACACGGTCGGACTTTCCGCCAACAAGCTCGCATCCAACATTTCCCGATGGAAAATCCGATCGTGTGTACGCGGCATCAGAGTCCATTTGGCCTTTCACATCTTGCTCACATTCCCTGGTTGGCCTTCATATACTTCTATTGTTAGATTAAGAGCTAAACTACATTTGCAATTATAATCTCACGATTCAGAGTTTTGGCAGTGACCTCATCTGCAGCACATTGAGTTTCATGTGTTGCTAATTAAATGTTTGCCAAAAACAGGTTTAATCTCACAGTAGTGAGAGATTAATAACTCTTTTAGTTTTGCCTTTGCACTAAATGACCTGCTATATGCTGGCATCATTTTGTAGTTTCACTTTTTATTATTGTTACTGCTTTTTTTTTGGTTACGCTCCCATTAACTTCTTTTATTGTGCTATACCCATGGCTGTTGATTTTTGTGACAACACTTTACATACAATGCTCCTCATATAAATTAGCCTAGTCTCCAAGGGTATTGAAATGTTTATATTGATTGCATCCTTGGTGCTGTATTGCCCATACTGCTGTGCCTTGCTCTCATTTCGTCTCTGCAGTCTGCACCTCCATCTTGAATTGGCTGATAGATTTGACCATACAGTCTCTATACTGGTCCCTCCATCCTATTATGAAAAAAAATCTATAATTGTATAACTCATTTTCTTTTTATTGAAGCTATTTCATTTGTTCTTTTTCAGCATTCACTCTCTTACGTTGTCAGACTCAGGCTGGTATCAGTGTTCTGTCTCCGATGGGCAACATGCAGTGCTGTCTGATGCAGCGTTTTTACAGCTAGAAGGTAAGACGGTCCCTGGGGTCTGTTTAAAGTACAACAAAAGGTTCTTGTAGTAGACAGTCTAAACAGGAGCTAAATCCAGGTACTATATGATGAACAAGCCTTATGCAGTGAGAAAATAACTTCCTTTACCTCCCATACAGTAACTGAGCCAAATCCTCCTTCATTTATGTCTCATACTCCCTCCCTCCCAGACACTGCAGCTCAAAGTGGGAGAGTTTTAGCAACAGAGGCAACTCTGCCAGTCCCGAAAGCAGTTGGTGGGACAAGGCATAGCCAGATGCTGATTGGCAAACTACAGGTTTTTCCTTGTCAAAAGAAGTTTATTGAGTATACAATGTTATAAAGATACATAAAGTAAGTTTACAAGGATCTATAAAGTAAGCTCATTGTTTTACAGTAGGGTTTATATAGGTAAATATCATGAAATTTCAAATATTAAACATTGGGTTCACGTAAACCTAAATTAAAGATATATATCATTTCCTTAGTTACTTTTGTAGGTATTTAAATGATTTATAGAACTACAGGTTTTTCAATTAGCAGTGACAATGCTGAAAGCCACCCATGTAACTTTTTTCATCTCACTGTAGTACAAGACACAGCCTACATGAGAGCAAAAACTCTTCAGGAGCAGTGCAGCATCCTTGCCGCACAGGAAGCTGCATTAGGTGGACTTCACTGGAAGGATCAACAGTTGTTTTGGGGAATTTGCAGGAGACTAAAGCCTAGTACACACAACTCGTTTTTTGACTGACAGTTCAGGTCGGAGCCGCTGTACTAACAATCTGATGTTAGTACAGTGATCTCCCCTGCTGTACTGTTGTCTTCTGACAGGGAGACAGCCATTGACTGAGAGCACTAACCAGGAGCTGGTCGGCAGACCTTTTTCAGTGATGACCCTTCGACAGAAGGGCCAGCCTCTGTCAGACTGGGCACATGTTGACTGGTTTCTATTAAACCAGCCAATGCTGTCCAACATTCGGCCTGTGTGTACTAGGCTTAAGAGCCAACTGTTAGTGCAGATGCACTTATAAATATGGGTGCAGCAAATATTATTTTTTCTATGGGAGGCCATAGTTCTACTTTAATCAGAAGTAAAGTGGACCCAACACTAAGCCTTAGGCCTCATGCACACTGGACGTTATAATAACGTTATAATAATGACAGTAGCTTTGCAGTGAGTTTTTCCCCTCTTTTAGCGTTAGCATTTTTAAGAGTTTTTTTTTTCCAATGGGATCAAAAATTGTAAAAAATGCTAGTGAGTCGCGTTTATCTGCATTTTTTGGCATTAGAGCATCTTCACAGCTAAAAAACTCCTCTCGGAACCCACTAGTTTTGGGTTTTTTTCCAGCCAAAAAATGCCCCAGCCAAAAATAGTTGATAACAACCTATGTGTGCATGGGCACATAGGATAACACGCTGGAGAGTTTTATGAAAGTAGAAAAAAACATCTGAAGCCAAAAACAGCAGTAAAAATGTCTAAAAATGTCCAGTATCCATGAGGCATTACAGTTACACAATGACAGGAAGAAACAATAAACTAACTAGCAACAGCTCCCTGGTAGTTTATTGGGAATGGGAACTATAAGCTGACAGCTGCAAAGGCTTTCAGTATTTGTAGTTCACCCATTCACAGCACTCTGAATGAATTCATTGTAACAGCGAGTGCGGGGAGAAGGTCCCCAGCTCACTGTCACTGAGGGGGGGGGGGTCGGGGAGAGGCTGCAGCTGTGGAAACATGTTACATGCTCCTTCTAAAAAAGGGTTGAACTTGTAACATGTTCCCAAGAGTGAACTTATCCTTTAAGGAAGAACCGCCTGCTGTATTGCTCTCAGCAACAGAACACACGTTAACACGTATATGTTAGTGCACCACAACACATCGCAATAGTGTGAATCCAGCCCTAGGAGGGCATGAAAACAATCTGGTTGGTTAACCTGGGAAAGGCTAAGTTCACATTTTGTAAACAAAATAATAAATGCACATCATTTTGCAGGTATAAAAAAGTGCAGTTATTTTTTTTACAGAAAGAAAAGAGATACAGGTGTCTCTGAGTGTAGACTCTAACACATTTAATATAAATCAAAAGGGTAGAACTCACATTAAGGCGATAAAAAACAGGCACATATGATCCAGTATTGGACACTGCATGGGTCCACGCTGGAAGCTCTTTTGAGGGCTGTCTTGGCTGGCAGGATGCTGCTATTGATGTTTGTTATCTTTGAAAAAACAAGGCTTGAATATCACTTTAAATTGTCTATTTTATAGAAACACCACTACTTTGTGTAATGCTACTATAGGTAGATTGTGGCTGTTCTACCATATTAAATGTTGGACCGCTGGAGACCCAGGCCACTTCACCCTGCAGTGATTTGGCTCTCCGGTGTGTTGCCACACAGGGCAGCTCTTACACACGCATTAAAATAATGATTGCAATGTACTTAAAAATTATGCTTAAATTGGGCATTTATAATGGTATTTCATTTTATAATTTATAGGGTAGAATGATAATACGTTTCTCTTGATCTATTGGCTATTTTGAATAAAGTGATTTAATACTTTAGGATGTTTATACTGAATTCTGTTTGAGCCAACATCCATCAGAAAAAAATCCACGGTTTTGTTGTCGGAATGTTCGATCGTCTGTACGCAGCATAAGGCTCCATGTACACTGGGCATTCAGCCCCAATGCATGAGGCTCTATCATTTAGGGTAAGCAGTAAGAACATTTACAACACCCTTAGTAATCTAACATGGACATCTGCATCACTATTTAATGGCCTTGAAATATTATTGGGCGTGATTGTATTGAGATGGGGAGAGATAATAGGAAGAGTGACTGATTGGGAATTAACAGTCTGACAAAAATACTCTTTAATTTAGTTGATCTTTATGTTATTAATTTTGTGTTAAAACACTTGGATATTAGTTTTAAAGAACTATGCATCTGTAAAGCAAAGTACTACGGCTATAATAATATCACAATTTGGTTCCCCCAGGTTTGCCGATCTTCATTGATGAACCAGAGGACATGCATGTCTACTCCGATCTGCACTTTAATCTGAGCTGTGATGCTCATGGACCTCCTGATCCTGTGCGGGTAATATGGCTGCAGAATGGTGCGCCTCTCAACTCTTTGGCTGATGAGCTTGCACTGACACCTTCATTGTTTCAAGTGAGAGGTAAGAGGCCCGAAGAACAAGTCTGATCATAATTGTAATGAAGTCTGTCTAGTTGTGTATAGCAGTGGCACAGTCCTGCACTGGGTTAGTCATTGAGCAATGCATAAAGCTTGGAGTTGAATGATACTCATGATTGGCTAACATAACTTATTAAATATGCAAGCTTTCAGGGCCCATTAGATCCTATCATCAGGCGTCATTCAATTCTGGAAATGGTTCTGAAGCTCATATATTTATACACTGAGTTCGCTTCCCTTTCCCTTTGTAGCTCTGGGCATGAATATGTGGTTTTCAGGACCATTTTCAGAATTGCATGCAGCTCAAAGAATGGACCTGTTATGAGTGTCACAGACAGAAGGCCACAGATGACAAGGGGGCACTGGAACGTTTGGAAAACGTCAGTAAGAGCTGTGAACATGTTGAATAGACTCCCTCAAGAGCTGGTTCTGGTCAGCTCAGTAGATTGTTTTTAAAAAGGCCTGGAATCTTTCCTAAATGCACAAAATATAACTGGGTACTAACATTTTTTTTCCTGGGAATATCCATATGCCTCTTGGTGGATCAGGAAGGATTTTTTTTTCATCAAATTGGATCATGCTTTAGCCCTGGTTCACATTGATGCTACTTTGAAAATGTACTACTTCACTTGAAGTAGCGCGATTTCAAAGTAGCAAGGTCAGTCCAATTTCATGTGCTCTTTGATAGACATCTGTGTGGCTTCATGCACAGATGTCTATTGAAGTCGCAGCTGAAATTGGCAAAAGTAGTACAGAAACTACTTTTACAAATCAGTGCAGCGCCGATAAATCGGTGTCACACTGATTGGAACAGTGCCATTGCCACCTATAGGCTGTGACTTGTCATGCAATTTGATCTCTCAAATCGCATGACAAATCGCTCCAATGTGAACCTAAGCTCTTTGTTTCTTTTTGCCTTCCTCTGTATCAACTGTGGGCATTGGATTTTTGTATACAGATGTTTTAGATTTGTGTGTTTTTTGTTTTATTCTCTGTGGGTTGAACTGGATGGACTTGTGTTGTTTTTTCAGCCTGACTAACTATGTATGTAACCAGGATGTAGTTATAGCAGCTGGGGGAGACAGTGGCAAAATCTTCCAAGGAGACCCAGGGAGCTCAGCATGCCTGATTCTATAGCAAAGGTGAAAGCCTTTAGAAGGGAGGAACTGCAGGGTCTAAGGAGCCACCTGGTCTTCACCAAAGCTCCTGATGGCGGAGATGGGTTTGGCTGCTGACAACTCCCAGGTTGCGGCCCTCTGACTCACCCAAGCAAGCAGGTTACTGGAGACTGAGTATTATTATTAGCCAGGGACCATTCTCTTGTAAGCACAGGGATTCTAAGAACACAAGCAGGAGTGCACAGAGTCACCAAGACAGGGTACAGGCTGGAGTGCATGTGGTTGCCAGGTTGGTTTGCACTGAATCACAAGGTAGCTCTAGAGGCAGGTTATCATGCATGGGAACACACAAGGTCACAGAGACCCGGCTGGTAAGCTGTGAATCATAAGAGGTCACTGGAAGCAGGTTGCAAGCAGGACTGCACAGGGTCACACTGGAGTAGATTTTCGGCAGGGGTGAATGGGATCACTGATGTAGGGAGCAAACTGGAGTGCACAGGGCCACAGAGGAGCTTGAAGGACACAGAGAACACTGGGGACCACTGGAGGTACACAAGTGCTGGGTTAAGACTGAACAAACATTGGGAACACTGGAAGTCATGGAGATAACATTAGGAGGAACTGAGAAGTCATTTGGGGACACAAGGAGTCTGGCTGCTAGTGTGTGAATAAGTTGCTCGAAAGCTAGACCTTCAGGACAGTGCTCCTTCTGTGATTGGCTGTGGCGCTGGTGGAAGCAGGTAGCCAGCGGCTATACATAGAGAGGGCATTAGCCGGCTCTAGAGCATGGAACAGGAGTGTCAAAGGATGCAGTGGATCCTTGCATCTTTAATAAATTAGGTTACCCAATAAACAGTATCGCTCAAACTCCAAATTTTCTGGTGGAGTATAGAAAATAATATGAGTATTTTAAGCTTTAGGGTTGTGACAAATATTTTCCATTTTAAGAAAACAGTGAAATAATGGATTCATTTTTGGTAATGGTGTTGGACACTCTTTGTGTATTCACATACCATGAAAGTCGATAGTGTGTTAAGGTCTGATAGTTTGCCATCATTCCATTATGCCTTGTAGGAACATGTCATGGCATTTAAATAGACAATAGCAAACTAATTAGTGATCTCATGTACATTGGCTTACAACAGATTTGCTTTAAGCAACGTATTGTCAAAAGGAACTGAGCGCTGAACAATTATGTTATTGTTACGTATGCGTAAAGGAAATGAGGTTTTAACATGTCTTAATTATTACGATATATATTTGAGGTTATAAAGTCATTTCCCCTGCTATTTCCGAAGTTTCTTACTGTAAGTAAACAAAACAAACACAGTGCTTTGGTTACTGATAAAGAAATAATTATTTTTACACAATACACACATTCTATGGAACTTCTTGTTATTTCGTTATATTCCAGTATGAGTCATTACGTAAGTTTAAAGTAGAGCTCCAGCTTTCTTTTTAGTTTAGATTAGAGTGGGAAAAGATTAGAACAACTGCCAAGTTTTTACAGCTTGCATGGAGTAATAGGATGTTTGTAAGGCCGTAAGGCATGTAGACAACTTTCATGAGCAGGCTTCTAACTATAGAACGCAGAATTAAAATCCAGGATTAACCACCTATGTTGATTCCTCCTGCAGTATAAATCTAAGCCTTGATGAAGGGGGTTTGTGCATAGCCCCGAAATGCATTGCTTGTCAGATCTTGACAGACCCTTTCATTGCAAAAAAAATCATATCTGGACCATTCCTTACAAGTGGCACTCATCTTTTTGTTCCATATAATATGGCTCTCCAAGGAACCCCTTTGGGGATCCACTGGGCAATAGTCAACGTACCATAGCAAGCATTTGGTTTATCCATGACTTGAAGTTTAGCACACCACCACCCAAATCCCCCTTTTTTTTACTCCTTCCCATGTTCTGTGAAACAGGAAGAGAGGGAAGATGCCCCCAATGTGGATGAAAGCTGTATTAAAAACTGGCAGAGATTCTAACTCTTCAACACTAAAAAGTGCTTTATTTGGTGTGTTTGACCCCCTGAGACTCTTTTCCTATTGGTGTCTCAGCAGGGGATCCTGGATTGATAGTGGACTGATTCCCTGCTATGTCAATACGGAAATGGATGTCACATGTGTGATGGAGGAAAAAGATACCTATGAAATCCCAAATGGTGGCTGGATGTAAGCAGATGTTGGTCTGATTATATTCGGTTAGACCACTAAAAGCAAACCTGGACACAAACTTATGAGCTAACCAGAAGAAACCCAGATGTGGGCGGATATAGGTGGATGCACATCCACTTACCTAAGGCCACCCATACCGATATATTGCAGTCTATTTTTGATCTGTGTAATTACAGGTCGAAAACAGACTACCGAAATGCCCATGTGAAAGGGACCTTTCTTCCTGATCTTGTAAAGGGGCAAGAAGTGAATGGAAGTTTCCTCAAGCAGACAGAGTTTTTGACCCTTGTCAATGCTATTCACAACTTAAGGGCCTGTGCCGATAGTTATTGGTTTGTGTTGATTGGCTCCTTAAAAGGTTCTTACCTGCTATGGGTTCTAGGACTTCAGAGATCCAATGCTTCCTCTTGGACTATTTTCAAGTCCTTCACTACCTTGAGACCTGGATGTTGGCTTATTGCCCCTTTTGATTCATCTATATATGCATTTTTTTTCTTTATGCATAACATGGTTGGAAGAATGAAATCACTTCCACTTAACTTTGTAAGTGCCAAATCTAGGGCAGCCAAAAACAAGATCAGACAAGGAGATTTCAACACTAGAATTCCCCTGAGTTCTATGAAGGTGGTGCATTACTCTACTCACTTTTTTCAACCAAAGTTAAAAAAGTTCTATTTCATCACAATAATGTGAATATGAAACATTATCTCCTAAGTACACAGACAGAGGCCCGTGGAAAGGGTCCATAAGAGTTGAGCACTGCAAAAGGCAGAATCATTTTGGCAGACCCTTTGAGCGCCTTAGTGATGTAATATCCTGCTTAGCATTGATCAGCTGGGATTATCAAACTGACTGATTCCATTGCTTTCCTGGGGGATTTACTAAATCGTGACCTGCTGGAGGTACTTCTAAAGGGCTGAGATCCAGAGAGATGCTAACAATTAGGATGGTCAGGGAGGACAGGAGAGCGAGCCTTTCTTCTCCGCTCTTGTTACTTCTTCCTTGTCGTGACTGCCTTCCAGGGGCTTTTCAATCTTATCCTATTCTTAGAGCTCTTATTTCTTTGTCTGTTTTTTGGGGGAAATTCACAATTTCCACTGACATCTGTCTTCAGGGAATACGGAAAGCACAAAATCTGCAGAGTTGGCAAGGGGGAGGGAGTGAAAACCCAAAATATAAACCAAAAGCACATTGACTGTCCAGAGGATGAGACACGTCAATGTACGCTAAATCTATTTATTTACTAGCACTTTACCTTGTTTGTTATGGTGATGAGCAGTTTGTACCATTAACAAGAACGCCTGAGTCATTCCAGAGTTTAATAATACATGCAATGTTTACTGGGACAAACCATTGTGTAACCAGCGACCGGCCAGCAAATAATTACAAGCTGACTTAAATAAGACATCCAGAACTTACAAATGTGTATATTATTGTCCTAAAAAAGCTTAGAAGAACAATAGAGTAGTAATTAATTGCAGCCATTTAGGAATCAGCTTTTCTTATTTTATTAATTTGCTAAAAATTGCATTTCTGATTAGTCTGTATGATGGTAATAGCCAATAGCAACACAAATGCCTTCTGTGCAGCACAAAGGTTTATCGTAATTGTAAACCCTTATACATATACCCAGTGAAGTGACACACAAAGATTAAACAAAACCTCCTAAATAAGTTGTACCTGTTCATCTGCCGTCTCCTCTTTCCTACATCTGTTCAAAGTCCAGAATTTATAAAGCTTATCTGAAAAAAAAAGGGAGACACACGCCCCCTTCACACAGCACACACAGAGCTGGGGCTGTCAATCAGCTTAAGCTCTCTCCCCTAGTGCTGGGACAAGGTCATCTTGAGCCCAGGGTGAACATGCCAATTTGCGCCCCCCCCCCAAAGATGTATGAGCATTGAATGTCAGCAAAAATCCCCTCCCTCAAACCCCCCCCCCAAAAAAAACAAGCATTAATCTGCATGCTCATCCCCTAAGCATACATTCTCTCTTCTACAAATCTGCTCCTGCTGAAATCCCCCCTCCCAACACAAATCCCTCCCCCCCCACTGCCCCCAGCTCAAGTCCACTCTCTCTGTATATCCCCCCAGCACAACCCCCCCAACAAAAGAAACAATTCCTCCTCCTAGCACAAATCCTCTCCCCCACTCCAAATCCCCCCCTCCCTTTCCAACACAAACTCCCCTTCCCCATCCTAGCACATATCCCCCCACAAGTTTCCCTCCTAGCAAAAATACCCCTACTAGCACAAATCCCCCCCGAAAAAAAAAAATATTTCCCCTCTACCATATTACTTTTTATAGCATAAACCCCTCAAATCCCTTCTCCTGGCACAAATTCTCTTTCCCCCAACACAAATCTCCTTAAATCACCACCAAATTTGCCCTCCTAGAAGATATCTAACTTTCTGCCGATTGCCAAATTCCCCTTCTCATGGCAAATCCCCCCCCCATCTCCTTGTGGTGCACCTCCCCACCTCACATGATACCACAATGCCCAGGGCAGCAGCTCCTTCTGTCCCCCCCCCTCCCCTTTGTCCCGGCCCTGCCCACCCTGCCACCTTTTTTTCTCTTGATGTCAGAAAAATTTGTCAGAAGTGATATATGCTGATAGTAGAGGAACAAAACAGCATACAGAAATTACACTTAGTGCTCTTATTGAAACAAGTACATGATATAGAGGGATGTTCTTTGTTCATATTAAATGTCTGAGGTTTACAACCACTTTTAAGCTGGGTTCACACATATGCGATGCAGGAACCAGCACGATTCCTGTGCAGGTTCCAGCATTGCATCTAATTCGCAGGCAGTTCACACTGCTCTCTGCAAACCAGTCAATAGAAAGTTAATGACACCCCCAAATCGTAACGCAGTAGAACACAGTGAGAACTCTGAAAAAAAGGGTCCTGCACCATTTTGGCTGTATGGCTGAATTTGCATCGCACAGACATTGCATATGTGTGAACCCAGCCTAAGGCCCCTTTCACACTTATACGACTTGTCCCACGATTTTGTACTGCAAAATCGTATGACAAGTCATTCTCCATGATTTTCAATGACTACCATTCATATTGGCACGACTTTAAGTCGTGCCGACTTGAAAGTAATCCCTGCACTACTTTGGTCCAACTTCTATGCGAGTTGTACTCCAAAGACCTCAATGTTAAACCCTGAAGTAGCATGCAAGTCGTGCCTGAATAATATAGACACGACTTCAGCACGACTTTGTAAGCACAAGCCTGGCCTCGCTATTCGGGAAAGGAAAACTTTTCTTTCCTTTCCCGATGAGCGACAGGCAGTGCTGACAGCTGTCTGGTATGAATCCAGAGGGGGAACTCCGTGCCAAGTTTTAAATAAAAAAAACGGCGTGGGTCCCCCCCCCAGGGGCATACCAGGCCCTTAGGTCTGGTATGGATCCAAGGGGAACCCCCTACGCCGAAAAATCGGCGTGGGGTCCCCCCCAAAATCCATACCAGACCCTTATCCGAGCACGCAGCCCGGCCGGTCAGGAATGGGGGTGGGGACGAGCGAGCGCCCCCCCCACTCCTGGACCGTACCAGGCCGCATGCCCTCAACATGGGGGGGTGGGTGCTTTGGGGCATGGGGGGCGCAGTGCGGCCCCCCCACCCCAAAGCACCTTGTCCCCATGTTGATGAGGACAAGGGCCTCTTCCCGACAACCCTGGCCGTTGGTTGTCGGGGTCTGCGGGCGGGGGGCTTATCGGAATCTGGGAGCCCCCTTTAATAAGGGGGCCCCCAGATCCCGGCCCCCCACCCTATGTGAATAAGTATGGGGTACATGGTACCCCTACCCATTCACCTAGGGAAAAAAGCGTCAATAAAAAACACAGTACACAGGTTTTTAAAATAATTTATTAGGCAGCTCCGGGGTCTTCTTCCGACTTCGGGGGTCCTCTTCCGACTTCGGGGGTCTCTCCGCCGTCTCCTCCCGGTGTCCGCATCTTCTGCCGGCTCCTCCGCTATCTTCTGCAGCTCAATTGCTAGCGGTGGTCCGGACTTCTGCCTTCTTCTTTTCTTCCAGAGATGTTGACATGACGCTCTCTCCAGCCAGAATGGTCTCTGTGCGCTTCGCAAGGGACTTATATAGGCGGTGGCCCCGCCCCCTTATGCCGTCACAGTCCCTGGGCATGCTGGGTCTGTGACGTTTTAGGAGGCGTGGTCACCGGGTGATGACCACGCCCCCTTATGACGGCACAGTCCCAGCATGCCCCGGGACAGTGATCTCATAAGGGGGCGGGGCCACCGCCTATATAAGTCCCTTGCGAAGCGCACAGAGACCATTCTGGCTGGAGAGAGCGTCGTGTCAACATCTCTGGAAGAAAAGAAGAAGGCAGAAGTCCGGACCACCGCTAGCAATTGAGCTGCAGAAGATAGTGGAGGAGCCGGCAGAAGATGCGGACACCGGGAGGAGACGGCGGAGAGACCCCCGAAGTCGGAAGAGGACCCCCGAAGTCGGAAGAAGACCCCGGAGCTGCCTAATAAATTATTTTAAAAACCTGTGTACTGTGTTTTTTATTGACGCTTTTTTCCCTAGGTGAATGGGTAGGGGTACCATGTACCCCATACTTATTCACATAGGGTGGGGGGCCGGGATCTGGGGGCCCCCTTATTAAAGGGGGCTCCCAGATTCCGATAAGCCCCCCGCCCGCAGACCCCGACAACCAACGGCCAGGGTTGTCGGGAAGAGGCCCTTGTCCTCATCAACATGGGGACAAGGTGCTTTGGGGTGGGGGGGCCGCACAGCGCCCCCCATGCCCCAAAGCACCCACCCCCCCATGTTGAGGGCATGCGGCCTGGTACGGTCCAGGAGGGGGGGGGGGGCGCTCGCTCGTCCCCACCCCCATTCCTGACCGGCCGGGCTGCGTGCTCGGATAAGGGTCTGGTATGGATTTTGGGGGGGACCCCACGCCGATTTTTCGGCGTAGGGGGTTCCCCTTGGATCCATACCAGACCTAAGGGCCTGGTATGCCCCTGGGGGGGGACCCACGCCGGTTTTTTTATTTAAAACTTGGCACGGAGTTCCCCCTCTGGATTCATACCAACTACTGTATGTTTTCATTTGTTAATGCCAAAAACGTGGCAAAGTAGTACTGCTCCCAAATCGCGGTAAAATCGCGGCAAATCGCGGCCGCGAAATCGCGGTAAAATCGTGCGACTTTGAAGTCGTATAAGTGTGAAAGGGGCCTAACGCTGAACTCCAGGAATTCTTTCAATTGTTTACTTACATTGGTCCAGCTTGTCACAATATACAGTGCCTTGAAAAAGTATTCATACCCCTTGAAATTTTCCGCATTTTGTCATGTTACAACCAAAAACATAAATGTATTTTTTTGGGAGTTTATGTGATCCAGCACAAAGTGGCACATAAATGTGAAGTGGAAGGACAATGATAAATGGTTTTCAAATTATTTTACAACTAAATTTCTGAAAAGTGTGGCGTGCATTTGTATTCAGCCCCCTGTACTCTGATACCCCTAACTAAACTCTAGTTGAACCAATTGCCTTCAGAAGTCACCCAAATAGTAAATAGAGTCCACCTGTGCAAAATTTAATCTCGGTATAAATACAGCTGATCTGTGAAGCCCTCCGAGGTTTGTTATAGAACCTTAGTGAACAAACAGCATCATGAAGATCAAGGAACACACTAGGGAGGGATAAAGTTGTGGAGAAGTTTAAAGCAGGGTTAGATTAGAAAAAAAAAATCCCAAACTTTGAACATCTCATGGAACACTGTTCAATCCATAATCCGAAAATGGAAAGAGTTTGACACAACTGCAAACCTACCAAGACATGGCCATCCACCTAAACTGACAGGCCGGGCAAGGAGATCATTAATCAGAGAAGCAGCCAAGAGGCCCATGGTAACTCTGGAGGAGCTGCAGAGATCCACAGCTCAGGTGGGAGAATCTGTCCACAGGACAACAAGGAGTCGCACACTCCACAAATCTGGCCTTTATGGAAGAGTGGCAAGAAGAAAGCCATTGTTGAAAGAAAGCCAACAGAAGTCCCATTTGCAGTTTGCGAGAAGCCATGTGGGTGACACAGCAGACATGTGGAAGAAGGTGCTCTGGTCAGATGTGACCAAAATTGAACTTTTTGTTCTAAAAGCAAAATGCTATGTTTGGTGGAAAACTAACACTGCGCATCACCCTGAACAAACCATTAACACCGTGAAACATGGTGGTGGCAGCATCATATTGTGGGGATGCTTTTCTTCAGCAGGGAAAGGGAAGATGCATGGAGCCAAATACAGGGCAATCTCAGAAGAAAACCTGTTAGAGTCTGCAAAAGACTTGAGACTGGGATGGAGGTTCACCTTCCAGCAGGACAACGACCCTAAACTTACAGCCAGAGCTACAATGGAATGGTTTAGATCAAAGCATATTCATGGGTTAGAATGGCCCAGTCAAAGTCCAGACCTAAATCCAATTGAGAATCTGTGGCAAGACTTAAAAATTGCTGTTCACCGGCGCTCTGCATCCAGTCTGACAGAGCTTGAGCTATTTTGCTCAGAAGAATGCGCAAAAATGTCACTTTCTAGATGTGCAATGCTTGTAGAGACTTGCAGCTGTAATTGCAGTGAAACGTGGTTCTACAAAATATTGACTCAGGTGGGCTGAATGCACGCCACACTTTTCACATATTTATTTGTAAATAATTTAGAAAATTGTTTATGATTTTCCTTCCACTTCACAATTATGTGCCACTTTGTGTTGGTCTATCACGTAAAATTCCTATAAAAAATACATTTACGTTTTTAGGTGTAACATACTTTTTCAAGGCACTGTAAGTATGCATATCTCATACTTGATGGACTGCTGGAAAGCTGACAATCACTGTGTTAGACATAGCTATTACAGTAATAGCTGTGACCTTTCAGATCATAAGCAGCTGCCCCACTGCACAGTGACCACAGGGGGCACTCGCTTGGCACCACCTTCATTTACAGAATCCCTTGTATTTTTCAAAGAATACAAGGCCTTGTGTGATTGGGCAAAGTGGAAATCCTGATATCACTACCCCGTCCCTCAACCTTGTCCAATGAGAGGATTAAAAATAATGAAAAAATACAAGGCATTCTTGTAACAGTGGTCAGTATGCAGTGGGGTGGCTGCTCACATAGAACCCAAAAGATAGTGGTTATAACATCATAGTAGCGCTGAATACTATAGTGATTTCCTTCTTCCTAATGATCCATTAGGTATGAGTAAACCATACTTTCACAGTACCAAGCTTGACCAATGTAATTATGTAATACAAATAAGTTCAGTTTTAAAAATACAAGAACCTATAAGATAGAGAGTCGTGTGATGGGTGGAATGGTAAAGAGTGGCAAATAGCTCTGTCTATCAGTACTGATCATTTTGGCCCTCTGTAAAGACCAGGTATCAATAATGATGCCTCTTTAAAGTGAATCTGTCAACAAATTAAAGTTACCAAGGTGTGTCAACCAGTCATATACAGAGGTAAGTAGAGATACCTACGGTATACTTATCTAATATATTGCCACAAGAGCCCTTGAACCCAATGCACTTAATTTGCAAATGGCAGCTTCCACCTCCAAAGCCTTGACCATGACACTTTCCCTTCTTTATCTTGCATCCAGTGAATGCTCTGAGCTCCTATAACCAACAAAGGCAGTGGTAGTCCCCTAGGATGTTTAGGAAGATCATTTAATAAATGTGCAGGAACCTATACAAAGTATGTAGACACCCCTTTCAAATTATCAACTTCAGGTGTACAAAACCAGGTTCACAAAGACGTGGCTTGATGAGTTTTTAGTGTGGAGAAACTCAGGTGTCCTGCACATATCCCTGATCTCAATGCTACTGAACACCTTTGCGATGAATTGTAATGCTGAACACAGGCCAGGTCTTCTTATCCAACATCAATACCTGGCCTCACAGGTGTTCTTTTGGCAGAATGGGCACAAATGTCGACAGACACCCTGAAAAATCTAGTGGAAAGCCTTCACAGAAAAATGGAGGCTGGTATACCTGCAAAGGTGGGCCAACTCCATACTAGTGATGATGATTTTAAAATGAGATGTCCAAAAAACTCATGTAGGTGTGATGGCCAGGTGTCCTCAAACGTTTACTCACCAGATGACAAAAGCTGGAGATCTATGCTAAATTTGTTATCTGACCGGCAAAAATTGTTGAGCCCTTTTAATGGTAGACAGGCCAACAATATTATATAGTAGAGGGATGCTGGGAGTTCTCTTCCCTGGGTGACGTAACTGATCTGACCACAAGGCAGCT
Organism: Lithobates clamitans; assembly: GCA_037952925.1. Classification (NCBI taxonomy): domain Eukaryota; kingdom Metazoa; phylum Chordata; class Amphibia; order Anura; family Ranidae; genus Lithobates; species Lithobates clamitans. The sequence continues at coordinate 5,817,694 of JBBGZY010001104.1, forward strand.
GTGTTGTTGTCTCCATTGCTCTGCCTTGGGAAGGGAGGGGGTAAACCAAGGTCTGATCAATTCCAGATGCTCCAGTTTCTCTGCAACACATCTGGCAGAATGTAGAGAATCTGGTACCCAGCTGATGGGGGGGGGGGGGGGGTTGTGTCTCAGTTACTCGGATGTATGTTAGGAGTCCTATGTCCAGTAAAGGTGATAGAGGAGGTGTGAGTGATGCCTGCTGTGTGCCTTCCCTCTGCCTCTTCCCGTTCTGTATGCCGTCTCTCCATCAATCTACGCTCCCTGCATCCATCTTCAGTCATTGTCTGATCCGCATTCCTCTCCCTGTGGTATTTTCCCTTTCTCAATCTCACGCTCTCTGGGCACAGTTATTATTAAAAGCATTTCCTCCCAGCTAAAAATACACAGAGACAATTGCTGTTTATTATGAAAAGAGTAAAAACGCTCTCATTAATCCGAAATATTCCACATGGCAATAATAATGTAACAATACAAAGTACAGACAATGTGCACATACCACAGCAACACTATAGCGACAGACTTATTTATGGAGGAACTCCTGGCAAATATGAAAAATCATATTTAATGCAGTTATGTATGAAAAAGTAATTAAGTGTATTTTTTAAAGTGGAAGTCTAAATTCTTTTTTTATTAGTGTTTCGCTCCCCATGGTACAAAGTCCCATCTTTTTATGTATTGTGGAAAGCTAGCTATGTGGTCAGGCCCCCCTCCCCTTCCTCCATGGCCATCTGACAACGCAGCTACCAAAAAAATGGCTGCATTGATAGCGGGGGCTTATTTTTAGCTCCAAGGACTTGCTCAAGATAATGGCCAAGGGGAATGTAGAAGAACGGTGGGTGTGTCAATCTCCAGTCCCTCTTCATTCCTCTTGCCTTGAATGTCTTGGGCATGTGCTTGGAGCCAGAGATAAGCGCTAGCTATCAATGCAACCTTCTCCTTAATAGCTGAGTTGTTGGAGCTCCATGAAGATAAAGGGCAGTTCTGTCTGACCACATAGCTAGCCTTCCACAGCACATAGAAATATGGTATAAAGTACTACCAAGTACCTCCCCTTCCCCTTTCCTCCATGAACGTCAGACAATGCAGCTCTCAAGAAGATTGCTACATTGATAGTGGGTGCCTATTTTCAGCTCCAAAACAAACGCCAGCAAGAGGGATGCAAAATGAGGGTGGGCGTGTCAGCCTCCAATCCCTCTTCATTCCTCTAGTCCTACTTGTTTTTGGGCAAGTGCTTAAAGCTGGAGATAAGTGCTAGCTATCAATAGAGCCATCTCCTTGCTAGCTGCATTGTTGGATGGCCATGGGGGTAGGGGCGGTCCTGTCTGACCATGTAGCTAGCCTTCCACAGCACTTAGAAAGATGGTACAAAGTCCTAGAAATTACCTCCCCTTCCCCTTCACTCCATGGATGTCAGACAATGCAGCTAGTAAGGAGATTGCTACATTGATAGAGGGTGCTTATTTTAAGCTGAAAGACAAGGTCCAGCAAGAGGAAGAAGGGTGAGCTTGTCAACCTCCAGTGCCTCTTCATTCCTCTTGCTCTAATGCCCCGTACACACGGTCGGATTTTCCGATGGAAAATGTCCGATCGGAGCGTGTGTGGGCTCCATCGGACATTTTCCATCGGATTTTCCGACACACAAAGTTGGAGAGCAGGAGATAAAATTTTCCGACAACAAAATCCGTTGTCGGAAATTCCGATCGTGTGTACACAAATCCGACGGACAAAGTGCCACGCATGCTCAGAATAAATAAAGAGATGAAAGCTATTGGCCACTGCCCCGTTTATAGTCCCGACGTACATGTTTTACGTCACCGCATTTAGAACGATTGGATTTTCCGACAACTTTGTGCGACCGTGTGTAGACAAAACAAGTTTGAGCCAACATCCGTCGGAAAAAATCCTAGGATTTTGTTGTCGGAATGTCCGAACAAAGTCCGACCATGTGTACGCCCTATAACTGTTTCGGTCAAGTGCTTGGAGCCAGGGCTAAATTCTAGCTATCAATGCAGCCATCTCCTTGATAGCTCCATTGTTGGATGGCTATGATGGCAGCCCTGTCTGACCATGTAGCTTGCCTTCCACAGCACATAGAAAGATGGAACAATGTACTACATGTACTTTGCCTCCTAGGATATAGAACACTGTAATTAAAAGAAGAAATTAGATTGTTTTTCTGCCTCTGAAGAAAACCTCTGCTGAGAGAAGCTACCAGAAGCTGTCAGTTTTGACTTGAAAACGCTAGGTGTCAGTCTGGCTGTCTCTAGAGTTAAAGTATATGTATAACCAAAATTTTAATTTAGTTTTAGATTGGGGACGGAGTAAAAGCCTTGCCATGTTATTTTTGCTGTCTGTATACTATAGGGGGGAAATTTTTCTTCACTTTGGATTTCCCCTCACTTTCTTTCTCAAAGTATGGGAAATCCATTCTCAGACAGTTGTCACCAGAAGAGGGGTCTCCATTGGAAGATTTACCCTACTTTTGTTCTAGTGACAATGATTTAATGTTTTTGATTTTCTCTTACTTCATGGCATCAGTGACCACCAGGAAAAATAGAAGGGGGAATCTACCCAATGGGGACACAGACAAAAAGTCTAACCCTTCCCTACACTGTCCAAAAGTGAAGATACACTTTAATGACCAATCACGAAGCTTAGAAACTCAGAGCAAAGTCAAAACACATGATCTGCCTGTTCTAGGTGATTGTCTCAATAAGCAAAAAAGCCCCTGGACCAGCATTAAAGCCATCCACAATAATTCTCAGAAGAGTGGTCAGCCTACATAATCTCTCAGTACTGGTTTGCTTTAAATACTGCTCAAAGTGGTTGTAAACCTCTTAAATGAAAAATGAATAAAGCATATCATTCTATAGTGTGTACTTGCCTCAACCCAAAGCACCTAGAGTGATTTCTGTCTCCTCTCTCATTCCACTGCTATCTGCATTAGTCACCACTGATAGGTGCTTTAAACCACACTGAAAATATCCAGATATGAGCCTGTAGGAATACCTAGGCACCCTCATTTTCTAACCTACTATTTTCTAGGAGGAAATATAGACAAAAGGATATATAGTTCAGGGAGCTGTTTAGGCACAAGTAACATTTTGCTAACATAGCAAATGTTTACTTTTTGACATGTGTAGCTTGGCCAACTATGCAATTCTGAATAGGTTTATTACTTCATCGGTCAATGACCTAATTTCTATATATAGTGTTGACCTGAGGTGAAAAAGTTGTAAGACGTGTCCTCTAGTTTAGTCATCCAGAACTGAAGGGCCATCACTGCTTTTTACAGCTTATATGTATTGGAGTTTCTGAAATAGGGACTACGTATTGCTATTGACAAGCAATCAGATTATTCCCTTTTCAAGGGGGGTCCATGAACACCGGCTTAAAAAAGAAGCAGCTCAATGTTATCCTATGTGTCCATGGCATATGAGCGTCTTTTTCTACCACGGAAACTGGCATTTTTCAAGCCCAGTGTGCATGGACCTTAAATATAATCTGTTTTATTCTGGATTTTTATCTAATAATGTAGTATAATCACAGAAAAAGTTTTGTAATAGGCCTCAAAGGTTGACACAAGTTTTGAATACATGGGGGGGGGTATCATCATCCTTGCAATTGAAATCAAAGAGAAATTGTTAAGGAGCACCCCTTGCGTGCTCCTAACACAGGACTAAATGGACTGTAAATCTGTGGCAGACCCCCCTGTTGAAGAAACACTCGGTCTGGTGACATCCAGTGGGCATCCTTCCTGTCACCATTGGCTGCACTATATAGATCGCCTGTAAGGCATCTTCTTGTATCTTACCATTATGAGAAATTCCTCCGCCATATGCCTGTGCCTTGATTGAATGTCCAGCTAGTTAGACTGTACCCTGTTTCCTCCTAGGGTTAACCTTGTTCTTATCAGGCTATCTCAGTATCTGGCTACGTGTGTCTGCTTTACTGCCCCTTGTGCCCACTGTAGGGGAGCGCCTTCAGGCATTCCTTGTCCTTGCTGCCCTCATTTGTCTGCTCCTTTGGATAAATTGTGTAATTCCTCCTGAAGAAGCGTTTTTTACCACAAAACATGTAAAGGATTCAACATACTGCCAAAGAGTAACTACATCTCATTAACAAACAACATCTTGGATCACTAAGATTGTTTTGTCAAAAAACATTTTTTTTGTTATATCTTCTCTTTATGGATATGTGTCTTTAGTTTTAACTATGGATCACAGAAAAGAAAGAACAAGTGCAAAGTAGTTAGCACTCCTGCCTGGTAGCATTGATGTCCTGGCTTTAGCTCCCACCATCTATACTCTCTGCATGGCATTTACGATGTCCATGTTGTGTCTGCGTGGCTTTCCTCCGATAAAATGTAATTTCAAAGTAACTGGAACCTGCCTAGAACCATACTATTGCTAAGGTAATGACAGTTCCCTCATGGTGTCTGCAACATGTGTTAGTCTTCCAATCAACCTTGTATGCCTGTACAGCTCCTTGGATCGTAGACACAGGTCTGAGGATCCTTGACCTTGACTTCTGCCCAACAGTGATGAGCTTGGCCAAACCCAGAAGATAGCTGTCATTGCTGGGCCAGTGAGGTGCAGCAGAGGATTCCCCACCCTGAAGATAAAAAACACAAATGTGCGACGATGCTTGCAACCTCGTTGACCTAATATGAGCACATGGCTGTAGGCAGATCAAACCTGAGGGTGGGATCACACTGTCTCTACAGGTTGGTAGGAGTCCAATTAGGAGGAAATGTCTCCTATATTGGGCTCCGGGCAGCCATCTTGAGGTGGATAGTGATCCGGTGATTGCTGAAGTCCCACATGAAGTCCCACAAGATCTGGGCAGCCATATTGATGTAGAACCCTATACACATAGGGGGCCAACATCATTTGAGGCACATGCAGTGAGGCATTAAGCAGGGAAAGAGCTCTGCTTGGTAGGGAAAGTGTAGGTGCAGACTAGGGAGAGGTTTCCGAAAGAGTATGAATGTGAAGGTTACCATTCCAGGGTGTCCACGCTGCGCTGTTCCTGGACAGATTGGTTTGGGCCATATTATACTGCAGCAGTCTGGTGGAATCTAGCAACAGTTAACACTAACACCACCCTTCAGTGAAGCACTCTTCTGACACAATGAAATTGTAAATGAAACTTGTATCATTCAGAAGTACAGTCTACCTCTTTACCAATAATCTGCAGGCAAGGAAACAGTGTTACTCACAGCTTTTGTGGTGCCAAGACTATAATTGACTGTTGTGCCTTGTGGCCAGCTATTGAATTTGTCCATCTCTAATCATAAAAAACAGTGCCAAGCCACCCTGTCTCCTGGTTCTTCCATTGGTCTTGTACACCACCCAGCCTTGCCTACATGGTTATATTATGTCAATGATGTCACAGGCAGCCCCTGCGGCAGCTACGGGATGGAGAACCTTCCACTTGCCGCCCATTGGTCCAGCAATGACGGCTAACTCTCTTGTTCAGAGTGAACCCGAGCTCATCCCTACTGCTCAACTCAAGATTGAGTGGCACACTTTCTGGTACCACATCCTTTCCCTCCCATCAAATTCTGGGAATCTGCTGCTCACTCATTTTCTGCCATTTACCAGCTTAATGATGGGATAGGGAATAATACTGACTTGGGTAGAAGTTGAGGGCCCCAAGTATAACTAAGTTCAAGGGTCTAAAGAGTTCCACAAAGGATTGAGGATTTATTTCAAGACTCAAACCGAGAACTAGGAGGCACCAAAAGGTACTTGCACCATGGCACTGTTGCTGCCATAGAAATTTTTAAAGCCAGATCAGGTTGTGTTTAATTGTCTTCTATCCAAACTGAGGCAGGGATGGATGTAATTGTTTTTTATTGTCTGTTAAGCCCTGTAAAAAAGTGCCACTGCCATATAAAAGAATAAAATAAATGAGAAGAAAAAGGTGATTTATTTTTAATAAAGACTTGGCACTGATATTCATTATTTGTTACACTTTAAGCCTAAGCAATCATAGATTTAAGTTATGTTAAAGCATATTTACACAAGACAAACAGTCATGCTTGTGATTCCTTTATGCCTCAATGGTTAATAGCAGAATGAGAATTGAGCAATAAACTATTAATAAAAAACAAAGTATTTGTTGATCCCCATCTTGGTATACAGGGAACATAACTAGGTGACTACTGGGCCATATCAAGTGGCCATAACAAGCACCCTCGATGGTCAGAGGAAACAAGTGAAGATTTTCCAACTTGTTTAGAGCTAATGCTAAAAAAAGCAGACTCCATATTCTGTGCATGCTCTGCATTCTCTCCCGAAGATGCTAGGAGTTGTGCTGTGCATGGCTGCCTCCAGTTAGGAGGATTCAGTTATTTTATTAGTTTGAGAATCACCATAGCAACAATTACATTTCGAAATTGTGAGGAGCCAGAAGAACAAAACAGTTACGTAAAGGTGGAAAGAAATTGAACTAAAAGGAGAAAATGAAATAATGTCACAGCTAAAACTTCTCAGAAAAGAAGACCTTGTGCAGCTGAAAATACATAGGCTGCAGATGTTGACTCCCTACCAAAAATGCTAGTTTCTTGACTTTTTCTTCCTTTAAGACTTGAATAGAGTATAAAAGATGATTTTGTCCCTATGACTGCTTGACCAACTCTCCCCCTTTACCTTACCTAAGTAACACACAAGACATCAAAACTGGAGTTTAAGGGTCAAAGCAGCCTTTTATTAAACCAAATGGTAAAAAAAACATATAAAAAACATACAAACAACAGTCAGTACAGTATGAAAATTCAGAGCCCCAAGGTCCTTATAGGTACCACTACTTCAAGTATCTGCTTAACCAAACTTAGTCCTCCAGCCGCAAAACACAGACTCAGAGACAACACTACTACTAGCAGATACAACCCAAACAAACTACAGGGAGCCGTACTCAAGACGGGTCCCTACCAATGTACATTTATCCAGCACATACAAGGACCTTGTACCCCACCAGCTGCCGTGACAGGCCACCAAGGGAACTAGCCCAAAAATACCCAAGAACTTAACCACAAAAGGGGAAGGGAGGGTGGGAAGTTGTCCCGACTTAGTCTCTCTCCTGAGTGAAGACCTCACCAGGATCCTCTTACTGGTTGACCCCTGAAACCCCTCTCATTCCCTCCCCTCCACCAATCTGGTAAGTGTCTCCTTACTGTTAATTTTAAAACCTACCTAAAAACTCCTACCGATCCAAACCCCCTTTTAACTCTGTCATGTCAGCCCTCTGTATAGGTTTCTTTTTGCCCTACTCCGGGCCTTACTCTGAGTCTCTGAGCTAGACCAACCATGCAACCAAAGAAGAACTTCTGCTCTGTATACATTTTAGGTCAGTCACTCAGATAGCACTGAAGTTATTAGATAAGTAGCTTCATAAGGGGGTCAGATATTGAAGCCATTGGAGAAAAATCACAGCCAGGCAACTAGAAGTTTCATAAGAAAGTCAGCTATTAGAAGCCATTGACTATGACCCACAACTGGACAAACTAGCATATTTATAAGGAGGTCAGTTTTTGAAGCCAGTGCATTAGAATGACAGTAAGGCAACTGATAGTTTCATAAGGCGGTCAGCTGTTGAAGCCATTAGATAAGAATCACAGCCAGGCAACTAGTGTTTAATGAGGAGGTTAGCTATTGAAGCTTTTGGATAATAATGACAGCCAGGCACTTATCAGTTTCATAAGGAGGCCAGCTATTGAAGCCATTGGATAATAATCACAGCAAGACAACTTGCTTTTTATAGGGAAGCCAGTTATTAAATCCTACATCTTCTCAGCACAGGATTCCTTTAAGGTTTTCTTATGTGTTCTGTTCAGATTTTGCATGCCTGGTCCTCCCCATTCCTCACTGTGGAGGCTGATATAGCTGGTGACGTACTAGTAGTGTGTCTTTGAATGTTTCAGCTATTAGATCATTTTAAATGGAACAGTTAGACTTGCCCTCCTAGTGAAAGATTTGGAAACGATATTCCTTCCCCGAGGAGACCTTATATTTTCATCAAAAGCCAAAACTAATACTCATTCAGAGAGCAGGGCAAGGAGAGGTGCCAAGTGTGCCATCCTCCCACATAAAGAAACATACAGAGGTGAGGTAACTGGCTCTGAGGCCCCATCGCTCCTAGTAGATAATATGGATGTGATTTGTAAAATCAGTGCTGTCGCCATTGTATCAGTTTTCTGCACACGATCATGTCTCTCGGGTTTGGTAAAAAAATATGTCAAGAAAAGTGTTATTTTATATATGCTTTTTATGTGCAAATAAATGCCTGTTGATTCTGCCAGAAATCTTATAAACTGTAATGCGAACAGAAGAAACAACATGCCAAATAGTCAATTCAAAGTCCACAAAATCTTTATTCTTGACAATAGTGTCACAACCGATAAAAAAAACCAGTAGCCAACACCTTTCAGCAGCCAACAAAAATCCCCCTTTGGGGATAATGTATGGATTATGTACCGTAATTTGTGCTTTAGCCCCAATAAAGGGGAATATTTTGGTCCTCAAAATGCATTGGTAATTTTTTTTCTATTGGTTGTGACATCATTCTCAAGAATAAAGGTTATTTGGACTTTTGAACAGATTTTTTGGTGCTTTGTTTCTTTTGTTCATAAGTGTGTTTGTGGCAGGTGAAAAATGAAAACAGATGCAGCAACCACATCCAAAGACTGATAAACTGCAACATACTACATTTTTATTCCTGGGTTTAAATGAGATTGATGAGATGAGTATGGGCGTATATTCCGGAAATGCTTCCATATCTGTGCAGTGAGTTTTTAGAACGAAAGGCCTGTAAGATGGGCATTTGTGGAGGTTGAAAAAACAAGGGGAGTTGAGTCCAAAATGGGGACTTTCCTTTTCGTGAGACTAATAGTTGGAAGTTCGTGATAGTGAATACCTTGCAGTATTTTAAAATAGCCATTCTCTTCTCCCTAGGTCTGAATAAAACATCCCAATTTTCCTGTGAAGCTCATAATGGAAAAGGTGTCACCACATCCAGGACTGCAACAATTAAAGGTATACTATATAGGCTAATGGAAGGTTATACAATGTACCATACTGTATAAAAATTACAATGGTAGATTATTCACATAATGGGATACAAAACAGACCTAGCGGTTGAGATCTGTCATTTCATATAATGTCCAGTAAGGATCAAATCCTGGATATACAGTTGGAGTGGGGGGGGAAATCAGATTCTGTATAGTACAGTGTGTGCGCATGGGGGGGCTGTGGGTAGTCGTGGCTATATCTTGTTTTGGTGTTGTGTGTATGGGGCAGATTTTGTAATGTACAGTTTTTATGGGCAATTCCTATATTGTATACTGTGTTTATGGGGAAGTTTTGTGTTCTTCAGTATGCATGTTGGGCTGTCAGATCCAGTACAATGGTTAGCTGGGGGCATTAAACCACATACTGTACATAGTAGGCATGTGAGGGGGGGGAGCAAAGTTGGGTCAGATCCTGTATAATGTGTGTAAGTGTGTGTGTGTGTGTGTGTGTGTGGGGGGGTGTTTAGGCAAGGGTGTAAGAATCTGTATATTACAGACTTGGTGGGGATTGGGTAAAGTTGGGTCATTTCCTGTATTGTATAGTGTGGGTGGGCAGGTGGTGACATGAGATCCTACTTGTACGGTGTGGGTGAAAAAGGGTGAAGTTGGGATATATTCCTCCAGTGTGTGGGTGTAGGTGGTGGCTATAGATCCTATATTGTATAGTGTAGATATGTAGATATGTAGGTTGTGGCATTAGATCATATATTGTACAGTGTGGGTAGGTAGGGATGAAGTTGAGTGATGTCTCTTCTTGTACAGAGTGGTGGGTAAGTGTTGAAGATAGGTCCAACCTAAACAGAGTGGGTGGGGGTGTAGTTGGGTTATATCCCTTATTGCATTGTGTGTGGGTAGGTGGTGGCATTAAATCCTAAATTGTATAGTGTGTAGGTTGTGGCATTAGATCATATATTGTATAATGTGGGTAGGTAGGGATGAAGTTGAGTCATGTTCCTTATTGTACAGAGTGTGTAGGTAAGTGTTGGAGATAGATCCTACTTTTACAGTGTGGGTGGATGGGGGTGAATTTGGGTTAAATCCCTTTTTGTACAGTGTGGTTGGGTAGGTGGTGGCACTAGATCCTATATTGTATAGCATAGGTAAGTAGTTTGTTACATTAGATCATATGTTGTACAGTGTGGGTAGTAGGAATTAAGTTGGGTCATGTCCCTTATTGTACAAGGTGGGTGGGTAAGTGGTGGAAAGAGATCCTATTTGTACAATGTGGGTAGGTGGGGGTGAAGTTGGGTTATATCCTGTATTGTACAGTGTGGGTGGGTGGGGGTGATGTGGGTCATGTCCCATATTGTATGGTGTGTGTGGGTGGGTCGTTATGTTTAATCCTATATCGTACAGTGTTTGTAGGTGGGGGTGAAGATGAATTGTGACCTGTATTGTATAATGTGGGTGGGGAGTTGTTGGCATTAGATCCTATATTGTACATCTTGGATGGGTAGGGGTAAAGTTGGCTTATATCCCTTATTGTACAGTGTGGATGGGTAGGCGGTGATGTTAGATCCTATATTGTACAGTGTGGATGGGGTTGATGTTGGATTATGTCCCATATTGTTTAGTGTGGGCAGGTAGGTGGTCGTGTTTGATCCCATATTGTACAGTGTGGGTGGGGTTGAAGTTGAATCATGTCTTGTATAGTATTGGCGGGAAGTTGGTGGTATTAGATCTTATAATGTACATCTTGGATAGATAGGGGTGAATTTGGGTTATACTCCTTATTGTACAGCGTGAGTGGGTAGGAGGTGTTGTTTTATCCAGTATTGTACAATTTGGATAGGTAGGGGTGAAGTTGAGTTATAGTATATCCCTTATTGCACAGTGTGGGTGGCTAGATGGCGATGTTAGATTGTGTAATGTACAGAGGATGGGAGTGAAATTGGGTCCAATCTTGTATTGTATAGAATCAGATCCTGGATTTTGCAGGGTGGGGTTAATTTCTCCCCTCTCTGTCATAAGCTAAAAGGTACGTCCAGGGTTGGGCATTTAATGATAGGTTTACTCTCACTGTGCCTGTATCTTAATACAGGCCTGATTGTACAGATGAGATCCTGAACCTTACATTATGGAGGGAGATGAGTCAGGGGTCCAGTTATCGTGCAGCAGACTGAACCCTTTTGCATGAAGGGTTACACAGTAAGATGCTGGTAAAAAGAACGTTTCATGAACCCACGACCTGCGGCTTCACGCTAATCATTCCCACCTGTCAGTAGGGCTGGTGACACATCCTTGTGGAAGATTCTTGCTGGAAGAATGTGGCTGATTCATTTGTTTAGATCCAGCATGGTCTGACACAGTGCCCACTAACTCCGTTGGCATCCACGGGAGGAAAGGAAGGGGGAACCAGGCTTCAGTTAACTTCTACATATCTGCAGTGATTCATTGTATCACAATTTCCTCTCAATAAGGATTTGTCTCAAACCATAATACGCTCCTTCCCCACCTGCTGTCTCCAAGCTTTGAAATATATTTGTATAACGGAACCAGCAGAAGAACGGGATTGACTTTACTGGCTGCAATGTCAAATATTTTAACACCAGTCAGAGAAGAAGAATCTATCAAAAAATGTAACCTTGGCAAATCATATTAAATAATTCATAATTAGAACAATATGAGGGTGTGTCTCGCTATCTGAATATATTAGATGTTAGTGCAAAACTCAATTTTTAATAAAACTTTCCATTTTGCAGCCTTAGGAATATTGGTCTAACAATGTGGCACAAAGTGCAGCACATTATTGCAACCAATTAAAATTCTTCATGGAAACATGTTACAAGTAAAACATGAAGGCTGTCATCGAGATCTTCTGCAAATGCTGGTTGAATGGCAGTCATGCTGATCCTCTGGTTTGAAATGTTTTAGTCACTAATCTATAACAGTGTTTCTCAATCACCTGTTGGGCCTCCCTCCTTCTTAGCCTCAAGCCAGTTACGGATTACCTAACATCCCACAGTCCCTCCCAGCTCCCATAGTGCCCCCTAACCTTCCATAGTGGTTTGCAGTGACCCTTTACCTTCCACAGTACCCCTGACCTCCTTAGAGCCCTCTGAGCCACACTGCTCCCCATCCACCCACAATGCCACCCAGCAACCTGCAGTTCCCCTTACCGCCAACCAACCACCACCCTCAGGGCTCTATAGTCCCCCACAATTACCCCCAGATCCCTTCAGAAACCTCATCTCCTAAATCACTTTAGAATACCCATTTCCTCACAATGACTCCCCAACCACCCACAATGCCACCCAGCACCCTGAAGTACTCCCTAGCTTGCTGCAGAGCCACACGCCCCCCTAACCCATGGTTACCCCATTTCCAACCCCCCCAGGGCCCTGCAGTGCCCCCACATCTATCCACACCTCCCTGCAGAAACCTCACCCCCTATGAGGCCACAAAGTCTGCTGCAGATTTCCCTAACTAACTTCAAAGCCCCAGTTCCATTTTACCACACTGCTCCCTTGCTTAAGAGCCTGCAGCCACCCCCCCTAATACTTTACCTAATCTCCAGAAGTGTCCTCCAGTCCCCTCAGGGCCCTACAGTCCCCTACCATTACCCCCAGCTCCCTACAGAATCTTAATCCCCTACAGGGTCACAAAGTCTGCTGCACAGTCCCCTAACTTCCTCCAGAACCCTTATCCCCCCCCCCCCACAGTGACACCCAGCCTAATTCAGAGCCTTCTAGCATATCAATTCATATTTTTTATTCCCATACTTTTATAGTGGGTGTATAAACTTTTTTTGGAAGAATTTACCGAACCCTGGTCTCAATAAGGTGGAGAACTACTGACATAGAACATGTATGCAGATAAGCACTTTCGATCTTCCTGACTTTCTTGATCTACATACTTGTTCCAGGTTAGTGCAGCCAGTGGATCAGGTAAGTCACCCGTAAAAACTGGTATTTTCAGAAGGACAGCAGCAATGGTAGCATCCCCTGCCCCATGCTTCTCTCATGATTATTTTCACTGATTTAATTGTGTAGTGCTACTCCCATAGGAGCCGCTGGGATTTCGCCCAGGTTCTTTCCCAGTGGATTGCCCTGCTGGAAAAAAAAATTGGAATTATTGCCTATAGCAGCCAACCAGAATTATTTTAAAAAGATCCCATAAAATGAAACATGGCACCTGATTGACAGCTATGGGCAAAAATTCTCAGTTCCCTTTCTCTATCAGCCACATTGTCCTTAGCATTGTTTTATCTAAATGGTGAGATTATATTGCGCCAGTGAAGTTTTTCTATTAATGATGTTTCAGTGTTACTAAGCAATTAACCATGTATCTGCCAATTGCAGTTCTACCAAGGAAACCGATGGACCTAAAACTGGTGACACGGGATACAACAGAGCTAGAGATATCATGGCTTCCTGGAGAGAGTGGAGCCCACCAGGTGTATGTGTGTACTGTCCAGGTAGGGGACACATCATTATAGATGCTATATTGCTCTAATATTCATTAACATACAATAAAATCATTTTCAGTGGTATGGATATTTACAAAGTTACATTGATCCAGCTTGGACCAATGTAACTATGTACAGTGAAAAGAACCCCCCCGTTAAAATAATCAAATTTTGTTGTTCTGAAATGAAGACAGACACTGTTTTTGTTTTATCCAGCTGTATTTGTGAATGCAACTTATAACATCCAAGTGAAAGATATAACACCAACATGTCAGGAAAAATAAATTAAAAAATTAAAAAACAGAATCACTGAGTTGGAAAAAGGAGCACCCCCCTTGTGTTAGTATTTTGTTGGACCACATTTTGCTTTAGTTACAGCCTTTAGCCTGGTGGGATATGTCTCTACTAACTTTGCACATCCAGACTTTGCAATATTTGCCCACTCTTCTTTGCAGAACTGTTCAGCTAAATTTGATGGTAACTGTTTGTGGATTGCAGTCTTTAAATCATTCCACAGATTTTCAATGGAGTTTAAGTCTAGGCTCTGACTAGGCAATGCAAGGACATTCACCTTTTTCTCCTTCAACCACTGTGTGGTCATTTTTGCTGTGTGCTTTGGGTCATTATCATTTTGGAAGGTAAACGTTCTTCCTTCTAATATATGCAGTTTGCGAGTCCTTAGATGTTGCAGTTGCATTCGTTTTCTTTTTCAGGCTTTTTTCCCCTTTATTGTCACCTGGTGATCCTGCCAGTAACACACTTTGGGGTTTATTTACTAAAGCTGGAGAGTGCAAAATCAGGCTCACTTCTGCATAGAAACCAATCAGCTTCCCTGTTTTATTGCCAAAGCTTACTTGAACAAGCTGAGGTTAGAAGCTGATTGGCTACCATGCACAGATGCACCAGAGATCTGAGTGCACCAGCTTTAGTAAATGTACCCTTTTGTTTCCTAGTGTGATAATGCTCATTCACTGTACTGCCTCTATAGAGGCACAGCTTTGTCACCCTAGGAAAGGACTACAGAACACCTCCCTCTCTTATCATCTTCATTACATAGAGAGAGGTATTCTGTAGCCCAACAAGATAGCTGGGAACAGTGCTAACTTAAAAGAGTGCACAGCAAGTTATCAGCTCGCTAGATTTATGACAGGATTAACAGGTATTTTTTGCACCATTCGAAAAGATATAACAATTATGTCAGTTGGTGTATTTAAAACACCAAAAGGGAGCAAGCAAGGACATTTCATGTATAGGGTTTACATACACTTCAAAGGAAATCTATGGTCACCGCATGCACTTTCATTTTATAAAATGAGCATTACAATAACAATACAAACAATCATTATATTTGACGATCTAAAATAAGCTTACTTGAAAATTTTTCTTTCATGCTGTGAGTTCTGCATGTCTGTTATCATCTCCTTCTCCTGAATTTTCTCTCCCTCAATTAAGGACCACATGCAGTGGCAGCTGGTGCTAAATATTTAAATATATCCCGAGGGGAAGACAGACGAGAAGGCGACGATCGCCGCAAGCCCCCCCCGGCGTTAGATGGATTGACCTTAGGAGACAGAGGGAAGAAAGAGCCAGGCTGTTGCTTCTCCTCCCAGCTGAACAGGAAGTATGTCTTGAGACATGATTGGCTAGGGAGTCCTAAGACTCCCTGGCCAATCGCATCTCATCCGCATCCTGATGGGAGAATCAGGAAGACAATAGCGAATTATAATTTGCTATTGTCACACAACTGGGTGGGCTCAGGGCGCAGTGCTCTGCTCCCTGAGTCTACCCTTTTTTAAAGCCTCTGGCTCTAATCACGTGCTTCTATAAAAAAAAAAAGAAACCCATTGGAATCCATGCATCCAGCGCCCTGCATGTAGATTAGGGGCCAGGCGCATGGATTAGGGAGGTGGTGCCCCTGCGCTCCGTTTTTGGACCGGCCCCCACTGACCACATGTCCCATGGTATCTTGCTGTCTGCAAGCAGTTCTTCCTGTATTGACTCCGCCTCCTGAAACTCCTCCTCTCAGCACCTCTGTAGTTCAGAAGGGAGGGTTTGTGAAATGTGTGATACAGTCGTGCCTACTCACGGGACATAGTGACTATGTGTCACAGAATTTAAGGAAATGAATGTGTGAGGATCTTCACAAACTTTGCAAACTTCAAGATCATTTACTAAAAATATGAAGGAATATCAGCCGCACTCCACTTAACTCCTCTCACAGTATTTTCTAACAATCAATGAATTGACTGCATAGAGCAATGTCTACACATAAAAAGCAACTTTCCTTGATGCTTTTCACCACTTCCTTGCAAGGATAGAGGTTGATCATTCAAATTTTCAAAGGAGAGTGGAGACAGACTATCATGGCCAGCACCAGGTTGTCCATGTACAAGAAGAGAGGCCAGTCTTGAGATCTTTGTCTAGATCCAGTTTATGGATCCGTGTGTGTTTCTGGTTCAAGATCCTTCAGATGAATAGGAGTAGACTAGAAATAATTGAAATACAATGTGGAAATAAGTACTGTATAGAAGTTTACATTTTGACCATAGATACGCTTTAAAGTTTTTCAGATCCTCCTAAATCTGAAGCATGCTGGAGTTCTAGAATAGTGACAGTTTAATGGGTTGATGCTTCCTGGAAACAGAGTTGGCTAATTCCATCAACTGACCTGCCATTAAAATGAATAACCTTTGCCTTTTCCACTTCACACATCTGTACTAAGTATGTGCTTGCCACATAATGGGAGGTAATGGCATTGTCACATTCCTTGAGATACGTTTCTGGAGAGCAGTGAGGGATAATGTTGGTCAGACATGGGACATCATTACTTACTGGTAACAATAGTGCCTGCTGAAAGTCCGGAATACCTTTAGGTCATCTGTCTTTTATCACAATCCATGCAATGTGTAGAGGGAGGGCGATGACGTACTTGCAGGCTGGCATGTTTAGTAAGTAGCAGTGGGATGAGTGTGATGAGTGTAGCCTGAAGGATCTTTACCAATACAAACGTTGAGTAGAGCAATTTTTTGGGATACATCAATTGTAAAGTTCGTTATTTTAGTTGCTAATAACCATTATGTCTGAGCAGCAAGTTTCTTAGGCCTCATGCACACTGGATGTGTTTATCGTTGCTCCTAGGAGCGTGTGGTATTTGTTTGTTTTTTTTGCCTCTGAATGCCCCTGCATGTTAGCCTATGGGGTTAATTTACTAAAGGCAAGTAGACTGTGCATTTTGCAAAGTGCAGTTGCTCCGGATCTTAGTAAATGAGGTAAGCCTTCACTTTGCAAAGTATACCCAATCATGCGCAAGGAAAACAAAAAAAAACAAAAAAAACAGAATTTTTGCTTGCACATGATTGGATGATGGAAGTCAGCAGAGTTTCTACTCATTTCTAAGTTCTGGAGCAACTGTTCTTGCAGAGGGCAACTGCAAAGTGCACAGTCTATTTGCCTTTAGTAAATCAACCCCAATGTGTCCATGCACATATAGGCATTTAGAGGAGTTTAGAGGCAGGAAAAAAAACAAAAAAAACACTGCCAGCGCGTCCAGGAAGCAGTGGCGTTCTGATAAAAAAAACGCTTGATACCTGTAAACGTGCCTACATGCATGTAGATGTGTCTAAGCACACCTAAGTGATAGGCACATTTAGCACTTAAATGTTAATTCACTTCAATAGCCAGAATAAATTATTATTCTGGCAAATTGAAATGAGTTAATGAGTTAATGTCCAATAATAATATCTAATGTCTAAACGCATTACACATGTTTACAGGCGTCAAACTTTTTTTTCTGCCAAAACACCGCTGCCAGGAGGAAAGGCATCTAGGAGAGGAAGCAAAACGTCCAGTGTGCATGATGCTATAAAGAGACCCTTTACCATCTTAAAAAATTACAAGTAAAAGCAAACATTTTTAAATGCTCATTTGCTGAATTTTTACATCTATGACTTCTTCAGGAAGAGTAAATTCTCTAGCACAGCCCCCGCCCTCCTTGCATGTCACAGCCCGCTCCTCTTCTAGGAGTGTCTACTTGCTGTCTATGCTGCCCTAGCTCCTCCACCCCTCCCCTCATCTCCCTACATTACCTTTAATGCAGAAGTCATGGAAAGAGCAAAGGGGAATGCTATAGAGTGCCAGCTCTGTGTCTTCTGGGGATGCTGACATCACATCAAAGATGGCGGTGCCCATGAGCTGTTTCAGGGATTTTAAATGTTTGCCTACGTAAAAAACATGCACAGGGCTGCCCCCCCCAAAAAAAAAAAAATTTACCACCAGCCGCCACTGAACATGCATGTAATACATACCACCAGCCGCCACTGAACATGCATGTAATACATACCACCAGCCGCCACTGAACATGCATGTAATACATACCACCAGCCTCCACTGAACATGCATGTAATACAATGACTTCACATACTATATACTTATAGGCAGATTCTTGTGAAAATGAATGGGCTTGCAATGGGGTCTCTTTAGGATAATAACATTAAATTCAACTTGGGAGTTGCATCTACAGCTCACAGTACATTAGTGGGAAGAATGCCCTTACATTGGTACCTAGTGGAAAGAGTCTCAACCGTACAGATAGCTAAAGATATAATTGGTTTCATTGGGAACTTATCTGAGAATCAGAAATTGCTCATTACTACTAGGAACCCCTAACAACCTCTCAAGGAACCCTGGTTGGGAAAGGCTGCTCTAGATCAGGGGTCTCCAAACTGTGGCCCGCAGGCCAGTTGTGGCCTTTTGCTTGTCTTTATCTGGCCCTTTGGGCATCATTCCTTCCACTGACACCAAAGACGAGGCACAATTCCTCCCACTGACACCAGTGATGGGGCACTAATCCTCCCACTGACACGAATGATGTAATTTTTTTTTACTCCCACTGACCACCGAGCATTTGGCATTGTTCATTCCCACCGATGACAAAGCATTTTCTGCTCCCACTGGCTACAGATCTGTCCCTCTACAGTGTAAAGGGAATTGGCCCTTTATTTTGAAAGTTTGGAGGCCTCTGCTCTAGATGAAGAGGAACATTGTCAAGCAGCACCCTTCAAGAGCTCATCTTCGTGTTCTGGCCAGCTTTGTGGCAATAGAAAAACATTTTTTTAAGCATAGAGGCTCTCTCTGGTGACTTTGCAGACAGGTTAGGTTACATTATGGTCGTTCAATACTTCAGTTGGCAGAGATGGACAATTTGGCTGTCTGTGGGATATCTGTGTCTGGTGTAGAATTTTTTAGTCAATGGCCTATAGTTCTGTTGTGTGTGTGTTTTTTGTTTTTTTTTGCCTTTCTGGGTATAGTAGGGAAGCCTCAGCAGACCTGTCATGTTTTTATTGCTGTGTATACTCCTGATATACAGAGTTACCTTCTCTGTCCTGGTCACCACCATCACCGGTATCAAATCAAAAATTTTAGGACTGTCACAAGAGAAGGAGGCGAGAGAATATCATCCAAATAGGACAACTGTTCTACACTCTGTATTGCTGCTTTAGGTGAGTAGCCTCTAATGATCCCTTCACAACTCCTCAAGTCAGGTGGCAGCCCAGTTTGCATGCTGCACAACGAAAGACATGGAAGACTTGGACGGCTGCACTCCAACAATCAACTTTATTCGGTATAAACATTAAAACCAAATGACATATGGAACAAGTACAGTGGGGGGCAAGCAGGTAGATGCGTTTCGCCCTAAAGTCACTGCTTAATCATTATCATTGAGGTATTGATTAACTGCTGACTTTAGCATGAAACGCATCTACCTGCTTGTCCCCCACTGTACTTGTTGCATCTGTCATTTGGTTTTAATGTTTATATAGAATAAAGTGGATTGTTACATAGTTACATAGTAGGTGAGGTTGAAAAAAGACACAAGTCCATCAAGTCCAACCTTTGTGTAAATTGTTGGAGTGCAGCCATCTGGATCTTCCTTGTCTTCCATTGTGCAGGACAACTGCTCAGGTGACAGCTGTATAAAGGGAATTTCCATTCTGTTCGGATAGATTTTCTTTCACTTCCTGTTGTGACTCTGGGACAGGAAGTGAAGGAAAATCTCCCAAATGTCCACAGACAGAAAAAAACATACAGGGGTTCTAGGCCTTACCTAATCGATTCCTAAAACAAACAAAACATCCAAGCTCTAGTTCTAATTTAATTTGCCTATGTGCAGGAGTATTAACTGATGAGCTGACCATCTCCTGTGAAGTTGTTTACTTCATAGGGCCATAGGTCCTCCGTGTGTAAACAGTGAAAGAGGAAATGTTTGTTGCTGAATGCAACTTCTTACTTCTGCATTCATTCAGGACATGTATAGAAACGAAACTATTTGTGGGTATTGTTTTTAAGAAAACTTTTTGTGTAATGTGTCACAGAAGTGCTTTCTGATTAGGTTCACTTAAGGTGGAACATTCCCTTTAGACTATTAAGAATTTTGCAAATTTGCAATACATTCATATCAAGTGGATAGGTCATGTAACGTCATAGATCAGGGGGGTCTGTAAACTTGCTAAACAAAGGGCCAGTTTTCTGTGCTTCAGACTTTAAGGGGGCTGGACTGTGGCCAGTGGGGGTAGAAATTGTCCTGGCGTCAGTGAAGGAGTAATATATTAATGTCTGTATAGGATATAATAGAATTATATTAGGATCATGTGCAGTGGTCAAGTCATATTGGAGATGTAATGTTCTATGTCTTTATAGGATATAATAGAACAGTACACTTTCCAAGTGCAGTTGCGCCAGAACTTAGTAAATGAGGGGAAGCTCTGCTGACTGATGTAGCACCCTGATGTTTAGTCAGGGCTGCTATTAAATTTATTTGCCAGGCGATAGTTGTCTTGGCCAATTGTTAGGAGATCAATTAATTTCCCCCTAATTCTGGAATTGCTGCACTTTTCTCTTCTGTCACTAGATGGCAGGGTATCTGGTGACATTGGATAAGACAAGGACATAGCAAGGACAGAATATGAATCAATGGGGTGTCTCAGACAATGAGCAGGGATTTTCTTGGGTCCCTTGGCCTCCTGGGAGAGCCTATTTATTTGGGAGGAGTCAGGTAATGGGGTTCTGTGCCACCTGGATGACTGTCTGGGTGGATGTGTGTCATGTCTCCCCGGGCTGCTAGGTCCTAAGCCTTAGGCCTATCCCGGGGACATCTGGCTGCTAGGCTGTCTGAGAGCCTATCCAGAAATAGGAGAGCAGCGTAGGGTTGGGACTGCGGGCTTGTAGTCTAACCAGAAGTAACAATTCCAATCGTGGTCGGAGGTAGAGGGAAAGCTGTCGCCACTAAGGGACCATCCACCTTGTTACCGGAGACCACTGTGAGTAAGCTGAGGCCAGTAGCAGAGCAGACTTTTCACCAGCCGGGGTCGGTGAAGAAGTGGGAAAACCTCAGCAAGTGCCAAGTCAGGGACTCAGCGGGACAGCAGAGGTGCTTGAAGAGTATCTGTGAGTGTCAAACCAGGGACCCAGCAGGGAGGAAGGGGTGAGGCTTAAAGATACTGAGTGCTAACCGTGGAAGAGCTCAAGGGTTCCAGTGGCTATTGGATCTGAAGTCTAGTGAGAGAGACTGGGAGCTCATTGAGTGAAGGACCACAGTGAGTGATTGTGGGGTAAGCTGAGAACTTTTTGTGTTGCAAATAGTTGGATACAATTACAGTTAGTAACTTCTACAAGACTGTTGCCACAGGAGACAGCGTCCTACCTATACAGAAATTGTGTCCTGCTGGAGGCCTTCACCTGTATAGCTGTCTGCCTATAGAAGTCTCGGAGTCTGCCAATTAACATTGCATCTACCTAAGGGTGTCCTTGCCCTAACCCTTTCTCCCGCAGTTCTGCCAGGAGACAATAAATCTCTTTTGGCATTCTAAATGTGTCTGGTCCCCACCGTTTCATCTTGCATTACACCCACCATGCCTTGTAACCCACTCTACACCGCTGTCCCTGACTCTGGAGGTTACCATTAGACCTAAAGGGGCCTGGGCTTTGCTACACTTCCATCATCCAATCACGTGCAAGCAACAATACTTTTTTTCCCCCTTGCATGTGATTGGGTATTCTTTGCAAAGTGAAGCTTTACCTCATTTACTAAGCTCTGGAGCAACTGCACTTGTAATGTGCACAGTCTATTTGCTTTTAAAAAATCAACCCCAGTGTCTACTGGCTTTAGAGACTGTAGTAGAATTGTATCATATCATATTTGGTGGTTACATTGTGGTGTACAGGGAACATTACATCACAATAGTGAATGTACATGATAACAAAATTGTTAGGTATTTTTGCCCTTTTCAAAAAAAAGTTGGTCTTCTAAGGCTCTGTTCACACTATGGCATTCTGGATCATGGGCAGAATCGCCACAGTTATGCCCGTGATTCCGAATTGCCGACAAACGCGGGACACACTTGCGATCCCCGGTACTTTCAATGGTACCCAAATTGTGGCACGATTTTGGCACCGGAGTCCTATTCTTGTATGTGGATGTCTTTAAGACTCAAGAACAAGAACACTTTAGGCCAGGGATCGCTAAACTTTCTACACAAAGAGCTAGTTTACTGTTCTTCAGACTTCAGGGGAGGCCAGACTGTGGACAGTGGTAGTACAAAATGCCCTGGTGTAAGTTGGAGTAAACAATCCCCCCTTCATTGGTTTTAGTGCCCCATTGCTGGTATCAGTGGGAATAATAGTGCCCCATTGTTGATATCAGTTGGAGAAATAGCAACCCATCATTGGTGTCAATGTGAGGAATAGTATCCCACAACCGGTGTCAGTGGGAGGAATGGTACCCCATCTTGGAGTCAGTTGTGGAGGGAATAGTAACCCCATGGGCCAGATAGAGGCAAGCAAAGGGCCACATCCAGCCCCAGGGCTAATTAGACAATCAGGCGTTTTTTTTTCTTTACTTATCAAAATGCAGCCCATTGTTTTTAATAGGCCTATATACAACAGGCATGTAAACTTGCGCTACATATAGATAAAAAAAATACAAAAATCTGCATTTTTGGACAGCATTTTAGGCACATAAGCTCACATATGCGTATATACATATGTATAACATACCCCACGTGTACGCATTCATGCGAAAATGTGCAAATATGCGCATTTACTATACGGCCCAGCCTCGTGTTTTTCCACAGGAATTTTATGCCAGAAATCTGATGTTCACACATCAGTACCCTACATGGTAAGTTTCAGAATGTTTCCAATACAATCAGTTTTGGAGAATTGAATTCCACTTGCAAGTTTTGATTTCCTTTGCCTCTCACGTTTCCTCATTTGCTGAACCACTGTGGTTTCTCCGGGACTTTTCTGCGTTACAGGAATTTATCACAGTGCCCGATGAAGAAGAGTGACAACAATTCCTCTGTATTCTAATAATAGGGAATAGTCAGTGAAACGTTGTGGTTCAATGACATCATTAATACAAAAACATACAACATTAATTAGAAAATATGTGTTAAAAGTGATCATCACTGTAATAAGCAATCACATAAAAAAAAATTCTGATCACCCCCCCAGAGTAGTACACAGTCACTATGATAACACTGCACTGCTCTGGTGACAGTATTTAAAAAAAAAAAAATATATATATATATATATATATATATATATATATATATATATATATATATATATATATATATATATTGTAAATTATATAACTTTTAGACGGACTGAATAATATACACTGATTTGGGTAATTTTTTACCAAAGAAACGCAGAATACATTTAGAAAACTTATGAAACAAAGATTACTTGTTTGCAAAATTTTATAATAGAAGCTAAGAAAATTTTTTTTTTTTAATTTTCAGTATTTTTTTGTTTATATAGCAAAAAATAAAAAATAAAAAACCCAAGTGGTGGTAAATACCACCAAGAGAAAGCTCTATCTTTCTAAAAAAAAAATGGTAAAAATTCCATTTGGGTACAGTGTTGCATGACTGTGTAATTGTCATTCAAACTGTCACAGTGCTGAAAGCTGAAAATTCGCCTGGACTGGAAGGGGTGAAAGTGCTCCTTCTCTTTCAATGACAATAATCACCAGGATAAATAGAGGAGTGAATCTCCCCAACTAGGACATAGATAAAAACCTGGCAAAGGTTCTAACCTCTTCCTACTTCATCCACAAATACAATACAAACTTTTACTATTACATACACTTTAAAGTTCAAATCCAGGTAATATTTGTTTAACAAAATATGGTAATAAGGGCTCATTCACATGAGCGGCTGGGCCCAAGTGGTTGAGCCATGATTTTACCGCTCCCAAATACCATTCTTAAAAAGGCAATGCAGATACTCAGAACTGTACACATGCAACAGCCACAATGTTCACGTCTACGTCAAAAATGAAAGCACATGCCGCATGTGGTGGGTGGTAACGTTGGCAAATGTGACCCATTGAAGTGAATGGGGCTCGCTGCAACCACCCAGCAGCAGTGTGCAGTGCTTGGGTTGGCATTTTCAGGTTTAAAACAAGCAGAAAAGAGGTGACATATCGCCTTCTTATCGCCAGTCAAACAGCCTCTGAAAAGCGATCCACCACCATCACTTTTTAGAGGGGTGGCAATAATACATGCATATCTGAACAAGTTCTTAATCTGTCTATTTGTAGCACTCATTAAAAAAGCAAATATGCAGCCAAAAAAAATACTGCTATTTCCTTCACAAAGTTAGAAATAGAAGAAAAGTGACCAGATGCCTATATTATCATGTCTCCAGCCCTAAATATAGATCATACACAAAAACAATAGTTGCCCAAGGGACTTTAAATGAGGCATAATACATAATTCATAAAATATCAATTTATTATACAAGGATTTGACACATACATATTATGTACACATAAAAAATAGTTTGGTGTGTCAAGCCGGTTAGTTACATATTCTTCACAAAGTTATTTAAAAAAAAATCATTGATACAACATTGTTTGTGGAATGTATCTAACTCTTGGTTTTATTTCTTTAGGCTACCACACCTCACAATCATCTTGGCCTGGTGCCCCATCACAAGATCTATAACCAGAACATTAATGTGCCCCCTTATAGCCACGTGATCAGTGGCCTGGCTCCCTACACAATATATGATGTCCGCGTGGCCTGTCTGAACAGTGAAGGGGTGTCCCACTGGACTGAATGGGTTGCTATGAAAACCATGGAAGGAGGTATGAAGGAGTGGCCTATGCTGAAATATATTCACTTCAATAAAGCATCTATGACACTTTTCAGGGGGTATTGGCCTGTGTCAAATTCATGTAGCACCTTCCTAGTTAGGTTGTTAGGACGTTAGACTAATTTAGTTTCTGGCTCCTCTGTAATCAATTTAGCAACTGTAGATTGCTTTTGGTTGTTCTGGATTTCACAGGCTGCAGGTTTGATTGCTCTCCATTGCTTTCTAGAGGCTTCTGGAACATAGGAGGTTGGGAAAGGCAAATGGGCTGCCTAGATATTTATTGTGCTTCAGCTACTCACTCGGAGGCGTAACCAGTACTTGGCTGAAGAGCTCAAAAATGGTCTGAGGCTTTAAGCAGCCAGGCCCCTATCCTGCTAGAGGAGTTCCCAGCCTAAGGCTCTCTGCACCTCTCTGCCCCACTCTACCCCTCCTGGTAGAATGCTGGAGTGTGCTGCATGTTCATTGAGGTCCTAGCTGTGGCATAGCTGGGAGGCCTATTTCTAAAATCCTTCTCTGAAGTTAATCAAGGAAATTTCACCTAAGGACCTGGTCTGGAGAGCTCACTGTAGAGTGCCCAGTGGAAGTTGGAAGAGGTCTTATTGTCTTATGGCATTGTGAGCCTTAACCTCTCCCTCACTGTGTCCAGTGGATACTTGAAGAAGGCACCCAGTCATCCTGTGACACTGAGTACTGACAAGACCCCAGGGTTCTAGTGACTGTGTGGTGTATTTCTTTGGGTGAAATACCCAATGGTAGTTCTGTCTAGGGTAGTTTTAAAAAAGGGACTCAGTTCTGATATCTGTACTTGCTCCTGCATAGAAATTGTTCAGGGAACCTTAGCAAAATCGAGAGTCCTCCTGCAAGTATTCAGTAAACCTGGAGTATCTCATATCCCCCTACACCCCATCCAAGTTCTTCTGTAATAAAAAGCCTAAAAAGACATCCCCTAGACTGATTACTGAGCCGGAGTGAATGAACTGTTGCTGTGTGCCTCGCTGCCTCTGCACTAATCTTGCAAAAGAACCAATTAAATACAGCGGCTCTTTTGGCGGTAACGCTACATTCATGAAAGCTTAGTGACAGTTCCAGTAAAAGTTCCAACACATATGACAAATTCAGTAGTTTTGATTTGCATCACTTTTATGATATGTTGTTGTGGCTATGACAAATTAAAAAATATTTGCAGATATCAAAATTGGAGGTTATTAAGACCAGCTCAAAATCAGCGCACAGAAAGGCAGAGTTTTGAGGGAGGCGGGAGGCGAGAGGCGTTGTGTTAACTTTATTTTATTGTGTTTTGTATTTGCTTCACTGGTTGCTAGGATGCAGGTCGACAGCTTCCTAGAAACCAGTGAGGCATTGGTACAGACAGTGGGTTGAACCTGAAGGGGAACTCTAAAACTTGTTCCCCCTCGGGTCCATCTTCCTTGTAATTGACAGCGGATGGCAGTGGGTGGATTCCATAGTTGCTCTTGAGTCTAATAGCTGTTTTGTAATCCACTCACTGTCAATCACGAAGCAAGTGGACCTAGTCTCTCAGAATCCCCATCAGCCCTCCATCCCCCCAACGACTCAATTGCGTGGCTGCTGCACCTGTTGACAGCAGACAACTATTGGTCTCATTAGCGGCTATGGGGTCAGCTCACTGTCATCTACTGTCAATCCCAGGCACAGTGGACCTGATGAAGAACTAGCTGCTCAGAGTTTGCCATTAGGCTCTGCCCACCCTGCTGCAAAACTCCTCGGCAATGCACCTGTTTGTGTAATGGCGCAGGGTCTGGGAAGGGAGTTGTAGTCCAGTAGCATTTATATTATCTGCCTGTCTTCCATTTATAGAGCTCAAGTTACTGTTATAAATAAAACCCTAAATGAAACCCCTAGACTGATCTTTTGAGCCAGAGAGAAAAAGCAGAAAATGCTGTGTACCTGTCAGTTTATGTTGTGAGTGGGTGAAATAGGCCAGATTACAATCGGCTCCTGTGGGGGTAGCACTACATGTGGGAGCTCGTCCTGGATATTTTTATACAGCAATTGCCAATAGCAAACAGGGGGGAAACAAGAAATTGGAGGACTATAAATGCATCCAAGTTATTCTGTAAGGAGAGGGATCACTGCAATATCGCCACTAAGGAATTTTCCCAGCAAATAGTGCCTTTCTTCCCAACGTTACACAGCAGTTGCCTATAGCAACTAGGAGCAAATAAATTTGGAAGGCTGCTATGGTCAAGCCAATCTGGGTGAGGGAGAGAACTTATCACAGGATTGTTGGTGAGGAATTTCTCAGCAAGACAAGCTCAGAAATAGTGCTTTTTGTACTTCTTTTGTACAGGGCAGCCAAGCAATCCTCAAGTTGTTCTACAGTTCTGGGGTATCCCATGCTCCCCATTCCTATCCATTCCTATACTGTTCTAATAAAAACACTAAAGGAAACCCCTAGACTGATCTTTGAGCCAGAGAAAGAATGCGGAAAATGCTGTGTGTATTTGTTGAGAATGGGGAAATAGGCCCCAATTACCTGTGGCTCCTATGGGGGTAAGCTACATACAGTATTAATGGAGGAGAGGAGCAGAAAGGGCGACCATAGTGGGCATTCTTGATGAATGCCTGTCACAGGTCAAGTCAATCATATTAATACCCGCAGCACTGGAGGATTAGGGCTACAGGGGTATGGGGGGGTGCAGAGGACTTTAGATTTCAACTAAGAAAGCAGCCATTAGGGACACTGTGCATTGAATTTAAGTACTGTTGCTTGTGCTGACTTTTTTATTTTTATTTTAACTAAACCTAGACTTTAAATATTATTTTTTCATTGGTTTTACAGCTTATTTGAAAATCAGCAACTTTATTGAAATTACAGCTGCTTCTATAAGTGTACCAGCTTGTCTGTGTACCACGTCAACATTCTTTCCAAGTATCTCTGTGTTGTCTCTAGTTTTTTCTTTTTTCTGTCTCTGTTTCAGCCATCATGTAATTCTGTTTTCTTGGTGTCTGTGTTTCTCCTGGCAGAGGAAGGAAAGCAACTGAACCTTTCAGAGGGGCTCCTATTCAGCTCAGGCCCCCAGGTTAATTAGTATACAAGACACAAGCATTTCTGTCTGTGTCAGCACCCTTGCCACAATTCCGGTAGTGGTGGGCCCAGCGTCTCTCCACTTCTCCTTCTGATATGTCCATTTATTTCACTTCACTTTTTTTTTTACCGCTTTCCTTTGTCTGAATCTCTTTGTCTTTCCACAGCTCCAGAGTTGTCATTCCGTGACTAGAAAGTAAAATGGAAATTAGTAATTATTATGATACACAATGCAGGGAAATCCATAAAAAGGTCTCAGGGAGTTGAAGAGGGTTTAACTCCCCCCGTAAAGTTTGGCTGGAGTCCTTGGCCAAGGCAGGATTCCCCACCTGTTGTGCTTTGGTATATTTTGATGTGAAATAGGGACATGTGCTAAGTTTAGCAGCCCACCTAATTACAATTTATGTCAACCTCATACTTGGCAGATTCGCTGAGTGGTTTTGGCTTTCACGATGACGCATGTGAATTTTAGGGCACGGTTTATTTGATAAGGCAGTGCAAGGAGTAATGCTAAATATGTAAAGCAGGGGTGTCAAGCTCAGTTTCATTGCAGGCTGCATCAGCATTATGGGTGCCTTCATAGGGCCGGTTGTATCTGTAAGACTATATAAATTTATCTACTCTTTATTATATTAAATAATTGCCTCTGCATTCGATTATTACTGGTTTTAGTAATAATTTAAAAACCTGTGAAGGGCTGGTGCAGACTACCACGGAGCCCACTCACACACTTGTTGCAGATGATGCAAGTCTGAAAAGAAGGGTCGCACACCTATGGTATCATCCGCAAGAAACTTTATTGGTGACTGAAATACAGAACATGGTTCTGCCATTATGTTCTGTCTGAGCAGTCTCCAATAAAGTTTCTTGTGGATGATACCAGGGGTGTGCGACCCTCTTTTTCAACTGGCAGAGAATTGTATTATTCTCATAATAATTAACCACTTCAGCCCCAGAAGATTTGGCTGCTCAATGACCAGGCCATTTTTTGCGATACGGCACTGCGTCGCTTTAACTGATTATGTATTTTTTTTCCACAAGTAGAGCTTTCTTTTGGTGGTATTTGATCACCTCTGCAATTTTTATTTTTTGTGCTACAAACAAAATAAGAGTGACAATTTTGAAGAAAACACAATGGGGGTTATTTACGAAAAGCAAATCCACTTTGCACTACAAGTGCAAACTACAAGTGCAAAGTGTACTTGAAATTGCACTGAAAGTGCACTTGGAAGTGCAGTCGTTGTAAATCTGAGGGGTAGACCTGAAATGAGGGGAAGCTCTGCTGATTTTATCATCCAATCATGTGCAAGCTAAAATGCTGTTTTTTATTCCTTGCCTGTCCCCCTTGGATCTACAGCAACTGTGCTTCCAAGTGCACTTTCAGTGCAATTTCAAGTGCACTTAGCACTTGTAGTTTGCACTTGTAGTGCAATGTGGATTTGCCTTTTGTAAGTAACCCCCACTATCTTTTACTATTTGCTATAATAAATATCCCATTTTTTTTAAAAAAACTAATTTTTTCCTCAGTTTAGGCCGATATATATTCTTCTACATTTTTTTGGTAAGAAAAATCGCAATAAGCGTATATTGATTGGTTTACGCAAAAATTATAGCAACTACAAAATAGGGAATAGATTTATGCCATTTTTGTTTATTTTTTTACTAGTAATGGCGGTGATCAGCGATTTTTATTGGGACTACGATATTGTGGCGGACACATCGGACACTTTTGACACATTTTTGGGACCAGTGACAATTATACAGGGATCAGTGCTATAAAAATGCACTGATTACTGTATAAATGTCACTGGCAGGGAAGGGGTTAACACTAGGGGGCGATCAAGGGGTCAATTGTGTTCCCTAGTGTGTGTTCTAGCTGTGGGGGGATGGGGCTGCCTAGGAGGAGAGAGAGATCGGTGTGCATACTTAGTATGAACACACGATCTGTCTCCTCTCCCCTGAGAGAACCGGGATCTGTGTGTTTACACACACAGATCCCGATTCTCGCTCTGTCATGAACGATTGCGGGTTCCCGGCACTCGCATCAGCTCTGGCGGCGAGCCGCGTGCCTAGTGGTCAAAAGGCAAAGCGACGTAAGGTAACGTTGTTTCATCCACCCGTCCATTCTGCTGCAGTAAAACTGCGGCGGCTGGTCGGTAGCTGGTTAAAAGCAGATATCCAGAGCACCCCACTCCTCCTTACATCAGATATCAAGAGCCCCCCCCCCACCATCAGAAGTCAAGAGTCGCCTGCCCTTCCTTACATCACAGTGCATCCCCCTTACCTTGTGCTGCTGCGGGAAAGAAGCTGGGGGTGTCACTGGGAAGCAGAAAGTGCAGCGTCTGTAGGAGACCAGAGGAGGACTCGAGTAAGCTGCCAGAGACTGCTGAATGCTGAGACCAGGGGAGGCAGAGACGAGAGGGTGGCCAACTTGTACCAATATGTGCTCCACTTCATCACGTGCCAAAATGTACTGCACTCACCAGAAATAGTTGACTTCTTGTTTACACAAAAAAGTTAAATAGCGTCTTTATGGTATACACCTCCGGAAGTAGGACCAATACTACTGTGATGCAGGAACCATATGCTCATATAGTGAAATACTGTTTATTAAGACCTTAAAATAAGGTAAAATTACATATACAATAGGTTAAAATGAGTTGGGCATTCATACAAGTGTACCAAGAAGCAATGCTGGCAATCCAGCATGCGTTCCACCCAACCAGAAATGGCATAACCGGAAGTCACGTCCACCGCATTTCGTCATACAGATGCAAAATTTGGTTTTACTTGTAACCTTTTGTTGGTTTCTTACAGCACCTGCACTTATAGTAGAATAGGGGTTTCACATATACATTTATTCACTAGTGTGGGCGTTCTTTGCTTTATAGATGGGCAAATGTCTGCCCAACCTGTCAAGTGTTGGAACCCATGTTAATTTCAATTTGTCCACCAGACACCAGTGGAACACGCATGAGCTAACTTCATTTTGCTGGATACACACTATGCAATTTTCTGTAGATTGTTTTCTTTATATTTACCAAAACCATATAATATGAGGTCAAACCTTAAGAGTTTCAATTTGTATGCAATCAGGCAGGCCCTTGCTATATGGTTTTGGTAAATCTAACGGAAATCAGACAACAAACGTTGTATAGTGTGTATGGGGTCTTACTCTGTACTTGAGTAGAAAAAAATTGGGAGCATTTTGGGGATTTACTAGTTGTTGAATCTAACTAATGTAGCAATCTGTGCATTATGTTAACTGCTCCTTCAACTACACACCTAATCATTTAGAAGCTCACAGTAATTTTGCAGACTATGACCACATTATGTGTACAATTTGCAGAGATGTTCACATTACAATCAGCAGGTTAATCCATTATACAATCCAATACAATCCAAAATTCTCTTTATGTGACTGAATGTTCTTTGTCAAGATCCCTCATTCATAGTAGATTTTTGTTCCTTCCTGTAGTTCCATCTGGTCCACCTGAAAATGTCACAGCAATAAAGAATGACACTGTTACCCTTGTGACGTGGAGGGAGCCGAGACCCCCCCTAAATGGTGTATTGAGAGGGTACAAGCTGGCATACCAATCAAAGGACCAACCAGAGGTATGAATTGAGTATCAGTACTGTTCTGTGTGTGTATTTGACTTGTGCTACTATACCTGGCTACCTGTTTACCCAACCCGAACATAATGTTCTATTTTAGGTTGTGATGGATGCTGGGCTTAACAGTGAGGTGACCCTGGAGATTGTCCATCCGGTGCATAATCTGACAATGAGGGTTGCTGCATATACAGTTGCTGGTGATGGCCCATGGAGTGATCCTGTTATTGCCACTTTCAAAAATGATGGTAAATATTAGCTATAGAAGATTGGTCTATGGTCGTCTTATGCTTTACAGAGTCTTATGTATCATTTTATTTTTCTTGCAGATTCATATTCTCCTCAAGGTGAGAGACACAGCAAGCTTGGAGTGTGTATCTGTGTAGGCTTTAACGTTGCAGCTTTGTCATTGTGTCTTGCTGCTGAGGGTAGGATAGACCTCTTTTAATTGTGTCACCCTGCAATTGACGATTCAGACTTAATGCCTCATAGTTTCCTTCTGTCTGTGTCACCTTCCATTAGAAGGGACAGGCTCCATGTCTCTTAGCTTTCTTCTGTCTGTGTCACCCCCCCCATTGGGGGAACAGAGTCCATGTGCCAAAAAACCCATTCATGTCACCCTGCAATCGATGGGATAGACTCCATTTCCTATAGTTTCTTTCTGTCTGTATCACACTGTCTTGAAAGGATAGATTATCTTTTATAGCTCTCTTGTATCTGTATCATCCTTCAAAAGGAAGAGACATAGCTCATATCCCATGGCTTCATAAAACATTTCTCTTTCCACACAGCAGTCAGAGATATGGCGTCCTCTGTTTTTCTCTGGCACTGGTGGTATGTGGTTCTGGTGGTTGCGGTGGCAATATTTGGCGCTATCATGCTTGCTATCTTCCTTGCTCGGCTTCGAAGGAAGGAAACACGATATGGGTAAGTGCTAATGCTTTTGGGTATATATGCATTAAGGATGTTTGACTGAAATATATATTCATGATGTTGTTTCTGTGTATCTATAGAGAGGCCTTTGAACCAACTGTAGAACAAGGAGAATTTGTGGTCCGATACCGAGTGAAGAAGTCATATAGCCGACGAACCACAGAAGCTACCTGTAAGTCAGCCATATATCTTCATCTAAAAAAGTTATTGTCAAATCATCCCGGAGGGTGCAAAATAGAGTATTATCCGAAGGCATGTATTTGTAGCGGTACCCCTGTAGAGGCTGCTGAGAATTGTGGATTGTCTGTCACCCTGCCCAGCCCTGCATTAACTTCAGGCACTCTAAGTCATGAATCAGTCAGTGAACTTATTTTTTTTTATTTTATTGAGGGATATAACTTATATAATCTTCAGGTCTTTCTCCTCCTGCACATCGCTTCCTCTCTAATCTTCAGGTACAGCTAGCATAAAGTGGTTAGGCCTGACACTAACTCAGCCAGGCCTTAGCAATTGCCTTTTGCAGGCAAGGACCGCGGACCCCTATGGTGTAGCAAAATAGAAAGTCTCTGGTGCTAGCTGTCCTACATAAGGCTGCTGATCCCAGTAAGCCCTCTTCAGGCCCTGCCAGCCCTCCTGGCTGCAGCTACCTCTTTCCTCTGCCCCTTCCACCACAGTCCACGCTTCTGGTTCTGCACCCATCTCAGACTGCAAGCTCCCAGTCCTCTTAGGCATTCCTCCCCAGCCCTCTTGGCTGCGACCAGTTGTCCACCCTGGAGTCTCTTAGTAGTGCTCTCTCTCGCTGTCCTCTCCTTGCTCTCTCTTGTGCCTCCGGTCCAGGACCTCTTCATGCGTTCCTGAAGGTGGTCCCGACTACACCCGAGCTCAGGCCCAAAGTCACTCCCCCCCAGACTGGGGAGCTCCCTCAAGGGCCCCTGACAGCCTCCACACTCTCTCACTCCAGCTCTTCCAACCGACAACGCCTCCTGATTGTACTGACCCTAGGTATTTAAGGAGGCATGCCCCCTACCAATCCAGGTTGGGGATTGGTTAGGGCTCCCCAAAACACCCCAGACAGCTCCACCTCTCCTCTCCTTCTCTCTTTCCAGATCTTTCTAGCAACTCTAGAAAGAAGAGAGAGGTATCAGTGATGCTGCCTGTGAGCCACCAGCTGCTACCCTGAGCCACTCCCAGCCCAGCCCAGATCAAAACAAAACAAACAGGTCTGACTGCAAGCCAGGCCTGCCTAAATTTACCTGTCCTAACACAAATCCTACCTCTAGCACCTACCTACCTAGAGGGTGCTACATATTTTTCTGGGGGTGGTTGCATACAATATACAGGAATCACTCTCGAGGTTTCATTTGCTGTGCCTCAACTACTGATTGAGAGCAGTCATAAGCCATCTACTTTTTCGAAAGTGTGCTTTACTAGTAGATGGGTACCCACCCCAGGCACTGTTTTTTGCCTTGTACCAATGGCAATACAAAAATATAGTAATACAATTTACTGGTGTCTAACCAAATTGGTTCCAAAAATGTGAACATGCCTAAAAGTATTAAAATAGTAGGGGTATTTGACTGCATGCCTCATGTATGCTTACTTGACATGGAATGGTATGAGGGGCTCTATATACTCAGTAAGGTGTTGAGTATATCGAGTATAAGTGTTGAGTAAATATGTCAGCACTATTCATATATTTTGCTGAAAACTTTCCAGCAGGTACCTTCAACGAAAATCAATTGAACATATTAGACTTTTGTCAAACAGAGTGGGTCAGGCAAGGCCACCCACTGAGCAAATTTTCCCCAGTTCGCTCACTCTATTTCCAGGTTAAAGTGGACGTCTTTTTTTTTTTTAACTTGTACCTACAGATAAGCCTATAATAAGGCTTACCTGTAGGTACAGGGAATGAGACGGTGATGTCACCGTCGCATGCACTCTTAAGGAACAGCATACCCGTGCAGGAGTGACGTGTTAGCGACTCCGCCAGTCAGGCCGCCAGAGCACGTGAACCCGGAAGGAAGATCAGGTGAAGATGGAAGCCCTGTCAGCAGTGACAGCATGCCACTGTAGGCCTTCATTCTAAGGTAAGCATTTCATAATGTGCTAGTATGCAATGTATACTAGCGCATTACGTCATTGTCTTGCAGTTTTTTTTTGTTTTGTTTTTTAAAAGGCTGCGATTTACTACCACTTTAAGTTTGATTTTGAACATACGGGGTTCATTTTTTTAGCTTTGTGGGTGAAACCAGGACCAGGGGGATGCAGGGATTCAATAGTAGACAACGTGTGGTGCGTTTAGGAAGGGGCTTTTAGTTATGAAGGTCTAAAAGGGCTGACAAGTTCATTTTTTCCCTCAAACTGTATTTTAAATCATATTTGAAGTTTTTTGTATTTGTTTCAGCATTGCACAAATACATTGTCAGTTACACCAATCTGCAATTTTCATTATCATATGACAACACAATATGAATGCAGAGCAATAACAAATAAAAGAATAAGAGGTAACTTGTTAAACATGGAAATCTACTCTTGTGTACCATTGTGTAAACAGTGGGTGTTCCAGGGAATGGTCTTTATTTGGTTTCTCGTTCTACTTCTAGGTTATAGTTTTAGAAGCACGTGAGCATTGCAAGATGTATGATTTAAACGTAAAGGAATGACATTCACCTTTAGAAATTTGTTTTCCTGACAAAAGTTTTCCAACCTTCTCCTTCGATTTCTTGGCTCTCTAAAGTCAAAACCAAATATCTGTTTGCACCCATTAATTGTAAAAAAAACTAGGGAACATTTCCAAATCAGCAAATTTCAAACAAATCTCTACAGGTCTATGGGCAGATAGGTAGATAATTCTGTCTTTCAACTTCTACCCTAAAGCAGGCCATAGACGGATCAAAATTCAGGTGATTCAGCAAAGACCAGCCAAATTTTGGTCCATCAATGGGCAGGCTGGTTGTACTGAAGTTGAGCTATCACTTGACTTCACTACAAACATCCTGTTGGGTTGTTTTGTGTACGATTACTGCCACCGGTGGCAGTAATCATTGTATTCTGGTGGCGGTAAACCTAATGCTCTCAGAATACAATAGCATAGCGGGAGGGTTTCCCCATGAAAACTGACTGTGTTAATGGGGGAATCAAGCGATTTTTATTCATTTAATCCATAATTGAAGGAAAGAAAACAGCTTAATGTATGGACAGCCTTAGTTCCAATAAGTAGTCCATTCTGCTCCTTGGTCTCCCTAAATGAGCATCTATGGATTGAGTGAAATGGTGAGGAAAACTGAGAAAAAAAGAGAGGATGAACAGATGGGAACAAGGGGTAAAGGCATGGGGTGCTGGCTAGAAAGGGAAGACACGGGGCTCAAGATAGGGTTACAATTTTTCTCCAATTCCTCTGCCCCCCCCCTTCCTGACAGGTTCATTTTAATTATGGTTCCCTTTCCCTAACCATAATGCCCTGTACACATGGTCGGATTTTCCGATGGAAAATGTGTGATAGGAAATTCTGACCGTGTGTAGGCTCCATCACACATTTTCCATCGGAATTTCCAACACACAAAGTTTGAGAGCAGGATATAAAATTTCCTGACAACAAAATCTGTTGGAAATTCCGATCGTGTGTACACAAATCCGACGCACAAAGTGCCACGCATGCTCAGAATAAATTAAGAGACGAAAGCTATTGGCTACTACCCCATTTATAGTCCCGATGTACGTGTTTTACGTCACCGTGTTTAGAACGATCAAATTTTCCGACAACTTTGTTTGACCGTGTGTATGCAAGACAAGTTTGAGCCAACATCCGTTGGAAAAAATCCATGGATTTTGTTGTCGGAATGCCTGATCAATGTCCGACCGTGTGTACAGGGCATTACAGTTACAATTGATTGAAGGAAAGTCAGATGGTAGGCAGCATACCAGTAGTACAGGATTGAAATGTTATGGACAACGTATATGTCCTTGTTAATTGTCAAGTCTCTAATTACTGCTGTACTGTCGTGTAGCCTAAATACCTTCAAGGATGAAGTCAGCTACTTACAGATAGCCTCCAAAAAGTCAGAAAAACACTGAGAACATTTTGTTTATTCCTAACAAAATAAATTTCAAAATTGAACTAAATCCTGTCTTATGTAAGATATGAACATTTTACGGCTGCTGACTGCTCTTGGTCATTTCCAGATGTCAAGATAAGCCCCTGAGTGTATTTGGAGGAGAAGCACTGAATTATGGAGAAGGTAGCTGTGGAATAGGTGGGGTGCCCAGTGGACTAGATTCATGTACAAAAGATTTGGAGGAGTCCGCAGGGACTCCGTCTGCACTTGGGTCATTTGGCTGAACATCAGGAAATTCCTGCTCATGTTTTGTGTTTAATAGAAATGGGACAGAGACAGCTCCATAGTTACTGCGCGACCCTCCTCCCGGCTATGGTCACCCCGTTACTCCAGTGAACATCTGTTGTGGCTTCTTAAAAGCCAGAAAACTGGTTTTCTAGGAATTAAATACTGTAAACCAAGAAGCTATTGGGGTTTTGTGCATAAACAAAAAGCTATTTTGCTATAGTAATTTTCCAGATGTTACAGAGAGACTGAGAAGGTATTAATCTATATCAGAGGTGTGCAGCCATAAGTATAGCTCGCCTCCTATCCTGATGTCAAATATCAATCAGGGTACCCCCAATTCACCTTATTTAAAGGCAATGCCATCCAAAATCAAATTAATCTATATACATTGTAAATTATGCATAATTTTATTGATTTAACAAAGGTTAAAAGGCTGTTCACTTTGCAAGGGAATTTTCCCCAGAGATTAGTGAATGAGGTGAAGCTTTGCTGACTTCCATCATCCAATCAAGTGCAAGTAAAAATGTTTTTTTCCATGCATGTGATTGGGTATTCTTTGCAAAGAGAAATTTCTCCACATTCACTTAGCTTTTGGGAAAATTCATTTGTAAAGTGCAACATCTTTGAGTAAATCAACCCCAATATAACAACACCGTATAAATATGCTATATACATTTTTTAATTTTGAATTGGAGCTTTTTAGTTGAATTCTCCAATGTCTTTCTACAGTTTTTAAAGACACTGGTAGTAATATTTTGCTGCCACATGTTGTGTCCTGTTACAAAGTTTGGCCCTATTTCTCTCATCAAAAAGATGAACATATCCTGTGTATTGATTGAAGAATATTGCTGTCCTAAAGCGATAAAGTGGAGTCTGTACTTGCAAGGTCATTCCGCAAAAGAAGAAACTTGCTTCTTGCAGAAAACATGTGCCTGGCAGAGTTTTTGTAAAACATTTATTGGACGCTGCTATGAAATATGAAGGCCTTCTGGAAAACTAATTATATAGATGAATAACTTGTTAAGTGTTCTTTGCATTTTTTATATACATTTGAGAAAAAATAAACCTGGTGTCTGTTGAAGAGAGTCTGAAATGGATTACGACTGTAAGGCCATAGTCCAGGGCAGACCTTGACATGAGATCATTGCACTTCTATACAACATTGCATTTGAAATATATATTTATTTTTGAAAATGTCTCTGTCTTTTGTTCCTCTGCTGAAATATCTGTTGTCAAGTTATAACATCTACACTTTACCTGTTTGTTTAACCTTCAGTAAACCGGCTTGGAATCAGTGATGACCTGAAAGAGAAGCTCCGGGATGTTATGGTGGACCGGCACAAACTCACTCTTGGAAAGACCCTTGGAGAAGGTTGGTAAAGCCACTAACAAAAAATGTTCTCCTCATTACCTGAAATATCCATAAAGCAATAAGGAATGTCTTGAGTTTTTCAAAAGCATGTACTCTCAGATTTTGAGCTTAGAGTTCCCTAAGCCCCTTCGGTAGAGATCATATTGGACAGTGCTATGGCATTGGTTGTGTGACCAGTCACTGTAGACAACATTGGGAAGAGTTAATTTTTTTTTTTAAATCAGCCGCTCTGTCTTTGTATATGTATTCCAGGAAGACTGTTAAACATAACTTTAAAGTTACCATTTAGTATAGGTTTGGGTCTAACTATCCTCTTGAAGTATGATATACGCAGATGAGTAACATTTAAAAAATCATTCTTATACTGGATTTATACGTGTGCAAAATGGGGCAAAAGTTGGAGCTCACTTATCTTATTTGTATGGTAACTAGTGCAATTCAATATTAGCCCCTGCCTGTAGGGTCTTTGTGAGAGGTCAAGCCTGAATACTGATATATCTTTAGGTGATAAATGAACCCTGAGGTTTTCCTTTTGCATATTGCAGTACATTATAATGAGAATACACTCTGCTTTCATTTGGATACTTTTATTTCACAACTAAACATTTAATATAGGACACACTCATAATACCAGATATATAGAGCATTGTGGGCATTGGAACGAGAGAACATAACAGAAGCTGCTTTCCTTCAGTCTGTCTCTCTCTAAGTGAAAATGAAGCAGCAATTTTAACGAATTCTGCGCTCCCACAGGCTCCTCTGTGCTGCAAGAATGGTCTCCGCAGCCTGGTAGCTAGGTGTTCCCCTTTAATGTGTGGCCACTCCCCTCCAGAGATGTGTCCTCTGTACTAGCCCAGCCTTGTGTAAATAGTGGGAGGAGGAGCTAATGTTGGTCTTCGGTCTGCAGGAGAACAGGATGCAGCAATAAAAAGGAAACACTTCCCCTGGGGGCCTGGGGAGGGAAGACATGAGCCCTGGGGCCTGCAGATGACACTATAGTAAGTGGCACTACAGCACCCTCTGTGACATGGGCTCCGGGGGTTTGGTGGGAATGCTGAAGCCCTACTTTTGACCAAGTTAAATCACAGGCCTGTGTAAAAAGTGCTTTGGGAGTAAGGGGTTAATTCAAACTATGGTCAGGGGGATGTGGAAAGATGTTCTCAGACCAGCATCTGTGTATGTGATGTCTGCATGGGCTTGGGAAGTGAACACTATAAAAGTAGCCCTGGAAGCACTGTTTGTAAGTGGGGCCCCAGCTAGGGTTGCCACCTTTTATTCAAGCAAAACATGAACATTTTAGAGGCACACAGCAATCTTTTTATTTTTACTTTTTTAAGGGGAAAGATGTAAAGGGGAACTCTGATGTAAGGGGGTTTCTGCTCACCAAATTCCCCACTTACATCAGAGTTCCCAGCATTCCCTCTTCAATCAGGTTCCCAAAGTCTTACATCAGAGTCCGTAGAGCACACCTTACATCTGAGTCCCCCTTACCTTAGTGTACTCACTTGCTTGGAGGCAGCAGAGAGAAAGGAGGGTGGGGGGGACTTCAGTCACAGACAGTGGATGGTGAGCTCACTCACCTGAGGATGGGGGCTCAGGCATCAGCACCCTTCATCCATAATGTATCTGACGGCTGCTGGACTTCAAATTTCCCACCCACACATTGGGGAGCCACAGATCGGGCTGAATAATGTGTCTGGGTTTTAGGCGGTCTGAAACCTGGGCACATGATACAAAACCCAGACTGCCTGGGTCAATCCCAGATGGGTGCCAACCCTAGCCCCAGCTGCATGTGCGACCACGTGACTCAGAACTGGGCATCCTGCTTACAATATCTTCTTCCCTATGTTCTGACAATTGCATGCCCCTGATATCATCAAAACCAATATAGGGCCCATAGACCTGCATTGGGTGTAAGTACACCCAAGTAACAGTCCACCACCGGAGCATAGGGGAGCACCGCCTGCTGGGGAGGAGAGGATCAGTTAAGTAAAACTGCTTTTCACATCTCCTGGACTCAAACAAGCATTTAACCCTTGTAGTGCAGGGGCAGCTCCACTGCAAAGGGAGATTTTTACTTTTCCTGGAGTTTGGCTTTGTAAAGGAAATTTGTAAGTTCTGTATATAATTGTATTCTATTTTGTATGTATTGCACACTGCCCTCAGTGTGCACACGGCACTAATAATGTTTTCATTACATGTTTGCATTATTTCGAGTCCTGATTAGAATTAGTCTGTCTATGTTACGCCCCTTGTTACCATAAACGTACAATTGTAATAATAATGTGATACCTACGTAATCATGTGTATAAAAACCTTCAATTGCGTCATAATAAAGCAGAGCAGTTATTTGGAAAGATGCGGAGTGTATCTTTTGTGTCTGTTCCCTACTTGCAGTAGTTATTATTAATTTGGAACCACTAATCAATATGAGGATAGGAGTTGCCTATCTATAAATTTCCAGCTCAGCTTTCAATTTTCATAATTGCCTTACAAAAAAAAAGCAAACTTGTTTTTTATTTTTTGCATAATGAACAAACAAAATATGTACAGAACAATACACATTCTTCATAATCCCCAGTGCAACCTGTCTGATTAAAGAGTTAGAGCCGCTTGGAGTAATCTCTACAGAGAGTGGCCTCCAGCATTTCAGACTTCCTCTAGGAATTGACATTGACTTTGTATTTAATGAGATGAGTCCCTCCTGTCTGTTACATGTTTTTCTATGTGTGGGAACAGTCTCAGTAACACGAGCCTTGCAAGCTCCATTTCCGTTCTCTGTCTTATCCTACACAGTCTGGAAAAGCAATCGGAAAACAGTCCTTGTTCTAATGGCTTCCTCTGTCTGCCTCCTGGGATCATGGACTCCAGGCAGGCCTGGCCCTCTTATTCCTGTAGGGCAGCTTGTTAACCCAAGGGCTGCTGACTTTTTATGTATCCCAAGGAAGGAAGGAAGGAAGAAAGAAAGGACAACTAGTGTAACTCTGTTATGTGTATCAGCCCCAGCTAACATGAATCTGTGCCATATGTATTAGACATCAGGTATGTTTAGTGCCTGTAAAGAGTATAGGTCCCTCAGGGCCAATTTATGGCAATATAATCTGAGACTGAGAGTAGAATAAAAATGTGTTCAAAAGGGAATTGTGTCTTTTTTATCACTTTCTGTATAAGTATGTACGTTATACATGAATATGTGATTGGCTTACCTTCTTGTCGATCGTGTATCGCATGTGTGGCAAAACGCCGCTGCTCCTCTATGTTCTGGACATGATGTAATCAACCAGAAGTTGATACAATTTATTGTGACACACATATAATTATTATTTATGCGTATGTGCACAGAGCACCCTGGGAGAATTATTACATTCATTGTACATTATTAAGCCTCATAGATAAGCCCCATATATGCAACCTTTATTCACTATTATTCTGCACTTTATTTACTTATTTTTAGGTAGCACTGCTCTGTTTGTC
This sequence comes from Lithobates clamitans, assembly GCA_037952925.1. NCBI lineage: Eukaryota > Metazoa > Chordata > Amphibia > Anura > Ranidae > Lithobates > Lithobates clamitans. The sequence goes on from JBBGZY010001104.1 coordinate 5,859,162, forward strand.
TTGTTTTGTTCAATTAAATGACAGGTGCATGGACCTGCATGGATCTCCAAGCTCATTCTGGAATGTACATCCATGCAGATCTGATGCAAGGATTAGAATGCTGTCTGTCTATGTTCTGATCTGTGCATTGGAGCCATAGGCATTTACGCTCAAGGATGCATTTGGAGATCTGTGCAGGTCTGTGCAGCCACGTGCCTGTCATTGACTTTGAACATGCTACCTGCACGGGGCTACATGCACCTGTGTATCCTGAGGTTCCTGTGCTCACACCCAGCACAGCGACCAAGCTGTTACCTGGGAAAAGTGTGTGGGCCACTCAGGCTCGATAGGGAGGGGGTATGTAGACAGTGCATCCGTAGCTGCTGCTATAGTGCTGACAGGGCATGACGAAGCTCCATGGGGCTAGGTAAAATACGTTGGGGGCGTGGCCTGATCAGTGTCTAGGCTGAGCTTGCCACTCCATCCATTCACTGCAGCAGGACACCATAGATGTGAGACTTCTAGGGGTCAATTCTCCTTTCTTGAACAGTGACCAAGCTGTCCGGTCTTTGTTTATGAGCCAGCAGAATCACGTGACCACTGGGACACCCAATCACAGTCATCATGCAATCCAGAAGTCTGTCCTGCCCTCCACCCCAAAGAGGAACGTCACCCTTACTATCAAATGAAACATTTTTAAATCTTAACAATTGTCCCTGTAAAAAAAAAAGTAAAAAAAATAAATAATACTTACTAGTAATTGGAGTCCAGCATTGTCTTGCTTGTAGTGAAAGTTACACCGCTCCTCTCTGAAGCCGCCATCTTGAATTCATTTCCCTCGCATGTGCAGACACATCGCAGGGATCTTTGACAGGTTTCCAGAACCTGGTAGATCCGCACAACATTTCTGCACATGAGCCAGATACCTTGCACATGCGCAGACACACCGTGGACCACTGGCAGGCATCCGTGCTGTTTCTGTACATGTCCAAGATCCTGCGATCTGCCTCCTGGGATGAGTGATGTAGAAATCCCAGGAGACAATTCACAGAACCATTTGCATGTGCAGAAACATCGCAACGGATCTCAGAGTGACTTGCGGTATACCTGCGCTTGTGCGGGGTCCAGGCTCAGATGACAATGATGGACGAATGATGGAAGTTTAGAAAAATAAAATAAAAAATACTTTAAGAAAAAAAAAAATTATACAGAGAGGGCAGGCATGGAAGAGCAAAATAAAGGGTGAAGGTCCCCTTTAAGACTCAGTTAAAGGGCTGTCAGTACGGGACTGGAAGGGGTTAAAGTATATCTAATCCCATTAACAATATTATATTATAATTCAGGTTGGTGGTTGCACTTGTTTTCTTTTTGAAGGCTAGTACAGAATATAACTGTTGGTTTTACCGGTAATCTATCTTTGTAAGGCCGGCCATAGACCGTTCAAATCTCAGCTGGTAACCAGCCGAGATTTGAACCGTGTGTGGGCAGGCTGAATGTACCAAGTTGATCAATCAATCAACTTGGGTAGATCTAGCCTGCCGGATTTACTTGCGATTATTGCTAGCGGCTGCTATAGACAGCCTAGACAGCCATTTAGGTGGCACAGAACAGTGATCACCTGACTCCACCCAAATATATAGGTTCTCCCAGCAGACCAAAGGATCCAAGAAAACCCCTGCCCATTGGCTGGGATACCCCATATATCCATAATCTGACCTTGCATTGCCCTTCTCATATCTAATACCGCCAGGTACCCGGCCACCTAGCGGCAAAAGAAAGAAGTGCAGCAATTACAGACTTATGCCCCGTTCACACGGTCGGACTTTGTTCGGACATTCTGACAACAAAATCCTAGGATTTTTTCCGATGGATGTTGGCTCAAACTTGTCTTGCATACACACGGTCACACAAAGTTGTCAGAAAATCCGATCGTTCTAAACGCGGTGACATAAACACGTACGTTGTGTACGTCGGGACTATAAACGGGGCAGTAGCCAATAGCTTTCATCTCTTTATTTATTCTGAGCATGCGTGGCACTTTGTCCGTCGGATTTGTGTACACACGATCGGAATTTCCGACAATGGATTTTGTTGTCGGAAAATTTTATATCCTGCTCTCAAACTTTGTGTGTCGGAAAATCCGATGGAAAATGTGTGATGAAGCCTACACACGGTCGGAATTTCCGACAACAAGGTCCTATCACACATTTTCCGTGGGAAAATCCGACCGTGTGTACGGGGCATTAGAGTGAAATCAATTGATCACTAACACTAGGCCAAGATAGCTATACCTAGCAGGTAAATTTAGCAGCAACCCTGCATAAACACCAGGGTGCTACACTGATAAGAATGGTTTAGTATTTTCTGTAAAGTTTAGGAAATATGTTTTCACTCTGCTTGCTATCCAAGAATTTCTGTAATTATTCGGATCATTTGTGCTAAAATGTGAGTTGCTTTTTAGTGGAGCAACTAAGTTTGAAAAGGGAGTTTGGTATGTTCACAAGACTTTTGAGTATTTCGGAAATACTTTGTGACCCAAATACATAAAGAAAATGTATTTTATTCCTCAGGAGAGTTTGGTTCGGTCATGGAGGGTCAACTAAACCAAGATGACTACATCCTCAAGGTGGCTGTGAAGACCATGAAGAGTAAGTACTTGTGGCTGTGTCACCCATCATTGGTAGGGTTAGGCGCCATCTCCCATAGCTTCCTCCTGTCTTTGGCCTCATGCGCACTGGACATACAGGTGCACCATCCAGTTCCGCTGCTGGCAGCCTGTCAAACTCTAGGCTGACAGCTCCTGTGGCTGGAATGGGCCTAGTGGTACACTTTCTTCAAAAACCTACTAGTGTATGACCAGCCTTAGGTAGACTTACTGACTGGCATGCAGTCAGTTGGCAAAAAGATTGACAGTCTATTAAGACGTATTTAGCATTTCATGATTTCACTCTTAATGCAGGTGTAGGTCTCAATCTTCCCTCTTTCTGTACATTGCTATACTGTAAACTAATGATTGCAACAATGCCACTTATATTTACAGTGGGCTTTTTGATCTTACCTTACAGTTGCCATCTGCACCCGCACTGAGATGGAAGACTTTTTAAGTGAAGCTGTCTGTATGAAAGAATTCGATCACCCCAACGTCATGCGTCTCCTTGGTGAGTGGTGTGGTTTTGATCCATAACCTATTTTGACATCTATAGGCACGTGTATAAAAACATAGATAAGTGGAAGCAGAAAATGACTAAGCGGTTTACTGAGTGGGCCTTTTTTTTTTTTTACGTTTTTTGAGTTTAGATCTTTGTTGGTCTCAAGCATATTTTTTACTTACTGCTGACTGACTCACCAGCTCTGCTGGAAGTTTATTCAAACATCAGCTACACTTTCGGTTAAAAAAATACTTCTTAAGGTTAGTTTTGAGTTTTCCCCTGGCTAATCCGAGATCATGTTCCCAGGTTCTTGATCTTAGTTTCATCTTGGAAATACTATACTCCTGAACCGGATTCACAACCTTCGTGTATTTAAAGATTTAAGTCTGTCTTAGCAATATCTTTTTGTAAGTGAGGTCTCCAGAATTGGACACAGTATTCTAACTAAAGATCTACAGTATATAGGGGAATCAGGTCCACCTTTCTTCTGTTGCTGATCCCTCTAGTGATAACTAAAGATCTATATAGTGGAATCCTCCTGCTGGTGACCCCTCTAGTTATAACTACAGATCTATTTAGAAAAATCAGGACTTCCTTCCTCCTGCTAGTAACCCCTCTAGTGTTAACTAAAGATCTATATAGAGGAATCAAGACCACTTTCCTCCTGCTGGTGAACCCTCAAGTGAAAAACTAAAGACCTATATAGGAGAATCATGACCTCCGTCTGATGACCCCTCTAGTGATAAATAAAGATCTGTATAGAGGAATCATGACCTCCTTCCTCCTGCTGGTGACCCCTCTAGTGATTACTAAAGGTCTATATAGAGGAATCAGGACCTCCTTCCTCCTGTTGATGATCCATCTAATGATAAAGATCTATACAGGACCTCCTTCATACTGTTGGTGATCCCTCTAGTGATAACTAAAGATCTATATAGAGGAATCAGGACCTCCTTCCTCCTGCTGGTGACCCCTCTAGTTATAACCCAGATCTATATAGAGGAATCAGGACCTCCTTCCTCCTGCTGGTGACCCCTCTAGTTATAGCCACAGATCTATAAAGAGGAATCAGGACCTCCTTCCTCCTGCTGGTGACCCCTCTAGTTATAGCCACAGATCTATAAAGAGGAATCAGGACCTCCTTCCTCCTGCTGGTGACCCCTCTAGTTATAGCCACAGATCTATAAAGAGGAATCAGGACCTCCTTCCTCCTACTGGCTAGATCTATATAGATCTAGTTATAACCACAAATCTATATAAAGGAATCAGGACCCCCTTCCTCCTGCTGGTGACCCCTCTTGGATCCCTCTAGTAATAACTAAAGATCTATATAGAGGAATCAGGACCACCTTCCTCCTGCTGGTGAACTCTCTAGTGATAACTAAAGATCTATATAGAGGAATCAGGACCTCCTTCTTACTGTTGGTGACCCCTCTAATGATACACCTTAGGATTCTATTGTTCTATGTTTTTCTAACTGCTTGGCCATACTATTTGTTCATTTTGTAATCATTTAAAATAAGTGTGCTCCAAATCTTCTCCCTCTGTAGTTCTGGCCAACACAATACCCGCAACTTTGTACTCTGTTGCGGTATTTCTTTTCTCTAGGTGCATTTTTATTTTTTTATTTAGAATTGTTGAACTACAGTTCTTCCAGCAAAGCCAAATCGTGTTCAATGTTACAGACACCTCCAGGAGTATAAACGCTATTTCAAACCTTTGTGTCATCACTTAAAAGACATACCTTGCCCAACAAACTTTGAAAATACTTTATTATGACCACTAGATGGAGCTGAAAAGCATTTCCCTCATTCACGCATTCGATCTGCAGAGAATGTAGCCTAAGAACATTTCTTTTTTCACCATTCGTACAGAAACAGCTATGCAATTTTTTTAAGAAACACAGTCCACAATTTCAACTTCCTATATTTCTAAATTCCTAGGTCGTTTTGACTGTATATTTACTAACGATAACTTCTGCTTTTTTTTTATTATCTTCTCAATTGGAATTGACCAGATTTGTAACAGGTTTAGTTTAAATAAAGCTCATTGCATTAAAGGGTAACTCCACTTTTGTGGGAAAAAAATAGCAAATGGAAAAATAATAATAATATAGTATATAAAATTGTGACACAAGTCATATTGTAATTGAATGTTATTAAAAATGATTTTTCCTTTTCAAACTGCAGCTCTGTAATTTTCTGCAAAATGCAACATGGCTACGTGTAGGTATTCTGTACACAGAATGTGTACAGAATGCCCCCAGAAATGTCATTTCCTGCTTGTGGGATTGGCTCGCTGATTTTCCCAGAAGTCTACACTAAGATACAAGTCAGATACATCCCCTGCAACAAAAATAACATTTTTGATGAGGCCCTTCCAATAGGAAACAACAGCTAAAGGGATGCAGGCCCTGCAACTTTCCTCATTGGAGCCCTGCAGGTGCAGCAAGCTGGTTGATCATTATGAAACCACTCCCATTAGACTTAGCACATGGACACAGACAAACACACAGGGATTTATTCAGAATAACAAAAGGCAGGAATCTGCAACAAAGTTTGTTAAAATCCTTGCATTGTGCATAGATCACCGAAAGGGGAATGTTTTTTTCTCAACAAAAGTGGAGTTACGCTTTAAGTGAAATTGAGATCTTATGCCGCGTACACACGACCGGACTTTCTGGCAAACTAGGTCCAACGGTCTTCCCGACGGACTTTCGGCAGAGGTCCGACGGACTTTCAGAACGAATGGACTTGGCCACACACGAACGGACTAAGTCCGGTCGAAAGTCCGTTCGTTTTGTACGTGATGACGTAAACGGGATAAAAAAAGGAAGTTCAATAGCCAGTACCCAATAGCTTCCCTTGCGTCGTATTTGGTCCATCGGAACAGCACACAGAAGAACGGTTTTCCCGATTTTTAGTCCGTCGGACAGATGTGAAACATGTTCTATTTCTAGGTCCGTCTGATTTTTTCCCCAAAAAACGATCGGACTAGCCCACACACGATTGGATTATCCGACGGACTAATCCCGTTGGACCTAGTTTGCCGGAAAGTCCGGTCGTGTGTACGCGGCATAAGTTCCAGTCGTTAGAAATAAGCAGCATTCAGAATCTGACATAACAAAAATGTAAAATATCAAATATCTATAAGCCAGACAGAAATCTTTATTGGATGCCACAACAGACAGCAAATCCAACTGACTTTTAGTAGAGCAAATGAATCACATTAACACATATTGCGGAGTCTTCTCATTTCTGGAAGACTGCAAATTTCACAGATGATGACAGATGACTTCACTGATCTGCGTGTTCCTTCAGATACATTTCCAGGAACGCTGTGTACTGTGATTGTACAAAAACAACAAAAATCTATTTTTATTGCTCTTATGTCAGTGGAAAGTGGTAAATACAGAAAGTTTAATATCTATTGCCAGGATCCCAATCTGGTAGGATTTTTGCCTTGCAGCGTCACAAGAGAAAGTTCCCTTGTGACATTATTATTATTATTATTATTATTATTAGAATACGAGATTTATATAGCGCCAACAGTTTACGCAGTGCTTTACAATGTATAAGGGGGACAACACAATTACAGTACAGTTCAATACAAAAGGTACAGGAGGGCCCTGCTCGTAGAGCTTACATTCTAAAAGGAGGGGGTGGTGGTACAAAAGGTAATAGCTGCAAAGAATGATTTGATGGGGGTGGCTCAGGGACAGTTATGTGGGTGTGGGATAGGCTTCCCTGAATAAATGAGTTTTCAAGGATCTCCTAAAGGTGGACAGGGTAGAGGCTGATCGGACATACTGGGGCAGGGAATTCCAGAGGATGGGAGAGGCTCTGGAGAAGTCCTGAAGGCGAGCATGGGAGGAGGTAACAAGGGAGCTAGAGAGCAGGAGGTCCTGGGAGGAGCGGAGGGGGCGATTTGGGCGATATCTGCAGATGAGGTTGGTGATGTAGATGGGTCGATGTTGTGAATGGCCTTGTATGTTATGGTTAGCATTTTGAATTTTACACGGTGGGGTAGGGGAAGCCAGTGAAGGGATTGGCAGAGAGGAGCCGCAGTCACGGATCGATTAGTGAGGTGTATTAGTCTAGCAGACATAGCGGCGTCACTTTGATTATCACATACAGGATGTTTTATTACATTTGATCCTTGTGTAAAATTGGTGTATTGTTTTAAGTGATAATAAAGTAGTAGTAAACCCCTCTGCGATTTTTAGCCAAACACATTGGGGTTGATTTACTAAAGGGAAAAAGACTGCGCACTTTGCAAAGTGCAGTTGCCCTCTTCAAGAGCAGTTGCTCCAGAGCATGGTAAATGAGCAGAAGCTCTGCTGATTTCTATCATCCAATCATGTGCAAGCAAAAATGCTGTTTTTTTCATTCTTTGCAAATTGAAGCCTAACTTCATTTACTCTGGAGCAATTGCATTTGCAGTTGCAATTCAGCACAATAAAATGAACATTCCCCAGTAAACAATTTGTTAACAATCTTACCCCAGCACTTGCCGGTTGCAGTGTTCAATGCTGGTGTCTTCTGCTCTCTCAGTGCTGCTTCCCTGAACTTCCAGTCCTTATAGGAAATAGTTAAACTGGAACTAAACTCTTTCAATCAACTATAACTAACTTTAATCTTTATGCTGTTAGCATTAGTAAATAGCTAGGAAGCATAGGTGTACGCCGAGGGTGTGCCTGGGGACACCCTAATCACTGTGTGTGGTGCAAATTTCCCTTGTTTAGACTTCTCTAATGGGGCTCCTAAAAAAATTGTAAAATAATATTTAAGGAGAATACAATTTTAAAAAATAAAATAAACATAAAAACTACTGACACCATCCACAGCCCTACTGACACCAATCTCTGCCCTAATAATACCACCCACTACTGGCACCATCAGTATATATACACATACACAACACACGTGTATGTGCTTGAGCTTTGCGGTGCACACCCTAATGCAATAGGCTGTGCACGCCTGTGATAGAAAGGTATTTCGTTTATTTATTTTAAACCCTTTTTTTTTACATTTCTTCAGTTGCTTCCTGGTTTCTGGCCTAGGCCAAAATGATGTCATACATCCTAGGAGAGTCTCCATGAGCATTTTTATTTCTTTCATCTGGAGGAGGGGAGAAGGAGCTTCCTCAGATAAGCACTCCCTTCTGTCTGAATTCCTAAGCTAAGGGCAGATGGATTCCAGGAATGAATCACCTGACCTTACATAAGAGTTTGCTTTGCATACTAAAACTTTAACAGTGGACAATACAGTCTCCCGCCAGTCTGTTAGCTTGGAGAAGGCAGTTGGGGATGGCGGGGGGGGGGGGGGGGGGGGCAGGGGAGTGTCTTTTTATCCTAGGCTATGGGGCTATGTGTTTCTTTTGATGCACGCAGTGTAGAGAAAAATAACTCTAGAACCTGCATGCAAGGGTGGCTCCATAGGGTGTTGCAAGAGCAAGGGGCCTCCCTGAAACAGGAAAGCTGGGACAATGATCATGGCAGCCCGGTAGTCTGGGGTGGAAAGACACTCCCCTGTCCCTTCCTCCTCCCTCCTCCTCTCCCCTTAATTCTCCAAGCTAACAAACAGACTGATGACTGCACTGTCCACTGTTAACTCTTTATTTTTAAGACTGGAAGTTCAGGGAAGCAGCACTGAGAAAGCAGGAGCTAGCAGCATTGAAAGTTGTAAACGTCAAGTGCTAGGGTAAGAATTTAACAAATAGTTTACTTGGGAATGTTTTTTTTATTGTGCTCAATGGGTTAAACTAAAAACCATTGAGGGTTTAATACTACTTTAAAGTGATTCTGGCAGTGCTCCAGTCATGAAGTGGACCTCTAATACCCCAAACAGAAAAATTCTTGGTGCATGTAGTACAACCATAAAAGCTATTTACAAAGTTCTGGGTTTCCACTGGTGACATAGCCCCAGCCTGACAGTTGCACCCTGGGAAGGTTATGTCACAGATGCCTTTCATGAAAAGCTCACCTGATCTCTTACATGTGTCAAAGGAGATCTGGGAGGCTTGTTGTTGAACAATAACAAGCCTCCCCATTGCACATACAGCACCAGGTCTCTTACAGCGTATGGGTCATACAAGATCTGGCACGGCTTGTTATTGCTCAATAACACACCCTAAATCTCCTACAGCTCATGCCCAAGACTAGGGATGAGCCTGATGTTTGAGTCGAACATAATATCGAGTCGAACATCGGGTGTTCGCCGAATTTAGAACATTATGGGGCACTTCAGGTCTTTTTCAATTTAAAAAAAAAATGGCGTGAGGGTCCCCCCCAAAATCCATACCAGACCCTTATCTGAGCATGCAACCTGGCAGGCCGCAGGAAAACGGGGGACGAGAAAGCGCCTCCCCTCCTGAACCATACCAGGCCACATGCCCCCCAAAACACCTTGTCCCCATGTTGATGGGGATAAGGGCCTCTTAGGCAAGGGTTGTGGGGGTCTGCAGGCGGGGGACTTATGGGAATCTGAAAGCGCCCTTTAACGAGGGGACCCCCAGATCCCACCCCCCCACTATGTGAATGGGTATCGGGTACATTGAACCCCTACTCATTCACCAAAAAAAGTGTCAAAAAAGTCAAAATGACAGGAGACAGTTTGGGACAATTCCTTTATTAAAAAAAAAAAAAAAATGTCCTGAGATGTAAATCCATCTTCGGTCACAGCGCCGGCGGACCGAGAAAAAAAAAAACGGAAAAACTCCGCCTCGATGGGAGGCTCCAGTCGACTGCAGCCTTTTCGCTTTGACAGCTGCTATATAGAGGAGGGCAGGGCCACCCGGTGACTTAAACGGGTGACCCTGCCCCCTCTGATGTTACGTAACGTCACAAGACGTCAGAAGGGGGCAGCGCTGTGATCAAAGATAAATGGACATCACGGGACATTTATTTTTGATTTTGTCATTTTTACTTTTTTGACACTTTTTTTGGTGAATTTGTAGGGGACAATGTACCCGATACCCATTCATATGGGGGGGCGGGATCTAGGGGTCCGGCCCACAGACCCCCGCAACCACCGGCAAGGGTTGGGGGGAAGAGGCCCTTTTCCCCATCAACGTACAGTTAGGGGGGGGCGCTCTCTCGTCCCCCCCTCCTTTTCCTGCGACCTGCCAGGTTGCGTGCTGGAATAAGGGTCTGGAATGGATTTTAGGGGGGCCCCCCGCACCATGTTCTTTTTAATTTTGGGGTTTGGTTCCCCTTAAAATCCATACCAGACCTGAAGGACCTGATATGGATTTTGGGGGGACCCCCGCACCATTTTTTTTTTAAACTTTGGTGCGGGGTTCCCCTTAATATTCATACCAGACCCAAAGGGCCTGGTAATGGACTAGCTTGGTCATCTTGGAGGTGTGTTTGGGGTCATTATCATATTAGAATACTGCCCTGCGGCCCAGTCTCCAAAGGGAGGGGATCATGCTCTGCTCAGTATGTCACAGTACATGTTGGCATTCATGGTTCCCTCAATGAACTGTAGCTCCCCAGTGCCGACAGCACTCATGCAGCCCCAGACCATGACACTCCCACCACCATGCTTGACTGCAGGCAAGACACACTTGTCTTTCTACTCCTCACCTGGTTGCCGCCACACACGCTTGACACCATCTGAACCAAATAAGTTTATCTTGGTCTCATCAGACCACAGGACATGGTTCCAGTAATTAATTTCCTTAGTCTGCTTGTCCTCAGCAAACTATTTGGGGGCTTTCTTGTGCATTAGAAGAGGCTTCCTTCTGGGATGACAGCCATGCAGACCCATTTGATGCAGTGTGCAGTGTATGATCTGAGCACTGAAAGGCTGACCCCCCCCCCCCCCCACCCCTTCAACCTCTGCAGCAATGCTGGCAGCACTCATATGTCTATTTCCTAAAGACAACCTCTGGATATGACGCTGAGCACGTGCACTCAACTTCTTTGGTTGGCCATGGCGAGGTCTGTTCTGGGTGGAACCTGTCCTGTTAAAGTGCTGTATGGTCTTGGCCACCGTACTGCAGCTCAGTTTCAGGGTCTTGGCAATCTTCTTATAGCCTAGGCCATCTTTATGTAGAGCAACAATTCTTTTTTTCGGATCCTCAGAGAGTTCTTTGCCATGAGGTGCCACATTGAAATTCCAGTGACCAGTATGAGAGAGTGAGAGCGATAACACCAAATTTAACACACCTGGTCCCCATTCACACCTGAGACTTTGAACACTAACGAGTCACATGACCCCGGGGAGGGAAAATGGCCAATTGGGTCCAATTTGGACATTTTCACTTAGGGGTGTATTCACTTTTGTTGCCAGCGATTGAGACATTAATGGCTGTGTGTTGAGTTATTTTGAGGGGACAGCAAATTTACACTGTTATACAAGCTGTACACTCACTACTTTACATTGTAGCAAAGTGTCATTTCTTCAGTGAAGTCACATGAAAAGATATAATAAAATATTTACAAAAATGTGAGGGGTGTACTCACTTTTGTGAGATACTGTAGGTCCGGAACGTCTTCGATCATATCTATGGCATAGGAAACCAGAAACGGCAAGTATTTTATCACGGTATTATGGCTTGGGAAAACATCTGATCACATCGATCTTGGTTTGATCAGATGCTTTTAAGGGAAGAGGAGATATCTGAGGTGAAGAGTACCTGTCACTGCTTATTGGTATCACAAGGGATGTTTACATTCCTTGTGACAGCAATAAAAGTAATAAAAAAAAATTAAAGAGGCAATGTAAAAAAATAAAAATAAAAAAAATAAAATAAAATGTAATGCTCCTCTGTCCCACCTTGCTGGCGCACAAAGGCGAACACACGCTTTGTCCACACGCATACGTAAAGAGCGATTGCCCCACACATGTGAGGTATTGCCGTGAACATTCTAGCAGTTGACCTCCCGTGTAACTCTAAACTGGTTACCTGGAAAGGCTTTTAAAGCGTCACCTATGGAGATTTTGAAATAAAATAGTTTGGTGCTATTCCACGAGCATGCGCAATTTGAAAGTGTGACATGTTAGGTATCTATTTACTCAGCATAACTCCATAATTGATATTTTACAAAAAAATGTATATTTTATGGTGTTTGTGTGCATTAAAATGCATTAAAGTGTATTGTTTGCAAAAACATTGCATATGAAAAACCGCTGTGCAAATACTGTGTGACATAAAAAATTGCAAAACCCATCATTTTATTCTCTAGGGCCTCTGCCTAAAAAATATATAACGTTTGGGGGCTCTAAGTGATTTTTTTAGCAAAAATATTGATTTTTACATGTAAACATAAAGTGTTGGAAAAGGCCTTCTCTCTTAACCAATGCCATTATGTTTATTGAATTTATAGACCTCCTTCTAATGAACACTTCAGCACCCTTAGGTCCCTTTCACACGAGGCGGACTCCGCTTCCACGGAGTCCGCCTCGGTCCGCCGGCTCAGCGGGAGATCTCTCCATTGATCTCCGCTGAGCCGGCGGATGACAGGTCCCTCTCTGCTCACTGAGCGGGGAGGGGCTTGTCAGGCGCCGCTGCCGCCTATGGAGGGATCGGACGAAAACGGACAGCATATCCGTTTTCATCATATCTCACCCGATCCGATCCGCCAGCGACGGATCTGAACGTAGGGCCATCCGTCTGCTTTTAGCGTATCGAACCAGGTCGGAAGTCAGCGGACATGTCTCCGCTGACAGCCGTCGCTCCATAGGCTAACATGGATCGCCCGTTCAGGTCCGCCGTCAAAACTGACAGGCGGACCTGAACGGTCCGATCGTGTGAAAGGGGCCTTACGGGCCACCTAACTCAGTAATATTGACTGGTCTGGTGAATTACTAAACTGCTTTCCTGTTATTTATTTAACTTCACAACAATTCACAAAACCACCACAGATATCACTACTTCTGGGAACTGATAAGGCTAGGGTCCATTCCTGAACATACACTATATTGTCAAAAGTATTGTGACGCCTGCCTTTACACGCACATAAACTTTAATGGCATCCCAATTTTAGTCCATAGGGTTCAATATTGAGTTGGCCCACCCTTTGCAGCTATAACAGCTTCAACTCTTCTGGAAAGGCTGTCCACAAGGTTTAGGAGTGTGTCTATGGGAATGTTTGACCATTTTTCCAGAGGCGTATTGGTGAGGTCAGGACTTTGTGCAGGCCAGTCAAGTTCCTCCACCCCAAACTCACTCATCCATATCTTTTTGGACCTTGCTTTGTGCACTGGTGTGCAGTCATGTTGGAACAGGAAGGGGCCATCCCCAAACTGTTTCAACAAAGTTGGGGATGGTCCACTCTAATTCATCCCAAGAGTGTTCTACAGGTTGAGGTCAGGACTTTGTGCAGGCCAGTCAAGTTCCTCCTCCCCAAACTCGCTCATTCATATCTTTATGGATCTTGCTTTGTGCACTGGTGTGCAGTAATGTTGGAACAGGAAAGGTGTTCTGTCAGGTTAAGGTAAGGACTCAGTGCAGGCCAGTCAAGTTCCTCCACCCCAAACTCGCTCATCCATGTCTTTATGGACCTAAAGACAGGTGTCTCAATACTTTTGGTAATATAGCGAACTACTTCATCACTCAATGTGGCCCCACCTCAGTGAGGTTGATATAGCTGATTACATTTTAGATACCTCACTTCCATCTAAAAAAAATGGCTTCCAGTCTCAGAATTGTTTTTCCAGTGCGCAAAATGGTTTTCCACACTGCATGTTAGGTATCATTCCGATTTAAATCCAACATGTTCAGATAATAAAGCAACTTTTTTTATCTTGTTATTTGTTAACATGACTAAAACTTATGGTAAATGATTATGCATAGAAATGAGTGGTAAGATTAGCGGTAAAGCCCTGCAAAATGCGAAACCACTAATGTATGATTCATTATGGGACACCGAGTTTGCGTAGGGGGAGGCAAGAGCCTAGAAAATTGTGTCCTTTGTTGCCATCTAGTGACAGAAGTTGTGTACTACGCCGGCCGCTATATGTCATCTATCCGAGGATTTAGCCCAGTCCACCCTCCTTCTCAATGCAATCTATCATTTACTACAGCAGATCCCCAGATTCTACTGAAATATTTTTCTCTGGTTAAAGCCATCTGATTTTGGGTGGGTCTGCATTACCACAGTGTTTTTCAGTCTGAGCCAGAATGTGTTTTTATTGCAACATCATTTTACGCAGAAACTGTACCCGTCCCAGTACAAAATGATTAGTAATAAAGTGATAAATAGGTTGTAAAACAGCTGTGCTATATCATGTAAAAAAGAAGATAAATGGCCACAATATTTTTTAAAGTGTTGCTAAAATTGTTTATTATTTATGCAAAACAGTAAAGTGTTTCCTATACAAATAATGCAAAATTTTATAACAAACAACGAAAAAGGGCACTTCCTTGATTGTTAGTAAACAATTATGAATCGCAGAAATGCAAACCAACCAGCGACCCCGCGCTTGTGGGATGTTACGAAACGTCCTGCAAGCAGAATCTTTGGGGTGGTTTGGGAGCGCTGTAAATAGCGCTCCCAAAACACACTTCCCATTGCAATGAATGGGCAGCATATAATAAAAAATACCGCGCTGGAGCAATAAAATAAAGCAGCAGTAAACAGTGTGACAACACAAAATATCAATAATAAAAATAAACTGCGCTAAGTGTCCTTTAGTAGATAATGACATAAATATGGGGTATAAATGGTATAGTCCAAATATCGCTTAGAGTGAGAGAAAACTCCCCAGATCCTCCAAGTGGTACAACATATATGGGAATGATTAATATTCCAAAAGATCACGACCATAAATTGCCCTTACCGGAGCGCAAAGTTTATTAAGCAGACGGCTTAAACCCAGCCAGGGCCTTTAGGGACAAGGACCGATCAGATCTGTCAGAGTTCAGGCGTAGTTCCCTCAGTTCATCACCAAAAGAGAAACAAGAATGCTTGCCATAGTATAATATTGTTTTGCAATCAAGTTAAGCATGCACCTGATACCAAACACCCTATTGTGCATATGGGATAAAGGTGATAACCCACCACCGCAGTTGTAGATTGTGCTTACCAACTCTCAGGCTTTAGTATTCATTGAGCTCTATATCACTAGGAGATTGGTAGCTGTATTAGGAAATCCACCCCCAGGAGAATGCAGAAAGGTGTAGGAACCTGCTTCCGGTTTAGAGCTCGTTTTGGGTCTATATCCCCGGCGTGTGCGTTTCTGTCAATATTCTAATGTCACGACAACACAGACCAGCCTCTGTGATTACATAGGCGCTAATGGCTTCTTTATTGCCTCTTTCGCTCTCCGTCCACAGCTCAGAGAGGTCCAAAATGGCGACAAGCTCAACCTCCTCCTGTCTGTATCTCTCTCGTTCGCTCTCTTTCTCAGTCTTTTACTGGCCTCCAGTGGATTCCTATGTAATCACAGAGGCTGGTCTGTGTTGTCGTGACATTAGAATATTGACAGAAACGCACACGCCGGGGATATAGACCCAAAACGAGCTCTAAACCGGAAGCAGGTTTCTACACCTTTCTGCATTCTCCTGGGGGTGGATTTCCTAATACAGCTACCAATCTCCTAGTGATATAGAGCTCAATGAATACTAAAGCCTGAGAGTTGGTAAGCACAATCTACAACTGCGGTGGTGGGTTATCACCTTTATCCCATATGCACAATAGGGTGTTTGGTATCAGGTGCATGCTTAACTTGATTGCAAAACAATATTATACTATGGCAAGCATTCTTGTTTCTCTTTTGGTGATGAACTGAGGGAACTACGCCTGAACTCTGACAGATCTGATCGGTCCTTGACCCTAAAGGCCCTGGCTGGGTTTAAGCCGTCTGCTTAATATACTTTGCGCTCTGGTAAGGGCAATTTATGGTCGTGATCTTTTGGAATATTAATCATTCCCATATATGTTGTACCACTTGGAGGATCTGGGGAGTTTTCTCTCACTCTAAGCGATATTTGGACTATACCATTTATACCCCATATTTATGTCATTATCTACTAAAGGACACTTAGCGCAGTTTATTTTTATTAATGAATGGGCAGCGCTTCCAAAGCACCTCTAAAGTGATTTGAAAGCGACATAAAACGAGAGTTTTTACCCTTTTCTTTTGGGTAAGAACCGCCCCGCTAGCAGCTGAAAAGCGACGCTAAAACATCGCTAAAGCGCCGCAAATATGTGCGGCGCTTTAGCGCTAACGAACGAGCTTTCCAGTGTGAAAGTAACCTAGGGTGAAACGACACCAAAAAGAAAAACTGCAAAGAAAACAAAAAAGTAGGCTCTTGATTGCTCACTATACATATACAGTACTTCAATCAATATACACATGCCATGCTGCCATTAGTCACTATCCATAAAACAATTTGCTAAATTAGACCATATGTAGTAAAACGTGAAATTATTCTCCTACCAAATTGCCATGATTTTACGTTTTACTAAATAGGGACTAATTTAGCATATTGTTTTATGGATAGTGACTAATGGCAGCATGGCATGTGTATATTGATTGAAGTACAGCTAAATGTATACTTTAAGAATCATTGGTTGTATATGTTTAAAAAGAATTTGATATCTTATATATAATAGGAAACCCTAACAATAAACTCATATTATTTTATTATTATTTTTGTAATATTTATTATTGATCCTGCCAGAAATCTAGTGAGCTGATAACTTCCTGTGTTTTTGGCTGAGCTGCAAATAAAGTAAATCAAAATAAACCAACCCTGTCAAGTTCACTACATCTTCTGCTATGGTATGAATAAGAAACGGGGGTGGGGGGCGTTCTGTAGCCTGAACAAACTTCACGTCCTAGGGTGACAACGGCAATCCCCTATAGTTACAGTACAGCATAGGCATATGCAGGGGGTGTGTCAGGTGTGCCTGGGCTAGGGTTGCCACATCATCCCTTTAATCCAGGACATACATTAATTACACGGTTTCTGTGGCTGATTAAGGTGATAATTAAACTCTCTTGGTGCCTTATATGCATTAAATCAGCCTCAGAACTTGTGTAATTCAAATGTGTCCTCGATTAAAGGGATGAGGTGACAACCCTGGCCTGGGCACACCCTGATCACTCTGTGCAGTGCAAATTCCCCTTACTGCTCAGGCTCCCCCCCCCATGTTGCGCCCCCCCCCCCCCCCCCCACGCAGTGCTGCTGGCTTCCCTCCTCTCCTCTCCCCCTGACTGCTGTGGGGGATGTTTCAGGATGGAAAGCAGGGGAATGCACTAATCAATATGTAATTTACCAGTCCCTTCCTTTTCTAAATAAACACAGTTAAAGTGATTGTAAAAGATCATTTTTTTTTAAATAACAAACATATACTTACCTCCACTGTGCAGCTTGTTTTGCACAGAGTGGCCCCGAACATCCTCTTCTGGGGTCCCTCGGCAGTTCTTGTGGCTTCGCATCAGATAACCCCCTAGGAGAAGCGCTCTCCCGAGGGGGTTACCTTGCGAGCGTGCTCCCGAGTCCAGCATTCAGTGTCCACAGACACGAATGCCGGACTCGGCCCCGCCCCCACGTCATTGGATTTGATTGACAGCAGCGGGAGCCAATGGCTGCGCTGCTATCAATCTATCCAATCAAGAGCCGGGACCCCGTGGAGAGAGCACATAGGATGCATTAAGGTGAAAAAACACGAGGGTTTACAACCCCTTTAACGTAAAAGCTTTGGCGTGCACACTTTAATGCAATAGGCTATGCACACCCATGCAGTACAGTGAGAGTTGTCACCCTAGGATAGTAGATGTGTTACTGGCAGGATCATCAGGTGAAAATAAAGGGAAAAATTAATGCAGCCACCACATCTAAGAACTGGTAAGCTTCAATATATTTGATTTTAGTTTTTGTGTTTAGATACACTTCAGGGCAGGACAGTAAATATATCAGGTTTATAAATTAAATGATTTGCTATTTTTCTTTATGATTGCACGGGCTTTATAAGTATACATTTACTTGTTGACATTAGCACAGCAAGCTAAGCCCCGTACACACGGGCAGAATGTCGGTATAAAAAATACCGGCCGACGTTCAGCCCAAGTGTATGTCGTTCTGACTGACGGGCATGCTGGAAAAACCAGCACCTAATCGACTCCCGATCAGCGCTCTCAGCTGATGGCAGAGATCGCTGATCAGAGTGTTGTGGCGGGGGGGGGGGCGTTCCTCTGTCAGAACACAATAACCTCGCATGGTTAGTACAGTGTCTCCGACCAGAGCTGTGGGGTTGTTCGAAAAAGAACTGTGTACCCGGCTTTAGAGCTGTCTACACATACTATAAGCATAGCTCCCAACTGTCCCTGATTTCAAGGGACTGTCCCTGATTTGGAGCAATGTCCCTCTGTCCCTTATTCCTCCTCATTTGTCCCTCATTTTGGTCTGATCTATATAGTTGTTGATAAAATGCACTTTTTATCTTTCAAAAAGTGTTTCCCAGTGCTAAACCTTTCATCCAACTCTAAATTGCTGCATTTGTACATTTTAGAATATAAATGAATAGTAGTGGTAAAAAAAAGTCCCATGTGGACTTAATTAACCTTTTTTTCCCTGTTAATTCTCCTTTAAGGGGGTGTGGCAGGGGGCGTGTCCTATGCCTACATACATTTGCTAGTAGGTGTCCTTCATTACCATCTCAAAATGTTGGGAGGTATGCTATAAGTAAATGCAATTATTTATCAACCAGAAGTACCAAAAAGACAGACAGACACATCTCACTTGGTAGAACAAGCACTTTAAGAGCTTTTAAGAATGTATAATAGTGTTAAAAATGGAGACTGTTTGTTGATCTGTACTCCTGTCTGTCTCGTTGTCATAGGTGTGTGTCTGCAGAATACAGAGAATGAGGGTTACCCGTCTCCGGTGGTCATTCTGCCATTCATGAAACATGGGGATCTGCACAGCTTTCTGCTGTACTCACGGCTGGGTGATGCCCCATTGGTAGGTATATGGCCTGACACCTTCCTTCAGACTTACAAAACTCTGTGTATAGCCTGGGGCTAGTATACAAAGGGCTCCATAAAGATGAAGACATTCATTTAAAAAATCAGGCGCTGCCTTAGCCACCTCGAAGTGTATTTCCACTTTTGCAATCAAATTTGAGAAAACCCTTCTGCAGTGGAACCTCGGATTGCGAGTAAAGCAGTTAACGAGCGTTTCGCAATACGAGCTATTTTTTAAAAAATCCTGACTCGGTTTGCGAGTGTTTCCGAGTGCATCCGAGCGATCTCTGAGTATTTCCGAGTCCCTCTGGCGCCCCCCCCCCCACCTCTGGCCACATGCGGTATTGCATGCAATAGAAGTCAATGTGGAACAAATTATCTTAATTTCCATTGACTTCTTTGGGGAAACTCGCTTTGATATGGGAGTGCTTTGGATTACAAGCATTCTCCTGGAACGGATTAAGCTCGTAATCCAAGGTTCCATTGTATATGTTTGTTATATGTTCCTATTCATACAGCATGCCTAATTTATATTTATATATATATATATATATATATATATATATATATATATATATATATATATACATATATTTTTTACGTTTTAGATGTTTTTCAGAGGAGTAGGTGTCACGGCTGATTCATGACATGGCATGACTTCTGGTTAAAGGCACCAGATTTTGTTTTAAATGACAGCATTCAAAACAGCAAAACTTGGCATTTTGAATGCTTTTAAGTGCAAAGGGGGGATTTGTGGTGGAATAGAATCCAGATCCCTCCAAAAAAAAAAATACCTGACACCTGACTATTACTGTCACAAGGATGTTTACAGCAATAAAAGTGATCCAAAAAAAAAAAAAATTAAGGGACAGTGTTAAAAAAAAAAAAAAATACAATAAAATAAATACAATTTTTTTTTTCTAAGTACCCCATTCTTCCGTGTTCACGCGCAGAAGCGAACACATACGTAAGCCGCGCCAGCAAATGTAAACAGTGTTCAAACCACATGTGAGGTATCGTCGCGATCCTTAGAGAAAGAGCAATAATTCTAGCACTAGACCTCCTCTGTATCTCCAAACTGGTAATTGTTAAAAAAAATGTAAAGCAACGCCACATATAAAGCCACCAGTTGCTCCACCCTCTGCGATCTCTCCATCAAATTGCTACTCAGTTGACCCCAGACAGAATCTCTCAATTTAATCACTCCACACCTAACTTATGCTGGAGATACTGTGGCCAAAAAGGCGACCTCCTCCATACCTTCTGGGGGTGTCCTAAATTAACAGCATTCTGGACATCCACATTTAAACTCATATCCAAAGTCACCCAAATATCTATCATACCTTCTCCCAGTCTAGCACTCCTATCTCTGGAAATGGAAACACTCCCACACACATCACAACACATGACTACTCATATTCTACTGGCTGCTAAACTTAGCATTACTAAAAGATGGAAAAACCCCAACCCTACCACCCTATGGGATGTGATAGATCTTACCCAACTGCACTATTCACATGAACAAATTACAGCGATCCATTCAGACAGGATAGAACACTTCACTCGCAAGTGGCAATTGTGGAGTAAATGGAAATCGTTAAATCTATGAAGGAATAACCCCTCATCCTTTCTACTGCAAGAATATATAGGAGACAACCGCCATCTAACCAATGACGGTTTTCTCCTTGCTCCGTATACTTATCCAAAACCAGTGCTCCTCCTCCTTATTTCTGAAGATATCAAATGCATATATGAACTAACCATATGTGAACTGATGTAAAACACTTGTGATATTTACACTGTATACTAGAGCTGCACAATTCTGGACAAAATGAGAATCACAATTTTTTTGCTTAGAATAAAAAGATCACGATTCTCGCGACGTAAAATCTTTCACATCATACAAAAAAATGGGCTAACTTTACTGTTTAGTTTTTTTTTTTAATTCATTAAAGTAATTTTTTCCAAAAAAATTGCATTTGAAAGACCGCTGCGCAAATACAGTGTGACATAAAATATTGCAACAACCACCATTTTATTCTCTAGGGTCTCTACTAAAAATATATATATAATGTTTGGGGGTTCTAAGTAATTTTCTAGCAAAAAAAAGAATGATTTTAACTTGAAACTAACTAATGTCAGAAAAAGGTTTAATGTTTAAACATTGGAGGGCCACCCTAAAATAAAAAATAGCCTCGAAAATTGTAAAAAAATAAAAAAAAAAAAAAATTTGAAAAAAAAAAAATTATTAGCTTACCTGAAACCCTTGTTGCTAGGCAGTCTTCCTAATCTGCCTCTTCCTACTCCGTGGCGCTTCCTCCTCTTTGGTGAGCAGCCCCGTTGCCTTCTGGAAACTGTGTGTGTCCCAGGAAGCAACGGGGCCATTCACAAAGCGCCGCGCGACTCGCGCATGCGCAGTAGGAAACGCAAGGAAACCGCAAGGATCCACTGCCTGTTTCCCTTCCTTAAGATGGAGGCGCTGGCGGCCGATACGATGGATGGATCGGCCTCAGGGGGCCGACATCACGGGCTCGCTGGACAGGTAAGTGTCCTTATTAAAAGTCAGCAGCTACAGTGTTTGTAGCTGCTGACTTTTAAAAAAAAAAAATATAGCGGCCGGAACCCCGCTTTAAGTGGTTAAACTTGCCTCATTTACACACAAAGTCTATTCCATTGACAAATTGTTACAATGTTTATACTTAAGTTCCACTGCTAAAGAATGTTGTGATTCTTGGCAGACTGCCCTTTTTTTTTTTCTTCCTTTCTTTTGACGGCTGTGGCTTCAGAAGAGCAGAGAGAATTCTTTGCATATTAAGAATCATGAAACACTTTTGTCACGATCGCAACAAGGAAAAAAATTGCGATAACGATTCTTGATGATTAATCGTGCAGCTCTACTGTATACCTTAAATTCCTATACAACTGTTAATGATGTTATGTTTTATTTTTCTTGTCAACTGAAAATTCAATAAATATCTATTGAAAAAAAAAAATGTTTTAAAGCATCGTCTATGGAGATTTTTAAGTACCGTAGTTTGTCGCCATTTCAACAGGTGTGTGCAACTTTAAAGCATGAAATGTTAGGTATTAATTTACTCGGTGTAACATCATCTTTCAGATTATACAAACAAATTGTGTTAACTTTACGGTTTTTTTTTTTTCTTTTTTTCTTAATTCATGAAAGTGTATTTTTTCCCAAAAAATTGCGTTTAAAAGACCGCTGCGCAAATACAATGTGACATAAAATATTGCAACGACCACCATTTTATTCTCTAGGGTCCCTGCTAAAAATATAGCTTCCACTTCTATCAATCTGTCCAGTAAGGAGGGAGCGAGTGGAGAGAGCTGCTGCTCTCATGCACAGCGCTGGATTGAGATCGGGCTCAGGTAAGTATAAGGGGGGACTGGGGGTGATCCTGTGACACAGAAGGTTTTTTACTTTAATGCAGAGAATGCATTAAGGTAAAAAAAACATTTAGGCTTTAGAACCACTTTAATAAGTGCAGTTTGGATGACCTCTTAGATACCATTATGGTCATAATAGATATACATGCTTTATTTCTATACTGACCCCATCTTAATTATCATTCAACAGTTCCTTCCAACACAGACCCTGGTGAAGTTCATGACGGATATAGCGAGCGGCATGGAGTACCTGAGCAGCAAGAACTTCATCCACAGAGACCTGGCAGCGAGAAACTGCATGTAAGGACCTAGAGAAGGGAGGGAGTGTTTGTTCTGGGCTACCAGTGCTAGACTGGGACTATTGTCCAATCTAGGTTTTACTCTAATTGGCTTAGATGATACAGGTCAGTTTTTTTTTTTTAATACATTGATGGAACTCAGTGGTTTTCCATCTCAGCATGGTCTACTAAAGAAAGGAAGCACACAAAAACTGTCAGCCCCATCAGTCCCTAAAGAAAATTCTATTTTCCAGTGTGTTCCTGTAGACCAGGCTTGTTATCCATGATTCCTCTCTACTTTTCCTATGCCACGTACACACGATCGGAAATTCCGCCAGCAAAACTCAGATGAGAGCTTTTTGTCGGAAAATGCGACCGTGTGTATGCTCCATCGGTCTTTTGCTGGCGGAATTCCAGCCAGCAAAAGATTGAGAGCATGTTCTCTATTTTTTGGTCGGGAAAAGTTCCTATCCGAAAATGCGATCGTCTGTACAAATTCCGACGTGCAAAATTCCTACGCATGCTCGGAAACAATTCGACACATGCTCGGAAGAAATTGAACTTCATTTTCTTGGCTCGTCGTAGTGTTGTACGTCACTGCGTTCTTGATGGTCGAAAGTTCAGAGAACTTTTGTGTGACCGTGTGTATGCAAGGCAAGCTTGAGCGGAATTCCGTTGGAAAAACCATCCAAGATTTTTCCGATGGAAAATCCGCTCGTGTGTACGGGGCATTCCATGACTCACTATCTTTAACCATTTCTCACCCCCTCCCGGAGGCAATTTAGCTGGGTTTTAATGCAGGGTGGTCACTGTGATTGGCTGTCACAGTGGTCACATTGAGCCTGTTCTACTATCTCCTGTTCATAAACAGAGACTGGGAGCTGTCTATAGCAGCATGGTCACTGTGGTGGGAGTGAATGTATGAGCTCTCTGCAGAGAAAGCTTATCTACCATGGACACATATATGTGTGGTATGCAGTCGTTAATTCCCACCCTCCTTGCCACGGCACATATGCGTTATGCGTTGGCAAGAGGTTATCTTGCTCCTTCTACTCTGTATATAATAGTTTGATGTACTCCACTATATTGTATTTATTTGTTGTATCTTTACAGCTTCTCATTCATTATTTTCCCTTCTCATCCATTACCCATTAAGAGTTTTACTTTATATTAATGCTAAGAATACAATTTGCCCATGCACAGTGGAGTCATCCATTTTGCAGGCTAAAATAGAATGACAAATTAACTTGCTGTAGTAGTATTGCTTGTTACTAGGAAAATAATCGGCTCCATCCTCCTGTTAACTGATTAAAACCATATAAATTACACGTCATTACTTTAGTACTTTATTACTAATCCCAAACTTCTTACATGTCTTCAGCATCACATCTCATTAGTCTTATTGCCTCCACCCAGGTTGAATGAGAACATGAATGTTTGTGTGGCAGACTTCGGCCTGTCCAAGAAAATCTACAATGGAGATTATTATCGCCAAGGCCGGATTGCCAAAATGCCAGTCAAATGGATTGCCATAGAAAGTCTAGCAGACCGTGTCTACACCACCAAGAGTGATGTGGTGAGTACAGTGGCATTCTGATAGGGCAGGAGCCTAGGTCTTTGCAGGGACCATGTGAGGGACAATATTGGGCAGCCTAAGGTTCTGGTCCTAACTATAGTTTGGGATAGAGTGAGGAAAAGTTAAAATTTGTCCAATCTTTATTTCTGACTGTGAGGACCTGTGGCAACTTTGCAAGAAATAAAAGCTACAATCATCACAAGGACACAGCACAAAAACACAACAACAATAAAATATTGTTCAAAGTTCTAATCCTTTTCGCTGATAAATGTTTTTTTTTTTGCTTTTGTCTGTGGCCTGGTGTCCTCATTGGAGAGAGGTTGAAAAAAAAAAGAAAAAAAAAAGAATCATCTATAGGCTGTCTTAGAAGCATTCATTATCATCAGCATTGATTTACCATTGCGTAGCAAAAGGGACAAACAATATACCACAAGTACAGTGCTAATACCACCTATCAGCGGATTCTGAATTAAACACAAATTCAAGGCTCAGAGGGGCAGAGATGTACAAAAGAACAGACAGATGTCTCACCAGCCAAGGCTCAGCAAGAAATCTGCCCGTCGCTGGCTGACCTAAGTATGTGATGATGTCATGGGGTCTGGAACTCTTCAACTTTAAGAGAAATAAACATGGTTCCTGCAGCCAATCAGATATATTTGTGCAATGTATAATATTTCCAAAATTGCTGCATTTATCAGTGAGATCATATGACTTCAGATTGCACGGGATTTTTTTAGCTGCTTCTTGTTATTTTAACCCCAGTACAAAGGGTCCTCAATTCCCTTTAAGACTGGGTTATAAAAGTCACATGTCATTCAATTTCAAAATTATTTCTTGAACAGCATGAAAATGCTGTAATGAGGTACCTTACTTATACGTACATTATATTAAATTGAAGATTCACATTAATGGCAGCTTCACCAGTCCCTTAAAGGAGAAGTATGGTCAAAGCTATTTTGGCTATACTTCTCCTATGGATCACAGGAGTGCAGTTTGTTCTGTACACCTATGATCCGTTTTCAGCCAACAGCGGTCGGAAGTCACAGAGCCGGTCCAGGCCCTGAAAAGACCCGACCATATGGTTGGTATTGGCCCAAAAGCCTGAACCGGCACTTGGCTCAGCCCATCAGTGATCCACTTAGAGCCTGAGCCAGACCCTCCCACCCCCTCCATGGCCCAGTGCTCCAGTGAACACTGGAGGGGAGAGCAAAGAGCCGCTGACTGACAGTCACGGCTTTTTGTTTAGAGCGGAGGAGGAGAACTGAGCGATCACAGAGCCGGCGGGGGACAGATGCAACATCGGATCAATGCTGCATCCACCTAGGTGAGTATAATTGTTTGCTTTTATGAATCCAGTACTTCTCTTTTAAGGTGGATATACATGGTCAGTTTTAATGAATTCATCCAGCGGGCTGAACAAAATAAAAAACTGACAGATTCCCGCATCAACAAAACAATGTGTGATGCGGGATCTCTCCCGTTGCGCTATTGTATTCTGCCAGAGGGACCCCCCACCAGAATACACTGATCATTGCTTGGAGTAATTGCCTCGCTTTCAATTTAACAGTTTCTGTTGAACAGACAGTGGTACACATGTTGTTTCGGTACATGTGTACCAGGCTTTACCCTTATCTTGTCATTGTTCCCTTGCCACTCTGTTTAGCAGTCCGGAACAAACAAAGGAAGGGACTTGGGTCTTACATAAGCTGGCCAGCAAAAAGTTAAACTAATCTGTTTAACTGCACAGAGGTTTTAGCTGCATTGGTTTAGAAGCCACACTGCTTCGTCAAGGCACTCCTGTCCCTAACTCTAAAACAGAGGTCTCCAAACTTTATAAACAAAGATTACTGTCCTTCAGACCTTAGGGGCACCCAGACTGTGGTCAGTGAGAGTAGACAATTCCCTGTGTCAGTGGCAGTTGACAATGTCTCAGAATTGGTGGTTAGTAGGAGGAATAATGCCCCATCGTTGGTATTAGTTGAAGGAATAGGGTCCCATTGTTGGTGTCAGTGAAAGAATAGTGTCCCATCTTTGGTGTCACTGAAAGGAATAGTGTCCCATCGTTGGTGTCAGTGGAAGGAATAGTGTCCCATTGTACATGTAAGTGGAAGGAATAGTGCCCCATTGTTAATGTCTGTGGAAGGAATAGTGTCCCATTGTTGGTGTAAGTGGGAGAAATAGTGCCCTATTGTTGGTGTCTGTGGAAGGAATAGTGCCTGATATCAGTGGGAGTAACAGAGCCTTGTGTTAGTGGTAGAAGCAATGCCCCAAGTGCTGGATAAAGGCAAGAAAAGGGCATCATCAGACCCACGGGCTGCAGTTTGGAGA
Organism: Lithobates clamitans; assembly: GCA_037952925.1. Lineage (NCBI taxonomy): Eukaryota > Metazoa > Chordata > Amphibia > Anura > Ranidae > Lithobates > Lithobates clamitans. The sequence continues at coordinate 5,885,800 of JBBGZY010001104.1, forward strand.
CCACTGCTCTAAAGTATCAGAGTTTCCCAACTATGGGACATGTAATGCAATGCACAGAGAGAAGGCTCACCCGGGGGTAACTATTTCCTCCTCTAAATGTACAGCAACACACCAGAAGCCTAAACATCACTTTTAGGTGAGGAAGGGAGGAAGGGAAGTGAACCACATGATTCCAGAAACTGGAAGTACTCAGTATTTTTTTTCGCTCCCAATGGCTAAGCAATATGGGAGAAAAGAAAAGGTAAGTATCAGCAGTCAGCCATGAAAATGCAGCGTTTTCATTAGTAAATTTTTTTCTTTTCAGGATCAGAATGCAGATGTATTGTTTTTTTATAGGCCCATGCACACAACTGTATAAAGATCAGTAAAGATGGACTGTAAATTATGCTGTAAATATTTGTGATAATACTTACATGCATACTGTGCAAATGTACTTTATTGGGCTACAAGAACTGCTTGCGTCCTAGCAATGGAGGACTCTAGGCAGCAATGGTCTGCCTGCAAAGACCTGCATACTAGTTGCATAGTAATGCTTTATTCACTCTTGGGCAGCTTCTGAAAAGCGATCTGCGGTGGTTGTTGTGCAAAGCATTTCACTTAAAAGGGCAGGTTTGACAGGCAGTGCTGCTTGTCAACATAACAAGCCACAATACATTTGCAGTGGCTTCTATGCAAAGCATCATACTGTATGCACAACCCCCTCTGGTTGTGTGGGCAGTTAGGAGGCATAAAACCACCTGTTTTTACTGCCCACTGGTTGCCTGTGTGAAAGAGGCTTAAGGGCTCATTGACACTAGCAGTGCTCTCCATGTTCAGGGAGCAACAGGAGGTGAAGAGGCCCTGCATTCCCTTCTCATCCCAAACTCTTGTTTACTGCACTAGCACACCGCAACCGTGTGCTTGCACAGTGGCCCAGTTTACTTGAATAGGTCGCGTTGCACAGGTGCTATGCCTGCCTAAAGCGACAGGTGGTATTATTCTTGCCGGGGCCATGAAGCAAAGCATTGCAACCACACCATGTGTGCATCCCAAGCTGCTGCATCGGCAGCTAAAGGGTCTACCCCCCCAACTGCTATTGTGAACAAGTTCGAAAAGATGACCATTGTGGTCACCCCTGGCAGTGTTAGGACAGCCATAAACAGTGCAAATTTCTTTCCTACAACCATAGGTCTCAGGAAATAAATTTGCATGATTCCCTCAACAACACAGACAGTGCAGACAGGGGAATCCCTCTTGCCAAGCAATTGTCTTCTCCTGGCAGGGCGGAAAGGGGTGGGCGAGGGACACTGTCCCCACCGGCAGAAGACAGTGATTATCGCTAGTGGCTATAGCAGCAGCTTGTGATAATTGCAAGTGAATCCGGCAGGCTGGTTGCACCCAAGTTGATGGATCAATCAACTTGGTACATTCAGCCTGCCCATTAATGGTTCAAATCTCAGCTGGTTCCTGCTGAACCGGCCAAGATTCAAACTGTCTATGGTCAGCCTTATAATTTGCCCCAACCCCTATAACTGTCATATTTGTTGGGCAGCTTGCTTTGCATGTAAAGGATATAAACAAAGGTAGGTGGAACAAAAATACTGTAAATATATATTGGATTTCATTGTTACATATATTAACTGTATTGTTTTAGAATATAAGTAAGTGTTGACCCTCTAAATTTGTGTAAAGCGGTATCCCTGTATAAACTGACTGACCTGAATGTCTTTTTTTTAGTGGTCCTTTGGTGTCACCATGTGGGAGATTGCCACAAGGGGGCAAACTCCTTATCCTGGGGTGGAGAACAGTGAAATTTATGACTACCTAAGACAAGGGAACCGGCTGAAGCAACCTCCGGATTGCCTGGACGGATTGTAAGTGTTATATTGCTGTACTATTTCCAATTCTGAAATAAAACTCTGGCACTGGCCAAAATTGTTGTAGGTTTGGAGGATTTCCATCAACATTTCACCAAAAACAGATCATGCTGTGGACTTTATTGTTACCCAATCAAGGAGCCAAACATTCAGAATTGCTGTGGAAATCAATCCACCACATTTTGACAGCCAACATTTTCAAGTGACAATTTGGCAACTCAGAATTGGTAAATGATTGAAGACATTGGTAGTACAATGATAGGTACCATTCAGTTCCATCTAACCTCTTTGCTTTTACAATTGCTGCTAAATTGCCATATGTATGACTGTTGCAAGGGGCAGCATCACTTTTCACAAATTATTCTTGAAAATAACAAGTATCTAACAGTGTATACAGGAAAGTGAAGCCATTGGGGTTGATTTACTAAAACTGGGGAGTGCAAAATCTGGTGCAGTTCTGCATAGGAACCAATCAGCTTCCAGGTTTTTTTTCTTTGCCAAAGCTTAACCGCTTGCCAACCGTATAATGTACATATATGGTAGCAAGGCGGCTCACCTGTGCCAGATCACGTACTAGGTATGTGATCTGGCACTTCTGGGTAGGTGGCGGGCAAGTGCCCCCGGCGACCCGGCTGTGCTGTGATTAAACACAGCAGATGCCAATCAGCGGGTGCCGACCAATGGATGACCAGCACCCGACGATCGTCAGGAATTCCCACAGGACAGAGCCCTGCCTATGTAAACAAGGCAGAGCCCTGTCCCGTCAGTGGGGAAGTAATGGATTTTCTTTCCCCGCAAAGCAGGAAATAAAATCCATTACTTCCCTTAGTAAAAGCAGCACACATAGTAAACACAAATACTAGCTAGGCACACATTTACCTCTTTGATCGCCCCTGATGTTTAACCCCTTCCCAGCCAGTGTTATTAGTACAGTGACAGTGCATATTTTTAGCACTGAATAGGGTCAGTGGTTCCCAAACAGTGTCAGAATGCCCATCCGCAATATTGCAGTCCAGTTATAAGTCACTGATCACCGCCATTACTAGTAAAATAAATAAATAAATAAAATTCCGGTATATATCCCATAGTTTGTAGACACTATAACTTTTGCGCAAACCAATCAATACATGCTTATTAGGATTTTTTTTACCAAAACCATGTAGCAGAATACAGTACATATTGGCCTAAATTTATGAAGAAATTATATTTTTTTATTTTGGTTTTATTGGATATGTTCTATAGCAGAAAGTAATGACGTTTTTATTTTTATTTTTTCAAAATTGTCAGTCTTTTTTTGTTCATAGCACAAAAAATAAAAAAACGCAGAGGTGATCAAATACCACCAAAAGGAAGCTCTAATTGGGGAGAAAAAAATTACATTATTATTGGGTAGAGAGTTGCATACCTGCACGATTATTAGTTAAAGTAACGCAGTGCCGTATCGCAAAAAATGGTCTGGTCATGAAGGGGGGTAAATCTTCCGGAGGTCAAGTGGTTAACTGAACAAGTTGAAGTTAGAAGCTGATTGGCTACCATGCACAGCTGCTCCAGATTTTTTCACTCTCCAGTTTTAGTAAAACAAACCCATTGTCTACTGCTGCATTTATGTGCGTGTTTTATATGTGTTTTTAGGTGCACCGCCATTAAACTGTATTGTGCGTTTCATGAAAGCGCATCAAAGTCCCATATGCTGCATCTTTTTTTCATAAATTGCACATTCTAATAGAGTTTAATGGCAGGGCACCTAAAAACACATGTCAAACGCACATAAAAACGCAACACATAAAAATGTTACTGTCCTGATGTGAAGCAAGCCTAAAGGAAGTTGGAAAATTAAACTTAATGGACAGATCACCAGGTGAAAATATAAGAAAAAAACCTAAAAAAGAAAACAAATGCAGTCGCCACATTTAAAGATTGGTAAGCTGCAGCATAATACATTTTTTGGGGTTCACATGGAACAAGCATGCATTTGCCAAAGCCAGCAGAAAATTAAAGCTGTTGATTTGCATATGGGAAAAGCAGCCAAGCAATTAGCATTTAAACAAGAAAAAAATTAGTAATGGCAGCATATTCTAAGCATAGGTTTCCTTTGAGAAGGAATACTTATAATGTTAATATATAAAAAAAATGAAAGCTCAGTAGAATGGCTTGTTACTGCCACCCAGTGGCCATAAGGGGTACTATGTTTGTTTGGTCGGCTCCCAATGTTGACGAAGCCCATAATAGCAGCATAGATTTCTATGAAGCTGTGTCTTTTATATGCAAGAACAGCAAGGACAGGTAATTATGCATTGTTTATATATAGTTAGTAAATAACTCTAGAGAATCTTAAAAGAGGGTTACATACAAATGATAATCAAATTTATTATGGCCCCCATGCACACTGGGCATTTAGCCCCGGGGCATGTGGTTACAGCGTTTACGTGTGCCTGTTGCCCAAAGCTTTATAAGTATCTTTAGTATAGTATAAGCATAGATTGGATGCTAGGAAAAACTAATGTTGCAGTGCATTGGCACATTAACGACTCTGTCATATGGGTTCAATCAGTGTAGCTTTTTGGTACAGCCATTTTGGCATTTGTGTATATTTACTACAGCATTCAATTATATATAAATATATATAGTATATATACTATTACCAAAGGTATTCCAATCACTGCATCTTTTGGATACATGTTGCCTTAGAATAAGCTCTGTGGCATTGATGGTAACAGTAAGCATGACTTTTAATAATTTTTCATATAGTTTTGTCTTAGATGAAGGTGACAGTTCACTCACCTAGACACCTATGTTGGAAATTCGATAAATGTTCCAGTTGATGAATGCTCACAATATTTCAGTATGAGATTGTTATGTATGATTCTAAATACTGATAGCTGTGCCATAACTCATATCAGATGGGTCAGACCTACAAGTGCCATCTGCAGTGGGTCAGAGCCAGCTGATGAAATTTTCCATTCCTGGTCTGAAAGTCATTAGACCGCATCCTGTTCTTATGCTGGGAAGAAGCTGACAAGAGTTTGCCTGCATAATTTTTTGGAAGTCCAGACCACATGTTTACCAATAGTAAGTGCATACATTGATGCAGTGGTTTTATCCACAATAAAGTTTGCTGTCATCATTTTCTCAATGTTATGCATAGTGAATCACCCAAAGCCACAGCGTCTTTAAAGCTGTGGTTGGCAGTGGTCTGAACATGGTACACTAATTGTACTTTGGAAAACAAACTTGTGGGTGCACCTGCTGGAACCTCAGACAGACTTTAGTCCTCGCCTAGTTCAAGAATTATCCTCACTGAGGCTCTCAGCACATTAAAATAGAACCTCTGCCTGCCAGGTTATAATTTCTGTCTGCATATCATTTGGAGGTTCTGGGACAAAACAGCAAGGAAAATTCAAAAGTTGACAGTTTTAACTAGAGTATGTAAACTAGGAGTAAAAGAGTAGAGGTAAATCTTCCAATGGCGACACCTGTTTTGTTGACAGCTATCAAGGGTGAGGTTTACCCTCACTTTGGAAATATTTCCTCCCACTTGTAGTCATGCCTTGTGTTGGGCAGTCTCCAAAATGTGGACAGAGATTTAAATAAACTTGAAAGGTTTTAACCTTTTCTCTGGCTTCTGATACAGCTTGGATACAACAGTGGTGAGATCTTCCATCATAGCTGCTGACTTTGTTCTCCCCCACCTCCGATTTGTGGGTGGTATTATCCATTCAGAATATTCCCACTCTTCCTATAGTATTTTTCAGAGTATATAATACCAATCCAACAGAGAAAGCCCTTATAAAGTCCATATCAAGTATGCAGACCCAAAAACTCAAGCAAAAGTATCTCAGAAATAGTGTCTCCAAAAATGATAAGAAACTGGGTTGTTTAACATTTTAACATCCAGCAAACTTTAGATTAGGGTGTAATGTCCAATGTAAGGGACCAAGCAAAACGTTGCATCAATGCTTTTTCTCTTACTACTGCTATGTATATTATATGGAACGACTAGTCAAATTGCATCTGATGCAAAAACTATTGTTTGTTATTTCCTCAAGGTATGAATTAATGTCCAGTTGTTGGCAGCTGAATTCTAAAGACCGTCCCACATTTGAGACCCTTCACAGGGAATTGGAGAAAATCCTCAAGAATTTGCCCCCCGCCAAAGATCCTGATGAGATTCTCTATGTCAACATGGAAAAGCCTTATTCTTCTTCCTTTACTGAAGATGGGGAACTTGGAGCTGTTGGTGGTCTGGATGCAAAGGATTTCGGAGATGACATTTTCTCAAAGCCTAGCGCAGTCACTGTAGAGATTCACCAGCCTGAGAATACCAACCGGTATGTTATGTGCCCAGGACATGAAGCCACACGTTTGGTTACAACAATGGATCATCCACGCTACAGTTCAACTGTGGAAGAAGGGACATTGGAAGAGTTATTGGCTGGTCACGGATTCAGATAATACACTGAAACCTGACAAAGTCTATTTTTACAAGACTCAGAATATTGACGCTATGTTTCTAACATCATTTTCATGGAGTTTTAGCCTTGTCATAGAGTACTTACTTTTTAACCAGCCATCCTCATTCCACAGAGGCATTACGTAGCAAAACGTCTCACTGGTCTTCCAACTATAGTCTCTTTATATAACCACTATTGTCGAAAAAGGAAATATAATGCCTTAATGGTTTCTGACAGACATGCGACCAAAGTCCAAGTGTGACGTCTTTGATGGTGCTCTCATGGCAACTCTTTATAATGTGGTACGAAGAACCATGTAAGGGAATATGTATTAAAGTTGAAACAATTAAGAGACTCAAGCATTCCATTAAGTTAGTGTTTCATAATTCCAGAACTGAAACAAAACAGGTACAGAGCATTACAAACTTCAGCACACAAAGATGAACTGAATATCCTCCTAATGGAGCTTCTGATTTGGTAATCCAAGTGGGTCTACCAATTCAAAGTTGGTAGTGATTTTTTTAAGGCACTTCATTGTTGTACCATTAGTCTTGTGTAGTTCAGTTTACATTAATTTAGTCTTGTGTAGTTCAGTTTTCATTCATTTGTTTTGAAGGAAGTAATTTTGTTTGAGAATTGGCTGAAAGGCCAATATTAAAAAAAAAACGGTTTGCACAGTTATACACGTCTACTTATAGAAGCTTTCCACCTTCAGTTATTCAAAACTACAAAGCTGTACAATCAATATTGAAATCCCAGTTTCCTTATAAAAGCAAAAGTCCTTTCACTGTGTGTGCTTGATAAATACGGCAGTAGGGGGGGGGGGTTTAATTATTGGGGCAAGTAAATGTGTGGCTGTCAAAAAACACCTAGACCGATCTCTGTTCTTATGTCAACATTGATCAAGTATATACCCTTAGCCACATAATCTCTGTAGAACATAAAGGATCTTAGAGACATAGTAGGACTTACACAGGGTTAAAGGGTTTAAAGTGTGTCACTTTCCTAAATGACATCTGTGAGCACAATAATAATCAGTATTATCATCACAATCTACACTGAGAATGACATTGCACTATTTGTTCTCTTTCTACCATGGCAATAAACAAATGCAGTCAGGGAATGACAGTTAAGAAAAGGGATCTATTTTTATATTGCTTCTACTGTTGGTGGAACAGTTGTAACACATCTTTCTCCCTCTACCTGTCACGTTACAATGGGAGGAAAAATCACCATTTCTCATAACTCCCCTGGTGTTACCCTACATTGGGATGGCCAGACTCCATGTATCATAATTCTCGTCTATGCCACCTTGCACAGGAAGGCATAGATTACCTTTCTCCATCTATGTTGCCTTGGTTTGGAAAGATTTTTTTTTTTCTTTTTAATGTTTGTATTCTGTTTCCACGTTTTTGTATTCGAGTTACACAAGCGAAACCAGCTAAATGACACTGCCATATACCCATAATCTGTTTGGTTTTCGGTGTTCCTGCTCCTTTTTTTAATTTCATTTCCTTGATACTCACAGCCAGGATTATAACGTTTAAAACTGTTATGGGCTACCTGTAGGCCTTCAACTACGAAGGAACCTAAAGTTCCAGAAACTCAATGTAGTGAGTAGTCACAGGTTACCCAAATTACAAGTGTATTCACTTAGCTTTTTTAAAAGGTTGGTTTATTAAACCTGGAACAAAGAATTTCAACAAAACTTCCTAGTCAATAAACATGCCCCAATCAGATGTACCCCAGTATGTCCACTTTAAAACAAACCTATATCGTGTTTAATAGCACCATCTCTTTTGTTGTCCAAAAATGTAAAACAGTTTGGAGGTATGACTATAAATTCTATGTGTACTCCTGCAGTATCCATCATTAAATGGGAGAGGTAAAGTCCTGTTGGTGCTGTATAGGGAATAGCACTATGTCTGACATAATGGACTTCTAGCAAGTACACTTTACTATCCTCCCTTTCAGATTGCCACTTACTATTAATGACAAGTCCACCAGAACTGATATTTGAGTTTGGGTAAGCCCCAGTGGGTTTAAAGGGCAACCATCATCTGACATCCTTTCGAGACCCTATTGGCGAAATCTCCTGGTTGTTTGTATCTGCAAAATAGGTGTATTTGTTTATTCTCTGTTATGGAGAATCCATTGGGGATTTTACTTTGCCTTAGTACCATTGACAATTACTTTTTATGTTTGCCACAGGAACATAAAGTAGGAGAGCTAAGTATCTCATAAACAGGCCCTCTGTAACACTGGAGAAGGGGACAAGTGTAGGACCAATTCGATTTTTAGCTTCAGTTTACTAACCTACACTAGAAAAGTGGCATTTGAAATATTTTGGTGATAGTAAAGAACACCTCATTTCTCAATATTTCCAGGTTTACACCATGCAGATTAGTTATTAGTCCCGTAATGTTGTAGATCACTAGTCAGTTGGCTGAATTTTAATATGATTTGTTTCAGCTGTCAAAATGCCTGATCTTTAAAAGTATTGGTGGGCTCTGTTGGGCTGAATCACTCACTGGCTACTTATGGTTCTCAGGAACATTTTAGCGAAATGTTGTTTCCTGCTATATTCTTCTCCAATAAAACAATGACATGTAAAAATCTTAAAGGGATATGGGCAATCAAGTACAGAGATCTCATCAATGGTGCACAAAAATATAAAAGCCAGTAGAGGTCAGCCCAACTGAATCCTTCCAAAACTGAATGATGACTATTGAGTGGACTAATTCACAATATAATTAAAGGCATGAGTGCAATTTAATTAACTGTTACCACGTTAATGAAAATATATGCCTGCAGAGAAACCTCTTTTTGGGACAAAGTGACATACGTTACAGATAAAATTATCCGTAAGTAGAAAATGGTGTTACTTTTTTTACAAGCAGTTTTGTTATAATGTACTGTATATACCTATTTTTTGTATATTAAATGAAATATATATTTCTGTACACTTAGAAAAGCTTAAAACATCAAATAAATGCTTATTTTTCATCAGCTTACGTTATTATTGGTATTTATTAAAAAAACACAATAGAGAACAATTGTTGCCTGGTAAATGTATTGGTGTTAATGCCCATAATCAGTTAAGGAAGTGTTTTTATTTATTTCGCACAGCTTTACTTATATTTTAGCCACCTTTACATACAGGGCATACGGTGTCTTCAAAAAGTATTCATATATCTTGAAATTTTCCACACTCTGATACCCCTAACTAAAATCTAGTGGAACCAATTGCCAGAAGTCACCTAACTAGTAAATAGAGTCTACCTGTGTGTAATTTAATCTCAGTATAAATACAGCTGTTCTGTGAAGCCTTTAGAGGTTTGTTAGAGAACTTTAGCGAGCAAATCGCATCATGAAGGCCAAGGAGCACACACCAGACAGGTCAGGGATAAAGTTGTAGAGAAGTTTAAATCAGGGTTAGGTTATAAAAAATCACCCAAGCTTTGAACATCTCACAGAGAACTGTTCAATCCATCATCCGAAAATGGAAAGAGTATGGCACAACTGCAAACCTACCAAGACATGGCCATCCACCTAAACTGACAGGCCGGGCAAGGACAGCATTAATCAGAGAAGCAGCCAAGAGGCCCATGGTACCAGCTCAGGTGGGAGAATCTGTCCACAGGACAACTATTAGTCGTGCTCTCCACAAATCTGGCCTTTATGGAAGAGTGGCAAGAAGAAAGCCATTGTTGAAAAAAAGCCATAAGAAGTCCCATTTGCAGTTTGCGAGAAGCCATGTGGGGGACACAGCAAACATGTGGAAGAAGGTGCTCTGGTCAGATGAGACCAATATTGAACTTTTTGGCCTAAAAGCAAAACGCTATGTTTGGTGGAAAACTAATACTGCACATCACCCTGAGCATGCCATCCCCACCGTGAAACATGGTGGTGGCAGCATTATGTTGCGGGGAGGCTTTTTTTCAGCAGGGACAGAGAAGCTGGTCAGAGTTGATGGGAAGATGGTCGGGAGACAAATACAGGGCAATCTTAGAAGAAAACCTGTTGGAGTCTGCAAAAGACTTGAGACTGGGGCGGAGGTTCACCTTCCATCAGGACAACGATCCTAAACATACAGCCTGAGCTACAATGGAATGGTCTAGATCAAAGCATATTCATATGTTAGAATGGCCCAGTCAAAGTCCAGACCTGAATCCAATTGAGAATCTGTGGCAAGACTTGAAAATTGCTGTTCACAGATGCTCTCTATCCAGTTTGACAGAGCTTGAGCTATTTTGCAAAGAAGAATGGGCAAAAAATTCACTCTCTAGATGTGCAAAGCTGGTAGAGACATACCCAAAAAGACTTGCAGCTATAATTGCAGCAAAAGTTGGTTCTACAAAGTATTGACTCAGGGGGGCTGAATACAAATGCACGCCACATTTTTCACATATTTATTTGAAAAATAATCGATATTGAGTTTGGGTAATATTGAAAACCATTTATCATTTTCCTTCCACTTCACAATTATGTGCCACTTTGTGTTGGACTATCAAATAAAATCCCAATAAAATGCACTTACGTTTTTGGTGGTAACATGGCAAAATGTGGAAAATTTCAAGGGGTATGAAGACTTTTTCAAGGGACTGTATCGTCCATCAAAAGTGACAGGACAAGCTATACTGACAGAGAGCTTACAACAGCCAGATTTTATTCAGCTGGCTTAAACCTTTTTTCCAAAGGAAAAATAAACTGATAACGTAACTACTTAAAAAGTGCGAGCTGGATTTGGGCTTCAATTTGGTTTTTGCTTAATAAAAGTCCATTTAAAAATACACATCTGTAGTGCTACCACCCACCCTGTTAAAGGTGTTCTTCTGTTTTCCCCAGTGAGAACATATCAAACAGGTAACCAAACTATCAAGACACAAATCAGTTATACAGTATAGAAAATATAAGGTGGCTTGACTTATGCCGCGTACACACGGTCGGACTTTTCAGCTACAAAAGTCCGACGGACGCCGACGGACCAAATCCGGCGGACAATCCGATTGTGTGTGGGCTTCCCCGGACTTTCGGCGGACTTTTCCAGCTACAAATCTGACGGACTTTAGATTTGGAACATGCTTCAAATCTTTACGTCGTAACTCCGCCGGACCCAGAAATCCGCTCGTCTGTATGCTAGTCCGACGGACAAAAACCCACGCTAGGGCAGCTGATGGCTACTGGCTATCAACTTCCTTATTTTAGTCTGGTGTACGTCATCACGTACGAAGCCGTCGTACTTTTGTGTGATCATATGTAGGCAAGTCCGTTCGTGAGAAAGTCAGCCGCAAGTCCGCCACAAGTCCGCCAAAAGTCCGTCGAAAGTTTGTCGGACGTGCTGTCGGACTTTTGTAGCCGAAAAGTCCGACCGTGTGTACGCGGCATTAGAATAAAGGAGGCCCTACCTAAACCACCTGCCAGTGGATCCCACTACAGTTTGCTGACATTAGGGCCCTGGGTCTCCCGGTAGCACTCACCTTCTCCCTAACAGCTACAAGTTCAGCATTAAACAAGTGGCCCAAAATTTCTCTCACAACATATGATGATCCCTATGTGTCCTCTTGAAGCCTGGTGAGGGGTCATGCCACACAGGGCTTCCCCCTCAAGCTGCCTGGCGTTGAATAAAGAAGTTTTTTGACTACATCCGGTGTGCGGCATCCAAATCTTCTCCTCCATTCAAGCCTGCGTTGAATAAAGCTGCAATCTTTTCACTTCCAGAAGTCCTCAGCAGCAGCAGTCTCTCAATGAGTCTTCTTCATCAGCACCACCACATAGTACCCGCAGCATCTGGTCCACACCACTGTAATTGGCAATAGATCAATTTCTGGAAGGCACAGTACAGCAGTTTCACTCACAGCTCATAGTAGCCCCTCTGCCCACAGGTCCTAGCTCAGTTTTGCAGTACAACCTCTTTACCTGCACACCTTATTGTCTGGCTCAGCAGTCTGCTCTGCCCAGCACACAGCACAGCCCACTGGGTGGCCTGACAGATTGTCCCTCCGGGCTCCTGTCTGGAAGCTCAGCAGTCCACCTCTTGCCATCCTCCACATGGCACTCCACATCTCTCTGTCTGGCACAGTCTCCCAACACTCCAGTGTAGCTCCTGCCATTCTCCCAACCATCTGTGCTCTCCACCTCCTCCTCTCTCTGGACCAGTTGGTGCAGCACCACACCAGCCACAATGGAATCCATTTAGAATCCTACCCTCCCTATTGCTTGGTATGGGCTTCCTCATGGGCTGCAACTACAGTCATTAACATCCTTCTCTGCTCCTCTCCTCTCCCTGCTCTCTATCAGTCACTGACAGGGAGCAATGTTCTGCTTAGCAGCTTAAAGGGGCTGTCATCAAGGCTACATGTGTATTTTAACTCACCTCTGCACCCACACCCATCCTTAGCTCACGTCTGCACCCTCTGTCTGCAACTCACCTCTGCACCCCCTGTCCTCAGCTCACCTCTTCACCCCTCCTTCCCCCGCAAAGGAACATGCCAACGTATCACAGGATATACTTGCTTCATTTTTAGTTGTGCCCCTGGAAGACGTGATGATGTCACGAAACGCGTAGGGCGGAGCCAGACGACGTGCTGACGTCACCCCCAAGCGAGTTGCATTCCAGCAGGACGGGTTTGTCCGAGCTCCGGTGGCCACGGAGCCGGACTTAAGGCTGTTCTATCTATTGACACTCTGTAAGTGTGCACTTGTATTTTACTTTATTTTTAATAAATTTAAGTGGTTTTACACTATGTGAGCCCCTTTTATTTTATGGTATCTATGCCCCGGGTCGTTGGAGTTGCTGTTGATGAGATGACCTCTGGTGGACACCGCTGGCAGTTCCCATCTTTGGCTTTTAAAGATCCCTGCTTGCTGTGATCCTCTGTGGTGGGGGGTCATGGCCTTCTGGTAAGGAGTAACCCCTTCCATTTCTGGTGGTGGACCCTTCCTTGTTGTCACAGATCTTCATTAATATCACTTGGACTTTTTTGCATATTGTTGGTGATTTGGACTTTTCACAACACTTAACTGATGTTTTATTTTATGGACTTTTTTTTAATATCACCAAGTTTTGCACATCGATTTATTCATGATCACTATATGAATTTTTCTTCATTTTTCTTCATTGTAAATCATTCATTATGTTTTATTAGTATTAGCGCAACTCCTTATTTTCCTTATGCTTTTCTACAATTGATGTTTTTGTGGGGATTGCTGCTTTTCACATTATTTGATCCGCATTTGGTTTCTAGCGCAGTTTTTTTCACCATTTTTTCTTCATTTTTAGTTAGTCAAACAAAACCAAGAAAAATTGTAATATAAATCTTGAGAGCCTCCATAGTAGGAGCGAATATATAATAATAGATAGATTAAGGGCAGGTATGACTGGAGGGAGCCCACTCCACCTTAAAGGCACAGGGGCGCACTCAGCACCCAGTAAATAGCACAATGGCAGTGAAGGTGTCCAGTGCGCCCCCTCACCAAATAACCAACAGTACAAACAAATGGCAAAAGCCTCAACCTATAACTAGCCTTAACAGCAGGGGGCGCATGGAAGGGCGATGCATGTCAAACAAAAACAAGAAAAAATCCCAGCTCAACTTGCCAGCCAGTCTGCAACAAACTAAATTGTCCTGTCTAACAGTTCACCTTAAAGGCAGGGTTTTTGTTTGCACGCATTTGCAAATACATGTGTAAGCTGCAGAGGCTGAGACAAGGCACTCCAGTATTATCTGCAGTCCTTACTCTATAAATCGTGAGAGCCTCCATAGTAGGAGCACATATACAATAATGGATAGATTGAGTGGCATCCTTAAAGGAACAAGGGTGCACTGGACACCCAGCAAATAGCACAATGGCAGCGAAGATGTCCACTGCGCCCCTACATCAAATAACCAATGGTACAAGAAATCAGCAACTGCCCCAACCTATGACTGGCCTTAACAGCAAGGAGCACATAGAAAGGCTAATAATTTTGAGTAAGCACTGCAGGGCCAAGTAGTTAGCAGTTAGCTTTGCAGTACTGGGACCATGGCTTCAATTTATTCCAGGTGTTATATCTGCATAGTGTTTGCATGTCCTCCCTGTTATTTTGTTTGTTCCACTAGGTGCTCTGATTTTCTTTTATTGGAAAAATACACACTGGATGAGTAATTTTCCTCCACCTATATTGGCCATTGCAGCAGGTGTTGCGATGGCTGTTGTAGAGATAATAGACACCACTTCTGAATTCTCTTTCCTTTCTAGTTGGATGCTTTTCAAGATAGATTTATATGAATAAGATGCAAAGCAAAAGCAGACTGTTATGTGATCAAAAATGATTCTGGCTAGTGGATAATATGAAAAGGGGGAGTATGTAAATGTGAAGATCCATGTGTGCTGTTCTGATGAACGTGATGGTTCAGCATTGGACAGCGATGATCCCCTTACTGCCTCCAATGATCCAACCACATTGAGGAAATAACATTGGGATAGTTATACTAAAGGCAAATAGATCACTTTGCAGGTGCAGTTGAACTCATTTTCCCCAGAGCTCAGTAAATGTGGTAAAGCTCTGCTGGTTTCCATCATTTAATCATGTGTAAAGTGAAGTGTCACCACATTTACTAAGTTCTGGTAAAAATTAGTGCAACTGCACTTGCAAAGTGCACAGTCTATTTGCCCGTAGTAAATCCACCCTATTTCTTCTAGTATTATACAGGACTCTTTTACCCAACTGTGACACATTGGGGTTTTGTAGCTCAGTGGTAGTGCCAAAACAGTGAGTTTACTCCATGCCAGAAGTCGTTTTCAGGGCTCTCCTGCCCACTTTTATTTTTAAAGAAAGTTCAAAGTTCATACAGGTATGTCTTCCCACACAGGGGGTTCTTACCATCCCCATGGTCAAAACACAATACGTAGCCTCCTGGCTCTCTTGGCAACTTTATTGCTCAGATTAGTACCTTTTGGTCCTTCTGGCCATCAAACATGTCTACGTGTACCTTAGCTCTGTGTCTTTCCTTGCAGCTCTCTGCTGCTTTGCCCCCCGTGGACTCTCTCTCAGGCTCGGACCTTGGTCTTTCCTGACCTGGACAGCACAATGCAGACCTGCACCTCTCACCGCTCCCTTCACACACTGACCCCCCTTGTGAGAGTGGGGTCCTGACCTCTAATTCTGCTACTCATATGAAGCCAGCACACACCTGTACCATTAGTGTGCTTGCTTCCTACAAAATCTGGCCTAAACCATCATATTAAACAGTAGTATGGGTTAGAGCTGCCACACACATTTTATTCATCTGCCAGAGCGATTAGCAAGTGATTTATTTGTGCTTGGCTTGTTTACACAAGTGTTGGTCCTCTTAAGAGCGATCCGAGGTAGACCGATTTTCAGAGTTTGACAGGCAGTGAGGAGGCTGTATGTCATCTCCTCAACTCCTGTTTAAACCCCTAAAACCCTGCACCACCCCATTTCAACTGCACACATAGGTGGGGCCTAGGCCCAGGGTATCCAATAAGGGGGAGACCACACACACACACAGTTCTTGATGTCATTAATCTTGTAGAATGTATAAAGTTCAGCAGTAATGAAGAAAGACTGTTTTGTTGTAGGCACTGTTATAAGGCAATATAGTAGTTGGTATTTATACAGCTTGGGCCTGTATTACAGGAGGACGGCTTCTGCTGGTGGGGTGGTGGTTTGAGGTGTACTGGGGAGTGGATGGTGTCAGTTGACAAGGGGCGGACTGACAACATCCAGGGCCCCCGTCCAAAATTAAGCAAGGGTACCCTTCCAGGCCCTGCCCATGACCCATCCCTGGCTCTACCATGACCCGCCCCTCTCCTTTATTTTGCATAAAGTACTTCTGCCTTTTTTTAAAAAAAAACACTGTTTAACAGAGTCTAATGGGACCTGGAGGGAGGTCTTTGTCTGACAATGTCCATTGGACAGTCTGTTAGAAATCGTCCCCTCTAGGCCCCATTAGAGACTACAACAGAGTCTAATGGGACCTGGAGGGAGGTCTCTTTCTAACATTGTGCATTAGAAAGCCTCAGTTAGAGAGAGACCCCCCCCTCCAGGACCCATTGGAGACTTCAAAAGAGTCTAATGGGACCTGGAGGGGGGTCTCTCTAACAGAGGCCCTTTCAGTGTCCATTGTAGAATCGGTTAGAGTCCCCCCTTCAGGTCCAATTATAGACTGAAAAGGAGTATAATAAGACCTGGAGGGGGGCCTCTTTCTAACAGAGTGTACAGTGAACACCTTTATTCACTCTGGTCCTCACGGGACCCCCTCCTTGTGCCATGACTCTCACCCCTGCTGCCCCAACCTCTCACAAAGAAATAAAATTGGCACTGTGTAGCGCTCCTCTTACCTTAACTATGGGTACTGTAGCTGTGGCTGGCTCCCCTGTCCTCTGTGGGTGGCTGGCTGGCTGGCTCCTGCGTCCTCTGTGGCTGGCTCCTGTGGGTGGCTGGCTGGCACCTGTTGGTGGCTGGCTGGCACCCTGCTGTGGCTGGCTGGCTCCCTGGTGTGGGTGGGTCACGGTGGGTGGCTGGCTGGCATCCTGCTGTGGATGGTCACAATGGCCGGTTGGCTCCTGTGGGTGGTTGGCTCCCTGCTGTGGGTGGGCCACCATGACTGCTGGCTCCTGTGGGTGGCTGGCTGGTTTCCTGGTGTGGGTGGGTCACTGTGGGTGGCTGGCGGGCACCCTGGCCCTGCTGTGGGTGGGTCACCATGGGTGGCTGGCACCCTGGCCCTGCTGTGGGTGGGTCACCATGGGTAGCTGGCTTCTGTGGGTGGCTGCCTGGCTCCCTGCTGTGGGCCAGTGGGTGGGTGGCTGGCTGGCTGGCATGGTGCACCCTGCTGTGGGTAGCTGGCCTGGCTCCCTGCTGTGGGTGGCTGGCTGGCAGGCACTGTGCATCCTGCTGCAGGTGGCTGGCCTGGCTCCCTGCAGTGGGTCAATGAGTGGGTGGCTGGCATGGTGCACCCTGCTGTGGCTGACAGATAGGGGGACTGACAGAGAGGGGTTGGCTGACAGAGAGGGGGGCAGACAGAGAGGGGTGGACTGACAGAGGGATGGGCAGACAGAGAGCGGGGGGCGGACAGAGATAGGGGCTGACAGAGAGGGGGGCTGAAAAAGAGAGGGGGACAGAGAGGGGGGCTGACAGAGAGGGGTGGACTGACAGAGAGGGGGGCTGACAGAGGGGGAGCAGGCTAACAGAGAGGGGTGGTGTCATAAACCAGATGTGACCAGAACTGTGTGACTGCGACAAAGTGAACCAGACATAAATAGGTGAAAGTAAGTTTATTAAAGTAAATGCATATACATGTGAACACACCACCAATTCAAACAGAGTGAACAAACCAAACAACCAAACCAGTCAAGCCAGGCCAGGGTCATAAACAGGAGATCAGTAGATGGGGGCCTGGAGTAAACAGACAGGAAAGGGATCAGGATGCAGGGCAAGGATCCAGGGATACAGGAACAGATACAACAGGTTCAGGATCAGGATAACAGGTAAACAGGCTGCAGGTCAGGGCACAAGGACAATACCAGGGCAAGGTGTGTGTGCATGTGTCAGGTATTTATACTATAGCTGCTATCAAAGTCAGGTGTTGCCTGATTGCAGAAGGAAATACCTGCTCCACTCTGCCAGGATCTCTCCGCTGGTGGACGCCAGTACTGCAGCCCAAAGATGACATAATACCAGCAGGGAAAAGCTCTTCTGACCGCTCCAAACTGCCAGGAGACACCTGCTGGTGGGCCTCAGTACTGCACGCCAAATGATCAATATTACCAGCGGAGGGAACCTTTCCTGATAGTTGGACTGACAGAGGAGGGGAGGCTGACAGAGAGGGGTGGACTGACAGAGGAGGGGAGGCTGACAGAGGGGGGTGCTGACAGAGGGGGGGCTGACAGAAGGGGAGGGGGGCTAACAGAGGGGTGGGCTGACAGAGGGGGAGGGGGGCTAACAGAGAGGGGTGGACTGACAGAGCAGGGGAGGCTGACAGAGAGGGGTGGACTGACAGAAGAGGGGAGGCTGACAAAGGGGGGGCTGACAGAGGGGGGCTGACAGAGGGGGGCTGACAGAGGGGGGGCTGACAGAGAGAGGAGGGGGGCTGACAGAGAGAGAGGGGGTGGGTTGACAGGTGGGGGGGCTGACAGAGGGGGAGGCGGACAGAGAGAGGGGGGCTGACAGAGAGGGGTGGGCTAACGGAGTGGGGTAGGCTTACGGAAGGGGTGGGCTAACAGAGGGGGGTTGGCTAACAGAGGGGGGTTGGCTGGCAGAGGGGGTGGGACCGCAGACAACACACACAGTGCGCCAGACAGAGAGGCGGGACTCTAGCAGCAAGTGGTCGCAATCACCCACAGACCAGCCCCCGCCTGGCCGCATCCACACGTGATAAGCTCAGAAGAGCCAATTGCAGGGCGCTCGCGTGGACTACCAGTCCCAGAATGCCACAGCGTGCGGTCACACATAAACCCGTCCAGTCAATCACATGATGTTTGCGTGGACTACAGGTCACAGAATGCCATCACATGTGCCCAGTTGCCGCGGCTGTGCCCCTGGCCGACTTCCTCAAAGATAAAAAAAATTGGCAGCGGGCTGACTGAGCCGCTCATGGGGCCCCCCTGACTACGGGCCCTCAGTTGGTGCCCGAGTGACTGAATGGTCAGTCCGCCCCTGCAGTAGAGCAGTGGACTTGTCAGTAGGGCAGAAGTTGGTGTCAATATGGCAGTGGATGGTGTCAGTAGTTTTTTATATTTTAAATATCTTTTACAATTTTTTTAGGAGCTCCATTGGGGGGGCTTTGGTGAAATATCAGCAGGGGAAATATGCGCGACAGGAGGTGATTGTGGTGTGCCCAGGCACACCTGGCAAATACCCTCTGCACACTCCTTTGTGCTCCTATTAAATCCTGGTAATTTTTGAGGCCAATAGGCAAACTATTGTCATAAAATGGCACACGAAGCTGGTCATTGCAATAGGGGACATCAAAACAAAAAATAATGTATTTAAAATTACTGTACAGCAGGGAAGAGGGTCCTTTTAATGTGACTTTGAGAATGACATGGAAAAAATGTATATGCTTGGAAGATGTTTTCAAGCTGTGGTGCTACAGAATAGTATTCACTAACCAGGGTGAGATCCTCATTTTTAAAAGCATTAGATGTGCTCACATTTCAACTGTGCAGCCCGCTGTCTAGCCACACTCTGCTCTGCCTGCGTCTCTGTTGCTGGGATGTACAAATAGAAGAGAGCGCAAGGCTAGCCTAGTATGATATTGTTTAATGCCAAAAATGCAGATTCAAGAGGGTTACACTCACAAACATGGATCAAGGGGTCGCATGTACAGCAAAGTAGATGGCCAGAATGGATGGGTTGGCTCCCAAAAACGAGTGATATGGATGGGGGATGTTAGAGCGAACTCCGCTTCCTCATTGTGTCAGGCTGTGTGTCAGGCTGTGCTGTATGACACATGCACGGTCCAGCCGGTGCAGCGTGACATCACTCGTGGCCGTAAACGGAGAACCAAGTGAGTGAAGTAACTCCTCCCAGCTAGCAGAGCGGTTGCCACGACAACATGTTTCGGAAGCGCGGCCTTCTTCTTCAGGTCACACCCTTCTCTCTTCTAGCCTGCTTATGTATGTGAATATCAATCTGTTGTAGCACCCAGTTTGTTGTATATGGACTGAGGTGCCCATGTGGGCTTATCTATGTTGGAAGGACGGTGCGCGCCATGCGGACACGTTTCGGTGAACATTGTAGGTTTATAGAGAAGAAAATAGAAAAACACAGTGTCCCACGTCATTTCAAACACAAGCATGGTGGTAGCACTGGAGGTTTGGAACTCTTTAGCATTGAGTCATCTCCTTTTGTGAGCTCCGTGCTCGTGACCTGTTGAATGGCATTGGCTGTTCCGTGGGAGGGGCAGGAGCTTTCACATACATAAGCAGGCTAGAGGAGAGAAGGGCATGACCTGAAGAAGGAGGCCGCGCCTCCAAAACATGTTGTCGTGGCAACCGCTCTACTAGCTGGGAGGAGTTACTTCACTCACTTGGTTCTCCATTTACAGCCACGAGTGACGTCACGCTCCGCCGGCTGGACCACGCGCGTGTCATACAGCAAACACAGCCGACATGATGAGGAAGCGGAGTTTGCTTTAACATCCCCCATCCATATCACTCATTTCTGGGAGCCAACCCATTCATTCAGGCCAGGAAAGGAGACATCTACTTTGCTGTACATGCGACCCTCTGATCCATGTTTGTGAGTGTAACCCTTTTTAAATGGAATCTGCATTTTTGGCAATAAACAATATCACACTAGGGTAGCCTTGCGCTCTCTTCTCTTTGTACATTTCAGATCAACTCCGCCACCCTGTGGATTCTTGAGAGAGCTGCAGCACCTAGAGTTAGGAGAACTTTTTTATACAGATTGTTATATTATGTGTGTTGCTTATGGGGACAGCGCTGGTCTGGTGTGTCTTTTTGTGTGTTTTGGGTTCTCTGTTGCTGGGCAATACAGACAACATCCCCTCTACTCTCATTGGTCAGCCACAGTGGCGCCTTTGCAAAGCGTCCTAAGCAGCAAGTCAGTTTAACCTTTTCAGTATTGATTAGGGATGAGCCAAATGTACCTGGGTTTGGTCTCAGAGAGTTTACAAAACACGACAAAGGTTCAGATGCTAGATCCAAACCTCATTGAAGTCAATGGGAGTCAAATGTTAAAAAGTAGTAATGGCCATTTTCTAGGCTAATAGGCAAGGGATTTTCAAGTAATTCACTTGGTGGGCACCCCCTTACCTCCAGGAGGCATGGTGGTATGACCAGAGACAGGGTGTGCAATAGTGGGCTTTGAACAGATGGGTGCCAGTAAATTTAAGGTATAACAGAAGGAGTTTATTGCTCACAGTCAAACTCCAGAGAAAGAGGGTAAGGGCACAGAAAATACATGAGCTAGCAGACTAGTAGACTCCCCCTTAAAAGGGAACAAAATTTCTCACAGTCTTCACAGATTCTTGACAACTGCCACCTGGAGCTGCAAAAAAAAAAAAAAAACACACAGTACAGCACCCCCAATTTTGACAGTGTTGAACTGGAGCCGCACTGTCCAGCCACTAAACAATATTTGTGGCTATTGTCTCTCAAATTTTACATTCTAATTTCTCTTTCAAGACAAAGCATGTCTCTCCCTCTCATATTGTGACCTAACCAAGCTGCCTAAATACTTCTCATCCACTGCAAAATACAGTATTTGTGGCAATCTTCTTTTAGATAGTGCATTCTAATTTTTATTGCAAGATAAAACTTGCCTTGTCCCTTTCTATTTGCTCTTAGTCAAGTGTTTGGGTACTGTCCTGATCCTAACTAATTTCTATTACACACATTCCAGAAGTCTATACCTGGTATATTTTGGGAATAATTGAGGATGCAGGTATGGTAGTTGATTTTGGGAATTTGGGATTGTGGTTTTGAAGTGTTTCTGTGCACTGTTTTTACATTTTATTAAAGACAATGCAGATTGGTGCTGTGTAAAAAGAAGCTCACAGACTATACTTATAAAGAATTTTGTCACTGGCCAATTAGTGTAAAGTTGAGGGCTTTTTTTTCTGTTGGGTAAACTTTTCCAGTAGCGTTTACATCTGTTGTGGCTGCTTCTTCCATTAGTCAAGTAGGTCTATTACCTACTGATAATAAATAAGGTGTTGCAGCCAAAACTATCAAAAAATTTATTTTATTTTAGGTTGAAATTAATCAGATTGGATTTCACATCCAAAATATGTGATGAAAGAGTATACTGTTGCTAATGCTGTCTGTGATATTCATACTGTTTTATAGTACCACATACAGCTTAAAGGCATCTTCAAAATATGAAGTTTAAATGATTGGTGTTTTTTCCTTGTCACCCTTGAAGTTACAATACATGGACCCTCTCCTCGCTGAATTGTATTTGAAAAAAAAAAGTTTTTGCTTTGGTAGATGCCTGTAGCAGTGTTCAGCTCAGCATGCCATTTTTGGCAATATCTTGCCTATTGGCCTTAAAAACTGTCAGAATTTGGTTCACTCAGCATATACTTCATTGGGGTTCACAGCTAATTTTGGATTTCAAGCCGATTTCAAAGAACCCAGACGAATCAAACCTGGACAAATTTACTCGTCCCTGCTCCTTAATGGGATAACCAAAAATATTGAGATAAAAGCCCTTTTTTTTTTTTTTAACCACTTCAGCCCTGGAAGATTTTACCCTCTTCCTGACCAGAGCACTTTTTAACCACTTGCCGCCCGCCATATAGCAGAATGACAGCGGCAAAGTGGTTGCGATATCCTGACTGGACGTCATATGACGTTCTCAGTATGTCAAGCCGCTGCACGCCCCCCAGTCTGACACACCGCAACTCCGATCTAGGTAAAGAGTCTCTGACAGAGACTCTTTACCACGTGATCAGCCGTGTCCAATCACGGCTGATCACGATGTAAACAGGAAGAGCTGTTGATCAGCTTTTCCTCACTCGCATCTGACAGATGCAAGGAGAGACGATCGGCTGCTCTCCCGCCCAGGACCACCAGGATGCCGCCAGGACCACTAGGGATGGCCACCACACTGGACCACCTGGTATGCCACCCTAAACCACCAGGGAAATGCCAATCAGTGCCTAGGCATCTGCCAATTAATGCCAGTGAAAAATTCCTACCAGTGCCAGTGCCACCAGTGATGCCTATCAGTGAAATCCAGTGCCAGTGCCAGCCAACAGTGCCCATCAATCCCCATTAGTGCCGCCTTTCAGTGCCCATCAGTGCCACCTATCAGTGCCCATCAGTGCCCAGCAGTGCCGTCTGTCAGTGCCACCCATAAGTACCCATCAGTGCAGCCTTTCAGTGCCCATCAGTGTTGCCTATCAGTGCCCATCAGTGACCACCAGTGCTACCTATGAGTGCCCATCAGTGCCACCTATCAATGCCCATCAGTGCCGCCTATCAGTGCCCATCGTCAGTGCCCATCAGTGCCACCTCATCAGTGCCATCTCATTGGTGCCACCTCATCGGTCATCAGTGAAGGAGAAAACAAGGAAAAACTTTTTTTTTTTTTTTAAATTTTGGTCTTTCTTTATTTGTTTAGCAAAAAATAAAAACCGCAGAGGTGATCAAATACCACCAAAAAGAAAGCTCTATTTGTGGGAACAAAATGATAAAAGTTTGGGTACAGTGTAGCATGACCGCACAAATGCCATTTAAAAAGTGACAGCGCTGAAAGCTGAAAATTGGCTTGGGCAGGAAGGTGCGAAAGTGCCCTGTATTGAGGTGGTTAAAATTTGGCACTGCAACGTTTTAACAGACAATTGCGCGGTCGTTTGATGCTGTACCCAAATGAAATCCTTTTTTCCCACAAATAGAGCTTTCTTTTGGTGGTATTTGATCACCTCTGCGGTTTTTATTTAAAAAAAAAAAAAAAACATTTCTTCATCAGTTTAGGCCAATATATATTCTTCTACATACTTTTGGTAAAAAAAATCGCAATAAGCAAACTATGGGAAAGATTTATGGCATTTTTATGGCATTTTTATTTTTTCTTACTGGTAATGGCGGTGATCTGCGACATTGTGACGGACAGATCGGAGACTTTTGACACTTTTTTTGGGACTATTGGCATTTATACAGCGATCAATGCTAAAAAAATGCACTAATTACTGTGTAAATGTCACTGGCAGGGAAGGGGTTAACACTAGAGGGCGATCAAGGGGTTAATTGTGTGTTCCTTCAGTGTGTTCTAACTGTATGGGGATAGGATTGACTAGGAGAGGTGCCATATCATTTTTCCTACTTAGTAGGAAAAACGATATGGCTTCTCTCCTCTGACAGCACAGGGATTTGTGTGTTTAAACACACAAATCCCTGTGCTGGCGCTCGTGCCCGCCGACCACGTGCATCAGGTCCCCTGCTGTGCAGCGGGCACGCGGGCACCTCCAGGGGCCCGCGCGCACCCTCTGGTGGCCGAAAAAGGGTAGGACATACCCGTACGGGATTTTGCCCAGGAGAGCCATTGTGCCACAGTAAAGCTGCGTGACATAGTCGGGAACCGGTTAACTATGCCTCCCAAGTGTTCTTTATTTGGAGGCATAATCCCTTTGTCCCTCTTTCCTTCTCATTTGTCCCTCTTTTTGCTCTGATATACAGATATACAGAAATCTATGAAAATGTATAATTTAGCTGCCAAAAGTGTTTTTCTGCACTAATATCTCCATCCTACGGTCTAAACATTTTGTTTGCTATTTGAAAAAGCCAGTATAACGTAAAAATAATTTTAGAAAGAAAAAACAGTTCTAGGCTTAACCTATAATTTTTGCATATAAATTCTTAATAGTTTGCACAGTTGGGGGTGTGACAGGGGTGTGTCCATTGCCTAAATACATTGTGCTAGAAGGTATCCCTGTTTCTAATCTCAGAAACTTGCGAGGTATGCTTTAACTGTTGAATCAAGATTATCAGTCACACGGGGGGGGGGGGGGGGGGGGGGTTGATTTATTGAAACTAGAGAGTACAAAATATGGTGTGCATGATAGCCAGCTTGTAACAGCTTGTTCAGTTAAGCTTTGACAACAATACCTGGAAGCTGATTGGTTTCTCTATGCAGAGCTGCACAGGGCTGGACTGGGACGAAAATGTGGCCCTGGACTTCATCCAGACCGGCCCAGGGCACAACACATCAGGGCACGGTACATCAGGCCACATCAGGGTACAGAGCCCAGCACATCAGGGCACAGGGCACAAGGCACATCAGGGCACAACACATCAGGCCACATCAGGGTACAGAGCCCAGCACATCAGGGTACAGCATACCAGGCCACATCAGGGTACAGGGCACAGCACATCAGGGTACAGAGCCCAGTACATCAGTGTACAGGGCACAACATATCAGGGTACAGTGCCCAGTACATCAGTGTACAGGGCACAACATATCAGGGTACAGTGCCCAGTACATCAGCATACAGGGCACAACATATCAGGGTACAGTGCCCAGCACATCAGCGTACAGGGTACAACATATTAGGGTACAGTGCCCAGTACATCAGCGTACAGGGCACAACATATCAGGGTACAGTGCACAGCACATCAGGGTACAGAGCCCAGCACAACAGCTAATAGGGCACAACACATCAGGGCATGTCAGGGCACAGTACATCAGGGTACATCACATCAGGGTACAGGGCACAGCACATCAGGGTATAGCACATCAGGACACAGCACATCAGGGCACAGAACATCAGGGCACACGACATTGAGGCACAGCACACCGGGGCACATCAGGGCACAGGACATCGGGGCAAAGCACATCGGGGCACAAGGCACATCAGGGCATAGGACATCGGGGCACAGCACATCAGGGCACGGGGCACATCAGGGCACATAGCACATCAGGGCACATCAGGGCGCATCAGGGCACATAGCACATCAGGGCACGTGGCACATCAGGCACATCGGGGCACATAGCACATCATGGCACATCAGGGAACGGGCACATCAGGCCACGGGGCACATCAGGGCACGGGGCACATCAGGGCACAGGGCACATCAGGGCACATCAGGCCACATGGCACATCAGGGCACAGGGCACATCAGGGCACATGGCACATCAGGGCACGGCGCACATCAGGGCACATGGCACATCAGGGAACGGGCACATCAGGGCACGGGGCACATCAGGCCAAATGGCACATCAGGGCACGGGGCACATCAGGGCACGGGGCACATCAGGGCACATGATGGGGCACATGGCACATGATGGGGCACATGGCACATCAGGGCACATCAGGGTATGGGGCACATCAGGCCACGTGGCACATTAGGGCACGGGGCACATGGCACACCAGGGCACATTATGGCACATCAAGGCACATGATGGGGCACATCAGGGTACATAGCACATTAGGGCACATCAGGGCACATAGCACATTAGGGCACATCAGGCTACATGGCACATAAGGCACGTGGCACATGGCATATCAGGGCATGGGGGACATCAGAGCACATAGCACATTAGGGCACGTGGCACATGGCACATCAGGGCATGGGCACATCAGGGCACATGATGGGGCACATAGCACATCGGAGCACATGATGGGGCACATAGCACATCGGGGCACATGATGGGGCACATAGCACATCGGGGCACATGATGGGGCACATAGCACATCGGGGCACATGATGGGGCACATAGCACATCGGGGCACATGATGGGGCACATAGCACATCGGGGCACATGATGGGGCACATAGCACATTGGGGCACATGATGGGGCACATAGCACATCAAGGCACATCATCAGGGTGATTGTGGGGCACATGAAACATTGTGGGATCTTACCAGCCAGCATGCAGAGTAGCGCAGGGAGCTTCTGTAGTAGTAATGTCTCTCTCGTGTCATCACGCTGTTCCCCGGCGGCCCCTCCTCTCTTCTCATCTATACCAGATGATCTTACAAGCCAATTGGTATAGACAAGAAGAGAGGAGGGGCCGCCGGGGAACAGCGTGATGACACAAGAGAGAACTTACTACTACAGAAGCTCCCTGCGCTACTCTGCATGCTGTGGCTAATCTCGATCTACCCGTTAGGCGCCAGCTGTCGGCAGTTGATGGGTAGATCGCCGCGCACCGCAGATGTGGCTGGAAGTGAAACTGGCCCAGACTGAGCCATCGGCCCACCGGGAATCTCCCGGTAGTCCCGATGGCCAGTCCATCCCTGGAGCTGCACCAGATTTGCACTCTTCAATTTTAGTAAATCCACCCCACTGTGTGCATTGTGTCATTGTTTGCACTGCCTATCTGCAATGCGAGAAGTACACCCAAATCGCAGCAAAATGCAGTCTGCATATATAAATAGCCAATATGACTGCCACCGTGCACATTTATAAATACATTTTATAATTTGGAAAGAAGTCTTATTGTTCCCAGGTACAAACATGTGGGATTTACACTACTGCTGCTGGTGCCTATTAGCAGTTGATAGGGATCATGTGGGTGTTAGAGGACTGTAGCTTGATTACAACAGTGCTTTAAAAATGGAGCTGGGAATATTTTGCACTCTTTTCCTTTCATTTGGTGTCAGCCTGACCCTGTGGGGTTGATTTACTAAAGGCACATAGATTGTGCACTTTGAAAAGTGCAGTTGTTGCAGATTTTAGTAAATGAGGTAAGGCTTCACTTTGCAAAGAATCACGTGCAATGAAATAAAATATTTTTGCTTGTACATGATTGGATGATAAAAGCCAGCATAGCTTCTGCTCATTTACTAAGCTCTTTGCAAAGTGCACAGTCTATTTGCCTTTAGTAAATCAACCCCTGTGTGTCCTCACATGGAGGGGGAACCAGAGAAGAAAAAACTTGTCCCCAGACCCCTAAACAACCTGTACTGGTTGTCCTATTCTCTGTTGCATGTGAGCATGATGGAGATGCTCCTACCAAAAAATATATAGAAATAATGCTTGGGCAGCCTAGAGTGATATACAACATGTTTATTAGTATACACACAAAAATATCCAATTTGTACAGTATAATGCTCCTGCATTAGAAATTACTATTTTGGCGAACAAAAGTTTTTTCAGTGTTCTGACAGACAGTAGAAGCAAAATACAGTAGGCCTTTTCATATTACATTTAATGAATCTATTAAGATTTAACATTTATTGGTCAAACCACAGCCACATATGTGAAAGCTCAGAGTGGCATCACACTGGATTTACTATGTTTATGTCTTTATGCCCAAATCACGGCAGATCATGCAAATCTGTCAAGGGAATTTGTGGAGACAGCAATGTAAGAGTTGACATTTCTGACAGGTATACAGTGCAGACACCTAGATGTTTTTCAGTCTTCCTGGTCATACAGCTCTGATAAGGTAAAGCACTTCTTGTTTGCCAGCTCTCTTCTACCCCTTAAATTTATGTTGACTCGTCATTATGATGGGCAGGCCCACTGGCAAATAGGGGAGTGAGCAAGCACCAAGAAAAGAGGAGTTGATGCAGGGCAATGGATACCTGTCAGCTGATTTTTTTTTCTTTACAAGTACAGGCTTTGGGGTGTTTAACATGATGCTGACTTTGCTATCTAGTGAGCAACTTACCTAAAGTTCAGACTTTTCTGAATTCGCTGATTGCAGGTCTATGACTTACTAGCTAGCAAAGCCAGGATCAGATTGACAACCTCAGAGTCTGCACCTTCAGAAAACAAGTCAGCAACAGCAATTTCCATATTTCTGCCCTCATAGGTTTACTAAAAAGATTTATAAGATTACCTAGAGTTCTCACTCCCAGGCAAATCATTTCAAGACAATTACCTTCCATAGATTTGTGGCATTTCCTACATTGATTTTCTACTTATTTTACATTGCAATTATGGTTGAGTCAGATGTCATCTGCCCAAAACCCAGTAAAGGTTTTAGGAAGACTTACACTTTAATTGGTTATGGGAAATTTTGTGTAGGTTTTTCTTGTGGTTTGAAGGTAAGATCATAGGTAACCAAATACCCATCATTGTACATATAGAGCTTGTGATCGTTGGGGTTGTAACTCAGACTCTGTACAGTTTCCATCATCTTCTCAAGGACAATGCTGACTTGCCCCTCTTTTTTTGTATTGGTGTCATACATATAGAATATTTCTTCCTTTCGGGTATTAAGGGTTCTAGTTGCATACAGGACCCCACAAACCATGAAAGCATTGGTGACAGCAGGTTTATACTGGGCAGTAGACCAAGTTGCCTCCACAGTCAGAGTGGCTGAGTTAAGCTTACTTATGACCATGTTGCCAGAATTCTGTTCTGTAGAGTAGATAACCCAAAGATCATATTCATCGCTAGCGAAGTCAATGTCTTGCCAGTTAGATGAGGCATAGGAGAAGCGGTTGTTGAAGGTGGCATCTGTGAGTGTCTTCCTCTCCAAAGCACCAGTGTCTATTTTATATTTGCAGATGTCCCTAGTGTTGTAGCAGTTAAAATACATGGAGTAATTGAACAAGATCATACCACCACCTTGACCACAGCTAGAATAGTCTAAATTGCCGTAGGCCAGAGGCTTGGTGAGGACCTTATCTGTAGATTTCTTGGAGAGCAAGAGATCATCATAAGTGGGGTGATATCGGAACATATTCATGATACGACTGTCTGTGGTTAGAGGGGCCACCCAGTGTGTATCCTGCTCAGCACCTACAAAGGAGTCCTTTCCCCAACCTCCAAATTTGTAGTTGAAGCCTTGCCAGTTCAACTGCACCACAAATGCCTTGCTGATGTTTTTAAGACCACCGTGATTACAGGTGCCTGTGGATTTAAAAGGGAAATACATTTATGTATACTTGATTTATTAATTTATTTTATATATCTAGATTTCTCAAAACTAGAAAGCACATAACTAACAAATTAAATCATAGCTAGTAAAATATAAGTGATATAAATAAGAAATTTAAAAGATTATATAATCCCATTGTAAGATTATAAACCAGGACATCGATGTCATGATGTAACTTCTGGTCCAGGCTGAAAGTAAACATTTTTTTAAGCAAAGGGTCAAAAACGATCTTTTGCTTTTAAAGGTAAAGGAGAGATTTGGGGTCTTTTTGACCTCAGATCTCTCCATAAAGAGGACCTATCATCGTTATTTCTATTACAAAGGATGTTTACATTCCTTGTAATAGGAATAAAAGTGATCAAGAAAAAAAAATTAACCACTTCCCACCGGCCACTGAACATATACGACCGGGTGGGCGCTTCCTCCTTCTGAGTGGATGTTCAGGTACGTCCCTCAGAAGAAGGGGAATTGCACGGTCGAGTGCCCACGCAGCTGCGCTATCCCGATGCGCTCGTGGGACACGGCAGGAGGGCTGTGATTGGCTCTCCTGATCACATGATGGCTGTGTCCAATCACAGCTGTCATGTAAGGTAAATAGAGAGGCGGTTGCTAGGCGATCGGCTCTCCTCTCCTCACATGGAAGTTGTCAGTGAGGAGATGGAGAGCGGATCGCTGCAGCTGGTGGTGATTTGTGAGTATGAGCTGTTTTTTTTTTACAGCTTTTTACACACTGATCACAAGCCCAGTGTCCCCACACAGTGTCCCCAAAACAGTGTCACGACAACAATGTCCCCATACACTGTCACCCCACAGTGTCCCCACACAGTAAAAACACCTGTCCCACATATGTCCCAGTAAAACCATCTGTCCCAGTGATCTGCACACATACAGTAGTAAGTACAACCCTCACATTTTTGTAAATATTTTATTATACCTTTTCATGTGACAACACTGAAGAAATGACACTTTGCTACAATGTAAAGTAGTGAGTGTACAGCTTGTATAACAGTGTAAATTTGCTGTCTCCTAACAATAACTTAACACACAGCCATTACTGTCTAAACTGCTGGCAACAAAAGTGAGTACACCCTTAAGAGAAAATGTCCAAATTGGGCCCAAATTGTCAATATTTTGTGTTGCTACCATTATTTTCCAGCACTGCCTTAACCCTCTTAAACATGAAGTTCACAAGACCTTCACAGGTTGCCATTGGAGTCCTCTTTCACTCCTTCATCACAACATCACAGAGCTGGTGGATTTTAGACACCTTGCACTCCTCCACCTTCTGTTTGAGGATGCCCCACAGATACTCAATAGGGTTTAGGTCTGGAGACATGCTTGGCCAGTCCATCACCTTTACCCTCAGCTTCTTTAGCAAGGCAGAAGTTATCTTGGAGGTGTGTTTGGGGTCTTTATCATGTTGTAATATTATCCTGCGGCCCAGTTTTTGAAGAGAGGGGATCATGCTCTGCTTCAGTATGTCACAGTACATGTTGGCATTCATAATTCCCTCAATGAACTGTATCTCCCCAGTGTCGGCAGCACTCATGCAGCCCTAGACCATGACACTTCCACCACTATGCTTGACTGTAGGCAAGACACACTTGTCTTTGTACTCCTCACCTGGTTGCCATCACACATGCATGACACCATCTGACACCAAATAAGTTTATCTTGGTCTCATCAGACCACAGGACATGGTTCCAGTAATCCATGTCCTTAGTCTGCTTGTCTTCAGCAAACTGTTTGCGGGCTTTTTTTGTGCATCATCTTTAGAAGAGGCTTCCTTCTGGGACAACAGCCATGCAGACCAATTTGATGCATTCTGAGGCGTATGGTCTTAGCACTGACAGACTGAGCCCCCCACCCCTTCAACCTCTGCAGCAATGCTGGCAGCACTCATACGTCTATTTCCCAAAGACAACCTCTGGATATGACGCTGAGCACGTGCACTCAATTTCTTTGGTTGACCATGGCGAAGCCTGTTCTTAATGGAACCTGTCCTTTTAAACCACTGTATGGTCTTGGCCACCATCCTGCAGCTCAGTTTCAGGGTCTTGGAAATCTTCTTATAGCCTAGGCCATCTTAATGTAGAGCAACAATTAATTTTTTCAGATCCTCAGAGAGTTCTTTGCCATGAGGTGCCAGTGACCAGTATGAGAGAGTGAGAGCGATAACACCACATTTAACACACCTGCTCCCCATTCACACCTGAGGCCTTGTAACACTAACGGGTCACATGACACCGGGGAGGGAAAATTACTATTTGGGCCCAATTTGGACCTTTTCACTTAGGGGTGTACTCACTTTTGTTGCCAGCGGTTTAGACATTAATGGCTGTGTGTTGAGTTATTTTGAGGGGACAGCAAATTTACACTGTTATACAAGCTGTACACTCACTACTTTTGTAGAAAAGTGTCATTTATTCAGTGTTGTCACATGAAAAGATATAATAAAATATTTACAAAAATGTGAGGGGTGTTCTCACTTTTGTGAGATACTGTAAGTCCGTGATCATCTGCGCACATTTGTACATGATGATCTGCGTACATCTGTCCGTGATCACACAAACCAATTATTATACACTTATCTGGATTTGTTTTTACCAAAGACATGTAGCAGAATACATTTTGGCCTAAATATATGACAAAATTTGATTTTATTGGATTGTTTTTAAAGCAGGGAGTAGAAAATATTGTTTTTTTCAAAATTTTCGCTCTTTTTTTCGCTTATATAAAAATAAAAAAATCAATTGGTGAATTGAAAGAAAAAGAAAAAGAAAGCTCTATTTGTGTGATCAAAATTATAAAAATTTCATTAGGGTACAGTGCAGCATGACCGTGCAATTCTCACTGAAAGTGCGAGAGCATGGAAAGCTGAAAATTGGTCTGGGAAGGAAGGGGGTGAAAGTGCCCAGTATTGAATTGGTTAAAGGGATAATGTAAAAAAATAAAAATAAATAAACATAAAAAGAAAAATAAATTAAAGCGCCCCATCCCTCTGTCAGGGTTTATGTCTGCATAGAGATACAGACTAGCCAAACAGATTTTAGCTGATTCAAGTCAGATAAGTAAAACATTTATTCTGAAGGTCATTAAAATTTTTAGCCTCTCACTTACCATAACTGACCGGTGGAGGTAGAGCAGGAGCACCCTGATTTTTCTCGCACTCCTCCAACTTCTTACGCAGAAAAGCAATTTCCCGCCTCACGGCCAAAACATTGTTCTTGTCGTATGACTCCAGCTGGCTCACCATAACTGAGATGTTGTGGATCTGGGAGAAGAAGAAAGCAAGACAGAAGGGAGATATATTAAAGAAAAAATACGTTAAAACCAGCACAGTAAGGCATCAGAGGATAGAAGAACCATAGAGGCAGAATGGATGGATAACAAAGGGTAAACAGGAACATATGTAGAGACATTTAAAGACTTATTGACAATGCCAAAAATGCTTGTAACTAGTAGTAAGTGAACTTTATAAGGTTGGCTTCACACTGTCTTTGGGTACGGCTCACAGCAGGGGTCTGGTGCATCCCTGTTTTCTGTTTCAGAGACAAATCAGGCCCAAATTTTTGCCTGAATTTGGACCTAAAATGAAGCCAAAGATGCACTGGACCCCTGTGCAATCCACTCCACAGCCGCCACGGAGATGTGTGAACCAGCTTCATTGAGAGCCGGTCACAGTCTCCTGTCATGTGAATTGGATGCAGTAAAATCCACATCCAATTCCTATCAGTGTGAACCCAGCCTAAAGGAAACATGGGATTTGCATTTATAGGCCACTGACATGCCACTCTACTTACCCTCCAGAGTGTCAGATCTCTCTCTTCCCTTCATCCAATGGTACAGTGCTGGGTGCTTGAATGGGCAATGGCCTGGGCCCAAGTACTGAACATGGGGGCAGACAGAGTCCTTAGCCCCATATAACCTTCAATGCTGAGTTTACACAGCATTTGTTTTTCTCTCATAGTTACATAGTTACATAGTAGGTGAGGTTGAAACAAAGACACCAGTCCATCAAGTCCAATCTATGTGTGTGATTATATGTCAGTATTACATTGTATATCCCTGTATGTTGCGGTCGTTCAGGTGCTTATCTAATAGTTTCTTGAAACTATCAATGCCCCTTGCTGAGACCACCGCCTGTGGAAGGGAATTCCACATCCTTGCCGTAACCAATAGCTGCCCTAGCGTCCGTTTTTGTCCGTCGGACTAGCATACAGAAGAGTGGATTTCTGGGTCTGGCAGAGTTACGACGTAAAGATTTGAAGCATGTTCCAAATCTAAAGTCCGTCAGATTTGCAACTGGAAAAGTCAGCTGAAGGTCCGGTGAAGCCCACACACGATCGGATTGTCCGCCAGATTTGGTCTGTCGGCGTCCGTCGGACAAGTCCGGTCGAAAAGTCCGAACGTGTGTACGCTGCATAAGAAAAGTTATGGCCTTTAGATTGTTTGCAGATTTGATCATTTTAATTGAATTGCACATTGATCGGATAAACAAATCAATAGGTTATGGGCCACCATGAGAAGAGATCCTGCTTGCAGCATGTCTCAGTGACCACATTGGGAAATCTCAAAGGAAACACAGACAATATAATCCAGACAGATGTTCTGATCTTTCCCCCTACCCGAAACAAAAAATAAGTTTTTTAACAGATTAAAGAGGAACTGCAGTTTGCTCACATAATTTGTAATAAAATCATCTTTGCCATTCTGAAGCTTCCCTCCAACCACTTTGCATATTATTTTACATATACTGTTATTCTGTACTTTCCAAATATGCTGCAGAAATCTCCCTCAACTAAGTCTGGCTGCATCAATTTTAACTGTGGGCAGCTGAAACTGCTGCCTGTTCACTTCCTGGATTTACACAGACACACAGAGGCACACCTTCAGCTCTGCAGCTCTCATTGGCCCTCTTATGACTCATCCCCCGTCCTGGCAAACTCTCAGGAGAGTGAGAGAGAAAGCTGTGCATGATGTTATACGCCTAGGCTAATGACCAGATAAGAAACAGGAAGTGGACTGTATAAGGTATTTACTGGCAGAAAAAAATGTTTTACTATCCAAGGTAAAACAACAAGGGCAGAAGATTTAAAGATGGAAAGTTAAAGAAATTACCAAAGGTCTGCTTTAAGGATTGTATATTTTAAACATGCAGCTGAAAAACATAACAATTGTAAGCTTACCTCCTCAAAGAGTGATTCCACCAAGGTGCTGGACCCATTGATGGACTGTTTGAGCCTGATCACCAATGACTCCATTTCTCTGATCTCCAGTTTAAGTAACTCAAAGTCCAGTTCAGTGTAGGAGACGCCACCCAGCTCAACGATCTCCACACGCCGAGTCAGGTTCTTCAGCTTTTCTACGTACTCAGTCAATGTGGCTTGATAATTTTGTATCTAGGGAAGAAAAATAGTCAGTATTTGCTTTGTATAACTGAAGATAGAACTTTCTAGGAAGAAACGTTAAAAAAATGGACAATCAGTTTTATTAAAGTATCATTAAAGTGATTGTAAGAGCTAATTTTTTTAATTAAAACAACAAACATGTAGTACTTACCTGCTCTGTGCAATTGTTTTGCAAAGAGCAGCCCCGCTCCTCCTCTTCTCAGGTCCCGCTTGCTATGGGAGCACTTGTGTGGGCTTGCTCCCGAGCCCCGCTCTGTGTGTCAATGGCCTCGGCTCTGCCCCACCCCTCGCTCCCCCCTCACTGGCTGTGATTGACAACACCAGGAGCCAATGGCTCTTGCTGCTGTCTCTGAGCCAATGAGGAGGGAGAGAGCCGATAGAGCCACTGCTCGCAAGCACATCACTGGATGGAGACTGGCCTCAAGTAAATATAAGGGGGGCTGGAGGGGGAGCTGCAAGCAGAAGGTTTTTGTGTGCATATTTACTCCACCTCTAAACCTTTGCTAAAACCTTTCCTTAGTGCTAAACCTTTCCTTGGTGCAGCATTTAATTTTTTGTAAATACACGGTTGATCATTCCATTCCATGTACCTCCCTGTTGTCAATGTTCCTCTACTAGCCTCTGCAATCTACCCCACATGATAAGAACATCACTGAGGGACAGGACCAGCAAGGAATGATTGATAGAGAGTTCCCCCTCAGTACATTTGGAGGGTATACTTCAGGCTTCACTTCTCTTGAATGACCAAGGCCCTGGCCCCCATGGAGGGCCATCTATTTCACAAGCCTACATGAAATCTATAGGTTAAGTGGTGGCATGTGATGGGATTCTATTTTTACAGTTTATGTAAGGAACCAGTGTAAGTATGCAGAGGTCTGAATCCCTGTGCAACAAAAATAATGGCTGTCATGGTTGGTGGGTGGCAATCAGAACTCTTGGAAGAAGCTTAGCCCTAGTAAAAGCAGCTTTTACAGTGCTACATCATATGGCACTAAGGAACCCAATGTGTAAACACATTTTTAAATTAAAAATGACCGCATTTGCCCTCAGTCCTTACCCTGGTGATCTCCTGGTTGACACTGATGCTCAGTTTCTGGTTTGATATCTCGATAGCTTCCAGACGATCTGATGGGAATGTATTGTCGGGAAGGATGACAGAACATTGGCATACTTCTTGTTCATTCACTGTGCCTGTGCTGTTTATCTGTGCAGGAAAGTGGAAAGGAGTAAGTCAAAAACATTTACCCAAACAGATTGTTTTTTACTATGTCTACTATGAAGATCATCAACCAATATGACCAAGGGTCATCATCGAAGTAATCATCTTATAGAATTAATTTACTAAGGGAGTGAATACTGTTTACTCCGCTTTAGAGAAGTAACTATATTCTCTTTGGATTCTCAAATATGTGCAAAGGGAAAAAAAAACTGTGGGGTTGATTTACTAAAACTGGAGAGTGTAAAATCTGGTGCAGCCCTGCATAGAAACCAATCAGTTTTAAGTTTTTTTTGTCAAAGCTTAATTGAACAAGCTGAAATTAGAAGCTGATTGACTACTATGTACAGCTGTACCAGATTTTGCAATCTACAATTTTAGTAAATCAAATCCAGTGCTTTTGCTTGTAAATAATTGAATGATTTTAGTGTACACAACTGCACCTTATTTACCAAGACAAATCAACATTAACTTTGTTAGGTTTGCATTAATTTTGCTAAGTAAAGTAAGTTTTTACTCCTTTAGTAAAGCACCCCAATGTCTTTTGGGTACTTTTTAATAGAAAGCTCTGCTATAAAATGTAAAAGCAGCAAAATCAAGATGAAAAAATTATTGTCTGCCACTGTCAAAATGCCAGAGGGAGCCTGGAGTTATTATAGATTAGGTACTTTCTTATTAGGTAGTTTTAATGGCTAAAAAAATGTAAAATTATACTGCATTTAAAGAAAATCTTCCATATGTCTAAATTGTTCAAATTTAGAGAGAGAGAGAGATCAATTTGAGAGTATCAGTATGCATTCAATGTGATGTAATTTTAATTTAAGATACACTAGTTGTTTTATGTATGATGAAATAAAACTCAAAAGGGGTTAACTTACTAAAACTGGAGAGTGCAAAATCTGGTGCAGCTCTGCATAGAAACCAATCAGCTTCCATTTTTTTTTTGTCAAAGCTTATTTGAACAAGGGGAAGTTAGAACTTGACTGACTACCGTGCACAGCTGCACCAGATTTTGCACTCTCCTGTTTTAGTAAATCAATCCCAAAGATTTCTAATATAATGAATGAAGCGAATATAGTGCCTTATAATAATAACTGAATTGTTATATAGGTACTGAAAAGTCTATTGCATTATTTAAAAAAAAAATTGAAAGAGTCTAACTAAGGGCATAAAATGCGCTTACAAAATGTAATTGCATTTAACACCTATATATTCCAATAGGCATGCAAATTAACATCAGTAAATATTATTTCTAACTGGGAGGATACTGATTTCAGTGTTCTGCAGTGGAGCTATTATGTCAGGTTTTGTGAAACTTAATCCCATTCAGTATCAGATGCTTGCTGTGATTTACTGAAGCAGTAAATTCTGTCAAAAAACATAAATTATATTTCCCTACAATATAGCAAACTGGAGAATTTTTGTTCAACTTATCATACCCCCCCCCCCCCCCCCAATCAAAATTGAACCATTTCCCACAAATAAAAGTTTTCTTTTTGGAAAAATCGTTTTTCTTCTTCTTTGAAAGAGATGCACTGCAGCTTTATCCATTAGCACACTGAGATTAAATGAAGAGGTAAAAATGCTAAAGGACACAATGAAACCAAATTTCAAGAGATACAGATCTGAATTTGTAAAAAAAAATTGCTTTGCATCTAATGTACCTATACAGGATTATTTCAACAAAACTTTGGCTACATAGCAAATTTAAAAAAAGGACTTTTTCCTGTGTTTGTGCGTTTTGTGCTTCAATGACGCCAAACAATGACTGTGTTAGAGGAACACATGTTACCCAAATTAAGCTGTTCACATTTTTGTTCAACATTGCAAAAAATGAGGCTTGGTGTTTTTCTGTGCATTTTCTTGCGCTGTAAGGCTTTGAGAAAACGCATGAAATGCAGGTATAGAGCGTTTGCATGTATTTTCATACATTTCCAACCCCTGGAAGTAGATCCTTCCAAAGTCCACAACAGTGACATTACTGCCGTCACCCAATCATCACTGGCCAAACCAAAAACGCATGAAAACAAGTATTAACACATTAAAAATGCACTCCAATTCATATTTAAAATGCATGTCAATGCGCTACAATTGAAATTAAGGAATACACTTAAAAAAGAAGAAGACGAAAACAGGCATGAATAGATGTGTACCTAGTCTAGGCTCCATGCACACTAGCGTTTTTTTTTTCTTCAAAAAAACGCTGGATAAAAAAGGCTGATAATAGCTTTTTGTAGTACCGTTTTAGCAGCATTTAGGAGCGTTTAAGAGTGTTAGCGTTTTATTTGCATTGTTGCAGTAGCATCAGCCTAATAGCCTAAAGTTGTGCATGGAGACATAGGATAACACTTATTAGCTTCTAGGAGCAGAAAAAAAATGGTAATTAAAGCTTCTATGAACTTCTAGTGTGCATGGAGCCTAAGGTAAGCTTCACACTGAGCCCGTTTTCAGGCGTTTTAGCACTAGAAATAGCCTCTAAATAACGCCTGAAAACCGTCTCCAATTCATTTCAGTGTGACTTTTCACACTGGGGAGGTGCGCTTACGGGACGTTAAGAAAAGTCCTGCAAGTAGCATCTTTGGGGCGGTTTGGGAGCACTGTATACACCGCTCCCAAAGCCCTCTGCCCATTGAAATGAATGGGCAGCGCTTCCAAAGCGCCTGAAAAACGCTGCAACACAGGTGCTTTCAACACCTTTTTTGGGGTTAAAAGCACCCCGCTAGCGGCTGAAAAGCGCCACTAAAACCACAGTAATTCGCAGCTAAAACTAGCAGCGCTTTACCGCTAGCCCTCAGGCGGCCCCAGGTTAAAAACTGGCCTAAGGTCAGTCCATCTAAAAGCAATATTTAATTATTAAATTATTTAAATACTAAGAGTTGAAATAAAACTTTTGATTGGACTGGCCCTTTGTGTATTTCAGAAGCCTATAATGGAACAAGACAGATAATGACGTTGTAAAGTGCTGCACAAACTGTTGGCGCTATATAAATCCTCTTTAATAATAATAATAATAATAATAATGACGGTTAAAAAGCTATAGTGAGTCTTTAGGGTAGAGATGAGATGCTGGACACTCACCAGGAAGAATGCATGACCCTGCAGCAAGCCCACAGTGAAGATAAGGAGTGGAAGCATCTTGTCCCTTTCTTGGTCCTGGCTGTTGTCCCTGTCTTGTGATGGGACACTGCCAGCTCTATTTATGAGAATAATTTAGGGAGGAGTGATCACTAGGAATTTCCATATTCCCTTGAGTTGTACATCACCCCCCCCTCCACCCTTCCTTTCAAAGACATACACACCCTGTATTGTGCCCAAGTATTGCGAAATCATGCTGTTGATATAGGTGTAGTAATGTCCTTCCAAATCTGCATATGAAATCTCCTGTGCTGTAAAGGAATATAAAACATTCAATGTCTGGGAATTGTTACTGATACTTTCCTGGAATTCAGCATCAGAGCGAAAGCATATAAAGATGCAAATAATGGGGACACAGCCATATAAATGGAGGAAAATAGAGAGAGAAATCCCCAGCGAAGATGACCCCATTAAAAAAGAATACGTTTATCTTCAGAAATTGCCTTAATTGATTTTAACACAGGAGGTTTAGAGCATAAATTTTCAGCTTGAATTTATTTATTTATTTATTTATTTATTTATGTATTACAGATACTTACAGGTGATACTCGAAAAATTAGAACATCGTGCAAAAGTTCATTTATTTCACTAATGCAACTTAAAAGGTGAAACTAATATATGAGATAAACTCATTAGATGCAAAGCAAGATAGTTCAAGCCGTGATTTGTCATAATTGTGATGATTATGGCTTACAGCTCATGAAAACCCCAAATCCACAATCTCAGAAAATTTGAATATTACATGCAATCAATAAAACAAGGATTGTACATAAAACAATATCGGACCTCTTAAAAGTATAAGCATGCATATGTACTCAGTACTTGGCTTGGGCCCCTTTTGCAGCAATTACTGCCTCAATGCGGCATGCCATGGAAGCCTGTGGCACTGCTGAGGTGTTATGGAAGACCAGGATGCTTCAATAGCGGCCTTCAGCTCTTCTGCATTGTTCAGTCTCATGTCTCTCATCTTTCTCTTGGCAATGCCCAATAGATTCTCTATGGGGTTCAGGTCAGGCGAGTTTGCTGGCCAATCAAGCACAGTAATCCCATGGTCATTGAACCAGGTATTGGTGTTTTTGACAGTGTGGGCAGGTGCCAACTCCTGCTGGAAAATTAAGTCAGCATCCCCATAGAGCTCGTCTGTGGAAGGAAGCATGAAGTGCTCCAAAATATTCTGGTAGACGGCTGTGTTGACTCTGGACTGAAGGGAGCACAGTGGACCAACACCAGCAGATGACATGGCTCCCCAAATCAACACAGACTGTGGAAACTTCATACTGGACTTCAAGCAGTGTGTGCCTCTCCATTCTTCCTCCATACTCTGGGTCCTTCCTTTGGCAAATGAGATGCAAAATTTGCTCTCATCAGAAAAGAGGACTTTGGACCACTGAGCAACAGACCAGGTCTGTTTTTCTTTAGCCCAAGTAAGATGCTTCTGACGTTGTTTGTTGTTCAGGAGTGGCTTGATAAGAGGAAAAAGACATTTGAAGCCCATGTTCGGGATCCATCTGTGTGTGGTGGCTCTTGAGGCACTGACTCCAGCCTTAGTCTACTCCTTGTGAAAGTCCCCAACTCTTTTGAATAGCCTTTTCCTGACAATCTTCTCCAGGCTGCGGTCATCCCTGCTGCTTGTGCACCTTTTTCTTCCACACTTTTCCATTCAAGGGTGTCAATGATTGTTTTCTGCACAACTGTTAGGTCAGGGGGGGCGTGGCCTGGAGCCGATCCAAGATGGACATGTGAAGCAAGAGCTCCCGCTCCACAGGGTTCTGCTTCATTAACGATCTGCAGCAGAGTCGAGCTTTCTCTCCACCAAAGCAGCCAGGACATGGTGAGGACGGTGAGGAGCATATCAGCGACCCGCTCCCACTCCCCAAGGATGCAAGGGACACAGATAAGTGCTCAGATCCCCAAGATCTTCCACTCACGGCCCAGGGACAGAGTGCAGGCCACACATATCGCCTCCTCTCGCACATCTCGCTCCCCCAGCTACAGCCCACGGCGCGTCAGAGCTCATATGGCGGCCACAATTGAAACAGAGCTTAGACCCCCTCCAACCCCTCCAGCACTTAATCTGGATGATTTACGCAGTGTAGCTTCGGGCATTAAATGCACACTGCAGGCGGCCATCCCAGAATCCATAGACTCCAGTCATCTCTCTCATACAGTTACTGCCATCTTTAACAATCTCCTAGAAAGGCCCCCTGACACCCCGATAATATTTGAAAGTATTCACAGAGAGTTGCGCCAAAGGGGAAGAGACACAGACCCCCCCAGAGACACAGTCTATTGTCTCTCAGAGTTTCCCTTAAAAGAAGAAATCCTTCAAAAAGGCAGAGGTCGTAACCAAATATCCTTTCATGGCTCAGAAATTAAAATCTACCAAGATCTTTCTAATATCACACTTCAACGTAGGAGGGAATTAAAGCCTCTGTTGGAGGCACTAAGAGCCAGATCAATAAAAGTATGGTGCTGCGCTAATCCATTTGAAAACTGTATACTACATAAATATGTGAAAATATAAAAAATATATATACAAAAAATATTGTATACAAAAAATTTTGAGGTGCTGATATCTATTGATCAAGATATCTTGAAGGTCTATAAAGTGACTTGTGTTATACTGATGTGCTGATGTAAAACATAAAACATGTGGTAAAACAACATGTGATCAAAATCATGTGCAGAAAAAAAACACAAATACATATAGTAACAGTAACTGGCTCCAGCACAGTGGTGTAGTGGTTAGCACATTCACCTAGCAGCAATAGGGTCGCTGGTGCAAATCCCGATCACGACACCATCTGCCTGGAGTTTGCATGTTCTCCCTGTGCCTGCGTGGGTTTCCTCCAGGTACTCTGGTTTCCTCCCACACTCCAAAGACATGCTGGTAGGTTAATTAGATCCTGTCGAAAAAATTGGCCAAACATGTGTATGTTGTATGTGTATGTGTTTGTAAGCGTGTCAGGACCCCATGGGGCAAAGGACCGTGCTATACTGCAGATGGACACTGGCAGCAAAAAAGCGCCCTGAGGCGACTCAGTTCGCATAGGTAGCGCTATAGAAGAAAAGTCCACAAATAAAAGTGCAAAAATGGTGATCCTCTTTTGACAAGTAAGGTGACTAGCACAAATAGTGATATTTTCTTTCTTCGTGCAACACACCACACATCAGTGGGCAGTGGCCCCTTACCTGCAGGTAATGGGGTAATAGCAGTACCCACATAAAAGCAGTAACACAAAGCATAAATCCGACGAGCAGCAAGCTCGTATCTCCAGTAAACATAGAGTGCCTTTCCCGTCCCTACGTGTGACGTCACGGCACACGACGAAGTTGGCACTCTGACATTCGGAAGTTTTTTCATCGCTGCATCTTGAATAAGGGCCGCCATGCCTGAAATTGGCTAATGCTTTTACCCCATTACCTGCAGGTAAGGGGCCACTGCCCACTGATGTGTGGTGTGTTGCACGAAGAAAGAAAATATCACTATTTGTGCTAGTCACCTTACTTGCCAAAAGAGGATCACCATTTTTGCACTTCTTTTTGTGGACTTTTCTTAGTCCATTGTCACAAATTTTTTTAGGCAATTGTCATTGATACCTTGTCCGTTTGCACTAGTCACTTTATTTTTGTGTCCGTTTGCTGTGTGCCTGGTTTGCTCATTATTTATATGAAATTTTTTTTCTGCACATGATATTGATCACATGTTGTTTTACCACATGTTTTATCTTTTACATCAGCACGTCAGTATAACACAAGTCACTTTATAGA
The DNA here is from genome assembly GCA_037952925.1 of Lithobates clamitans. Taxonomy (NCBI): domain Eukaryota; kingdom Metazoa; phylum Chordata; class Amphibia; order Anura; family Ranidae; genus Lithobates; species Lithobates clamitans. Next base: position 5,928,952 of record JBBGZY010001104.1, read on the forward strand.
CCTTCAAGATATCTTGATCAATAGATATCAGCACCTCAATATTTTTTGTATACAATATTTTTTGTATACTGTATATATTTTTTATATTTTCACATATTTATGTAGTATACAGTTTTCAAATGGATTAGCGCAGCACCATACTTTTATTGATATATTTTACTAATAGGGGCAGGGTGTACCCTATCCGGAGCAGGCGGCTTTTGCTAGTGTTATATTCATTATTTCTATACTCTTTCTCTCCCTCTGTACATGGTAGCGCAGGAATAATTTTATTGTTTACAAAAGAGCCAGATCAATTTTGTATTGCTGGAAGTTCCCGTTCTGTTTATCTGCGACTCATCAGGGACACACAGCAAACCTCAAAGTGCCAGAAGACCTGGAACATTTCTGCGGCACCCTGGATATCCCATATGTGGAAGTTCCAGACTGGTACAGCGCTTTCTGCCTACTTCCCCTTAACAGAGTCCCATCCATGGAAGGAATAGATGAAGCAGGCAACTTCACCCTGGGTCGCCGCCGCCCACACCACTTTCCTTCCCGCACAAATGCGAGAGCCTCGGAAACACCTTGTAACGGCAGCCCAACTGCCTCACCAGCCCACCGTAGGGCACGCCTTACCTAATCAGGGAGATACTTAATCCTCATACCTTCCTAACACCTTATACATGGCACTAAGCTTATCCCTCACTAACCTGAGACCTACTGCTCGTAAACAAGTCACGTGCTTTAATTAACTTTTACTAACAACAAGTTGGTGGAACGCCAATGCAGTTTTTGCCTCAAAAGGAGGCAGCAACTCTGATCTCGACCAATTGGACCCCCCTCGGCCACAGCATTCCTCTCCCCGAACCCATTATCCTCATGCCACCCAATGGATTATCTAATTTCTAAGCTCAGCTAACAGGCTCTCACATTCATTACAAAGCGGTGAACACATAGTCCGCCACTGAGCTAATACCCTCACACCTATGGCGCTTCCCGAGATTTCCCACAATTAGACTACCCCATATGACACCTCAGTTACAACATAAAACAAAGCAGGAGGTTGGGACTTTAAATGAGGTGGTTGACTCGTGTAAATAAATGTAAACAAATTTTATTGTTGGAATACAAAGTATATAAATTATATAAATACATGACAATGGTGTAGTTCATGTGAGAGAATCACTGAGTAAATGTTAACACATCAGTGCATGTGTACAGCAATAGTACCATTGTATTCACAGTTATATACATAGTCAGCACGTCACAACAATAAATTGATAAAAAATGTATTTAACCACCTCAATACGTCTGGAACTCAGTCTGAGTGCTGACACTCTGTTGAGCAGACCTCTGTCTAGCAGCTCCGTGAAGAGCTCCGTGAAGAGCTCGGCCACTGGCCGCCCCTTCCTCGGCTCCCCCCCCCCCTTCTAACCCACTCCCCCCTCCTATCCCCCTACCGTCAGATCTACTTCAGACGCCGTTCTTAGTCGGCCGGCCGCTCAGGACACCCCGCGGCTCCGGCCCAGCCCCCCCTGGACCACCACGCCAGTCCCTCTCCCCTCTGACACTCCGGCGGCCACCTTCAGCAGCCGGTCGGCCGCTCAGGACACTTCGCGGCTCCGGCCGCCCTCGGCAGGCTAGCCCGCACCTCTCCACTTCTCCCCCTGCAGCATTCTGCCGGTCCCCCCTACCCATCCGGTCGCCGCCTAGTCAGCTGCTGTTCTGCCTAGTCAGCCGGCCGGCCGCTCGGGACTCTCCGCAGGTACAGCACTCACCGTCCCCCTCTACTGACCAGCCGCTCCGGCGGATCCGCACCCCTCCCTACTGACCATCTCCACCGGATGGGTCGGGCAACAACGCCAGGACAGCCCGCGGCTCGGGCCTAGCCGGCGGCCATCTTGGTACTCCCTCTACCGGCCAGCCACGGCTTGGGCCCAGCCGGCGGCCATATTGGTACACCCAGTGCCAACGGTGCAGCATCCGAGGACCCCCTCCTGAGGCCATCAGCCCCCAGCCACACCACCGCCCGATTGGACCCACTACCCCCTAGTCCATCTACTCAGCAGACCCCCCCCCCTCTGTGGCCCCACCGCAGCCCCGGTCTCAATCACCACGTTCTAGCCGCTAGAGTCGGTGAGACAGACCACGGCTGCAGCGTAGCCCAGTCAGCTTGCAACCACAACCCCCTCACTGTTGTCCAACAGAGCCCCGTGCCCCCCTGCACCGGGAATCACCCCTCCTGCTACTGGACCACACTGCGGGGGCACTAGAGATTCACCGGGGGCCAGTCTACCTCAAATCGCCTGAGACCCAGCCACCGCACCACCTACCGCACCAGGTCCCCCTCCTTCACCCTCGGGACCTTCAGCACAGGTAAGCTCCGGGGGCACTCGAGAAGTTGATCCAGGGGCCCTTGTCCGATCGCCCCTCGGGGGGGTCAGGAAGGAATTTTTTCCTCGTCTGCACTATTGGCCTACGCAGCCAGGGGTTTTTTTTGCCTTCCTCTGGATCAACGAGAGGGAGGTGGGCAGCCCACCGCCCTCTAGTACCTCCGCTCCAACACTCAGCCGTCACTCTCACCACTCCAGAGCAGTGGTCAGCCATCCGATCCCTCCATCCCCCTGCAAGGCTATCATCGCCACACCAGTGCCTTCGTCATACAAATTTCTTTTCTAGCAACGCCGCCTTCAGCATCATGTGCAACTTCAAGTACACAGCAGACACCCTCCACAGGCTAAGAAACACGGCCGCAACTTTACCGACCACCACGCAAAAAAGACTAAAAAAAGAACAATTACTAAGGACCAACCCACAATCAACCATCAAAGGCAGGGAGACACCGATCCAACCACAACAACTAGCATGCGCCCTGATCAACACCAGATCTGCAGTCAAGCACAGGCTGGAAATCCACGATTTCATCATCGAAAACAACATAGACTGCCTCTTCATTACAGAAAGCTGGCTAACTTCCGACTGCAACACCATCCTGACTGAATTGGTGCCCAAGAACTACAGTATCATATCTGAGCATAGAATTGGAAAAAAAGGAGGAGGTCTTGCAGTGATTTTCAAATCGCACCTGGGGTTCACCAAACCAAACTTACAGAACTCAGTGCCTTTCATGGAAACACTCTCACTGCATCTTCAAACAACACCTCAAGACACCATTCACATACTACTATGCTACAGACCACCAGGACCAAAGACCAATCTCCTCACACCGCTCACTGAATTCTTCTCAATGCACACCTTGAAAACCAAAAACCTTCTGGTACTTGGGGATTTCAATCTGTGGGCAAACTCCGCCCAAGACCCTATTGCAACCGCCTGCGTTAACCAAATGGAAGAACTTGGCCTGCAACAACTGATAAATGCTCCTACGCATGGTTCAGGACACACTTTAGATCTCATCTTCAAACAGAATATGGACATCGACGTATTGAACAACACCCCACTACCATGGACGGACCACCATGCTATCAAATTCAAAATCACCACTAACACCACCCTCCAAAAACAGAAACGGGCAATAGCAACACACTGGAAAAGATCTCAGAAGAAACTACACTCTGAACTCTTCAAAACTACATTGTCGAGCAAAATTCTTCTGCTAAACCCAAACCTCTCAACGGAACAAACACTCAACTCCCTAAACAATGTTTTACTACAAACAGCAGACTCCGTGGCGCCAAAACGCAGAACACCCGTCCGCACAAAAAACTCGAATTGGTTTAATGGCACTCTCACCCTACTCAAGCAAGAACGCAGAAGATCTGAGAGAACTTGGAGAAGAAATCCCACCAAGGAAAACCATGCTAACTACAAAGCACTCACGGTGAAATACCACAAGGCAATCTTCAAAGCCAAAAAAGAACACTTTGCAGACACCATCTCATCCGCCTTAAACCGCCCACGTGAACTTTTCAAAATAGTTGCTCAATCAATGAACCCGACCTGCCTAGAGCCCCCTGCAAACGATACCCAAGAATTCTGCAATGAGTTATCAGATTTCTTCATCGACAAAATCGACAACATTCGGAAAGCAATTCATCAGAAAATAACAACCAACCTCACCCAACCAATGCAAAAAGAGGATATCGACACGAACATCACTCAACCACCGAAGTTCTTTCTGGCCCCAATCACCACGGACACGACTAAAAACATCATCGGAAGCCTTCGCGACAGCACATCACCGAACGACATCATCCCCACCAAATTGTTCAAAGAATGTTCCGACATCCTGGCCCCCACCCTAACACATCTCATAAATCAATCATTCAAAGAAGGGACTGTGCCAACCTCCCTCAAGCAAGGCATCGTCAAACCCCTGCTAAAGAAACCTAATCTCGACCCTAAAGACCCTAACTGCCGCAGACCAATAACAAGCCTCAACACCATCTCCAAGATTATAGAGAAAACAGTAGTACAGCAGCTACAACACCACCTGGAGACACACCACCTCCTGGACCCTCTGCAATCAGGCTTCCGCCCAGGCCATGGCACAGAAACAGCACTTCTCAAAATATGGGACGACGCCCTCGAAGCAGCAGATGACGGGGAACCGAGTCTTCTGGTACTGTTAGACCTCAGTGCAGCATTCGATACAGTGGACCACAATACTCTACTTGTCCGCCTCTCAGAAGTTGCAGGAGCCACAGATTCTACCCTAAAATGGTTTACATCCTTCTTAGAGAATCGCTCTCAGACAGTGAAACTGGGAACATTCACCTCGGAATCTCGGGCAGTCTCCTGTGGAGTCCCTCAGGGCTCACCCTTGTCACCAGTGCTATTTAACATCTACATCCGCCCGCTTCTCAATATCATCAGGAAAACGGACCTCTGCTTCCACTCATACGCAGACGACACCCAACTCTACCTTCGCATTAATGGACAAAAAGATCATCATCAGCAACTACAGAAATGCCTCACTTTAATCAATGACTGGATGACCGCTAGCTCCCTCAAACTTAACGAATCAAAAACAGAACTTCTTCTCCTGCAAGCCAACAAAAATTCCAAAATTAAGACTCCGTGGACACCACCCCCCATCCTCGGACAGACCATCTCCCCCAGCACCAAAGTCAAGAGTCTCGGAGTCATCTTTGACTCAGGAATGACAATGGATGCACAAATAGGATCGGTGGTGAGCGGATCCCACCACCTCCTCCGCCTGCTTCGCAGACTCATCCCCTTCATCCCAGAAGAGGACAAAGCGGCAGTTGTGGGAACGATCATCAATTCCCGACTCGACTACGCAAATTCCCTCTACGTAGGTCTACCCCAATATCAGCTTGCGCGCTTGCAACTCATGCAGAACACGGCGGCAAGACTGTTAACAGGAAAAAAGCCCTGGGAATCCATCTCCCCATCCCTAAAAAGCCTACATTGGCTAACTGTGAAGAACCGGATCATATTCAAGACCCTCTGCCTCACCCATAAATGCATACAAGGAAACGCTCCGCAATATCTCCGGGAAAAAATAAAACACTACACACCGATTCGCAGTCTTCGATCAGCTAACCAAAACCTCCTCCTCATTCCCAAATACCGCTACAAAGCAAAGGGAGAACGTAGATTTGCAGTCCAAGGACCTCGCCTATGGAATGCTCTCCCAACCAACCTCCGCATGGAAGAAAACCACCAGGCCTTCAGGAAAAAACTAAAGACCTTCCTTTTCTAGAAGCTGGCTACAGAGAATACATCTAGCGCCTTGAGGCGATTCAGTTCGCAATTGCAGCGCTTTACAAATCATTCATTCATTCATTCATTCATTCATTCATTCATTCATACTGGGCACTTTCGCCCCCTTCCTTCCCAGACCAATTTTCAGCTTTCAGCGCTCTCGCACTTTTAATGACAATTACTCAGTCATGCTACGCTGCACCCAAATGAAATTTTTATCATTTTGTTTGCACAAATAGAGCTTTCTTTTGGTGGTATTTATTCACGACTCCATTTTTTTTTTTTTTGCGATATAAGCGCAAAAATAGCGGAAATTTGGGAAAAAAAATAATATTTTCTTCTTTCTGTTTTAAAAGAAATCCAATAAAATCGAATTTTGTCATAAAATCCGTGTGAGGAGAGGAGAGCTGATCGCCTAGCAACCGGCTGTGTTTACATCACATGACGGCTGTGATTGGACACGGCCGTCATGTGATAAGGAGGGCCAATCACAGAGCCCTCCTGCTGATCCGAGATGCGCCGTGTCCAGGTGACACGAGCGCATCGGGATCGCGCCGCTGCGCGGGCACACGTGCGCGATCCCGCTCCTTCTGAGGGACGTTTCTGAACGTCCACTCCGAAGGAGAGAGCGCCCACCCGGCCGTTTATGTACATTGGCCGGGTGGGAAGTAGTTAAAGCAATAGATACACATGACAGTTGGCAGCCTTGAGTAGTACAAAAGATTAAAAAGTATTACATGTCCATAAATAAATAAATATCCTAGTAGGGCACATAGCTATATCCTTAAAGCCCGATGTGTTTCTGTGTAAAGAACACTTCTTCAGGGGCGGAGATTGTGAAATATCTGTAAAAAACACACATGACATAATGGTTAGTCCTGATGTTGAGGTAGATACAACAGGACAAACCATGGCTGTTGACCCTATGTACTTACGTGCCAACAGATAACGACGGCATGCACCAAGGGCAGGACGGACTGCAAGAGTGAAAGATAGGTAACGTCCCTGTCCATGCCTGCTGGACCATGAGTCAGCGGTAATATGCACCTTACCACTGACCGCCCTGTCCAGTGAGGCATGGACATTGCCTTCCACATGCCGGTAGAGAGCCGGAATCGCCTTCTGTGAAAAAAAGTGGCATTTGGGAACCTGCCACTGAGGTAACCGCACATTCCACAAACTCACGGAAGGGGGCAGAGTCTACCAACTGAAAAGGCAGCAGTTGAAGTGCTAGCAATTTAGCCAAGCTAACATTCAACTGCTGGGCATGTGGATGGCTGGGAGCAAACATCTTTGGCCGGTGGAGTTACTGGGGTAGGGAAATCTGCCTGCTAGAATCGGACGTTGGTGTACCGATATCAGATTGCCCGCAAGTACTTGACAATGGCACACCTAATTCTACACCTTCATTCCTCTCAGTGGAGGTTTCTGAGAGGACTGAAGGTACAGTGTAGTTGGAGATCCCAGCTGATAAGGAGGAGCAAGGAGAGGTCCGCCTTGTTCTTTGGTGTGGGTCTTTTAGGTAGTGTTGCCAATGGGCTGCATGGGAGATCGACATATGTCTGATTAAGCATGTGGTGCCCAAGTGCTTGCTGTCTAGTCCATGCTTGATATGCTTCAGACATATGTTGCAAATAGCAACAGTGCGATCTGCTGCATACGTCTCAAAAAAGGCCCACACCAAAGAACTTTTGGAATAATGCGTGGAGTCACCAGCGCCCTGCACTTTACGAGCTTTGCCGTGTGATTCAGTCGGTTGGCTGCCCTTAAGCTGGCCCCTGGAGGGCATCCTGCCTCGTTGGAGATGTGCCTCCTCCTCCTCCTCCTCTCTCCTATCAGGCACCCACGTAGAGTCAGTGAGCTCATCATCCCCTCCCTCCTCGTCACTATAGCAAACCTGGCAGTATGCTGCAGCTGGGGGAACATGACTGCCAGTTTGTTGTCCTTCTTGGGCAACCCGTCTCTCTGGGCTCATGTTACTGCCTTCCTCAAGCTGGGTACCATCATCGGAGCCTTCAAAACGCTGCGCATCCTCCTGCAGCATGTACCCGACACTGTGGTCGAACAGTTCGGGGGACTCCTCCGGTGGGGCTAGGGAAGGACTAACTGATGATGACCTCGAGTCCAAGGAATAGGCTGCTTTGGCACCTGCATTGGCAGCCAAGGTAGCCTGGGTGACAGAGGATGAGGAGGATGAGGACGGCTTGGTCATCCACTCTACCAACTCTTTGGCATGTTGTGGCTCAACACGGCCAGCTGCCGAGAAAAAGGACAAGCATGCCCCCGTCCACGTGCTGATAAGGATGCACTGTGTCCATGACCAGCACTGCTGCCTCTAGACACAGAGCCTGCTTGCCCTCTCTTATTGGCCTGTGACTGTCTGCCTCTCCCCGTTGGCCTTCCAGACATACTGTCTTTGATGTATTGGAATAGGTACACAAGGAATGGCCTGCAGTGAGATGTAGCTGCACAAAGCTGGGGTGTATATATATACTGATTATACTGCAGTTAGCTGAATCGCCTGCCTGCCTGTAGTATTATTAGAAAGAGAACACCAGCAATTGTCTGCAGTTAGCTTTAGTTGCACACTGTGCACAGGATACAGTACACTGACTGAAAATACTGCAGCTGCCTGCCTGAGGTATTATTAGAAAGAGAACACCAGCAATTGTCTGCAGTTAGCTTTAGTTGCACACTGTGCACAGGATACAGTACACTGACTGAAAATACTGCAGCTGCCTGCCTGAGGTATTAATAGAAAGAGAACACCAGCAATTGTCTGCAGTTAGCTTTAGTTGCACACTGCGCACAGGATACAGTGCACTGACTGAAAATACTGCAGCTGCCTGCCTGAGGTATTAATAGAAAGAGAACACCAGCAATTGTCTTCAGTTAGCTTTATTTGCACACTGCACAGGATACAGTACACTGACTGAAAATAATGCACCTGCCTGCCTGAGGTATTATTAGAAAGAGAACACCAGTAATTGTCTGCAGTTAGCTTTAGTTGCACACTGTGCACAGGATACAGCACACTGACTGAAAATACTGCAGCTGCCTGCCTGAGGTATTAATAGAAAGAGAACACCAGCAATTGTCTGCAGTTAGCTTTAGTTGCACACTGCACACAGGATACAGTACACTGACTGAAAATACTGCAGCTGCCTGCCTGAGGTATTAATAGAAAGAGAACACCAGCAATTGTCTGCAGTTAGCTTTAGTTGCACACTGTACAGGATACAGTACACTGACTGAAAATAATGCAGCTGCCTGCCTGAGGTATTATTAGAAAGAGAACACCAGCAATTGTCTGCAGTTAGCTTTAGTTGCACACTGTGCACAGGATACAGTACATGTGATTTGCACTGTGTACGTACAGTTTACTACCCCCTTAAATGTCACATGTGGATCCATATATAATCAGAGAAACACAATAGCACATTATTATTATTATTATTATTATTATTATACAGTATTCATATAGTGCCAACAGTTTGCACAGCGCTTTACAATATTTAGGTACAGTACAATTACAATACAGATTAATACAGAAGGAATAGGAGGGCCCTGCTCATGGCACTTACAATCTAAGGGGCCACATATTAACCACTTGCCACTCGTCCACAGTACTTTTACTGTGGACAGGCAGCATGGTTAGGCTCAGCAACGTAAATACACATTGCCTGACTCATGTGCATTTGCACGCCTCCTGCATCATGGAATATCCTTAATAATGCATTGAATATAAACCATGTAAGCAGCTATAGATGAGCAGGGAATTGAATCGGCAGTACTGTTTTAAAAGAAATCAATCTATTTGGATATCTAAGTAATTTTAAAGTAAATCTATTGAAATCTGATTTATTAAATATCTCACTACCTAGAGATCAGGTTTCTTCACTGGTAGCGTTGTTTCCTTTTCACTTGCAAAAAGTAGCAGTGGAATATTTAGGAGTTAAAATTCCAACAGATCTTACAAACCGAATTGTTATTATGGTCGAAGCTTTCTTTATCATGGTTTGGCCGTATTAATTCTATTAAGATGGATACTTTCCCAAAGTATCTATATTTATTCCAAACCTTACCTATTAAACTACCCAAAACATTAAATGGAATTAACTGGAAAACACTTTGCCGATCAAAAAATCATGGAGGAGCAGCTTTGCCAGATTATAAGTGTTATTATAAAGCAGCTATATTCTCTCGTATTCTAGATTGGTTCCATCACCCCGATGATAAACAATGGGTTCAATTGGAAATTGATTCTTCCCCATTAAATCCTAAAGCTGCTTTGTGGCTCTGTTTTAAAGCTATAGGATTGCGGTCTTCTTGGCCTTGGTTTACTTGTATGGTTTTGGAGTGTTGGCATCATTATTTAAAATTATTCCCTCTCTTCTATTCCAGCTCCACTCACTCCTTTAATAGACAATCCTTCTTTATCTATTGGTGTTCATTCAAATGCTATTTTAACCTAGGACAAATTCTATTGGCCTCAGATTAGGCATATAATTTTGGAAGGTACCTTCATGCCATTTGTAAATTTTCAAGCTCTACATGATCATAAAAAAGGTATTTTGACCTCCTCTTTGACCCCGAAACACTCTATCCATCGACCGCTTACAGATTTTGAGCAGCTATGTATATCTTTGGAACCACCAACACACACTATATCTAAGATATATATGTTATTATCTATTTTTAACTACCCTGGTTTACCATCATATACGGTCAAATGGGAGATGGAGCTAAATAGATTAATACAAGAGGAAGATCAAATTTCTATCAATACCCATCAACTCTCAATAGCTTGTGACACCCAAGAGCGCAATTTTAAACTGCTATCTAGGTGGTATCGTACTCCAGTTAACTTAAATCAAATTTTTACATCACAATCAGATATATGCTGGTGTTGTAATGTCGCCATAGGTAACTTATCTCATCTCTGGTGGGCTTATCCCCCTATAAATTATGGGATCAAGTAATCAACTTATATAATATTGCTATGGGTGAATCAATCAACGGAGGGGTTTTTAAACTAGACAATGGGGGGGAGGGTCCAGAGACAGTGATAGCCAGCGCGGAAGATATTCCAGAGGGTAGTATTGGGGGCATTAGTGATAGGTTAACCAAAGCACAAAAACACAAGGTGAGTATAGTAGCAAGTCCTAGTTGCAATCTTGAAACACCCAATACGAGGACAATATGCGACCGGTCTAAACTATGTGGCATATTCACCAATGCCAGGAGCATGGCGGACAAGATGGGTGAACTAGAGATACTGTTGTACAAGGAGGATTTGGATTTTGTGGGAATTTCAGAGACCTGGTTCAACAGCTCTCATGATTGGCTGGCAAACATTTAAGGGTATACCCTATACCGCAAGGATAGAGAGGGTAAAAAAGGGGGAGGGGTATGCCTATATATCAAGAATAATGTACAAGTGAATGTGAGAGATGACATCACTGAGGGAGCTAGTGAGGAGGTGGAATCCTTATGGGTAGAGCTCCAAAGGGATGAAGCTAAGGGGAAAATAATACTGGGAGTATGCTATAGGCCCCCTAACCTGAGGGAGGAAGTGGAGACGGATCTCCTATCATAAATTGGATTAGCAGCAAGGATGGGAAGTGTTATCATAATGGGGGATTTTAATTATCCAGACATAGACTGGGCGGAGGGAACATCGCATTCATTTAAGGCTCGCCAGTTCCTTAATGTCTTGCAGGACAATTTTTTGGGTCAGATGGTAGACGCACCAACTAGAAATAAAACATTACTGGATCTACTGATTACCAACAATACAGACCTGATCACAGATGTGGAAATACGGGGCAATTTAGGTAACAGCCATCACAGGTCAATTAGTTTTAGTATAAATCACACAAATAGGAAACATGAAGGGAACACAAAAACACTGAATTTCAAAAGAGCCAACTTCCCTAAACTACAAACCTTGCTAAAAGGCATAAATTGGGATAAAATGTTAGGAACAAAGAATACGGAGGAGAGATGGGTTTGCTTTAAGAGCATATTAAATAAGGGCATTAGCCAATGTATCCCATTGGGTAATAAATTTAAAAGAGCGAACAAAAATCCTGGATGGCTTAACTCCAATGTAAAAATGCATATAAAAGCAAAGGAGAAGGCCTTCAAAAAATACAAGGTTGAGGGATCATCCTCAGCATTCAGACTTTATAAAGAATGCAATAAGAAATGTAAGGGTGCAATTAGGACGGCTAAGATAGAACATGAAAGACACATAGCGGAGGAGAGCAAAAAAATCCCAAGAAATTCTTTAAGTATGTAAACAGTAAAAAAGGGAGGACAGACCATATTGGCCCCATAAAGAATGAGGAAGGACATCTGGTTACAAAGGATGGCAAAGGTATTGAATTTATTCTTCTCCTCAGTATTCACGAGTGAATCGGGGGGCTTCAGTAACCAAAACTGCAGTGTTTATCCTCATGACACAACACAGGAAGCACCTACATGGATAACAGAGGACGGAATTAAAATTAGACTTGAGAAACTTAACATTAATAAATCACCGGGACCAGTCAGGTGATTGCCAGACCGTTGTTACTAATTTTTACAGACAGTCTATTGACTGGAATGGTACCAGCTGATTGGAGAAAAGCCAATGTAGCACCAATATTTAAAAAGGGCCCAATAAACATCCCTGGGAATTACAGACCAGTTAGCCTAACATCAATAGTATGTAAACTCTTGGAGGGGATGATAAGGGACTATATACAAGATTTTAGTAATAAAAATGATATCATTAGCAGTAATCAGCATGGATTCATGAAGAATCGTTCTTGCCAAACCAATCTATTAACCTTCTATGAGGAGGTGAGTTGCCATCTAAATAAAGGAAGGCCCGTAGACGTGGTGTATCTGGATTTTGCAAAAGCATTTGACACAGTTCCCCATAAACGTTTACTGTACAAAATAAGGTCCGTTGGCATGGACCATGGGGTGAGTACATGGATTGAAAACTGGCTACAAGGGTGTGTTCACAGGGTGGTGATAAATGGGGAGCACTCAGAATGGTCAGGGGTGGGTAGTGGGGTTCCCCAGGGTTCTGTGCTGGGACCAATCCTATTTAATTTGTTCATAAACGACCTGGAGGATGGGATAAACAGTTCAATCTCTGTATTTGCAGACGATACTAAGCTAAGCAGGGCAATAACTTCTCCGCAGGATGTGGAAATCTTGCAAAAAGACCTGAACAAATTAATGGGGTGGGCGACTACATGGCAAATGAGGTTTAATGTAGAAAAATGTAAAATAATGCATTTGGGTGGCAAAAATATGAATGCAATCTATACACTGGGGGAGAACCTCTGGGGGAATCTAGGATGGAAAAGGACCTGGGGGTCCTAGTAGATGATAGGCTCAGCAATGGCATGCAATGCCAAGCTGCTGCTAATATAAATACAAACAGAATATTGGCATGCATTAAAAGGGGAATCAACTCCAGAGATAAAACGATAATTCTCCCGCTCTACAAGACTCTGGTCCGGCCGCACCTGGAGTATGCTGTCCAGTTCTGGGCACCAGTCCTCAGGAGGGATGTACTGGAAATGGAGCGAGTACAAAGAAGGGCAACAAAGCTAATAAAGGGTCTGGAGGATCTTAGTTATGAGGAAAGGTTGCGAGCACTGAACTTATTTTCTCTGGAGAAGAGACGCTTGAGAGGGGATATGATTTCAATTTACAAATACTGTACTGGTGACCCCACAAAAGGGATAAAACTTTTTCGCAGAAGAGAGTTTAATAAGATTCGTGGCCACTCATTACAATTAGAAGAAAAGAGGTTTAACCTTAAACTACGTAGAGGGTTCTTTACTGTAAGAGCGGCAAGGATGTGGAATTCCCTTCCACAGACGGTGGTCTCAGCGGGGAGCATTGATAGCTTCAAGAAACTATTAGATAATCACCTGAATGACCGCAACATACAGGGATATGTAATGTAATACTGACACATAATCACACACATAGGTTGGACTTGATGGACTTGTGTCTTTTTTCAACCTCACCTACCATGTATCAACTTGGTTGAATTAGCTCTCTTTTCTTTTTCATCTCGATCACTATCTAAAACAAAAAAATCTCTTCTTTGTTTTTTTCTCTAAGCAATTAGACAATTGATACCCAGATACTGGAAAACTTGTACTGCTCCTTCAATTCTGGAGTGGATTGAGACTCCTAATGGTATTATGCATATGGAGATACTGGTAGCTGAAAATAATGATATTATACAGAAGTTTAATGGGGTGTGGCAGACCTGGATAATATTTAAAGAGTCATCAAAGTTCTTGGAATTTTTTAATTCCTAAGATCATTTTTATTGGAACATACATATTCTAACTTTGTTTGTTTCAAATCTGTAAAAAGTTGAAGAAAAAAACTATAATTGTACACCATTATATATGTTTTCCCCCCGTTTTTTCTTAACCCCCCCTTTTTGTTTTATTATAATTTTTTTTTCTCGTCCTGAATATAGCGGGGTTTTTTAGAGAGATGTGTTTATTCTATAATTTAGTAATTATGAAATTAATGAACATCTCAGCTATCAATATGTATTCAGGATGACTGTATTGGTTTGTGTATAGCTTGTTTGTTGCTGTTTGTGAAAAACTTTGAAAACTAATAAAAACATATTGGAATGAAGAGTTCTCACAGTCTTCACAGATTCTTGACAACTGCCACCTGGAGCTGAAAAACAAAGCAAAAAAACTACACTATAACCACTATCAATACAGCAGCCCCAATTTTGACAGTGTTGAACTGGAGCAGCACTGTCCAGCCACTAAACAATATTTGCCGCTTTTGTCTCTCAAATTTTACGTTCTAATTTCTCTTTCAAGACAAAGCATGTCTTGTCTCTCCCTCTCATATTATGACCTAACCAAGCTGCTTAAATAATACTCATCCACTGCAAAATACAGTATTTGTGGCAATCTTCTTTTAGATAGTACATTCTCATTTTTATTGCAAGATACAACTTGCCTTGTCCCTTTCTATTTGCTCTTAGTCAAGTGTTTGGGTACTGTCCTGGTCCTAACTAATTTCTATCACACACATTGCGGAAGTCTATACTTGGTATATTCTGGAAATAATTGAGGATGCTGGGATGGGAGTGGATTTTGGGGATGTGGGATTGTGGTTTTGAAGTGTTTCTGTGCACTGTTTTTACATTTTATTAAAGACAATGCAGATTGGTACTGTGCAAAAAAGAAGCTCACAGACTATACTAATAAAGTATTTTGTCACTGGCCAATTAGTGTAAAGTTGAGGGCTTTTTTTATGTTGGGTAAACTTTTCCAGTAGTGTTTAGATCTGTTGTGTCTGCTTCTTCCATTAGTCAAGTAGTTCAGATCTATTACCTACTGATCAAAAAAGGTATTTTATTTTAGGTTGGAATCAGATTGGATTTCACACCCAAAATACGTGATGAAAGAGTATAGTGTTGCTAATGCTCTCCGTGATATTCATACTGTTTTATAGCACAACATACATCTTAAATGCATCCCAAAGTATGAAGTTTAAATGATTGGTGTTGTTTCCTTGTCACCCTTGAAGTTGCAATACATGGACCCTCTCCTCACTGTATTGTATGTTTTAAAAATGTTTTTGCTTTGGTAGATGTCTGTAGCAGCGTTCAGCTCAGCATGCCCTTTTTGGCATTATATTCCCTTTTGGCCTTGAAAACTGTCAGAATTTGGTTCACTCAGCATATACAATGGGGTTCACAGCTAATTTTGGATTTCAAGCAGATTTCAAAGAACCCAGATGAATCAAACCAGGACACATTTACTCATCCCTGCTCCTTAATGGGATACCCAAAAATATTGAGATAAAAGCACTATTTATTTCCTTTAACCACTTCAGCCCTGGAAAATTTTACCCCTTTCCTGACCAGAGCACTTTTTAAAATTTGGCACTGCGTCGTTTTAACTGACGATTGCGAGGTCGTTTGATCGTTTGCATCCAAATAAAATTTATGTCCTTTTTTTCCCCAGAAACAGAGCTTTCTTTTGGTGGTATTTGATCACCTCTGCGACAATTTTTTGCTATAATAAATATCCCCAATTTTTTGGGAAAAAACACATTTCTTCATCAGTTTAGGCCAATATATATTCTTCTACATATTTTTGGTAAAAAAACCCGCAATAAGCGTATATTGATTGCTTTGCGCAAAAGTTATAGCGTCTGCAAACTATGGGAAAGATTTATGGCATTTTTATGGGATTTTTATTTTTTTATTTTTCTTTACTAGTAATGGCAGTGATCTACAATTTTTATCAGTACTGCGACATCGCGATGAACAGATCGGAGACTTTTGACTCGTTTTTGGGACCATTGGCATTTATACAGCGATTGGTGCTATAAAAATACACTGATTACTGTGTAAATGTCACTGGCAGGGAAGGGGTTAACACTAGGGGGCGATCAAGGGTTTAATTGTGTGTTCCCTCAGTGTGTTCTAACTGTATGGGGATAGGATTGATTAGGAGAGGAGACATATCGTTTTCCTACTTAGTAGGAACAAACAATATGGCTCCTCTCTGACAGCACAGGGATTTGTGTGTTTACACACACAAATTCCCGTGCTGGCGCTCATGCACGCAATTGCGTGTGAGTATTTTGCAGCTCTTATTTGTTTTTGAAAATGAAGAAAGACAAGAAAAATGTTTTTTTTTTCTTTTTTCAATTTTCAAAACTTTGTGACAAAAAGTGAGGTCTGCAAAATACTCACCATACCTCTCAGCAAATAGCTTGGGGTGTCTACTTTTCAAAATGGGGTCATTTGGGGCTGGTTTTGTGCCATCTGGGCATTCCATGGCCTCCGAAACTGTGATAGGCAGTGAAGAGTGAAATCAAAATTTACACCCTTAGAAAGCCTGAAGGCGGTGATTGGTTTTCGGGGTCCCATAGGTGGCTAGGGTCCCAAAAAGTCTCACACATGTGGTATCCCCGTACTCGGGAGAAGCAACAGATTGTATTTTGGTGTGTAATTTCACATATTCCCATGGCATGTTAGAGCAATATATCATTTAGTGACAACTTTGTGCAAAAAAAAAAAAAAAAATGTGTCTTTTTCCTGCAACTTGTGTCACAATATAAAATATTCCATGGACTCGACATGCCTCTCAGCAAATAGCTTGGGGTGTCTACTTTCCAAAATGGGGTCATTTGGGGGGGGGGGGGGTTGAACTGTCCTGGCATTTTATGCACAACATTTAGAAGCTTATGTCACACATCACCCATTCTTCTAACCACTTGAAGACAAAGCCCTTTCTGACACTTTTTGTTTAAATGAAAAAATTATTTTTTTTGCAAGAAAATTACTTTGAACCCCCAAACGAATTCAAACAAATTTTTTGGGGGGAAAAAGGACACTTTTTTAAAATTTTAATGCACTAAAACACACTATATTGCCCAAATGTTTGATGAAATAAAAAAGAGGATCTTAAGCCAAGTACAGGGATACCAAACACGACATGCTTTAAAATTGCGCACAAACGTGCAGTGGAGACAAACTAAATACATTTTTAAAGCCTTTAAAAGCCTTTACAGGTTACCTCTTTAGATTTACAGAGGAGGTTTACTGCTAAAATTACTGCCCTCGATCTGACCTTCGTGGTGATACCTCACATGCATGGTGCAATTGCTGTTTACATTTGACGCCAAATCGATGCTTGCATTCGCCTTTGCCTGAGAGCAGGGGGGGACAAGGGTGCTTTTTTTTTTTTTTTTTTTTTTTTTGCTTTTTTTCCTATTTTTAAACTGTTCCTTTCATTTTATTTATTTTTTTTTCATTTTTATTGTTATCTCAGGTAATGTAAATATCCCCTATGATAGCAATAGGTAGTGACAAGTACTCTTTTTTGAAAAAGTGGGGTCTATTAGACCCTAGATCTCTCCTCTGCCCTCAAAGCATCTGACCACACCAAGATCGGTGTGATAAAATGCTTTCCCAATTTCCCAATGGTGCTATTTACATCCAGTGAAATCTAAGTCATAAAATGCTCGTAGCTTCCGGTTTCTTAGGCCATAGAGATGATTGGAGCCATTCTGGTCTCTGATCAGCTCTATGGTCAGCTGGCCGAATCACCGGCTGCATTCTCAGGTTCCCTGTTGGGACAGGAGAGCCATAGAAAAACATGGAAGACGGTGGGGGGGCATTCCCTCCCACTGCTTGTAAAAGCAGTCTAGAGGCTAATTGGCTGCTAGGATTGCTTTTACAGGAAAGCTGACCGCTGGCTGAAAAGAATGATACCAAGATGATACCTAAACCTGCAGGCATCATTCTGGTATAACCACTCAAAGTCCAGCAACTTACCAGTACATTGCTGGTCCTTGTTGGGCATATATTGTAAACTTTTTTTTCATGCAGCCTGTGCGCTGAACGAAAAAAAGAGATTGATCCATGGGTATGCCCACCATTAGAATACCTCCCTTCATCCACCCACTTCTAATGATGGGCATACATGCACCATTTATATATGCCGAAGCATGGGGCATCCGCCCCAAAAGGTAGGAGCAAATCGCTCCTTCGCCCTCTGCTGCCCCCATGCTTCGGCATATATCCTCTTTTTTTAACTGTGGTGGTGAAATCACCTCCTACAGCGCTGGAGTCACGGCTTTATGTATCGTGGGAGCAAACGCTGTTGCTGTCAAGATAAATAAATCCGCACTGCAACTGAATGGTGTACCTGCTAAGCAAATGATGGTTAACAATAAAACAAAGTAACATTACAGTATAACATTAAGACTTACCATACCTGCAAAGCAAATACAAAAAAAACATAGTAAAAAATAAAACATTTTTTAACGCAACCTGTACTTAAAATATATATATGCCGAAGCATGGTGACATCCACCCGCAAAAGGTAGGAGCAAATCGCTCCTCCGCCCCTGCTTCCCCCATGCTTCGGCATATATGCTCTTTTTTTTAACTGTGGTGGTGAAATCACCTCTGACAGCGCTGGAGTCACAGCTTTGTGTATCGTGGGAGCAAACGCTGTTGCTGTCAAGATAAATAAATCCGCGCTGCAGCTGAATGGCGTACCTGAAAACAAAAAAATGGTTAACAATAAAACACAGTAAACAGTAAAGTATAAAAAAATTGCATACCTGAAAGGCAAACATAAAGACAAAGATAAAACATAATAACAATAAAACATTGCAGAATAGAATACAGTAAAAAAGAGCTGAACAATAGAGAGAGAATAGAGAGAGAACAATAAAAGGACAACTACTTTTGTTGTTTTTATTTTATATATTTTTTTGTGTTTTTTTTTTTTTACACTTTTTTTTGTAACTGTAACTTTTGTAACTGTAACCGATTCCAGGTTCGGGTCTCTCAAAATGCGATGGCATCTTGGGAAACCCTGTGAAAGTGTGCCTAGTTTGTGCAGTGCTGTACCCTAAGCTAATACTCAATTAGTGTATGGTAGCGTTCAAAACATAAATCAGTAAATCAACCCCTGTGTGTCCTCACATGGAGGGGGAACCAGAGAAGAAAAAACTTGCCCCAGACCCCTAAAAAACCTGTACTGGTTGTCCTATTCTCTGTTGTTGCATGTGAGCATGATGGAGATGCTCCTACAAGAAATATATAGAAATAATGCATGGGCAGCCTAGAGTGATATACAACATGTTTATTAGTATACACACAAAAATATCCAATTTGTACAGTATAATGCTCCTGTATTACAAATGACTTTTTTGGCGAACAAAAGTTTTTTCAGTGTTCTGACAGACAGTAGAAACAAAATACAGTAGGCCTTTTCATATTACATTTAATGAATCTATTAAGATTTAACATTTATGGGTCAAACCACAGCCACATATGTGAAAGCTCAGAGTGGCATTACACTGGATTTACTATGTTTATGTCTTTATGCCCAAATCACGGCAGATCATGCAAATCTGTCAAGGGAATTTGTGGAGACAGCAATGTAAGAGTTGACATTTCTGACAGGTATAAAGTGCAGACACCTAGATGTTTTTCAGTCTTCCTGGTCATACAGCTCTGACCAGGCAAAGCACTTCCTGTTTGCCAGCTCTCTTCTACCCCTTAAATTTATGTTGACTCGTCATTATGATGGGCAGGCCCACTGGCAAATAGGGGAGTGAGCAAGCACTAAGAAAAGAGGAGTTGATGCAAGTTAATTGATACCTGTCAGCGGCTTTTTTTTTTTTTTTTTTTTTTTTACAAGGCTTTGGGGTGTTTAACATGATGCTGACTTTGCTATCTAGTGAACAACTTACCTAAAGTTCAGACTTTTCTGAATTCGCTGGCTGCAGGTCTATGACTTACTAGCTAGCAAAGCCAGGATCAGATTGACAACCTCAGAGTCTGCACCTTCAGAAAACAAGTCAGCAACAGCAATTTCCATATTTCTGCCCTCATAGGTTTACTAAAAAGATTCATATGATTACCTAGAGTTCTCACTCCCAGGCAAATCATTTCAAGACAATTACCTTCCATAAATTTGTGGCATTTCCTACATTGATTTTCTACTTATTTTACATTGCAATTATGGTTGAGTCAGATGTCATCTGCCCAAAATGCAGTAAAGGTTTTAGGAAGACTTACACTTTAATTGGTTATGGGAAATTTTATGTAGGTTTTTCTAGTGGCTTGAAGGTAAGATCATAGGTAACCAAATACCCATCATTGTACATATAGAGCTTGTGATCGTTGGGGTTGTAACTCAGACTCTGTACATTTTCCATCATCTTGTCAAGGACAATGCTGACTTGCCCCTCTTTTTTTGTATTGGTATCATACATATAGAATATTTCTTCCTTTCGGGTATTAAGGGTTCTAGTTGCATACAGGACCCCACAAACCATGAAAGCATTGGTGACAGCAGGTTTATACTGGGCAGTAGACCAAGTTGCCTCCACAGTCAGAGTGGCTGAGTTAAGCTTACTTATGAGCATGTTTCCAGAATTCTGCTCTGTAGAGTAGATAACCCAAAGATTATATTCATCACTAGCGAGGTCAATGTCTTGCCAGTTAGATGAGGCGTAGGAGAAGCGGTTGTTGAAGGTGGCATCTGTGAGTGTCTTCCTCTCCAAAGCCCCAGTGTCTACTTTATATTTGCAAATGTCCCTAGTGTTGTAGCAGTTATAATACATGGAGTAGTTGAACAAGATCATACCACCACCTTGACCACAGCCAGAATAGTCGATATTGTTGTAGGCCAGAGTCTTGGTGAGGACCTTATCTGTAGGTCTCTTGTAGAGCAAGAGATCATCATAAGTGGGGTAATATCGGAAGATATTCATGGTACGACTGTCTGTGGTTAGAGGGGCCACCCAGTGTGTATCCTGCTCAGCACCTACAAAGGAGTCCTTTCCCCAACCTCCAAATTTGTAGTTGAAGCCTAGCCAGTTCAACTGCACCACAAATGGCTTGCTGATGTTTTTAAGACCACCGTGATTACAGGTGCCTGTGGATTTAAAAGGGAAATAAATTTATGTATACTTGATTTATTAATTTATTTCATATATCTAAATTTCTCAAAACTAAAAAGCACATAACAAATTAAATCATAGGTAGTAAAGTATAAGTGATATGAATAAGACATTTTAAAGATTAAATAATCACATTGTAAGATTATAAATGAGGACATTGATGTCATGATGTCACTTCCGGTCCAGGCTGAAAGTAAACATTTTTTTTTAAGCAAAAGGTCAAACATTTTTTTTTGATCTTTTGCTTTTAAAGGTAAAGGAGAGATTTGGGGTCTTTTTGACCCCAGATCTCTCCATAAAGAGGACCTATCATCCTTATTTCTATTACAAAGGATGTTTACATTCCTTGTAATAGTAATAAAAGTGATCAAGAAAAAAAAATTAACCACTTCCCACCCGGCCCCTGAACACATACGGCCGGGTGGGAGCTTCCTCCTTCTGAGTGGATGTTCAGGAACGTCCCTCAGAAAGAGGAGGATTGCGCGGTCAAGTGCCCGCGCAGCTGCGCGACCCTGATGCGCTCGTGGGACACAGCTCATCTCAGATCGGCAGGAGGGCTCTGTGATTGGCCCTCCTGATCACTTGATGGCTGTGTCCAATCACAGCTGTCATGTAAGGTAAATAGAGAGCCGGTTGCTAGGCGATCGGCTCTCCTCTCCTCACACAGAAGTTGTCAATGAGGGAGCGGATCATTGCAGCCGGCGGTGATCAGTGAGTATGAGCTGTTTTTTTTACAGCTTTTTACACACTGATCCCCACAACAGTGTCCCCACAACAGTGTCACCCCACAGTATCCCCACACAGTAAAAACACCTGTCCCACATATGTCCCAATAAAACCATCTGTCCCAGTGATCATCTGCACACATACAGTATCTCACAAAAGTGAGTACAGCCCTCACATTTTTGTAAATATTTTATTATATCTTTTCACGCGACAACACTGAAGAAATGACACTTTGCTACAATGTAAAGTAGTGAGTGTACAGCTTGTATAACAGTGTAAATTTGCTTTCCCCTAAAAATAACTTAACACATAGCCATTAATGTCTAAACCGCTGGCAACAAAAGTGAGTGCACCCTTAAGTGAAAATGTCCAAATTGGGCCCAAAGTGTCAATATTTTTTATAGCTACCATTATTTTCCAACACTGCCTTAACCCTCTTGGGCATGGAGTTCACCAGAGCTTCACAGGTTGCCATTGGAGTTCTCTTCCACTCCTCCATGATGACATCACAGAACTGGTGGATGTTAGACACCTTGCAGTCCTCCACCTTCTGTTTGAGGATGCCCCACAGATGCTCAATAGGGTTTAGGTCTGGAGACATGCTTGGCCAGTCCATCACCTTTACCCTCAGCTTCTTTAGCAAGGCAGAGGTTGTTTTGGAGGTGTGTTTGGGGTCTTTATCATGCTGTAATATTATCCTGCGGCCCAGTCTTTGAAGGGAGGGGATCATGCTCTGCTTCAGTATGTCACAGTACATGTTGGCATTCATGGTTCCCTCATTGAACTGTAGTTCCCCAGTGTCGGCAGCACTCATGCAGCCCCAGACCATGAAAATAAAAAGATCAATTGGTGAATTAATACCACCAAAAGAAAGCTCTATATGTGTGAACAAAATGATAAAAATTTCATTAGGGTACAGTGTAGCATGACCGTGCAATTCTCACTAATTGTGCGAGAGCATGGAAAGCTGAAAATTGGTCTGGGAAGGAAGGGGGTGAAAGTGCCCAGTATTGAATTGGTTAAAGGGATAATGTAAAAAAATAAAAATAAATAAACATAAAAAGAAAAATAAATTAAAGCGCCCCATCCCTCTGTCAGGGTTTATGTCTGCATAGAGATACAGACTAGCCAAACAGATTTTAGCTGATTCAAGTCAGATAAGTAAAACATTTATTCTGAAGGTCATTAAAAAGTTTAGCCTCTCACTTACCATAATTGACTGGTGGAGGTGGAGCAGGAGCACCCTGATTTTTCTCGCACTCCTCCAACTTCTTACGCAGAAAAGCAATTTCCCGCCTAACGGCCAAAACATTGTTCTTGTCGTATGACTCCAGCTGGCTCACCATAACTGAGATGTTGTGAATCTGGGAGAAGAAGAAAGCAAGAAAGAATGGAGATATATTAAAGAAAAAATACATTAAAACCAGCACAGTAAGGCATAAGAGGATAGAAGAACCATAGAGGCAGAATGGATGGATAAAAAAGGGGTAAACAGGAACATATGTAGAGACATTTAAAGACTTATTGACAATGCCAAAAATGCTTGTAACTAGTAGTAAGTGAACTTTATAAGGTTGGGTTCACACTGTCTTTGGGTGCGGCTCACAGCAGGCGTCCGGTGCATCCCTGTTTTCTGTTTCAGAGACAAATCAGGCCCAAATTTTTGCCTGAATTCGAACCTAAAACAAAGCCAAAGATGCACTGGACCCCTGTGCAATCCATTGAGAGCCGGTCACAGTCTCCTGTCATGCGAATTGGATGCAGTAAAACCCACATCCAATTCCTATCAGTGTGAACCCAGACTAAAGGAAACATGGGATTTGCATTTATAGGCCACTGACATGCCACTCTACTTACCCTCCAGAGTGGCAGTTCTATCTCTTCCCTTCATCCAATGGTACAGTGCTGGGTGCTTGAATGGGCAATGGGGCCTGGGCCCAGGTACTGAACATGGGGGCAGACAAAGTCCTTAGCCCCATATAACCTTCAATGCCGAGTTTACAGAGTATTTTTTTTTTTCTCTCAAAGCAATATGAGTTAAAGTTGTGGGGAATGCAGGCCATTAAGTGAACCTGTTTGATTGCTCTGTATACTCTGAATTAAACACTTGTTACTCGGTTATGTACAAGTCTTTGCATATTGCATATTTTTACTCAATATTTTAAATCTGGGGGGAAAAAAAACAACAACGTTTTTTTCGATCAATAATTAAGGTAGAATTGTGTCTTACGATCGTAAATTATTGATCATGTCTCTGTTTCCACCATGTAATCTCATAATCTGTTTGATTGAAATGCGATCATATTCATGAACAAAATATCTCAGTGCTGCCAATTAATGCAAAACAATTGATAATTTTCCACCCTGGCTAATTGACTAAGTTTGACCAAATGTAATTGAAAGGTAATCTAAGAAAAGTTATGGCCTTTAGATGGGTTGCAGATTTGATCATTTTAATTGAATTGCACACTGATCGAATAAACAAATCAATAGGTTTGTGGCCACTATGAGAAGAGATCCTGCTCACAGCATGTCTCCGTGACCACATTGGGAAATCTCAAAGGAAACACAGACAATATAATCCAGACAGATGTTCTGATCTTTCCCTCTACCCAAAACAAAAAAGAAGTTGGGCTTTAACAGATTAAAGAGGAACTGCAGTCTGCTCACATAATTTGTAATAAAAATATCTTTGCCATTCTGAAGCTTCCCTCCAACCACTTCGCATATTATTTTATATATACTGTAATTCTGTACTTGCCAAATATGCTGCAGAAATTTCCCTCTACTATGGCTTGATTCACACCAATGCATTTTTAGTGCTTTTTGTATTTTGCAGATTTGCTCTACAGAACGTGTTCCATAGGAAACCATGTTGAGCTGGCTGTAGTGCAAATATGCAAAATGCAAAAAGCACTAAAAATGCATAGGTGTGAATCCAGGCTAAGTCTGGCTGCAACCATTTTAACTGTGGGCAGCTGAAGCTGCTGCCTGTTCACTTCCTGGATTTACACAGACACACACCTCCAGCTCTGCAGCTCTCTTTGGCCCTCTTATGACTCATCCCCCCTCCCTTACTGGCAAACTTTTAGGAGAGTGAGAGAGAAAGCTGTGCATGATGTTATACGCCTAGGCTAATGACCAGACAAGAAACAGGAAGTGGGCTGTATAAGGTATTTACTGGCAGAAAAAAAAATGTTTTACTATCCAAGGTAAAACAACAAGGGCAGAGGATTTAATAGATGGAAAGTTGAAAAAATTACTGAAGGTCCGCTTTAAGGATTGTATATTTTAAACATGCAGCTGAAAAACAACAATTGTAAGCTTACCTCCACAAAGAGTGATTCCACCAAGGTGTTGGACCCATTGATGGACTGTTTGAGCCTGATCACCAATGACTCCATTTCTCTGATCTCCAGTTTAAGTAACTCAAAGTCCAGTTCAGAGTAGGAGACGCCACCCAGCTCAACGATCTCCACACGCCGAGTCAGGTTCTTCAGCTTTTGTACGTACTCAGTCAAAGTGGCTTGATAATTTTGTATCTAGGGAAGAAAAATAGTCAGTATTTGCTTTGTATAACTGAAGATAGAACTTTCTAGGAAGAAACGTTAAAAAAATGGACAATCAGTTTTATTAAAGTATCATTAAAGTGATAGTAAGAGCTCATTTTTTAAATTAAAACAACAAACATTTAATACTTACCCGCTCTGTGCAATAGTTTTGCAAAGAGCAGCCCCGATCCTCCTTTTCTCAGGTCCCCCGCTGGCACTCCTTGTTCTTTCCCCCCCGCTGACTGCCCCATAGCAAGCCGCTTTCTATGGGAGCACTTGTGTGGGCTTGCTCCTGAGCCCCACTCTGTGTGTCAATGGCCTCGGCTCCACCCCACTCCTCGCTCCCTCCTCACTGGCTGTGATTGACAACACCAGGAGCCAATGGCTCTTGCTGCTGTCTCTGAGCCAATGAGGAGGGAGAGAGCCAAGAGAGCCACTGCTCTCATGCACATCACTGGATGGAGATTGGGCTCAAGTAAATATAAGGAGGGCTGGAGGGGGAGATGCAAGCAGAAGTTTTTAAAGTTTTTGTGTGCATATTTATGTACAAATGAATACTGCACCTCTAAACCTTTGCTAAAACCTTTCCTTAGTGCTAAACCTTTCCTTGGTGCAGCTTTTAAGTTTTTGTAAATACCCGGTTGATCATTCCATTCCACGTACCTCCCTGTTGTCAATGTTCCTCTTCTAGCCTCTGCAATCTACCCTACATGATAAGAACGTCACTGAGGGACAGGACCAGCAAGGAATAATTGATAGAGAGTTCCCCCTCAGTACATTTGGAAGGTATACTTTAGGCTTCACTTCTCTTGAATGACCAAGGCCCTGGCCTGCATGGAGGGCCGTCTACTTAACAAGCCTACATGAAATCTATAGGTTAAGTGGTGGCATGTGATGGGATTCTATTTTTACAGTTTATGTAAGGAACCAGTGTAAGTATGCAGAGGTCTGAATCCCTGTGCAACAAAAATAATGGCTGTCATGGTTGGTGGGTGGCAATCAGAACCCTTGGAAGAAGCTTAGCCCTAGTGAAAGCAGCTTTTACAGTGCTACATCATATGGCACTAAGGAACCCAATGTGTAAACACATTTTTAAATGAAAAATGACCGCATTTGCCCTCAGTCCTTACCCTGGTGATCTCCTGGTTGACACTGATGCTCAGTTTCTGGTTTGATATCTCGATAGCTTCCAGACGATCTGCTGGGAATGTATTGTCGGGAAGGATGACAGAACATTGGCATACTTCTTGTTCATTCACTGTGCCTGTGCTGTTTATCTGTGCAGGAAAGTGAAAAGGAGTAAGTCAAAAACATTTACCCAAACAGATTGTTATTTCTTCTAAAGCCAGGGGGTATCTAGCACAGTTTACTATGAAGATCATCAACCAATATGACCAAGGGTCATCATAAAAGTAATCATCTTATGCAACTAATTTACTAAGGGAGTGAATACTGTTTACTCAGCTTTAGAGAAGTAGCTATATTCTCTTTGGATTCTCAAATATGTACAAAGGAAAAAAAACTGTGGGGTTGATTTACTAAAACTAGAGAGTGTAAAATCTGGTGCAGCCCTGCATAGAAACCATTCAACTTTCAGTTTTTTTTGTCAAAGCATAATTGAACAAGCTGAAATTAGAAGCTGATTGGCTACCACGTACAGCTGCTCCGGATTTTGCAATCTACAATTTTAGTAAATCAAACCCAGTGTTTTTGCTTGTAAATAACTGAATAATTTTAGTGTACACAACTGCACCTTATTTACCAAGACAAATCAACATTAACTTTTTAGGTGCGCATTTATTTTGCTATGTAATGTTTTTACTCCTTTAGTAAAAAACCCTAATGTCTTTTGGGTACTTTTTAATAGAAAGCTCTGCTATAAAATGTAAAAGCAGCAAAATCTAGATGAAAATATTGTCTGCCACTGTCAAAATGCCAGAGGGAGCCTGGAGTTATTATAAATTAGGTACTTTCTTATTAGGTAGTTTTAATGGCTAAAAAAATGTAAAATTATACTGAATTTAAAGAAATCCATATGTCTAAATTATTCAAATTTAGAGAAAGAGAGATCAATTTGAGAGTATCAGTATGCATTCAATGTAATGTAATTTTAATTTAAGATTTAAGATTTAAACCCAAAAGGGGTTAACTTACTAAAACTGGAGAGTGCGAAATCTGGTGCAGCTCTGCATAGAAACCAATCAGCTTCCCTTTTTTTAATTTTTTTTGTCAAAGCACAAGTTGAAGTTAGAACTTGATTGGCTACAATGCACAGCTGCACCAGATTTTGCACTCTCCTGTTTTAGTAAATCAATCCCAAAGAGTTCTAATATAATGAATGAAGCGAATATAGTGCCTTATAATAATAACTGAATTGTTATATAGGTATTGAAAAGTCTATTGCATTATTTAAAAAAAATTGAAAGATTATAACTAAGGGGATAAAATGCGCTTACAAAATGTAATTGCATTTAACACCTATATATTATAATAGGCATGCAAATTAACATCAGTAAATATTATTTCTAACTGGGAGGATACTGATTTCAGTGTTCTGCAGTGGAGCTATTATGTCAGGTTTTGTGAAACATAATCCCATTCAGTATCAGATGCTTGCTATGATTTACTGAAGCAGTAAATTCTGTCAAAAAGACAAAAAGACATAAATTGTATTTCCCTACAATATGGCAAACTGGAGAATTTTTGTTCAACCTATTATACTCCCCCCCCCAATAAAAATTTACCCATTCCCCGCAAATAAAAGGTTTTTTTTTTGGAGAAATCGTTTTTCTTCATCTTTGAAAGAG
Organism: Lithobates clamitans; assembly: GCA_037952925.1. Classification (NCBI taxonomy): domain Eukaryota; kingdom Metazoa; phylum Chordata; class Amphibia; order Anura; family Ranidae; genus Lithobates; species Lithobates clamitans. The sequence goes on from JBBGZY010001104.1 coordinate 5,957,207, forward strand.
ATGCACTGCAGCTTTACCATTATTAGTCCACTGAGATTAAATCAACAGGTAAAAATGCTAAAGGACACAATGAAACCAAATTTCAAGAGATACAAATCTGAATTTGCAAAAAAAATTCTATGCATCTAATGTACCTATACAGGATTACTTCAACAACACTTTGGCTACATAGCAAATTTAAAAAAAGGACTTTTTCCTGTGTTTGTGTTTTGTGCTTCAGAACGCAAAGCAATGACTGTGTTAAAGGAACGCATGTTACCCAAATTAAGCTGTTCACATTTTTGTTCAGCATTGCAAAAAATGAGGCTTGCTGTTTTTCTGTGCATTTTCATGTGCTGTAAGGATTTGAGAAAACGCATGAAATGCAGGTATAGAGCGTTTGCATGTGTTTTCATGCATTCCCAACCCCTGGAAGTAGATCCTTCCAAAGTCCACAACAGTGACATCACTGCCGTCACTCAATCATCACTGGCCAAACCAAAAATGCATGAAAACAAGTATTAACACATTAAAAATGCACTCCAATTCATATTTAAAATGCATGTCAACGCGCTACAATTGAAATTAAGGAATACACTTAAAGAAAAAAAAAAAGAAGATGAAAACAGGCATGAATGTGTACCTAGTGTAGGCTCCATGCACACTAGCAGTTTTTTTTTCAGCTATAAAAACACTGGGAAAAACGCTGGATAAAAAAGGCCGATAAGAGCTTTTTGTAGTAATGTTTTAGCAACATTTAGGAGCGTTTCAGTTTCTTAGGAGTGTAAGGGTTTTATTTGCATTTGCTAATAGCCTAAAGTAGTGTGCATGGAGACATAGGATAACACTTATTAGCTTCTAGGAGCAGAAAAAAAAATGGTAATAACAGCTTCTATGAACTTCTAGTGTGCATGGAGCGTAAGGGCAGCTTCACACTGAGGCCGTTTTCAGGCGTTTTTGCACTAGAAATAGCCTCTAAATAACGCCTAAAACCGCCTCCTATTCATTTCAGTGTGACTTTTCAAACTAAGGAGGTGCGCTTGCGGGACGTTAGGAAAAGTCCTGCACGTAGCATCTTTGGGGCGGTTTAGGAGCGCTGTATACACCGCTCCCAAAGCCCTCTGCCCATTGAAATGAATGGGCAGCGCTTCCAAAGCGCCTGAAAAGCGCAGCAACACAGGTGCTTTCAACACCTTTTTTGGGGTTAAAAGTGCCTGCTAGCGGCTGAAAAGCGCCACTAAAATGACAGTAGCGCCACTAAAATGAGCAGCACTTTACCGCTAGCCCTCGGGCGGCCCTAGGTTAAAAACTGGCCTAAGGTCAGTCCATCTAAAAGCAATATTTAATTATTATACTCTATTGAGCTCTACTACCTAGTGGATACAGGACCGGGGTCTCCAGCAGTGAGATCTCCATGTCATAGTTCCTAGCTTTGTTCCTGCCCCCTTCAGATGAATAAGAAATGAGACAGGGAGAGAGGGATTTTCTCAGAACTCTATGGCAGAAATGCAGAACAAAGGATTCAAGTGAAGAACTATAAAACCGTTAGATGGTATAAATACCAAGAGTTGAAATAAAACTTTTGATTGGACTGGCCCTTTGTGTATTTCAGAAGCCTATAATTGAACAAGACAGATAATGACGTTGTAAAGTGCTGCACAAACTGTTGGCGCCATATAAATCCCCTATAATAATAATAAAAAAATGAAGGTTAGAGTAGTAGTCTTTAGGGTAGAGTTGAGATGCTGGACACTCACCAGGAAGACTGCATGACCCTGCAGCAAGCCCACAGCGAAGATCAGGAGTGAAAGCATGTTGTCCCTTTCTTGGTCCTGGCTGTTGTCCCTGTCTTGTGATGGGACACTGCCAGCTCTATTTATGAGGACAATTTAGGGAGGAGTGGCCACTAGGAATTTCCACATTCCCCTGAGTTGCACATCGCCAACCCACCGTTCCTTTCAAAGACACACACACCCTGTTTTGTCCCCAAGTCTTGCAAAATCATGCTGTTGACATAGGTGTAGTAATGTCCTTCCAAATCTGCATATGAAATCTCCTGTGCTGTAAAGGAATTTAAAACATTGAATGTCTGGGAATTGTTACTGATAGTTTCCTGGAATTCAGCATCAGAGCAGAAGCATATAAAGATGCAAATAATGGGGACACAGGCATGTAAATGGAGGAAAATAGAGAGAGAAATCCCCAGCGAAGATGACTCCATTAAAAAAGAATACGTTTAGCTTCAGAAATTGCCTTGATTGATTTTGACACAGGAGGTTTAGAGCATAAATTTTCAGCTTGAATTTATTTATTTATTTATTACAGATACTTATATAGCGCCATCAATTTACGCAGCACTTTACATATATATATATTATACACCCCCATCAGTCCCTGCCTTCATAAAGCTTATTATCTAAGGTTCCTAATGATCTTTTTTAAATATGTGTTCAACAGTTATACACTATATTCCCAAAAGTATTGGGACACCTGCCTTTACACGCACATGAATTTTAATGACATCCCAGTCTTAGCCGCAAGGGTTCAATATTAAGTTGGTCCACCCTTTGCAGCTATAACATCTTCAACTCTTCTGGGAAGGCTGTCCACAAGATTTAGGAGTGTGTCTATGGGAATGTTTGACCATTCTTCCAGAAGTGCACTTGTGAGGTCAGGTACTGATATTGGACGAGAAGGCCTGGCTCGCAGTCTCCGCTCTAATTAATCCCAAAAGGTGTTCTATTCCGTTGAGGTCAGGACTTGTTGTAGGCCATTCAAGTTCCTCCACCCCAAACTTACACATCCATGTCTTTATGGACCTTGCTTTTTGCACTGGTCCAAATCATTTAATAGAGGAGGGATTATGGTGTGGTGATGTTTTTCAGGGGTTGGACTTGGCCCCTTAGTTCTAGTGAAGGGAACTCGTAGCCCCCCTGGCGGTTTTCCCGAGTGTGGCTCGGGGTTAAAATTCAGTCCCATTAGCGGTAACCCCGAGCCACACTCGGGATCGCATTGCAGGATCCTGGTGCGGCGTTACTTACCTTGTCCCCGGGATCCTGCGATGTCCCCCGCAGTGTCCGTGGGCTCCGTCCTCTGCCTGAAGCCTCTCTGTACCAGGCTCCGTTCCCTGCGAGCGTCGCGACGCACGGGGGCGGAGCCTGGCGGCAAATTAAAAAAACTGTAAAAATCATAACACATACAGTACTGTTATCTTACAGATTACAGTACTGTATGAAATTATTTCACATCCCTTTTGTCCCCAGTGCTTTGTCCTATGCCCTGCATGCAGTTCTATATTATATATACTGTTCTTTCTGGCTGGAAACTGGAGATTGTCCATAGCAACCAAAAAGTGTCCCTTTACGTCAAAAATGGTTTTAGACCAGCTAGAAAACTGCGATAGTAAATTAGAACACTTGCAGAATTGAGCGATAGTGAATCGTGGGGAAATTTATTTTATTTTTATTTTTTTAATTATTTATTTTTATTTATTATATTATAATTTATGTTTTTGTGTTTCAAACTGTATCATACCCGGGATATCTACTAGACTGTTGTTTGGACAGATTTAAGTGTGTTATTGTTAAGAATTACAATATAGACTACAATATAAAACACCAAATTTCCATGCAAAATAATTGTACCGCTTTCAGCACCTAAAATCTGAAATAATCATAGCGCCAGGGAGGTTAAGGCATCAGCATAGCAATACATTTTGGACAATTTCATGGTCCCACCTTTTTTGGGAACAGTTTGGGGATGACCCTTTCCTGTTCCAACATGACTGCACACCAGTATGTATGAAATTTAGATAAATTCTAGAAAGTCTAGTCTAGTCTAGAAATTCTAGAATTTTAGGAAGTGCTCTGCAGTTAAAATAAAAAGAATTACTAAAATGAAAAATACATATAAACTGCACATAAGGGCCCTTTCACACAAGCGGACCGTTCAGGTCTGCCTGTCAGTTTTTCAGGCGGACCTAAACGGATGCTTCATGCACCCCTATGGAGCGACGAATGTCAGCGGTGACACGTCCGCTGACATCCCATCCGCTCCACTAAATCCAGACGGATGCAAACCCTATTTTCCATCCGTCTGGTGGATCGGATCAAATGAAAATGGACAGGCGGATCCATTTTCATCCGATCCCCCATAGAGGAAAGCGGAGCTCTGACAGGTCCGTCCCTGCACAGTAAGCGGAGACGGACCTGTCATCTGCCTGCTCAGCGGGGATCAACAGAGCGATCCCTGCTAAGCAAGCAGAGTCCGTAAAAACTGACATGGAGGTATGAAAGAGCCCTTAGTGTACAAAAATACATAACAAATAAAAATCACATTTTCATATATATTATTTAAAGGGAACCACACACCTATATACATAGCACACTCAGCAGAGCAGCGCCATACCCACTATTTCCCAATTTTCAATCTCAGACTCTCTTAGGAATCAACAGCTACTGCCTGGATTTCCATTTTTTTTTTAAAGGGGTTGTAAAAGTAAAAATTTTTTCACCTTAATGCATTCTATGCATTAAGGTGAAAAAACTTTTGACAATACCGCCGCCCCCAGCCCCCCCGTTTTACTTACCTGACGCCTCGAATCTCCGCTGCTCGTTCTCGTCATCTCCATTGCAGCTCAGCCTGGTCGCTGATTGGCTGCAGTGGATGGATTGAAAGCAGCGCAGCCATTGGCTCGGGCTGCTGTCAATCACATCCGATGACGCGGCGCGCCGGGGGGCGGGGCCGAGTGATACAGCGAGCGGCTATAGCCGCTGGCTGTATCACGGGAGCGCGCCCGCAAGCACTCACCACCATGCGAGGGAGCTCGCATTAAGGTGGTTAATGCTTGCGGGGAGGAGCTGAAACAGCCGCCGAGGGACCCCAGAAGACCAGGTTCGGGGCCACTCTGTGCAGAACGAGCTGCACAGTGAAGGTAAGTATAACATGTTTGTTATTTAAAAAAAAAAAAATTTACCTTTACAACCCCTTTAAACATTCCCATAGACACACTCCTAAACCTTGTAAACAGCCTTCCCAGAAGAGTTGAAGCTGTTATAGGAGCAAAGGGTGGGCCAACTCAATATTGAACCCTACGGACTAAGACTGGGATGCCATTAAAGTTCATGTGCGTGTAAAGGCAGGCGTCCCAATACTTTTGAAAATATAGTGTAATACCTCAAAAAAATAATACTCAGACCAATTGCATTAGTTCTCAAAATGGAGGATTCACTGTAAAAACAAACAAACAAAAAAAAAACAAGCAAAAGAATGTAAAATCATGACTTTGTTTTGTTTTAGACAGAGTATGGAAGGCTTAAAACCCTTATCAGGTCATTTTTGCTGCCTGAGTCCCACTAGGGAGATCTCCCTTCACTTCCTGCTGTAGAGACACAATAGGAAATTGGGTTTTCTGGAAGTTCTCAGTGATTTAACACAGGAATCGGTGTCCCTTTTGGCGGATTCCCCTCACATCTTGTTCTGGTAACAACTCAAAATGTGTATTTACCCTAACGTTACGTCTCAGGGACAATGATCACCAGGACAAATGGGGTGAATCACCCCACTGGAGAAACAGACAACAATAATAAAATTGACAGAGGGTTTTATCCTACAATAAATAGTAAAAAATGTTCCACGTGATGCAACAAAATAGCATGCAGTTAATGTGTGCAGATGTGTTTAACCAAAACGACTATAACGAAAATAAATCAAAATGTGCGTAAGGGATAAATACAAAATTACAAAAAGTTTATTGAAGCACGCAATACTAAAAACAGGATTGATGCTCCCCAAACCAAAAATTCCCACAATGTTATTAACAACATTATCAACCCCTCTTTAAAGTGCTAGTAAAGTCCCCTTTGTGATTTTTACCTACATAAGGCTTACCTGTAGGTAAAATGAATATGCCCTAAATGTGCACTGTTAAGGCTCGGTTCACATAGATGCCATATGCAAACTGCTGGGAGTGTCAATACAATGTTAATGACACCCCCATTTCAGTTCACACATCGCAGTGTGTGAACACCCATGCAATCTGATTCTGGTGCAGACCAAAAAAAAGGGATTTGTGCGAGTTTGGTTCGAATGCGATGTGAAACGCATTGCACAGACATCGCATGTGATTTGCACTGCAGTACGGTGCGAATCATATGCAATCTCACACAGTGCACCAGTGTAAGCCCAGCCTTAGGAGATATTTACCCTGGAGGCAGCCAGTGACTTCACCGGCGCATGCGCTCTGAATATCTGGCATCTCATCCATAATCGCAGTGGTGCCATCATCACGGCTCTGGCCAATCATATGACTGGAGCCAGCAAACCTGGAAGAAAGACCGGGGGAAGATGGATTTCCTCTCAGCAGTGACATCGCTCCAAAGTAAGTATTTCATTATGTGCTAGTATGCGATGCATACTAGCACATTATGCAGTTGCCTTCCAGTTTTTGTTTTTTTTTTTAACTGCCGCGGTTTACTACTGCTTTAAATGTCACACATGGATCCATATATAATCAGAGAAACACAATAGCACATTTCTATTATTATTATACAGGATTTATATAGCTCCAACAGTTTGCACAGCACTTTACAATATATATATAGGTACAGTATAATTACAATACAGTTTAATACAGAAGGAATAGGAGGAACCTGCTCGTGGCACTTACAATCTAAAGGGCCACATATTAACCACTTGCCACCCGTCCACCCGTACTTTTACTCTGGACGGGCAGCATGGTCAGGCTCAGCAACGTAAATATACATTGCCTGACACATGTGCATTTGCACGCCTCCTGCTTCATGGAATATCCTCAATAATGCATTGAATATAAACCATGTAAGCAGCAATGGATGAGCAGAAAACTTAATTGGCAGCTGAACGTCATTACGTAAAGACAAACCAAACCAATAGAGTGAAGCCAAGTTGCTGCAATGGGGTTGATTTACTAAAACTGAAGAGTGCAAAATCTGGTGCAGCTGTGCATAAAGAACAACCAGCTTCCAGGTTTTTTTTTTGTTAAAGCTTAATTGAACAATCTGAAGTTAGAAGCTGATTGGCTACCATGCACAGCTGTATTAGATTTTGCACTCTCCAGTTTTAGTAAATCAACCCCAATGTTCCTTGACCCTACGATCACACCTATGCGTTTTTTGTTGAGTTTTGCAGAAACGCACTACAGTCCATTTAACTACTTGCTTACTGGGCACTTAAACCCCCCTCCTGTCCAGACCAATTTTCAGCTTTCAGCGCTGTCGCACTTTGAATGACAATTGCGCGGTCGCACAACACTGTACTCAAATGAAATTTTTATCATTTTTTCCCCACAAATAGAGCTTTCATTTGTTGGTATTTGATCACCTCTGCGGTTTTTATCTTTTGTTAAAAAAATTTAAAAATACAGAATTAAAAAAAAAAAAAATTATATTTTTTTATAAAATTTTGCAAACAGGTAATTTTTCTCCTTCATTGATGTATGCTGATGAGGCTGCATTGATGGGCACCAATGGGCTGCACTGATGGTAACCAATAAGGCGGCACTGGTGGGCACTGAGAGGTGACACTGAAGGGCATTGATAGGTGGCATTGGTGGGCACTGAGATGTGGCACTAATAGGTGGCACTGATAGGTGGCACTGATAGCTGGCAGTGATGGGCACTGATAGGTGGCAGTGATGGGCACTGATGGGTGGCAGTGATGGGCACTGATCGGCACTGGTAGGTTACACTGAAAGGCAGCACTGCTAGGTGGCACTGATTGGCACCACTGTGGGCATTGATAGGTGGCACTTGTGGGCATTGATAGGTGGCACTCATGGGCATTGATAGGTGGCACTTGTGGGCACTGGCATGTGGCAATGGCAGGTGGTACTGGCAGGGGGTACTGATTGGCACAGAGGAGGCAGAGGAGGAGACAGATGTGCCTCATTCCTCTTCGGGACCGATGTCCCTTGAACATAAGCCGGTGATCGTTTTTTTTTCTCCTCACGCTGTCAGCGTAGGAGAAAAAATAAACGATTACCGAGCTTTTGTTTATACACATGATTAGCTGTCATTGGCTAACACCTGATCACATTGTAAGGGGCCGGGATCGGTGATCACCCAAGTCTCGGTGACTCGGTGATTAAAGTGCGCGCTGCGCATGCCCTACAGGGGGCGTGCGGGGAGCGCGCAAAGGGGAGGACAACCTATGACGGCCTCCGGGAAATTCAGGTCCGCACTGTAGCCGTCATTCAGCTATAGCGCGGACGTCAAGTGGTTAACACGGTTCCCTACGGATATAATTCTCATCTGTGAATTTTGCTGCGCTGCATTTTTTGGAAAGGGTCAGGGACTTTTTTTCATGCTGGAGATTGCGTTTTGTGTGTAATAGACTTCAATAGAGCCACACCAAAAACACAAGTGTTGTGTTTTTGATGCGTTTTTAATGCGATTGGCATTTTGCATTTTTTGTTCTCTTTAACACACTGTGTATAGCTGGTTGCTAAGGAGCAGGCCAGGAAGCCGGCCGCCGCATCCTTAACAACCAATGCATCATCAGCTGTTGTTCTCCACTGACAGCTGAATGTAAAAAAAAATTTTAAAAAATCTGCCATGGGCCCCACCAAATCCATACCAGGGCCTTCGGGTCTGGTATGGATTTAGAGGGGAACCCCACAGCAATTTTTTTTTTTTAAATGGCGTGGGCCCCCCTCAAAATCCATATCAGACCCTTATCCAAGCATGCAGCCTGGCAGGGCAGGAAAGGGAGGGGATGAGCAAGCGCCCTCCTCCTGAACCATACCAGGTCACATGCCCTCAACATGGGGGGTATGCTTTGGAGCAAGGGGGGCTGGTGGCACCACCCCCCTGTAATGTCATTGATTAGTGCATGCTGGGCCTCTGACATCACAGGGAGACAGTGCCACCAGGTGACGTTGCCAGGTGGCCCTGCCCTTACCTATTTAAGAAGGGTCAGATGAAGGAGCAGGCATTTGGCAGTCAGCCTTCGTCTTGGGCTGTGTTTTTTTTTTTCGGGTCCATCGGTACGGCAGGCGGCGTGATTGACAATGGATCTACATCAGGGGACATTGTTTTTTTTTTTAATACAGATATTTAAAAAAACTGTATGGGTGTTTTTATTTCTTTTTGACACTTTTTTGGTGAATGAGTATTGCTACCCCCTACTCATTCACATGGGTGGGGTCATGAGATCTGGGGGGTTGTGGGGAGGAGGCCCTTGTCTCCCTCAACATGGGACAAGCTGCTTTGGGGTGAGGGGGGGGCAGATGCCCAGAGAACACCAGTTTTGGGAAAACGCGTTGGGCGGAGAGTGTATGTGACGTCACCGTGTACCGGCGGGTTGGAAGATACCACAGCTGGCATGTTTTTAATGTGAAGCCTGATATTCACTGCGTAAATGTAAGCGGATTTAACCATTTGTAAGAAACCATTTCCTGCTGTGTTACGCTATGAGTCTCTCCCTGCTTGCTTCTGATATGTGATTCTATTGGTGAGCGATCTAAGGATGTTATGAGAGCAGATCCTGTATGTTCCGATCCTTTATGGAGCAATTTTCCAAGATGCGGTTCTGATAATGGGCATTACCAACCGGTGGATGGATATTATGCCTTTATGATCCCTGTAATTCGGGATCCACATTGTTTGGTAAGCCATCTTCTCTAAAGGAGCACCTTTAGGACTTCAGCACTTTGAGAGCATACTACACATGGAGCAATTTATTTATTGATTATTATTGTATTTTTGGATATATTGTTTGCATATCACTGCCCGGAACCCTTCATGTGGGACATTCAAGGTCCATATTACTGTTATTTTGCACATTGTGCATTGCGCATTTGTGTTTGCACTTTATGTATTAATTATAGTGAAAGATTTATCAACGCACTTTTTTTTTGAGGATTTGTAACAAAGTACTTTCATATATCATTTTTTTTCTTATATAGATTAAAAGAGAAAATAGGACAAACAGAAGTACCGTATTTATTGTCATATAACACGCACCTTCATTTTAAGAGGGAAGTTTCAGGAAAAAAACCTTACATTTTAAATAGAGAACTTTGAAGCAAAATAAGGGCCAATGCCCATTAATGCAGCCTGATCAATGCCCATCTGCAGCCTCTCCATTGCCCATCATTGCAGCCTGATTAGTGCCCATCTGCAGCCTTGCCATTGCCCATTAATGCAGCCTGATCAGTGCCCACCTGCACGCTTTCCATTGCCCATCATTGCAGCCTTGCCATTGCCCAATAATGCAGCCTGATCAGTGCCCATCTGCAGCCTCACCATTGCCCATTAATGGATCCTGATCAGTGCCCATCTGCAGCCTCTCCATTGCCTATCATTGCAGCCTGATCAGTGCCCATCTGCAGCCTCACCATTGCCAATTAATGCAGCCTGATCAGTGCCTATCTGCAGCCTCTCCATTGCCCATCATTGCAGCCTGATCAGTGCCCATCTGCAGCCTCGCCATTGCCCATTAATGCAGCCTGATCAGAGCCCATCTGCAGCCTCGCCATTGCCCATTAATGCAGCCTGATCAGTGCCCATCTGCAACCTCTCCATTGCCCATCCTTGCAGCCTGATCAGTGTCCATCTGCAGCCTCATCATTGCCCATTAATGCAGCCTGATCAGTGCCCATTTGCAGCCTCGCCATTGCCCATCAATGCAGCCTCACCAGTGACGAATTACACAGATCCGGGATCTCCTGTTTGCTCGGAGCTTGCAGTCACACACAGTCCCGCCTCCTGGACCAGCTCCTATGATAGGCAGAACATTGGTCCAATGCATGGACATGTGACTTCTATCATAAGGGCCGTCCAGGGGGCAGGACTGTGTGTGACTGCGAGTGTCGAGTAAACAGGAGATCCCGGATCCGTGTAATCTGGCGGCACGCATCCCCACCTTCCCCTCCGAGGCAGCCAGGTAATATATAACAGGCACCCATCATTTGCCCTCTATTTTCAGGGGAAAAACAGTGCGTGTTATACGCTGATAAATACAGTAATTCATTGTTAGGGTTTCTAAACACTCTAATTGGCAAAATTAAAATAGTGAAGAGCAACCACACCCAGCTGAGCAGCAGGGTGTATAAATGAATCAATTAGGTGAAAATAATCAAAACTGAAAATAATCTATATAATCTAGCAATATGCAAAGAAAATGTCCATATATATATAGTGACTGTTGCTAGTGGGTTCAAGACAAAAGAAAAACTCTTCTCAGTGCAGTGTTTTTAAACAGTAAAATACTATGCTGAGTTTTTTCCTGCCCTTATGACATACTGTGTAACTACGAGGAACAGTACCTGAGTGACTGGGAGTCCTTATGAGGATAGAGGAACAACAGATTGCTGGATTTATACCCCTGAGGGGAAGGTGCCATTAGACCCTATGGTGGGTTTTCAACAGTGGCTGGGTGCGTCCATAAAGGGCGCAGGAGCGCCCCCCCCCCCCTCCTGCACCACTCTAATCACCAAAGATATATTAGAATCATGCATTGAATCTATGAATCTATCTATGGTCATTGCTGACACCACCTATTCAGGTGCCCGGCCTATTTTCGGGCGCCGGGCATCTGAATTACACCGGCAGGGGTGTTTTTGGAAGCACCTGATTAGAGCCATAGGCTCTAATAGGCGCCCAAAAATGTGAAAAGTGGGCGCAGCGCTGTGCGTTCGCTTCTCACTCAGCTGTATGTTAGCAAAGCAAAGAAATTCGCTTTGATAACATTGAACCGCCTCTCAGGCAATCAGGTCACCGGGTCTGTGTTACCTGTCACCTGATTGGCTGAAATGACAGGCGCTGTGATTGGACGCCTATCACCCCACTCTATTTCATTAAGTGCCTCTCATTAGTGTCCACTTGTGTCATGGGTGGAGACCTCAAAGTTCTCCCATATAGAGGAGTGTATTTCTCTCATGGTTCAGAGAAGCAGGATCTCCCAATCCATGGATAGTGTAGGACCCACTAATTATGGGGTACTTTGTCGCAGTAAGTGGGCTTAGCACCATATAGCAATATGGTGTGACCAAATCCCCATATTTTTTGCTAATCTTTTTTAGATTGTCTAGGTGTTTTAAACTAGCCCTGCTGGAGGTAAATGTCTTTTTTTCATGTGTGCGCTGTAATATTTTGCTCTTCTCAATCATAGCAGAGGACGAGAGGAGGAGCGGGCGGGAGAAGACATTGGGGTCGGGAAAGAAATGGAGGACACCGGACACGGCTTGCCGGGCAGAGGGCACAGTTGCAGCACTTGGGGCACAGTGGCAACACTTGGGGCACAGTGGCAGCATTTAATGAGCACAGTGGGAATATTTGGGGCACAGTGGCAGCGTTTGATGGGCACATTGGCTGCTTTTGATGGCACATTGGCTGCGTTTGATGGGCACAGTGGCTGCCTTTGATGGGCATAGTGGCAGCGTTTGATGGGCACAGTGGCAGCGTTTAATGGGCACAGTGGCAGCATTTGGTACAGTGACTGCATTTGATGGGCACAGTGAGGCTGCAATTGATAGGGTTTTTTTTTCAGAGTTTTTCAGTTTGTTTGCGCCATCCCAAAAATTTTGAGCACCAGCCGCCACTGGTCTTCGTGTGAGGTGAGCGCATATAGAGACCAGTGGAGGACATGGTGGTGTGTTTGATCACTTATTTTGGATTTGTCAATTATAAAGATATAGACACATGCACTGAGAAGAGTTTTTCTTTTGGATTTAATGTCTTGAATCTACTAGCAACACTCACTATATATAGTGACCCGCACCTAAGCTGGGTGTGGTTGCGCTTCACTATTTTAATTTTGCTATTTATCTTTGTGGGAACACAATCTGTGTTAAGCAGCAACTATTCACACATGCATTAACTTATATAGTAGGGCAAAAGTACTTTTCACTTTTTACTTTAATTGGCAGTTTTATAATGCAGCAGTCATTTTTTTGTATTTTGGGTCAGGTGACAAGCTAATAATACCTATCATATACAGTATATTAAAGCAAAAAGTGATTGAACAAGGGTGTGAAGCCTTATGTGATCACTATTGTACTCCTATTGATGTGGCAGCACACATTTGCACCATGCCCCCACCCCATTCCTCACTCAGTACAGTCACAAAGGGTGTATTGGAAGCAAAACTCCACTGGAAATTTCCAGATTTCACCACTGATGTTTTTTTCCTTTGAAGTCTGGTAATTATTGCAGCTCAGCAGGAGAGCATTTAAGATAATGGGAAGAGGCTTTGCTTGTGTACATAGTTCAACTTTTACATCACAATATCTATATATATGTATGGTAAATGGTAAAACAGTAACAACTATTCTACAGTGATCTGCACTGTGCAGTAATCCAGCATTCAATCACAAGTCATTGTTCAACTCTCCATCTTTAATTAACTAAAACCTGCCTGCTGGCCATACATTCTGCACTTTTCTTTCCTTCAGGCTGTGGTTCTCTTGATTTCCCCATCAACATAGTCAGTCATATTCGCCTAAAAGCTTTATTTTTATACTCTGGCATTCATCCTCTTTACCCATCTCAGATTCATGTGATAACATACGCCAATCAGCCATAACATTATGACCACTGACAGGAAAAGGGAATATCTCTTCACAATCGCATCTTAAAATTGGTGGGATATATTCGGCAGCAAGTGAACATGTTGCCCATAAATTTGATGTGGTGAAAGCAGAAAAAAAAATGTGAATCACAGTTTGTTGTGTATAGGACTGTGAAGCCCATGGTGACTGTGGATGAGCTTTACCTTGACAAACGCAAATTCAACTCGAACATTGTGTGTTTGTTTGCTCGCCAACGAACCAAACATATGGGGCGTTCGTGGGAAATTTGAGCGCCAAAGAACGAGATCGCAGTGCATTGACATCTGATGATTGGCCAAAGCATGAACCTGACTAGCATGCTTTTGACAATCACAGCGCTCTGCTGCGAGAACCATAATTCATGGCTTAGGGGAACCAAGTCCACGCCTCACACTATATAAGGCTGCTTACATAGCGGCCATGTATAGTGTGTGGATGGAGATAGATTGAGCTAGATTAGGCAGGCAGGTTAGTTAGTGGCAGTGTATTTTATATATATATATATATATATATATATATATACACAGAATCTCACAAAAGTGAGTACACCCCTCACATTTTTGTAAATGTTATATTATATCTTTTCATGGAGAAATAAATGACACTTTGGTACAATGTAAAGTAGTGAGTGTATAGCTTGTATAACAGTGTAAATTTGCTGTCCCCTCAAAATAACTCAACACACAGCCATTAATGTCTAAACCGCTGGAAACAAAACTGAGTACACCCCTAAGTGAAAATGTCCAAATTGGGCACAATTAGCCATTTTCCCTCCCCGGTGTCATGTGACTCATTAGTGTTACAAGGTCTCCGGTGTGAATGGGGAGCAGGTTTTTTAAATTTGGTGTTATCACTCTCACTCTCTCATACTGGTCACTGGAAATACAACATGGCACCTCATGGCAAAGAACTCTCTGAGGATCTGAAAAAAAGAATTGTTGCTCTACATAAAGATGGCCTAGGCTATAAGAAGATTGCCAAGACCCTGAAACTGAGCTGCAGCATGGTGGCCAAGATCATACAGCAGTTTAATAGGACACATTCCACTCACAACAGGCCTCGCCATGGTCGACCAAATCAGTTGAATGCAAGTGCTCAGCGTCATATCCAGATATTTTCTTTGGGAAATAGACGTATGAGCACGGCAAGCATTGCTGCAGAGGTTGAAGGGGTGGGGGGTCAGCCTGTCAGTGCCCAGACCATACACTGCACGCTGCATCAAATTGGCCTGTATGGCTGTCGTCCCAGAAGGAAGCCTCTTCCAAAGATGATGCACAAGAAAGCCCGCAAACAGTTTGCTGAAGACAAGCAGACTAAGGACATGGATCACTGGAACCATGTCCTGTGGTCTGATGAGACCAAGATAAACTTATTTGATTCAGATGATGTCAAGCGTGTGTGGTGGCAACCAGGTGAGGAGTACAAAGACAAGTGTGTCTTGCCTACAGTTAAGCATTGTGGTGGGAGTGTCATGGTCTGGGACTGCATGAGTGCTGCCGGGACTGGGAAGATACAATTCATTTAGGGAACCATGAATGCCAACATGTACTGTGACATACTGAAGCAGAGCATAATCCCCTCCCTTCAGAGACTGGGCCACAGGGCAGTATTTCAACATGATAACGACCCCAAACACACCTCCAAGATGACCACTGCCTTGCTAAAGAAGCTGAGGGTAAAGGTGATGGACTGGCCAAGCATATCTCCAGACCTAAACCCTATTGAGCATCTGTGGGGCATCTTCAGACAGAAAGTGGAAGAGCGCAAGGTCTCTAACATCCACCAGCTCTGTGATGTCATCATGGAGGAGTGGAAGAGGACACCTGTGAAGCTCTGGTGAACTTCATGCCCAAGAGGGCTAAGGCAGTGCTGGAAAATAATGGTGGGCACACAAAATATTGACACTTTGGGCCCAATTTGGACATTTTCACTTAGGGGTGCGCTAACTTCTGTTGCCAGCGGTTTAGACATTAATGGCTGTGTGTCGAGTTATTTTGAGGGGACCGCAAATTTACACTACTACACAAGCTGTACACTCACTACTTTACATTGTAGCAAAGTGTCACTTCTTCAGTGTTGTCACATGAAAAGATATAATAAAATATTTACAAAAATGTGAGGGGTGTACTCACTTTTGTAAGATACTATATATATATATATGTATGTATATGTATATGTATATATGTATGTATATGTATATATATATATGTATATATATATATATATATATATATATATATATATATATATATATATATATATATATATATATATATATATATATATATATATATATATATACTCTGCATTTAGTGTAGACTAGATATTCAGTGTAAACTCTATATTCAGTCAGTCAGTGCAGGCAGTGTAGTATATATAGCACAGTGTATTTAAGTGCTTAAGGGGAACCCAATGGCAACATTTTTTTTTTAAATGGCGTGGGGGTCCCCCCAAATACCAGGCCCTTCAGGTCTGGTATGGATTTTAAGGGGAACTCCACACCAAATATTTAAAAAAAAATTGGCATGGGGGTCCCCCCCAAAATTCATACCAGACACTTATCCGAGAATGCAGCCTGGAGGACAGGATGGGGGGGGGGCGAGCACTCCCCCTCCTGAACTGTACCAGGCCACATGCCCTCAACATGGGGAGGGTGCTTTGGGATCCCCCCAAAGCACCTTGTCCCCATGTTGATGGGGACAAGGTCCTCATCCCCACAACCCTTGCCTAGTGGTTGAGGAGGTCTGCGGATGGGGGGCTTATCGGAATCTGGAAGCCCCCTTTAACAAGGGGGCTCCCAGATCCCGCCCCCCTCAACATGAATGGGTATTGGATACATTGTACCCCTACCCAATTCACCATTTTGACATCATATGCCATCAGAGGGGGCAGGGGCATCCGGTTACATCACCAGGTGGCCCTGCCCTTGCCTATATAACAGCTGTCACCGTGAAAAGCCAACAGTCCCTCCCATCGAGTCAGAGCTTTTTTTTTTTCTTTATTTTGAGTCCGTCTGTGCTCGCTTGTCCCACCCTATCCTGTCCTTCAGGCTGCATGTTCGGATAAGGGTCTGGTATGAATTTTGGGGGGGACCACCAGGCCTTAATATCCATACCAGATCCAAAGGGCCCACGCACGGTATTTAAAGGAATATTTCATTTTATTGTTTCACTTTAAGTATTCTTAAAATCACTGCTCCTGAAAAAACATCAGTTTTTAAAACTTTTTTTGCATTGATGCATGTCCCCTAGGGCGGTACCCTTCACTTTTTGATGGCAATAACTTGCATATAAGCCTTTAAAATGAGCACTTTTGATTTTTCATGTTCATGTCCTATAGACTTTAACGGTGTTTCGCATGTTCGCACAACTTTTTTACCTGTTCGCATGTTCTGGTGCGAACCAAACCTGCTCATCCCTAATAGTGACCCATATCCACGGCCAAAAGCTTCTACAATAGTTACATGAACATCAGAACTAGAATGGAAGTGGCAGTGGCTTGGTCTGATGAATCATGTTTTCTTTTACATCTTGTCTGTGTATAGCCGGGTGCGTCACTTACCCAGGGAAGAGATGGCACCAGGATGCGGTATAAGAAGGCAAGTTGGCAGAGACAGTGTGATGCATTGGGCAATGTTTTGCTGGGAAACCTTGGGTCCTGCCATTCATGTGGATGTTACTTTGGTGTCCATGCCTCAATTGGTCAGGGATGTTTTAGCAAAAGGGGGTCATACTCAATATCAGGTGGGTGGTCGTATTGTTATGGCTGATTGGTGTATATGACTTTGTAGGATGATTGCCAGCAAGTAGCATAATTGGTTGAAACCTGAATGTGACTTTTTTTTCTCTAAAAATAACCCATTCAGTGTTTATAGGCTAAACATTTTAAGTATATTTTGAATATTAAACCTTACCATAATTCCACACAGGTGAAGACTAAATTCACAGACAGGTATTTCTTTGAAGTGCACATACGACTTCAAGGCCAATGATGTGCTGAGTGCTTTATATTTAAATCGATGTAAAATGGTAAGTGCTCCTGTACTTTAAAGACTTCTCAGAATTGCCTCTTGTTGTGCTCTATATGGAACATGTTTGGGCTTTTAATACATATGTAAAGAGCTGTGCAATGCAGAAAATAACAGCAACCATCCCTAAAGTGTACTGTATGTATAGTCAATATTTTTGGATAGAGTAAGGGTTAGACTCCTGTCTGTTTATTTTTTACTGTCTATGTCCCATTGGGCAGAGGCTGTGTGGTGGGCCTACTTGAGGCGAGTGATGATGTCATGCGCATTCCCGCCACAATGCGCCAGGAGCCAAGCAGGCGGAAAAGAGAAGCCAAAGCCCTGTTGTGAGTGGGAGTCTGTGCTGCTACACACTGCGAGTGTGCCTCTGCAGGGCGCAGTTTTATGATAATTTCAGTGTTATAGTTTATGGACCAGTCTCACGCCTGGTAGAATGGTATCTGCTGATTCCATGGCTTTTGTAAGAGATGAAAGATACTGTTATGGGTAGGTTGGGAGAGTCCCTGGTTTTACTGCATAGAAAGCAGTTACCAGACGAATGCCTGGTGAGATTTTAAAGTATCACAGATGTCCACAATCTCTGACTACCTCCTGTATCCTGTCTGCAACCTCTACCCACCTCAAGTATCCTATCCACAGTTTCTAACCACCTCCCATATCCTGTCCACAGCCTTTAACCACCTTCCGTATCCTGTCTGCAGCCTCTAACCACCTTCCATATCCTGTCTGCAGCCTCTAACCACCTCCCGTATCCTGTCTGCAGCCTCTAACCACCTCCCGTATCCTGTCTGAAGCCTCTTACCACCTCCTATATCATGTCCACACAGCCTTGAACCAATACTTGTATCATGTCTGCAACTTCACAGCCTCTAACCATCTCTTGTACCATGTCTGCCGCCTCTAACCATCTCCTGTATCATGTCCGTAGCCTCTAACCATCTCTTGTATCATGTCTGCAGTCTCTGACCATCTCTTGTATCATGTATGCAGTCTCTGACCATCTCTTTTATCATGTCCGCAGCCTCTAACCATCTCTTGTATCATGTCTGCAGCCTCTAACCATCTCTTGTGTCTTGTCTGCAATCTGCAATCTCTGACCATCTCTTGTCTTGTATCATGTCTGCAGTCTCCAAGGGGGAGCCTAGAGAGGAGTCAAGAGTGAGAGCGCAACCAGGATGGGGGTCACGGGAGGAGTCAGATGTGTGTGGACTGTGGGGAGGGGCCTATAGGATAAAACCAGAGCCACCAAGCTGGAGCCTGGAGAGGACCGCCTGACCAAGCCCTGCACGGTGCACCTGAGAGGAGGTCAGTGACAGCGCCGTAAGGCCAGTGTAAGGTGGGAGTGAATACAATAACGTAAGGGGGTACTGGTATACTGTAAGGGTTGACCTCATATTAGTATCCCCCCGCCTTAGCATATTCACTCTGCGTAAGGTGGTCTCTGGTCACCAGAGTCCCCTCCCCCACACATCAGAGTTCCCTGCATTCCCATTTACATCAGAGTCTGCAAGATTCCCCCTTCTAGTGCAAGGGGGAACTTTGCGGACCCGGATGTAAAAGGGAACTCTGATATAAAGGACATTGCTACAGACCCTAATGTAAGTGGGAACTCTAAAGGGCAAACTATAAGAGTTTCCCCTTTAGGTCATGATCTGCAGTGTCCCCCTTTACATCAGAGTTCGCCTTGCACTGTAATGGGGAATCCTACAGACTTCGATGTATGGGGGAACCCTGTGCTTGCTGGGTTATATTAACCTGACCTTCATGTAAATTGAGAAATAAGGTTTTTGACTTTTGTTTTGATTTAAACACATTGCTAATAGCACTAGCTACATGTTTATAGTTGAAATATTGATTTTTGCACTGTTGCACTGTAAATGCCCATTGTATGTACTTTTTTGCAGTGTCATTTAAAAATCTGTCTCTGTCAGTAAATTGCATGATTTTTGCCAGCAAAAAAATTGGTGCTGTTTGGAAATGTTGGCATCCTGCCAGTAAATTTCACTTCCGGGGTTTGGCAACACTGGCAGTGAGGAGGTGACAAGTCCATCTTCCCATTGTGTGTGACCCGTACATTAACCCATCCACCTCCTGATCTTTCTGTGTATGACCTGTACATTTAATATATCTAGTGCGTTATCACCAAGCGCCATATAAGCACCTAAATACCAGCATGTTTCTTCATTTCCAAAAATGTATGGTAAAAAATGAGGTCACCTGGGGGTGCCTACTTTTTAAAAAAAAGATTAAGGGGGGTTTTGTACTGTCCTGGCATGTTTAATATGTTTTATAAAGGTAACTAAAGGAAACAGTTTTACATTTTTTGTGTCTTTTTCCCTTATATAGTAAAACAACAACAACAAAAAATGGTTGTAAACATTTAACTTTTTTTAGTTTTGATTATATCACATGAGTAGGATTTGTTTATTGTGGCCAAGTCTTATTGGCTTACTCTTATTTACTAATAGCAGACTATATTGTTTTATAGCAGATACATTGTCACACCCTTAAAACATTTTTATTTATTATTTTTGCTTTTAAATGTATTATATTTATTAACTCCCTGATTAGGCAGACATAATCTTGTTTACTTGCTACTTAACTTAAGAGACATATCAAACCACCGAATAAAGATTATTAGCATTGTTCAGTACTAATACAAAACAAACACACCACGTTAATGCTGATCCCATTATCTAGGGTATTTTTTTTTTTTATATATATAATATAATGACGATAATAAGACATCTAAATTGGATTCCACATCTACAGAAAAAGTGAACAGCATTGATACTTGTCCCCTTGCTTATCAGTACAGGAATGTTCTGATTGGAATCTCTGATAATTCACCATGATATTTGTTTTTCATTTTGACTGTTTGTAATCAGCATGGATTTATAAAGAATCATTCTTGCCAGAACAATCTATTAACCTTCTATGAAAAAGAGAACTGTCATCTAGATAAAGGAAGGCCTGTGGATATGGTGCATTTGGATTTTGCAAAGGCATTTAATACAGTTCCCCACAAATATTTACTGTACAAACTAAGGTATGTAGGCATGGACCATAGGGTGAGCACCTGGATTGAAAACTGGCTACAGGGGCGAGTCCAAAGGGTGGGGATAAATGGGAAGTACTAGAAATGGTCCGGGGTGTTAAGTGAGGACTGTCCTGGGACCAATCCTGTTTAATTTATTCATAAACAATCTAGAGAATGGGATAAACAGCTCAATCTCAGTATTTGTGAATGATACAAAGCTAAGCAGGGCAATAACTTCTTTGCAGGATGTGGAAACCTTACAAGAAGATCTAAATAAAATAATGGGGTGGGCAACTACATGGAAAATGAAATGAGGTTTAATGTTACAAAATGTAAGGTAATGCATTTGGGTGCCAAAAATACAAATGCAAGTTACTCACTAGGGGGGGAACCTCTGGGGGAATCTAGGATGGAAAAGGACCTGGGGGTCTTAGTAGATGACAGGCTCAGGAATGGCATGCAATGTCAGGCTGCTGCAATCAAAGCCAACAGAATATTGGCATGCATTAAAAGGGGGATTCACTCCAGAGATAAAACAATAATTCTCCTACTCTACAAGACTCTAGTCTGGCTGCATCTTGAGTATGCCATCCAGTTCTGGGCACCAGTCCCCAAGAAGAAACTGGAGAGAGTCCAGAGAAGGGCAACTAAGCTAATAAAGGGACTGGAGGACCTCAGCTATGGGGAAAGACTACAAGCATTGAACTTATTCTCTCTGGAGAGGAGACGCTTGAGAGGGGATATGATATCAATGTACCGTAGCGCTTGGTTGCTACTAGTAACTAACATCCACCATGTCACCCTGCTGCCAGACCTCCATCCATCACTTCTGAGACAATGAACAATTATTTGCGTTGTTTTGTTTTATTTATTGGGGAATTTAACTTGGTTAGGGGAAAGGAAATATGGGATGCCCATAGAACAATTGCTTTGTCATCATATTTAAGAATTAGAATGAAAGGTTGAGCCGTGAAGTACTGATGTACACATAATATCTACAGGCACTTCCCCTGCATAATACCATGCAGACTATTTCTCCTCCTCTGCGTATTTCCTGCAGACTGTTGCTCCCAGGACTTCCACCCTCCTGCACAAACTTCCACTGTAGATCATTAATCTTCCTGTCACATCATCCTCTTTTGACAAAATAGACCACCCTGAACAGTCTCAGTTGCTGGCTAGAATTGGTTGCACTGTTACTAGGCCAGAGGTCTGCAGTACCTCTTCTCAGCGGCCTAGTAATTTTGTAACATGGTGGACTACTGCTCCCAGCTAGTCCAGCCTGCAAATCCTGTGCCCTCAGGCTGCAGCAATTTGACACTCTCCCCACAGTCTCTCCCTTGGCCTCGCACCCAGCTCCGCTGGTATGCCTCATCCAGAACTCCACTGTGGTCCACTCACCGACCTTCTTCTGCCCCGAGTCCATGATGGAGAACTTTAACTGGACATATGTTCCGGAAGCTTCTCCAGCCCCTCTGTTCCAGAACACTTCATCCATGACCGTGTAAAGATGAAGCTCCCTCCCAGCTCTCCCGGGCTCCTCCGCTAGGCCTCGCACCCCCCCAGATGGGGATGGGGCCCCTGCTGCTACCTAGTACTCCATTCTCGACATTTCCCGGCCAACAACTCCTCCCCAGTGGGCTGTTACCTCAGCTTATATGGGAGGCCTGCCCCCTGCCAATTCCAGTTAGGGATTGGTCAGAGCTCCTCACATGAGCTGCCTACCACTACAGTCCTAGGCCCTGCCCCTCTTCCAGATCATTCTTCCTGAAAGCAGGGGAGGCCCCCTCAGAACTAAAGCACAGGTGGTCACACCCACTGCTGCACTAACTTCCTGCCCCCCAGATCAAAATAAGCAGGCCTAGCCTGAAGCATAGGCCTGCCCAAATGTACCTGCGCTGACAGTTTCCCTTACAAAACCCACACTCTAGCACCTACCTATGGTAGTGGGTACTACAGTACAAATACCATAATGGCGACCCTAGCATAGGGAAAAAACTTTTCATTGAAAGGGATTTTTAAAAGTCATGCGGCCATTCACTAAAATTGGAAGAGAAGTGGTTTAACCTCAAACTACGTAGAGGGTTCTTTACTGTCGATAGTTTCAGAAAACTATTTGATGGGCACCTCAGTGACCACAACATACAGGCATACACAATGTACTATTGACATAAACACATACACACACACATCATAGGTTGAACTGGATGGACTGGTGTCTTTTTTCAACCTTACCAACTTTCTAAATATGTAACTATGTAACTGTTATAAGTACTAGCCTGGGGAAGACTTACATATAGAAGTGGCACCTTTAATAAGGGTGGACTTTCTTATAATGGTGTGACCACCTATGCTTTGTTTGAGTGATATTATCTACATTGGTTTAGCTATGATAAAGAACTATTGAGAGTGTGAAATGCGCCAACTATTTATCCTGTACCCTGCTGCTGTTATGAAGTTTTGTTACTCTTCACAATAAAGGCATTTGAATTGGAGTGCGGCTGTCCAGATTCCTTTCTTCATCACTACATGCTGAGCCTGCACCTGTTGCTTCCACCTTGAGGAGGGTGTTACTTCAACACACCTACCTGGAGCGGTAACCATCTCTCCTACACTGGATTGTTGTAAGGGAAACTATAGTAAAAAAAGTAAAGTACATACAACCCCACTTATCAACTTTTTTGATTCATGTTGCCCTAGGGAGACAACTGCAGTAGAGTCTACATTCTTCTTACCTTCTCTTTAGTTGACTGAGGTTGATTATCAACAAGAGGGTTTAGCATAGCAGGCTGAGTTCCGTTGTCTATGTCAATAGATGCAGACAGTGAGGCTTGGGAGCGAGCCAGCATGAGTGCCCCCATATTAAGCAGCTGCCTATGGGGGGCAATTAGTGGGGGAAAGATTCACAAGCGCCGGTGGAGGACCCGAGAAGAGGAGGTTTGGGGCCACTCTGCATCAGTAAAGTTTGAGGGCCTATTAGAAAGTGTTGCTTGAGGACCTTTGCTTGGGTCTATGATCACAGATAGGTGGTTTAGACCACTGGTTGAGCATGTAGGTCTT
Source organism: Lithobates clamitans (assembly GCA_037952925.1). NCBI lineage: Eukaryota > Metazoa > Chordata > Amphibia > Anura > Ranidae > Lithobates > Lithobates clamitans. The sequence goes on from JBBGZY010001104.1 coordinate 5,980,901, forward strand.
GGCAAGAAAGAGCAGAGAGGGAGAGGGATGATAAAGGGAAATTTATAGTAAAAACTAGTAGGGATAAGGGCACAGTAGAAACTCTGAAAGGAGGGGTAGGAACAAAAAAGATTGTTGGAGGTAATAAGATGGGGGAAGAGGTCAGAGACCCATAGGGATGGGTTACAGAAGAGAGATAAGGATGTATCCCTTGCTTTTAAATGTACTGTATTTTAGTATCAGCAGAGTATTGTACAATGTTATACATCAATGACAGCAGGAGGTTTTGTGTTAAATTGATACATTGGCTAACTCAGTAGTCTGCAAATGCAAATAACTTGAAACATTGCATTTTCAATATATTAGGTTACTATAATTTTTACATTTAAGATTAAGGGTTTTATTTTAACTCTACCCATTTTTATATTTTAGAGCTGGCATGTTAATTCCAATGCTGCAGAATGTTTTCGATTTTCTGAAATGTGCTTTCCCCATTAACCAGACCACATACACACATATAAATACACAATTTAAAAAATGTTGGGAAAATTCCATTTATTCAACCCACAGGAAAGAGCAAATAAGTAAAACTTCAAAAGCAAGCTAAACAATAGAAACAATATCATTTAATTTATGAGACATTAGGCTTTAGCAATGAATATTTACACTGCAACCATTCACTGATTAGTTATACATTCAATGATCTGAAACAATATCACCACCTCTGTAAGACCTTGAAAAGGCTAAACCAGTTTGATCCAGACCTTACACAAAAAAGTTGTATAGGGTATTGATGTAAAAACAACAGTTAAACTATTAACTCTACTGCAAATAGGTATAGAGACATGGAAATTGATGGAACAGGAAACAGTGACTAGGTTATTGGTACCGTTGGCAGTAATATATTTTAAATAGTTATGTTGGAAAGGAGATAATTAACAAATAGATAAAAGGAGACCCTAGTCTGAGGTTCTTGGTAACTATTTGTAGAAAAGGAGTTGTTGGATATATTGTCAAACTTCAAAGCAATGGGATTGATTTACTAAAGGCAACAGGGAATTTTCCCTTAGGCTAGCCATACCTATTAGGATTTCCTTCAGTCCCACAGGCTGAATGAGAAAAATCACTCAACTCCCCCATCCTCAAAAAACAGTATGGATGAAGGAATCTCCTCTGCCTGCTGTGTACAGACAGCGTCAGCATCTGTGACTGCATGAATATCTATCGGTGACTATATCTGATTGGATTTAGTCACCATTCGGCTGACAATTTATCAGCTGGCTCCTTTCATTTTTCAATTAAAGTTTGTCAAGTTGTGTTGTGCCAACAAGGCCTCCCATGACTTAAATTTTGGCAGAATTAGCAGGAATTGGCTGCAACTAGATACTAATGGCATCACTATGGGGGTGCGGGGGGTGCAGACCGAACCCGGGTGATACCCGCCAGAGAGGTGAGAACCAAACTGTGGTGCCATTTTCATTCTCTCTGTCGGGAGCCGTCTGTGGGAGGCAGGACAGCTCAGGTTAGAAGGTGGGGTTGCCCGAATTAACAGCTGGTGATTGGTTGTTTGGATTCAGGGCGGTCCTAGCAACCAATCATCAGCTTGCAGCTCCCGCTGTTTCTCCAGCCCTGTGGACAGTGTATGTAAGGTGAGACAGGAGGTGGAGCGATGAGGGGGCAATGTGGGGGGGGGGGGCTGAAAACAGCAATAGGTGAAGGGGGGAAATGAGGACAGCAATTGGTAGCTGGAGGGGGGATAGCTGGGGACAGTAATGGGGCACTGTGGGCGGGAACCCAAGGACAGTAATGGGGTGCTGTGAGGGGGGCTGAGGACAGTAATGGGGTACTGGGGGGATCTGAGGACAGTAATAGGGAGCTGTGGGGGGCTGAGAACAGTAATGGGGTCACTAAGGACATTCATTTGGTGGACTGAGGACAGTAATGGGGGGATAGGACAGTAATGGGGTCACTGAGGACATTAATGGGGTTGCTGAGGACATTAATGGGGTCACTGAAGACATTATTGGAGGGAGCTGAGGACATTATTGGGGGGTCTGAGGACATTAATTGTGGGCCTGAGGACTGTAATTGGGTCATTAAGGACATTAATGGAGCGGACTGAGAACATTATGGGGGAGGGGGGTCTTGAGGACATTAATGGGGGCCTGAGGACAGTAATTGGGTCACTGAGGATAATAATTGGGGGACTGAGGACAGTAATTGGATCACTGAAGACATTATTGGGGGGGCTGAGGACATTGCGGGGGGAACTAAGGACAGTATTAGAACAGGAATTGGGTCAGTGAGCACAATAATGGGGGGAGAGCCTTGCCAATGTTCTAACCTGCTCAGTGCCCTACGGGGGGGAGGGGGGTGACACCATGTTTTATCTACCGGTTGACACCAACCCTAGTGACACCACTGGTGCATTGATAGCTTTAGCTTAGAGAATGTGATGAAAGTTCACTTTGCAAAGAGCACACAATCGCATGCAAGACTAAAAAAAAACAAAAAACATTTTTGCTTACACATGCTTGGATGATCGAAGACAGCAGAGATTCACTTTATTCAGTAAGCTAGGAGAGCATTCCCTTGCAAAGTGAACAGCCAATTTGTCAAGATGCATCCTAAAGACCTCATATATAGACACATGTGGGTGCCCCTGCCTCCCTCCATGCTCTTAATGCCCAGGAAGTGTTCTCCTTCTTAGAACTGAGAGGGGGGCACTGAGGTTGTAGCAACCATTTCTCTTGGTTAGCAGCCAAAATTGGAAGAGTACTGACTAAAAGGGTGCAAACTTATTGAAACATGAGCGGCAGGGGTGCTGTGCATAATTTTTCCTTCTAAAATAAGTAAGGCCCGGGGGTGTGGTCAAGATGGCGACTTGAGCAGACATGCTTCCGGAAGCTCTGCTAGAGAACTTTCTGACATTTATCCTGCTGACGACTTTCTAACCCTGCTGAGCCCACTCAACACCTCTGCATGCCCTCCGAATCCCCTGGGCGCTCTCAAAGGGGAAAGAGGCCGCGGTTTCTACCCGACACTGCTGGACTCTCAGATCCAGCTCCTACACCTTCCTCACCATTGACGCAGACACCTGTGTCCAACATGGACTCACAGACTGATTCTGAGTTCTCTTCTCCCACACAGGCACCTGGCATTCCGGAGGTTATGGCGACGATCACAACTTGCCAGACTGCGATTGCAACTTGCCAAACTGCACTGACCTCTAAAATAGAGGAGGTGCGGCTGTATTTTGGCTTGCTCCACCAGGATATGAATAAGATCCGATCTCGTCTTGCTGTGGCGGAGCAGTGGGTCAGCCACATGGAGGACACTATGGAGGAGCACTCTAATTCAGTCCGAATTCTTCAGACTAAGATGAGGGGACTTGATATAGAGTGGAAGACGCCAAGAATAGGAGCCGGCGCAACAGTCTATGGATTGTGGGCCTTGCTGAGGGCACGGAGGGTAAGAACCCCACGGTATTTGTGGAAGAATTGCTGAGATCCCTATTGCCCACAGCCCAGTACTCCCCGTACTTCACTGTTAAACGTGTCTATCAAGGGTTCTCCTCCTCGCAAGTTTATACCACGCCTGCTAAATTTTCCAGATCTGGATGAGAACCTACGGTCTGCGTGGGTCTCAGGGCCCTTGGCATATCAGAACTCCAAGTTTTTGATCTTTCCCGACTACACTGTGGAAACGCAAAAGATGCACCGATTGTTTGACTTGGTCAAGGCAGCTATGAGGGCTAAGAATATCTCCTATATAATCCTTTTCGAAGCTAAACTCAGGGTGGTTGATGGAGAAACCCTTCGTTTCTTTACCACCCCAAAAGATGCATCTGCCTGGATGGAATCACTCCCGTCGCAGGGTTGAGACTGTCTACCCTACCTTAGTATTGCACACCATACATATTTCTCTGCTGCTGTTCCTGTTACTTGTACTTCATTTATTACTGAGCCAGCTACAGTATTTTTACTACACTGTTTTAGGTTTACACTAGCTCAAACTCTGTCTCCACTATGCCACCAAGGAGGGATCATCATGCTGCCTAATCGGGCCATCTGCTTTGGCTTTTTGTTAGTTGCCAATTGTCCTGCCTAGCAGCATGCAATATCTAACATTGGGGCCTGTGTGTATTGGTTAAGCACGGCACTATCTTTTGTCCTCTACCAACTTGTATGCTGGGAGTTGCTGGTTCAGCTAATGACATCTGCGGACAGCACCAAACATGACATCCTTGGATGTCTGCCTGTTCAAGTTTGTGCCCCTGGCTCTGGCCAGGTGTTTATTATGCCTTATCTTGTTCTCTGCAGGACCTCTCCGGTTGAAAACACCTTATGTACTCTCCTCTACAACATAATTTATTATTTTTTTTTTTAACTATACCATGGAGATAATATTGTGCCTTTGTTCCTGGGTACACGCCTCTCGCTCAGTTCACTGTTCCGTTGGGACAAGCTCAGGGGTTCTATGCTTTATCCAGGGCTCTGGATTCGGCAGGGTGGGCGGAGGGGGGAGAATGCCGTTGCTGCTCCGGTTTGTGCTGTTTTAATGTTTTACTTTTTTTCTTGTTTTACTATGTTTTTGCTATTTATGTCTCAGATGATACTATTGATACACAGTGGTGTTACATATAAAGTTTACTGTGGGTATCTGGGATGGGGGCTGCTTCCCCCCCAAATATTAAGCATTTCAGACACTCAGACCCTTCCTCTTTCCTTTTATACTGCTTCCCCTATTAAATGACTAAGGTTAATGTAATCTCATGGAACGTACGTGGCGTAAATTCTGCTGTAAAACGGCCCTTGGTTTTGACTTTTCTACAAAGATTCTCCCCGCACATCTGTATACTTCAAGAGATCCACTTGCTGGGGTCTCGCATACTTGGTCTGAAAAAAGCTTGGGTCAATGCTCACTACCATGCGACCTACTCAAACTATGCTAGGGGGTCAGGGTCCTCATTCACAGATCCCTGAAGTTTCAGCTCCTGGAGGTGAGAACCGATCCTGAGAGGCAAAGATGTACTGATGCATGCACTTGTTACGGGTATTCCGTTTATAATTGTTGGTTTATATTTGCCTCCCCAGTTGACGTAGCCTTGGTTTCCTCTGTTATGCATATGGTCACCTCGTATGGGGTCTCTAATGTGTTGCTTGTGGGTGACTTTAATTTGGTCCCGTCCCCGGACCTGGATAGGCTTCACTCCCCCTCTGTGGGTGCCCTTTGCCCTTTCTCAGTGGGCGACTGCTTTTGCCCTGTCAGATGTATGGCGACAATTTTACCCATCTGACAGAGAATTTACTGAGAATGTCACTCAGCCACTTACAGAATGTTCTTGTGCATTGATTTGGCATTTGCATCATCAGAGGTCCTGAGATGGGTGGTGCGGACATCCTCTCTAGGAGAATCTCGGATCATGCTCCACACCTTATCACTCTCCAACTGTCCACGACTGTTGGCGCGGGAATGTGGAGGCTGTCCAGGTTCTGGATTATGGACCCTAAGATACAGGAGGAGCTCCCAGAGGTATTGTGCAACTACTGGCTTTCTAATGATGATTTGGCTATTCCCTTGGTGGTCTGGGATGCTTTCAAAGCATGGCTCAGGGTGGAATATATCACACGTATTGCTGCTATTAAAAAAGATTCTGTGCATACTCTGGAGCAACTTAAAAAGGACCCACTTTAGAGGGAGGCTGCCTATACTGGGGACCCCGCTTATGTAGCCTGGCAGCATGCCCCTTGGGAACTATCAGTTTTTTGAATTGAGCAGACCCAGAAATCATTACTTGGTACAGCCCAGCGGGTATTTGAATATGGTGATAAAAATGGAAGGTTGCTGGCGTGGATAGCAAGGGGGAAGTTTGCGGCCACTCATATAGGAATGATTAGGAATGCTGAGGGAGAGTTGCTAATGGCACCTGACTCTATATTAATCTTCGTTTTCAACAATTTTATGAGACCCATTATTCCTCTAAAGTGACCTACGAAATCCCTTCCCTGGATGAATTTTTAGACCGCATTGAATTACCTGTTCTAGAGGATAAAGATAAGGACAGGTTAGACAAAGATATCACGCTGGAGGAAGTTCACACTGTTCTTGGCCACATGCAATCAGGTAAGGCCCCCCGGGTCGGATGATATCCCTATCGAATTTTACTCCTGTTACCAAGAACTCTTAGCACCTAGACTAACCTCTCTACTTGATAAATTCACTGCTTTAGACACCCTACAGGAATCCATGTCTGAAGCCCTTATTGTGTTAGTGCCCAAGCCTGGTAAGGTAGCTGAAGATTGTGCCTCTTACAGGCCTATCTCTCTGATCAATGCAGATGCTAAGTTGCTGGCAAAAATTTTGGCTCTCCGCCTCACTACGGTGATTGAGCAACTTATACAGGTTTATCAGACTGGTTTCATGCCGGGGAAGGGCACTGACATAGATATCCATTGCCATTTTCTCAGTCTCTCAACTAATCATGACAGTGCTGGTACAAGGGTGGTGGCCTCGTTGGACACGGAAAAGGCCTTTGATCTGGTCACGTGGCCCTTTCTCTGGAGCGTGTTACGTAGGTTTGGCTTTGTCCCCGGATTTCTACAGTGGTTGGAAATGTTGTAAAAAAACCCAAGTCTGAGTCCGCACTAATGACCGGATTTCAGCGCTATTCCCCCTGGCCACTTGGAAAGGATGCCCTTTGTCACTGAGCCTATTTGCTCTAGCACTTGAGCCATTGACCATTCTTGTGCGGAACTCCCGCCTTATCGAGGGTTGGCGGTTCGGCCCCCTGGAGGAGAAGATTTTGCTTTATGGGGATGATACCCTGCTCTACCTAAGAGATGTGAACACCTCATTGCGGATAAATTGGAGTAAATCAGTTTTGTTTCCACTGGATTTATATGCCAGGGGCTCAGCTTCGGCTACTTCTTTGGTATGGGTTGAGGAATTTAAATATCTGTGTATCAAGGTGTCCAGGGATTTGAATAAGTTCTACAACCTGAATATCCATCCTGTATTATTACAATTGAAAGACAGATGCACCTCCTGGAGTAACTTACCCCTAAATGTTTAGGGTCGCATTAATATACTAAAAATGTTTTTCCTCCCTAAATTTCGTTATATGTTCTGTAATTAGCCCACATGGTTAAAAAAGACCTTCTTTAGGGAGGTGGACAGTTGTGTAAGTTCCTTCTTATGGGCAGGTGCTGCTCCGTGTCTGGAGAGGTCCACCCTCCAGCTCCCGGTTAGTTATGGTGGGTTGGCCCTTCCTAACTATTACGTCTACTTCTGGCGGCTGTACTCATTACAGTCCACTGGTGGTTTTTGGGTTCTAGAACTAATGCAGCGGTCTGCCTGGAGGCAACCTTACTGAGATCACTTACAGAATTAGGTAATCTGATATACAGAGGGTCAGAGGCCTACATATCCCATCCACTTTCTACTAGAGTGACGTTGAGGGTGTGGGTAGCTGCCAGGGCTCGGTTTACCAAACCTGATCTTTGGTCTCCTTATCAACCTCTGTGGGGAAATCCCTCCTTTCCACACATCATGATGCTTCCTGACCCACAGGTCTGGGCTAGATTTGGTGTTCGGAGACAGAGGGATATCATGCTCACAGGAATGCTTTTATCCTTTGGGACATTATCGGCTAATTTTAGACTACCTCGCTGGATGTACTTCCATTACCTCCAACTGCAACATGCTATACGTTCCCAATTTCTGAATCCCCCTACACTTGGGACTGACCCGATAGAGGAGCTTTTGGCGCAGGAGTCTTGGACTAAGCCCTTATCCACACTCTATCTGGCTCTTCTCAGTGTGCAGTCACCTAAGATTGATAAGCTTTGGGAACAGTGGCATGAAGATATTCATGCATTAGATAGGGAAATATGGGAGGGATGCTTTGAGGATAGCTATAAATATATAATAGCCTCTAAAAATTCATTCAAACTAAATTTCTTCATAGAGTGTACTTTATGCCACAGAGATTGCACAGAATCTATCCGCAGCATTCCTCGGACTGTACTAAATATCATACACCTGAGGGTACTTACTTTCATATGTTTTGGACATGCCCACGCGTAGCACAGTTTTGGACGGCGGTTCTTGACTCTATAAACTCCCGTCTACAACTGTCTCTGTAAAGACCTATATATACCAAATTGTTGATTTCCTATTTACTGTATTATGCAGTAATACAGTATACTCTTTAAGTGGGCATCCCCTCCCCTCCTACGCTATCCTCCTGGGAACTGATCGGCAACGGGGTTCTACCAATGTACAAATTGACGTTTTTTAATAGAAACTGTCCCCAGAAGTACGAAAAAATATGGCAGCCAATGGTGGATTGTACATGACCCTTTCCCTAGGGGACGACCCTACTCTTAAATTCCCTTTGGGATGGTGATTGGTTGCTAACTATGAGTTCCTTCTGGGTGTTCGGCATTGTACTGACACGTCTTGATTGTCAGAATGACTCCTTTTTTACCTTGATAACTGTAACCTTGTATACCTGCTGTTTATGTTTTACACATGTTTTTCAAAAAAATACCAAAAAAAAAAAAAAAAGTAAAGCCCTGTTCACACTTTTGTTTATTAGTGCACATCCATTATGCCGCATGCTAACCTGCAATGCGTTAGAGCAGTCCATTCATCAAATAGACATCTAGCAATCCTAAATGTACCAGAAAAGGTAAATGTATTAGTATCTATAAAACAACACATCAAAACACATGGTATTGCAATACTGTGTATTGAGGTGAGCTGCAGTGGGCAGGGGTTACAATATCTGTTAGCAAAAAAAAAAAATGTGAAAAATCTGTGGTCTCGTTCAGGATCATTTACCTTAATTCCTGACATAGTGACTGTCACCAGAACAGAAAGTGGAAGAAATCTTTTCAAAAGGGGATACAATGATGATTTTAAAAAATGCAGTTGGTGACAAAATGGTAATTTTAGTACTTGTATTTACACCATACTATTGTAATCAGAAACCCTGTGCTGAAATAAAACCTGAGAAAAACCCTGTTGCCTGTGGCTTTTAAGATAAACACACCTAGCAGACTGTTATTATGTGCCGAACAATGCTTAAGACATTCACAGAGGTAATTGGTCTCTGTTATTTCTACCCTGCAGACAGAATGCCATTCTGAAAACAGTATGACATTACAAGCTTCTGTCCACTTTCCAGGAAAGAAAGCCAACAGTATAATAGCCATTTAACACTTGTGTGTGTACAATAGGCCTCATGCACACTGGAAAGTATAAAAAAGCCATTAGTTTTAGCTGCAGAAATCTGTAGGTGTAGAGTGAGTTTATCAGCGTTTTTGCAGTAGTGTTTTTCAGCATTTTTTTAGCGTTTTTTTAACAAAATTATAGTCCCACAAAAGCTTATGGCTCAACAGCTGAAAAAACTCCTCTCAAAACCCACTAGCTCTGGGGGGGGGGGGGGTCCAGCCAAAAAAAGTCCCTGTCAAAAACTGCTGATAACAGTCTATGTGTGCATGGACACATAGGATAACATGCTGGAGAGTTTATTGGCTGCAGAAAAAAACATCTGAAGCCTAAAACAGCAGCTGTAAAAAACATCCAAAAACGTCCAGTGTGCATGAAGCCTTAATATGGCTGGCAAATTTAAAGAAATGTACACCAATGGCAACCTTCTCCCCAAGAAGTTGGAACTCATGGACCACACAATCTTCAAATTTCAATTTTCAAATTTCAATTTTGGATAGAGGTGAAGTCACTCGGTTCATCTCCATTTCTCTGTTAATAATTGCCATGTGTTTGGCCTGCTGTCAACTTTCTTGCCTGATCAGTGTCCACTCTGGGATGCTGGATAGAAATGTAATTGTTTAAGTGCCATATTTGTACTTATATGAAGGACTACTTTGTTTTTTTTTAGTTTCCCTCCATATGACATACTGTAGGGGCTTGGCACTTATCTAGACTACTGTTAGGATTATTCTTCTCCTGTGATCAGTCAAACTCCAGGTGTCTCAAAGTAAAGGTAATGTATTCACAATGTACCAGTACATTCTGGGTGATGCTTACAAGCCAAAGGATGGAGCAGAAATCGCACAGAGGGATGTACAGCCCCTTCCTAATACTTACAATGATACAGCTATAATGCTTCTATTGGCTGAGGAAACACTGATAGCTCCTGGTACATCATGGTACATACTTTATTTGCTAATCAGTGTTTCTGTACAATCTGTTACCATATATGGTAAAGCCTAATGACTCTATATTTTCTTATGGGGTTAGTTAAAACAAAAGATACAGCAAGTTAATACAACATGTGCTCAGAAGCCATCTTAAAAATCAGTCTCAGGTTTTCTTTTAATAATCACACAATAAACATTTAAAACTTTTCTAACAACTACCCATCTCTTAAGCCGGCCAAACATGGATCAAAATTCGGTCAGTTTAGCAGGGACTGGCCGAATTTTGATCCATGTATAGTGTAGCTGGTTTACACAAGTCAATATCCACTGACTTGTGTACAACCAGACTCAGGTTTTTCCCAAATGATCAGTGCCGCAGGCTATAGCTGGCAACACTGATCATTGTAGCAAAAATTTGAAGTAATTGTGCAGATAAATCCAAAATTAAAAAGCCGCTAGCAAAAAAACATACGGATAAGATTATAAGCAATATAAGCAACATATACAGGGAATTGCCACGCTAAAATAACAAAACAAAGTCCCATAAGGCTGGATTCACACCTATGCAGTTTTAGTGCTTTTTGCATTTTGCAGATTTGCACTACAGTCCATTTAACATGGTTTCCTATGGAAGACGTTCTGTAGTGCAAATCTGAAAAATGCAAAAAGCACTAAAAATGCATAGGTGTGAATCCAGCCTAAGTGTCCAATTAGAGGTTATACAGTCCAATCTTGAGACTAGCAGATAAATTCAAGGGAGATGTGAAGAATTCAGCGTTCAACATATATGAAAAAAAACCTTGATAGTGAATATTAGGGATGAGCTTCGAGTTCGAGTCGAACCCATGTTCGACTCGAACATCGCCTGTTCAACCGTTCATCGAATTGCGAACGTTATGGGCTGTTTGCGCCAAATTCGAGTGGCGCATCACGGCCCATAATTCACTGCGGCATCGCAGTGCATTGCTGACTGATGATTGGCCAAGTATGCACTATGACCTGCATGCTTGGCCAATCACAGCGCCGTCTGTACAGAGAGCCGTAATTGCCAAAGCCAGGGTGGCTTGGGCCAATTATGGCTCAGGGGGTTTAGTACACGCCCCACACTATATAAGGACGCCTGCGTGGCAGCCTTGTGTAGTGTGTTGCGTCGGAGAGAGATAGAGAGACAGTGTCAATTGATTTAAGTTAGATAGAGTAGGCAGGCGAGTCAGTTAGCTGCACTCACAGTGTATTGTGTATATATATGCATCCTAGGTGTTGTGTGTGTGTGTGTGTATATATATATATATATATATATATATATATATATATATATATATATATATACACTGTATTCAGTTTAGATAGATCAGTTCCTGTTATTCTCTTCCTACTGACAGGCAGGCAGGTGTTTTTACAGTATTTACAGTTAGTGTACTGTGTCCTTTGCACAGTGTGCACCTAAAGCTACCTGAAGAAAATTGCTGGTGTTCTTCTGATCCTATTACTACCACAGGCAGGCAGCTGCAGTATTTACAGTTAGTGTACTGTGTCCTCTGCACAGTGTGCACCTAAAGCTACCTGAAGAAAATTGCTGGTGTTCTTCTGATCCTATTAGTACCACTGGCAGGCAGCGGCAGTATTTACAGTTAGTGTACTGTGTCCTCTGCACAGTGTGCACCTAAAGCTACCTGAAGAAAATTATTGGTGTTCTTCTGATCCTATTAGTACCACAGGCAGGCAGCTGCAGTATTTACAGTTAGTGTACTGTGTCCTCTGCACAGTGTGAACCTAAAGCTCCCTGAAGACAATTGCTGGTGTTCTCATACTAATAATACTACAGGCAGGCAGTTGATTCTGCTAGCTGCAGTATCAGTATATATATATACATCCCAGCTTTGTGCAGCTACATCTCACTGCAAGCCATTAGTATGTCTGGAAGGCCAACAATGAGGAAGGCAGTCACAAGCAAATAAAAGAGGGAAAGCAGACTTTGTGTCTAGAGGCGACAGTGCTGGTCATGGAGACGGTGCATCCTCATCAGCACGTGGCCGTGGGACACGCTTGTCCTTTTTTTCAGCAGCTGACCATGTTGAGCCCCAACATGCGGAAGACTTGGTAGAGTGGATGACCAAGCCGTCCTCATCCTCTGTCACGGACTAATACTCACCGAGGCCGAGATGCTGAGAGCGGCTCGCCCTTATGACCACGCGCACCCAGACCCCTGAAGTGGGTACAGAGAGCTGGGGGCACGCGGAGGCACGGGCTTCCCGGAGGTAGGAGGTCTGGGGATAGGAAGTGGGTGCTCTGGAATCTGTAGGCGGGACCAGGGATAAGGACTGAGCATAGGCAGAGGCAAACTGTAATTATAAACAGAGGTTAATGTGAAGCAGGCAGATTTAAACAGTAGGAAGTCCGTTAATGCAGGCAAAGATCAGGGGTATCAGGCAATCAGGTAGAGACAAGTCCGTTACACGGGCAGAGGTCAGGGTATCAGGCAATCCAGCAGAGTAGTAGTTAACAAGCCAAGGTTCAGTACACAGAGACAGGCAGGTAGTGGGTTAATCCAGTAGAGTAGTATTTAACAAGCCAGGGTTTGGTACACAGAGACAGGCAGGTAGTGGGTTAATCCGGTAGAGTAGTATTTAACAAGCCAGGGTTTGGTACACAGAGACAGGCAGGTATCAGGATATCACAGGTACAGGGAATCAGGGAGAGCTGACGACGAACCAGCAACCCGACTGGGCGCTGGAGCCGTCAGAAATAGTCTCCCTGCCCGGCGAGCGCGTCAGTGTGACGCGCTACCGGGCACCCGCACGGGCGACGACGCGCACACGGGGACCGCTGTGCACCCGCGCGTGCCGCACCATCAGGCCACGGACGGGTGTGCGGCGAAGCGCCAGTCCACCGCGCATGCACCCCGGAGCCCGGCGAGCGGAGACGCTCCCTGGCTCCTGACAGTGCCCCCCTCCTAAGGGCGGACACTGGACGCCTAGGCTAGCCATCAATTCTGGATGATCTTGGTGGAAAGTTTGGATCAACCGTGGAGCATGCAGGTTCCTAGCGGGTTCCCAAGAATTATCTTCAGGTGGGTAACCCTTCCACTGAATCAGATACTGTAGCTGCCTGCCCTTCTTCCTACAGCCCAGAATGGACTCCACTTCAAACTCATTTTCGCCATCTATTCTGACTGGAGGAGGCGGAGGCTCCCTTCTTCCCGGAAAAGGGCTAGGCACCACAGGTTTCAACAGTGACACGTGGAACACAGGATGGATCCGATATGTCTTGGGAAGTGCTAGCTCAACAGCCACAGGGTTAATGATCCTCTTGACTTGGAATGGACCGATGAACTTGGGTCCAAGTTTTCAAGATGGCCATGGTAATCTAAGGTTAATGGTGGACAACCAGACCTCCTCTCCTAAGTCGAACTTTGGGTTCGCCTTTCTGCCCCGATCGTACTGTTTCTTGGAGTCTTCCTGCGACGAGGTTATCCTGTCCTGAACAGCGGGGACGGTCATTTCGGGAATGTCATTAGCAAAGGACGTGGGATGGAACCCACAATTTGCCCAGAAGGGCGTCTGGTTGGTAGAGGCATGAATTGAATTATTGTATGCAAATTCAGCGTAAGGAAGAAGACTCGCCCAATCATCCTGAGAACCTGAACAAAAGCAACGGAGGTATTGCTCTAACGTTTGGTTTGTCCTCTCCGTTTGGCCGTTGCTTTGGGGGTGATAAGCTGAAGAGAGACAAACGTTGATGCCCAGGGACCTGCAGAGTTCTCTCCAGAATTTGGACCTAAATTGTACGCCTCTGTCTGACACAATGCTTCTTGGTATCCCATGGAGCCTCACGACCTCTTTTAGGAAGACATTGGCTGTGTCTATGGCAGATGGAGTGCCCTTCATGGGCAAGAAATGAGCCATTTTGGAGAAGCGGTTGACAATGACAAGGATGGTAGAAAAATTTTCCGAGGTAGGTAGGTCGACAATAAAATCCATGGACACATCAGCCCATGGCCGTTCTGGGATGGGCAAAGGTTTGAGCAGGCCCCAGGACCTAGTGTTTTGACCCTTGTTCCGCTGGCACAGGGAACAGGACGCCACATACTCTTTACAATCCCGTCTCCATCCTGGCCACCAAAAAGACAGAGAAAGTAGTTCAGACGTTTTCTTACTCCCGAAGTGTCCCACCATCTTATGGTCATGACACATCTTGAGAGCTAAGGGCCGAGTCCCTTGTGGGACGAATATTTTTCCCTTGATCCAAAAAAGATCCTCGTATTTCCTCAAAGAGTGCACTACTGGTTCTGTGCACGAGCTAGATGAGGATCTAATGGATGACATTAAATCCGCTTGAGTTAGTCCCAGAAAGTTTTGTGGAGAGAGGATCGTGCTTGGCATTGACGTTTGAGAGTCTGCGGAGAACATCCGAGAGAGAGCATCGGCTTTCACATTCTTTGCTCCAGGTCTGTAGGCTATATGAAAGTTGAAACGGGAGAAGAAGAGGGCCCAACGGGCTTGGCGGGGTTTTAGTCGTCTTGCTGTTCGGAGATACTCTAGATTCTTGTGATCCGTAAAGATCATGACCGGGTGTATTGCACCCTCCAGTAAATACCTCCACTCCTCTAAAGCGAACTTTATAGCCAGCAGCTCCCTATCACCCACGTCGTAGTTGAGTTCCGGTGGACTAAGTTTCCTAGAGGCGAAGGCTACCGGATGCAGAATGGCCTTAGGTCCCTGTCTCTGGGAGAGAATTTCTCCAGTTGCGATTTCCGATGCGTCTACTTCTAATACGAAGGGTTGGGTCGGGTCGGGTCAGGATGACAGAGGATCGGAGCGGAACTGAACAACTTCTTCAATGTTAGGAAAGCCTCTTGAGCGGCTGAAGACCACTGAAAAGAACTGTGCTGATGAGTTAATTGAGTAATAGGTGCCACGATGGCCGAGAATCCAACAATAAATTTTTGGTAGAAGTTGGCGAACCCAATAAACCTCTGTACCCCTTTTTTGTTAGATGGAGCCATCCACTCCTGGATTGCCTGAATCTTCTGCGGATCTATTGCGACCCCATTGGTTGAAAGGATGAATCCCAGAAACTGTATAGTTGATTTTTCAAAATTCGCACTTTTCAGCTTTCAGGTATAGCTTGTGCTGTTGAAGTATGGTAAGAACCTTCTTGACGTGTCTCTTGTGTATCTCTAGCGTGGGGGAGAAGATAAGAATATCGTCCAGGTATACAACAAGGAAGTCATCCAGGTATTCTCGGAATATGTCATTCACCAGGTGTTGGAAGGTGGCCGGGGCGTTACAGAGACCGAATGGCATCACTAGATACTCAAAATGCCCGAATCTGGACCTAAAAGCCGTCTTCCATTCGTCCCCAGCCCTGATCCTGAAAAGGTTGTAGGCCCCCCGGAGATCAAGTTTAGAGAACACCTTAGCTGATCGGAACCTCTGAAATAGCTCAGGAATGAGTGGTAGCGGGTACCGGTTCTTAATCGTGATGTTATTGAGTTGTCGATAATCCACACAGGGTCTTAAGGTACCGTCTTTTTTTCCAACGAAAAAGATACCCGCGCCGGCGGGTGACGATGAAGGACGGATGAAGCCCTTCTTGAGATTTTCGTCGATATATTGTTTAAGAGCTTCTAGCTCGGTTTCTGAGAGAGGGAATATCCGACCGAATGGAATCTCGGACCCGGGAAGGAGGTCGATCGGACAGTCGTAGGACCGATGAGGTGGTAGGCGGTCAGCCATCTGTTTACTGAAGACCTCTTGGAACTCAAGATACTCAGAGGGTACATGTTAAAGGTTGCCTGCTGGAGCGGCCATTGTAGCACAGACTTTGGGAGCCGGAGGCAAACAATGCTGAGAACAATATTGAGAGGAGAAGGATACTGCCTTAGTGCTCCATTTGATCTGTGGATCGTGAGCCTGTAACCAGGGCAAGCCTAGTATGACGGGAAAGATAGGTGAATGGATCAGGTCGAGCCGTAAGAATTCCCGGTGGCCGGAATCAGTAGTTACCGGGATAGGTTGGGTTTCCTGGGTGATGGGACCTGAGCTAGGAAGGGATCAGTCCGCCAGGTGCACCCATAAGTCTTGATCTTTGGTTTGTATGGGAATATTCAAACTGTGTGCCAAGGCAGAGTCTATGAAGCAACTGCACGCTCCGGAATCAATGATGGCCTGCAAGCGGGTCTCCCCTTCCGGAAGCTGTAGGGAAATAAACAACATCACATAAGTCTTGGGAATATCATTGTTTGGATAGTTCAACACAACTGGCTGAGGAGACTTACTGGGCCTGATCGGACAGCTGCGCAGGAAATGGCCGGTTCCTCCGCAGTAGAGACATAGGTTGGACTGTCGCCTGCGTTGCTTCTCTTCGGAGGTTAGTGGGCCCCGAACCAGGCCGAGCTGCATTGGTTCGACCTCGGGGACCGGTGTAACAGCAACCGTAGTTGAGGTTGGGGTCTGTGCGGAGTGGGGTCTTGGTAATGCCCAGGTGGGTCGTGGACCTTGGAAACGCTCTGAGCGTCGTTCCCGTAGTCGCCTATCAAGTTTCGTGGCTGCCTGAATGAGTTCTTCCAGGGAAGCAGGGGTTTCCATCCTAGCTAATTCGTCCTTAAGTAACTCGGACAAGCCTTGGCGGTACTGATAGCGTAGGGCCGGCTCATTCCAATTTGTATCGGCCGCCCACTTGCGGAATTCCACAGTATAGTCCTCAATAGGTCTTCTTCCTTGGGAGAGATGGTGCAGGATGGCCTCAGCTGTAGCCATACGTTGCGGATCATCATAGAGCTGGGACATACTCTCAAAGAAGGCCTCGATGGTGTTCAAAACAGGACTGCTCTGTTCCATCAAGCCGCGGGCCCAAGCTTGGGGTTCTTCGGATAGTAGGGAAATCGCAAATCCCACCTTAACGATTTCTGAAGAGAAGGTTCTCGGTTGGAGAGCGAAGTAAAGGGAGCATGCATTCTTGAAGGCCCTAAACTTCTTACGGTCCCCCGAGAACCGTTCGGGTGTAGGAACCCTGAGTTCCGGAAGTGCCATGACGACAGTGGGGTTGGCGGAAGCCTGAGGGAGCGGACCCCCACTGCTGGGTGCGGGAGCTGCGGCTGCAGGGGGTAGTGACCCTGTGATCTGCTGAAGACGGTGATCAATTTGGGTATAACCTTCCTACAATTTCTGTACCGAGTCGGCAAGAGTAGATACCTGTTGGCACAGGATCTCCAGAGGAGAGCGCGCTCTGTCGGCCTCGGACATCTGGCTGGTTCGTACTGTCGCGGACTAATACTCACCGAGGCCGAGATGCCGAGAGCGGCTCGCCCTTACGACCACGCGCACCCAGACCCCTGAAGTGGGTACAGAGAGCTGGGGGCACGCGGAGGCACGGGCTTCCGGGAGGTAGGAGGTCCGGGGATAGGAAGCGGGTGCTCTGGAATCTGTAGGCGGGACCAGGGATAAGGACTGAGCATAGGCAGAGGCAAACTGTAATTATAAACAAAGGTTAATGTGAAGCAGGCAGATTGAAACAGTAGGAAGTCCGTTAATGCAGGCAAAGATCAGGGGTATCAGGCAATCAGGTAGAGACAAGTCCGTTACACAGGCAGAGGTCAGGGTATCAGGCAATCCAGCAGAGTAGTAGTTAACAAGCCAAGGTTCAGTACACAGAGACAGGCAGGTAGTGGGTTAATCCGGTAGAGTAGTATTTAACAAGCCAGGGTTTGGTACAGAGAGACAGGCAGGTAGTGGGTTAATCCGGTAGAGTTGTATTTAACAAGCCAGGGTTTGGTACAGAGAGACAGGCAGGTATCAGGATATCACAGGTACAGGGAATCAGGGAGAGCTGACGACGAACCAGCAACCCGACTGGGCGCTGGAGCCGTCAGAAATAGTCTCCCTGCCCGGCGAGCACGTCAGTGTGACGCGCTACCGGGCACCCGCACGGGCGACGGCGCGCACACGGGGACCGCCGTGCACCCGCGCGCGCCACACCATCAGGCCGCGGATGGGTGTGCGGCGAAGCGCCAGTCCACTGCGCATGCGCCCCGGAGCCCGGCGAGTGGAGACGCTCCCTGGCTCCTGACATCCTCTCTCACCCAGGCTCAGGGTACTTTGTCTGGCAAAGCAGCTGCCAACGCGGCCTCTTCCCTCGGCTCAATGGCATCAGTCACTCCTTCCCTAGCCCCACCATGTCCTCCTGAGGAGTCCCCCAAACTGTTTGACCACAGTGTTGGGTACATGCTCCAGGAGGATGCCCAGCATTTTGAAGGCTCCGATGATGGTACCCAGCTGGAGGAAGGCAGTAACGTGAGCCCAGAGAGAGGGGGTGCCCAAGAAGGACAGCAATCTGGCAGTCATGTTCCCCCAGCTGCAGCATACTGCCAGGTTTGCTCCAGTGATGAGGGAGGGGGTGATGAGTTTACTGACTCCACGTGGGTGCCTGATAGAAGAGAGGAGGAGGAGACACCGCACCACAGAGCTCCGCATGTGCAGGGCGCTGCTGTCTCTGCGCGTTATTCCAAAAGTTCTTTGGTGTGGGCCTTTTTTGAGACGAGTGCATCAGATCCCACAGCTGCTATTTGCAACATATGTCTCAAGCATATCTCGCGTGGCCAAAACGTCACCCGCTTGGGCACCACATGCTTGACCAGACATATGTCGACCTGCCATGCAGTTCGTTTGCAAGCGTACCTAAAAGACCCACACCAAAGAACAAAGCGGACCTCTCCTTTCTCCTCATCAGCTGCAACCCCACTATACCTTCAGTCCTCTCTGAAACCTGCACTGAGAGGAATGAAGGTGTAGAATTAGGTGTGTCACAGCCAAGTACTTGCGGGCAATCTGCTATCGGTACACCGACGTCAGATTGTACCAGGAAAATTTCCCTGCTCCGGCTGCTGCACCGCCGAAAGAAGTTCGCTCCCAGCCATCCACATGCCCAGCAATTGAATGCTAGCTTGGCTAAATTGCTAGCACTTCAACTGCTGCCTTTTCAGTTGGTAGACTCTGCCCCTTCCATGAGTTTGTGGAATGTGCGGTTCCTCAGTGGCAGGTTCCCAAACACCACTTTTTCTTATTTAAGGCGATTCCGGATCTCTACCAGCATGTGGAAGGCAATGTCTTGGCCTCGCTGGACAGGGCGGTCAGCGGTAAGGTGCATATTACCGCTGACTCATGGTCCAGCAGGCACGGACAGGGACATTACCTATCTTTCACCGCACACTGGGTGACTCTGCTGGCAGCTGGGAAGGATGCAGGACAGGGTGCAGCAGTGTTGGAGGTTGTTCCGCCACCACGCCTCCAAATTTCTACTATGATGATTCTGCCACACCTCTCTCCTCCCCCCTTCCTCTTCTTCTTCCTCCATGACCTCTTCCTGTGCTGATTTGTCCTCTAAACCAGCGGTGCTCCGTAGGCATTCAAGGGGCTACGCAAGCACGCAGGCAAAAAGATGCCAAGCGGTGCTTGAGCTGGTGTGCTTGGGGGACAGGAGCCACTGGGGCAGAGATTCTGTCAGCTCTGCAGGGGCAGGTTCAGAGGTGGTTGACGCCATGCCAGCTTAAGCCAGGTATGGTGGTTTGCGACAATGGCACCAACCTCCTCTCCGGCCTCCGACAGGGACAACTGACCCATGTGCCCTGTTTGGCTCACGTCCTTAACTTGGTGGTGCAGCGGTTCTTGGGCAGGTACCCGGGCTTACAGGATGTCCTGAGGCAGGCCAGGAAAGTCTGTGTGCATTTCCGCAGGTCATATAATGCCAGTGCTCGGCTGGCTGACCTCCAAAAGGAATTTAACCTGCCCAAGAACTGCATAATCTGTGACATGCTTACCAGGTGGAACTCAACGTTGACCATGCTGCAGCGGCTGCACATGCAGCAGAGGGCCATCAATTAGTACCTATGAGACTATGGCACCAAGACAGGGTCAGGGGACCTTGGTTTTTTTTACCCACACCAGTGGGCTATGATCAGGGATGCATGCACTGTCCTGTCACCATTTGAGGAGGCCACGAGGATGGTGAGCAGTGACAGTGCATGCATCAGTGACAATGTCCCTCTTGTCCACCTGTTGGAGCACACGCTGCGTGGAATAATGGACAGGGCACTTGAGGCAGAACAGAGGCAGGAAGAGGAGGACTTCCTTAGCTCTCAAGGCCCTCTTTATCCAGACAGTGTTCCTGCGTGCCCGCTGATCACACAGGAAGAGGAGGAAGAGGAGGAGGATTGTGTCAGCATGGAGATGGAGCCTGGCACTCAGCATCAGCAGCAGTCTTCAAGGGATCATTTAAAGTCCTAAAAAACCCATGGACTTGTACGTGGCTGGGAGGAGATGGCTGCGGATCATGTCATCCTTAGTGATCCAGAAGACTCTGGACCGAATGCCTCAGCAAACCTATGCTGCATGGCCTCCCTGATCCGGCAAAGCCTGCAGAAGGATCCTCGTATTCATGGTATCAAGGGGAGGGATAATTACTGGCTGGCAACCCTCTTTGATCCACATTACAAGGGTAAGGTGTGGACCTTATCTTGCCATCGCAGAGGGAGCAGATGATAAAATATCTTCGGGAGGCTTTGCAGAAAGGTTTGTGTAGCGCGTTTCCAGAGCCTGGAAGGTTACAATTTCCTGGTCCTCCTGGACAACGTGTTGCTGAGGCTTCGGTCATTCACAGAAGGAGCAGTGAAGAAGGTAGCTGTCTGACCGATGCGTTCAGACAATTTTTTAGTCCGCAGCCTCAAGGTCTGATCGGTTTCAGCAACCATCGCCAGCATCTGATTCACATGGTGCAGGAATACCTAGGGGCAAGATCAGACTTGGACACCTTTCCCACCGAAAATCCTTTGGGTTACTGGGTCTTGAGGATGGATCACTGGCCAGAGCTTGCACAGTATGCAATTGAGCTACTGGCCTGTCCTGCATCCAGCGTTCTTTCGGTAGCACATTCAGTGCTGCTGGAGGCTTTGTAACCGATCACAGGGTGCGCCTGTCCACCGAATCAGTCGATTGGCTGACCTTCATAAAAATGAATCAGTCTTGGATCACCAGCTACCAAACACCTGATGCTGATGTAACCAATTGATTTTTTTTTAATGTGAGATCCCTTCAAGACTGCCTATGCTGAAGCTGAGTGACCATCCTGTTATGCTGAGTGACAATCCTCTTCCTCCTCAATTTTCATGCTGATAGCTTGTAAGAACATTTTTGGTTCTGGGCACCGCCACCAGTGGCCAAGGCCCATTTTTTCTGCCCCTGTTTAACAGGGGAGTGTAATTACAATTTTTGATGCAATACTTTGCAGCAGGGCTCATTGCTGCGCTCCAACTATAGTATCTGTGAGGGGTTGCAGTGTTGTGGCACCAGCACCAGTGCCCAAGGCCCAATTTTTCAGCCCCTGTTTAACAGGGGCGTATAATTACAATTTTTGCTGCAATACTTTGCAGCAGGGCTCATTCCTGCGCTCCAACTATAGAATCTGTGAGGGGTTGCAGTGTTGTGGCAGCAGTGGCTAAGGCCCAATTTTTCTGCCCCTGTTTAACAGGGGCTTGTAATTACAATTTTTGATGCAATACTTTGCAGCAGGGCTCATTCCTGCACTCCAACTAGAGTATCTGTGAGGGGTTGCAGTGTTGTGGCACCAGCACCAGTGCCCAAGGCCCAATTTTTCAGCCCTCGTTTAACAGGGTTGTGTAATTATAATTTTTGATGCAATACTTTGCAGCAGGGCTCATTCCTGCACTCCAACTAGAGTATCTGTGAGGGGTTGCAGTGTTGTGGCACCAGCACCAGTGCCCAAGGCCCAATTTTTCAGCCCTTGTTTAACAGGGGCGTATAATTACAATTTTTGCTGCAATACTTTGCAGCAGGGCTCATTCCTGCGCTCCAACTATAGCATCTGTGAGGGGTTGCAGTGTTGTGGCACCAGTGCCTAAGGCCCAATTTTTCTGCCCCTGTTCAACAGGGACATGTAATTATAATTCTTGATCTAATATTTCACAGCAGGGCCCATTCCTGCGCCCACCAAGAGTAACTGTGAGGACTTACAGTGTTGTCCCAACACCACCACCCCCACCACCAAAGGCCCAATTTTTCTGCCCCTGTTCAACAGGTGTATGTAATTACTACTCTTGATCTAATATTTCACAGCAGGGCGCGTTCCAGCGCCCACCAAGAGTAACTGTGAGGACTTACAGTATTGTGGCACCAGCACCACCACCACCAATGGCCCAATTTTTCTACCACTGTTCAACAATGGCATGTAATTACAATTCTTGTTCTAATATTTCACAGCAGGGCCCGTTCCTGCACCCACCAAGAGTAACAGGGCGTTCACACGGTCGGACTTTGTTCGGACATTCCGACAACAAAATCCTAGGATTTTTTCCGACGGATGTTGGCTCAAACTTGTTTTGTCTACACACGGTCGCACAAAGTTGTCGGAAAATCCGACTGTTCTAAACGCGGTGACGTAAAACACGTACGTCGGGACTATAACGGGGCAGAGGCCAATAGCTTTCATCTCTTTATTTATTCTGAGCATGCGTGGCATTTTGTCCGTCGGATTTGTGTACACACGATCGGAATTTCTGACAACGGATTTTGTTGTCGGAAAATTTTATCTCCTGCTCTCCAACTTTGTGTGTCGGAAAATCCGATGGAAAATTTCCGATGGAGCCCACACACGGTCGGAATTTCCGACAACACGCTCCGATCTGACATTTTCCATCGGAAAATCCGACCGTGTGTACGGGGCATAACTGTGAGGGCTTGCAGTGTTGTGGCAACACCAAAACCTAAGGCCCCAATTTCTGCAGAGTATACAGGTCAGGCCCCTACTTTCAAACATCCAACTTACAAACGACTCCTACTTGCAAACGGAAGGAGACAACAGGAAGTGAGATGAAATCTACCCCTAGGAAGGGAAACTCTCTCCTGTAAGAGTTAATATGGGAAAAACCTGTCTCCTCTTCACTGATGCTTTATCACCAATCCTTGTTTCACTAAAAAAAACAAATTTTCAAAAAACATTTGTCATTGGGACAGAAAGTGAGGTGAAATCTTCTGAAGAGGTGCACAGACAGCAAAACAAATGTTACAGGGGTGATAACCCTTCCCTATGTTTTCCAAAAAGCTTAAAAATAGATGTTTTGGCTGGAGCTACACTTTAAAAATGTACCAGTTCAAAATTACAAACAGATTCTACTTAACAACAAACCTACAGTCCCTGTCTTGTTTGCACCGCCTGTATACTACTGTTCAGAGTATAAAGGGCCTGGGGGCCCCACGCCTTTCCTTTTTTTAATTTGGGTGCGGGGTTCCCCTTAATATCCATACAAGACCCAAAGGGCCTGGTAATGGACTGGAGGGGGTACCCATACCGTTTATCTCACTGGTTGAACAAAAAATAAATAAATCATGGACCGCCTTAGTTGACTGATCTGCAGGTGCGTGACAAGTTTTAGTTGTTAATCTTGTAGTGTGATTAGCACAATATACAATTTCCACAAAATGTTAATATTTAGGAAACAAATAGGCGTTCTCAACCACTTCTATTGATCCAATTAAAACTGTGCAATAACCCAATTAAAACTTTGTGTAAAAACTTCCAAAATTAGTGCAAAAAAATAATTCCTGCCATTTGTGACTATTTTTAAGTTTTAATTGGATTATTGCATCGAAAAATGTCGTCAAATTTGAGACTAACTTAATATAACTATACAGATGATCTCATTATAATACTACATAATTCTGACCTTCAAGCATTTACTGAGTATTATGCAACAAGCGAACATACAGAAAAAGATGAATCTAGAAAGTGTTTATGAATAATAGGACAAAAAATGAGAAGTTGAACTTACTTAATTTTCCCAAAATATCCAAACATGCGCTTAGAACAGGAACTGATGATCTGAACATTACATTATAGGCGTGTAAACTTCCTACAGTTTTTAGGTGAAACCAAAGCTGTCCAGGAAAACCGGAACAATCGGCAAAATTGAAAATTGTGAAATGAGTACAAAAAAAAAAAAAAGGGTAGTGGAAATAGCGATGGGTGGGTAAGACAATTCACGGGGTTGTTGTGACACACTGTAGGTCCTTAGTAGGGATGAGCTTCGAGTTCGAGTCGAACTCATGTTCTACTCGAACATTGGCTGTTCGCAAGTTCGCCGAACAGCGAACAATTTGGGGTGTTCGCGGCAAATTCGAATGCCGCGGAACACCCTTTAAAAGTCTATGGGAGAAATCAAAAGTGCTAATTTTAAAGGCTTATATGCAAGTTATTGTCATAAAAAGTGTTTGGGGACCCGGGTCCTGCCCCAGGGGACATGGATCAATGCAAAAAAAAGTTTTAAAAACGGACGTTTTTTCAGGAGCAGTGATTTTATTAATGCTTAAAGTCAAACAATAAAAGTGTAATATCCCTTTAAATTTCGTACCTGGGGGGTGTCTATAGTATGCCTGTAAAGGGGCGCATGTTTCCTGTGTTTAGAACAGTCTGACAGCAAAATGACATTTGGAAGGAAAAAACTCATTTAAAACTAGCCGCGGCTATTGCATTGCCGACAATACACATAGAAGTTCATTGATAAAAACGGCATGGGAATTCCCCACAGGGGAACCCCGAACCAAAAAAAAAAAAAAAAAAATGATGTGGGGGTCCCCCTAAATTCCATACAAGGCCCTTCAGGTCTGGTATGGATATTAAGGGGAACCCCAGCCAAAATTGAAAAAAAAAATTGACGTGGGGTTCCCCCTAAATTCCATACCAGACCCTTCAGGTCTGGTATGGATTTTAAGGGGAACCCCGCGCCAAAAAAAAAAAAAAAAAACGGCGTGGGGTCCCCCTAAAAATCCATACCAGACCCTTATCCGAGCACGCAACCTGGCAGGCCGCAGGAAAAGAGGGGGGGACGAGAGTGCGGCCCCCCCCCCCTCCTGAACCGTACCAGGCCACATGCCCTCAACATTGGGAGGGTGCTTTGGGGTAGCCCCCCAAAACACCTTGTCCCCATGTTGATGAGGACAAGGGCCTCATCCTCACAACCCTGGCCGGTGGTTGTGAGGGTCTGCGGGCGGGGGGCTTATCGGAATCTGGAAGCCCCCTTTAACAAGGGGACCCCCAGATCCCGGCCCCCCCCCTGTGTGAAATGGTAAGGGGGTACTTACCCCTACCATTTCACTAAAAAACTGTCAAAAATGTTAAAAATGACAAGAGACAGTTTTTGACAATTCCTTTATTTAAATGCTTCTTCTTTCTTCTTTCTTCCTTCATCTTCTTCTGGTTCTTCTGGCTCTTCTGGTTCTTCCTCCGGCGTTCTCGTCCAGCATCTTCTCCGCGGCGTCTTCTATCTTCTTCTCCTCGGGCCGCTCCGCACCCATGGCATTAGGGGGGAGGCTCCCGCTCTTCTCTTCATCTTCTTCTCTTCTTCATCTTCTTCTTCATCTTCTTCTTCTTCTTCCTTCTTCTCTTCTTCCTGTCTTCTCCGGGCCGCTCCGCAGCCATGCTGGCATGGTGGGAGGCTCCCGCTGTGTGACGGCGTCTCTTCGTCTGACGGTTCTTAAATAACGGGGGGCGGGGCCATCCGGTGACCCCGCCCCCCTCTGACGCACGGTGACTTGAGGGACTTCCCTGTGACGTCACGGGGAATGCCACAGGGAAGTCCCGTCATGTCACCGTGCGTCAGAGGGGGGCGGGGCCACCGGGTGGCCCCGCCCCCCGTTATTTAAGAACCGTCAGACGAAGAGACGCCGTCACACAGCGGGAGCCTCCCACCATGTCAGCATGGCTGCGGAGCGGCCCGCAGAAGACAGGAAGAAGAGAAGAAGGAAGAAGAGAAGAAAGAAGAAGAAGAAGAAGATGAAGAAGAGAAGAAGATGAAGAGAAGAGCGGGAGCCTCCCCTCATGCCATGGGTGCGGAGCGGCCCGAGGAGAAGAAGATAGAAGACGCCGCGGAGAAGATGCTGGACGAGAACGCCGGAGGAAGAACCAGAAGAGCCAGAAGAACCAGAAGAAGATGAAGGAAGAAAGAAGAAAGAAGAAGCATTTAAATAAAGGAATTGTCAAAAACTGTCTCTTGTCATTTTTAACATTTTTGACAGTTTTTTAGTGAAATGGTAGGGGTAAGTACCCCCTTACCATTTCACACAGGGGGGGGGGCGGGATCTGGGGGTCCCCTTGTTAAAGGGGGCTTCCAGATTCCGATAAGCCCCCCGCCCGCAGACCCTCACAACCACCGGCCAGGGTTGTGAGGATGAGGCCCTTGTCCTCATCAACATGGGGACAAGGTGTTTTGGGGGGCTACCCCAAAGCACCCTCCCAATGTTGAGGGCATGTGGCCTGGTACGGTTCAGGAGGGGGGGGGGGCCGCACTCTCGTCCCCCCCTCTTTTCCTGCGGCCTGCCAGGTTGCGTGCTCGGATAAGGGTCTGGTATGGATTTTTAGGGGGACCCCACGCCGTTTTTTTTTTTTTTTTTTGGCGCGGGGTTCCCCTTAAAATCCATACCAGACCTGAAGGGTCTGGTATGGAATTTAGGGGGAACCCCACGTCAATTTTTTTTTTCAATTTTGGCTGGGGTTCCCCTTAATATCCATACCAGACCTGAAGGGCCTTGTATGGAATTTAGGGGGACCCCCACATCATTTTTTTTTTTTTATTTTGGTTCGGGGTTCCCCTGTGGGGAATTCCCATGCCGTTTTTATCAATGAACTTCTATGTGTATTGTCGGCAATGCAATAGCCGCGGCTAGTTTTAAATGAGTTTTTTCCTTCCAAATGTCATTTTTGCTGTCAGACTGTTCTAAACACAGGAAACATGCGCCCCTTTACAGGCATACTATAGACACCCCCCAGGTACGAAATTTAAAGGGATATTACACTTTTATTGTTTGACTTTAAGCATTAATAAAATCACTGCTCCTGAAAAAACGTCCGTTTTTAAAACTTTTTTTTGCATTGAT
The DNA here is from genome assembly GCA_037952925.1 of Lithobates clamitans. Taxonomy (NCBI): domain Eukaryota; kingdom Metazoa; phylum Chordata; class Amphibia; order Anura; family Ranidae; genus Lithobates; species Lithobates clamitans. Next base: position 6,007,989 of record JBBGZY010001104.1, read on the forward strand.
CCATGTCCCCTGGGGCAGGACCCGGGTCCCCAAACACTTTTTATGACAATAACTTGCATATTAGCCTTTAAAATTAGCACTTTTGATTATTCATGTTCGTGTCCCATAGACTTTAACGGCGTTCGCGTGTTCGAACGAATTTTTTTCCTGTTCGCATGTTCTGGTGCGAACCGAACAGGGGGGTGTTCGGCTCATCCCTAGACTCCTTAGACCACTTTAGTTCCATCACAGATGATAGCGTTCAGTAGGGATGGGCGAGCATAAGTTCGGGCTGAACTTTTGTTGTTCATCCGAACAAACGGGTCGTTCAACCATTTGTTCGCCCCCCCGAACCAACCCCAATGCATTACGGCGCTGAACAGAGCATTGCAAGCCCTGATTGGCTGAAGCAGTGAAAGCTTCAGCCAATCAAGGCACAGAGCACTGTCAGAGTCATGATTGGACACTGTCATCTTGGCTTTATCCAATCATGGCTCATTCCCGCCCCACAGTATAAAGTATTCTTTCAATGGCAGCAAATTTCAGTGTGATTTTGGCGTGGAGAGAGATAGAACAGGGCTCTGTTCAGTGCTATTAGTTAGTTAGTGTGCTATATTGTGCTATTTTGCTTTAATTGTCAGTGTAAAATATTAGTTTAGTGTCCCTCTAGGGAAAGTGTGAGTGTAGTGAGGAGGACCATCATTCAGCTTTGCATAGTGTGCATCTAGAGAAGGGACAGCTCAAATAGTTTAACTGTAGTGTAGTGAGACTGTGTCATTCATACATACATTAGTGTAGAGTAGGGACAGCTCAGATAGTTACAGTGTAGTGTAGTGAGACCGTGTCAGTAATCTTTACATTAGTGTATAGCTAGAGTAGGGACAGTTCAGATAGCGTGAGTGTAGTGAGGTTGGAACACCGTGACGGTGGAACACCGTTTATTTGATTGCGTTACTGCCAGTTTAACGCCATTTACTTCTGTGTGCATTACTGCCAGTATAACGCCATATAGTTTTGTGTGCGTTACTGCCAGTTTAATGCAATATAGTTCTGTGTGCGTTACTGCCAGTTTAACGCCATATAGTTTTGTGTGCATTACTGCCAGGTTAACCTCATATAGTTCTGTGTACGTTACTGCCAGTTTAACGCATATAGTTTTTTTGTGCATTACTGCCAGTTTAACGCCATATAGTTCTGTGTGCGTTACTGCGAGTTTAACGCTATATAGTTTTGTGTACGTTACTGCCAGTTTAATGCCATATAGTTTTTTGTTACATTCCTGTTCATAATTTTGAAAACCAAAGTCTGTGGGTGGGGTGTGGGTGAACCTTGATACTAAATTCTGGATATTTTCAAGTCTAGTAAGCAAGCTATGTAGCAAAGGAAAAAATGTCCCTGGGTTGGTGGTGTCACTGAAATGAAAAAAAATGTCCCTAAATTGGAGATGTAACTGCAATGAAAAAATGCCCCTGAATCAGTGGTGTCACTGAAAAACAAAAAATGCCAGAGTCGGTGTCACTGGAAAGAAAAAATGTCCGTGCATTGGTGGTGTCACTGAAAGGCAAAAAGCTCCTCACAACCCCCACTTCTGTGCTCATTCCTCAACTCTGACCCCCCACTATAAAGCTCACTCTCCATCACTAACACATTTCACACCCGGCGGCTTGCAATTTTGTTGACACCCCCCCCCCAAAATAAAACAGGGTAAGAGAAAATATAGCAATTCACACAATGTGCCATGCCAAATCGTGGGTGTGGTCAAATTGTGGGCACGGCCAAACGCTGGGTGCATTCGAGGCCATACACCTGCACTAATGTTTGGGAGTAGTGGATTTTTTCAAGCAGCCACTGCATCCCAATTGACTTTAATGGGACTGTCCGGACTGGAATGCACAGAACACCTGTGAATCCCCGTGTGGATAAACACGGCTGTCACATGGGGTGTGGATGTATATGCCCATGTGATCAAGGCGTAATTGTTCAGTTGGTCAGATAGCAAGAAAGAGGAGATGTCAGGAATTTAATATATTTGTCACACAACCTGCCTCTCTGCTCCTGTTTGGCTCACCCTCCAGGGCCCAGACAGGCTCTACCTCAGTCTAGGCTTAAGGTCCAGGCTCTTTCTCCTAGTCTGGGGCCTTCAGGCACCCCCTCACTTAGTATAGGGCCTCTAGGTACCCTCTTTCTTTGTTCAGGGCCTCCAGACACCCACTGTCCTTGTCAGGGGCCTCCAGACAACCACAGTCCTAGTCCAGAGCCTCCAGGCACCCCCTCTTCCAGTCCAGGGCCTTCAAGCACCCCCTTTCCTTGTCCAGGGCCTCGAGGCACCTCCTCCCCTAGCCTGAAGCCTCCAGGCACCCCCTCTCCTAGCCCTGGGGCCTGGGGGGGGGGTACTTGGAGGCACTCCTTCTTTGTCTGTGTCAAAGGAGAAAAGACCTTAAACTCCTACAATTTCCCTGGATATCCTTTATTTGCTGCCATATAAAGGTTAGCAAATCTAAAACATAGCCTCGCATGACATTTTTTTTCATATAATTATTACAATAACAGGTGGAAAGGTGGAAAGGTTCCATCTTTCTGGGCTTGTACTGTACATGAATAACACAATGTCAAATTAAAAAATTCATACAATACATACAATTTGCATTCTGTCTTTACCCAAGAGTACTACACGGAAGAATTTTTTAAGAATAGAGTTTATTCTTGTTAAAGGAAACAGATAGCATTCTGAAAAAAGATATCATTATACGTGGAAATATAGTATCCTCTTTATCTGTGTCAAAGAAGAAAAGACCTAAAACTTCTGGAATTTCCCTAGATATTCATTATTTGCTGCCATATAAATGTTAATAAACCTGATACATTGGGGTTGATTCACTTAAGGCAAATAGACTGTGCACTTTGCAAAGTGCAATTGCCCTCTGCAGGTGCAGTTGCTCCAGAGCTTAGTAAATGAGGTAAAGCTTCACTTTGCAAAGAATATCATGCAAAGAAAATTAAAAAAAAACAGCTTTTTTGCTGGCACATGATTGGATGATTAAAGTCAGCAGAGCTTCTGCTCATTTAATAAGCTCTGAAGCCTCTGCTCTTAGAGAGTGCAACTGCACTTTGCTAAGTGCACAGTCTATTGGCCTTTAGTAAATCAACCCCATTGTCTTCTATAAACCATAAATCATTCTTTTTTTTTATATGACAATTACAATAACAGGTGGAATGGGTTCCAGCTTTATACAGTTTCCATTTTTCATTCTATGTCTGTACATGAATAATACTTAAGTTCATACCATAGTACAATATTATTGCAAGCATTGTAAAATTATGGAAATCAGTGTAAGCTGTTATTGAGCCCATTGCAAGAATTAAAAAGTGTTCAGAATGAAATGGAGTATGAGATGGTTTATTGTTCTAATATGGGAATGGGGGTTTTTATTGTGGGAAGGTGTGATATATACACAGTGGGGATGGAAAGTATTCAGACCCCCTTAAATTTTTCACTTTTTATTATATTGCAGACATTTGCTAAAATCATTTAAGTTCATTTTTTTCCTCATTAATGTACACACAGCACCCCATATTGACAGAAAAACACAGAATTGTTGAAATTTTTGCAGATTTTTAAAAAAAGAAAAACTGAAATATCACATGGTCCTAAGTATTCAGACCCTTTGCTGTGACACTCATATATTTAACTCAGGTGCTATCCATTTCTTCTGATTATCCTTGAGATGGTTTACACCTTCATTTGAGTCCAGCTGTGTTTGATTATACTGATTGGACTTGATTAGGAAAGCCACACACCTGTCTATATAAGACCATACAGCTCACAGTGCATGTCAGAGCAAATGAGAATCATGAGGTCACAGAAACTGCCTGAAGAGCTCAGAGACAGAATTGTGGCAAGGCACAAATCTGGCCAAGGTTACAAAAAAAAATTCTGCTGCACTTCCTAAGGTTCCTAAGAGCACAGTGGCCTCCATAATCCTTAAATGGAAGACATTTGGGACGACCAGAACCCTTCCTAGAGCTGGCCATCCGGCCAAACTGAGCTATCGGGGGAGAAGAGCCTTGGTGAGAGAGGTAAAGAAGAACCCAAAGATCACTGTGGCTGAGCTCCAGAGATGCAGTCGGGAGATGGGCGAAAGTTGTAAAAAGTCAACCATCACTGCAGCCCTCCACCAGTCGGGGCTTTATGGCAGTGTGGCCTGACGGAAGCCTCTCCTCAGTGCAAGACACATGAAAGCCCGCATGGAGTTTGCTAAAAAACACCTGAAGGATTCCGAGATTATGAGAAATAAGATTCTTTGGTCTGATGAGACCAAGATAGAACTTTTTGGCCTTAATTCTAAGAGGTATGTGTGGAGAAAACCAGGCACTGCTAATCACCTGTCCAATACAGTCCCAACAGTAAAGCATGGTGGTGGCAGCATCATGCTGTGGGGGTGTTTTTCAGCTGCAGGGACAAGACGACTGGTTGAAATCAAGGGAAAGATGAATGCAGCCAAGTACAGGGATATCCTGGACGAAAACTTTCTCCAGAGTGCTCAGGACCTCAGACTGGGCTGAAGGTTTACCTTCCAACAAGACAATGACCCTAAGCACACAGCTAAAATAACAAAGGAGTGGCTTCACAACAACTCTGTGACTGTTCTTGAATGGCCCAGCCAGAGCCCTGACTTAATGGGTTTCTCTGTATCTCTGGAGAGACCTAAAAATGGCTGTCAACCAACGTTTACCACCCAACCTGACAGAACTGGAGAGGATCTGCAAGGAGGAATAGCAGAGGATCCCCAAATCCAGGTGTGAAAAACGTGTTGCATCTTTCCCAAGAAGACTCATGGCTGTATTAGATCAAAACAGTGCTTTTACTAAATACTGAGCAAAGGGTCTGAGTACTTAGGACCATGTGATATTTCAGTTTTTCTTTTTTAATAAATCTGCAAAAATGTCAACAATTCTGTGTTTTTCTGTCAATATGGGGTGCAGTGTGTACATTAATGAGGTAAAAAAATTAACTTAAATGATTTTAGCAAATGGCTGAAATATAACAAAGAGTGAAAAATTTAAGGGGGTCTGAATACTTTCCATCCCCACTGTGTGTATATATATATATATATATATATACACACACACTATATTGTCAAAAGAATTGTGACGCCTGCCTTTACAATATTGAACCCTAGTCCATAGGGTTCAATATTGAGTTGGCCCACCCTTTGCAGCTATAACAGCTTCAGCTCTTCTGGGAAGGTTGTCCATAAGGTTTAGGAGTGTGTCTATGGGAATGTTTGACCATTCTTCCAGAAGTGCATTTGTGAGGTCAGGCACTAATGTTGAAGAAGGCCTGGTTTGCAGTCTCAGCTCCAAGGCCAGTCAAGTTCCTCCACCCCAAACTTGCTCATCCATGTCTTTATGAACCTTGCTTTGTGCACTGGTACAAATCATTTGGTGAAGGGGAGATTATGGTGTGGGGATGTTTTTCACGGGTTGGGCTTGGCCCTTAGTTCCAGCGAAGGGAATCTTAAGGTGTCAGCATACCAAGAGATTTTGGACAATTTCATGCTCCCAACTTTGTGGGAACAGTTTGGGGATGGCCCCTTCCTGTTCCAACATGACTGCGCACCAGTGCACAAAGCAAGGTCCATAAAGACATGGATGCGCAAGTTTGGGGTGGATGAACTTGACTGGCCTGCCCATAGTCCTGACCTCAACCCAATAGAACACCTTTGGGATCAATTAGAGCGGAGAAACCCACGCAGGCACAGGGAGAACATGCAAACTTCAGGCAGGTAGTGTCGTGGTTGGGATTCAAACCAGTGACCCTTTTTACTGCTAGGTGAGAGTGCTTCCCACTACACCACCATCCTTGGTCCATTGTTGGATGTGATTGGGGTGGTTTATTCCAGGGCCTGATGTAAAAATCTGCCAGCTAAGGATAAATAAGGTGTTGCTTGACTTCCTGTAGTAGGGGTCATGAATTTCTGAGTGAGCTGCACATCTATCTTCTTGGTGGAGAGGAAAGCATGATCACTATCCTGATGCTCAGTCTTCACATTTTGGAAATTATTCACTTGGACTGATTTTTTACATCTAATTTGTATATTTTCATGGATATTATTTATGTATATGTTTGCTAAGTGAGTTGCACATTCACAGTTTTTTGGTGGAGAGATTAAGCACTAACAATTCCTGGTTTTAAAACCTGTAGAAGTTTTACACAATTTTTGTATGGTTCATGTTGATATATTATTATGGGAGAGCGTGGTTATTAATTCACTTTTTGCACCAGGGCACTTTTTCCTGGTGCAAAAAACCATAAAGGGCCACTCCGGCCCCTGACCAGGGCACTTCCCACTGATCCTGGGGCCCTTTTCTCAGGTCTTGGGACCCTATATTACAGTCCTACAGTGGGCCACCTTCCTGCTTTCTTGGGGTCCCCCCATGGTGGTGGAATGCCAGAGCCCAGTTGCAAGTGTGACCTTTGCAACCCCGGTAGTTCTGCCACTGGTATCAGTAGTTTTTTTATTTTTGTTGTTTTATTTTTTTATTATTTTTTACCATTTTTTTTTTTTTATTTTTTTACAATTTATTTTTTATTATTTTTAAAATATTTTTTAGGACCCCCGTTGAGGGGCTTTGGTGAAATACCAGGGGACTAAAAATACCCCTGAAGGGACTGAGGACAGATTCATCAGCCCTTTTCTCTGTAACCTTAGCTGCACAGAATGAATGAACAGGAATATCTCTGTATAGCTCTGTACCGAGCTTCCTGTACATTCATAAACTGAGGCATAGTAAACACAGTAAACACAGTTTATTATGCCCCAGCTATGAATGAATACAAATCGGTACCGATCACTGACTCTATTCATTAAGACAAGGAAAGGTCCAGTAAATTACACAATTCCCAGCTCGTTCCCTGCTCTCATCCTGACAGATCCCCCACAGCCGCCGACGGGAGAGGGGAGGGGGAACCCAGCAGCACTGCAGAGGGCAGAGAAACACACAGGAGCCCAGGTAAGCAGGACAGGGATAGGAAGGCGGCGGGAGCGGCATGTGAAAACACAGATGCCCTCCATTTCCCTCCTGCAGCTGCTGCCTGTGGGAGGGAGAGGAGGGTAAGCGGGCATTCAGCAGCTACAGGGATTGGTTCCTCTACATGACGGTTTAGGGCCTATGATTAAGCCTCAGTGGGCAGGGTGAAATGCATCAGGGTTTGTGGTTTGGTGGAGACATGTAGGCTGGGGCCACTCTTCTTCTTGTTTATTCACCTGAGCGAGTTGGGAGTTGCAGCAATCTTTTCCTCTTCACCTGATCACAATGTCAACAAAGCTGTTATGAATGAATGTTATTCTTAACAGCTGAGCTTCCTATGCTGTGATTGGCTCACAGCTCTGTTTCATATTCCCATCGCGCACGTTCCTGGTATAAGCTCTATAGGTCGGGTGCTGCAGCAACAACCAGCTGGATACTGGTTCAAGTCACAATGTAGATACTTGCCAGCACACCAAGGATCAGCACAAGGTGGCATCCAAACGGTTTAGTTTATTGCATGATCACAACACAAAGAGGTGCAACATTTCGGAGTCACGCAGGACCCCTTCGTCAGGCATGTGATAAATGTGAAAATAACAGTGAAGAGAATTTAAATAACCATCAACCAATCAAAAATCAAGAAAAAATCAAGAAAGAACAAAACTCCTCCCACCCAGAGAGGTATGACGTCACAAATCCCGCCAGAAAAGAGCCAAAAATTAACATAATAAAAGGATAGCATATTTTTAAACAGATCACCAAACATATGTAAATTAGGGGTTAAAAGAACTACTGACATTACCTGTATTTGTTATGTGAAATGGTGGATCTTGAGCCCATAAAGGGACGAGCCCGTTGCTAGGGAACAAAACTGATGATAGCATGCTTAAGTAAGGTGTCAATTGGCGCTAGTACAAGGAGGCATACATTCAATTCGAATGGCAATCACCAATCGCGCATGCGCGATGTGGCGGCAGTAACCAGGCAGCAGGGACGCTGTAGTGTCGGGGGCCGCCAATGCCGTAGAACAGCATGTAATTGGCGCCAGATCGGTGCCCGTGTGGGTGTAATTTCTTTGGACTAGGAAGACATCGCTGGCCGCGCGTGCGTGATGCACGGGCGGTAGCTAGGCAATGGGAGACGCTGCATTGCCGGTGTTCTGCCGAGAAAGTTCCGCTCGGCGGATAAGGACCCCCCCTCGGCGGAAATAGCCGAAGGTGAATAGGTGAAAATCAGCTGTACATGGCGCCTGTAAGAGGGCCTCGCTTCGCTCGGCTCTTTTTTATTCTCCCTCTAGGTCCACTTGGATGGTGGGGAAGGAACCTGGACCTAGGGCGCAGGCGCCGTGTACAGCTGATTGAAGATTTTGAGCTTCGGCTATCTCCGGCGGCTGATAGTAGTTCGTACTGCGCAGGCGCTGCGCCTGCGCAGAACAGGGGGGTCCTTATCTGCCGAGGGAACTTTCTCGGCAAGACACCGGGGCCGCCGATGTCATAGAAACGAATGATGCCCGTTGGCCGCGCCCATCAAGGCAGACGGCATCCAATTAGGGGAGTTGGGGAGGATGAGGGCAGTGTGAGTGCTGTGAGCGAAGAGGAGCAGAACGTGAAGGAAATGAAAGAGAGAAACACAGAGGAAAGAAAGGGGGAGAGATCGGGACCTAGGAGTTGAAAATAGAAAAGAAAGGAAAGGATTGAAAGAAAACGAAGAGGAGAGAGAAAAAGGAGAAGGGGAGAACAAAAGTGTTGAAATTTAGAAGTAAAAATAATTGTGAAAATAGATAAAAATAGAAATGGAGAAACGAGGAGAAGAAAAATAAATAAACGTGACAATAAACAATAGATGAATAAATAAATGAAGAAAAATGATGAAAGAGAAGGAAATAATAAAATGAAGAAATTAAAAATAAATAGACAGAATAGAAAAAACAGAAAGAAAAGGAAAAAAGGAAAAATAGAAAAGAGAAGAAAATGAAAACAAGAACAAATATAAATAAAAATAAAAATAAATCAATAAAAATAAATATAAAAATATAAATATAGAAATAAAAATAAAGATAAATCAAAATGAAAATAAAATGAAAATAAATAAAAAGAAATAAAATACAAAAACAAATGAAATTAATGAAAATAGAGATGGAAATAAATAATAATGATGGGAAGGAAAGAAAAAATAAAAATAAATAAAAATGGTAATTAAGGGGGGGAAGGGGGGGAGAAAAAGGAAGGTAAAGGGGAGGAAAGAGAGAACGGGAAAGGGGGGAGGGTAGAGGAAGAAAGGGGAAGAGAGAACACTCAGAGCCTGGTTGTGAAAGGCCTAGCTACCTACGTTCAAAAATTGAATCGGAAGGTTCATTAATGCAGGGAAAGATACCAGTAAAAAAAACTCAACGGATCAAAATAGTCCTATATTGCATTGACATAAGGCCATCGCCTGGAACTGAGTAAACATTAAGGAAAGGAAAAGGGGGATGAACAATGAAAAAAACTCCAAGGTCAAAGGGAATTAGTCCGATCATCGTTCAAATCAAGGACACAGGTCAGCTATCTCTCATTCAAAAAGCAAGTAAATGATAGGTTGGCGTTAAGTCCTCCAGGATGGACCGTGCCCAGGGTATGGATCCAATAGGCTTCACGTTGTAGCAGTTGACGGTCATGGTCACCTCCTCTAATGGGTTGTTGGACATGTTCAATAACCATGTCCCTTAGTTTGTGTGTTTGATGTCTGTGTTTGACAAAATGCACCGCCACTGGTTTGTTAAGATTGATCTGCTTGTCCTCTTCTGTTTTTGATAGAGCGAGTCTTATATAGCTTCTGTGTTTTTGAAACCTCCTTTTAAAAGGGCCGGTTGTTTTGCCGACATAAGTGAGTGTGCATGGGCATTTTAGAATGTAAACACAGTAGTCAGTGTTACAGTTCAGGTACTCTTTTATGTGAGCCCATAAAGGGATGAGCCCGTTGCTAGGGAAAAAAACTGATGATAGCATGCTTAAGTAAGGTGTCAATTGGCGCTAGTACAGGGAGGCATACATTTAATTCGAATGGCAATCACCAATCGCGCATGCGCGATGTGGCGGCGGTAACCAGGCAGCAGGGACGCTGTAGTGCCGGGGGCCGCCAATGCCGTAGAACAGCATGTAATTGGCGCCAGATCGGCGCCCATGTGGGGGTAATTTCTTTGGACTAGGAAGACATCGCTGGCCGCCCATGGTGGTGGAATGCCAGAGCCCAGTTGCAAATGTGACCTTTGCAACCCCGGTAGTTCTGCCACTGGTATCAGCAGTTTTTTTATTTTTGTTGTTTTATTTTTTTATTATTTTTTACCATTTTTTTATTTTTATTTTTTTACAATTTTATTTTTTATTATTTTTAAAATATTTTTTAGGACCCCCATTGAGGGGCTTTGGTGAAATATCAGGGGACTAAACAGACCTCTGAAGGGACTGAGGACAGATTCATCAGCCCTTTTCTCTGTAACCTTAGCTGCACAGAATGAATGAACAGGAATATCTCTGTATAGCTCTGTACCGAGCTTCCTGTACATTCATAAACTGAGGCATAGTAAACACAGTAAACACAGTTTATTATGCCCCAGCTATGAATGAATAAAAATCGGTACCGATCACTGACTCTATTCATTAAGACAAGGAAAGGTCCAGTAAATTACACAATGCCCAGCTCGTTCCCCGCTCTCATCCTGACAGATCCCCCACAGCTGCCAACGGGAGAGGGGAGGGGGAAACCCAGCAGCACTGCAGAGGGCAGAGAAACACACAGGAGCCCAGGTAAGCAGGACAGGGATAGGAAGGCGGCTGGAGCGGCATGTGAAAACACAGATGCCCTCCATTTCCCTCCTGCAGCTGCTGCCTGTGGGAGGGAGAGGAGGGGAAGCTGGCATTCAGCAGCTACAGGGATTGGTTCCTCTACATGCCTACAGGCCTATTATTAAGCCTCAGTGGGCAGGGTGAAATGCATCAGGGTTTGTGGTTTTTTTGAAGACATGTAGGCTGGGGCCACTCTTGTTCGTTTATTCACCTGAGCGGGTCGGGAGTTGCGGCAATCTTTTCCTCTTCACACGATCACAATGTCAACAAAGCTGTTATGAATGAATATTATTCTTAACAGCTGAGCTTCCTATGCTGTGATTGGCTCACAGCTCTAACATAGTACCTAGGCCAATCTAAGCACCCTGTACCATGTGATTAGCTGTAGCCAATCACAGATCACTACTAATCACAGCTGTTATGACTATAACTCGTTCATAACAGTTCAAAAAATTTCTGTTACGGTGATCATCAATCTTCAGTATTATCCAGGCTGTCTGCTTTCATAAAATATATAATGTTTATAATGTTTGTGGATTTTAAGCAATTGTCACATCTAAAATTCTTTTTCTAAACATGTGTGCAAAAAAATGCCAACAATGGCTCTGGCAGCGAAAGGGTTAAGACTTAAAGTGGATATAAACCTGACTCATGAAATTTGACCTAGGCACATATATCTTTGTTGTTTCTTTTATATCTCTCCAAAGCCCCAAGTCCCCTGTCTTTCTGCTGCTCTGTTTTTCTGTTATCAGGATGATAACTTCTGACAAGTTCTCCGACAACCGAAGGGAGGGTGCTATAAATAGATTAGCAAAGAGATGGTCTATTCACAGCACAGCTCTGCACATTTCTTCCTGCCTATGTGGAGGAGGAGGATGTGTGCCATTCCTCCAATCAGCTGTCACACAGTGTATGCCAAGAATCCACACCCAGTGGCGAACAGGAATAAAAAATCTCTAACATGATGTGAACTTTCTAAAGAATATAGCAAGCTGAAGACAGCAGATATACATGTAAACTTATGTAGGAAGATTTGTTTCATCTCTGTGTTTCATCTGAGGCTGTTCACTTCACTGGGTATATGTGAGGGTTTACATCCACTTTAAGGGTTGATGCAAACAATTCCTACAGGTGTCCCAACTTTTGTTGATTACTTACACACTATCTGTATAAAATCAGTGTTACTACTAGGGATGAGCCGAACACCCCCCGGTTCGGTTCGCACCAGAACCCGCGAACGGACCGCAAGTTCGCACGCACGTTAGAACCCCATTGACGTCTATGGGACTCGAACGTTCGAAATCAAAAGTGCTCATTTTAAAGGCTAATTTGCATGGTATTGTCCTAAAAAGGGTGTGGGGACCCGGGTCCTACCCCAGGGGACATGTATCAATGCAAAAAAAACTTTTAAAAACGGCCGTTTTTTCGGGAGCAGTGATTTTAATGATGCTTAAAGTAAAAAAAAAAAAAGTGAAATATTCCTTTAAATATCGTACCTGGGGGGTGTCTATAGTATGCCTGTAAAGTGACGCGTGTTTCCCATGTTTAGAACAGTCCCTGCACCAAATGTCATTTTTAAAGGAAAAAATCTCATTTAAAACTGCTTGCGGGTTTAATGTCATGTCGGGTCATGGCAATATGGATGAAAATCAGTGAGACAAACGGCATGGGTACCCGCCAGTCCATTACCAGGCCCTTTGGGTCTTGTATGGATATTAAGGGGAACCCCGCACCCAAATTAAAATAAGGAAAGGTCCCTATATACTCTGAACAGCAGTATACAGGCGGTGCAAACAAGACAGGGACTGTAGGTTTGTTGTTAAGTAGAATCTGTTTGTAATTTTGAACATTTTTAATGTGTTTAGCTCCAGCCAAAAAATCTTTTCTAAGCTTTTTGGAAAACATAGGGAAGGGTTATCACCCCTGTGACATTTGTTTTGCGTCTTTCCTCCTCTTCAGAAGATTTCACCTCACTTTTTTGTCCCAATGAAAAATGTTTTTTGAAAATTTGGGTTTTTTTGTGGAACAAGGATTGGAAAGCATCAGTGGAAAGGAGAAATTGTTTTCCCATATTAACTCTTACAGGAGAGAATTTCCCTTCCTTAGGGGTAGATTTCATCTCACTTCCTGTTGTCTCCTTCCGTTTGCAAGTAGGAGTCGTTTGTAAGTTAGATGTTTGAAAGTAGGGTCCTGCCCTATATACTCAGCAGAAATTTGGGCCTTAGGTGTTGCTGTGGCCAAAACACTGTAAGCCCTCACAGGGCCCTGCTGTGAAATATTAGATCAAGAATTGTAATTACATGCCCCTGTTGAACAGGAGCTGAAAAATTAGGCCTTAGGCACTGGTGCTGGTGCCACAACACTGCAACCCCTCACAGACACTCTAGTTGGAACGCAGGAACGAGCTCTGCTGCAAAGTATTGCATCAAAAATTGTAATTACACGCCCCTGTTAGACAGGGGCAGAAAAATTGGGCCTTAGGCACTGGTGCTGGTGCCACAACACTGCAACCCCTCACAGACACTCTAGTTGGAACGCAGGAACGAGCCCTGCTGCAAAGTATTGCATCAAAAATTGTAATTACACGCCCCTGTTAGACAGGGGCAGAAAAATTGGGTCTTAGGCACTGGTGCTGGTGCCACAACACTGCAACCCCTCACAGACACTCTAGTTGGAACGCAGGAACAAGCCCTGCTGCAAAGTATTGCATCAAAAATTGTAATTACACGCCCCTGTTAGACAGGGGCTGAAAAATTGTGCCTTAGGCACTGGTGGTGGCGCCCAGAACCAAAAATGTTCTTACAAGCTATCAGCGTGATGATTGAGGAGGAAGAGGATAATTACTCAGGGATAGTCACTCAGCATCAGCATAGGCAGTCTTTGAAGGGATCTGAAAAAAATTATTCAGTTACATCAGCATCAGGTGCTTGGTAGCTGGTGGTGATCCAAGACTGATTCATTTTTATGAAGGTCAGCCGATCGACCGAGTCAGTGGACAGACGCACCCTGTGATCGGTTACCACGCCTCCAGCAGCACTGAATGTGCGTTCCGAAAGAACGCTGGATGCAGGACAGGCCAGTAGCTCAATTGCATACTGTGCAAGCTCTGGCCAGTGATCCATCCTCAAGACCCAGTAACCCAGAGGATTTTCGGTGGGAAAGGTGTCCAAGTCTGATCTTGCCCCTAGGTATTCCTGCACCATGTAAAACAGACGCTGGCGATGGTTGCTGGAACCGATCATACCTTGGGGCTGCGGACCAAAAAATTGTCTGAACGCATCGGTCAGACGGCCACCTTCTCCACCGCTCCTTCTTTGACTGACCGAAGCCTCAGCAACACGTTGTCCAGAAACAGGAGTTTGTAACCTCCCAGTCTCTGGGAACGCGTTGCACTGACCTTTCTGCAAGGCCTCCCGAAGATGTTTCATCCTCTGCTCCCTCTGCGATGGCAAGATAAGGTCCGCAACCTTACCCTTGTAACGTGGATCAAGGAGGGTTGCCAGCCAGTATTGGTCCTTCTCCTTGATACCACGAATACGAGGATCCTTACGCAGGCTTTGCAGGATCAGGGAGGCCATGCAGCGTAGGTTTGCTGAGGCATTCGGTCCGGAGTCCTCTGGGTCACTAAGGACAACAACGTCCGCAGCCACCTCCTCCCAGCCACGTACAAGTCCATGTGTTCCTTGGGACTGATCCCTTAAAGACTGCTGATGCTGAGTGCCAGGCTCCACCTCCATACTGACACAATCTTCCTCCTCCTCCTCCTCCTCCTCCTCCTCGTCCTCTTCCTGTGTGATCGGCGGGCACGCAGGAACACTGTCTGGATAAAGGGGGCCTTGAGAGCTAAGGAAGTCCTCCTCTTCCTGCCTCTGTTCTGCCTCAAGTGCCCTGTCCATTATTCCACGCAGCGTGTGCTCCAACAGGTGGACAAGGGGAACAGTGTCACTGATGCATGCACTGTCAGTGCTCACCATCCTCGTGGCCTCCTCGAATGGTGACAGGACAGTGCATGCATCCCTGATCATGGCCCACTGGCGTGGGGAAAAAAAACCAAGGTCCCCTGACCCTGTCCTGGTGCCATAGTCGCACAGGTACTCATTGATGGCCCTCTGCTGCGTGTGCAGCCGCTGCAGCATGGCCAATGTCGAGTTCCACCTGGTGGGCATGTCACAGATTAGGCGGTTCTTGGGCAGGTTAAACTCCTTTTGGAGGTCCGTCAGCCGAGCACTGGCATTATATGACCGGCGGAAATGCACACAGACTTTCCTGGCCTGCCTCAGGACATCCTGTAAGCCCGGGTACCTGCCCAAGAACCGCTGCACCACCAAGTTAAGGACGTGAGCCAAACAGGGCACATGGGTCAGTTGTCCCTGTCGGAGGGCAGAGAGGAGGTTGGTGCCATTGTCGCAAACCACCATTCCTGCCTTAAGTTGGCGTGGCGTCAACCACCTCTGAACCTGCCCCTGCAGAGCTGACAGAACCTCTGCCCCAGTGTGGCTCCTGTCCCCCAAGCACACCAGCTCAAGCACCGCATGGCATCTTTTGGCCTGCGTACTTGCGTAGCCCCTTGAACGCCTACGGAGCACCGCTGGTTCCGAGGAAGAGGCCATGGAGGAAGAAGAAGAGGAGGGGGTGGAGGAGAGAGGTGTGTCACAATCAGCATTTTGGAGGCGTGGTGGCGGAACAACCTCCAACACTACTGCACCTTGTCCTGCATCCTTCCCAGCTGCCAGCAGAGTCACCCAATGCGCCGTGAAACTTAAGTAACGTCCCTGTCCATGCCTGCTGGACCATGAGTCAGCGGTAATATGCACCTTACCGCTGACCGCCCTGTCCAGCGAGGCATGGACATTGCCTTCCACATGCCGGTAGAGAGCCGGAATCGCCTTCCGTGAGAAAAAGTGGCGTTTGGGAACCTGCCACTGAGGAACCGCACATTCCACAAACTCACGGAAGGGGGCAGAGTCTACCAACTGAAAAGGCAGCAGTTGAAGTGCTAGCAATTTTGCCAAGCTAGCATTCAACCGCTGGGCATGTGGATGGCTGGGAGCAAACTTCTTTCGGCGGTGCAGCAGCTGGGGCAGGGAAATTTGCCTGGTACAATCTGACGTCGGTGTACCAAAAGCAGATTGCCCACAAGTACTTGGCTGTGACACACCTAATTCTACACCTTCATTCCTCTCACTGCAGGTCTCAGAGAGGACTGAAGGTCTAGTGGGGTTGGAAATCTCAGCTGATGAGGAGCAAGGAGAGATCCTCTTTGTTCTTTGGTGTGGGTCTTTTAGATATGCTTGCCAACGAACTGCATGGCAGGTCAACATATGTCTGGTCAAGCATGTGGTACCCAAGCGGGAGATGTTTTGGCCACGCGAGATACGCTTGAGACATATGTTGCAAATAGCAACGGTGCGATCTGATGCACTCGTCTCAAAAAAGGCCCACACCAAAGAACTTTTTGAATAACGCGCAGAGACTGCAGCGCCCTGCACATGTGGAGCTTTGGGGTGTGATGCAGTCAATGTGCTGCCCTTAGGCTGGCCCCTGGAGGGCATCCTGCCTCGTTGGTGATGTGCCGCCTCCTTCTCCTCCTCCTCCTCCTCTCTCCTATCAGGCACCCACGTTGAGTCAGTGACCTCATCATCCTCTCCCTCCTCATCACTGGAGCAAACCTGGCAGTATGCTGCAGCAGGGGGAGCATGACTGCCAGATTGCTGTCCTTCTTGGGCACCCCCTCTGTCCGTGCTCATGTTACTGCCTTCATCGAGCTCAGTATCATCATCAGAGCCTTCCAAACGCTGGGCATCCTCCTGGAGCATGTACCCAACACTGTGGTCAAACAGTTCGAGGGAATCCTCAGGAGGACATGGTGGAGCTAGGGAAGGAGTCACTGATGACATTGAGCTGAGGGAAGAGGCCGCTGCTTTGCCAGACAAAGCACCCTGGGCATGGGTGAGAGAGGATGAGGAGGATGAGGACGGCTTGGTCATCCACTCAACCAAGTTTTCTGCATGTTGCGGCTCAACACGGCCAGCTGCCGAAAAAAAGGCCAAGCGTGTCCCATGGCCACGGGCTGATGAGGATGCACCGTCTCCACGACCAGCACTAGACACAGAGCCTGCTTGCCCTCTCTTATTGGCTTGTGACTGTCTGCCTCTCCTTCTTGGCCTTCCAGACATACTAATGGCCTGTAGCTGCACTAAGCTGGGATAGAACACCTGTAATTTTCTTCAGGTAGCTTTATATACTGTAACCAGACAAGCCTGCCTGTCAGTAGGAAGATAACAGGAACGGATCTAGCTGAACACTGTGAGCAGGACGCACTGACTGCACTAAATGTAAATAGCAGGAACGGATCTAGCTGAACACTGTGAGCAGGACGCACTGACTGCACTAAATGTAAATAGCAGGAACGGATCTAGCTGAACACTGTGAGCAGGACGCACTGACTGCACTAAATGTAAATAGCAGGAACGGATCTAGCTGAACACTGTGAGCAGGACGCACTGACTGCACTAAATGTAAATAGCAGGAACGGATCTAGCTGAACACTGTGAGCAGGACGCACTGACTGCACTAAATGTAAATAGCAGGAACGGATCTAGCTGAACACTGTGAGCAGGACGCACTGACTGCACTAAATGTAAATAGCAGGAACGGATCTAGCTGAACACTGTGAGCAGGACGCACTGCACTAAATGTAAATAGCAGGAACGGATATAGCTGAACACTGTGAGCAGGACGCACTGCACTAAATGTAAATAGCAGGAACAGATCTAGCTGAACACTGTGAGCAGGACGCACTGCACTAAATGTAAATAGCAGGAACAGATCTAGCTGAACACTGTGAGCAGGACGCACTGCACTCAATGTAAATAGCAGGAACGGATCTAGCTGAACACTGTGAGCAGGACGAACTGCACTAAATGTAAATAGCAGGAACGGATCTAGCTGAACACTGTGAGCAGGACGCACTGCACTAAATGTAAATAGCAGGAACGGATCTAGCTGAACACTGTGAGCAGGACGCACTGCACTAAATGTAAATAGCAGGAACAGATCTAGCTGAAAACTGTGAGCAGGACGCACTGACTGCACTAAATGTAAATAGCAGGAACGGATCTAGCTGAACACTGTGAGCAGGACGCACTGACTGCACTAAATGTAAATAGCAGGAACGGATCTAGCTGAACACTGTGAGCAGGACGCACTGCACTAAATGTAAATAGCAGGAACGGATCTAGCTGAACACTGTGAGCAGGACACACTGCACTCAATGTAAATAGCAGGAACGGATCTAGCTGAACACTGTGAGCAGGACGAACTGCACTAAATGTAAATAGCAGGAACGGATCTAGCTGAACACTGTGAGCAGGACGCACTGCACTAAATGTAAATAGCAGGAACGGATCTAGCTGAACACTGTGAGCAGGACGCACTGCACTAAATGTAAATAGCAGGAACAGATCTAGCTGAACACTGTGAGCAGGACGCACTGCACTAAATGTAAATAGCAGGAACAGATCTAGCTGAACACTGTGAGCAGGACGCACTGCACTAAATGTAAATAGCAGGAACGGATCTAGCTGAACACTGTGAGCAGGACGCACTGCACTAAATGTAAATAGCAGGAACGGATCTAGCTGAACACTGTGAGCAGGACGCACTGCACTAAATGTAAATAGCAGGAACGGATCTAGCTGAACACTGTGAGCAGGACGCACTGACTGCACTAAATGTAAATAGCAGGAACAGATCTAGCTGAACACTGTGAGCAGGACGCACTGACTGCACTAAATGTAAATAGCAGGAACGGATCTAGCTGAACACTGTGAGCAGGACGCACTGACTGCACTAAATGTAAATAGCAGGAACGGATCTAGCTGAACACTGTGAGCAGGACGCACTGACTGCACTAAATGTAAATAGCAGGAACGGATCTAGCTGAACACTGTGAGCAGGACGCACTGCACTAAATGTAAATAGCAGGAACAGATCTAGCTGAACACTGTGAGCAGGACGCACTGCACTAAATGTAAATAGCAGGAACAGATCTAGCTGAACACTGTGAGCAGGACGCACTGCACTAAATGTAAATAGCAGGAACAGATCTAGCTGAACACTGTGAGCAGGACGCACTGCACTAAATGTAAATAGCAGGAACAGATCTAGCTGAACACTGTGAGCAGGACGCACTGACTGCACTAAATGTAAATAGCAGGAACAGATCTAGCTGAACACTGTGAGCAGGACGCACTGCACTCAATGTAAATAGCAGGAACGGATCTAGCTGAACACTGTGAGCAGGACGAACTGCACTAAATGTAAATAGCAGGAACAGATCTAGCTGAACACTGTGAGCAGGACGCACTGCACTAAATGTAAATAGCAGGAACGGATCTAGCTGAACACTGTGAGCAGGACGCACTGACTGCACTAAATGTAAATAGCAGGAACAGATCTAGCTGAACACTGTGAGCAGGACGCACTGCACTAAATGTAAATAGCAGGAACGGATCTAGCTGAACACTGTGAGCAGGACGCACTGCATTAAATGTAAATAGCAGGAACAGATCTAACCTAATCTAGCTAACTCAAATCAAATGACACTGTCTGTCTCTCTCTCTCTATCAGCACACCGGAACACACTACACAGGGCCGCCGTGCAGGCGGCCTTATATAGTGTGGGGCGTGTACTAAATCCCCTGAGCCATAATTGGCCAAAGCCACCCTGGCTTTGGCCAATTACAGCTCTCTCTACTGACGGCGCTTTGATTGGCCAAGCATGCGGGTCATAGTGCATGCTTGGCCAATCATCAGCCAGCAATGCACTGCGATGCCGCAGTGAATTATGGGCCGTGACGCGCCACACGAATTTGGCGCGAACGGCCCATAACGTTCGCAATTCGACGGACGGTCGAACAGCCGATGTTCGAGTCGAACATGCGTTCGATTCGAACACGAAGCTCATCCCTAGTTACTACACCTTGTATGGCAGGGATATGCAATTAGCAGACCTCCAGCTGTTGCAGAACTACAAGTCCCATGAAGTATAGCAAGACTCTGACAGCCACAAGCATAACACCCAGAGGCAGAGGCATGATGGGACTTGTAGTTTTGCAACAGCTGGAGGTCCGCTAATTGTATATCCTTGTTCTATAGCATTATTTCAACAATATTGCATTGCAAAAAGTAGTATATTGCTCTTGTAAGGGAGCCAGGCAGAGCCAAGGTGTCAGTAAGTACAATTTCCTTCACCATCAAACTGGATGAAATTGTGACAATAATGGGTCTGGCAGAACTCAAGTAACAATATAATAAAAAGACATGGTTCTTCGGGTCAGCATGAGAATGTCTGCAAATTTTGACTATTCTGAGAAGTTAAAAACTCAGATTCAAAAAATGTTGTTAAACAAAATTTTTATTTTTTTTGTATGCCCAGTTGTTTATTTGTTTCATTGCTTTCATTTAAAGCAATATTAAGACATTAAACTACATACATTTCAATAAAAAATTTAAAAAATGGGGGTGTTCTGAAACTAGTAGAATATACCTAAAAGTTAACTTAACTCTAAACCTGTCACTATGAAGACATGATGAGGGTAGTAAAGATGAATTTGGCTCTCATGATGCCTGATCACCACTTAATCACATGCAGATACCTGAGTAACCCACAGAAGACACCAATTGATGTTTAATGGTCATAGCAGCCCTTTATTTAAAAAAAATAAAAATGACCAGAATAACATTCAATACAATATGAATGGAGCCCCAAGGCCCTTGTAGACATTTGTGCTTAACTGAGTACCTGTGTAAACTCACAAGTTAGGCCTCCAGCTGCACAACAATAACTCAGAGACAATAGCACCAGTAACTTCACATACTACCATGAACCCCAGTTCACTGTCACTGAGCCGTACAAAAAAGGGCAGCGGTACCTAAGACCGAGCTCTACCAATTCACATTTTAACATCATATACTCTCTTATAAGAAGGAAGTATTAACAGCGCTAATACTGAGCTTTAACAGTGTAATATATAAACTCACAAGAAGGTGAGAGTAGACATGAGGTAGATGTTCATAAAACATATGAAAAATATATCTATAGGTATATATATAAAGAGTCCAATGCTATGTATAAGAACCCACAGTCCCAAATAGATAGTTCATCAAAAACACAGAGCAGTGTAAAACACACTGATTATGTCAGCTGCATAGACTCATAGGTAACATAAATAGTTCATTGCATGAAGAGGACAGTAATCATAATTAGAGAATATATTTATTCTGGAGTGCAGCAACTAGACCATCACCACATCATCGCGTGAAAAACCCTTATGGATGTGAGCTTACCAGAGGTAAGACAAAGACAAGCCTGTCAGCTCCTTTTCTCTCAAGGATCGGCTCCTCCACCTCCAAATTCCCACAGTCCTCCTTAGTCAAGATCATGTATTAACATGTAAAAAAAATAGAAGGGGAGGCTCTCCATAGTGTAAAACAGTTTATTTATAACAAACCAACAGAGATTCCCCCCTTAAGCAATTGCGCTTACATAATAGAAGTAAAAAAACAGCTTTGACTTGTACAGCATCAGCTCACCGCTGGTCGGAACTGAGAACGCCCGGCCACCTCGATGAGTCCCGGGAATGACGCTGCTTGTCTCTGGCTGGTAGGTCGCGTGGTCATGCGCTGACCCGTTTGGTGATTCGTTGGCAGGTTATGCAAGAGTTGACGTATTCCTTACAGTCAGATCTCAGAGTGGGCCACCATAGGGACCGCTATACAAGTTCAGTTGTTTTTCGGACCCCAAAGTGGCCAGCTAGCTGATGGTCATGAAAGGTCTTCAATACTTGTAGCCTGGCTTGCTGAGGAACAAAAATCTTGTTTTGGTGCGATAGAAGTCCCTCTTGGCTTCTCAGGGAGGAGACTTCTGCTTCAGTACACTGACTAGAGGCCTGCTCAATTGAGGATCTTAGATCAGGTTGGATTAATAGAAAATTTTGGGGAGACAAAATTGCACTGAGTGTAATCTCTTCAGGAGTGTCCGGAAACATCCGGGATAAGGCATCCGCTTTTCCATTCTTCGACCCTGGGCGATAGGTTATGTGGAAATTAAACCTTGAAAAAAATAGAGCCCATTGAGCCTGTCGTGGTCTCAAGCGTTTGGCCGTGTGGAGGTACTCTAAGTTCTTATGGTCTGTAAAAATTAGGGTGGGATGAGTGGCACCTTCCAGGAGATACCTCCATTCCTTGAGAGCAGTTTTAATTGCTAAAAGTTCCAGATCCCTCACATCGTAATTCCTCTCTGGAGGGCTCATTTTCCACGAGGAAAAGGTCACGGGGTGCAGTAATGCCTTGGGGCCCTGGCGTTGAGATAGAATCGCCCCTGTGGCTACTTCCGAGGCGTCGACTTCCAGGACGTAGGGTAAAGCGGTATCAGGGTGTTGTAAGATTGGGGCAGAAGTGAAGAAGGTCTTAAGCTGGTCGAAGGCGGACTGTGCTGCTACGGACCACTGAAACTTGGCGGGTGGTGGGTGGTCTGAGTAATGGGTGCTACAATGGTGGAGAAATTCTTTATAAATCTTCTGTAAAAGTTTGCGAAGCCAATAAATCTCTGAACACCCTTCCTGTCAGAAGGAGCTGGCCAGTCAAGGATAGACTTCACCTTTTGAGGATCCATGGCAATTCCACCTGTGGTGATGATAAGTCCCAATAATTTCTTTTTGAAATCGCACTTTTCGGATTTAACAAATAACCTGTGAGTTCTGAGGATGCACAGTACTTTCTTAACATGCATTCTGTGGAGTTCCAGAGTAGCTGAAAAAATGAGAGTGTCGTCGAGGTAGACGACAACAAAGTGATCTAAGTGCTCCCGGAAGATATCATTTATGAAATGCTGAAAAGTCGCCGGGGCATTGCACAACCCAAACGGCATGACTAAGTATTCAAAATGTCAGAATCTTGTTCTGAACGCTGTTTTCCATTCATCCCCCTCTCGGATATGGACAAGATTGTAAGCACCACGGAGGTCAAGTTTGGTGAAGATGTGTGCTGTACGGAAGCTTTGAAAGAGTTCAGGAATGAGCGGGAGCAGGTAGCGGTTTTTAAGGGTAATCTGGTTTAATTCCCTGTAGTCCACACATGGTCTCAAAGTCTTATCCTTCCTCTCAACTAAGAAAATGTCGGCACCAGCAGGGGAGGAGGAAGGACGGATAAATCCCTTTTCAAGGTTTTCGTCGATATATTGCCTCAGGATCTCAAGCTCAGTCTCAGAAAGGGGGAATATACGACCAAAAGGAATAGTAGCTCCTGGCAGTAACTCAATGGGACAGTCGTAGGGACCGTGTGGAGGTAGAGTGTCTGCTCTTTACTTATCAAAGACGTCAAGAAATTCCAGATAAGCTGCTGGTATATTAGGATTCGGACTGGGTGTGGGTTGTACAGTCAGGCAACTGGAAAAGTCCTTGGATTCAGGGGCAAGACAATGTTGTTGGCAATAGAAAGATGTAAAGAGTACCTCCGTCTTGGACCAATCAAGCCGAGGATTGTGCGCCTGTAGCCATGGAATTCCCAGGATGACCAGGAAATTAGGGGAGCTTAGGACATGAAATCTAAGAAACTCCCGATGACCTGAATTGGTAATGGTAAGGATAGGTACTGTTTCTTGGGTGACATAACCAGAGCTTGGCATGGAGCCATCGGCCAGATGGACTGTCTGTCTCTGCTTCTTGCAATTCAGTGGAACAGCGAGATTCTTAGCTAAGTCCAAGTCCAAAAAACAACTACATGCCCCGAAATCCAGTATTGCCTGGAGGTGAACTTCTTCGCCTGCCACCAGCAGTGTGACAGAGAGTGAGATATGGGCTGAAGAAGACTTGGCTACTTGAAGGTGGACTGGAGTACGGAGGGTTGGTTTTCTTGGTCCTGTAGGGCAGCTGCTTAAGAAATGTCCTGTTTCCCTGCAAAAGAAGGAAAGGTTCCCCTGTCGGCGATGAAGTCTCACCCCTGTAGTTAATGCTGGATGGACCATGCCAAATTGTATGGGAGCCGAAGCAGACCAGACTTGAGTCAGTGTCTGGGTAGGACAGGAGGCTTGATCGCGCTCAGACTGACATTCCCGTAAATGTCTGTCGAGCTGAATCGTTAGCTGGATGAGACCTTCTAGTGTTGAGGGAACCTGCAATCTGGCTAGCTCATCTTTGAGGGCCTCAGACAACCCCATCCGATACTGGTACTTTAATGTCGCCTCATTCCAACTGGAGTCTATGGACCATGTGCGGAATTCTACTGTATAGTCTTCCACAGGGTGCTGACCCTGACGAAGGGAATATAGAGTTGCTTTGGCAGTAGCTACCCGTAGGGGATCATCATATAACCGTGCCATGTTTTCGAAGAACTGGTCCACAGTGTTAATGACTGGGCTGCTTTGTTCCAATAGGCCATGGGCCCAGGTCTGCGGTTCACCACTTAGTAACAAAATGGTAAAACCTACTTTCAGTGCTTCAGTGACAAAAGTCTGTGGTTGCAAGGTAAAGTACAAGTAACAAGAATTCTTAAAGGACCTGAATTTCCTTCGATCACCATGAAAACGTTCTGGCGCTGGTGTGCCTTGACCTGAGGAAATGGGTGACTCTGGTAGGTGCTGCAGACGTTCCTTCAACCGGAGGTATTCCTCCTGAAGCTTCTGGATGACTAGGGTAAGAGCCGTGATCTGCTGAAGAACAGCCTCCATCGGGGAGTCACCTCCGTCGGCCTCTGACATGGTTGGATTATACTGTCAGAGTCTTGGTAGGAGGCTGAGATGCCAGGAGGGTTCCCCTTGTGGCCGAGTGGAGCACAACCCTGAAGATGACATAGGAATGCAGTGCCCACAGAAGCACGGGTTGCCTGGTAGTAGAAGCTGGTGCCAGGAGCTTGGTAGAGCAAAGTCACTGGAGGCAACGTGCTTAGAGGTCCAGAGAGGAGGACCAATGGAAGTCCAGTAGCAAATCAGAAGCCAGGCCAGGGGTCAAACACGGTAAGACAGTCCAAAAATAAGATCAACAAATCCAGGTGCAGGAGACAGAAGTATGTGGAATCCATTAGCCAGGCCGGGGTCAGATGCAGGAAGCAGGCAGAAGGAGTCAGAAGCAAGCCGGAAGGTAGAGCCAGGAGGTCAGGAGGAGCAGGTCAAACAAGCCGGGTCAGTGCACAGGAGATCAGGTAAGCAGGAATCACAAATACAGGTATACAGGGAGAGCTGATGATAATCCAGCGATGTGGCACTGTCAGTGGAGCTTTTAAATAAACAAGGCGCCTGTGTCACGTCGCGCGTTTGCACGACTGCGGCGCTGTTGCGCACGTGCATTTGTCCGATCGCGGCGCCAGGCTTCTGCCTAGTAGAGACATTGCGCATCCATGTGTGCTGATGCGCGCTAGTGAGACCTTGCCTGTGGCGGTTCACTAATCTTGCAGAATCGTGCATAGGTATGCGCCTATTTCCCTGACATTGACTAAAATGTTTTAGTCGACTAAATTAACACTGCCACTCACCAATCATGTAAGTACCCTGACTCCATGATTACTTTAATTACCAAAACTCCTCCCATGCCAAAACTTCCCTATTAACTCAGTCTTGTAGTACCTAAGTCAATGTCTTTTGGCTTTACTCAGGGACTAACTATACTATGATGATGATGTCATGTGGTGAATATCACAAAAATCCACTACATCCAAAAATCTACACTAATACTAGTACTAATGGTCTGCTTCAGGTAAACTCAACATGTTTCCACCATCAGTTCACAGAGCTGACAGTCTGTTAAGAAGGCTGTATCAATTTGTAATCTGAAACAGAATTAAGTTACATATGTTTTGTTCAGTAGGCTTTGACAGGTCAAACAGGTAAGCAGTTTATGCAGTTCTAGATATGATAAGATTATGTATAAAAGCTAAAAGTAGTTTAAACAGCTTAAACAATGTAAAAGAAAGCTGTGTTTTGTAATAGGCGAAATTCCCATCAAAATGTTCATTTACCATGCAGGTACAGTATAATGTAGAATGAGATCATGTAAAGCTTATGTCCATTGATTGCACAATCTGGATGAGCGCAGTACAAGTACAGGACAAATGACAATATTGTTAGTCACTGTTTATCTTGGCCTTTCTGTAGCAGATCTTTAAAGGGTAACTACACTTGGCAATTAAAATTTATAGCAATACAATAAATAAATAAATAAATAATATACCATACAGAATTTCTACACAAGCCATGTTGTAATTTAAAGCAGAACTTCACCCAAAAGGCAAAGTGCTTCTTGTCCCCCCCCCCTCCCCCTCTCTAAGTTTTGACACTTGGTTCTCATAGTGGATATCAAGTCTGAAATAACCAATTTAAAGACACAGATGTTTTAGATGATGGAGCCGATGACTCTGATGTCCACCAAGAAATACCACACCTTCAGGGGAGAATGCATCAAGACCTACTCATACAGAGGAACCACAGAATGCTCCCACTGAAAGCCATCCGGTTCAGTGATCTGTTTTAATTGTTGAGGTAATGGCCCCTACCATCCTGACTGTTCCAGCCCATCAAGATAACAGAGAGAACATTACAAGCCAGCAGAAAGCTTCAGTGGATCCCCAGTGAAGTAGCCAAATGGATACTCAAATAAGTCAGCTTGCTCCAGTTCCCAGATTCAAAAGAAAGAGTGGGTAAGGCCCACATCTTTGTGTCAGGCCTCATCTAAAGCATCAGTTAGGCTACCCAAATTACTCTCAGACTCTGGCCTCAGATCACAGGAGATAGGTGCACACCAAACCCAATGAACTGTCATCAGACTAAGAGGGGTTTGAGCTCAAGCAATGGAACAAGTCACCTCAGCTATTCCAAGCAAGTTCCCTGGTAGGCCCTTCTCCCATAGTGCCTGTTCAAGCAAAAGGTGTACACAAAAGCCCTTCTAGACTTTGGGGCTCAAGTGACCTTGATCTACTGTGACTTCTATGACAAATACTTGAAGCATCTGCCCTTGATGCTACAGTTACTAAATCTAGAGATCTGGGATACAGAGATTAAGAAGCTCCCCTATGATGGGTACTTCCCAGTCAAGCTTGAATTTGGTCCCAAGATGGTAGGATGGCCAGAGACTTCTGACACATTGGCCATTGTGTGTCCTTGCCTCCGGGGTTAATTGGAGTTCCATGATAGCAGTGATGAACACTGACTTGGTCTGACGGATACTTACTCCCCTTGTTTCAGAGAGTGATGCCGCCCTTAAAAGTGTACATCCCATGTTGCGGCTAGTGTACCAGCATTTGGTTCAAGAGCAGAAGGCCTCAGCTGAAGAAATGGGGAAAAACTTTGAAAGTTGGGCAATATGGAAAAGGTCTTGCAGCAAGATGAAGTAAAGTGTCTGTGAAATTGAATTTGGGTCCACCAGGTCCTTACATTATTCTTTAGAGTGATCTACAGATGAAACATTAGAGTTTGGAGTTGATCCCAGAAGTAGCTTTGACAAGGACTCTACAGAGAACCCATGGAAAAGTTTCTGTCAGTGTACCCAATATTACTAAGTCTCCAATAAAGCTTCAGGCTTTAATGATAATAGGACAAGTGAACCTAGCTACAATCCTTGCACCACCTAATGTAGGGGAGGGGAGCCACAGAAGAGTTGTCAGAGGACCAGTTCTATCCAAATAACTCCCCTACGGTGTCTGAATGGAAAGAATCGGCCAAAGCACAGCTTCTAAACTGGCGGAAAGTGTTCTCCAAAGATTACATATTTATAAAATAAGAACTTGGGAAAATTCCCCAAAAAATCAAAACACTCCAGCAGCTGGAAAGACCCTAGTTCCCCAAATAGGTCCCCAAATAGGACACACTCTAATCTTCAAGTTGTCTTCCATACGTTACTTCATAAATAATTTTATTGAACGCTCACCAAAAAGTTAGACCCTATATACCAATGGATATTCTTAATGTGCAATAATGAAAATAGCCGCTATGTGTAGCACTTCTCTCTCAGCAGATTTATGAGATTCTTCACTTTTCACTTCGCTTCCTCGCATCTCCCCCACCATGCTCGGCTCTAGTACCTCCTGACAGTGTAGGAGGACTCATGCCTGTCAAGTGCTCTGAATATGTTACTAGAAATGCTTATTATTTGCTATCTGCACTGTTCTTTATTTCACTGCTTCTTTACATTATACTGCCTGTTGGTCATGCTGTAATACTGAGGGTGGCATCCTTTAGGCAGGAAGGGGGATATAGGAGAGTGCTGAGTGGTGATAATGAGTGGTAAATGAGGATACTGATTGTGTAGGTGACAGCACAGAGAGGGAGGCAGTGATCTAAAGAGGTCTGTGTTCCATTGAAAATGAAGTAGGCAGGGTTGATACCATGTGTTGATGAATTCAGAGTAGTGCTGTCATGTCAAAAATAAAGGTAGAAGCATAAACCAATCTGAGGATGCAAATTTGTGGGACTTTTCAGGTACTCAATTTACCAACGCAATAAATACATTGTAAAATGCCTTTTTTTATCATTGTATAATTTTTTTATTTTAAACTAAATATGTACATATTTATTGCTGTTCAATTAAATGCATGTATTTCATAAGTTTGTACATTACATATCCTTTGGTATATACTTTCTAACCATTCTAACCATCAGCCTTAGTACTTATACAGCTAGACATAATCCAACTCTATATTGTACCAACCGTTGTCATGTCAGTTGATGAAGAAACTGGCCTGCTGCTTAAGGAGAAACACAGAGGTAATTGTCAGTAACATAAATCATAATCTGAGAATGTGATCCATCATATGCATATCTACTATATACAACACTTTTGCTTACTTTGTATAATAATGAGTATATATATATATATATATATATATATATATATATATATATATATATTTGTACTCAGAGTCAATCTGTGGATAGTATAGGAAAGGAACAAAGAGCATTGACCTGATGTGTGCCGAGGTCACATGGTTAGTATGCCTAAAAGGGTGCATACCCAAGTATGAAATGAAATGAAAAGAATGAAATGAAAAGTAAAAGAAAAAGGGAATGGGTGGGTGGGATACGAGAGCCTACGACCACAAGGGGAGGAGGCAAAGTAGGGCAGGCTTTATGCAGCCAGACTCCTCCTACAAACACAGGCTGACCTGCGGCCAGCCTTACGTTTGTACTCGGAGTCAATCTGTGGATAATGAAATAGAGCACAATCAAGTAAAATTGTGTAAAAGATTCTGCGCAACACAAAATGAAATAACTGGATGAGTACATAAACTGCACACTTTAAATAACAATCCCCCTAGTGGGTTAGGAAAAAATGTGCAAAGTGAAAGACATATAGCAAGTGCATCATGGTGAAAAAAGTGTTGGTCATTAAAAGTCACTCAATAAAGGCATAGAACATAAACATAAACTGTGACTAATGTGTGGGCATGCGTTGATAGGTGATCTGGTGACTGTTCGTGGTATCAGATGCCCACTCAGGGCTCACAGAACTCTCACCTCTATGGCACAATAAAAGTGCCTGTGTGTTTCCAATGGGTCTGTGGTCACTCAGATGTAGCGATGACAATGGCGTTCTACTCCTACTGGGGGGAGGGGGGCGTCACTTCCTCCTCCTGGCCGGGCTTCTGTATTCCAGTCCAGGTATCTGTATCCTTCCAATGGGTCTGTAATCACTCTCCTGCAGTGATGGTGATGGCGTCCTAATTCTTCCAGGGGAGGTGGCCGTCACTTCCTCCAGATAATGAGCTCCATATAGGGGTAATTGAAAGGACTCCAATAGTGTGATAAATTTTAAGCCAATGGGTTTATTAAGGGTAAAGAATAGGCTTACATACACAAAAACAAAGATAAAAGCCAAACAGCGATGGGAACAGCGTTAATGCGATACTCGCTACGTCACTTCCGGTCCGCACTAACGTATTTCCGGTAACGTGCCACGTTACCGGAAATACGTTAGTGCGGACCGGAAGTGACGTAGCGAGTATCGCATTAACGCTGTTCCCATCGCTGTTTGGCTTTTATCTTTGTTTTTGTGTATGTAAGCCTATTCTTTACCCTTAATAAACCCATTGGCTTAAAATTTATCACACTATTGGAGTCCTTTCAATTACCCCTATATGGAGCTCATTATCTGGAGGAAGTGACGGCCCCCTCCCCTGGAAGAATTAGGACGCCATCACCATCACTGCAGGAGAGTGATTACAGACCCATTGGAAGGATACAGATACCTGGACTGGAATACAGAAGCCCGGCCAGGAGGAGGAAGTGACACCCCCCTCCCCCCAGTAGGAGTAGAACGCCATTGTCATCGCTACATCTGAGTGACCACAGACCCATTGGAAACACACAGGCACTTTTATTGTGCCATAGAGGTGAGAGTTCTGTGAGCCCTGAGTGGGCATCTGATACCACGAACAGTCACCAGATCACCTATCAACGCATGCCCACACATTAGTCACAGTTTATGTTTATGTTCTATGCCTTTATTGAGTGACTTTTAATGACCAACACTTTTTTCACCATGATGCACTTGCTATATGTCTTTCACTTTGCACATTTTTTCCTAACCCACTAGGGGGATTGTTATTTAAAGTGTGCAGTTTATGTACTCATCCAGTTATTATAGCCCAGAAAAACCACCAGTTAAAACTTCAACATCTGGGAACAGATGTTGACATCAATATATGGGACTGTTGCAATAGATGTTGAAGTTTTAACTGGTGATTTTTCTGGGCTATTATATTTGTTCTGCTCTATGCAACTGTAATCTATGTCGATTACGCCTATGGTATCAGATCAGGACAGCACAATATATATATACATCACCGCATTGGTATATGGTTATTAATAAATGCACAGTACAGAACATAGCCTCTGGCTTCTTTTCCAGACGCTGTAGGACCTAGCAAGCTGTGCGACATCTGTTGTTGGTCATAGTTTCCAAAGCATATGATCAGTTGGCACATACCTATCAGCTGTGGGACCACCCATACTGTAAGGGGGGTTCATATATGCTATACACCTGATAAGATCTATACATACGAGTAGGGGGTTCTATGCTTTAGGCTATCCCAGTATATAAATAAATAACAACAATTTTTTTCAGGTAGCGCCAACATACCCAAATTCTTTACTCTAATACTTCGGCAAAGAACCTCACTAGGGACTTTGTGTAAGGGAGGCAGCAACCTGAGTTTCTGAACCTATATACGCATCCTAAAGCGCAGTTTTGTTTCATATATAACGCATAAATATGTTTATATTATAGAAAAGGTATGCTTTAAGAGGACACAGAGCCTTTGAAGAAGGACAGTTAATCTGAAACATGTCAGGCGTCATTCTATACAGCTACTTGCATCGGCTTGCTGCTACATCACTAGGCAGTATTATTATGCTTGCAATTTTGTACAAACATTATTGATTTTATATTTTCTATTGTATAAAGATTTATGTATTAATAAAGGAATTTTTATTAACATTCTCCTGGTCTGTTCTCAAAATCCTGAGGGGTACGCTGTGCCTTGAGCACTAGGCTTTCTTTGTTATTGCATTGGATTGGCCAGACCAGCCCATACATGCACTGCCTTTCCCTATTTATTTGGTATTCAAAAATAAAGATTTAACGATCAAGGCTGCTGCGTCAGCCCAATGGGAATCCAATCCATCACAAATTGCTGGAACCGAGGAGAAGGCGTGGCACTGGCATCTGCGTCTGAGACCTGGGCCTACTGGTACCAGTCTAGGCACCGAGAGGGTTCCGAAATCCACTAAAGCCCCTGAGCCAGTAGAAGCTGCTGGAGGTGCATTAGGCTGACTTACCAATAATTCCATACTATTACGCAACTCCTGGCCGGTCGTAGCTAGGGAATTAAGGGTAGTGTGGAATTGGGACAGGGAAGAAACCACAGTCGGCAGGGTAACCTGCTCCGCACTCGCGTCCGACGCACAAGGGAACGGTTTGTTAAATAGTTGGGCTTTCCAAGCTGAAGCCGGGAAAGCAATCCCCCCTGCATTGTAATACTGCCATCAGATCAAAGAGTTAAGGCTAGCTATGTGTGAACAATGAGGCCTTGGGATGGTCCAGATTCTGAGAGAGGGTGAGCTAACGTGCTCCGACCCCCCAGCCGGAGCAGGAGGGATAGAAGTGAAGTCCCCAATATCCACTGCTTGAGACATGACCTGCATAACCAGAAAAATAACCTTGACATACCCAAGAAAGTAACAACTGCCCCCAAGACTTACCTGCGACCAACAGGCCCCCCCCCTCCCCGGAAAAACACAATATAAAAACGGGACCGACGCATGCCAGTCTAGATGTGAACCCAAAATGGCAAAACATATGAACGGTACCCAGCAAAATGATGAAAATTGCAACCATGAATTGAGTGAAAATGACATGCAACTGGGTGAGGAACATAAACTGTGAGAGAAACGTGAGCAGACTGAGAAAAGTAACCTGCGACAGGAATGTAAATGAACGAGAAATGCGAGTAGCGTGAGCTGATGAAACGTGAGCAGCATGAGAACCGAGGCTGCAAGAGAAATGCAAACTGCATGAGAAACGCAGGTTGCACGAGAATGTGAATTGTTGAACAACGCGAGAAACATGAGAAATGTGAGTAACACGGGAAAACGCGAGGAACGCTGAAAAACGCAAGGATCTGGAAAGACGTGAGCAACAAGGAAAGACGTGAGAAACATGGGAGACGTGAGCAGCATGGGAAACGTGAGAACATGGGAAACGTGAGAAACATGGGAAAATGTGAGAAACATGGGCAAATGTGAGTTGGCATGAGAAACGTGAGTTGGCATGAGAAACGTAAATTGCGCGAAAAACGTAAATTGCGTGAGAAATGTAAGTTGCATGAGAAACGTAAATTGCATGAGAAACATAAATTGCATGAGAAAACGTGAGTTTGTTTGAAATACGTAAGCTGCATAAGAACAGATGAGGAGACTTGCCACCGAACAAGCCAATTAAAAACGATCACCTCAATCTGTTAACCCATAGACGTGATGGGTAACCTGCGGTGGAAGAACATAGACAGTTCTGCTGTGTGAAAATGACCAGAGAACATAACAGACAACCAGCCCATGAAATACCAACACACCTTGGTACCTGACAAGTATGAGGATGTGGGTGCAGACATGACAAGACCAATAGCGCATGAACGTGAACCTAATGACCACACCACCCTAGTGTATGCAGTAAGCGAGCCCGAGCAACCTGCAGCGCCAAGGAAATTAAAAATGAACACTCAGGGCTAAAATACCCACAGACCGTGGTGGGTATAAGTAAAAGGTGTAATGATGAACGTGCATTGTATGACGTATGGTATACAGGCGAAAAGATTGTGGGACGACAATCAATTAAAAAGGAACCTCAGCCCGTATGTATCTGTAGACGTGACAGATCCTAGATGTGAGCACTAGCTAACGGAAATGCAGTGAACGAAAGGCTACGACATGAAAAGGGGCCTACGACATGAAAAAGAGCCTACGACATGAAAAAGGGCCTACAACATGAAAAGGGCCTATGACATGAAAAAGGGCCTACGACATGAAAAAGGGCCTACGACATATGGAATGCCACAGAATGAAATGCCACAACATGAAATGCTACAGAGGAAAAGCTACGAACAAAATGCTACGAATGAAAAGCTACAAACGAAAACCTATGATCGAAATGCTATGATCGAAAAGCTATGACAGAAATGCCATGAACGAAAAGCTACGAAAAAACTACAGTTGACAAAAAGAGAGGCTCAGCTAAGTGTGGTATGAAAGTGAGGATAGAGAATGCACCGATTTAAATGACCCTGAAAAACAGCCAAAGAGGCTGCACCCACTTAATCTGCTCTCAGTATGTATCCTTACTTCTTCTGCCCCATTGTGTAAGAAAAACCTATAGGGATCTATATTAAAAACAAAAGAACAGTGACAGTAGGTATATAAGCCACATGAAAAATCACACATGACTCCCAGTGAAAGGATTCCATTATGCGGAAAGCAGCCTACTCCTAATGCTTCCATAACAACCAAGAGGAAAGTACTGGACGCCGTAGCTAATTATTGCTACATATCTCACATGGTACATCCCAGAGACGCATGGAAACGCTGAGACCGCCATCTCATCTGTTACTGGAAGAACTACAGTTAAGTGAGGCATTCAGAAATGCCAGGCTTTACTGAAATAAAAGTTTTAGAACCATACAGCTCCTAAGGACACACAAAAGAATATGATGGGATGACAGGCGATGAGAAAGCGTCATGTCATCTCCACAGCCTGTATGAACCCCTGAAGTCCCACAAAATTGCGCGTACGTAGCACATGGTGACAGGGCACTAGAAGTGTGGCCCCATACAGGTAAATGGCAGCATACAACAGGCAGCCCTGTCTGCTAAATGCTGCTACCGCGGACACCCCCATCTGCTGCCTCTGCAGCTGTGGGCCCCCCTTTTCCACCCACCTAAATGACAGGAATGAACTGACCAGGTACTGGAACCCAGCCTGCCCAAACATGCATTCACAGTCTGCTCTCTCCCATGGCAGCCACTAAGCCCAGCATTCTGAAAGTGAGAGAGAGATATGAGTTCTTGTACGTGAGTGCTTATATACCCTGCAATCAGGCTGACCCCCCCCCTCAAGCCCAGGCCGGTACCTGAGCGGGACGGGTGGCTTTCAATATGGGTCCTCCGTTGATGACAACCGCCCACACCTACCAGAACCACGACCATCGGGAGAGAGAACCAATGAGATTCTTGCAGACGACCGTGCTGCTGCCCTGCTAGCCGAAAACCAGAAGTGACAAGACGTGACCTGCCCTAACCTGGAAATGACACGTCGGCTCACACGAGAGCCTACGACAACAAGGGGAGAAGGCAAGGGAGGGCAGGCTTTATGCAGCCTGACTCCTCCTACAAACACAGGCTGACCTGCGGCCAGCCTTACACATGTTACAAGCAGCAAGGGAATGTCCAGACCTCTCCTTTCAAACCCATTCTCTCCAGCTGTTTGCGGATCTGTCACCAGTCACAATCGCAAAGAGAAGAAACTTGAAGCCATATCTACAAATCTTGCAAACCCATGGCATCAAATACAGATGGGGGTTGTTCCCCTTTAAGCTCTCTTGTTCCCATCGCGGTCGCCAATTCCAAGCATATTCCTTGCCGGATTTGAGATGCCCTTTTCAGGAATTACAACTGGACCTTCCGTTTTCCAGGAGGAACCATCCTCCTCGTCCTTCCGCCCAAGGTTGTCCCAGCCTCCTCGTAGACCGTCTCAGACATCTTAACAGGGCTCCCAGGCCCTCCATTCTCTTCAAGCTCAATGCTTCCAAGACATCCCCAATGGCTGAGGAACTGAACTACCCTGAACTCTGGGTTTTCACCTCAACATGGGCCTGAGTTTTACCTCGGGCTTCTTACCCATTGTAGCCTGATTCAGCTAGGTTTGCTGAGACTAGTTCTATCTCCTTCAAGTTACCGAGAGGATATCTAGAGCCATATTGCTGGTATTTCATTTTATTTATTAATTTGTGTTTTTGTTTATATCTCAGGTGAATGTATGAACGTTGCTCTTATATTTAAATGCGGCTGGCGCTGTTAGGCACGGGTTTGCCACCCTGGGATGTCCAATTTGATAGATGGCGGTCCTCGGGGGGGTTGCCCGTAGCTGAGGTACAGGCCGGTGTTTCAGCTTCATCCTCTGCAAGCTGTTGCTTATTCAGGTTGAAGGTCCACTCCGTGCCCATAGTGGGCTATGGAGTGTGACCTTGTTCATTATGGCCATCAGAGATGTTATCTGAATCACATGATATTGCACACTCTGAACGGTTGATACAGTTTATCTTAACTACTGGGTAGTTGCTACCTGCATCTGAGTTGCTCATTTATGTGCTAGTTTTCTCCTTTAACATCACATTCTATGTATTTAATGTTTGCTAATGTATTGTATTTCTTTCATCATTCCCTAATTACCATGATTGTAATATGATGTGAATGCCCAAAATTATATTGCCTCAGTTGGGCCTGAGGCTGGACTACCTGCTAATCCCCTGACAGGCCTGGATACTGGCTGTCCTGGCTTGCAACCCCAAAGCGCCCGTGAAGTTCGCCAGAAATATGTCAATTATTTTATGGGTAGGGGGCCATTGCTATGCCAGACAATGTCTAAATAATTTTTTATTAACCACTTAAGGACCGCCTCACGCCGATGTACGTCGGCAAGGCGGCACGGGCAGGCAAAATCACGTACATGTACGTGATTTGCCTCCCGCGGGTGGGGGGTCCGATCGGACCCCCCCCGCCGCCCGAGGCGGTCCCGTTCTGTCCCCCGGCGATCAGAGACGAGGGGGAGGCCATCCGTTCGTGGCCCCCCCCTCGCGATCGCCGCCGGCCAATGGGAACACTCCTTTGCTGCTGTATGCTAAACAGCAGCAAAGGAAGTGATGTCATCTCCCCTCGGGTCGGTAGTTTCCGTTCCGGCCCGAGGAGAGACGACATGTGAGTGAGTGCACCAACACACACACACACAGTAGAACATGCCAGGCATACAAAACACCCCGATCCCCCCCCCGATCCCCCCCCAATCACCCC
The DNA here is from genome assembly GCA_037952925.1 of Lithobates clamitans. Taxonomy (NCBI): domain Eukaryota; kingdom Metazoa; phylum Chordata; class Amphibia; order Anura; family Ranidae; genus Lithobates; species Lithobates clamitans. Next base: position 6,044,427 of record JBBGZY010001104.1, read on the forward strand.
CCCCCCCCCCCTGTCACAAACTGACACCAGCAGTTTTTTTTTTTTTTTTCCTGATTACTGCTGTGTCAGTTTGTGACAGTTACTGTGTTAGCACAGTTACTGTTACCCCCCTGTAGGTCTAGGGTACCCCCCTAACCCCCCCTAATAAAGTTTTAACCCCTTGATCACCCCCTGTCACCAGTGTCGCTAAGCGATCATTTTTCTGATCGCTGTATTAGTGTCGCTGGTGACGCTAGTTAGTGAGGTAAATATTTAGGTTCGCCGTCAGCGTTTTATAGCGTCAGGGACCCCCATATACTACCTAATAAATGTTTTAACCCCTTGATTGCCCCCTAGTTAACCCTTTCACCACTGTTCACCGTATAACCGTTACGGTTGATGCTGGTTAGTTCGTTTATTTTTTATAGTGTCAGGGCACCCGCCGTTTATTACCGAATAAAGGTTTAGCCCCCCGATCGCCCGGCGGAGATATGCGTCGCCCCAGGCAGCGTCAGATTAGCGCCAGTACCGCTAACACCCACGCACACAGCATGCGCCTCCCTTAGTGGTATAGTATCTGATGGGATCAATATCTGATCCGATCAGATCTATACTAGCGTCCCCAGCAGTTTAGGGTTCCCAAAAACGCAGTGTTAGCGGGATCAGCCCAGATACCCGCTAGCACCTGCGTTTTGCGCCTCCGCCCAGCCCACCCAAGTGCAGTATCGATCGATCACTGTCACTTACAAAACACTAAACGCATAACTGCAGTGTTCGCAGAGTCAGGTCTGATCCCTGCGATTGCTAACAGTTTTTTTGGTAGCATTTTGGTGAACTGGCAAGCACCAGCCCCAGGCGTCAGGTTAGCGCCAGTACCGCTAACACCCACGCACGCACCGTACACCTCCCTTAGTGGTATAGTATCTGATTGCATCAATATCTGATCCGATCAGATCTATACTAGCGTCCCCAGCAGTTTAGGGTTCCCAAAAACGCAGTGTTAGCGGGATTAGCCCAGATACCTGCTAGCACCTGCGTTTTGCCCCTCCGCCCGGCCCAGCCCACCCAAGTGCAGTATTGATCGATCACTGTCACTTGCAAAACACTAAACGCATAACTGCAGCGTTCGCAGAGTCAGGCCTGATCCCTGCGATCGCTAACAGTTTTTTGGTAGCGTTTTGGGGAACTGGCAAGCACCAGCGGCGTAGTACACCCCGGTCGTAGTCAAACCAGCACTGCAGTAACACTTGGTGACGTGGCGAGTCCCATCAGTGCAGTTCAAGCTGGTGAGGTGGCAAGCACAAGTAGTGTCCCGCTGCCACCAAGAAGACAAACACAGTCCCGTCGTGCCCATAATGCCCTTCCTGCTGCATTCGCCAATCCTAATTGGGAACCCACCGCTTCTGCAGCGCCCGTACTTCCCCCATTCACATCCCCAACCAAATGCAGTCGGCTGCATGAGAGGCATTTTTATGTCCTCCCGAGTACCCCTACCCAACGAACCCCCCCAAAAAAGATGTTGTGTCTGCAGCAAGCGCGGATATAGGCGTGACACCCGCTATTATTGTCCCTCCTGTCCTGACAATCCTGGTCTTTGCATTGGTGAATGTTTTGAACGCTACCATTCACTAGTTGAGTATTAGCGTAGGGTACAGCATTGCACATACTAGGCACACTTTCACAGGGTCTCCCAAGATGCCATCGCATTTTGAGAGACCCGAACCTGGAACCGGTTACAGTTATAAAAGTTAGTTACAAAAAAAGTGTAAAAAAAAAAAAAAATATGAAATAAAAAAAAATAGTTGTCGTTTTATTGTTCTCTCTCTCTCTATTCTCTCTCTCTATTGTTCTGCTCTTTTTTACTGTATTCTATTCTGCAATGTTTTATTGTTATTGTTATTGTTATTATGTTTTATCATGTTTGTTTTTCAGGTGTGTAATTATTTATACTTTACTGTTTACTGTGCTTTATTGTTAACCATTGTTAACCATTTTTTTGTCTTCAGGTACGCCATTCACGACTTTGAGTGGTTATACCAGAATGATGCCTGCAGGTTTAGGTATCATCTTGGTATCATTCTTTTCAGCCAGCGGTCGGCTTTCATGTAAAAGCAATCCTTGCGGCTAATTAGCCTCTAGACTGCTTTTACAAGCCGTGGGAGGGAATGCCCCCCACCGTCTTCCGTGTTTTTCTCTGGCTCTCCTGTCTCAACAGGGAACCTGAGAATGCAGCCGGTGATTCAGCCAGCTGACCATAGAGCTGATCAGAGACCAGAGTGGCTCCAAACATCTCTATGGCCTAAGAAACCGGAAGCTACGAGTATTTCATGACTTAGATTTCGCCGGATGTAAATAGCGCCATTGGGAAATTGGGGAAGCATTTTATCACACCGATATTGGTGTGGTCAGATGCTTTGAGGGCAGAGGAGAGATCTAGGGTCTAATAGACCACAATTTTTTCAAAAAAGAGTACCTGTCACTACCTATTGCTATCATAGGGGATATTTACATTCCCCGAGATAACAATAAAAATGATTAAAAAAAAAATATGAAAGGAACAGTTTAAAAGTAAGATTAAAAAAGCAAAAAAATAATAAAGAAAAAAAAAAAAAAAAAAAAAAAGCACCCCTGTCGCCCCCTGCTCTCGCGCAAAGGCGAACGCAAGCGGCGGTCTGTCGTCAAACGTAAACAGCAATTGCACCATGCATGTGAGGTATCACCACGAAGGCCAGATCGAGTGCAGTAATTTTTCCAGTAGACCTCCTCTGTAAATCTAAAGTGGTAACCTGTAAAGGCTTTTGAAGGCTTTTAAACATGTATTTATTTTGTTGCCACTGCACGTTTGTGCGCAATTTTAAAGCATGTCATGTTTGGTATTCATGTACTCGGCCTAAGATCATCTTTTTTATTTCATCAAACATTTGGGCAATATAGTGTGTTTTAGTGCATTAAAATTTAAAAAAGTGTGTTTTTTCCCCAAAAAATGCGTTTGAAAAATCGCTGCGCAATTACTGTGTGAAAAAAAAAAATGAAACACCCACCATTTTAATCTGTAGGGCATTTGCTTTAAAAAAATATATAATGTTTGGGGGTTCAAAGTAATTTTTTTGCAAAAAAAAAAAACTTTTTCATGTAAACAATAAGTGTCAGAAAGGGCTTTGTCTTCAAGTGGTTAGAAGAGTGGGTGATGTGTGACATAAGCTTCTAAATGTTGTGCATAAAATGCCAGGACAGTTCAAAACCCCCCCAAATGACCCCATTTTGGAAAGTAGACACCCCAAGCTATTTGCTGAGAGGCATGTCGAGTCCATGGAATATTTTATATTGCGACACAAGTTGCGGGAAAGAGACAATTTTTTTTTTTGCACAAAGTTGTCACTAAATGATATATTGCTCAAACATGCCATGGGAATATGTGAAATTACACCCCAAAATACATTCTGCTGCTTCTCCTGATTACGGGGATACCACATGTGTGAGACTTTTTGGGAGCCTAGCCGCGTACGGGACCCCGAAATCCAAGCACCGCCTTCAGGCTTTCTAAGGGCGTGAATTTTTGATTTCACTCTTCACTGCCTATCACAGTTTCGGAGGCCATGGAATGCCCAGGTGGCACAAAACCCCCCCAAATGACCCCATTTTGGAAAGTAGACACCCCAAGCTATTTGCTGAGAGGTATAGTGAGTATTTTGCAGACCTCACTTTTTGTCACAAAGTTTTGAAAATTGAAAAAAGAAAAAAAAATGTTTTTTCTTGTCTTTCTTCATTTTCAAAAACAAATGAGAGCTGCAAAATACTCACCATGCCTTTCAGCAAATAGCTTGGGGTGTCTACTTTCCAAAATGGGGTCATTTGGGGGGGTTTTGTGCCACCTGGGCATTCCATGGCCTCCGAAACTGTGATAGGCAGTAAAGAGTGAAATCAAAAATTTTCACCCTTAGAAATCCTGAAGGCAGTGATTGGTTTTCGGGGTCCCGTACGCGGCTAGGCTCCCAAAAAGTCCCACACATGTGGTATCCCCATACTCAGGAGAAGCAGCTAAATGTATTTTGGGGTGCAATTCCACATATGCCCATGGCCTGTGTGAGCAATATATCATTTAGTGACAACTTTATGAAAAAAAAAAAAAAAAGTGTCACATTCCCGCAACTTGTGTCAAAATATAAAATATTCCATGGACTCAATATGCCTCTCAGCAAATAGCTTGGGGTGTCTTCTTTCCAAAATGGGGTCATTTTGGGGGGTTTTGTGCCACCTGGGCATTCCATGGCCTCCGAAACTGTGATAGGCAGTGAAGAGTGAAAGCAAAAATTTACACCCTTAGAAATCCTGAAGGCGGTGATTGGTTTTCGGGGCCCCGTACGCGGCTAGGCTCCCAAAAAGTCCCACACATGTGGTATCCCCATACTCAGGAGAAGCAGCTGAATGTATTTTGGGGTGCAATTCCACATAGGCCCATGGCCTGTGTGAGCAATATATCATTTAGTGACAACCTTTTGTAAATATTTTTTTTTTTTTTTTTTTTGTCATTTTTCAATCACTTGGGACAAAAAAAATAAATATTCAATGGGTTCAACATGCCTCTCAGCAATTTCCTTGGGGTGTCTACTTTCCAAAATGGGGTCATTTGGGGGGGTTTTGTACTGCCCTGCCATTTTAGCACCTCAAGAAATGACATAGGCAGTCATAAACTAAAAGCTGTGTAAATTCCAGAAAATGTACCCTAGTTTGTAGACGCTATAACTTTTGCGCAAACCAATAAATATACGCTTATTGACATTTTTTTTACCAAAGACATGTGGCCGAATACATTTTGGCCTAAATGTATGACTAAAATTTAGTTTATTGGATTTTTTTTATAACAAAAAGTAGAAAATATCATTTTTTTTCAAAATTTTCGGTCTTTTTCCGTTTATAGCGCAAAAAATAAAAACTGCAGAGGTGATCAAATACCATCAAAAGAAAGCTCTATTTGTGGGAAGAAAAGGACGCAAATTTCGTTTGGGTACAGCATTGCATGACCGCGCAATTAGCAGTTAAAGCGACGCAGTGGCAAATTGGAAAAAGACCTCTGGTCCTTAGGCAGCATAATGGTCCGGGGCTCAAGTGGTTAAAAAAAAAATATTTATCTGATAAAATCTTGCATTTTCTTTATTGCTTGTGTTTCTTTTTAGCTGTCTCCTATAGGTTCTCCTAGTGCACTTGTAGTGCCAAGTGGATTTTCCTTTAGTAAATAAGCCCCATTGTCACTGTAAACACAAAATGACTTCAAAAACTGGCATTGAGTATTGAAAGAAGAAGCCACACATTGTTGATTAGCAAACCTTTTACTTTGTGCACATTCACATGTGCGTTCTAAAAATTTTGTGTAAAATAAAAAAAATGTTTTTCTCAAGTTTTTAACAATATATATATATATTTTTTTTTTGCATAAACAGGCATTTTTCAAAACATAACATACACAACTCTGGAACTTACAAAGTTCAACGTAGAAAAACTGAAGGCAATGTCAGACATTATAGTATGTCAAAAATGTGTTGATCTTGCCTTCATCAGATGGGGTGATGTCACCCCTGTAAAAGACAAATTTTGAAGATGCACACAATTTGGGAGTCAAAATGGGGATTTCCCTCCTGATCCCATACCTAATGTCAACATGTGCTATCTCCCATCATGGGGGATCAATGGATGTGTTTTGGGGGTGCAACCCCTTCCTCTCACCTACTAGAGTTACGAAGAAGGGGTTGCACCCACAAAACGCGTACATTGATATCCCCTGATGGCAGATAGCACTTGTTGACACACTGTGCGCATCTTCAAAATGTGGCTTTTAAAAATGTACAAAAAATATTTTCGTTTATTAAAAAAAAAGTTTAAAGGGTGGCATTTTTTAAGATATTTAGATTCTCCCCAACACATCAATCATGTTCTTCATTTGTTGTTCAAGAACATTGAGTTTATTCATTATGATGTCTATTTCACGATTCCACACGATGATGTCCTGGGTTAGGATTTGTCCACTTTCACTTGTGAAATGTTGAGCTTGCTCTTCTACAACCTGCACATCACCTAAAAATTTTAGTAAAAACATGTATTATAATTATGCAGGCATACATATATTACCTGAAGCTGGGGTGTCAGACACTCACCTGTTGTGGTGACAATTCCGCCCACTTCCTCCACCTCGCCTTCCTCCAGATCCTCGGGTTGTGGTGTTGTGCTGAGTTCCCCTTCTTTCTGAGATGTGGGGTTCCTGGTGTCCTCTGAGTGGTGTCCTCCGAGTTTTTTCTCCCCTATGAGAATGAAACAAAAGGTATACTTAGCACACAGATATTTGAGTCCAGAAATATGAATATGAAACAATGCTTGGAAGTGGGGTACAATTGTCTGTTTTGGCAGAGTTCCAAGCTGAAGACATGATTTTTACCTTACCAAAGCTGTAATACCAACCTTTTTGTGACAATTTTCACACATGGAAACACCAAGTATCCACTGGAGTACCTGTGTGAGACACCCTAAAAAGTTTGTTCTTGTGTCACACACTAGTGCTCCTGAGTCCAGATGTGTAAACAGCTGCTGAGTGTCCTCTCCTTTACATGGAATCAAGCTTGCATTTCATTCTAGTTACAAACACATCTAAACAGCGATGTACAAAACTTATTTTTATATAAATAGGCATGACCAAATGTATTTAACCTGTATCTGCCCAAAACATGGTATTTAATGAGCGAACGATGTTTACTACGACCGATTACTGTGCCCACCTGAAAGTTGCCATTTTAAACTGTACAACAGTAAAGAAAAGCACATGGCGCAGCATGCAAGTTATAATAATAATAGGAACACAGGACAACTACTTACTTTTTAGAAGAACTTTCTTGATCCTTCTGTACTGATCCTGCTCCCTCAGTTTCAGGTCTGACCAGCGTTTCCTCAATTGCTCCTTGGATTGTTGTACCCCAAAATTCCTGAGCAGACTCTTCACAACTTTAGCCAGGATCTTGGCCTTTCTCACATTTGGGTTTATGTACGGTCCATGCTTCCCATCATAGTCAGTCCTCCAAGATGTCCACCATCTCCACCATCTCTATAAAGGTCATATTTGAGGCCTTAAATCTTCTCCTCCGGGATTGGAACATTTCTGGCTCCGGGCTTTCCTCCTTCTCGTTACTGGAATTAACACACACCTGCTCTGTCTCCGCCATGTCCTACTGCGCGCCGAAAGAGAAGGGGCGAGCGTCCTAAATGAAGGTAAAATTTTAACTTGGGCCATCAGTGGCCTATACTGCTTCAAGATTGAGGCCTATATTGGGATAAGATTATGAGAGTTTAGGGACCCAGAATTCATGGCCAGTTTCATAGACAGGTAAAGGGAGATGAGGAATTTGTGGGAGGTGAAACACAGCTTATATTATAATAAACAAGCTAGGAGGTCAACGCTGGAGAAACTTCTGGAATTTGTGAAGACTCGGGTCCCTGATGCAACCATCGTGTTCTTGGAAAAGAAAATTGGGATCTTGAGGAAGATGTATAAGAAGGAGCAAAATAAGATCCAGAAATCACTCAGATCAGGAGCAGCAGCAGCGCAAGTGTATGTACCCAGGCTGTGGTACTTCAACAAACTGCGGTTTCTGGATGACCAGACTGAAGCCAGGGAGTCACTATCTACCCTTCCCTGCAGCCTTCCCTCCACCCTTCCCTCAACCCCAGCAGAGGCTGACGAGGAACAACCTGGGCCTTCCAACCTAGAAGTGGATGCACCCAGCTGGAGTCAGGTATAGTATTTTTATACATATTCATTACCCTAATATTAATGATGTTAACTAGATGTTATAGTTGATAACAAATTAATGATTTAAAAAAAGTGATTTACATATCAATAGACTGTAGTGGCCAAAAAAGTTTGGGACAAGAATGAAAAATGCTGGGGTCAGAATGATAGTCTTTTCTATTTATTAACATTCAATGAGCTGAAAATTGTGTGTGATTGATGAACCAAAAACTAAAACGATGTCCCTTTTTATATACAGGATGAGCTCAGCCAGGAGGAGGGTCTGGAAAGTGGCAGGCAGGAGGAGGCCGTGCCCAGTGTCAGCCAGGAGGTGGCCGTGCCCAGTGTCAGCCAGGAGGTGGGCGGGCTCAGTATCAGCCAGGAGGTGGGAGGGCCCAGTTTTAGCCAGGAGGTGGGTGGGCCCAGTGGCCTCACCCAATCACAGGTGGTTCCCCTCCGCCTTACAACAAACAGGCCCAGGAAGGGAACGATCACGGAGGAGGCAGCATCGGGCCTCATTAGGGAAGCAAGTGATGTCCTCAGAAGCCCCCCCAACGCTGAAGAGGCCTATGGCTGCTATCTTGCCACTAGATTGCTGAAATTGGAGGAGAGCCAACGCCTCCTCTGTGAGGGAATTTTTGCTCAGGCCCTTCAGAATGGGTTGAGGGGCCAGCTGACTGAGAACAGCCATGTATGTGAGCTCGCCCATCCTCCTCCTCCTCCTCTTCCTCCTCCTCCTGCCATAAGTCCACCACCAGAGCCACAGCCTCCAAGGAAGGCTGCAGGGAAGGGTGCAGGGAAGCATGGAGGGAAGGCTGCAGCAAAGATAAGAAAGTGATGGCCTGGTTTCAGTCTGGTCTGACAGAAGACGCAGGCTGGTGTAGTACCACAGCCTGGGGACATAGATATCATCTGCTGCTGGTCCTGATCTCTGGGAGTCCTGGACCAGATTGGGCTCCAAATTATATGGACTCCTCAAGCTAACAATTTTAAATTTTCCATAGACTTGATGTGTGCCCTGGGGGCCAAAAGACTTTGCAAATTCCAAATGTTTCTCCAGCGTTGCCTTCCTCTTTATTTTGTTACCCAGAATAAATGGATATTTTATTTTCTGAAAATACTTGCAGCTAAATGTATTTTGGGGTGCAATTCCACATATGCCCATGGCCTGTGTGAGCAATATATCATTTAGTGACAACTTTATGAAAAAAAAAAAAAAAGTGTCACATTCCCGCAACTTGTGTCAAAATATAAAATATTCCATGGACTCAATATGCCTCTCAGCAAATAGCTTGGGGTGTCTTCTTTCCAAAATGGGGTCATTTTGGGGGGTTTTGTGCCACCTGGGCATTCCATGGCCTCCGAAACTGTGATAGGCAGTGAAGAGTGAAAGCAAAAATTTACACCCTTAGAAATCCTGAAGGCGGTGATTGGTTTTCGGGGCCCCGTACGCGGCTAGGCTCCCAAAAAGTCCCACACATGTGGTATCCCCATACTCAGGAGAAGCAGCTGAATGTATTTTGGGGTGCAATTCCACATAGGCCCATGGCCTGTGTGAGCAATATATCATTTAGTGACAACCTTTTGTAAATATTTTTTTTTTTTTTTTTTTTGTCATTTTTCAATCACTTGGGACAAAAAAAATAAATATTCAATGGGTTCAACATGCCTCTCAGCAATTTCCTTGGGGTGTCTACTTTCCAAAATGGGGTCATTTGGGGGGGTTTTGTACTGCCCTGCCATTTTAGCACCTCAAGAAATGACATAGGCAGTCATAAACTAAAAGCTGTGTAAATTCCAGAAAATGTACCCTAGTTTGTAGACGCTATAACTTTTGCGCAAACCAATAAATATACGCTTATTGACATTTTTTTTACCAAAGACATGTGGCCGAATACATTTTGGCCTAAATGTATGACTAAAATTTAGTTTATTGGATTTTTTTTATAACAAAAAGTAGAAAATATCATTTTTTTTCAAAATTTTCGGTCTTTTTCCGTTTATAGCGCAAAAAATAAAAACTGCAGAGGTGATCAAATACCATCAAAAGAAAGCTCTATTTGTGGGAAGAAAAGGACGCAAATTTCGTTTGGGTACAGCATTGCATGACCGCGCAATTAGCAGTTAAAGCGACGCAGTGGCAAATTGGAAAAAGACCTCTGGTCCTTAGGCAGCATAATGGTCCGGGGCTCAAGTGGTTAAAAAAAAAATATTTATCTGATAAAATCTTGCATTTTCTTTATTGCTTGTGTTTCTTTTTAGCTGTCTCCTATAGGTTCTCCTAGTGCACTTGTAGTGCCAAGTGGATTTTCCTTTAGTAAATAAGCCCCATTGTCACTGTAAACACAAAATGACTTCAAAAACTGGCATTGAGTATTGAAAGAAGAAGCCACACATTGTTGATTAGCAAACCTTTTACTTTGTGCACATTCACATGTGCGTTCTAAAAATTTTGTGTAAAATAAAAAAAATGTTTTTCTCAAGTTTTTAACAATATATATATATATTTTTTTTTTGCATAAACAGGCATTTTTCAAAACATAACATACACAACTCTGGAACTTACAAAGTTCAACGTAGAAAAACTGAAGGCAATGTCAGACATTATAGTATGTCAAAAATGTGTTGATCTTGCCTTCATCAGATGGGGTGATGTCACCCCTGTAAAAGACAAATTTTGAAGATGCACACAATTTGGGAGTCAAAATGGGGATTTCCCTCCTGATCCCATACCTAATGTCAACATGTGCTATCTCCCATCATGGGGGATCAATGGATGTGTTTTGGGGGTGCAACCCCTTCCTCTCACCTACTAGAGTTACGAAGAAGGGGTTGCACCCACAAAACGCGTACATTGATATCCCCTGATGGCAGATAGCACTTGTTGACACACTGTGCGCATCTTCAAAATGTGGCTTTTAAAAATGTACAAAAAATATTTTCGTTTATTAAAAAAAAAGTTTAAAGGGTGGCATTTTTTAAGATATTTAGATTCTCCCCAACACATCAATCATGTTCTTCATTTGTTGTTCAAGAACATTGAGTTTATTCATTATGATGTCTATTTCACGATTCCACACGATGATGTCCTGGGTTAGGATTTGTCCACTTTCACTTGTGAAATGTTGAGCTTGCTCTTCTACAACCTGCACATCACCTAAAAATTTTAGTAAAAACATGTATTATAATTATGCAGGCATACATATATTACCTGAAGCTGGGGTGTCAGACACTCACCTGTTGTGGTGACAATTCCGCCCACTTCCTCCACCTCGCCTTCCTCCAGATCCTCGGGTTGTGGTGTTGTGCTGAGTTCCCCTTCTTTCTGAGATGTGGGGTTCCTGGTGTCCTCTGAGTGGTGTCCTCCGAGTTTTTTCTCCCCTATGAGAATGAAACAAAAGGTATACTTAGCACACAGATATTTGAGTCCAGAAATATGAATATGAAACAATGCTTGGAAGTGGGGTACAATTGTCTGTTTTGGCAGAGTTCCAAGCTGAAGACATGATTTTTACCTTACCAAAGCTGTAATACCAACCTTTTTGTGACAATTTTCACACATGGAAACACCAAGTATCCACTGGAGTACCTGTGTGAGACACCCTAAAAAGTTTGTTCTTGTGTCACACACTAGTGCTCCTGAGTCCAGATGTGTAAACAGCTGCTGAGTGTCCTCTCCTTTACATGGAATCAAGCTTGCATTTCATTCTAGTTACAAACACATCTAAACAGCGATGTACAAAACTTATTTTTATATAAATAGGCATGACCAAATGTATTTAACCTGTATCTGCCCAAAACATGGTATTTAATGAGCGAACGATGTTTACTACGACCGATTACTGTGCCCACCTGAAAGTTGCCATTTTAAACTGTACAACAGTAAAGAAAAGCACATGGCGCAGCATGCAAGTTATAATAATAATAGGAACACAGGACAACTACTTACTTTTTAGAAGAACTTTCTTGATCCTTCTGTACTGATCCTGCTCCCTCAGTTTCAGGTCTGACCAGCGTTTCCTCAATTGCTCCTTGGATTGTTGTACCCCAAAATTCCTGAGCAGACTCTTCACAACTTTAGCCAGGATCTTGGCCTTTCTCACATTTGGGTTTATGTACGGTCCATGCTTCCCATCATAGTCAGTCCTCCAAGATGTCCACCATCTCCACCATCTCTATAAAGGTCATATTTGAGGCCTTAAATCTTCTCCTCCGGGATTGGAACATTTCTGGCTCCGGGCTTTCCTCCTTCTCGTTACTGGAATTAACACACACCTGCTCTGTCTCCGCCATGTCCTACTGCGCGCCGAAAGAGAAGGGGCGAGCGTCCTAAATGAAGGTAAAATTTTAACTTGGGCCATCAGTGGCCTATACTGCTTCAAGATTGAGGCCTATATTGGGATAAGATTATGAGAGTTTAGGGACCCAGAATTCATGGCCAGTTTCATAGACAGGTAAAGGGAGATGAGGAATTTGTGGGAGGTGAAACACAGCTTATATTATAATAAACAAGCTAGGAGGTCAACGCTGGAGAAACTTCTGGAATTTGTGAAGACTCGGGTCCCTGATGCAACCATCGTGTTCTTGGAAAAGAAAATTGGGATCTTGAGGAAGATGTATAAGAAGGAGCAAAATAAGATCCAGAAATCACTCAGATCAGGAGCAGCAGCAGCGCAAGTGTATGTACCCAGGCTGTGGTACTTCAACAAACTGCGGTTTCTGGATGACCAGACTGAAGCCAGGGAGTCACTATCTACCCTTCCCTGCAGCCTTCCCTCCACCCTTCCCTCAACCCCAGCAGAGGCTGACGAGGAACAACCTGGGCCTTCCAACCTAGAAGTGGATGCACCCAGCTGGAGTCAGGTATAGTATTTTTATACATATTCATTACCCTAATATTAATGATGTTAACTAGATGTTATAGTTGATAACAAATTAATGATTTAAAAAAAGTGATTTACATATCAATAGACTGTAGTGGCCAAAAAAGTTTGGGACAAGAATGAAAAATGCTGGGGTCAGAATGATAGTCTTTTCTATTTATTAACATTCAATGAGCTGAAAATTGTGTGTGATTGATGAACCAAAAACTAAAACGATGTCCCTTTTTATATACAGGATGAGCTCAGCCAGGAGGAGGGTCTGGAAAGTGGCAGGCAGGAGGAGGCCGTGCCCAGTGTCAGCCAGGAGGTGGCCGTGCCCAGTGTCAGCCAGGAGGTGGGCGGGCTCAGTATCAGCCAGGAGGTGGGAGGGCCCAGTTTTAGCCAGGAGGTGGGTGGGCCCAGTGGCCTCACCCAATCACAGGTGGTTCCCCTCCGCCTTACAACAAACAGGCCCAGGAAGGGAACGATCACGGAGGAGGCAGCATCGGGCCTCATTAGGGAAGCAAGTGATGTCCTCAGAAGCCCCCCCAACGCTGAAGAGGCCTATGGCTGCTATCTTGCCACTAGATTGCTGAAATTGGAGGAGAGCCAACGCCTCCTCTGTGAGGGAATTTTTGCTCAGGCCCTTCAGAATGGGTTGAGGGGCCAGCTGACTGAGAACAGCCATGTATGTGAGCTCGCCCATCCTCCTCCTCCTCCTCTTCCTCCTCCTCCTGCCATAAGTCCACCACCAGAGCCACAGCCTCCAAGGAAGGCTGCAGGGAAGGGTGCAGGGAAGCATGGAGGGAAGGCTGCAGCAAAGATAAGAAAGTGATGGCCTGGTTTCAGTCTGGTCTGACAGAAGACGCAGGCTGGTGTAGTACCACAGCCTGGGGACATAGATATCATCTGCTGCTGGTCCTGATCTCTGGGAGTCCTGGACCAGATTGGGCTCCAAATTATATGGACTCCTCAAGCTAACAATTTTAAATTTTCCATAGACTTGATGTGTGCCCTGGGGGCCAAAAGACTTTGCAAATTCCAAATGTTTCTCCAGCGTTGCCTTCCTCTTTATTTTGTTACCCAGAATAAATGGATATTTTATTTTCTGAAAATACTTGCCTATATGTTTTTCTACAAAATGGACAGTTTGTTTGTGAGTAGGCAGGTACATTTCAAAAAGACAATGTCAAATTAACAAGGGACACCAGCCCCCTTGAGGTTAAAAAATACAAGATAAAAATGTTATTGTGGTAACTTGACACACAAAAAAACAAAAAAATTATAGAAATCATTAGAAAATAAATTTTCAATAATCCAAAAAAAGGAGATCTTGATGAAATCCAAAAAAAAAAAGTAATTCTAAACATTATTATGGAGATCTGGCTTTAAAAAAATAAAAGATTTTTCATGAGATCACGAGAACTCTATGTGAATATCAGCAGCAAAACAACTTTATTATTCTAGCATTATAAAGCACAAAAGAATGCTGCATTAAAAGATCACAGAATTTGCAGCGTGAGGAATGCGCTATCTCTATTACGAACGCTAGTTTTACCAGACCGATCGCTTCTGTCTCGTACTTGCTTCAGAGTAGGGATGAGCCAAACATCCCGCAGTTCGGTTCACACCAGAACTTGCGAACAGACCAAAACTTTGCACAAACGTTAGAACCCCATTGAAGTCTATGGGACTCGAACGTTCAAAATCAAAAGCGCTCATTTTAAAGGCTAATTTGCATGGTATTGTCTTAAAAAGGTTTTGGGGACCCGGGTCCTTCCCCAGGGCACATGTATCAATGCAAAAGTTTTAAAAACGTCAGTTTTTTCGGGAGCAGTGATTTTAATAATGCTTAAAGTCAAACAATAAAAGTGTAATATTCCTTTAAATTTCGTACCTGGGGGGGTGTCTATAGTATGCCTGTAAATGGGCGCATGTTTCCCGTGTTTAGAACAGTCTGACAGCAAAATGATATTTCAAAGGAAAAAAAGTCATTTAAAACTACTCGCGGCTATTAATGAATTGCGGGTCTGACAATACACATAAAAGTTCATTGATAAAAACTGCATGGGATTTCCCCACAGGGGAACCCCGAACCAAAATAATAAAAAAAAAAAAAAATGACGTAGGGGTCCCCCTCAAAATTCATACCAGACCCTTCAGGTCTGGTATGGATTTTAAGAGGAACCGCGCGCCAAAATTTTTTTAAAAATTGGCGTGGGGCCCCCCAAAAATCCATACCAGACCCTTATCCGAGCACGCAACCTGGCACGCATCCGAGCCCCCTCCTGAAACATACCAGGCCACATGCCCTCAACATTGGGAGGGTGCTTTGAGGTAGCACACCAAAGCACCTTGTCCCCATGTTGATGAGGACAAGGGCTTCATCCCCACAACCCTTGGCCGTGGTTGTGGGGGTCTGTGGGCGGGGGGCGTATCAGAATCTGGAAGCCCCCTTTAACAAGGGGACCCCCAGATCCTGCCCCCCCCTGTGTGAAATGGTAAGGGGGTACTAAAGTACCCCTACCAATTCACAAAAAAAATGTCAAAAATGTTAAAAATGACAAGAGACAGTTTTTGACAATTCCTTTATTTAAAGTCTTCTTTTTTCAACAACTTTTTGCCAACTTCCTATCTATATCTCTTATTAATATTAATATGAAAATTCTCACCAAAATTTTGGCTAACAGTTTGAATTCATTCCTCCCCGTTTAATTAAAAAAGACCAAGCTGGTTTTGTACCACAGAGACAAGCATAGGATGCCATTAGGAGAATCATACAATTGCAGCACCTTGACCATAGCCGCACCCTATGCTTTTATCGCTGGATGTGAACAAAGCCTTTGACACTCTCTCTTGGCCTTATCTTATGACGGTACTTCACCATTATGGCTTTGGTACCTCCTTTTTAAGCTGGCTGACGGCACTGTACAAAGCCCCTCAAGCTAAAATTAAATACTATGGTTTTGAATTCTCTATTTTCCCTATCTGGAGGGGCACTCGACAGGGCTGTCCACTTTTGCCTCTTTTGTTCGTCTTGGCAATGGAACCTTTGGCGGAGGTGATCGTTCACATCCAGATATAAAAGGTCTTGGGGTTGCGGGTTCTGCTCATAATAACTCCTTGTTTGCGGATGACATCTTCCCAGGGCTTTTTTTGAGGGGGAACTTGGTGGAACTCAGTTCCACCACCTCTGGCTCAGACCCTTTCTTCCTGACTCTGACTTCACCCAGAATCTTGTTGCCTAATTTATTCTCCCTTCTGGATGCTTCTGGATGTTAATCCTAATAAGTTTAAGGCGCTGTCCATAAATCTTTCCCCCTCAGAACTGGCTTATCTAAAAGGAAATTTTCAGTTTCAATGGCTCCCCTCATTGCCTTATTTGGGTATATGACTTACCCCCAAGTATGAAGGATTATACCAGGCCATTTTCCCTGTTCTTTTTAGAAAACTTACTGACATGCTCTCCTCCTGGTCTCACCTGCCACAATCCTGGTTTGGCAGAATCTGTCACGTACCTTGTGGACGAGCCTGACTTGCAGGGGATGGCCTCTCTTGCGGCTCTGACTCGAGGGCCCTGGTAGGGTGAACAGGAAGCACCGGAGTCAGGAGTGGCACGAGTGCCTGGCAGGATCAATGGCAGGAGGTGGGTCTGGAACTCAGGAAGCTCTGTGCAGTAGAACCTCAGACTGAGCCGGAAGGAACTGGATCAGCAGTCTGGTGTAGCAGACTGGAACTGAACAGCACACTGGAACTGGACAGCAGACTGGAACCGGACAGCGGACTGGAACTAAACAGCAGACTGGAACCAGATAGCAGACTGGAACTGGACAGCAGGCTGGAGCCGGATAGCAGACTGGAACTGGAACCAGGATACTGAGACTGGAGAGTCAGACAAGTCAGGTCGGTAGTCAGGCAGACAGTGGATGTGCCAAAGGATCAGGCAGAAGAGTAGTCAGACAAGCCGGGGTCGGATGCAGGCGGATGACAGGGATGGTCGGAGACAAGCCGGGATCAGATGCAGGCAGACAACAAGGATAGTCAGGAACAAGCCGGGTTTAACACAGGAACAGGTTCTGAAGGATCAAAACACACGTAACGCTGTAGAGCAGACAGCAAGATCCCAGTGTGACAGTTTGGTTTAATTAGCCCGTCTGGTGCTAATGGGCACGATCACGCAACTGCACGCTCAGGATGCCTAATACTGGCAGGATCTTCCTGACAGAATCTCTGCGGGCTCATATGACCTATCTTCCAAAATTTATTTCTTCTGAGTTTTGCTTGGTACAGATTGCGAATTCACCAACGCAAACTCTTGATATTCATCTGGGGCCTCACTTGACCTCGAATTAATAAATGGACTTTGTACGCTCAGAGGATCAATGGGGGTTTTTGGGTTCCCAATCTTCAAGCATATTACACAGCAGTGAACATAGCCCCATAGAGCCCCATTATCTCATCTTCATGATACGTACCAAATGCCACTATGGGCCACTATTGACTTGGTAGACTCTCATTCTATTCCTATTCCTCTGTACCCTGGCTTCCCCCAATAAATCATCTGAATGGGTTCGGACCATGTTTGACACATTCTTTTCGCCTATGGGACTCCGTTAAATTTTTGGCGGGTCTAATATCCCCCACTTACCATTACTGCATCTTACTCATTGCCCATTATTTCCCCCCAGTTGTGAAAACCCTAAGCAATTCTCGTGGTGGACAGATAATGGGTTCACTGACATTCATTCTCTGTTCACCCCCCATGAGAATATTAACATTTGATGCTCTTAGATCTTCCCAGGATATCCCCTTATGGGAACACTACAGTTACCTTTAAATTAGACACTTCCTCCAACAACTTGTAAAGGCCCAACCTACCCCATACACCTTGACCCCCTTTGAAAACCTCTGCAGGGTGAAACCTATGTTTACTTTACTCCTAAATAATTTCTTCCAGGAAACCCCCAGTGAAATCGTATCGTCTCCAATGGGAGAGAGATTTGGGAAAACAATTGGATCCAGAGGACTGGCAGATTATGACAATAGCCCCTACTAAGAGCTCTAGGAACATTTTCATTTTGGAAAATGCCTACCAGGTGTTCTATAGATGGTACTATACGCCAGCTAGACTAGCTCATTTTATTCCATCCTATTCACCTCTTTGCTTCTGGGGTTACTTGCAGGAGGGCACCATGGCACACACCTGGTGGACATGTCCTAGGGTGTGTAGACTATGGGTCAGGGCCTTTTCCCTTTCTTCGTAATACAGTATCTCACAAAAGTGAGTACACCCCTCACATTTTTGTAAATATTTTATTATATCTTTTCATGTGAAAACACTGAACAAATAACACTTTGCTACAATGTAAATTAGTGAGTGTACAGCTTGTAAAACAGTGTAAATTTGCTGTCCACTCAGAATAACTCAACACACAGCCATTAATGTCTAAACCACTGGCAACAAAAGTGAATACACCCCCTAAAATGTCCAAATTGGGCCCAAAGTGTCAATATTTTGTGTGGCCACCATTATTTTCCAGCACTGCCTTAACCCTCTTGGGCATGGAGTTCTCCAGAGCTTCACAGGTTGCCACTGGAGTCCTCTTCCAAGCCTTTATGACAACATCACGGAGCTGGTAGATGTTTGAGACCTTGTGCTCCTCCACTTTCCGTTTGAGGATGCCCTGCAGATGCTCAATAGGGTTTAAGTCTGGAGACATGCTTGGCCAATCCATCATCTTTACCCTCAGCTTCTTTAGCAAGGCAGTGATCATCTTGGAGGTGTATTTGGGGTCCTTATCATGTTGGAATACTGCCCTGCGGCCCAGTCTCTGAAGGGAGGGGATCACGCTGTGGTTCAGTATGTCACAGTACATGTTGGCATTCATGGTTCCCTCAATGAACTGTAGCTCCCCAGTGCCAGCCGAACTCATTCAGCCCAGACCATGACACTCCCACCACCATGCTTGACTGTAGGCAAAAACAAAAGAAAAAACTGTGCTATAAAGTGAAAATGCAAAGAAATCAATAATGCAATAAAATCAATATATGTAAAAAAAAACACACATATGCATCCAATGACATCTAATCATTGGTACAAAGATTATAAAAAAATTAATAAAGTCCATAGGTGTGAAGAGGTCAAGAAAAATCCCCTGATAGTTCTCCGTGAATAACAAGAAAGAAAGTGGAAATCAGGCACACCCAGCACAGTGGGGCGGGGGGCTTATCGGTATCTGGAAAGCCCCCTTTAACAATGGGACCCCCAGATCCCGGGCCCCCCCTGTGTGAAACGGTACTGGGGTACAAATGTACCCCTACCATTTCACAAAAAAAGTGTCAAAAATGTTAAAAAAGACAAGAGGCGGTTTTTGACAATTCCTTTATTGTCTTTTTCTTTCCCCGCTTCTTCTTCCATCCTCTTCTGGTCTTCATTCGGTTTTCTTCCTCCATCTTGTTCTTCCCCCGCGTCTTCCTCTTCTTCCTCTGATCCTCTGCTTCTTCCTTCGGTCTTCTTGCCCGCATCTTCCTCCAGCTTCTTGTTCCCCACTTCGTTCTGCGGACGATCCGCATCCATGGGAGGTTCCCGCTGTGTGACACTTCTGTTCTTCTGACAGTTCTTATATAACTGAGGGCGGGGCCACCCGGTGACCCCGCCCCCTCTGACGCATGGGAAGCAGGAAGAAGATGCGGACGAGAAGACCGAAGGAAGAAGCAGAGGATCGGAGGAAGAAGAGGAAGAAGGGGGGGAAGAACAAGATGGAGGAAGAAAACCGAATGAAGCCCAGAAGATGGAAGAAGAAGCGGGGAAAGAAGAAGACATTAATAAGGGAATTGTCAAAAACTGTCTCTTGTCTTTTTGAACATTTTTACACATTTTTGTGACATGGTAGGGGTACACTTGTACCCCATTACCATTTCACACAGGGGGGGGCGGGATCTGGGGGTCCCCTTGTTAAAGCCTCCCACCAGCATACCCCCACAAAAACCGGGCAAGGGTTGTGGAGATGAGGCCCTTGTCCGCATCAACATGGGGACATCCTCCCCATGTTGAGGGCATGTGGCCTGGTACGGTTCAGGAGGGGGGTGCTCTCTCATCCCCCCTTCTTTTCCTGCGGCCTGCCAGGTTGCGTGCTTGGATAAGGGTCTGGTATGGATTTTTAGGGGGACCCTTACACCATTTTTTTTTATTTTGGCACGGGGTTCCCCTTAAAATCCATAGGATTTTGAGGGGGACTCCCACGCCATTTTTTTAAAATTTTGGCGCAGGGTTCCCCTTAATATCCATACCAGACCTGAAGGGCCTGGTATTAAATTTGAGGGGACCCCCACGCATTTTTGTTTTTAAATTTTGGTTTGGGGTTCCCCTTAATATTCATACCAGACCCAAAGGACCTGGTAATGCACTGTGGGGAATCCCAGGCCATTTTTTTCAATTACTTTTATGAGTATTGCAGAGACTCGACAATTCATTATAACAGCCGGCGCTACCGCTAGTACTTTTGAATGACTTTTTTTTCCTTTAGAAATGTCATTTTGTGCAGGGACTGTTGTAAACACGGGAAACATGCGCCACTTTACAGGCATACTATAGACACCCCCCAGGTACGAAATTTAAAGGAATATTTCACTTTTATTGTTTCACTTTAAGCATTATTAAAATCACTGCTCCCGAAAAAACGCACGTTTTTAAAACTTTTTTTTGCATAGATACATGTCCCCTGGGGCAGGACCTTGGTCCCCAAACACTTTTTTATGACAATAACTTGCATATTAACCCTTAAAATTAGCACTTTTGATTTTTCACGTTCGTGTCCCATAGACTTTAACAATGTTTGCGCGTTCTAACAAATTTTTTGCCCGTTCGCATGTTCTGCTGTGAACTGAACCGGGGGTGTTTGGCTCATCCCTACTCTAGATGTAAAGAGTGCCTCCTTGTCCTCAGTGTTGGCCGTAAAGTGAATAACTCAACACCAAGTTCACTATATAGACCCCTTATATATTTATACATGTTGATCATATCCCCCCGTAATCTCCTCTTCTCAAGAGTGAACAAATTTAGTTCCTCTAATCTTTCCTCATAGCTGAGTTCCTCCATACCTCTTTTCAGTTTGGTTGCCCTTCTCTGCACTTTCTCCAGTTCCCCGATATCCTTTTTGAGAACTGGTGCCTAAAACTGAACTGCATATTCCAGATGAAGTCTTACTAATGATTTGTACAGGGGCAAAATGATATCTCTCTCGAGTCTATACCTCTCTTAATACAAAAAAGGACTTTGCTTTGGAAACTGCAGCTTGGCATTGTATACTATTATCGAGCTTATAATCTACCAAAACTAGGGATGAGCCGAACACCCCCCGGTTCGGTTCGCATCCAGAACATGCGAACGGGCCGAAAGTTTGCGCAAACTTTCGAACACCGTTAAAGCCTATGGGACTCGAACGTGAGAAATCAAAACTGCGAATTTTAAAGGCTAATATGCAAGTTATTGTCCTAAAAAGGGTTTGGGGACCAAGGTCCTGCCCCAGGGGACATGTATCAATGCAAAAAAAAGTTTTAAAAACTGACATTTTTCGGGAGCAGTGATTTTAATTATGCTTAAAGTGAAAAAATCAAAGTGAAATATTCCTTTACATATCGTACCTGGGGAGAGTCTATGGTATGCCTGTAAAGTGGCGCATGTTTCCCGTGTTTAGAACAGTCCCTGCACAAAATTACATTTCTAAAGGAATAAAAGTCATGTAAAACTGCTTGCGGCTGTAATGTAATATCGGGTCCCGGCAATATGGATGAAAATTATTGAGAAAAACGGCATGGGTAACCCCCCAACCCATTACCAGGGCCTTTGGGTATGGATATTGTATGGATATTAAGGGGAACCCCGCACCCAAATTAAAAAAAGAAAAGGCGTGGGGCCCCCAGGCCCTATATACTCTGAACAGCAGTATACAGGTGGTCCCAAGAAAGACAGGGACTGTAGGTTTGTTCTTAAGTTGAATCTGTTTGTAATTTGGAATAGGTACATTTTGTAAGTGTAGCTCCAGCCAAAAAATCTATTTTTAAGCTTTTTGGAAAACATAGGGAAGGGTTATCACCCCTGTAACATTTGTTTTGCTGTCTGTGCCCCTATTCAGAATATTTCACCTCACTTTCTCTCCCAATGACAATTGGATTTTGAAAATTTGGGTTTTTTAGGGAAACAAGGATTGGTGATAAAGCATCAGTGGAGGAGACACCTTTTTCCCATAATAACTCTTACAGGAGAGAATTTCCCTTCCTAGGGGTAGATTTCCTCTCACTTCCTGTTGTCTCCCTCCGTTTGTAAGTAGGAGTCGTTTGTAAGTCAGATGTTTGAAAGTAGGGGCCTGCCCTATATACTGCAGAAATTTGGGCTTTAGGTGTTGGTGTTGCCACAACACTGTAAGCCCTCACAGTTACTCTTGGTGGGCGCAGGAACGGGCCCTGCTGTGCAATATTAGATCAAAAATTGTAGTTACACGCCCCTGTATAACAGGGGCAGAAAAATTGGGCCTTAGGCACTGGTGCTGGTGCCACAACACTGCAACCCCTCACAGATACTCTGGTTGAGTGCAGGAACAAACCCTGCTGCAAAATATTACAGCAAAAATTGTAATTACACGCCCCTGTTGAACAGGGGCAGAAAAATTGGGCCTTAGGCACTGGTGCTGGTGCCACAACACTGCAACCCCTCACAGATACTCTAGTTGAGAGCAGGAACAAGCCCTTCTGCAAAATATTACAGCAAAAATTGCAATTACATGCCCCTGTTGAACAGGGGCAGAAAAATTGGGCCTTAGGCACTGGTGCTGGTGCCACAACACTGCAACCCCTCACAGATACTCTGGTTGAGTGCAGGAACAAACCCTGCTGCAAAATATTACAGCAAAAATTGTAATTACACGCCCCTGTTGAACAGGGGCAGAAAAATTGGGCCTTAGGCACTGGTGCCACAACACTGCAACCCCTCACAGTTACTCTAGTTGAGTGCAGGAACAAGCCCTGCTGCACTGAATGTGCGTTCCAAAAGAACGCTGGATGCAGGATAGGCCAGTAGCTCAATTGCATACTGTGCAAGTTCTGGCCAGTGATCCATCCTCAAGACCCAGTAACCTAGAGGATTTTCGGTTGGAAAGGTCTCCAAGTCTGATCTTGCCCCTAGGTATTCCTGCACCATGTAAATCAGACGCTGGCGATGGTTGCTGGAACCGATCAGACCTTGGGGCTGTGGACTAAAAAATTGTCTGAACGCATATGTCAGATGGCCACCTTCTCCACCGCTCCTTCTTTGACTGACCGAAGCCTCAGCAACACGTTGTCTAGGACCAGGAATTTGTAACCTCCCAGGCTCTGGAAATGCGTTGCACAAACCTTTCTGCAAGGCCTCCCAAAGATGTTTCATCCTCTGCTCCCTCTGCGATGGCTGGATAAGTTCCGCAACCTTACCCTTGTACGGTGGATCAAGGAGGGTTGCCAGCCAGTAATGATCCCTCTCCTTGATACTACAAATCTGAGGGTCCTTTCGCAGGCTTTGCAGGATCAGGGAGGCTATGCTGCGTAGGTTTGCTGAGGCATTCGGTCCGGAGTCCTCTGGGTCACTAAGGACGACATGATTCGCAGCCACCTCCTCCCAGCCACGTACAAGTCCATGGGTTTCTGGGGACTCTAAATGATCCCTTGAGGACTGCTGCTGATGCTGAGTGCTAGGCTCCACCTCCATGCTGACACAATCCTCTTCCTCTTCCTGTGTGATCGGCAGGCCCGCAGGAACACTGTCTACATAAAGGGGGCTTTGAGAGTTAAGGAAGTCCTCCTCTTCCTCCCTCTGTTCTACCTCAAGTGCCCTGTCCATTATTCCATGCAGCGTGTGCTCCAACAGGTAGACAGGAACAGTATCACTTATGCATGCACTGTCACTGCTCACCAGCCTCGTGGCCTCCTCAAATGGTGACAGGACAGTGCATGCATTCTTAATCATGAGCCACTGGCGTGGCGAAAAAAAGCCAAGCTCCCCCCGACCCTGCCCTTGTGCCATAGTCGCACAGGTACTCATTGATGGCCCTCTGCTGCATGTGCAGCCACTGCAGCATGGCAAACGTTGAGTTCCAACTGGTGGGCATGTCACAGATTAGGCGGCTCTTGGGCAGGTTTTATTCTTTTTGGAGGTCAGCCAGCCGAGCACTGGCATTATAGACTTTCCTGGCCTGCCTCAGGAGATCCCGTAAGCCTGGGTACCTTCACAAGAACCGCTGCACCACCAAATTAAGGACATGAGCCAAACAGGGCACATGGATCAAGTGTCCCTGTCGGAGGGTGGAGAGGAGGTTGGTGCCAATGTCGCAAACCACTATTCCTGGCTGAAGCTGGAGTGGCGTCAACCACCTCTGAGCCTGCCCCTGCAGAGATGACAGAATCTCTGCCCCAGTGTGGCTCCTGTCCCCTAAGCACACCAGCTTAAGCACTGCATGGCATCTTTTGGCCTGAGTGCTTGCGTAGCCCCTTGAATGCCTATGAAGCACGGCTGGTTCCGAGGACAAATCTATAGAGGAAGAGGCCATAGAGGAAGAAGAAGAGGAGGGGGTGGAGGAGAGAGGTGTGTCAGAATCACCACTAGTAGCATTTTGGAGGCGTGGTGGTGAAACAAGCTCCAACAATACTGCACCCTGTCCTGCATCCTTCCCAGCTGCCAGCAGAGTCACCCAGTACGCCGTGAAAGATATGTAACGTCCTTGTCCATGCCTGCTGGACCATGAGTCAGTGGTAATATGCACCTTACCGCTGACCGCCCTGTCCAGCGAGGCCAAGACATTGCCTTCCACATGCCGGTAGAGAGCCAGAATCGCCTTCCGTGAAAAAAAGTGGCGTTTGGGAACCTGCCACTGAGGTACCGCACATTCCACAAATTCATGAAAGGGGGCAGAGTCTACCAGCTGAAAAGGCAGCAGTTGGAGTGCTAGCAATTTAGCCAAGCTAGCATTCAGCCGCTGGGCATGTGGATGGCTGGGACCGAATTTCTTTCGCCGGTTTAGCAACTGGGGTAGGGAAATTTGCCTGCTACAATCGGACGTTGGTGTAGCAATAGCAGATTGCCTGCAAGTACTTGGCACACCTAATTCTACACCTTCATTCCTCTCAGTGCAGGTTTCTGAGAGAACTGAAGGTTTAGTGGGGTTGGAGATCCCAGCTGATGAGGAGCAAGGAGAGGTCCGCCTTGTTCTTTGGTGTGGGTCTTTTACGTACGCTTGCCAATGGACTGCATGGGAGTTTGATACGCTTCAGGCATATGTTGCAAACAGCAATGGTGCCATCTGCTGCACACGTCTCAAAAAAAGGACCACACCAAAGAACGTTTGGAAAAACGCGTGGAGTCAGCAGCACCCTGCACATGCGGAGCTTTGCGGTGTGATGCAGTTGGTTGGCTGCCCTTAAGCTGGCCCCTGGAGGGCATCCTGCCTCATTGGAGATGTGCCTCCTCCTCCTCTCTCCTATCAGGCACCCACGTAGAGTCAGTGACCTCATATCCCCTCCCTCCTCGTCACTGGCGCAAACCTGGCAGTATGCTGCAGCTGGGGGAACATGACTGCCAGTTTGTTGTCCTTCTTGGGCACCCCTTTTCTCTTGGCTCACATTACTGCCTTCCTCAAGCTGGGTACTATCATCGGAGCCTTCAAACGCTGCACATCCTCCTGCAGCATGTACCCAACACTGTGGTCGAACAGTTTGGGGGACTCCTCCGTGCATGATGGTGGGGCTAGGGAAGGAGTAACTGATGACCTGAGGCGATGGAATAGGCTGCTTTGGCAGCTGCATTGGCAGCCAAAGTACTCTGAGCCTGGGTGACAGAGGATGAGGACAGCTTGGTCATCCAGTCCACCAACTCTTCTGCATGTTGTGGCTAAACACGACAAGCTGCCGAAAAAAAAATATAAGCGTGCCCCACGGCCACGTGCTGAGGATGCACCGTGTCCACGACCAGCACTGTTGGCTGTAGACACAGAGCCTGCTTGCCCTCTTTTAGTGGCTTGTGAGCATCTGCCTCTCCTTATTGGCCTTCCAGACATACTGTATTTGATGTATTTGTAATGTATTTGAATAGGTACACCAGGAATGGCCTGCAGTGAGATGTAGCTGCACAAAGCTGAGATGTATATATATATACTGAATATACTGCAGCTAACTGAATCCACTGCCTGCCTGTAGTATATTAGGAACAGAACAACAGAAACAGTCTGCAGTGAGATCTAGCTGCACAGGATACAGTACTGAATATACTGAAGCTAACTGAATCAACTGCCTGCCTGTAGTATATTAGGAAGAGAACAACAGGAACGGTCTGCAGTGAGATCTAGATAAACTGGATACAGTATACTGAATATGCTGCAGCTAACTGAATAAACTGCCTGCCTGTAGTATATTAGAAACAGTACACCAGGAACGCTCTGCAGTGAGATCTAGCTAAACTGTATACAATATATCTATATATATCTATATATATATATAGATATATAGATATAAATATATCTATATATATATATATATATATATATATATATATATATATATAGATATATCTATATCTATATAGATATATCTATATATATATGCATACAAAGCCTGGAATGTATATATATATATACTAAATATACTGGAGCTAACTGAATCAACTGCCTGCTCAATCTAGCTAACTGAACCTCCTGACTGCTCAGTCTATCTAAATGAAATTAAATGACAATCTCATTATATAGTGGCATTATATAGTGTGGGGGCGTTTACTTAATCCCCTGAGCCATAATTGGCCAAAGGCACCTTGCCTTTGGTCAATTATGGCTCTCTTCACTGACGACGCTGTGATTGGCCAAAGCATGCGGGTCATAGTGCATGCTTGGCCAATCATCAGCCAGCAATGCACTGTGATGACGCAGTGCATTATGGACCATGACGCGCTGCTCGAATTTGGCTGAACGATCAAATAGCCGATGTTCGCGTCAAACTCATGTTCGATTCGAACTCGAAGCTCATCCCTAACCCCAGTTGTACTCCCCCTAGTATGTATTATGCATGCATATTCTTAGCCCCCAAGTGCATAACTTTACATTTATCAACATTTAACCTCATCTGCCACATAGTCGCCCGATTAGATAATGCATTGAGATCGGCTTGTAAATTGGAGACATCCTGTAAGGATGTTATTCCAATGCATAGTTTAGTGTCATCTGCAAAGACAGAAATGTTACTTTTAATCCCAGACCCAATATCATTTAAAAAGATATGGTCGACCATGGTGAGGCCTGTTCTGAGTGGAAACTGTCTTGTTAAACAGTTGTATGGTTTTGGCCACGTGCTGCAGCTTAGTTTCAGGGTCTTGGCAATCTTTTTATAGCCTAGCCCAAAATAATGTAGAGCAACAATTCTTTTTTTCTGATCCTCAGAGAGTTCTTTGCCACGAGGTGCCATGTTGAACTTCCAGTGACCAGTATGCAAAAGTGAGAGCGATAACACCAAATTTAACACACCTGCTCCCTAATAACCGCTTGCCGACCGGCTCACGCTGATATACGTTGGCAGAAGGGCACGTACAGGCATACTAACGTACCCATATGTACCCATAGGACATAACGTTGCCCTTTAACAAACGGTTTGCGGGCGTGCGAGCTATGTGAGTGTGATCGTGGGTCCCGCGGACTCGATGTCGGCGGGGATACCTGCGATCGTCTCACGGAGAGGAAGAATGGGGAAATGCTTATGTAAACAAGCATTTCCCCCTTCTGCCTAGTGACAGGACACTGATCACAGCTCCCTGTGATTGGGAGCGGTGATCGGTGTTGTGTCACACATAGCCAAGCCCCCCCACAGCTAGAATCACTCCCTAGGACACACTTAACCCCTTCAATGCATTTTTAATCACACTGATCGCTGTATAAATGTGAATGGTCCCAAAATAGCGCCAAAAGTGACCGATGTGTCCGCCATAATATCACAGTCATGATAAAAATCGCTGATCGCCGCCATTACTAGTAAAAGAAAAAATTATTAATAAAATGCCATAAAACTATCCCCTATTTTGTAGACGCTATAACTTTTATGCAAACCAATCAATAAACGCTTATTGCGATTTTTTTTACCAAAAATATGTAGAAGATACGTATCAGCCTAAACAGAGGAAAAAACATGTTTTTTTATACATTTTTTGGGGATATTTATTATAGCATGAAGTAAAAAATAATGTGTTTTTTTCAAAATTGTTGCTATTTTTTTGTTTATAGCGCAAAAAATAAAAACCGCAGAGGTGATCAATTACCACCAAAAGAAAGCTTTATTTGTGGGGGAAAAGGACGTCAATTTTGTTTGGGAGCCATGTCACACGACTGCGCAATTATCAGTTAAAGCAACGCAGTGCCGAATCGCAAAAAGTGCTCTGGTCTTTTGCCAGCCAAATGGTCCGGGGCTTAAGTGGTTAAGGATGAGCTCTGGCATGTTCGCACAGTCCACGTGCAGAGCCCCCCAGGAAGTCGGCACTGCGCTGCGCTAATCACAGCCAGTGAGACATTGTCCCGATGCGTGGCTGAAGAGATCAGGAAATGTCTCACTGCCTGTGATTAGCGCATCGCAGTGCCGACCTCCTGTCGGGCTCTGCACGTGGGGTGTGCGAACACGCTGGAGCTCATTCTTACTCCCCATTCACACCTGAGACCTTGTAACACTAACAAGTCACATGATACCGGGGAGGGAAAATGGCTAATTGTGCCCAATTTGGACATTTTCGCTTAGGGGTGTACTCACTTTTGTTGCCAGGGGTTTAGACAATAATGGCTGTGTTTTGAGTTATTTTGAAGCAACAGCACATTTACACTGTTATACAAGCTGTACACTCACTTTAAATTGTAGCAAAGTGTCATTTCTTCAGTGTTGTCACATGAAAAGATATAATAAAATATTTATAAAAAAGTGAGGGGTGTACTCACTTTTGTGAGATACTGTATGTTCCATTCAAATCTTAAAAGAGACCCCTATGAGGCCCTTCTGTGTAAACCTATCCTTGAACTCCTTCGTCCGGAACGTCTAGTGGCTCTGCACCTTTTTAATGCAACTAAGTTGACCATTGCGAGGGCATGGAAAACCCCTGGGCTCAGTTTTGAAGCAGTTAAAAACTGCATGAATGACATTATAATTAATGGAAAACTGGCGACCCTTGCCAATAACACAATACATTTCTTAGGGTTTGGCAACCATGGATTACATGCAACCAACCCTCCAGGTTCAATAATCTACTTCTTTCAATCTGAGGATCTCCCGAAGCACCCCCCTGATGGACTCCTCCCCCTTTTTCTCTCCCCCTCCCTTTTTCCCTCTTCTTTCCCTCTTGCTTTCCACTTCCTGTTTAAGTACTTCCTTTCCTTTTCTGTATAATTCTTTCTCTGATACTCCTGGTTCCTAGGAGTCGGTCTAGTGAATATGGTTACAGTGTTAAAACTAATAACTCATAACTAATATATAATTCATATATGTATGCATACACTCTATATTACCACCTGGGATTTCCAAGTTTTTGCCTACCATACAGTATACTTTGGGGCATTGAATGTTCTTTATTGTGACCTAAAGCTGATGTTTCCTATTGTATTGAAGAATAATATACCATGTTTATTGCATCCCTTTGTAGGAATCTTCTTCATGTTATGCTAGATGTAACCATCACACTGCCCCACTAATCTGTTGAATTTACTTTTTCTACTAATAAAAGAATTTTGTAAAAGAAGAAAACCTTGATAGTGAATATCATACACAAAAAGGAAACTCCCAAGTGCACCTCAACCATATGATATGAGATGGCCACTTATCAGAGGAAATGCACTCTAAGTTAAAAGAGATAAGAACACAGTATGATAGAAAACCAGGGCTTTTTTTTCTCAAACAATAGGTGCTGGAACTTAACCACGGCCCCACAAAACCCCTCCCCCTACACACACCCTCCAAATCACATCAAATAGTGGGTGTGTTCAGTCAAATTTCACCAAAACAGTAGGAGGGTCTTAAAGGGGCATTAAATACCAGGATTGCATTACATAGAGAGTGCAGAGCTGTCACTTGTAAACACAGAAACCGGACTTCTGTGTTTACAAGTGATTGTGGTGAGCAGGCACGAAAGGGTCTGAGCCAAAGGTGGTGGAACTGAGTTCCACCAAGTTCCCCCTGAAAAAAAGAACTGTAGAAAACCCTTCAGATAGGAGTCATCAACCGTCTTTAATTTGCAGCAAACTAGGAGACCTCAATATCTTTCCTTTGGTACCAAATGGGAACACTCACACAGGGAATAATAGATGGTTCACCGGCAGATTTTGCATGTAAGATGAATCAAAGAAACTCCCATAGTGTAAAACTGTATAAAATGTATTAAAGATAAAATATACCAACTACTCACTCAAAGGCAGTTAAAAAGGGGCATATATATGCAATGAGTATCCATCCCTGGATTCAAGCCGGCAGCCTTGTGAGATCAGCGTATGTGGTGACATCACAAGCATGATCATGAAAGGTCACGTCAACACTGTTAATTATATTTTGCCAGCAGGGAAGACTCCCCACGCCTGGCACAATACAATAGCACAACGGGATGACTCCCCCATTCGTATCGAATGCGTGGATGGGGGAATTGGCCCATTTGTGTTTTGTTCAACCTACTTGAAAATGGGCCGCCTTAGTTAATTTATCTGCAGATGCATGACAAGTTTTAGTTGTTAATCTTGTAGTGTGATTAGCACAATATACAATTTCCCAAAAATGTTTATGTTTAGAAAATGAATAGACATTTCCAACCATTTCTATTAATCCAATTAAAACTTTTCAGTAATCCAATTAAAACTTTGTGTAAAAACTTCCAAAATTAATGCAAGAAATAATTCCTGCCATTTGTGACTATTTTTATAGTCACAAATGGCAGGAATTATTTCTTGCACTAATTTTGGAAGTTTTTCACAAAGTTTTAATTGGATTATTGCATCGAAAAATGTTGAGACTAACTTAATGTAACTATACTGATGATCACATTATAATACTACATATTTCAAGCATTTACCGAGTATTATGCAACAAGCGAACATAAAGAAAAAGTTGATTCTAGAAAGTGTTTATGAAGAATAGGGCAAAAAGTGAGAAGTTGAACTTACTTAATTTTCCCAAAATATCCAAACATGCGCCTAGAACAGGAACTGATGATCTGAACATTACACGATAGGCGTGTAAACTGCCCACAGTTTTTAGATGAACCCAAAGGTGTCCAGGAAAACCGGAACAATCGGCAGAAGTGAAAATTGTGAAATGGCAAATGAACCCAAAAAAAAAAAGGGTAGTGGAAATAGCGATAGGTGGGTAAGACAATTCATGGGGTTGTTGTGACATAGGTCTTCAGACCACTTTAGTCCCATCACAGATTATGGATTTCAGTGTCCCCCTTACATCATTGAAATCATAGGACAGAATGGCACATTACTTAACATAGCTGGGTAAGGGGGAAGGAAGCTATAAGGGTAATGTGCATCTAAATTGACCTCTCCTCTGAAGCCCATTCAGTGTTCAGAGGCAATTGACAGCTGGTTAGAAGGTGGCGTGACACCTTCTCACCATCTGTTTTAACCCCATTTTGTCCTGAGAAATAAGCCGCAAGCGACGTGCATTGTATGCACTTGCAGAGCGTTTGTGGAACTTCTCCGTTCACCTGAATGTGTTTGGTAGATTTTGACGCAGTTGCGATGCTTCACCGTCCTACCACCCGTCTAAACTTAGCCTAAAAGTAAATGACCCAGCCACTCAGTGTCACAAGTGTCAGCATGTGCAATAGTAGAACATAAGGAAATTGCTGGTGCCAGCTTGTTCATACCAATTATCCACTTTTGGTCTATTGGTTCCTTTGCAAAACATTCTTTTTAACCACTTGACCTCCAGAAGGTTTATACCCCTCGTGACGAGGCCATTGTTTGCTACATGGCACTGCGTTACTTTAACTGACAACTATCATGCAAGGCTGTACCCAAATTACATTTATGTAATATTTTCCCCACAAAAAGGGCTTTCTTTTGGTGGTATTTGATCACCACTGCGTTTTTTTTTTTTTTTTTTGCGCTATAAACAAAAAAAGAAAAACGATAAAAAAAAGAAAAAAAAAATTTTTTTCCTTTCTGCTAAAAAACATATCCAATAAAAAAAAAAAATCAGATTTCTTCAGTCACGGGACTGCGATATTGCGGCGAACAATCTGACACTAAGTGACATTTGTGGGAACCAGTGAAACTAATACAGTGATCACTGCTAAAAATATGCACTGTCAGTGTGCAAATGACACTGGCTGGGAAGGGGTTAAACATTTAGGGTGATCAAAGGGTTAAATGTGTGCCTAACCAGTGTTTTTGTGTACTATGTGTGCTGTTTTTTCTAAGGTATGTGATAGATGTTATTCCTTTTCAGGTAAAGAAAATCCATCACATCCCTGCTGTCATTGTTTACATATGCAGAGCTCCGTCCAGCCTCTCTCCTCGATGTTCAGCGGATGCCGGCAGACATTGATTGGCCGGCAACTGCTGATCTGCTTCTGTTGTGACTAATCATAGCAGAAGCGGCACGCCCCCTGCCTGGAAGTACAGAATCATGTATAGCAGCAAATCTGCTACAGGGTGGTCGGCAAGTGGTTAAGATGCTGATTGATAGAGTAGATACCTTCAGGTGCAAGCTCGCATGTTTGTCATATCTTCAGAGTGTCCAGGGTTTTCCATGGTTGATATTTACCTCAACTTTTCTAGCCCAAGGCCACTCATCCAATTTGGAAGCTAATGGAAAGGTGGAAGGAGGCAGGTCAAATATTAACATTATCATAGCTTTAGTTAGCGTTTGCATAGTGGAGCACCTGGGTTTTGGGGACATCAGGGTACCCTGAAAATAAAGCAAGCTTGCAAGCAGTTACATGAAAGCATCTGCTTTACTGTGACTTGTGGCATCCTTACAAGGTAAGATTTGTCCACACATCTATTTTAACCAACAACTCCAGGCAACAAGTAAGGTTTAATCTGTGAAGGCTATTTAGGATCACTACAAATGGATCCCAAGACTTGACTGAACAGAACTACAAACCTTTTGGCTAGGTTTGCCACCTCATCCCTTTAAACCCGAACACATATTAATTACACAGGTTCTGTGGCTGATTAAGGTGGTAATTAAACTCACTTGGTGTCTTACCTGCATTCAATTAGCCACAGAACCCATGTAATTCATATGTGTTTGGGTTTAAAGTGATGAGGTGGCAACTCTACTTTTGGCAGATTGAACTGTTCACACATGTGTATTTCATCTCTGTGTTTAGCTGCTTGCCCAGAGTTTAGTAACCTTTATTAGAGTGAGAAAAGGTTAAAACTTCTTTGGGTTTTTTATTGCTGTGTTCCTGTTATAACAAAAACAAAACCTGATATAGGTTTGTCTAGCCTTTATTCACACTAATGCAAAACAAACAATGTTTAATTGGTAATTTTGCCTCTTTTGAGGAATTTTTTCTTTTTCCTGTTGGGGGCACAGTATTGATTGACTGATGTGATTTGTTCCTTGGAATTGCTCTATTGGGCTTTTGGTTGTAGATAAAGGTACACTTTATTGTCAAAAGTATTGGGACGCCTGCCTTTACACACATATGAACTTTAATGGCATCCCCGTCTTAGTCCATAGGGTTCAATATTGAGTTGGCCCACCCTTTGCAGCTATAACAGCTTCAACTCTTCTGGGGTTGAGGTCAGGACTCTGTGCAGGCAAGTTCCTCCATCCCAAACTCACTCATCCATGTCTTTATAGACCTTGCTTTGTGCACTGGTGCGCAGTCATGTTGGAACAGGAAGGGGCCATCCCCAAACTGTTCCCACAAAGCTGGGAGCATGAAATTGTCCAAAATGTCTTGGTATGCTGACGCCTTAAGAGTTCCCTTCACTGGAACTAAGGGACCAAGCCCAACCCCTGAAAAACAACCCCACACCATAATCTCCCCTCCACCAAATGATTTGAACCAGTGCACAAAGTAAGGTCCATAAAGACATTGAGTTTGGGGTGGAAGAACTTGTCCTGACCCGATAGAACACCTTTGGGACGAATTAGAGCGGAGACTGCGAGCCAGGCCTTCTCATCAACATCAGTGCCTGACCTCACAAATGCACTTCTGGAAGAATGGTCAAACATTCCCATAGAAACACTCCTAAACTATGTGGACAGCCTTCCCAGAAGAGTTGAAGCTGTTATAGCTGCAAAGGGTGGACCAACTCAATATTGAACCCTGCAGACTAATGCCCCGTACACACGGTCGGACTTTGTTCGGACATTCCGACAACAAAATCCTAGGAAACTTGTCTTGCATACACATGGTCACACAAAGTTGTCGGAAAATCCGATCGTTCTGAACGCGGTGACGTAAAACACGTACGTCGGGACTATAAACGGGGCAGTGGCCAATAGCTTTCATCTCTTTATTTATTCTGAGCATGCGTGGCACTTTGTCCGTTGGATTTGTGTACACACGATCGGAATTTCCGACAACGGATTTTGTTGTCGGAAAATTTTATATCCTGCTCTCAAACTTTGTGTGTCGGAAAATCCGATGGAAAATGTCCGATGGAGCCCACACACGCTCGGAATTTCCGACAACGCGCTCCGATCAGACATTTTCCATCGGAAAATCCGACCGTGTGTATGGGGCATAAGACTGGGATGCCATTAAAGTTCATGTGCGTGTAAAGGCAGGCGTCCCAATGCTTTTAACAATATAGTGTATGTATCATAGGTATCAACCTGCCTTGTATTACATTTCCTGGATCATGTATGGAAAATGATATGAAATAATTTTTGAGGAAAATACATAATTGACCGGCAATGGAATGTCTTGCCACATTAATGCTGGAACTGATTATGTAATCTGTAGCTGACCTGTACATACTGTAACAGGAAGTTGTGGTTTACCAGTCTTGTTTTTGTGGCAGCATCTAATCTGTGTTTGCTAATACTGACTAGTATTTCTTAAGAGTATTGTGTGTGTTATGAAACATCATGAGGAGAACACAATAATTTTACTAATATAGTCAGTACATCTAAGGGAACATAATGAAAAAACATATAGAGTACCTATATAATGTATAGCACTTTAGAATGATTGAGTAGGAATTAACAAATGGACGCTGGCTAGATTCGTGGGAGGTTCATCAAATCCTGTTGTGGGTGGGGCGTGGGTGAATCGTGATACTAAATTCTGGATATTTTCAAGCCTAGTAAGCAAGCTATGTAGCAAAGGAAAAAAATGTCCCTGGGTTGGTGGTGTCCCTAAAATTAAAAAAATGTCCCCAAGTTTTACATGTAACTGCAATTAAAAAATTTCCCTGAATCAGTAGTGTCATTAAAAAACAAAAATGCCAGAGTCGGTGTGTCACTGGAAAGAAAAAATGTCCCTGCATTGGTGGCATCACTGAAAGGAAAAAAGCTCCTTCCAACCCTCACTTCTGTGCTCTTCTCTCAACTCTGAACCCCCCCCCCCCCTACAAAGCTCACCCTTCATCAACACTTTTGACACCCGAGGCTTGCAATTTTTTAACAACCCCTCCCACCCACAAAAAAAAAACAGGGTAGGAGAAAATATAGCAATTCACACAATGTGCCATGCCAAATTGTGGGTGTGGTCAAAGTGTGGGTGTGGTCAAACCCTGGGCGCATTTGAGGCCATACACCTGCACTAATGTCA
Organism: Lithobates clamitans; assembly: GCA_037952925.1. Classification (NCBI taxonomy): domain Eukaryota; kingdom Metazoa; phylum Chordata; class Amphibia; order Anura; family Ranidae; genus Lithobates; species Lithobates clamitans. The sequence goes on from JBBGZY010001104.1 coordinate 6,079,807, forward strand.
CTTTGGGAGTAGAGGATTTTTTCGAGCAGCCACTGCATAGAACACCAGTGCATCCTCGTGTGGATAAACACGGCCATCACAAGGGGTGCAGATGCATATGCCCCATGTGATCAAGGCCTAATTGTTATGTGGGTCAGATAGAAAGAAAGAGGAGATGTCAGGAATTTAATATATTTGTCACACAACCTGCCTCTCTGCTCCTGTTTGGCTCACCCTCCAGGGCCCAGACAGGCTCTACCTCAGTCTAGGCTTTAGGTCCAGGCTCTTTCTCCCTGATTTCAGCAGGGTTTCCAAGCACTCTCTCTCCTAGTCTGGGGCCTTCAGGCACCCCCTCACTTAGCCCAGGGTCTCTAGGCACCCGCTTTCTTAGTCCAGGGCCTCCAGACACCCACTGTCCTAGTCCAGGGCCTCCAGGCACCCCCTCTTCCAGTCCAGGGCCTTCAGGCACTCCCTCTCCTAGTCTGGGGCCTAGAGGAGAGGGGGTACTTGGAGGCACTCCTTCTTTGTCTGTTTCAAAGGAGAAAAGACCTTAAACTCGGTTGCTGAGAAGGGAGGGGGAAACCCAGCAGTGCTGCGGGGGGGGAACACACAGAAGCCCGGGACACCTGGACAGGGATAGGGAGGCGGTGGGAGCAACATGTGTAAGAACCGATGCCCTCTATTTCCCTCCTGCAGCCGCTGTCTGTGGGAGGGAGAAGAGGAGACGCGGGCATTCAGCAGCTATTGCAGGGATTGCTTCCTCTATATGCCAGCCTAGGCCCTATGATTAAGCCTCAGTGGGCGGGGTAAAATGCATCAGGGTTTGTGGTTTGGTGGAGACATGTAGGCTCAGGCCGCTCTTCTTCGTTTATTCACCTGAGCGGGTCGGGAGTTCCGGCAATCCTTTCCTCTTCACATGATCACAATGTCAACAACGCTGTTATGAATAAATGTTATTCATAACAGCTGAGCTTCCTATGCTATAATTGGCTCACAGCTCTCACATGGTACCTAGGCCAATCTAAGCACCCTGTACCATGTGATTAGCTGTAGCCAATCACAGATCACTACTAATCACAGCTGTTATGACTACAACCCATTCATGACAGTTCAAAACATTGCTGTTACGGTGATCATCAATGTAACAGCAAACTGAAAAAAAAAAAATCCCTGATCACCCCCCCCCCAAGAGTATAACAGTGTTACTATGGTGACACTGAACTACTCTGATAAAAGTATGTAAACAAATTATTAAAAAAAAAAAAAAAAGGAAAAAAAAGAAGAAAATGTTAAAGAGGTTGTAAACCCTCGTTTAAAAAAAAAACAACAAACATGTCATACTTACCTCCACTGTGCAGTTCGTTTTGCACAGAGTGGCCCCGGTCCTCCCCTTCTGGGGTCCCTCAGCAGCGCTGGTGGCTCTTCCCTGCATCAATTGTCCACATTGGAGAAGCTCTCTCCTTGGTGGACACCCATGCGGGAGCGCTCCCGAGTCCTGCATCTGTGTCCATTCACACAGAATGCAGGACTCGGCCCCCGCCCCCCCCCTGTGCTGCATCATTGGATTTGATTGACAGCAGCGGGAGCCAAGGGCTGCGCTGCTATCAATCTATCCAATCAGGACACGAGACACCAGCTAGAGCTGGTGTGCTCGTTCCCGGCCGGAGAAAGATCGGGGTCAGGTAAGTAAAACGGGGGGCTTGTGGGGTCTGCAGCACCACAGAGGGTTTTTCACCTTAATGCATAGAATGCATTAAGGTAAAAAACCATGAGGGTTTACAACCATTTTAAAGAATTGAATAAAAAATGTATTTATTTATTTTATTTATTTAACATACTGTCACCAGTCAGTGTCCCTGATCACCGCCACACAAGTCATTTGATGACGCTGTACTGCACTGGTGACAGTATGTAAAAAAACAAACATTTAACCATATTCGGACCGCTAACTGCACATATACTGCGGCAGGGAGGCCCTGCTGCGCAAACCGATGTACCTGTATGTCGGTCCGTGCATGAGATACAGCGGGAGTGTACCGTGGGAGCTCGCCCGCGGGTCACGGTAAAGAGAGGGAGAACTGGGCTGTGTAAATAAGGCGGATCCCCGTTCTAACAGGGGACAACATTGAGATCTGCCATTTCTAGTGATAAGAATCTGTGATCTCTGTGTTGTCCCAGTGAGCCCAGCCCCCACACAGTTAGAACACACCCAGGGAACACAGTTAACCCCTTGATTGCCCCCTAGTGTTAACTCCTTCCCTGTCAATGTCATATATACAGGGATCAGTGCATTTTTTTTTTTAGCACTGATCACTAATACCGTCACTGGTCCCCAAAAAGTGTCACTTGGGGTCAGATTTGTCTGCCGCAATGTTGCAGTCCCGCTAAAAATCGCAGATTGCCGCCATTACCAGTAAAAACAATAAAAAATAAATAAAAGTCCATAAATGTATCCCATAGGTTGTAGACGCTAACTTTTGTGCAAACCGATCAATATACGCTTATTGCGATTTTTTTTTTTTACCAAAAATATGTAGAAGAATATATATCGGCCTAAACTGATGAATACATTTGGTTTTTTTTTATATTTTTGGGGGGGATAATTATTATAGCAGAAAGTAAAAAATATTGTTTTTTTTTTTTCAAAATTGACTGTGTTTTTTTGTTTATAGCACAAAAAATAAAAACCGCAGAGGTGATCAAATACCACCAAAAGAAAGCTCTATTTGTGGGAAAAAAAGATCATCAATTTTGTTTGGGTACAGCATTGCACGATCACGCAATTGTCAGTTAAAGCGACACAGTGCCGTATCGCAAAAAATGGCCTGGTCATTAACCGCTTCAGCCCCGGAAGATTTTACCCCCTTCCTGACCAGAGCACTTTTTGCGGTTCGGCACTGCGTTGGTTTAACTGACAATTGCGCGGTCGTGCGACATTGCACCCAAACAATATTAGTGTCCTTTTTTCCCCACAAATAGAGCTTTCTTTTGGTGGTATTTGATAACCTCTGAGGTTTTTATTTTGTGCGCTATAACCAAAAAAAGAGCGACGATTTAAAAAAAAAAAAAGCACTATTTTTTACTTTTTGCTACTTTTTACTACTTTTTAAATATCCCCCAAATATATATATATATATATATATATATATATATATATATATATATATATATATATATAAAGTATATTGATTGGTTTGCGCAAAAGTTATAGCGTCTACAAATTAGGGGTTATTTTTTTGGTATTTTTGTTATTAATTTTTCTTTTACTAGTAATGACGGTGATCTGCGATTTATATTGGGACTGCGACATTATGGCGGACACATTGGACAATTGTGACACATTTTTGGGACCATTGGCATTTATACAGCGATCAGTACTATAAAAATGCATTGATTACTGAAAAAATGTCACTGGCAGGGAAGGGGTTAACAATAGGGGGCGATCAAGGGGTTAATTGTGTTACCTAGTGTGTGTTCTAACTGAAGAGGGGAGGGGACTGTGTAGGGGAGATGACAGATCACTGTTCATACTCTGTATAACAGACTGTCTCTTCTCCCCTCAGAGAACCGGAGACTGTGTTTACACACACAGCTCCCGGTTCTCCGTGTGTCAGTAGCGATCGCGGGAGCCCGGAAGTGATCGTGACCGCCGGGCACTCGCATCGGCTCCGGGGGCAAGCATCGGGCACCACTAGTGGCCACAGGGCGAAGCGACGTAACATAATGTCGCTTCGCCCAGCCGTGCCATTCTGCTGCAGTACAACTGCGGCGACTGGTCGGCAAGTGGTTAAGGGGATAAATCCTTCCTGGGCTGAAGTGGTTAATTTCCTTAATTTCTAAAAAAATTGTGGCAAAAAATTGCAACTTTAAAAAACTTGCCATGCCCCTTACTAAATACTGTACTTCAGACTGTCTTCTTTCCAAAAAGGGGTCATTTTGGGGGACTTTGTAGACTCTATAATTTTCACACAAACCACTTATTGGGGTTGTTTTTTTTACAAACAGGTAGCAAAATCCATTTTGGCCTAAAGAAATTTGATCTTAATGGATATATTTTATACCAGAAAGTAGAAAATATTTTTTTGTTAATATAGCAAAAAATAAAAAGTGATTAAATACCACCAAAAGAAAGCTCTATTTGTTTAATTTGCACATAGTGTTGCATGACCGCGCAATTGCCAGTTAAAGTAGTGCAGTGCCAAATAGCAAAAAATGGCCTGGTCATTAGACATGTGCACAACAAAAAATTTAGTTTAATTTCTTTCGTAACGATTCGTAAATACACAAGCTTTTATATTCGGACTCGTTCGTATTTTCGTAACAGATATATTGTCGTTGATACGAAATGATTCGTATTTCCGTTAGTCTAATTTTCTTTTATTCGAAATTCGTAATTTTGTTAGGTAATAATTTTCGTTTATTCGGTAAACTGCTTGTAATTTAGTAATTGCTACTTTTGTGAGATTGCCTTTTTCGTTGATTCGTACTTTCGTAGGAAATAAAGAATAATAATCCTATGCTTTCTTTTCTAATAAGTCCTGTACTTACTCCAGTCCACCCCCTGAGTAGGGATGAGCTTCGTGTTCGAGTCGAACCCATGTTCGACTCGAACATCGGCTGTTCGACCGTCCGTCGAATTGCGAACGATATGGGCCGTTCGCGCCAAATTCGTGTGGCGCGTCACGGCCCATAATTCACTGCGGCATCGCAGTGCATTGCTGGCTGATGATTGGCCAAGCATGCACTATGACCCGCATGCTTGGCCAATCACAGCGCCGTCAGTAGAGAGAGCTGTAATTGGCCAAAGCCAGGGTGGCTTTGGCCAATTATGGCTCAGGGGATTTAGTACACGCCCCACACTATATAAGGCCGCCTGCACGGCGGCCCTGTGTAGTGTGTGTTCCGGTGTGCTGAGAGATAGAGAGAGAGAGAGACAGTGTCATTTGATTTGAGTTAGATAGATTAGGCAGAACAGTCAGTCAGTTAGCTGCACTTACAGTGTATTGTGTATATATATGCATCCCAGGTGTTGCATATATATATATATACACTGTATTCAGTTTAGCTAGATCCGTTCCTGTTATCTTCTATCTAGACTATTTACATTTAGTGCAGTGCGTCCTGCTCACAGTGTTCAGCTAGATCCGTTCCTGTTATTTACATTTAGTGCAGTGCGTCCTGCTCACAGTGTTCAGCTAGATCCGTTCCTGCTATTTACATTTAGTGCAGTGCGTCCTGCTCACAGTGTTCAGCTAGATCCGTTCCTGCTATTTACATTTAGTGCAGTGCGTCCTGCTCACAGTGTTCAGCTAGATCCGTTCCTGCTATTTACATTTAGTGCAGTGCGTCCTGCTCACAGTGTTCAGCTAGATCCGTTCCTGCTATTTACATTTAGTGCAGTGCGTCCTGCTCACAGTGTTCAGCTAGATCCGTTCCTGTTATCTTCTAGACTATTTACATTTAGTGCAGTGCGTCCTGCTCACAGTGTTCAGCTAGATCCGTTCCTGTTATTTACATTTAGTGCAGTGCGTCCTGCTCACAGTGTTCAGCTAGATCCGTTCCTGCTATTTACATTTAGTGCAGTGCGTCCTGCTCACAGTGTTCAGCTAGATCCGTTCCTGCTATTTACATTTAGTGCAGTGCGTCCTGCTCACAGTGTTCAGCTAGATCCGTTCCTGCTATTTACATTTAGTGCAGTGCGTCCTGCTCACAGTGTCCAGCTAGATCCGTTCCTGTTATCTTCTAGACTATTTACATTTAGTGCAGTGCGTCCTGCTCACAGTGTTCAGCTAGATCCGTTCCTGTTATCTTCCTACTGACAGGCAGGCTTGTCTGGTTACAGTATATAAAGCTACCTGAAGAAAATTACAGGTGTTCTATTTGATCCTATTAGTACCACGGTCAGGCAGCTAGACTATTTACATTTAGTACAGTGCGTCCTGCTCACAGTGTTCAGCTAGATCCGTTCCTGTTATCTTCCTACTGACAGGCAGGCTTGTCTGGTTACAGTATATAAAGCTACCTGAAGAAAATTACAGGTGTTCTATTTGATCCTATTAGTACCACGGTCAGGCAGCTAGACTATTTACATTTAGTACAGTGCGTCCTGCTCACAGTGTTCAGCTAGATCCGTTCCTGTTATCTTCCTACTGACAGGCAGGCTTGTCTGGTTACAGTATATAAAGCTACCTGAAGAAAATTACAGGTGTTCTATTTGATCCAATTAGTACCACGGTCAGGCAGCTAGACTATTTACATTTAGTACAGTGCGTCCTGCTCACAGTGTTCAGCTAGATCCGTTCCTGTTATCTTCCTACTGACAGGCAGGCTTGTCTGGTTACAGTATATAAAGCTACCTGAAGAAAATTACAGGTGTTCTATTTGATCCTATTAGTACCACGGTCAGGCAGCTAGACTATTTACATTTAGTACAGTGCGTCCTGCTCACAGTGTTCAGCTAGATCCGTTCCTGTTATCTTCCTACTGACAGGCAGGCTTGTCTGGTTACAGTATATAAAGCTACCTGAAGAAAATTACAGGTGTTCTATTTGATCCTATTAGTACCACGGTCAGGCAGCTAGACTATTTACATTTAGTACAGTACGTCCTGCTCACAGTGTTCAGCTAGATCCGTTCCTGTTATCTTCCTACTGACAGGCAGGCTTGTCTGGTTACAGTATATAAAGCTACCTGAAGAAAATTACAGGTGTTCTATCCCAGCTTAGTGCAGCTACAGGCCATTAGTATGTCTGGAAGGCCAAGAAGGAGAGGCAGACAGTCACAAGCCAATAAGAGAGGGCAAGCAGGCTCTGTGTCTAGTGCTGGTCGTGGAGACGGTGCATCCTCATCAGCACGTGGCCATGGGACACGCTTGGCCTTTTTTTCGGCAGCTGGCCGTGTTGAGCCGCAACATGCGGAAGACTTGGTCGAGTGGATGACCAAGCCGTCCTCATCCTCCTCATCCTCTCTCACCCATGCCCAGGGTGCTTTGTCTGGCAAAGCAGCGGCCTCTTCCCTCAGCTCAATGTCATCAGTGACTCCTTCCCTAGCTCCACCATGTCCTCCTGAGGATTCCCTCGAACTGTTTGACCACAGTGTTGGGTACATGCTCCAGGAGGATGCCCAGCGTTTGGAAGGCTCTGATGATGATACTGAGCTCGATGAAGGCAGTAACATGAGCACGGACAGAGGGGGTGCCCAAGAAGGACAGCAATCTGGCAGTCATGCTCCCCCTGCTGCAGCATACTGCCAGGTTTGCTCCAGTGATGAGGAGGGAGGGGATGATGAGGTCACTGACTCAACGTGGGTGCCTGATAGGAGAGAGGAGGAGGAGGAGGAGGAGGAGAAGGAGGCGGCACATCACCAACGAGGCAGGATGCCCTCCAGGGGCCAGCCTAAGGGCAGCACATTGACTGCATCACACCCCAAAGCTCCACATGTGCAGGGCGCTGCAGTCTCTGCGCATTATTCAAAAAGTTCTTTGGTGTGGGCCTTTTTTGAGACAAGTGCATCAGATTGCACCGCTGCTATTTGCAACATATGTCTCAAGCGTATCTCGCGTGGCCAAAACATCTCCCGCTTGGGTACTACATGCTTGACCAGACATATGTTGACCTGCCATGCAGTTCGTTGGCAAGCGTATCTAAAAGACCCACACCAAAGAACAAAGAGGATCTCTCCTTGCTCCTCATCAGCTGAGATTTCCAACCCCACTAGACCTTCAGTCCTCTCTGAGACCTGCAGTGAGAGGAATGAAGGTGTAGAATTAGGTGTGTCACAGCCAAGTACTTGTGGGCAATCTGCTTTTGGTACACCGACGTCAGATTGTACCAGGCAAATTTCCCTGCCCCAGCTGCTGCACCGCCGAAAGAAGTTTGCTCCCAGTCATCCACATGCCCAGCGGTTGAATGCTAGCTTGGCAAAATTGCTAGCACTTCAACTGCTGCCTTTTCAGTTGGTAGACTCTGCCCCCTTCCGTGAGTTTGTGGAATGTGCGGTTCCTCAGTGGCAGGTACCCAAACGCCACTTTTTCTCACGGAAGGCGATTCCGGCTCTCTACCGGCATGTGGAAGGCAATGTCCATGCCTCGCTGGACAGGGCGGTCAGCGGTAAGGTGCATATTACCGCTGACTCATGGTCCAGCAGGCATGGACAGGGACGTTAAGTTTCACGGCGCATTGGGTGACTCTGCTGGCAGCTGGGAAGGATGCAGGACAAGGTGCAGTAGTGTTGGAGGTTGTTCCGCCACCACGCCTCCAAAATGCTGATTGTGACACACCTCTCTCCTCCACCCCCTCCTCTTCTTCTTCCTCCATGGCCTCTTCCTCGGAACCAGCGGTGCTCCGTAGGCGTTCAAGGGGCTACGCAAGTACGCAGGCCAAAAGATGCCATGCGGTGCTTGAGCTGGTGTGCTTGGGGGACAGGAGCCACACTGGGGCAGAGGTTCTGTCAGCTCTGCAGGGGCAGGTTCAGAGGTGGTTGACGCCACGCCAACTTAAGGCAGGAATGGTGGTTTGCGACAATGGCACCAACCTCCTCTCTGCCCTCCGACAGGGACAAATGACCCATGTGCCCTGTTTGGCTCACGTCCTTAACTTGGTGGTGCAGCGGTTCTTGGGCAGGTACCCGGGCTTACAGGATGTCCTGAGGCAGGCCAGGAAAGTCTGTGTGCATTTCCGCCGGTCATATAATGCCAGTGCTCGGCTGACGGACCTCCAAAAGGAGTTTAACCTGCCCAAGAACCGCCTAATCTGTGACATGCCCACCAGGTGGAACTCAACGTTGGCCATGCTGCAGCGGCTGCACACGCAGCAGAGGGCCATCAATGAGTACCTGTGCGACTATGGCACCAGGACAGGGTCAGGGGAGCTTGGTTTTTTTTCCCCACGCCAGTGGGCCATGATCAGGGATGCATGCACTGTCCTGTCACCATTCGAGGAGGCCACGAGGATGGTGAGCACTGACAGTGCATGCATCAGTGACACTGTCCCCCTTGTCCACCTGTTGGAGCACACGCTGCGTGGAATAATGGACAGGGCACTTGAGGCAGAACAGAGGCAGGAAGAGGAGGACTTCCTTAGCTCTCAAGGCCCCCTTTATCCAGACAGTGTTCCTGCGTGCCCGCCGATCAAACAGGAAGAGGACGAGGAGGAGGAGGAGGAGGAGGAAGATTGTGTCAGTATGGAGGTGGAGCCTGGCACTCAGCATCAGCAGCAGTCTTTAAGGGATCAGTCCCAAGGAACACATGGACTTGTACGTGGCTGGGAGGAGGTGGCTGCGGACGTTGTTGTCCTTAGTGACCCAGAGGACTCCGGACCGAATGCCTCAGCAAACCTACGCTGCATGGCCTCCCTGATCCTGCAAAGCCTGCGTAAGGATCCTCGTATTCGTGGTATCAAGGAGAAGGACCAATACTGGCTGGCAACCCTCCTTGATCCACGTTACAAGGGTAAGGTTGCGTACCTTATCTTGCCATCGCAGAGGGAGCAGAGGATGAAACATCTTCGGGAGGCCTTGCAGAAAGGTCTGTGCAACGCGTTCCCAGAGACTGGGAGGTTACAAACTCCTGTTTCTGGACAACGTGTTGCTGAGGCTTCAGTCAGTCAAAGAAGGAGCGGTGGAGAAGGTGGCCGTCTGACCGATGCATTCAGACAATTTTTTGGTCCGCAGCCCCAAGGTATGATCGGTTCCAGCAACCATCGCCAGCGTCTGTTTTACATGGTGCAGGAATACCTAGGGGCAAGATCAGACTTGGACACCTTTCCCACCGAAAATCCTCTGGGTTACTGGGTCTTGAGGATGGATCACTGGCCAGAGCTTGCACAGTATGCAATTGAGCTACTGGCCTGTCCTGCATCCAGCGTTCTTTTGGAACGCACATTCAGTGCTGCTGGAGGCGTGGTAACCGATCACAGGGTGCGTCTGTCCACCGACTCGGTCGATCGGCTGACCTTCATAAAAATGAATCAGTCTTGGATCACCACCAGCTACCAAGCACCTGATGCTGATGTAACCGAATAATTTTTTTTGAAATCTCAGATCCCTTCAAAGACTGCCTATGCTGATGCTGAGTGACTATCCCTGAGTAATTATCCTCTTCCTCCTCAATCATCACGCTGATAGCTTGTAAGAACATTTTTGGTTCTGGGCGCCACCACCAGTGCCTAAGGCACAATTTTTCAGCCCCTGTTTAACAGGGGCGTGTAATTACAATTTTTGATGCAATACTTTGCAGCAGGGCTCGTTCCTGCATTCCAACTAGAGTGTCTGTGAGGGGTTGCAGTGTTGTGGCACCAGCACCAGTGCCTAAGGCCCAATTTTTCTGCCCCTGTCTAACAGGGGCGTGTAATTACAATTTTTGATGCAATACTTTGCAGCAGGGCTCGTTCCTGCGTTCCAACTAGAGTGTCTGTGAGGGGTTGCAGTGTTGTGGCACCAGCACCAGTGCCTAAGGCCCAATTTTTCTGCCCCTGTCTAACAGGGGCGTGTAATTACAATTTTTGATGCAATACTTTGCAGCAGGGCTCGTTCCTGCGTTCCAACTAGAGTGTCTGTGAGGGGTTGCAGTGTTGTGGCACCAGCACCAGTGCCTAAGGCCTAATTTTTCAGCTCCTGTTCAACAGGGGCATGTAGTTACAATTCTTGATCTAATATTTCACAGCAGGGCCCTGTGAGGGCTTACAGTGTTGTGGCCACAGCAACACCTAAGGCCCAAATTTCTGCTGAGTATATAGGGCAGGACCCTACTTTCAAACATCTAACTTACAAACGACTCCTACTTGCAAACGGAAGGAGACAACAGGAAGTGAGATGAAATCTACCCCTAGGAAGGGAAATTCTCTCCTGTAAGAGTTAATATGGGAAAACAATTTCTCCTTTCCACTGATGCTTTCCAATCCTTGTTCCACAAAAAAACCCAAATTTTCAAAAAACATTTTTCATTGGGACAAAAAAGTGAGGTGAAATCTTCTGAAGAGGAGGAAAGACAGCAAAACAAATGTCACAGGGGTGATAACCCTTCCCTATGTTTTCCAAAAAGCTTAGAAAAGATTTTTTGGCTGGAGCTAAACACGTTAAAAATGTTCAAAATTACAAAGAGATTCTACTTAACAACAAACCTACAGTCCCTGTCTTGTTTGCACCGCCTGTATACTGCTGTTCAGAGTATATAGGGCCTGGTGGCCCCACACCTTTCCTTATTTTAATTTGGGTGCGGGGTTCCCCTTAATATCCATACAAGACCCAAAGGGCCTGGTAATGGACTGGGGGGTACCCATGCCGTTTGTCTCACTGATTTTCATCCACATTGCCATGACCCGACATGACATTAAACCCGCAAGCAGTTTTAAATGAGATTTTTTCCTTTAAAAATGACATTTGGTGCAGGGACTGTTCTAAACATGGGAAACACGCGTCACTTTACAGGCATACTATAGACACCCCCCAGGTACGATATTTAAAGGAATATTTCACTTTTTTTTTTTTTTACTTTAAGCATCATTAAAATCACTGCTCCCGAAAAAACGGCCGTTTTTAAAAGTTTTTTTTGCATTGATACATGTCCCCTGGGGTAGGACCCGGGTCCCCAAACCCTTTTTAGGACAATACCATGCAAATTAGCCTTTAAAATGAGCACTTTTGATTTCGAACGTTCGAGTCCCATAGACGTCAATGGGGTTCTAACGTTCGTGCGAACTTCCGGTCCGTTCGCGGGTTCTGGTGCGAACCGAACCGGGGGGTGTTCGGCTCATCCCTACCCCTGAGTCACGAGACCTGACTCAGTCTCCTCCTAAACTGGATCTAAAAAGATTCAGGAATGCCGTGTGACTCAGACACAAAACGGATAAGCTGATTGGCTAAAGATATTAAGTAAGATACATCACTCACTAATACACTGTCCATTCAAAAGAACGATTTGAGAACACGAACAAACAAAATTATGAACAGACGAAGAAACGAAATCACGAACACACAAATTGAAATACGAACAGACAAAGGATTGAAAATATGAAATGTAAATCATTAGTTATAGATGTCATTTTCTTTCTTTTAATGTTTTGGAGTTTCGTATTTTCGTAAGTTAGTCCCTTCGTAAGTTTCTCGTGTTCGTTGTTTTGCTCATTCGTAATTTTTGTTCTTTCAGCTATTCGGATGTTCGACTTGATCCGAATGTACAAATACTAACAAATTCCTACGAAAATCTATTTCTTACGAACCAAATCGCACATGTCTACTGGTCATGAAGGGGGTAAAACCTTTTCGAGCTCAAGTGGTTAAAGTATCTGTAAAGTCTTAGCTGGAAATTAGCAATCCTACAAAATTCCCAAAACATGCCATCACTGTGAATACTTTTTTTTGTCCTGTTCTGTGTCTAGTAGATCTCAAAGAGGAATCCAGAACTAAGGACACTAGCAAAGATCTACTTCATGGTTAGCATGGTCAGAAACACACAGGAAAGGCTTCTTAATCAATGAGACTGGCAGGATCAGCAGGTATTTACTGTACATAGGAGTTTTTACCTTAATAAAAGGAACTCATGTACAGTATGTTATGTGAGGGACAAAGAAAAGTAATCAACATTTTTTTGAATTTAGTTTAACATATACAGTAAGTACTTTCAAAATATTAAATCACCTTTAGTTCATTGTTCATGTATGTTTGTTGTATACTATCTAAATACGGTAAATTGATCTATAGTCAATTCATCTGACTAAACATGTATTAGTTTAACCACTTGACCACTGGGCACTTAAACCCCCTTAATAACCAGACCAATTTTCAGCTTTCAGTGCTCTCACGTTTTGAATGACAATTACTGAGTCATGCAACACTGTACCTATATGAAATTTTTGTCCTTTTTTTCACACAAATAGAGCTTTCTTTTGGTGGTATTTAATTACCGCTGGGTTCTTTATTTTGCAAATTAGTAATTTTTTTTTCATATATATTTTGGCCAAAATTTATACTGCTACATATCTTTGGTAAAAATAACCAAATTCAGTGTATATTATTTGGTCTTTGTGAAAGTTATAGAGTCCAAAAGCTATGGTGCCAATATCTGAAAATTGATCACACCTGAAGTAGTGATGGCCTATCTAATTTCTTGAGACCCTAACATGCCAGAAAAGTACAAATACCCCCCAAATGACCATTTTTTGAAAAGAAGACATTCCAAGGTATTTAGAAAGATGCATGATGATTTTTTTGAAGTTGTCATTTTTTCCCACAATTCTTTGCAAAATCAAGATTTTTTTTTCTTTTTTTTTTTACAAAATTGTCATATTAGCAGTCATATTATGCATTTATTGGTAAAATTTAAAAGATGAGGTTACGCCGAGTAAATCAATACCCAACATGTCAAGCCTTAAAATTGCATGCGCCTGTGAAACAAGGCCCCTGGAGCGCGCACCCGAGAACATCCATGAGCATGGCCGAGCATGGCTGAGCATGGCTGAGCAAGGCTTAGCATTGCTGGGTATGGCTGAGTATGGCTGGGTATCACTGAGTTTTGCAGAGTATGGCTGGGCATTGCAGAGTATGGCTGGGCATTGCTGGGTATGGCTGGGTATTGCTGGGTATGGCAGAGTATGGCTGGGTATCACGAGTATTGCAGAGTATGGCTGGGTATCACCGAGTATTGCAGAGTATGGCTGGGTATGGCTGGGTATGGCAGAGTATTGCAGAGTATTGCGGGGTATTGCAGAGTATTGCGAGGTATTGCAGAGTATTGCGAGGTATTGCAGAGTATTGCGAGGTATTGCAGAGTATTGCGAGGTATTGCAGAGTATTGCAGGGTATTGCTGAGCATGGGGGGTGGCTGAGCAAGCATGGATGGATGGCTGGATGTGACTGCAATTTTCACAGAGCAGCGCTGTGGGCACTACACATCCAGCCCACAGCGCTGCTGCCATCCGATCTCTCCCCCTCTGTACCAATCGGTACACAGAGGGGAGAGAGGAACCGGCGTCATGACATGACACCGGTTTGTTTACATGTAATCGCTCCGTCATGGCGATCACATGGTAAATGGCCGCGATCAGCGGTCACGGATGTTCTCGGGTGCGCGCCCCAGGGGCCTTGTTTCACAGGCGCATGCAATTTTAAGGCTTGACATGTTGGGTATTGATTTACTCGGCGTAACCTCATCTTTTAAATTTTACCAATAAATGCATAATATATTATGTTTATAGTTTATGTACCCTAAAATTAACTTTAGAGAATTTTTTTACTGAAATGTTGTGCTTAATTTACTGTTTAAATAATATTGTGTGCCATACAAAATTGGCACTACCCCCATTTTATTCTCCAGGATGTCTGCTTTCATAAAATATATAATGTTTATAATGTTTTGTGTATTTTAACCACTTGCAGACTGGCTCACGCCGATATACGTCGGCAATGTGTCACATTCCCATGAATCGCCGTATGGGTACGTAGTCCCCTTTAATAGCCGCTGGAGGCACGCCCGCAGCATGTCAGGGGACACAATGCGCGTGGCCGGCGGGCCCAATCGGGCTGGCCATCTGCGATTGAGGGAACGAGAGCTAGAACGGGAATTTCTGTGTGTAAACATACAAATCCCTGTTATATCAGGGGAGAGGAGACATATTGCTTGTTCCTACTAGGTAGGAACAGCGATGTCTCCTCCCCCAGTCAGTCCCATTGCCATACAGTAAAAAAACACTCACTAGGGAAAACAGTTAACCCCATTGATCGGCCCCTAGTGTTGACCCCTTCCCTGCCAGTGACATTTACACAGTAATCAGTACATTTTTTATATGGAAGAATATATATAGAAGAATATATAGAAGAATATATATTAGCCTAAACTGATAAAGAATTTTTTTTAAAACATTTTTGGGGATATTTATTATAGCAAAAAAGTAAAAAATATTGTTTTTCTTTTTCAAAATTGTCAGTCTTTTTTTTATTTATACCGTAAAAAATAAAAACCGCAGAGGTGATCAAATACCATCAAAAGAAAAGCTCTATTTGTGGGAAAAAAAGACGTCAATTTTGTTTGGGTACAGCGTTGTACGACTGCACAATTGTCAGTTAAGGTGGCGTAGAGCCGTATCGCAAAAAATGGCCTGGTCATTAAAGGAGTTGTAAACCCTCATGGTTTTTCACCTTCTGTAGTGCTGCAGCCCCTCCCCCCATTTTACTTACCTAAACACTGTCGTCCTCCGTCCGGTAACAAGCACACCATCTCTAGCTGTCCTGATTGGATAGATTGATAGCAGCGCAGCCATTGGCTCCCGCTGCTGTCAATCAAATCCAATGAGGCGTGACACCAGCCAGAGATGACGTGGCACTGGGGGGGTGAGGCCGAGTCCTGCATTCTGTGTATATGGACTCAGTAGCGCGCTGGCACAGGTGGACACTCAATGCGGGAGGAGCCACCACCGCCACTGAGGGACCCAAGAAAAGGAGGATTGGGGCCACTCTGTGCAAAACAAACTGCACAGGGGAGGTAAGCATGACATGTTTGGTATTTAAAAAAAAAAAAACTTTTAAGCAGGCAAATCTTCCGGTCTGTAAGTGGTTAAGCAAATGTCACACCTAAAATTATTTTTTAAACATGGCTCTAGCAGCGAAAAGGGTTAAGACTTAAAGTTAATGTAAACCTGATTCATGAAATTTGACCTAGGCACATACTGTATCTCTGTAGTGTTTTCTTATCTCTCTCCAAAGCCCTAAGCCCTGTGTCTTTCTGCTACTCCACTCCTCTGTTATCAGCATGATAACTTCTGACAAGTTCTCTGACAAACGAGGGGAGGGTGCTATAAATAGTTTAGCAAAGAGCTGGTCTATTCATAGCACAGCTCTGCACATTTCTTCCTTCCTCTGCCTATGAAGGGGGTGCCCTTCCTCCAATCAGCTGTCACACAGTGTATGCCAAGAATCCACACCCACTGGTGAACAGAAATAAAAAATCTCTAACATCATGTGAACTTTCTAAAGAATATAGCAAGCTGAAGACAGCAGATATATAAGTAAAACTTACGGTATGTAGGGAAATTTGTTTCATCTCTGTGTATCATCAGACTGTTCACTTCACTGGGTAAATGTGAGGGTTTACATCCACTATTAAAGGTTGATGCAAATAATTCCTACAGGTGTCCCAACTTTTGTTGATCACTTATAAACCATCTGTATAAAAGCAGTGTTACTACACCTTCTATGGCAGGGATATGCAATTAGCGGACCTCAAGCTGTTGCAGAACTATAAGTCCCATGAAGCATAGCAAGACTCTGACAGCCACAAGCATGACACCCAGAGGTAGAGGCATGATGGGACTTGTAGTTTTGCAACAGCTAGAGGTCCGCTAATTGCATATCCCTGTTCCATGGCATTATTTCAACAATATTGCATTGCAAAAAGTAGTATATTGCTCTCATAAGGGAGCCAGGCAGAGCCATGGTGCCAGTGAGTACAATTTCCTTCACTATCAAACTGGAGGAAATTGTGACAATAATGGGTCTGGCAGAACCTAAGCAACAATAAAGACATGGTTCTTCGGGTCAACATGAGAATGTCTGCAAATTTTGACTGTTCTGAGAAGTCAAAAACTCGGATTCAAAAAATGTTGTTAAACAAAATTATTTATTTTTTTTGTTTGTTTTATGCCCAGTTGTTTATTTGTTTCATTGCTTTCACTTAAAACAATATTAAGACATTAAACTACATAAAGTTCAATAAAAAAAAGTAAAAAATGGGGGTGTTCTGAAACTAGTAGAATATACCTAAAAGGTAACTTAACCCTGAACCTGTCACTATGAAGACACGACGAGGGTAGTAAAGATGAATTTGGCTCTCATGATGCCTGATCACCACTCAAATACATGCAGATACATAGAAGACACCAATTGACGTTTAATGGTCATAGCAGCCCTTTTTTAAAAAAAATAAAAATGACCAGAATAACATTCAAAACAATATGATTGGAGCCCCAAGGCCCTTGTAGACATTTGTGCTTAACTGAGTACCTGTGTAAACTCACAAGTTAGGCCTCCAGCTGCACAACAACGACTCAGAGACAATTGCACCAGTAACTTCAGATATTACCATGAACCCCAGTTCACTGTCACTGAGCCGTACAAAAAAGGCCAGCCGTACCTAAGACGGAGCTCTACCAATTCACATTTTAACATAATAACAACCTTGATGGTACTTGAAGGACCTTGAACCCCACCAACTACTGTGAATGCACTGTATGTATCAACCTGAAAACAGTCCACACCAGAAGGACAATAACCATCAAATAAAATTATGAAGTGAAGGTGGGTGAGAAAATGATAAAATTCCCTGACTGAAGACTCTCCCCGGTCCTTTCTGTATCCATCCCCTAAACACCCCCTCACCAATCATGTAAGTACCCTGACTCCATGATTACTTTAATTACCAAAACTCCTCCCATGCCAAAACTTTCCTTTTACTCAGTCTTGTAGTCCCTAAGTCAATGTCTTTTGGCTTTACTCCAGGCCCAACTATACTATGATGATGATGTCATGTGGTGAATATCACAAAAATCCACTACATCCAAAAATCTACACTGAGTACTATTGATCTGCTTCAGGTAAACTCAACATGTTTCCACCATCAGTTCACAGAGCTGGCAGTCTGTTAAGAAAGCTTTATCAATTTGTAATCTGAAACAGAATTAGGTTACGTATGTTTTGTTCAGTAGGCTTTGGCAGGTCAAACAGGTAAGCAGTTTATGCAGTTCTAGATATGATAAGATTATGTATAAAAGCTAAAAGTAGTTTAAACAGTTGAAAACAATGTAAAAGAAAGCTGTGTTTTGTAACAGGTGAAATTCCCATCAAAATGTTCATCTTCCATGCAGGTACAGTAAAACGTAGAATGACATCATGTATAGGTAGAAACTTATGTCCATTGATTGCACAATCTGGATGAGCGCAGAACAAGTACAGAACAAATGACAACATTATTAGTCACTGTTTATCTTGGCCTTTCTGTAGCATATCTTTAAAAGGTAACTACACTTTCATGGAAATTTAAATTTATAGCAATAAATAAATAAATAATATACCATACAGAATTTCTACACAAGCCATGTTGTAATTTAAAGCAGAACTTCACCCAAAAGGCAAAGTGTTTCTTGTCTCCCCCCCCCTCTTTAAGTTTTGGCACTTGGCTCTTTTGAGGGGGGGAGCGGGTACCTAGTTTTGACAGGTATCTGCTCTTGTATCGGATCGCCACAACAATCTGAGCGGAAGTTCGCCCCCCCTCCCCTTCCCCTGCAGCCTTGTGGAACATGTCACAAGTACCAGAAAACTGTGGAACCATTCACAAAGCACAGCATGGCTTGCACATGCACAGTGGGAAGCTGGCAGTCACAGCCTACCCTAGGACTGCTGAAGAACCAGCTCAGGTGGGGACAGCACTGGATCCCTGGACAGTTAAGTATTCTATTATTAAAAGTCAGTAGCTTCATTTTCATTTCTAGGCTGTTTAACCGGCTCCCGCCCGCCGTACAGACAAATGACAGCGGGATTCCTTCTCATTCTGGGCCAACGTCATAGGGGTGTGCTGTGTCCCTGGGACACAGCGCGACCCAAATCTCAGTAAACTACGGATGACGCATCTTTTTACCCATGTGATCAGCAGCTGGTCACATGTAAACAGGAAGTGCCAGTAATCGGCTCTCCTTGCCTCTTCCCTGACAGAGTGTGAGGAGAGGAGAGCCGATCAGCAGCATCTCCTCACAGGGGAGACCTGAACAGATAGTCGGGGCACTGATTATCGGTGCCTTAAATATCAGTGAAGCCCCAACAGTCTCCAGCAGTGATGCCATTCTGTGCCCATCAGTGATGCAAGTCAGTGCTGCCTTTCAGTGCCCATCAGTGCTGCCCATCAGTGCCACCTATCAGGGCCCATCAGTGCTGCATATTAGTGCCTTCTCATCAGTTCCCTTCAGTGCCGCCTCATCAGTGGCGATTAGTGCCCCCTCATCAGTGCCCATCGGTACAGCTTATCAGTGCCCATCAGCGCATCAGAAACATTTCTTATTTACAAAATTTTTCTTTTTTTTTTCAAAATTGTTGGTCTTTTTAGTTTTCTTAGCAAAAAATAAAAAACCCAGCAGTGATTAAATACCACCAAAAGAAACCTCCTATTTGTGGGAAAAAATTATAAAAAATTAATTTGGGTACAGCGTTGCATGACCACGCAATTGTCAAAGTGTGACAGCGCTGAAAGCTGAAAATTGGCTTGGGCAGGAAGGGGATGAAAGTGTCCTGTAGGCAAATGGTTAATGGTATTGAAAAATACTTCTCCTTTTTCAATCTGCAACCACTGTAATTTTCTGTAAAATTTATTGCAATGTGGCAACCTCGAGACCTTCTATACAATATTAGTATGCTAGTGTGATTGGCTCACTAATTTTCCTGGAAGTCTTAACTAGTATAAAAGTCACATTTTAAGCACAACCTGCAATAGTAATTTCAGTTTTAGTTAGACACTCCCCAAAAGTTAAAAACTTCTAAAGGGATGCATGTGCTGCTGCAACCATTTCCTGTTCTGAGCATCTGTGAGAAAGCACCGCAAGGTTGCAGTGAGGGGGGGGGGGGATAGTGGTTTGTGGCCAGAGTCTGCTGGAGCTATATGATGCTGTGCTGCCCAGATAAATGCTGATCAGAGACTGCTGCTGCCATTATATTCTCTGCAATGCTACATATGAGGGGATCTGGATCCTGAAGCCTGCACTGGGGATGAGTGTTTCACTTGCTGGATGCTGTGAGTGACTATGACCATCAGTAGACCCCTGACCATCAGGAGAGGACCACTGGCTACTACTGCTGGGTGCTAGCTTATGAGTGAGGACCCGTTAAGTGCATACCTACATGGAAATGCCTGAATTCGGAAAGTGTCTGCTGTGCCTACTTGTTTTTCTGATTTCGTCTGCCCCAGTAGGGTTGTCTTAACGCCCCATTATTTGGCAGTAATCCAGTGCATCTTTGGATTACAAGATGTAGATTACAGGTGTACTAGAGAGCACTCCCACCACTTGTAGGGAAGGAAACCAGGGACTGTCCCAGCACGATTGAAAGAGAAAGATCACAAAAACGTCTATCCCTGTATGACTTTAACTTGAATTTTACAGAACCAGAACACTTGTCCAGAGACCCAAAAGAGGGTGCCTTGAGTCTGGTAGGACACCAACATCATACAAGTTAATCTGTTGTTTGCTGAGACCTAGTGTGCTTTCTTCAAGGGCCTCAACTTTGCAGACTAACCTTTTTTTTTATCTTTCACTGGCCATTGTGACAAAACTGAGTCTGTTAGAGCAAGTTAGGACTGCTCTTATATACTGTGACTAGGTAAATTCAGTTCAGTTCCGTTAATTACTGTTAGTCAGAATACTGCCGGTTTTTAACCATATCTCTCAGAGTGATGTTATTTTCTTACTGATTGTTTGTATGAGTACATTTGTTAATCATTTCTCCTTTTAGGCTCAATAAATTCTGGAAAATACCTCATGGTGTGTCGGTAGGTCCTGGGCGAGCGAGGTGAGTCATTTTCAGCTGTGCATAGAAATCACAAAACATTTCGGTGGCTCCTCTGGGGGCAGGGACTGAAAAAAATAGTGATGATCGCCTCTACAAGCCAAGTCACCACGATGAACCCATTTACTACTGCCTAGTGGTATGAAGAGCAGAATAACAAGTTTGGACTCCATGTAGTTATGCACTTTGCTAGTGTCACCTGGACAGGTGAACAGATCTAGGGACTGGAATTGACATTGATACCTGACCAGAAAACATTTGTGGTGGATACGAAAGTTGACCAGGCAGCCTCTTGCACTTACTGTATGCTTTATTAGAATGTTGGAGAGGAATCTTGACTGGCTTTCAAGGGGATAATCAATAGTTACCAGGGGATCTTAAAGCGCAGCTTACACAGTCAAGTATGCCGAACAGACACCTAGAAAGTTTTGGTTCCATATAGTAGGAGTACCGCATACTGCTCCCACATCACCCTCAGGGTTTCCTCATGACTCATTCTTCACTGATATGGAAGAGCTAGTAGAAACCCTAGTTCAAAACTCAGCAGCATCCAACAATAATGGGTATCACAAGTTGAGATTCTATTCTGGAGAAGTCTCAGTGCCATCAGAGGAAGAAGGTTTTGAGACGTGGATAAGCTCAAGCAGTCCATACTGTGGAAAAGTGGGAAGTCGCCAACACAGTCAGGAGGCAGAGGATAATCGAGAGTCTGAGAACTCCTGCTTTTGACACCACCCAGAAATTAAAAAGAGACAGACTTCAGAACTACTGAGTGTCTAGGAGCTTTTCAAGAGATTTACAGGAGAGTGGAAGACTGTTCTGGAGTGGTTTACATGTTTTCACACGCCTATCAAAATAATTGAGAGGTGTTCCCTGTCTTTGTTATATGGCTGGACAGATTCTACACTAGATTAATCAGGTATCCTTTGGTATGCGGCATGGAGCCAAGCAATATGAGCAAGGCTTTGTTGACACAGACTCTTAAAGGGGCACTCCCATTAGATCCTATATTGTGAAAACATCAAACCAGAGACCAGAATGAGCTTTAAACTGATAGTAAAGCTTTTATTTATTTATTTTTTTAATTAAAATAACAAACATGTCATACTTACCTTCTCTGTGCAATGGTTTTTAGACATGTGCACACTGAAATATTTCGTTTTGGAATTTCGTTTTTGTCCGAAAAATAAATTTTAGTTATTACCGAAATTCGTTTTTATTCATTTAGTTTTTCGTTAAAAATTGCATTCGTCTGAAAATCCAAATTAAGGTCAAATCTGTCATTGAAGGCTTATGGTATCTGTCGAATGTTCAAAGAAGATTCGACGGAGCAGCTAAACTGTACGACGCCGTATAGTTTACCTGCTCCGTCGAATCTTCTTAGAACTTTCAACAGACACCATAAGCCATAGTACATGTGTACTTAGTTCTAGATATTTAACTGCTCTTCCTCTTTGGCTTCAATCAGCCAATAACATTCATCATCATCATTATTTTTATCTATCTTTTCTCCCCTACGTCGAATCTTTTCTCCCCTACGTCGAATCTTTTCTCTATGTCGAATCTTTTCTCTCTATGTAGAATAATCTTGGACTAATAGAGTTAAGGTTAGGCACATTCGACCACAGGTTTGATGGACACAGATTGTGTCACAGGAGACAAGTCGCCTCCGTTCGCCGGGCTGCGGGGCGCATGCGCAGTGGGCTACTGTTGAGACGTGCACCCGTTCGCGGCCTGATTGTGCAGCGCGCGGGTGCACGGCGGTCCACGGGTGCGCGCCGTCGCCCGTGCGGGTGCCCGGTAGCGCGTCACGCTGACGCGCTCGCTGGGAGGCTACTTCAGACGACACCAGCACCCAGTCGGGTTGCTGGTTTGTCGTCAGCTGTGCCCCGCTCTGTGTTTGTTCCTAAATCCTGATTATCTGACTCCCCGATCTCTGCCTGTTTAACGACCACTCTCCTGTCTGCCGGATACCCTGACCTCTGCTTGTTACACGACCACTCTCCTGTCTGCCGGATACCCTGATCTCTGCTTGTTTAACGACCACTCTCCAGTCTGCCGGATACCCTGATCTCTGCCTGTTTAAACGACCACTCTCCTGTCTGCCGGATACCCTGATCTCTGCCTGTTTAACGACCACTCTCCAGTCTGCCGGATACCTTGATCTTTGCTTGTTAAAGGACTACTCTCTCTCTGTTTGCCTGATACCTCCCCCTGAGCTCTGCTGTTCTAAGGACTTGCCTATTTGCCCGTATTATACCTCTTTAACCTCTGCTCTTAGTATTATTAGGTACGCCAGTCCTGCACGGACCCACCAGAAGGCTTCTCACAACTCCAGTGTACCTGAGCCATCTTTAAGCTACTACCGGAAACCCGTGCCTCCGCGTGCTTCCGATCCCCTGTACCACCTTCGGGGGTTCGGGTGCGCGTGGTCGTAAGGGCGAGCCACTCTCGGCATCTCGGCCTCGGTGAGTATTGACGTGACAGATTGGTATTGTCATCATCATGTCGAATCTCCTATCTATATCGAACTGTTGTAGCAATGAAAACAAAAATAATGCATTTGTTTTTGTCGGATCTTTAATTTTTCGGATTCTGCACTTTCGTTATCATTTGTTAAAACGATAACGAAAATACCTGAAATTCGGACAAAAACGACTAATGGTTTTGCACCAAACGCATCTGTTGTGGAGGTAGGAACTATAGGCATAGTGGATATCAAGTCTGAAATAACCAATTTAAAGACACAGATGTTTCAGATGATGGAGCTGATGACTCTGATGTCCACCAAGAAATGCCACACCTTCAGG
Organism: Lithobates clamitans; assembly: GCA_037952925.1. Classification (NCBI taxonomy): domain Eukaryota; kingdom Metazoa; phylum Chordata; class Amphibia; order Anura; family Ranidae; genus Lithobates; species Lithobates clamitans. Next base: position 6,103,128 of record JBBGZY010001104.1, read on the forward strand.
AGAGAATGCATCAAGACCTACTCAGACAGAGGAACCACAGAATGCTCCCACTGAAAGCCATCCAGTTCAGTGGTCTGTTTTAATTGTTGAGGTTGACTGTTCCAGCCCATCAAGATCACATTACAAACCAGCAGAAAGCTTCAGTGGATCCCCAGTGAAGTAGCCAACTGGAAAAGAAAGAGTGGGTAAGGCCTAAATCTTAGTGTCAGATTTCATCTAAAGCATCAGTTAGGCTACCCAAATTACTCTCAGACTCTGGCCTCAGATCACAGGAGATAAGTGCACACCAAACCCAAAGCTATCAGCCTACACACCAACAGAACTGCCATCAGACAAAGAGGGGTTCGAGCTTAAGCAGTGGGACAAGTCACCTCAGCTACTCCAAGCAAGTTCCCTGACAAGCTGGTAGGCCCTTCTCCCATAGTGTCTGTTCAAGCAAAAGGTGTACACAAAAGCCCCTCTAGACTTTGGGGCTCAAGTGACCTGAATATACTGTGACTTCTATGACAAATACCTGAAGCATCTGCGCCTGATGCTACAGTTACTAAATCTAGATATCTGGGATATATAGATTAAGAAGCGCCTCTATGATGGGTACTTCCCAGTCAAGCTTGAATTTGATCCCAAGATAGTAGGATGGCGAGAGACTTCTGACACATTGGCACATTGGCCATCATGTGTTCATCATGTGTGCCTTAACTGGAGTTCCATGATAGTGGTGATGAACACTGACTTGGTCTGACAGATACTTACTCCCCTTGTTTCAGAGAGTGATGCCGCCCTTGAAAGTGTACATCCCATGTTGCGGTCAGTGTACCAGCATTTGGTTCAAATGCTGGTACAATAAAACTTTGAAAGTTGGGCAATATGGAAAAGGTCTTGCAGCAAGGTGAATTAATGTGTCTGGGGGTATCGGTGAATTTGAATTTGGGTCCACCAGGTCCTGACGTTATTCTTTAGAGTGATCTACAGAGGAAACATTTGAGTTTGGAGTTGATCCCAGAAGTAGCTTTGACAAAGACTCTACAGAGAACCCATGGAAAAGTTTGTCAGTGTACCCAATATTACTGATTCTCCAATAAAGCTTCGGGCTTCAATGATGATAGGACAAGTTCTATCCAAATAACTCCCCTATGGTATCTGAATAGAACAAATCGGCCAAAGCACAGCTTCTAAACTGGCGGAAAGTGTTCTCCAAAGATTAAATATTTAAAATAAAATAAGAGCTTGGGAAAATTCCCCTAAAAAATTAAAACACTCCAGCAGCTGGAAAGACCCTAGTTCCCCATATAGGTCCCCTTAGAGACACACTCTAATCTTCAAGTTGTCCATATGTTACTTCATAAATCATTTTATTAAACGATTACCAGAAAGTTAGACCCCATATGCCAATAGATATTCTTAATGTGCAATAATGAAAATAGCCGCTATGTGTAGCACTTCTCTCTCAGCAACTTAAATTTATGAGGTTCTTCACTTTACACATTGCTTCCTCACATCTCCCCCACCATGCTCGGCTCTAGTACCTCCCAGCAGTGTAGGAGGACTCATGCCTGTCAAGTGCTCTGATTATATTACTAGAAATGCTTGTTATTTGCTATCTGCACTGTTCTTTATTTCACTGCTTCTTTCTCTCAGAGTGCTGAGTGGTGATACTGAGTGATGAGTGAGGATACTGACTGCGTAGGTGACAGCACAGAGAGGGAGGCAGTGATCTTCAGCAGTGGTGTCTCCAGCTTTCATATTTAGGGGGGCAGGGACAAAAGTAGGGGGGCATCTATAAAATGCAAATATATATATATCTCCTGGGGCCCTTTACTACGATCCCACAATGGGCCCTTTCACATGTTCTGCAGTGAGCTCCCTTCCTACTGTATTGGGGCCCCCCAGGGTGGCAGAAAACAAGGAATATATATCACCAGTATACCAAGAAAATATAAGGGTCCAAAGCAGTGGGAGAACTATCAGGGTTGCAAAGGTTGTCTTGCCACCAGGCTCTGGTGTTCAGCCACTGTGGGGTTCCCCAGCCTCCTCTTGCTGTCCTGCTCCCACTATTGACAGCGCTGGTCTGGCATCTCTTGGAATTCACAGGCTGGTTCTCCTGTCCTAAGGACGGGAGAAATCAGTCTGTTTTTTCAGTAACTGAGAGTCCTGGTGGAGTCCTTCTTGCAACTCGCTCTTCTCCCTGCCAATGAGGATGCAGGGGAAGGACAGATCGGGCTGCCGTGGTTGTGTGAGCGCTTGCATTATGCAGTGTCAGAGAGCAGAGGGAGGGGGGAGGAATCACCCGCAGGAGCTGACTGGGGACTCTCTCCCTCTCGAAAGAGACTATGTTACTCCAGCGGTGGCCCGAGTAAGATGTGGTGCATCCGCTACGAATGCAGACAAAAAGACATTGCCTTTTTGAAAAGAAAAAAACATTTTTTTTAAATTGGGGGGGAACATGGTGGGGCACAGCATAATGTTGGGGGGGGGGTCAGAGCCCCCTTTGAGCGCCCCCCCCCCCCCCCCCAGGACACAATTGATCTTCAGACTGAGATGAAAAGAGGTCTGTGTTCCATTGAAAATGAAGTAGGCAGTGATACCACATGCTGATGAATTCACACTAGTGCTGTCATGTCAAAAATAAAGGTAGAAACATGAATCAATCTGAGGCTGCAAATTTGTGGGACTTTTCAGGTACTCAATTTACCAACACAATAAATACATTGGAAAATGCCTTTTTTTTATTGTATTTAAAGTATAATTTTTTTTTAATAAATATATGTACATATTTATTGCTGTTCAATTAAATGCATATATTCCATAAGTTTGTACATTACAAATCCCTTGATATATATTTGCTAACCATCAGCCTTAGTACTTATACAACTAGACATAATCCAACTCTATATTGTATCAACCCTTGTCATGTCAGTTGATGGAAAAACTGGCCTGCTGCTTCAGGAGAAACACAGAGGTAATTGTCAGTAACAAATTATAATCTGAGAATGTGATCCATCATATGCATATCTACCATATACAACACTCTAACTTACTTTGTATAATAATGATTGTGTTGCATCCAGTATCCTGCAGCAAGTCATAAGAGGGGGTAAAGGGAAGGGGAAAGACAAAAGGTAGAAGCATACTATATTTTTGCCACATCAACAATTATTTTTCTGTATTTACAGAGTTTACAAAATAATAAAATATGGTGAAATGTGCAGTGTACTGCATGGATGTACAAATAATGTATTTATGTGCTATATATATATATATAAAAAAAATTTGGGTGGGTTACTTCAAATGTTCCTCTGGTTCTCAATGTAGAGATCAGTATCAAGGTGGACTCCCAATATTCTACCAAAATCCAATAGAAAAAAAGACAGGACACGTTCTCCAATGCAATAGAAAAAACAACGGGATATGTTCTCCAATGCAAAATGTATTTATATCAAATGCTCTTCAAGGCATAAAATTGTTACACGCTACTGTATAGTTACAAGCATTCCAAGCTTTTCATCAGGCTTGGCGCAATGATCTACTTTCAGCCACATACTTTTATATTAACACTCCAGGGTGTAGCCTCACAAGTGTATCACATTATTTCAATCATCACTAATTATCTACAGACAATTTAACCTGTTGTCATACCTTAAGCCTACTCACATGAGCAGCTAAACATCATTGTTACATGATCATCATTCATCTAATCCTTACACTTTTGAAATAAAGGGAGAATTTCAATTCTTGTATCAAAATAGTATGAGGTTAATCATCATTGAAAAATCAGAGGGAACCCCAAAAAAAAGAGAAAATTTAAACAAAAATGCATACAAAATGCACAAAACCGCAAAATACAACCGTATATTTTATTAAAACCGTTTGTCAGGCCAAATCCATCTCCAGACACATTCCATAGTCCTGTCCTGTATAGTTCCATTCATCCTGAAAGGAAGAATGAAATATATCTCTCACAAGTTCATAAAAATAGGTCATAATCCCTATTAATTCCCTCTGGGTGCAGGGACCTCAATTTGTTTATCCACCATACTTCTCTCCGTTTCAATTTGAGTATTCTGTCACCCCCTCTCCGATCTCTAATTACCTCTTCTACAATCAAAACTCTCAAGTCTGAATCACTATGGCCTTGTTCTAGAAAATGCCTGGAGACTGGCAAACCTGGCTGCTTATGTCTAATAGTACTGCGATGCTGGGCAATCCTGTCTTTAATTTTTTGTGTAGTCTCACCAACATATATTAAATTGCAGGGACATGTTAAAATATAAAATACATGAGAGGATTGGCAAGTATGATAATCTTTCACCTTAACTTTTTCACCACTACCAGGATGAATAAAATGATCACCCTTCATCAATAAATTACACTTAATGTATTTTAGGCAAGGAAAACAACCATTCCTCTTTCTACCTAAAAATGTCGTTTTCAATTGATGTTCCCTTGGCCGATATTCAGACCTTACTAATGAGTCTCTAATTGTCCTATTCCTCCTGCATGCCTTCATCGGTAGCTGCTGTAATTCTTCTATCTGAGGATAAGCCCGTCTCAGCAATGGCCAATGCCTTTAACCACTTGCTGACCAGCCACCGCAGTTGTACTGCGGCACCATGGCTCAGCTGCACGAATCAATGTCATGTCACGTCGCTTTTATCTTTGGCCACTAGAGTCATGATCACCGCCAGGCTCCCACGATCGCTCGGGGCACACGGAGAACCAGGATCTGTGTGTGTAAACACACAGATCCCGATTCTCTGAGGGGAGAACAGACAGATCGTCTGTTCATACAGAGTATGAACAGCGATCTGTCATCTCCCCTACACAGTCCCCCCCCCTCCCCCTCCAGTTAGAACACACACTAGGGAACACAATTAACCCCTTGAGTGCCCCCTAGCGGTTAACCCATTCACTGCCAGTGACATTTTTACAGTAATCAATGCATTTTTATAGCACTGATCGCTGTAAAAAAGACAATGGTCCCAAAAATGTGTCAAAATTGTCCGACGTGTCTGCCATAATGTCGCAGTCCCGATAAAAATCGCAGATCGCCACCATTACTAGTAAAAAAAAAAATGATAATAAAAATGCCATAAAACTATCCCCTGTTTTGTACTTTTGCGCAAACCAATCAATATATGCTTATTGCGGGTTTTGTTAACCAAAAATATGTAGAAGAATACGTATCAGCCTAAACTGAGGGAAAAAAATTGTTTTTCTATATATTTTTGGGGGATATTTATTATAGCAAAAAGTAAAAAATATTGCGTTTTTTTCAAAATTGTTACTATTTTTTTTGCTTATAGCGCAAAAAATAAAAACCGCAGAGGTGATCAAATACCACCAAAAGAAAGCTCTATTTGTGAGAAAAAAAGGATGTCAATTTTGTTTGGGTGCAACGTCGCACGACCGCGCAATTGTCAGTTAAAGCGACGCAGTGCCGAATCGCAAAAAGACTCTGGTCAGGAAGGGGGTAAAATCTTCCGGGGATGAAGTAGTTATTAACTCTAAATATATATCCTCACTATAGCTGTGGAATTGACAGATAAAAGGTAATCTCCTCACCTCACGTCTATGTGTGCCTGTACCTGTCCTATTCTCTTCCTGCAAAAGTTTCCTATACTCCTGTGCAATAATGTTTTCAGGATATCCCCGCTCTCTAAACTTGTGACACAGGTACAGGCACACATAGACGTGAGGGGAGGAGATTACCTTTTATCTTTCAATTCCACAGCTATAGTGAGGATATTTTCAGAGTTATTAAAAGGCATTGGCCATTGCTGAGACGGGCTTATCCTCAGATAGAAGAATTTCAGCAGCTGCCAATGAAGGCATACAGGAGGAATAGGACAATTAGAGACTCATTAGTAAGGTCTGAATATCGGCCAAGGGAACATCAATTGAAAACGACATTTTTAGGTAAAAAGAGGAATGGTTGTTTTCCTTGCCTAAATTGCATTCAATGTAATTTTTTGATGAAGGGTGATCATTTTATTCATCCTGGTAGTGGTGAAAAAATTAAGGTGAAAGGTTTTCATACTTGTCAATCTCCTCATGTCATTTATATTTTAACATGTCCCTGCAATTTAATATAAGTTGGGGAGACTACACAAAAAATAAAGACAGGATTGCCCAGCATCACAGTACCATTAGACATTGGCAGCCAGGTTTGCCAGTCTCTAGCAGTGTTGCCAACCTACCATATTGAAATTTACTGACACAACACCCAAAATTTACTGGCACAGTCACGTTTTTACTGGCATATTTAAAAGTTACTGAATTACAGTTTTACGTGCAAATTTCAGTATTTACAGTAGGCTACAAACAAGTACAATATACAATTAACAAAGTGATTTAGGGTAGATATTAAGGCAAAAACATATTACAGTACTTATTTTATTTTCGATATAGTAAATAAGTAGCTCAGGGACAGGAATCAGGAGGGCAAGAAATTAGAATGGGTGGCACACACACATGCAATTGCCTCTCACAGTGACACTGACAGCAGTGTGCAGCAGCACAGATGATAACGGCACCCCACCAACTTGGCACGTCCCCTCCTGAGTCACAGTGACCCTCTCTCTCCATGCCAGGTTGTCCCTTCAGTCCGCTCCCGGCTTGCCTTCCTCCCGTTCCACAGACCTGCTCATGAGGCTCCGGCTGCTCTGTTCCCTTGCACCATGACTTCACCTGACACACTACCATCACAGTCTGAACACACTGTAGCAGGCACCCAGATGGTCTCGGCCAAATGTCACAGCCATATTTTTTTACCTTTTTCTTTCACTGGCATTTACTGGCAGGAGAAAAGTGTCCATTTTTTACTGGCTGCCAGTAAAAATACTGGTGGTTGGCAACACTGGTCTCCAGGCATTTTCTAGAACAGGGCCATAACATAGTGATTCAGACTTGAGATTTTTGATTGTAGAAGAGGTACTTACAGATCGGAGAGGGGGTGACAGGATACTTAAATTGAAAAGGAGAGAAGTATGCTGGATAAACAAATTGAGGTCCCTGCACCCCGAGGGAATGAATAGTGATTATGACCTATACCTATTTTTATGAACTTGTGAGAGATATATTTCATTCTTCTTTTCAGGATGAATGGAACTATACAGGACAGGACTATGGAACGTGTCTGGAGATGGATTTGGCCTGACAAACGGTCTTAATTAAATATACGGTTGTATTTTGCGATTTTGTGCATTTTGTATGCGATTTTGTTTAAATTTTCAGTTTTTTTGGGTTTCCCTCTGATTTTTTTAATGATGATTAACCTCGTACCATTTTGATACAAGAATTGAAATTCTCCCTTTATTTCAAAAGTGTAATGATTATATGAATGATGATCATGTAATAATGATGTTTAGCTGCTCATGTGAGTAGGCTTGAGGTATAACAACAGGTTAAATTGTCTGTGGATAATTAGTGATGATTGAAATAATGTGATACATTTGTGAGGCTACACCCTGGAGTGTTAGTATAAAAGTATGTGGCTGAAAGTAGATCATTGCACCAAGCCTGATGAAAAGCTTGTAACTGTACAGTAGCGTGTAACAATTTTATGCCTTGAAGAGCATCTGATATAAATACATTTTGCATTGGAGAACATGTCCTGTCGTTTATATATATATATAATTTTTTTTTTTTTTTTTACTTACACTTTAACTTTTTGCAGTGACAATATCAGGTTACAGTCATATAATAGCACACAGTGCGATCTTGTGATTATGTATTTTCCTGCAGCAAAGTGGACATTAGCTATTTATCATGTGTTGCATAGTCCCATCTACTGGCTGCATAGCAGTATTGCATCTGTTCATTCGTTTGTGGCTATATGGACACTGATTATAACCACACAACTCCAGTTATAATTTTTCATTTGCTGGCAGTCAGGCTGCTTGTGCTTATTAAGGATTGTTGAATCAACTGTATTCTATAAGATCTGTGGGGCAGCGTGTGAACAAAAGCAGTGCTTGTTTTCGTGGAGGGTTCTTTCACACAGGCATTGAAAATAATAATTTGGGTTGGGTTTTAACTGCATCCTGACCACCTATCAACGCCACTCAAAATGGTTAAAATAGGGAGTGGATGGAAGTGTTCGCACTGCAGCATTATTGCTGTCGACACAAAATGAATGCTGCTTGCAGAGTTCGGCAGGAGTTGATGCTTCGCACCCATTCACTTCTATTGAACAATTGTTGGTGATCATGTTTAAGAATCTTGAGTTTATTTTAAAAGCTTGGGAAGAAACAGTAGCTGGTTTGAATTTGTGGAGAGGGCAGAACATTATCCATTATGTGGCTGTACAAATCCACTTGATTTTTTTTATTTTGTTATATCTATTGGATATATGAAGCAAGAGTGATTGCATCTATTATGAATTGTTGCATTTACTGTATTTTTTTATGAGGTATAGTGCTGGTTGTACTCTCTAACACCGCGTGGTAGGCCGGGACCTCTCTCTCCATGCATGGAGGTCCGCCTTGCATCAGACCCGGGAGGAAGAGAGCTCTGTGCAGAGTTTCGCTTCTTTTATAGCTACTCCCAGTATTCTTCCAGATGGTAGCAGAGATATCTGGGATATGTAGTCCAGGCACATAATCATGTGAAGCAATTATCAGTCGGGACTTAGAACTACTCATCCCACAATCCCTTTTGTTTGGCACACAAATGTGATGTCACCTGTTATACTGATCACTAGAGAGACATGTGATGCATGGAAGTGCCTGTACTTTACAATTGTAGTCCATATTGCTACATAAAGTTGGAATTGAAGTGGAAAGGGAGAAGCTGGGAAGATGAGGAGGAGTGTGACTCTTGATGAATAGCATTGTAGTGCTGTTCCCAACGAGTCAAATGGTGTGAGGTCTGGTGTTTCTTCATATGCATGATATCTAAAAGGCTAGGGGTATTGACATGCTTGATTCGCTGGAGGCAGAGAGTGCAATTAACAATGGTGCGGTCTGCTGCACACATGCTGAAAAAGGCCCACATTGGTGAGCTGTGGGGAGTTGACAGGGGACAACAGTGCCCTACATCTTTGGAGGTCTGCCACCCAGTGGAACATAGCAGCTTTTCCCTCCACTTCCCTGTGCGCTGCCCCTGAATGACGTCCTGCCTTGCTGGGGTTGTACCTCTGTCTCACTTTCAACCACTCCGGTGCAATCAGGTACATCATATACTGTCTGTCGGTCATACTGTTATGCCATGGGTGGCATCTTTTTAATAAGGCCCCTTTCCTGTCAGTTTTTCAGGTGGACCTGATCAGACTTTGCAGTCTCCTCTATGGAGCGGTGGATGTCAGCTAACACATGTCCTCTGACACCCGCCGCCATCCGATCCGATCCTGTCCGCAAAATCCAGATAGATGGTGGTCCTATTTTCCATCTATTTGGCAAGAATCGGATAGGGTTGGATAAAAACGGCCATGCGGTCCATTTCCACCCAATTTCCCAATAGAGGAGAGCGGGACTCTGCCCGTGTTCGCTCTGCACAGTGAGCAGAAACAGACCTGTCATCCGCCGTCTCAGTGGGGATCAGCGAAGTGCTGGTGCTTTGTGGTAGCCACCGCTTTCGGTAGTGATACTAATAGTTCAGGTGACAGCACAGCAAGTGAAGCAGTGATCCGAAGAATAAGATGAGGAGAAGTCTGTATTGCATCAGAAAAGAAGTAAGCAGGGCTGACACTTCATTTTTTGGAATTCAGAGATGTGTTGTCATGTCAAAGAGTAATGTAGGAGCTATATTTCTGGCACATCAACACATATTTTTCTGTACTTGCAGTGTATTTAAAGGGACACAAATTGGGAAAATGTGCATGCACTGCGGAGATGCACAAAATATGTTGAATTTTTTTTTTTGCCCTGACATACGCTTTATCTTTCTGCATAGTGATCACAGGTGTAAATCTAATGACAAATAGTGCCATCTTGTGGTTGTATATTTTTCTGCAGCTCAGTGAATGCTTGCTATTACAGTATGTAATGCACAGTTCCATTTACTGGCTGCATAACAAAATGCATCTTAAATCATATAGAGAGCAATGCAATTTTTTAGTTGTTCATTAGTTTGTGGTTGTATGGATATTGATTATAGCCAAACAACTCCAAATATAGCTTTGCTTGCTCCAAATATATATTACTTGCTGTCAGGCTGTTTGTGCTTATTAAAGTGGAGTTCCAACCCCAAAAAAAAAAAAAAAAAAAAACATTTGGAGAAATTTTTTTTTTTTTACTCACCTCTAAATGCCTGTTGCTAGGGGGTCCCTCGTAGTCTGCCTCCTTCGGTGCCTGGGCTCCTGACGTTACTTCCCTCGGCGCAGGAAGGGAGATTGCCTCTCTCCCCTCCCTCCTTGTCAATCATCTGGGACACATGACCGGTCCCAGGTGATTGCGGGGCCAGTGACAGCGCACGGCGCGGCTCGCGCATGCGCAGTAGGTTCCCGGCTTTGAAGCCACAGCAGGGCGCCCACAGTCAGAATGCCAGCGCCGCCGAGCGGAGGGGGGGACAAGCGGGGCTTCGATCCCCCACATCGCTGGAACCTGGGACAGGTAAGTGTCCAATTAAAAGTCAGCAGCTGCAGTATTTGTAGCTGCTGACTTTAATTTTTTTTTTTTTAAATGGGAACCCCACTTTAAGAATTGTTGAATCAATTGGAATAAAAATATTGTACTGCAGTCTATCCGGTAAACTATAATGATATAAAGTATTTTTTTAGTATTGGATAGAATGGGGAGGGATTAGAACCCCTGTCAGGTATTTCCCCCCATTAGGAAGACCCCCTCTCTATTTTTCTCTATATACTGTTATGACAAGAGTGAAAGTAAAATAAAATCCCAAATTTTGGGTTGTCACCAGGATAGTATTAAAGCTAAATCTTCCACTGGTGACTACCAAGGATTTCCCTCGCTTTGGAGGGATTTCCTCCCACTTTCTGTTTTGGCAGTGGGACAGGAAGTGAAGGAAAATCTCCCCAATGGGACACAGATCGCAAACAGAAAAAATAATTGACAGGGGTTATGAACTACCCTTACTTTTTAAATGGAAAAAAAAGGTTTGCCTATAGTTCTACTGTAAGGAAAGATGCTTGTGTTCAATAATGATTATTGCCATTATCCATTATGTTCTATAAGATCTGTGTAGCAGTGTACATTCTCACTGTGTGGACGTCAGAGTGTTTTATTAAAAATTGTGTAATTTGTCATTCCTAATTGGTGTACTGGGAGGTGAAAACTTCTGGAGGGCCAACACACTTCCACAGTAAGTTTTTTTTCTTTTTGATAGGAGATATTTCTTTGCACTAATGAACCGATATACATGTAGCACTACTTCCGTAGGAGTTGCAAATGTCAGGGTTTCCCACTGCTGTACAGCCAGTCACATAGGATTTTTACAGAAAACAGTCTTTTGGTTGGTTTTGTTGTTTTATTAGAGGATAATAACTTGGATGGGGTGAGGGATTATGGGATGCCCAACTTGACAATAATGACAGAACCAGGGACAATTTCCTCCCTATTTACAGCTTCATCTCCTTCCTCCTGCACAATATCTTGATCCTCTGTACAGCTCCATTGGATTCACTCCCTTAAGAGATAACAATCTTTTTGTTAGTGTAGCGAGGTCCCGTACCTCTAGAGGCCTAATGGTGACTTCTAGGGTCAGGAAGGCTGACATCCTTCTGTGTAGAATGGGTTACAAGGCATGGTGGGTGTAATACAAGTTGAAGTGATGGGCGCCAGACATATTTTAAATGCAAAGAAATTTATTGTCTCTTGAACAAGAACTGTGGGAGAGAGTGTTAGGGCCAGGACACCCTAAGTAGATGCAATGATGGCTGGCAGACTCAGAGACTTCTAGAGGTAGACAGCTATACAGTGGAAGGCCTCCAGCCGGGCACCACTTCTGTATAGGTAGGACCGCTGTCTCCTATGGCAACAAATCTTGTAACAGTCACTAATGTTAATTGTACTTAACTATTGGTAACACAGAATAGTTCTCTTTGCACCCTACGGTCGCTCACTGTAGCTCTTCACTCACTGAGCTCCGAGTCTCTTATTAGACTCTCAGACTCAAATGCCACTGGATCCCTGAGCTCTTCTACTTCCATTACTCAGTATCGTCCTCAAGTGTCACCCCCGCTTCCCTGCTGGGTCCCTGGCTTGGCGCTCACAGGTACTCTTCAAGCGTCACCCCTGCTGACACGCTAGGTCCCTGACTTTGCACTCGCTGATGCTCCTCAAGCATCACCTCTGATGTCCCGCTGGGTCCCTGGCTTGGCACTTGCTGACGTTTTCCCACTTCTTCACTGTCCCTGGTTGGTGAGAAAACTGCTCTGGTACTGGCTCCAGCTTACTCACAGTAGTCTCCGGTAACAAGGTGGATGGTCCCTTAGTGGTGACAGCTTCCCCTCTACCTCCGACCACAACTAGCTCCCTGTCCGGCAGAACCGTTACTCTCGGTTGGACTCCAATACTGCAGTTCCAAACCTATGGTGCTTCTCCTGCTTCTGGGTAGGGTCAGACAGCCTAGCAGCCAGATGCCGTCGGGATAGGCCTCAGGCTTCTGGCCTAGCAGCCCTGGGCAGCTTAACACACGTCCACCCAGACAGCCGTCCAGGTGGCACAGCACCTGACTCCACCCAAATAAATAAGCTCTCCCAGCAGGCCACGGGACTAAAGAAACCCCCTGCCAATTGGCTGAGACATCCCATCCATTCATAACCTGACCTTGCTAAGCCCTTGTCTATCTAATGTCACCAGCATAACGCCACCTAGCGACAGAAGAGTGAGGGTGCAGCAAGTCCAGAACTAGCGAGGAACCAGTGGCTCTACTAACAACAAGGGCAACTACTGACTGGCAAACTAAATTTACTTAGCAACCCTGCCTAAACACCAGGGTGCTACATCATCTTAGCATCAGCCCCTTACAGGCTAGGAACTCCTCAGTCCCTTAGAAAAGTAGCACATATGGAGTGAACTGCTTCCTGAAACACTTTCAGCTCCCCTGTAGACACTGGTCCCAGCTCTTCTTCTTGCAGGAAATGCTAGCCCACCTAGCTGCCACTTCACCAGCCCACCTGGCTGCTGCTTCTTTCCAGTCTACCCGACTGACATACACTGGAGATCTTCCAGGGCAAGGCTGAAGACTTAAGCACTCCGCTGTCTTCAAGAGAGATCTGCTACAGATGGCAGTCTCTCCCATTGTTTGTCCCTGCACCATGCTCATCTAATCACTCTAACCCTCCTTGCTCCCTCTGCCTCTTCTGGAAAACCTCCTCCAACTTGTCCTGTGGTAGGATACTTCCAGACCAGCCACCCGTGCCCCAGCCCCAGGTGGAGCCCCTTCCCAGAAGGGGTCCCACAAAGGCCACCGACAGACTCCCTTAGTACTGCATCTCCATCTTAAATCTGACTCCCCTTGCTGGCATGGCTCATGTCTATTTAAGGGCTCCTTAGTTTCCTGCCAGGCCCACTTCCTGGGGATTGACTAAGGGCCCCTAAATATGCAAAACAACACTCCTAGCTTCCACTCGTTATTTTCTAGAATATTCTCCAACATTCTATAACCAAGGGGAGGCACCAGAAAGCTGCCTGGATGAGTCATCAAGCCCTAACCTCTAATAACTCTGACCCAGATTCCATAGCTCAGGCTTAGCCCTGGGCCAGACTATAGTTTACCTGCACTATCGCTAGTAGCACACTAGAGGGTGCTACATACACTAGTTTTTTTTATTTTTTTATTATATAAACAAAAAAAAAGTTTGAAAAAAAAACAAACTATTTTTTACTTTCTGCTATAAAATACATTCAATTAAAACATTTTTAAAAATCACATTTCTTCATACATTTAGGCCAAAATGTATTCTGCTACATGTCTTTGGTAAAAAATCCCATTAAATGTATATTCATTTGCGTGAAGGTTGTAGCATCCACAAACTATTGTATAAATACTAGAATTTTTTTTATGCTAGTGCTGATGGCAATCAGCAACTTATAGTGGGATTGGTGATAGTGCAGTGGCATAGTGACACTAACTGACACTTTGTGGGAACTGACACTGACATCTCCAGTGACACTAATACAGTGATTAGTGCTAATACTATACACTGTCACTGTACTAATGACACTGGCTGGGAAGGGGTTAACATCTCAGGTTATCAAGGGGTTCATTGTGTGCCTAACAATGTGTAATGTATGTAATGTGTGCTGCTTTTTACTACAGATCAATTTGTTTCTTTTCCTTGCTTTGCAGGAAAAAGAAACAAAGAGCGGTGTAACCAAACTTTTTCTAGAGTTTGAAGCTTAACTGCACAGTACCAGTTTCTTTCAGCCGACACGGCGATTCTGTCAGATAGATGATCTAGGTTGCATCCTTCGATTTGAGTTTCCAGGCTCCTCCTGAGATACCAGCATGCTTTGCTCGGTCATCTTCAGAGAAGTCCTCCCCTGGTCTCCTCAAACCGATTGGCTTCTCCCCGCAGGCAAGACAGCACAGGACCACCCTTTGGATCAGCAGGCCCTGGAGATCCTGGGCCTACTTCTGTAGTAGCAACGCCTCGGACCAGCTGCCCCGAGGCAGCAGAGCTGCCCCGGCCCCTTTTAGCTAGGAGGACCTTCAGGTCAGGGACCACAATGAAAAGAAAAAGAACCCCAAAAAATGGCGCCTGTACCTAAAATACCCTTATCCAGAATGCACAGCGAGTGAACCACTCCCACTGGGCTGTTACTGAGTAAAAGAGTACCCAATGCATCCAGCCTGTTGCATTTCCAACACTTACCGGTGGCCACAGTGACACCTATGGTCAAGTGGAAACTGACACAACCCAGCTGAACTGATACAGAAACCAGTAAATTTACCATAATTAGTCTGGGCTAAACTACAGCTTCAGACAACCTTAAATTTACACAAATAGCACCTGCCCATCAGGAGAAGGGCGCTACATAAACATAAAGAAACAAAAGGCCATTAAAACTAAACCAGGAGAATTAACTTGGAAAATAGTGATACATGGTTGGATTAAAGAAGTTTTCCATGTGTGGAATTTTTTACAGGTCCAGCTTGGACTAATATAACTTTGCATATATCATATCTGTGGGATCCTTTTAGAAGATAAAAATCCCTGTATTAGGCACCACTACCGCAGGGATCTCCACTAGCTTCCAGGTCCCACGAGGAGCGAATGACCTCCTGTGTTCTGAATGCAGCAGGGCACATGATCGACACGTGACCGATAAGGCGGTGGAGATCACTGGATTAGCAGTGTCTACGTCAGTAATTTCCATCTTTTAGTGTAAATACATTGGAGAAGACAGTACAAAAATTCTGGTGGTGCTAGACTTGTTTTCCTGGGCTGCAAGTTATAAAAAAAACTCTCTTCCCTGTAAAGGACTACTGTAACGGGATTTAAATGGTTCTTTCTGGATTGGTGGAGAGGGCTGTATTAAGTGGGGCTGCAGAGGTTGGACTGTAGAAGAGCTTGCGTTGGGACAATTTCCTACCCTTCCTTCTTCTGCATTTTGGTAATTTTTGATATGTGGTGTTGGAACTGTGTGGTTACGTACTGGCAGCTGGTGGGCTACAAGGTCCTTGCATGTGTTTTATCATGGGTGAATTATGTTGATTTGTAGGGACCCATCTGGGATACAGCATCCCTTTTTCTGGATGGTGATATCTGTGAGTAGTTGTTAGTCTCTGTTTTGGGGACTGGAGTCCAGCATTATGGCCATTAAATGCCATCTTGTATGTTTACTTAGGTAATGGTTAGTGGTGGAGTGATGGTCAAGCAGTATTAAAGTCAGCCACATCTTGGAATTTTGCATGATCACATTAAGGAGGAAACCGGCACCTAGACGAATACTCTTTTATATGGTCACTGTAGAAACGGTTCACAGAGACTTGTTTTCCACTAAGTTTGGACTCTTTATTGATATAAGACTAGCACTGGTATGATCTGAGCATTAAACTGATCTGCCTAGAGCAGTGATGGCGAACCTTGGCACCCTAGATGTTTTGGAACTACATTTCCCATGATGCTCAACTACACTGCAGAGTGCATAAGCATCATGTCAAATGTAGTTCCAAAACATCTGGGGTTCACCATCACTGGCCTAGAGTGACATTATCAATTTAAAGTGATATACCGCCCTGTCTCCTTTTTGGGGGGTTCCCCCACAACCTTGTGTGTGGCCCTGGTGCTGCGATATATAACCCCCTGGGCTGGTCTGTACCTTTTCAATATAAGAGTGAGCATTCCAGAACCCCCTTCCATTTCACTTGAATGATCTCCTGAGGAAAATAAGTCTAGCGAAACGCGTAGAATTCAAGATCTTTGCTTGGATCCTCCTTCATCCAGCCCATTGATACCTGTATATTATTTTGAATACTCGATCGTCAATATTTATGTACCACAGGTAAATGTCTGGGCTAGATATTGCAGTTATGGAGGATATAGAAGTTCAGTATACCCCTTTGGGATGTTGTCACACATCCTATATGGATGTTAAAATAAAAAAAAAAATGTAATGTATGCTTAATAAACTTTGTATATTGTTTTACTATATAACATACTCTAGTGCTTTTTTTTCCCTATACATTGGGGTTATGAGTGGCAGCCTTTAACCGCTTCAGCCCCGGAAGATTTTACAGTCCTTTTTTTTTTGCTATCTTTTTTTTTTTTTGCATCATTTATACACTAGTCATTTTCTTGATACAGAATTGTAACACTTGAGATTCACCAGCAATTTATTGGTGCAATCAGGCTACTAAAATTAATTGCCATTAATTGCTAGAAGTAGCTACTGATTGCTAAACAGATTCAACAAAAAGCTCCCTACAATGTGAGCTACACAAGTTGCAAGTAGCATCAATCAATTGATGAAGCATTGTGTGATATTAATTTCTTATACATGCTGCTTGTATCGCTTGATTATAGGGAGACATTTGATCTAGTTTAGTGAACAGTTGTCACTTTTAGTGATTAATAAAAAGTTACATATGCATCTCTGTTCTAAAGGGCTCATTCACAAGAGGCCGGTCGACTGCAGTTCATTTAAGGCACACATGATAACACATGTTGTGTTAAGGCAGTCTATTTAAACTGATAAATGGGAATAACACACTATAATAAATCTGCTGTAATTTTGCTAGCTCGGAGCACAGCAACACACATGGTAGTGTGTTTGTAGGCAGGTGCAGTCTACTTTCTCCACTGTGGGTGGCTCTCGACCTCAGCAGCATTGCAGTTAGTTAGAGGTGAAGTCAAGATGAACTTGGTTCCTTTATGGTTTTCTGGGTCACTAGGGAAGCTATCTGGTTGGATGCTGCTACCCCATGTATTTAACTTTGAGTGCAGGGACAGGTCATCTATCTGACAGGGACAGTGATTAGCAGCAGGGAGAAGTTCAAGATGAGTAGGGAGAGGACAGGGACACACCATCTTTGCCCATTTGGGTATAGACCAGCCAGGCCACATTTTGCCCATCAAGACAGACATTGTTGGCACATCTGACACCTGCTCCGCTATACACTGATATATTCTGCAAGTGTTCCTGGTTGGGTGCCTTCCCACCGGGTTTGTTATGAACTATTGCATTCTACATTAATACAAGTTCTGTTCTCTGCAACTGGACTGTGAGTGTTTACTACCGACACACCACACTCTACCTACCCACACGTTACTGTGCTGCAACACAAGTGCGCCTGGTATGCTATTTACTATTTTAATGAATGGCAAAACAGCACACCAAGGCATGTAACATGTTACTACAGAGCAGTGGAGTGGATAGGCTCTAAGGGATCATTACACAGTGATATTATTGACAGGAATGCTGAGCAGTTGATAAAATTGGTGTCATAATCTGTTTTGGGTGGGACTGCTAATTCTTTCATACACATTTATTTCAGGAGAAAAAAGATCATTCAGAAATTCCTGAAACATGGAAACATGACTTAGAGAGTCCCAGCTGCAGGGATTCCTACCGAGAAAGACAATGTTCTAATTTGTATACAAAATGAATGACACTAATGGATGAGGAACACAAGTAGACAACTGAATGAGATAAGCATTTTAACCGGTATATTGTTATACAATCATTGTCACGGAACGTCCCACACTCCACTTGAGTGCTTCCGTCATATACCACTTCCTCCCAGTCTGTATACAGATATCAGATATTCCAACCTCTCTGAGCACAAAACAAGGCGACACTTGCTTGTTGCTACCATGAACTCACTTTATTCAGAACCAGAATACAGTCTTATATACAGGAGAAAATATTACTCTAACAATACAAACGTAACCTAATTAACCTAATTAACATGAGCTAATTAACTAATCCTTTATACAGCCTAGGTGATTGAGACATGACCTTTTGCCCAGACTGAGTTAATTATCACAGGACACCTTCTCACAATAGCAGCAGCTCCAATAGGAGTCATCCCGTCTCCTACATTGTATAGAGGACAATGTGTTCAGCTCATTCAATTAACATAAACACAGGTAGTTGGAGTTGATGACACCAGCATCTCCTCACAGGATGTGTCCCAACAGTATAATTCAGTCTTATCATTCTAATATGGCATATAAAGGGTTCCCAGAGTCTGTGTGTTTTGGGGGGACATGGAGCTGAATCCAAAGTAACACCAACCCCAGGGTCCCAAGGCATACAGCTCACAGAGAGCACCATTCCCCCAAATGCTAGAGCCCATAATCAAAAGGCAACAAGCTTGCATTCAGTCCTCTCCAACAGCCTCTGTCCCGGCTAGGTCTGTCACATTTCTCCCCTTTCGGCAGGAGACTAACACAGGAGGAGACCCCAGACGGGTTGACTCCGAAGTTAGTCAGTAGTTCCAGTCCTCTACTGCCTGTACCCACACCGTACCCCAAACAAATTGTTCCAAACAGAGTATCACTCACCCAGCCAACCTCTGCCTCTCTCAGAGAACATATCTGCCGCTGGGGAGAGGCCTGGACTGGCCCTTCTCCCTGGAGTCCTTTCTGCCGCTGGAGAGAAGAGAGGGGGACTGGGCTCACTCCGTCATGCTGTTGGGGATCTGGGCCTACTGCCCAGCATCCCTGGAGTATACAGGTGGAGACTGAAGTTCCATCCACCTTCACAGGAAATCCATCTCCTGTTAGTTGAGGGCAGAGTCCAGCAGTACTCGGCCCTGTTGCCAGCCCTTCTGCTGGAAACCCCACACCATCTGCTCCGGCTAACTGTTGGGGAGGGAGGCCGACTGCCCCACCTCCCTGGAACTCTGTAGTTGTTGCCGGTGATGGCCAGAGGTTGGTAGCACTCTGCCTGGTTGCCGGTGCTTCATCTAGGGAAGTTCCCTGTAACTCCATAGATACTGCTGTTGGTGCTGGGCAGAGCACAGTGAAGTTTGGCCCCAATAGCAGCTCTTCTGCTGGAGGCTCATCAGGTTGTTCTTCCTCAGCAGAAAAGTCTATTAAATCCCCTACCTCTATAACTGGTGTCTGTGGATAGAGGTTCACCATCTCCTGTCCGTGGAACTCAGAAGATGCCATCAGTGCTGAGCAGAGCGCAATGAAGTTTGGCCCTAATCCCAACTCTTCTGCTGGGGGCTCACCCGATGGTTCTTCCTCAGCAGAAAAGTCTATCAAATCCCCTGTCTCTGCAACTGGTGTCTGGGGATGGAGGTTCACCATCTCCTGTCCATGGAATCCAGAAGATGCTATCAGTGCTGGGCAGAGGTTAGCAGAGCTCTGCCCTGTTGTCAGCACTTCAGGTTTGGGGATGGCAATCTCCAGATTTTCCACTGCAGATTCTCTGGCATGCTGCTGGACAGGCACATTCCCCCATCCAAGATCATTCAATGCAGAAACAGGATCATCAAGGTCAGTCAGCACTTGCTGCATCCGCCATAAGACCTCCGCCTCCATAGCTGCGGGGGCAGGTTGGCAAAGCACACTATTGCTCTGCCACATTGCCGACTCTTCAGCCAGAATTTCAGGGTTGTCAGCTGGTATTTCCTGATAGTCCCAGGCAAAGGGAGCCCAGCCCTAGCACTGAGCAATGTCTAGCAGCTGTCTGTAGGCGATCTCTAGCTCCCATTCCTGAATGGCCAGAAACTCCAAATCTTCCTGTGCCCAGTGCACTTCCGAAATGTTCAGTAGCCCTTCTCTGAAATCCATGATTTCGTCCACCCGCCACTCCAAATCACTCCCAAAGTTAGGGTCCCCAGTCAGCTTCACATACAACAGTCCCAAGCCGCCGTAGCTTAAGCCTTCCGTTGGGCTGTCATCCACTATCCAGGGACATGCTTGGGATATATGCCACCAGAGGGCTCTGTAGCTCTCATCCAGCTTTATCTCTGCCCAGACCAGCCTGCTTAATTCAGCTGTCTGCTTCTTGTGAGTTTTTTCTCCCAAAAACCGCACCCGCAGTCCGTACTGCAACCAGTACCTTTCCTCGATGGAGGGGAGAACTTTTCCCTGGTGTCGCTGCTCACGGTCTAGCGCTTCCTTCCAGAGTTTGCAGCAAATAGAATCACACCATCCCAGCAGGACCTGCTCTGATACTGGTCCTCTGTGCTGTATCTGCATCTCTCGCAACCTCCTTCTGAATTCCTCATCTATGGCGGCTGGTATTTGTACCTCTCCCCTCCTCTCCTGCTATCTGGACCTTGGATCCAGATGGAAGTTTGGATGTCCCAGACTGCAGGAAGCTTTCCCGCTGCTTGCCACCAATGTCACCGAACGTCCCACACTCCGCTTGAGTGCTTCCGTCATATACCACTTCCTCCCAGTCTGTATACAGATATCAGATATTCCAACCTCTCTGAGCACAAAACAAGGCGACACTTGCTTGTTGCTACCATGAACTCACTTTATTCAGAACCAGAATACAGTCTTATATACAGGAGAAAATATTACTCTAACAATACAAACGTAACCTAATTAACCTAATTAACATGAGCTAATTAACTAATCCTTTATACAGCCTAGGTGATTGAGACATGACCTTTTGCCCAGACTGAGTTAATTATCACAGGACACCTTCTCACAATAGCAGCAGCTCCAATAGGAGTCATCCCGTCTCCTACATTGTATAGAGGACAATGTGATCAGCTCATTCAATTAACATAAACACAGGTAGTTGGAGTTGATGACACCAGCATCTCCTCACAGGATGTGTCCCAACAGTATAATTCAGTCTTATCATTCTAATATGGCATATAAAGGGTTCCCAGAGTCTATGTGTTTTGGGGGGACATGGAGCTGAATCCAAAGTAACACCAACCCCAGGGTCCCCAGGCATACAGCTCACAGAGAAGCACCATTCCCCCAAATGCTAGGGCCCATAATCAAAAGGCAACAGGCTTGCATTCAGTCCTCTCCAACAGCCTCTGTCCCGGCTAGGTCTGTCACAATCATGTATGTTTATTTATCAGCCAAAATCAAACAAAAATTTAGCTAATGATTCTATCTGAAATTAGTACTTGGCCTGTGATATTTTAGTCTAGTATTTAGATAAATTAAAAAGCTATAAAAAAACGTTGCACTCAAGGTGGACAATTTTACTTAGGAAAGACTTTTTATAAGAGAGATATTCATGGTGTTCGAATCCTGGCAAGAAATTAGTGTTTCTGCCCTTGTTTCTGCAGACGCACAAAAAACTCTCTATAATGTGCGACGTGCTTGCAGTGCCATTATTTCTTAATGGCACCCCAAACACAGGCAGCAGTTGAATGTTTTGCCACACATTTTCCAACAACAAGACGTATGAAAAATATGCAAAAACAATCAACGCGAAAGGTGCTTGGCTCATTTCCAAAATATGGTACATGGGCTTTTTTAGTGTGTTTTTGGAGTGGAAGAAGGCCTATTCAAATGAATGGTGTCGCTCCAAAAACTCGCTATAAAAAGGTGCAAAAAACACAGTAAAAACATAATGCGGTACCATTACTCAAGTGTGAATGGGGCCTAAAAGGACCCCTTAGAGTTTTTCCTTTGAGAGAGATTTAAAAAACACCATACACTCGGTTTCAAAAGGCTTGACTCATCACATATAGCTTATGATCATTGGGGTTGTAGGATATGCTTTGAATGTCCTCGGTCATCTTGTCCATCGAGATGATTAGTCTAGCCTTTTTTTCAGTGTTGGTGTCATACATGTAAAATATCTCTTCCTGTCGAGTGCTGACTACTCGTGTGGCATACATGATCCCACACAACATAAAAGCATTGGACATACTACGTTTTAGACTGTGGTGGTCCATGTTTTTATCAGTTCAAGAGTAATGGAATTTAGCTTTCCAATGACCATATTTCCTTGAGCGTCTTCTGTTGAGAAAAGAACCCAAAGGCCGTTTTCATCACTGGCCATCTCTATATCTTGACACTGAGAAGATGAGTAGGGGAATCTATTGTTGTAGGCTGCATTTGGGAGGGTCTTACGCTCTAACTTGTTTGTGCCCATGTTAAGCTTGCAAATGTCTTTACTACTGTAGCAATTATAATACAATGAATTGTTATACAATATCAAGACCAGTGTAGATAAGATGCACACCTCCCCTTTTAATGACTGCCGCCATTTATGCTCCAACCTTAACTCCCATTTAACCTTACCTATAATGACGAAACCCCACTTAGTTGGAGTTAAACTGGCCATAGCAGCATATTTATTAACAAATATAAAAATATATAATATATATATAACATTTTAACCATAACAAAACTCAAATATCAGTTTCTCCCCCCGGTGGCCTTTGATGGCACTTCCCAACATAACCCTGTTCCACTTCTACACTGCAGTCCTTTTACATACTAGGCCTATGGCCGTGATAACACCAGCCTGAAGACAACTCGTTACCCGCAGTGTCACATTACCATCTTCTGCGAGCCCGTGTTAACTGTACACACCAAGGGGGCTCATACCACCACTGAGTCCCCCACACTTATATCTCATGGGTTAGTTACCACCATCAAAGACCACCGCCACCTATAACAAGGGTGACCCCCTTACCCTTGGGAGCCCCTCCACACTCTCACTGCCCTCTGAATCCTCTCCTTCAACCCCAGGGACCAGAGATCAATTCCTACCTCGGACAGGCGAACCCCGTCCCCTCAAAGGTAAAGCCCAACATCCTTCTCCAACTCCCAGTGGCAGACCACAAAACCTCTGTTCCGGATCACAAATTGGCCCACCCTTTTGTCTACCTTAATACGGGCCTTGTTTAAGAGGTCCACAGACTTAGCCAACCTCCAAGTTGTCCTGGCCACAATATCGGACCAAATGATCAACATCTTAGGGAAGGAAGTTCTCAAGCGTAAGAAATCAATCTTAACATCCTTGATGAGCTCCCATATGGGGCGACCCCCCAGGTCGTTACCACTGACATGAAGCACCAACACATCAGGCGGTCTGTCCAGGCATGCAAAATGCTGCACCTCAGGCAATACCCTAGCCCACTGCATTCCTGGCCTACCTACCCAGCAGATATATGTCTCATCCCTGGAAATACCCAATTGCCTCCCATTAGGTCTCATGTCTGCCCGCCTTGCCCCCCAAAACACATAAGAGTGGCTCAATATCCAGACGAAACCCCTCTGGATTCCATCTGAAAGAGAGAAAGAAAAAACCACAGATAACATAACAGCTAACCACCCCATCCCGTAACCTTTAAGCAATCCCATTAATCACCAATCCTCCCCTTCAAGTTCCAAATCAGTAGGCCACCCTCTACTCGACCACCAAGTGCGGCCGAACGTAGGTATGAAATCTCCGTGACTCCCAATGGCCAATCCACTTAACAGCATCTTCGTCCAATCCACATCGAGCAGCCTCTGTGGCCGTTCCAATGCGGAAGGAGTGCGAAACATACTGCATGCCTTCAAGCATTTTCTGAAAACTGCCACGAACTGAAATTTTGACAAAGGTGACCCATCATTGTGGATTAACAACACCCCATCCACTACCGGGTGAACTCCCCGGAAGTGCCTCACCGAGCACACCGGAGAGTCCGGCAACTGATTTAGCCGCACCTTCACCCCCTTGTTACCCTGGTCCATCTTGGACCGTCTCAGCAATACCTCAACGCTAACCCCTGTGAACGCCACGTCCTGTGCTCACAAACCCCCCCGGATCCCTCCTAGAAGGGCTAACCAGCTCGCTTATCCGGAAAGCACCAAAAAAGGCCAGCGAAAACGCTACCCAACTGATCCGATAACACTCGCAGGTTGCCAAAAGTCACTGGCCTCCTTACATCCCTACATTTTCGTGACCGACGGTAGCCTTTCATTGCTTGTCGAACACATAAGTCCTTTGTATAATCCGCCCCACCCTGTAACTTGAACAAAAATGTTGGACCTGCGAGCTTGCGGTCCATCGCTGAAACTGACACCCCTTGCTCCAGATTCTTGGAAACAAAATAGATGACTAACAACCTTACCTCCGCAGCCACTGGGTCCAGAGCAGGGGCGGGAGGAGCCGGAGATCTGTACACTGAGTGCAGGGATCTGTGGTTACTAGGCAGCAGGTCGGATCCAATCAAAACAGCTATCACTGCCCGCGCACACGCGTTGCAGAAGGCGATAGCTAGGCAACGGGGACGCTGCCAGGGCTGGGGCCTGCTGATGTCATGGAAACCTATGATGTCAGGAGACCCTGCCCACCTAGGCAGAATACAACCATTCAAAAAACAAGGGGAGTGAAGGAGGAGTTTAAGTACACAGAGAGAAGTGAAGCCATCAGATCAGGCGTGCATACAAGGGAAGAAGACACAGAAGGAATACAGGTAAACAAGAAAAGGCAGACCAAGGAGTAATGGAGGACACAGTGAAGTGTAAATAGATAAAGATGAATGGCGGTAAAAAGGAGATAAGGAAGGGGGATGAGGGAAGAACGTATAGAAAAAAAGGGGGGATGTATAAAGAGAAAGAGAGAAAAAAGGGAAAAAAAAACTGAAAAAGAAAGACAACGGAGAGGAAATTAACCTCTTGCTTATTGGGCACTTAAACCCCCTTCCTGCCCAGACCAATCTTCAGCTTTCAGCGCTGTCAATCTTTGAATGACAATTGCGCAGTTATGCTACAGTTTACCCAAACTAAATTTTTATCATTTGTTTCACACAGATAGAGCTTTCTTTTGGTGGTATTTAATTGCTGCTGTGTTTTTTATTTTTTTGCTAAACAAAAAACAAAAAGTGACCAACATTTTGAAAAAAAAAACAAACAAAACTGTTTCATAGTTTGTTATAAAATTTTGAAAACAGGTAATTTTTCTCCTTCAACAATATGCGCTGATGAGGCTGCACTGATAGGTGGCACTGATGGGCACTGATAGGCGGTACTGATGGGTGGCACTGATAGGTGGCACTGATAAGTGGCACTGATAGGTGGCACTGATAGGTGGCACTGATGGGCACTGGTAGGCATGACTCCATGATTATCCCGTCACCAACCACCCTCGCGAACGGGCGGTTGTGGGAAAATGGGCTGCTCAGTCTAAATTGCCCGGGCCTATTTTTTGTCCCAGTCCAGGCCTGCCCCCCACGTGGACCCACTCACCGATCCCCTTATCCATATTGCGAGGGCTCCAAAGCGATCGACCATAGCCATCAGGGACACGGAACACCCTGCCATTCTGCTGTTGGAGCCAAATCCCGAAATTTGGCCCACTGGAAATGAGACAAGGCGTCAGCCAACGTGTTATCCACCCCTGGGAGATGCACTGCATATAAAAGAATATTCAGCTGTAGGCAACACAGCACCAAGTGCCGCAGCAGCGAACGACAGGTTGTGACGACGCTGAGATGCGGTTAATAACTTGCACAAACTCCCAGATTGTCACAATTCAATCTGACATTCGAATCCCTGAACGACTCACCCCATATCTCGACTGCCAGCACCACTGGAAACAGCTCCAGCAGCACCAGATTTTTGCAGAAGCCAGCCTCCTCCCACTCCCAAGGCTCTGCGCTCCATTGCCCTTGATAGAACGCCCCGTACCCTTTAGACCCAGCTGCGTCCGTGAACAGATCCAAATCAGTTACTCACTGGTCCAGCCATCCACAACGATTTACCATTGTAGTTTGACAAGAAAGTATCCCACACCTTCAAGTCTGCCCGATGTTCCCGCGTGATACGAATGAAATGATTGGGAGACCTGACCCCCGCGGTGGCTGCCGACAGTCGTTGGCAGAACGCCTTGCCCATGGGAATGATGCGACATGCAAAATTCAGCTTTCCCAATAATGACTGCAGCTTCCTAAGGTGAATCTTGTGCCCGAATCTCCCCCTTAAGAGACACCAACTTATCCTCCGGTAATTGACACTCCATAGCTTCTGAATCAATAACTATACCCAAGAAGCTAAGAAGCTATCGCCTGCTAGCGGGATACCAAATGTACCCGCCGTATGCTGCAAGGTGGATAACAGTACCGTACACACATTCGACGATGGGGGTCCTATGCAGAGGAAGTCGTCCAGGTAATGAATTATAGAATTCAATACTGAAACATCCCGGACCACCCACTCCACAAAGGAGCTGAAGGTTTCAAAACAATGCGCATGAGATTGATCAGCCCATAGGCAAGCAACGATCGACGTAGAATTCACCCTGCCAGCCACACCCCAACAACCAAAAACTGTCAGGATGGATAGGGAGCAGGCGGAAGGCCGATTCGATGTCTGCTCTCACCATTTGTGAGCCCTTACCACAGCGGCGCACCCATCCCACAGCTGCACGGAAAGGACATGTATGACACTGTGCAAGCATCTGGGTCGATCGCGTCATTAACCGATCCCCCCTTTGGGAATGATAAATGGTGTATCAGCCGAAACTTATTCGGCTCCTTTTTGGGAACCACTCCTAGAGGAGAAACCACCAAATTCGGCATAGGCCGCTCCTGAAACAGCTCGACCATGCAACTCAATGCCACTTCCTTCCCCAATTTCTCTCCCACCACCCCGGGGTGAAGCAATGTCGATCGCAAATTCTTCGCAACTGGTATAATGACAGCCAATGAACTAGGGATTCTGAAACCCTCCAAGAATCCCTCCCGCAAAAGCCGAGCGGCAGCCCGGTCTAGATACCTATTTAGGAAAGGCTGCATTCTTCCCACCCTCACTGGTGTCCTCTCTTTTGTTACCAAGCTCTCCGGGGCGACCCTTCCCCTTTTTAAAACAGCGGGATCAGGAATGAGATCCACCGCAACCTGAGCACTCGTGTTTGAAGCGACGGCGCCTCCAAAATTACACGTTCCATCATTATATTGCCAGCAGACGCCCCATTTTTTGGCGGCCGGCTGTCCGGGGGAAGATGGACCACCGCCCCCCCCCCCCCTGGAGAAAACTGGTTTGGGGCCCGCGCCGAGGACATTCGTTTCATCCAGAGGCTAATATCCTTATGGTCCCAGCACTGGCACGTGATTAAAGATTTTCTTTTTTAATAAAGGAATTGTCAAAAACTGTCTGTTGTGGTTTTTAGACATGTGCACACTGAAATAGTTTGTTTAAAATACAGATTAATTAACCACTTCAATACAGGGCTTTTATACACCCTTCCTCCCCAGACCAAATTTAACTTTCAGCGCTCTCACACTTTGAATGACAATTACTCAGTCATGCTACACTGTACCCAAACCAAATTTTTATCATTTTTTTTCTCACAAACATAGCTTTCTTTTGGTGGTATTTAATCACTGCTGTTTTTTTATTTTTTGCAATATAAGTGAAAAAAGAGGGACATTTTTGAAAAAAAAACACTTTTTTTTAGTTTCTATTGTAAAATTTTGCAAATAAGTAATTTTTCTTCATAAATTTGGGCCAAAATGTATACTGCTACATATCTTTAGTAAAAATAACCCAAATTAGTGTATATTATTTGGTCTCTGTGAAAGTTATAGAGTCTAC
Organism: Lithobates clamitans; assembly: GCA_037952925.1. Classification (NCBI taxonomy): domain Eukaryota; kingdom Metazoa; phylum Chordata; class Amphibia; order Anura; family Ranidae; genus Lithobates; species Lithobates clamitans. The sequence continues at coordinate 6,131,002 of JBBGZY010001104.1, forward strand.
AAGCTATGGTGCAAATCATTGAAAAATGATCACAACTGATCACACCTGATGTACTCAAGGCCTATCTCATTTCTTGAGGCCCTAACAAGCCAGGAAAGTACAAATACCCCCAAAATTACCCCTTTTTGGAAAGCAGACATTCCAAGGTATTTAGCAAGAGGCATGGTGAGCTTTTTGAAGTTGTAATTTTTTCCCACAATTCTTGGAAATTTTTTTTTTTTTTGCACAAAATTGTCATAATAACAAGTTATTTCTCTCACACAGCACATGCATACTTGCAATGACACCCCAAAATACATTCTACTACTCCTCCTGAGTATAGTGATACCACATGTGTGAGACTTTTACACAGCCTGGCCACATACAGAGGTCTAACATCCAACTAGCACCGTCAGGCGTTTTACGAGCATAAGTTGCACATCTCATATGATGACAACCTATCACACTTTTGAAGGCCCTGGAGAACCAGGTCAATGGAAACGCCCACAAAATGACCCCATTTTGGAAAGCTAACACCCCAACATATAATCTATGAGGCATAATTAGTCTTTTGAAAGGTTCATTTTTTCCCGAAGTTTTTGGAAACTGTGGGAAAAAAATGAAAACGCATTTTTTTTTACACAAAGTTGTCCATTCATAAGATATTTCCAACACATAGCATGTACATAGCAAAAATGACACCCCAAAATACATTCTGTTACTCCTCCTGAGTATGGCGATACCAAATGTGTGAGACTTTTACACAGCCTGGCCACATACAGAGGCCCAACATTGAAGTAGTAGCTTCAGGCATTCTAGGAGCATAAATTACACATCTCATTTCTCAACCACCTATTACAATTTTGAAGGCCCTGGAGCACCAGGACAATGGAAACACCCACAAAATGACCCCATTTTGGAAAGCTAACACCCCAACATATAATCTATGAGGCATTATTAGTCTTTTGAATGGTTCATTTTTTTCCCGAAGTTTTTGGAAACTGTGGAAAAAAAATGAAAACGCATTTTTTTTACACAAAGTTGTCCATTCATAAGATATTTCCAACACATAGCATGTACATAGCAAAAATGACACCCCAAAATACATTCTGCTACTCCTCCTGAGTATGGCGATACCACATGTGTGAGACTTTTACATAGTCTGGCCACATACAGAGGCCCAACATCCAAGTAGCACTGTCAGTTGTTCTAGGAGCATACATTACACACAAATTCCTGCCAACCTATCACATTGTTGAAGGCCCTTCATATTTCTAACACATAGCATGTACTGTACATACCAATTACAAACCAAAATACATTCTGCTGAGTAAAGGGTAAAGAAAAGATTACCTGCAGTTTTAGTAGTGCAGTGGTCCACAGAGACTCCACAGAGTTTTCTGAACTCCGAACACTATTCTGGAGCCCCTCACATATGTGAGACCCCTGTGTAGCAGGGTGAAAGATCAATCCAAGGGGCAAGCAAAAACATGGTCAACAGGCCGAGGTCAGTGCAGGTAAAAGGCAGAAATAGACGGTAGGCAGAGGCATAGTCGATACAGTCCAGGGTCAGTTCACGTGAAAGGCAAAAACATGGCGGAAAAACAATGCAGACGGTAGGCAGAGGCATAGTCGAGAAACAGGCCAGGGTCGGTTCACATGGAAAGCAATAATATGGTTGGTTGAGGAAGGGAAATATTCAGGACAGAAATTAAAAACGGGGAAATGGCAGTATTAGAAATATGAACTAATAATTTTCCAGAGTGTGATATTGCCTGAAGCATTCTCTGATGCAAAGGCCAGGTTGGGAGGGACAGTCGGTACAATGGAAGCGGGTATCTTTCCTAATTCCTCTTTTGGTGCACACCTGACATTTTTTTTGGCGTCGTCTTCCGGATCCTGTTGGTGGAATATGGTCCGGGAAATGGCGCTCATGTAGTCTGCTCACAGAATCGGAGCGAATGCTTTCTGGGGGGGATACTTGCTGATAAATCAGGGCAGTGACAATGTCTTCAATAAACTTTATGAAGGTGGTGGGTGTTTCTGTGGATTTTTGGTAGATTATGAAAGAATTTAAAAGGGCCAAATGAAAAAAGTAAATTGCGACTTTTTTGTACCAGAATAAGGATTTTCTTGTTGAAAGATAGGGCTGCAACAACTGATCGTTTAAATCCACCCCCCCCCCCCATGTATTTATTGTAATCAGCTAAACTGTACGATGCCATATAGTTTAGCTGCTGCGTCAAATCTTCTTAGAACTTTCGACAGACACCATAAGCCAAAGATTCAACGTTTGTATGTTTTTCGCTGCTTTGTCAAATCTTCGTCGTTCATGTTGAATGTATATAGTTCAAAAAGAAAATGGACTGGTGATAGTGATCACTGATCAGACAGGTAACAAGATAGGGTATATAGATTCTATATAGAATCTCAATCTATAATATAGAATCTATAATAATAAATCCCCCCCCCCACAACACGGGCAGCCTCGAAGGCTATCACAACACTAGCAACACTAGTATCACTATCAAGTTCACAACACTAACACAATAGCAGCAGATTATTATGAAAAAGTTAAGTTGAACTGTAGCTTGCTTCACTATTGTTCTGCTGCTGTGCTTATGTTTAATTGCCAAATAATTCAGGTTCTCTGACAAATGGACCAGCTAAGATTGACTGTCTTCTGAAATGATTCAGTGTGTGTGTCTCTCTCTGCTAGCAAATCGTAAGTGAAAGTAAGTTGGTTGTACGTGTGTACTTAGTTCTAGCTATTTTACTGCTCCTTCTCTTTGGTTACAATCAGCCAATAACATTCATCATCATCATTATTTTTATTTTACTTCCCCCACCCAATTCCAGCAGTGATCTTTTCTCTCTATGTTGAATCTTTTCTCTCTATGTAGAATAATCTTGGACTAATAGAGTTAAGGTTAGGCACATTCGACCACAGGTTTGATGGATACAGATTGTTATTGTCAGCATCATGTCAAATCTCCTATCTATATCGAACTGTTGTCACAATGAAAACGAAAATAAAGCATTTGTTTATGTCAGATCTTTCGTTTTTCGGATTCTGCACTTTCGTTATCGCTTGTTAAAACGATAACGAAAATACCTGAAATTCAGACAAAAATGCATTCAGACGAAAACTAATGAACATGTCTAGTGGTTTTTACTTTTGACACTTTTTTTGGTGAATGGGTAGGGGTACAATGTACCGATACCCATTCACAGGGGGGGCAGGATCTAGGGGTCCCCCTGTTAAAGCCCCCTGCCTGCAGACCCGACAACCACTGGCCAGGGTTGTCAGGCAAAGGTCCCCAAAGCACCCTCCCCATGTTGAGGGCAAGTGGCCTAGTATGGTTCAGGAGGAGGGGGGCGCTTGCTCCCCCCCCCTTCCTGGCCTGCCAGGCTGCTTGCTCGGATAAGGGTCTGGTATGGATTTTGGGGGGGACCCCATACCATTTTTTTTACATTTTGGTGTGGAGTTACCCTTAAAATCTATGCCAGACTCAAAGGACCTGGTATGGATTTTGGGGGAACCCCACGCTGTTTTTTTTACTTTTTTAATTTGGGCGTGGAGTTCCCCTTAAGATCTAAGCCAGACCCAAAGGGCCTGGTATCGATTTTGAGGGGGACCCCATGCCATTTTTGTCTTGATTCTGTCATAGGGTTCCCCTTAACCACTTTATTACACAGTATTATATACTCTGCAGTGCACTATATACCCTGCACTGTATTATATATACTACACTGACTGCACTATATATTCTCCGCTGAATTATATATACTACACTGATGGCACTATATACTCTCGAATTTATTAAATATACTACACTGATGGCACTATATACTCTCCACTGTATTATATATACTACATGGACGGCACTATATACTCTCCACTGTATTATATATACTACACGGACTGCACTATATACTCTGAACTGTATTATATATACTACACTGACTGCACTATATACTCTGAACTGTATTATATAATACGTACGTCGGGACTATAAACGGGGCAGTAGTCAATAGCTTTCATCTCTTAATTTATTCTGAGCATGCGTGGCACTTTGTGCGTCGGATTTGTGTACACACGATCAGAATTTTATAGCAAGCTCTCAAACTTTGTGTGTCAGAAATTCCTATGGAAAATGTGTGATTGAGCCTACACACGGTTGGAATTTCCGACAACAAGGTCCTATCACACATTTTTCATCGGAAAATCCTATCGTGTGTACTGGGCATTACAGTGGGGCAAAAAAGTATTTAGTCAGCCACCAATTGTGCAAGTTCTCCCACTTAAAAAGATGAGAGAGGCCTGTAATTGTCATCATAGGTATACCTCAACTATGAGAGACAAAATGTGGAAACAAATCCAGACAATCACATTGTCTGATTTTTGAAAGAATTTGTTTGCAAATTATGGTGGAAAATAAGTATTTTGTCAATATCAAAAGTTAATCTCAATACTTTGTTATATATCCTTTGTTGGCAATGACAGAGGTCAAACGTTTTCTGTAAGTCTTCACAAGGTTGTCACACACTGTTGCTGGCATGTTGGCTCATTCCTCCATGCAGATCTCCTCTAGAGCAGTGATGTTTTGGGGCTGTCGCTGGCTAACACAGACTTTCAACTCCCTCCAATAGTTTTCTATTGGGGAGTTGGTTTTCTATTGGGTTGAGGTTTTCTATTGGGGAGACTGGCTAGGCCACTCCAGGACCTTGAAATGCTTCTTACGAAGCCACTGCTTCGTTGCTAGGGCAGTGTGTTTGGGATCATTGTGCTGAAAGACCCAGCCACGTTTCATCTTCAATGCCCTTGCTGATGGGAGGAGGTTTGCACTCAAAATCTCACGATACATGGCCCCATTCATTCTTTCATGTACACGGATCAGTCGTCCTGTTCCCTTTGCAGAGAAACAGCCCCAAAGCATGATGTTGCCACCCCCATGCTTTACAGTAGGTATGGTGTTCTTTGGTTGCAACTCGGCATTCTCTCTCCTGCAAACACGACGAGTTGTGTTTCTACCAAACAGTTCTACTTTGGTTTCATCTGACCATATGACATTCTCCCAATCCTCTTCTGGATCATCCAAATGCTCTCTAGCAAACCTCAGACGGGCCCGGACATGTACTGGCTTAAGCAGAGGGACAGTCTGGCACTGCAGGATATGAGTCCCTGGCGGCGTAGTGTGTTACTGATGGTAACCTTTGTTACGTTGGTCCTAGCTCTCTGCAGGTCATTCAATAGGTCCCCCTGTGTGGTTCTGGGATTTTTGCTCACCGTTCTTGTGATCATTTTGACCCCACGGGGTGAGATTTTACGTGGAGCCCCAGATCAAGGAAGATTATCAGTGGTCTTGTATGTCTTCCATTTTCTAATTATTGCTCCCACATTTGATTTCTTCACACCAAGCTGCTTGCCTATTGCAGATTCAGTCTTCCCAGCCTGGTGCAGGTCTACAATTTTGTTTCTGGTGTCCTTCGACAGCTCTTTGGTCTTCACCATAGTGGAGTTTGGAGTGTGACTGTTTGAGGTTGTGGACAGGTGTCTTTTATACTGATAACAAGTTCAAACAGGTGCCATTATTACAGGTAATGAGTGGAGGACAGAGGAGCCTCTTAAAGAAGAAGATACAGGTCTGTGAGCCAGAAATCTTGCTTGTTTGTAGGTGACCAAATACTTATTTTCCACCATAATTTGCAAATAAATTCTTTCAAAAATCAGACAATGTGATTGTCTGAATTTGTTTCCACATTTTGTCTCTCATAGTTGAGGTATACCTATGATGACAATTACAGGCCTCTCTTATCTTTTTAGGTAGGAGAACATGCACAATTGGTGGCTGACTAAATACTTTTATTCTCCACTGTATATACACTCCGGTATATACAGATATCTCTACCTCACAACTCACACAGCTAGCACCACATAGTTAGGCCTGACACTGGCTCAGCCAGGCCTTAGCAACTGCCTTTTGCAGGCAGGGACCGTGGGCCCCTTTTTAGTGTAATAAATAACTGTATTATATATACTATATGGACTGCACTATATACTTTGTACTGTATTATATATACTATACGGACTGCACTACATACTCTGAAATGTATGATATATACTATACAGACTGTACTATATACTCTGAACTGTATTATATATACTACACTGACTGCACTATATACTTTAAACTATATTATATTATATACAAGACAATTTTATGGTTCAGTTTATTGAGGCCCCGACTAGGAGTGATGTTCTGCTGGACCTGATAATCTCAAACCATGCAGAGCTTATTACCAATATTCATATAAAAGAACATCTGGGTAGCAGTGACCATAACATGATTTTATTTAATGTTAGCTGTAAGCAACAAACACATACGGGTAAGATAAAAACACTTACCTTAAAGAGAGCAAATTTTCCAAGGATTTAGACTGGGAGGGAATATTGGCATCAATGAACACAGAACAGAAATGGGAATTCTTCAAAGTGACTGTATGTAAACTTACTGCAAAGTATATTCCCATGGGCAATAAGTTTAAAAGGCTAAGAATAAAACCTATGTGGCTCACAACCAAAGTTAAAATGGCTATAAATAATAAAAAAAGAGCTTTTAAAAAATAAAATGGAGGAACACTATCATCGTTTAAAGGTTATAAAGAATATAATAGACTATGTTAAAAGGAAATAAAGGGCGCAAAAATTCAAAACGAACGACAGATTACAAAAGGTAGTAAGACAAACCCCAAAAAATGTTTCAAATATATTAATAGTAAAAGGTCAGGTCTGAGCATGTAGGCCCTTTACAAAATAATCTAGAGTGGGTGACTGGGGACAAAGAGAAGGCACATTTATTAAATATTTTCTATAGTATACAAAGGAGCATAGGGAAGCTCATGTCCATAATGGGGGTGGTAGTGACACAGCCCCAAATGATCCACAATGGCTCAAAAGGGATATGGTTCAGAAATATTTAGACAGAATAAAGGTGGATAAAGCACCTGGACCAGATGGTATCCACCCACGGATCCTAAAGGAATTGAGCTCTGTCATTTCAAGGCCATTATTACTAATATTTATGGACTCGTTAATGACTGAAATACTACCACTGGATTGGCGCAGGGCCAATGTGGTGTCCATATTTAAAAAGGAATAAAGTCTTTAACAAGTAACTATAGACCTGTTAGTTTAACTTCTATGGTCAGGAAGATATTGGAGCATTTAATAAAAGACCACATAAATAGACAGAGTTCTTGCTGGAATAAAATATTTTAAGCAACAGACAGCATGGAATCATGAAAGACAGAAGTTGCCAAACAAGCCTGATTTCTTTTTATGAGGAGATAAGTAAAACCTTGGACAGAGGGGTGGCCATGCACGTGGTATATCTGGATTTTGCAAAAGCGTTTGGTGTAGTTCCCCACACACTGGTAATGTGTAAGGTAAAGTCTACAGACTTGGAAAGATCAATTTGTAAATGGATAGAAAACTAGCTAAAAGACATAATTCAGAGAGTAGTGGTGAATGATTCATACTCTGAATGGTCTAAGGATATCAGTGGTGTACCCCAAGGTTCAGTGCTGGGACCCTTACTTTTTAATATCCTTATAAATGATATTGGGTCTGGGATTAAAAGTAACATTTCTGTCCAGAGAGGATCCTAGGGTCAGAGATGCCTGGGTGCAAAAAATTTTACACATGAGTGTGGTCATCTTACTAACTGTGCAATGAGTCAATGGCACAACACCTGAGGATAATACTCATCAGCTTATCACCAATAATCCTAAACTTTTGAGTTTACAGTTGTTTCAGTTAGTCTAAACTGCAAGCATGCCAATCACATCCTGAATTTTACCAGCATTAACTAATCACAGCTCTACTACTTAGCAACATATGGATTTGGAAACAAGAAATAAAGAACTTGAATGCAGTAAAAGTCTGCAGATCCCGTTGGCTCCTTCAATATTTCTAGCACTGACCAAGGAAAATGAAATAATCCTTCCAAAGCTCATGTTAGCACTTAAATCATCCCGACACCATCCTTGATATGGTGTCAGGATGATTGAATCACATTATTTTTAATACTACATTGTAATATATAAATTGTATGATAGATTTCAACTCACCATAATGCAGAATCGGTGGGAACCCTGAGCTTGTCACTTGCCACCAGATGCAGCGTATCACTTGCCACCATTGCCTGTCACCAGATGTAGCGTGTCACTTGCTACCATTGCTTGCCACAAGATGCAGTGTCTGACACTTGACCACCATTACCTGCCACAAGATGCAGCCTGTCACTTGCCACCATTGCCTGCCACAAGTTGCAGCCTGTCGCCAACATTGCCTGTCATTTGCCACCATTGCCTGCCACAAGATGCAGCCTGTCACTTGCCACCATTGCCTGCCACAAGATGCAGCCTGTCACTTGCCACCAGTGCCTGCCACAAGATGCAGCCTGTCACTTTCTACACAAGATGCAGCATGTCACTTGCCACCATTGCCTGCCACGTGCCACCATTGCCTGCCACAAGATGCAGCGTGACACTTGCCACCATTGCCTATCACCAGATGCAGCCTGTCATTTTCCACCATTGCCTGCCACAAGATGCAGCATATTACTTATGTTACTTGCCACCATTGCCTGCCACTTGCCGCCATTGCCTGCCACAAGATGCAGCCTGTCACTTGCCACCATTGCCTGCCACAAGATGCAGCCTGTCACTTGCCACCATTGCCTATCACCAGATATAGCCTGCCACTTGCCACCATTGCCTGCCACAAGATGCAGCGTGACACTTGCCACCATTGCCTACCACAAGATGCAGCCTGTCACTTGCCACCATTGCTTGTCAGTTGCCACCATTGCCTATCACCAGATGAAGCCTGTCATTTTCCACCATTGCCTGCCACAAGATGCAGCATGTTACTTATGTTACTTGCCGCCATTGCCTGCCACAAGATGCAGCCTGTCACTTGCCACCATTGCCTGCCACAAGATGCAGCCTGTCACTTGCCACCATTGCCTATCACCAGATACAGCCTGTCACTTGCCACCATTGCCTGCCACAAGATGCAGGATGTTACTTGCCACTAGGGTTGCACCGATACTAGTATTGGTATCGGTGCCGATACTGAGTATTTGCACAAGCATCGGTACTTATGCAAATTCACGATACCTGAAACCGATACTTTCAGGCTCAGTTCTTCGAGCTGTCAGTGGTTCTCCCCTGTTCACAGCTGAAGTTTTAAAGAAGTTCGGTAAATGGAGCTGTCAAAAAAAAAAAGCAGCCGCAATGTTTATTAACAACACTAAAAAAAAAGAAACATTGTTTCTTTTTGTCTCTTTCTGTTTCTTCATCTACAGATCAAAGGGATGAACAAATGTTCCTCTGTTTAACCCCTTATTAACCCTTTAATTAACTCCGTATTCTCCTCCATTTAATTATTATTTTTTCAGATTTTTTTTTTTTTTTTGTTCACGTCTATTTTATAAACGATAAACAATTAAAACTTTTTTTTGTTTGCTTTGTTAGTGAATATTTTTACACATATATATTAAAATATATTTACACATTTCACATTGAAAAAGCGCAAAATAAAAAATAAAATGAAAAGTATTTAATTTGTAAATAACTTTTCAATGCTTTGTACCATTGCTGACAGCTGAAGTGAAAACAAAACCGTTGCGGTAGGTATCGGTAATTGGTATCGGTGAGTACTGAAAATAAGTATCGGTACTCGTACTTGTTGTCAGAAAAATGGTATTGTTGCATCCCTACTTGCCTTGCCACCATTGCCTGTCATTAGATGCAGCGTGACACTTGCCATCATTACCTGTCACCAGATGTAGTCTGTCACTTGCCACCATTACCTGTCACCAGATGTAGCCTGTCACTTGCCACCATTACCTGCCACAAGATGCAGCCTGGCACTTGCCACCATTACCTGCCACAAGATGCAGCCTGGCACTTGCCACCATTGCCTGCCACTTGCCGCCATTGCCTGCCACAAAATGCAGCAGGTCACTTGCCACCATTGCCTGCCACTTGCCACCATTGCCTGCCAAAAAATGCAGCATGTCACTTGCCACCATTGCCTGCCACTTGCCACCACTGTCTGCCACAAAATGCAGCCTGTCACTTGCCACCATTGCCTGTCACCAGTAGAGCTATATACTCTGAACTGTATTATATATACTATACGGAGTGCACTATATACTCTGAACTGTATTATATATACTATATGGACTGCGCTATATACTCTGAACTGTATTATATATGTAGCGGTACCCCTGTAAGGGCTGCTAAGTGTTGTGGCCCACCTGTCACCTTGCCCAGCCCGGCAGTCAACTCCTCAGTCACTCCAAGGCAAAGATGATTATTGATAGGATTGAACTTGGATGGGGTATAGGAAGTTTGGAATGCCAAGTGAATTTTAGAACAATCAACTGGGACGACTTTTAGAACAAAGAATTGGAACAAATTATATACACTCTGGTATATACAGATCTCTCTTCCTCCAGCACAACTCTTACTGCAGACCATTACTCCTCAGCTCCTCACGCACTCTACTTGCTTGAGCTCCCAGGCACACTTTCCTAAACCCCCCCCCCCCCACACACACACTGGGCATTCTTGCTTACTTTTTAAAAAATGTCTGTTTATTCCGCTTTAGATTTTGTATTGTTATTTTCTTGGATATAAATGTCCCTCTTTGATCATGCAACCAAATGGAAGAAATACAAAATAACCATCAATCGCCCTTGGTCTGGAGCTGCAGGCAAAATTTTGCCTCATGGGGTAAGGATGATTATGAGAAAAGTGCAGCCCAGAACTACACAGGAGGAGCTCAAGGCAGTTGGGGCCACAGTCACCAAACAAACCATTGGTAACACAAAATGCCATCATGGATTGAAATCCTGCAGCACCCACAAGGTCCCCCTCCTCAAGAAGACACATGTACAGGCCCATCTGAAGTTTTGACAATGAACATCTAAATGATTCAGAGAAGGATTGGGAGAAAGTGCTGTGGTCAGATGAGACTAAAATTGAGCTATTTGGCATTAACTCAACCCGCCGTGTTTGGAGGAAGAAAAATGCTGACTATGACCCTAAGAACACCATCCCTACAGTCAAGTACGGAGGTGGAAACATTATACTTTGAGGCTGCTTCTCTGCTAAAGGTACAGGCCGACTTTGCTGCATTGAGGGGTCAATGGACGGGGCCATGTATTGTAAAATCTTGGATGAGAAACTTCTTTCCTCAGCCAGAACACTGAAGATGGGTCTTCTAGCATGACAATTTTTTACTTTTTTTTTTTGCATACTCTCATTAGAGTAGTTCAGTGTCACCATAGTGACAGTATAATACCCTGGGGGGGTGATCAGGATTTTTTTTACACTGTTATTGCTTATAACAGTGATGGTCCCTGTTATATGCAAAAGTTTTAACTGTCATGACTGGCTTTCATTCATGACAGCTTGCTTACTATTGTGATGCTGTGGTTGGCTACAGCTAATCACATGGTACAGGGTGCCAGGTACCATGTGATAGCTGTGGGCCAATTACAGCATCACAACAGTAAGCAAATCGCCATGAATGGAAGCCATTCATGACAGTTTTGCTTACATGTAATAATATGATCGCTATGATTGGTCATGGCGATCACATAATACCACCGCCAGTGCACATTTGCTGAGCGACGTACCAGTATGTTGCTTAGCCTGTAGCTGTTGCCCGCCTGCACTAAATGTACTGTGGGCAGGCAGCAAGGGGTTAATAATGAGTTTGATTGGCACCCAAATGCACTAAGGCAATGCACACACATTTCAGTGTGCCGCAAAGCACGGCAACGCATTATAGTGTGTTTTGATGTGTTAGCAGCCCATTATTTTCAACAGACTGCCTACATGCAACATGTATTTATGCACAACATCACAAGCATTACAATATAAGTTCACCTTTTGAATCATGTTACACCCATATTTAGGGTGGAACATGTAACATATTCCAGCAACTGCAGCCTCTCCCCCTTCCCCCCTCCCACCCTCCACAATGACAGCGAGCAGGCACCTACTCCGCGCACCCGCTGTCACTGTTTGAAAATAAAGTGGCCGTGTGGGGCTCCACCCACGCCACGTCATTCATTCACAGTGTTCTGTGAATGGGAAACTACAAGTACCGACGGTCTTTGCAGTAGTTTCAATGAGCTACCAGTACGAAGCATGAGCAGACAGATACACAGACAGGTCTGCAGGAGTCCTGCATGGCACCCTTGACTTGCTTTACAGTCTCCAAGTAAAAAAAAATTATGAATGCATATTTTTTTTGCCTGCAAAAAGATGTGCATTTATATATTTTTTTTTAAAGGTGAACTTATCCTTTAATGCACCATAAAAATGCAAACAAGCCCTTACATTTAATAAGAATGTTTAATGCAGCGTACACACGACCGGACTTTCTGGGAAACTAGGTCCGACGTTCTCGGCGGACTTTCTGAACGGACGGACTTGCCTACACACGACCGGACTTTCCAGCAGACTAGGCCTGCCGGTCTTCCCAACGGACTTTCGCCAGAGTTACGCCAAAAAAAACATCGTGGGGTCCCCTCAAAATCCATACCAGACCCCGATCCGAGCAGCCTGGCCAGTCAGGAAAGGGGGTGGGGACGAGCGAGCGCCCCCCTCCTGAACCATACCAGGCCGCATGCCCTCAATATGGGGGGTGGGTGCTTGGGGAGAGAGGGGCGCCCTGCGGCCCCCGCTACCCCAAAGTACCTTGTCCTCATGTTGATGAGGACAAGGGCCTCTTCCCGACAACCCTGGCCGTTGGTTGTCGGGGTCTGCGGGCGGGGGGCTTATCAGAATCCGGGAGCCCCCTTTAATAAGGGGGCCCCCAGATCCCTGCTGTGCACCCTATGTGAATGAGTGTAGGGTACATGGTACCCCTACCCATTCACCTGGAGCAAAAAGTGTCAATAAAAAAAACTACACAGGTTTTTAAAGTAATTTATTAGACAGCTCGGGGGGTCTTCTTCCGACTCCGGGGGTCTTCTTCCAACTTCGGGGGTCTCACCGATTTTTCTCCGCTGTCTCTGGCCTTTTCTCCCGTTGTTCGACCTCTTCTCCGCGCTCCCCAGGTCTTCTGCCGGGCTCCTCTGCTATCTTCTGCTCTTTTGCCGCTCTTTTGCTTACGGTGGCCCAGACTTCTGCCTTCTGCCTTCTTCCCTCTTCCCTCTTCTCTCTTCTCTTCTTCTGATGTTGACACGATGCTCTCTCCGGCTGCAATGCTCTCTGAGCGCTCCGATGTGACTTATATAAGCGGTGACCCCGCCCCCTTATGCCGTCACAGTCCCTGGGCATGCTGGGACTGTGACAGTTTAGGGGGCGTGGTCACCGGGTGATGTTGACCATGCCCCCTAAAACATCACTGCTTCAAATCTTTACATTGTAACTCCACTGGACTCAGTTCCTGATGGAAAGCCCGTTCGTCTGTATGCTGGTCCAACATCTGGTATGGATTTTAGGGGAAACCCCTACGCCGAAAAAACATTGTGGGGTCCCCCCAAAATCCATACCAGACCCGATCCGAACACGCAGCCCGGCCAGTCAAGAAAGGGGGTGAGGACCAGCGAGTGCCCCCCCTTCTGAACCATACCAGGCTGCATGCCCTCAACATGGGGTGGGTGCTTGGGGGAGGAGAGCACCCTGCGGCCCCGCCACCCCAAAGCACCTTGTCCCCATGTTGATAAGGACAAGGGCCTCTTCCCGACAACCCTGGCCATTGGTTGTCGGGGTCTGCGGGCTGGGGGCTTATCGGAATCTGGGAGCCCCTTTTAATAAGGGGGCCCCCAGATCCCGGCTCCCCACCCTATGTGCATGAGTATGGGGTACATGGTACCCCTATACATTCACCGGGGGAAAAAAGTGTCAATAAAAAAACACTACACAGGTTTTTAAAGTAATTCATTAGACAGCTCCAGGGGTCTTCTTCCGACTCCGGGGGTCTTCTTCTGACATCGGGGGTCTCCCCGATTCTTCTTCGCTGTCTCCGGCCTTTTCTCCCGTTGTTCGACCCCTTCTCCACACTCTCCGGGTCTTCTGCCGGGCTCCTCCGATATCTTCTGCTCTTTTGCCGCTCTTTTGCTAGCAGTAGCCCAGACTTCTGCCTTCTGCCTCCTTCCCTCTTTTCTCTTTCCTCTTCCCTCTTCTCTTCTTCCGATGTTGACACAACCCTTTCTCCGGCTCCAATGCTCTCTGAGAGCTCCGATGTGACTTTAATAGGCTGGACATGCTGGGACTGTGACATTTTAGGAGGTGTGGTCACCGGGTGATGTTGACCACGCCCCCTAAAACGTCACAGTCCCAGCATGCCCAGGGACTGTGACGGCATAAGGGGGCGGGGTCACCGCCTATATAAGTGACATCGGAGCGCTCAGAGAGCTTTGCAGCCGGAGAGAGCGTCGTGTCAGCATCGGAAGAAGAGAAGAGGGAAGAGGGCAGAAGGAAGAAGTCTGGGCCACCGCTAGCAAAAGAGTGGCAAAAGAGCAGAAGATAGCGGAGGAGCCCGGCAGAAGACCCGGAGAGCGCGGAGAAGAGGTCGAACAACGGTAGAAAAGGCCGGAGACAGCAGAAAAGAATCGGGGAGACCCCCGAAGTCGGAAGTAGTCCCCCGGAGTCGGAAGAAGACCCCCGGAGCTGTCTAATAAATTACTTTAAAAACCTGTGTAGTGTTTTTTTATTGACACTTTTTCCCCCAGGTGAATGGGTAGGGGTATCAGGTACCCCATACACATTCACATAGGGTGGGGGGCCAGGATCTGGGGGCCCCCTTATTAAAGGGGGCTCCCGGATTCCGATAAGCCCCCTGCCCGCAGACCCCGACAACCAACAGTCAGGGTTGTCTGGAAGAGGCCCTTGTCCTCATCAACATGGCCCCCCTCCACGCAAGCACCCACCCCTCATGTTGAGGGCATGCGGCCTGGTACGGTTCAGGAAGGGATTGGGCGCTCACTCCTCCCCACCCCCTTTCCTGACCGGCCGGCTGCGTGCTCGGATCGGGGTCTGGTATGGATTTTGGGGGTACCCCACGCCGTTTTTTCGGCGTAGGGGTTCCCCTTAAAATCCATACCAGACCTAAGGGCCTGGTATGCCCCACGCTTGCCGCAATAGGAAAATTTGTTTTTCCTATTGCAGCGAGTACGAGGTGCAGTACCCTGCCCTTGCGTCGTAATTGGTTCGTTGGACCAGCATACAGACGAACGGGCTTTCCGTCAGGAACTGAGTCCAGCGGAGTTAGAACGTAAAGATTTGAAGCAGGCTTCAAATCTAAGTACGTCGGATTTCTGCCCGAAACGATCCGTCAGAAGTCCGATGCAGGCCACACACGGTCGGATTGTCCGCCAGATTCGGGCCGTCAGCGTCCGTCGGACCAGTCCGGTCGAAAAGTCCGACCGTGTGTACGCCCCATTAGAGTTAGAACATATACCATTTAAAAGTTAAAAAATATCCCATTTCATTTCTCCACATAGTGTTATATTGTTAGGTACTCTCTTGGGGTTGTTGGTTTAGAGCACACCTATGTTGCCAGATGCTTGGCTAGGAATGGAGAATGACAGAAACACTGGCTGCAGCTGCTCTCTGCTGCTGTCCTGTGGTGCTGAACTGGTTAACAGCTATATTAGAAAGAGGAGGGAGCTGCTGAACAGGAAGAGTTCAATATACTGAGTCAGGCAGCACTGCACTGCAGGTACTGGTATCCAGAATCTACTGCAATCAAGAGCTTTTGAACTGCATTTTTAAAGACAGAGATTGCCAGGAGGGCAAAGAGCTGCATTTTCTCAAGCTTTACAGGACACAGCTTCCTCTTACCATGAGGAGAGTGCACATAGCTGTTCAGATTGCACCACTACTACTGCATAACGGCGGCCTGAGCAGAATCTGGAGTGCTCAGTCCAAGTGTGCTTTGTCACCTTTGTGCAGAGCAGAGAGTGGATTAATCGCCGTGTGTATTTGGATGATGAGCTACAATATCGCTTGGACTGGTGAGCTGCTGCTGTAAGGATTAACTATCTGCTGCTAGAGAGACTGAGCCCTTTAAGAACTGACCATACAGCCATCTAGTAGCTTTATTGATGCCTGCAGGCTTGGCTGGGACTATTCTCATTTGCACCAACAGTACAACTGGGCCCCAATGCTATCCGGTTGAAGAGTTAGGACTTAAGACTATCCCTTTACACCTGCTACACAGAGACTTTCACTTATTGCTTATTCTAGGAGTTCATACTGGAGGAAATCCCTTGTTACGTACCATGTAGTAGAGTCTGACTTGTAGAAGGAGACCTCTCTTACAGCCCTGGTTCAGGAGTCACTGGAGTGGGAACAGTAGATTTGAAAGCGCAGTGAGGTAGGAGTGCCTGTTTGTGGTGAAGGCACGGATGGATGGATGGATGGATGGATGGATGGATGGATGATGAGCCCACAGATAGGTCCGGATGCTGATGTCAGCAGAGGCAGGTGCAGGTCAGCGACCTGGAAGCTGGCAGATACAGACTGGAGCAGAGTGAGACAAGCTGGGTCAGACACAGGTAATCAAAATAGAACTGATCAGTAGGCTGGAGCAGAGTGAGACAAGCCGGGTCAAACACAGGTAGGTAGGGCTGTAGTTGAAGCAGGGTCAGATGAACAGGCAGAGGTCGGCAGAAAGATATCAGCAAGGAAGTTCTTATAGAAGGGTCGTTGGAGAAATCGGGTAAGTCAAACAGAGCCGGGTCAATACAGGTGATCAGAAGGCAGATACAGGGTTTCAGGAATCACTAGCTGCAGATCAAACAGCACTGCACTTGTGCAGCTGCTGTCCTTTTAAAGGCCTATTGGCGCCAAGCAGTGTCTAATGCGGGCCCATGCGCACACACACGCGTCCGGCGCGCACACACACCACCGTTCGGCCTGTACTGGTAGCCGTGTGAGCACGCACGCACCTTAGTCTTGTCACAGCAGATCCCTGACATCCCTACTGGAGACATTTTGTAGGCATTCAGGAGGTGATACTGCCACCTTCCAAATGCCTGCTTTTCTTAGCTGAATGGAGGGGTTTTGCATTCAACTGCTGTGCCAAAACAGCAATCCAAGCTTTTGGCTTACAGATATGACAAGGTCCTATTGACCTCAAAAATCCACCATGTTCCTTTTGGAGGTAGGAGGTCAGGAGGCAGTAAAAATGTAGCTGAATTGTCTGTTTTACTGCCTGTGTGAATGAGGCCTAACTCAGCTATGCCAAAACAGGACACTGAAGTGGAAAAGCTTGAAGGCAGCACTTCCACTGAGAAAAAGAGTAAAAATCAGTCAACATGTGGGTGTACAGGACTCTAAAAAGATAAAAAGGTGTAAGGCTCCAACGGGGTTGCAGTTTTTGTTTTTACACAAATAAAGCTTAAGTTGTTAAAAATCAGCTTTGTGAACCTAAGTATTTCTATTTAGTTCATTGTTAATATTTAAAGCAAACTCACATATCCATTCATGTCTCCATGCTTTATTTTGATGAGCGATCACTTTGAAAAACGCCTCCCTAGCATTTTTAGCCGTGGGCCATATTGTGTAATGGAAAATAATTAATGTTGTATTTACTTCCTGGAATCCATCTGCCCTTTTCTCAGGCATGCAGACAGAACGGTGTGCTTAGCTGAGAAAGCCCCTCCTCCAGATGAAGTAAAAACATATGCCCGTGAAGATTCCTGGGATGTATGACATCATTGTGGCCTGGGCAAGAAAACAGAAAGCAACTGAAGAAGTTAAAAAAAAAAAAGAAAAGGGATAAAATAAGTAAATATAATATACCTTCCTATCAATTTACTAATACTAGCAGCATAAGGATTAAAAATAGTTCATGTTGAATGAGAGAGTGGGTTGTGGTGATTCCACTCACTCCTGTTCCCCCCTCCCTCCTGGCAAGCAGTGGCAGAGAGCCAGAACACCAGGGGGTTGTGAAGCAAAACTAAGGATTCTGGGAATGTAGTCCTTAAAGGGGACTACACAGTACAAGTCAATGGAGGCTGATGTAGCTGGACTTCACTACCCACAACTTCCTGTATACAGAGGAGGAGAGTCTCAGTGAGGACATGCTATGTGGGTGTCTGCAAACACCAGAGTGCTAAGAGACTGAGCCGCTGTGAGCCTCTTGTGTGCGGGGACCTGGTGCAGTGCAGACCCATCGCTGGAGTGTCTGTGCCCACACCAAGAATTTAAGAACTAGGACACCGAGAGTTCTTCTGTCTTTCGTAACCCAAAGCTGGAGGTACCTTTTGCTGTGCATACCTAAAGTTAAGGGGAGTCAGTGAGGAATATATATATGACACACTGTGCAACGCTGATATATATGGAAACAATATTGATATAAATATATAAATCCAATAAACACTATAGATAACATAAATGTCTAAAACATATCAACATTTAAACACTTGTAGCACCCTCTACTAGAAGGTAGGTGCTAGAACAGGATTTTTCTGGGTTTAAGATATCAGTGTAGGCAAATTTAGACAGGCCTGTGCTGTAAGTTAGGCCTGTGTGTTTTGATTTGGGATTGAGAGTGTTTAGTGTAGTGGTGGGTGTGACCACCTGTGCTCTAACTCAGAGGCGCCTCCCCTGCTTTCAGAAAGATTGTTCTGGAACAGAGGTTGAAATTGAGGTCTGAGTGGCAGGCAGCTCATGTGAGGAGCTCTGACCAATTACCATGTGATATTGGCAGGGGGCAGGCCTCCCATATAAGCTGGGGTCGCATGCTGCCTGGGAGGTTCTGATGGTGCAGGAGAAAAGGAGAATGGAGTATTAGGTAGCTGCAGCAAGGAATCCCCACGTGGGGGTCACGCCGAGCGTGGAGGAAGGATGGAGGAGCTGCTAGGATGTATTCCCGGATAAACATCTTCACCATGGAGTTGATGTCAAGCTGCTGTGACGGGGGAACACAGGGTTTGTACACAGGAGAAGATTGGTGAAAGAGAAGTTACAGAAGGACTGAGAAAAGCAGATTTCCGTGACCGGGGAACACAGAGCTTGCCCTTTGGAGAAGGTCAGTGTACAAGAAGCAAAAGGAGAAGTGTTGAGAGTAGTGCAGAATGCTGTGGCCAGGGAACGCAGCGTTTGAAGTTATGGACTGGCTGGGAACAGTAGTCCGCCTATTACCATGTGCTAGGCCATCGGGGAGAGGTACTGAGTATCTCTGGCCTGGTAAAGCACTTTGGTAATAACTTCCAAGAGACTGTGTAGCTACCAAATTTACTGAGCCGCCGGGGAGAGATATTGTTTGCCTCTGGTTTACTGATTTGCTGAAGCAACACCATTCAAGTACAGCCAGCAAACTGGGATTATTCAGAGTGGTCCTTTTTTGTATTACTGGAAGTGAAGCGACAGGGATCAAACAGTTTTGCAGTAGAGGATTTGTACAAGAAAAGAGGAATCTAGAGGAGTAATCATTTGCAGGAGTGAGTGCAGAGGAAGGGGAACAATAGTCTGCATTGGAGGCATGCAGGGGAAACAGACTGTGAATGTTAGAAGTGCATCATTTTCAAGGCTACAGCTGCTAATCAATGTCTTACCAATGTGATGGCATTTCAATAAGTTCTATGGGCATCCCATATCTTCCTTTACCCGACCCAAGTTGTATCCCGCAATAAACGCAACAAAACTACACAAATGACTGCTCATTGTCTCAAATGATATATGGGGGTCTGGCAGCAGGGTGATTGGTGGATTGTTTGTCAGGAGTGCTCGTCACCACAGCTACACACTGTAAAAAAAGTGCTTGTGCTCCGTGATATTGCACTAAGTCCTCAATGATGTTATTAAACTAAACAGCAACAGTCCATATATATGCAAATAAAGTGCTTGTGCTTCGTGACTTTCAATTAATCCTTGATGAGTGTTTAAACTAAACAGCAAAAGTCCATATTAACATCAACCATGTGATAATTGTGTCTTCATGCGTTGTTCACACACAACCCCCACCGGGTGTACCCTCACCTTAAGGGCTTAAAAAATAGGCCTGTAATTGATAGCAATAGCCTGCAGAGATCCTCCTTTGCTGCCTTTATCCTATGCAGGTTTATAGGACACTTGTATGGAACACAGGCCACCTGCTACTTCCAGCTCAGAGGTCACTATTTTCTCCTGGTATGTTCAGAGACTCTCCTCATATACATCGCATGTGGGAAATGACAGAGGCATGCAATAGCGTGATAAAGTTTAAAAAGTTTTAATTGCATACATAACTCCACATATATACAACTCACATTTCAAATTAATAAAAAACGCCTTTTAAAGTGCTATAGTGCTGAGGGAGAAATGGAAATTTGATCCTCTTATGGGACTTTAAAGGGGACACCTACTCATAAGTAATAGAGTATAATAAGGAGTATAGTAGGTATAGGTTTGATTGCAAAAGTTTAGGTGTTTATCAGGGTAAGGATTCGGGTAAATTTAGGGTACAACAGATGAGTTGGCATAAAGTACAGGATACAAGTTACAAACATGAAACATGGCAATACAACATGCAGAAGATCCACAATCATAGGACTCCAGGTGTGTATGGAGCACACACACACAGAGTACCCGACGCGTTTCGAGATAAACTCTTCCTCAGGGGTGTCTGATAGGGATCAGCAAGCACAGAGGTATGTCTATAAATCAAAAAGACAGTAATGAACAAACTATACAGTAATGTGTGTACAACAAGGTACACGTCCGGCCCGTGACACCCAAACCCGGCGGGGCGGCCTGAGAGAGCTCCCCAACAAAGGGCGCCACAGAGCCACTGTGGAGAAGAGTAATCCTAGGTATGCTCCAATCTGTAAGGGGCCAAAAGGGTAAGAGGGGAATGTTACAACCAGGTAGAGAGGTATGTCCCAGGGAGGGGTGGATTATAAAAATGCCCCCGATGTGGGACAGAACAAGTGTATATGTGAGATATGTATGCAAAAAAGGAGAATAATAATGTTCCTGGAGAGGGCCGACAAAAAGCCCATGCAGGCAGGAGACTGCGGGTCTCCAAAGGGAGGGGGTTTTGTTCTTATGGTCCGGCCCGGTGA
Organism: Lithobates clamitans; assembly: GCA_037952925.1. Lineage (NCBI taxonomy): Eukaryota > Metazoa > Chordata > Amphibia > Anura > Ranidae > Lithobates > Lithobates clamitans. Next base: position 6,152,070 of record JBBGZY010001104.1, read on the forward strand.
GCAAGTGCGATAATCCTGTGTGATGCTCCAGACTGTGTGCGTCCAGTTCCCTATGAGGGTTGCGGTGCCCCAAGGGGGTAGCGGCTGTAATAACAGTCTGGGGGCAATGGAGGTGGGTGTTCCAACAGGGGGTCCGGGCCAGGAGGTCCAACCTGCATTATTAAAGGCATGAATGAGGGAAGAAGGAGGATGACAAGGAGGTGCGTCTGCCTGGAGGGATCCATGGCAATGTAAAAAACACCTGGTTACCTTGTGGGTGTAGCAGTGGCGTGCAGCGATGTAGGGCGGAAGGCCGTAAGATGGTGGAGTGAGAGCCATGTCAGAAATAGTATGGCCGCACCCGTGATTGGTCACGGGTGCAGCCAATGGTGGACAAGGTATAGTGCTAAGGGGTGATAAAGTCACCTGTGGTCCGGTTCTGCAGCCCCGGTTTTCACGGCGTTCCCCCTGTCCTATGCTAGCTCTGCAACACTTTCTGGTACCTCTCTTATCAGGCGATTAAGCTCCTACTACCGGTTTCATCACAGTCTTGTGACTGCCTCTGGTCAGTGAGGAACCAATTGTGAGGGCTGGGACTTCTGGAACAGCTGATTGCCAGGCATATGGGACCAGGCCTGTCATTTGTCAGGAGTGCTGAGTGGAAACACAACACTTAATCTCTTGCTACGCACACACAGTTAACACAAATGAGATGGCTCTTTATCAGCCATTTCATTACACATTCTTAAAGGGACAGCTCTATGTGCTCTACCTTACAGAAGGGCCCCAACAAAAGCTGGAAAACACTAACATGTAGGTGTCAGGTACTTTGCAATCATCTCCAGGAGTACCCCTTTGTCAGGAATGCATAGGCCCACCCACTATTTGGTCTGTATGCATAGTTTTCACACAATGACCTCTTCCTCCTTCTGGGTTAGTTGTGGCTGATACTTTGAACCTGTTTGCACCAGTTATAACTTAGTTGAACAATGCTATAGTTTAGTTGATGGCCATCTTTTGGATTAGTGTCTTTAAATCTGTTCACTTGCATGTTGAATGATTTATGCATTGCCTTAGTGCATCTACCACCAGTTGCTAGTTCAAAATTTCAATAGGCAGACATTTGAAACCATTGACACATTGAGCAATAAAACGGAACTAAGACCATCTAAAAAATATTCATATTGCCCCCTCCCCCACCAAAAGCAACTATAGCTTGTTTTTAAAAATACAGTTTCTCAAACTGATGCTTACCTTAATCAGTGGACCTCAAGAACCTGATGACATGACATCCAATCCTGCACCGATCAGGAGGCAACAAACAACAAGACCAGTCCAGGACAAGCACACAGAGCAGCTTTAGTGAACCAGTTGTCACAGACTGAGCAATTGAATAAGTATTAAAACAAATTACAGAAAAACAAAAACAAAATGCACATTAGTTGTGGACCTGTACACTGCTCTATAGACACTACACGTGTCATAGTCCCTAGTCCATCTCATGACTGGAGTGAGCAAGAGAGGATGTCCCTGTACATACTGTGGGACCATGGAGAAAGAATGTAGCCACCCTCTAATAGGTAGTCAGATCTCATCAGCAAAGAAAGGAATTTGAAGATCTGGAGGAGGCTGAGAGCAAAAAAAAAGGGACACTTCTAAATTAAAAAAATTTGAATAGCATTTTTTTTTAAACCAGGGTTTAGTATCATTTTAGTTTCCCAGTTAATAAGTTATCATATGAGAAGAACCAAACAAAGTGACCTGTGGTTACAATGAAGGTGACCCGGGTCACTATAAATGAAATCACAAAGAACAGCAAGTTGGTATTGCCCACATTGTCCATCACTTAAAGGCAAATATATGTCTTTATGAAGATGAAGTTCCATGACATTGCTTTCAAACATTTCATTTTGATAACACAGGGAATGAGCACACAGAGGTGGGGAACATGAGGTCAATGAGGTCTCTAAACAGAAAGGAACATTCTCAACTGCGATTTGGCAAGTTTTATGTACACGTCTACATCACTCTTCCCAGCTGTTTGCCTTGTGGTTGGATTAGTTAAGACATTGTTCTTAGAATATGTACATAAGGAACACTTCAGGAACAAGAAATGGGACATGGCACAAAAGGAAACAAAAATAAGGAAATGTATTTGGCCACTTTTACTGTCACACAGTAGAGATGGTATGATTTGCTAATACGATAAAGTCCAGCTTAAGTCCCACAATTTTTTATCACTTCATATTCTTATACCCACAGAATGTTGTGATTTGCTAATTTTTTTTCTTGGAAATGCTCTAAAATTCTGTTAATTCTTAGTGAAATTGATGCTTCTTGTTTTCACACTTCAGTGGTCTGTGCTGGCATAACTGATGTGCGCTTATAAGGCTGCACTGATGGGACTGATGAGACGACACTGAAGGGCACTGATGAGGTGGCACTGATGGGAGGCACTGATGAGCAGGCACTGATGGGCATTGAAAAGCAGCACTGACTGGAATTACTGATGCTCACAGATTGACATCACTGATGGGCACAAATTGGAATCACTAATGGACACAGTTTGGCATCACTGATGGGCACATATTGGCATTACCGATGGGCATTGACTGGCATCACTGCTGGGAACTGTTGGGCAGCACTGATCATCAGGGCACTGATGATCAGTGTCCTGATTATCTGTACAGGTCTCCCCTGTGAGGAGATGCTGCTGATTGGCTCTCCTCTCCTCACAGTCTGTCAGTGTGAGGCAAGGAGAGCCGATAAACAGCTTTTCCATTTTTACATGTGATCAGCTGTGATTGGACACAGCTGATCACATGGGTGAAGAGTTGTGTCATCGGCTCTTTACCAAGTTGGAGGTTGAGCTGTTTCCCAGGGACATGGAGCGCCTGCAATCGCCATGCGGCACACCCCCGCAGGCACGCAAGCGCGGTGAGACTGGGGCAACGTCATATGATGTCATCCCAAAACTAGAGAGGATCCCACCCGCCGTCATATGTCTATATGGTGGGCGAGAGGTAGTTAATGATGTATTTACACTATAGGACAATTTTTTTCTTGTTTGTTTTCATTACATTTTTGTGTGTGTGAATGAGTAATAAGTAGTACTATGTATATGCAATCATTTACACAGAGGGGACTGGTTATCTGAGGATAAATAATGATATTTGAAGCGCTTCACAATGTGCATGAAAATGAATATATAAGAATAAATATAAATAGTCAAATAAATCCAGCGGTGAGTAAAAATTCCTAAAAAATCCAGCAATCAAAATAGTGTAAAATTATAAAAAATTAGTGACACCAAATGTGTAAAAAAATTCACATAAAAAATCCACATAAAAATAAATATATAGGGATGTATTCAGAAGGTTCAATTATACAGGTGTAGAATCCTGATTGTATAGAGCTTTTGATCACTAGCAAAGCTGTTTAAAAACACTTGCTTAATCAAGGTGCTCATTGACCTTCATAGTAACAAAGTGTTTTTTGCTTCTATTCACAACCAATGTGAGAATCATAAACAGGCAGATAAAAGAAAAAAACAATCATTGTGCAATAGTTATGATACCAAGGTACACAGGCAAACTTCAATCCACTCACGTGTGCCTTATAATGATAAGGCATATGCAGGTTTTACTATAGCAGTCAGCCGCCTTAGACAGGAGCAGATTCAGTGCAGTACACTGTGTGATACTGCTGATCTGCACAGAGCGTCCTTGGCTCCTCCCATGCGTTACATCACAGTCACGTGACTTTTTCAAGGATATCTGTTTATCTGAGGGGCTCCTTTATTTTAAAGGGGGCTTCCAGTTTCCAAAAATTCCCCCCTTACAAACCTCCACATCCACCAGGCCAGAGGTGTGGAGATGAAGCCTTTGTCCCCATCAACATGGTGCCTTGCCAGGGGGGTTATTATCATCTGTTTTGGACTTTGGGGGGCCTGACTTCTTTTTGGGCTGAGGACACCATTTAAATTCATATCAGACCCTTATCAAGGAAGCATAAGGGTCTGGTATGGATTTTTAGGGGACCCTATGATTTTTTTTTTGTGTGTGTTTTTTTTACATGCCCCCTCCTGAAGAGCAACAGTTTGAGAAAAGAAAATCTAAAATCCATAATTGAATCCCTTTCCTAGATAGGATACCCTGAGCCAGCCCCACGTCAGCCAGCATCACTGGTTGATTTGTTGACATTTGGCTGCAAGTACCAAGTTGACAGTATGTGACCTGATATAGTTGCATGGTATCACCCTAAAAACCTTTACCAGACCCTTATCCAACCATGCAGCCTGACAGGCCAGGGGAGAGAGGGGCGCTGAGCCTATGTCCTCCCCTCTCCTGAACCATACCGGGCCACATGCTCTCAACATGGTACCTTGCACCTAAACGTCAAGAAACCAACTAATGATGTGGGGCTGACTCAGGGTGGGGCATGTCTGTGCTGGGAAGCTGTCATTAATGTAACACAGCTCTAACCCTCTTCCCATTCAGCTGTTGGCCAGGAGATTCCCCAGCTGAAAGCTAAATGTAAACAAAGGGGCCAGGGAGAGTGGTGATGTTGTTACTCAACAGGGCAATGCCTTCATTCCAATCGATACCTTCTGAGAGGAAACGCGTTTGATTGGAGCTAGCAAAGTGACGTCAATTAGCACTCACCGCACTGCAGGCGACCATGAAAGATTTGCATGTAACATGTTCCAGCAGCTGCAGCCTCTAGCCCCCCCTCCCCCCCTCCACAGTGACAGCGAGCAGGCACCTTCTCCGTGCACCCGCTATGACTGTTTGAAAATAAAGTGGCCGTGCGAGGCTCCACCCACGCCACATCATTCATTCACAGTGTTCTGTGAATGGGAAACTACAAGTACCGACAGCCTTTGCAGTAGTTTCAATGAGCTACCAGTACGAAGTATGAGCAGACAGATACACAGACAGGTCTGCAGGAGTCTTGCATGGCACCCTCGACTTTTTAAAGGTGAACTTATCCTTTAATGCACCATAAAAATGCAAACAAGCCCTTACATTTAATAAAAATATTTAAGAGCTGGAGGTTCTTAGGTACTCTCTTGGTGTTGTTGGTTTACAGCACGCCTGTGTTGCCAGGTGCTTGGCTAAGAATGGAGAATGACAGAAACACTGGCTGCAGCTGCTCTCTGCTGCTGCCCCGTGGTGCTGAACTGTTTAACAGCTATATCAGCAAGAGGAGGGAGCTGCTGAGCAGGAAGAGTTCAATATGCTGAGTCAGGCAGCACTGCACTGTGGGGACTGTTATCCAGACTCTGCTGCAATCAAGAGCTTTTGAACTGCATTTTCAAAGACAAAGATTGCCAGGAGGACAAAGAGCTGCATTTTCTCAAGCTTTACAGGACACAGCTTCCTCTTGCCATGAGGAGAGTGCACATAGCTGTTCAGATTGCACCACTATTACTGCATAACAATGGCCTCAGCGGAATCTGGAGTGCTCAGTCCAAGTGTGCTTTGTCACCTTTGTGCAGAGCAGAGAGTGGATTAATTGCCGTGTGTAATCGGATGATGAGCTACAATATCGCTGGGACTGGTGAGCTGCTGCTGTAAGGATTTACTATCTGCTGCTAGAGAGACTGAGCCCTTTAAGAACTGACCATTACAGCCATCTAGCAGCCTTATTGAGGCCTGCAGGCTTGGCTGGGACTATTCTCATATGCACCAACAGTACAACTGGGCCCCAATGTTATCCGGTTGCAGAGTTAGGACTTAAGACTATCCCTTTACAGCTGCTACACAGAGACTTTCACTTATTGCTTATGCTAGGAGTTCATACTGGAGGAAATCCCAACTGGAGTTGAGACATTTTGTAGGCGTTCAGGAGGTGATACTTCCACCTTCCAAATGCCTGTTTTTCTTAGCTGAATGGAGGGGTTTTGCAATTCAACTGCTTTGCCAAAACAGGGATCCAAGCTTTTGGCTTACAGATATGGCAAGGTCTTATTGACCTCAAAAAGCCACCATGTTCCTCTGGGGGTAGGAGGTCAGGGGACAGTAAAAATGCAGCTGAATTGTCTGTTTTACTGCCTGTGTGAATGAGGCCTAACGCAGTGTCATGGCCCCTACCGTGCCAAGCAGACGGCCAGGCGTCACGGTCACACCCCAAGTGGCTCAAGGTGGTATTGAACCTATAACCTTATGTTTACTGCTCCTGTTGCTTTGCCTCTGAGCCACACCTCAGTTCTTATTTAAGTCCGCTTTCCAGCTATGCCTAGTTCTGCATGAAGTACTAGGGCTATACTCTGGGTCTTGTTGCATTTAGTACCTGGCACTCCTGGTTCCGCTGAGGCAGTTTACCTAATCAGCTGGGTATAAAACACTGCCTCACTCTGAGGACTTGGTCAGTTCATTGTCTCTTGTCTCTATCATTGCCAAAGGTTCCTGTGTTCCTGTGTCTCTTGTTTTGCCTAAGTATTCCTGTGTTCCAGTGTTACGGTGTTCCTGTGTTCAAGTTACAGTGTTCCAAGACTGACCCCGGCTTCTGACCCTGGCTTGTTTATCGTTTATTCTGACTTCTGGAATCCCTGACTACAGCTTTTTTTTTTTTTTTAACAAACAGATGTGCTTTATTGTATCATAAGGAAGAAAGTTACAGAATACCTCTTGACATAGTACAGAACATTACATGACAGATAAGCATGAGCAATCACATATCAGGGTCATACATGTGCAAGAGGTGATACATCAGTATATATTGAAATTGTAGGCAATACGATGACAAAAAGGTATCTCACGTGTTCTGGGACTTCCCCTGCCTCCCCCCCAAATAAGAGATAAATCCACTGTGGCTCCCTAGGATGAGAGCCAAGGAGTCCACACTTTCTCGAATTTCCATGGACAACCTCGATTGATATATGTGATTCTATACATGGGTATAGCTGCCTCTATCTGTGCCTCCCAGGCCGACACGGTTGGAGGAGAAGAGTCTATCCACTTCATCAATATCTCCTTCTTGGCATAATAAAGTAAAAAGGAAATAAGAAATTTTAGATGATAGGCTCTCTGTTCATTGTCATGAATCCCAAGAAGGGCCAACTCTGGAGTGACTGGTATGGATACTTGCAGCCTGGAATTTATCTCTGCGAATATCGCGCACCAATATGTTGCTATCAACGGGCATTCCCAGAACATGTGGAAAAAGGTTCCGATCTGACACTTACATTTGTTGCACATAGGATCTCTGTCAGGGAATATGCGATGGAGTCTCTGTGGGGTGTAGTAAATCCTATGTATGAATTTGACCTGGATTAATTTATCTTTAGATGCAATCACCAATTTAGGACCATTATCTAGACATTCCTCCCAATCCTCTCTGTCTAATGATGGAATGTCGGTATGCCAGCTGTCCCATAATTTTGCTATTTTAGGAGAGTTCTTACCTAGGAGTACAACATACAAGGTGGATAAGGGCTTAGAGACATCGCCAGACGGCAAGAGTTCTTCAATGGGATCTGCCTGGAGCAAAGGTGCCTGAGGAAACTGAGCCCGTGCCGCATGCCTAAGTTGAAGACATCTAAACCTCATCCCTCTGGGCAACTGGAATTTAGTCATTATTTCCGTAATAGAGAGTAACTCCCCTCTGGGCATAATTTGTTCTATAGTTGTAATGCCAAACCTAGCCCAAAGCTGTGGGTCAGGCACAGTCCGGAAGTGGTTAAGTGCTGGGTTTCCCCATAACGGGTTCGCTGGCGATAATTGACCCGGTGAGAGGAATCTGCGTCTTGCAGCCACCCACACCCTCCACGTTGCCCGAGTGGGTTCAGGAACTCGCGTATACGCACCCGGTCCTCGATAGGGAAAGTTACGTAGATCAGTAAGGGAGCCCAGATAATTTGCCTCAAGGCAGACTGCAGCATTCATTTTAGATCCCTGAAACCACCAGTAGGCCGACACCAACATAGCCAGTGGCGTCACTAGGGTTGGTGTCACCTGGGGCGGTATAACATGGTGTCACCCCCCCCCCCCACCGCCCCAGTGTGAAAGGGGCCTAACCGAGGGCTCCAACATGATGAGTGACGTCATCGCAGCTCTGCCCCCACACTTTTCATTATCTGCTGTCCCCAGGGACAGATCTGATCCACTGTGTGGTGATCTCTGGTTTGGGTCTGTCCCCGGGGACAGCAGATAATAGCATCATTGGCATTGATGATTTGATTTGCATTTTGGAACTGACCTGCTGACACGGCGTGTTGCTTGCTGGACCGGATCTGATGACCACAGGGAAGATGTTGTAATCTGCTGACACGGCGTGTTGCTTGCTGGATGGATCTGATGTGGGTGTGGGTCACTGTCTGACTACACCTGTGCTGTGGTCTGTAGACACCCCCCCTTATCAGACCAGCTTAGGGCGGCTCCGCTCAGTACCTGGTGACTGTGGACACAGCACCCCCCCCATGAGACCAGCTCAGTCAGGGTGGGTGGGTGTGTCACTCAGCTACTGTGCCTATATCTAATATAATATATCTGTGTCCAGCAGCACCCCCCCATCATCATCAGACCAGCTCAGGGTGGGGGTGGCTCAGTCAGCTAATATAATATAGTGAGTGTTGTCTGTCTGATAAGGGGGGGGGGGGTGCTGCTGGACACAGATATATTATATTAGATATTAATAGGCAGTAGCTGAGTGAGCTGGTGGGGGGGGGGGCGTCTGGACCAGCTATATTACACTATATATATATATATATATATATATATATATAACTATAGCTGTGTCTAGCAGACCACCTTGCACCCCCCCCCTTCCTTATCATACTTGCACACAGCACATGTCAGCCAGGACGCCAGACAGTGAGAGTCCTCCCACACCAGCTCTTTGGTGGCGTGTCGGTACCATGGCAACCACCCTACCCCCCTCGGAGTCGGCCTAACCTCACCCCTTGAGCTCGGGCCAGTGGAGGATACCAGGACACAATGACCCCCTCTACACACACCCCCCCCCTCCTGTTCTGAATCTGGCAGCAGCTGGCTGGGGTCTGGAGAGAAGAGCGGAGAGCGGAGGGCAGCGCGCCGCCCGGGCGGAGATAGTGTGTGTGTAAGACACAGACAGTCAGTGACGTAATCTCTCACTCTGCAGTGCAGTGTGAGAGAGATGAGATGTGACAGGCTCAGGCTAGCTCAGTAGGAGGAGGAAGAAGGAGGACACGCAGCACACTCACACTGACATACCAAGGCGCTGGAGGTGTGTGTATCAACCAGGCTGCGGAGTACGGGGTGATGATCGGGACGGGTCAGCTGATTAAAAAAAAAATAAAAAATACCAGTGCTTTCCACACCGTCGGGAGGGTGTCACCCCTCTAGTGGGTGTCACCCGGTGCGGGCCGCACCCCCCGCACCCCCCTAGCAACGCCTCTGAACATAGCCGCCCAATAGTAAACCTGAAAGTTGGGGAGGGCTAGTCCTCCAAAGCAAGCAGGCAGCCACAAGGTAGAGCGTGCCAATCTGGGGTTCCCACCCCCCCAAATAAAGGTTCCCACCAGCCCATCAACCTCCTTGAAAAACGAAACAGGGACCCATACCGGGGAATTTCTAAAAACATAGTTAAATTTAGGTAGTATCATCATCTTAAGGAGGTTGATGCGCCCCAATAGATTTAATGGCAAGTCAGCCCAGGCCAAGCACTTCGCACGCAGCGTACTCAAGATAGGGTTCAAATTTTTAATTATAAAGTCTGATGGGTTTTTTGTGATTACTATCCCTAAATATTTGAACTCCTTCACCCACTGTAGTGGGGAGGATGGTGGCCCAGAGTCAGCCACATCATCCAGAGGGAACAGTACTGATTTGGTCCAGTTGATCCTTATACCAGATAACCCCCCAAAGTTGTCAAAGATTCTCAAGGCCGCGAGAAGAGACGGACCCGCATCATTCAGGTATAGAAGCGCGTCATCCGCATACAGAGACAGCCGCTCTTCCAACAGACCCACCCGCAGGCCCATGACATCCGGAGCACTCCTGACTGAAATTGCCAGTGGCTCCAATGCCAGGGCGAACAGGCTGGGGGAGAGCGGGCAACCCTGTCTCGTGCCGCGGAATAAATCAAAGGGCTCCGAGACCCAATTATTTGTATGGACCCTAGCCTTGGGGGCCTGGTTCAACAAACGAATGCCATGTATGAACTTAGGGCCAAACCCAAATCTCTGCAATACATGCCACAGATAGTTCCATTCCACAGAGTCAAACGCCTTTTCGGCGTCAAGGGACTCTAGTCCCTGGATTGTCATGTGGAATGGTAAGATTAAGAAAAAGTCGCCTTAGATTGATATCAGTTCCCTTGCCGGGCATAAATCCGGTCTGATCTATACCGATCAGGTCTTCTATAACATGGGATAAGCGGATAGCCAGGACTTTCGCAAAGATCTTGGCGTCTACATTAAGTAGCGATATCGGCCTGTATGAGGCACACTCAAGCGGATCCTTACCCGGCTTGGGAATCAACACAATTACTGCCTCGTTCATGGACTCTGGTAAAGATTCTAGGGCCATGAAATTAGATAATAGCGAGGTTAACTTAGGGGCTAGAATTTCACTGAAATTGGTATAGACTTCCACCCCAGGAGCCTTCCCCCCTTTGAGATGTCCCATAGCGACCTGAATCTCCTCTAGCGAGATATCTTTCTCTAATTCTTCCCTGGCTTCCGCCGTTAAGTTAGGGATGGATAATGAATCCAGAAACCTAGCCAGGTCTGAGTCAGACGCCTCAGTCCTGGAGGAGTAAACACCTCGGAAGTATTCCCGAAAACGAGTATTAATATTTTGGGGAGATGTAATTAACTGGCCGGAGCTGTCCCTAATGGAGCCAATGGGGGTAGCTGGGATGTTTCCCTTAGCCAACCATGCAAGGAGTTTCCCATTTTTCCCCCCATGTTCAAATACTCTTTGGGCCGAGAAGAGTAGCGCCTTATCCGTTTGTGCCATCCTAGCTGTGGAGAGTCTACGTAAAGCCTGTTTCCACTCCCTATATCGGTCATCTCCCGGGTCAGCGACAAAGTCAGCCTCCAAATCAACCGCCCGTCTCTCAAGTTCATCCAATGCATGAGCGGAGTCACGTTTAAGGCGAGCAATGCTGGTCATGAACTTCCCCCTAGCCCAAGCCTTAAAGGTGTCCCACATCACTGTTGGTGCCTGACTACAGCTTTACCTGGACAATCCTTTGGCAAATTCCTGTCAAGCCCCTGTGCACAGATTCACAGCCCAGGTAGTTTCCTACCTTGTTACTGTGGGCTGTGTGTATTTGTTAGGGTGAGTATACATCTTTGCACTATGGACTCCAACCAAGGTAAGCCCTTACACTCAGCTATGCCAGCGCAGGACGCTGAAGTGGAAAAGCTTGAAGGCAGCACGTCCACTGAGAAATAAAGAGTAAAAATCAGTCAACATGTGGGCGTACAGGACTCTAAAAAGATAAAAAGATGTAAGGCTTCAACAGGGTTACAGTTTTTGTTTTTACACAAATAAAGCTTACATTGTTAAAAATCAGTTTTGTCAACCTAAGTAGTTCTACAACAGTAGTCTCCATTTAATTTAGAATAATAGGGTGTACACACGGTCGGACTTTGTTCGGACATTCCGACAACAAAATCCTGGGATCTTTTCCGAAGGATGTTGGCTCAAACTTGTCTTGCATACACATGATCACACAAAGTTGTCGGAAAATCCGATCATTCTGAACGCGGTGACGTAAAACACGTACGTCGGGACTATAAACGGGGCAGTGGCCAATAGCATTCATCTCTTTATTTATTCTGAGCATGCGTGGCACTTTGTCCGTCGGATTTGTGTACACACGATCGGAATTTTTGACAATGGATTTTGTTGTCGGAAAATTTTATCTCCTGCTCTCCAACTTTGTGTGTCGGAAAATCCGATGGAAAATGTCCGATGGAGCCCACATACGGTCGGAATTTCCGACAACACGCTCCGATCGGACATTTTCCATCGGAAAATCCGACCGTGTGTACGGGGCATTAGACTTTATCTGGGCACCACAATCTGAGAACGCTATTTAGTTCATTGTTAATATTTAGAAAAAAAAAGGGATAAAATAAGTAAATATAATATACTTTCCTATCAATTTACTAATACTAGTAGCATTAGGATTAAAAATAGTTCATGTTGAATGAGAGAATGGGTTGTGGTGATTCCACTCACTCCTGTTCCCCCTTCCCTCCTGGCAAGCAGTGGCAGAGAGCCAGAACACCAGGGGGTTGTGAAGCAAAACTAAGGATTCTGGGAAATGTAGTCCTTAAAGGGGACTACACAGTACAAGTCAATGGAGGCTGATGTAGCTGGACTTCACTACCCACAACTCCCTGTATACAGAGGAGGAGAGTCTCAGTGAGGACATGCTATGTGGGTGTCTGCAAACACCAGAGTGCTAAGAGACTGAGCCGCTGTGAGCCTCTTGTGTGCGGGGACCTGGTGCAGTGCAGACCCATTGCTTGAGTGTCTGTGCCCACACCAAGAACTAAGACACTGAGAGTTTTTCTGCCATGCCGTAACCCAAAGCTGGAGGGACCTTTTGCTGCACATACCTACAGTTAGGGGGAGGCAGTGAGGAACCAATTGTGAGGACTGACATTTGTCAGGAGTGGGGAGTGGAAACATAATGCTTAACCACTTGCCGACCGCCTCACGCCTATATACGTGAGCAGAATGGCACGGGCAGGCAAAATCACGTACCTGGTACGTGATTGTCTTCCCGCGGGCGGGGGGTCTGGTTGGACCCCCCCCCCGGTGCCAGCGGCGGTCGGCATTTGTCTGGCAGCGATCAGAGATGAGGGGGAGGCCATCCGATCGTGGCCCCCCCTCGCGATCGCTCCCAGCCAATGAGAAACATCCCATGCCTCTGTATAGTACACAGAGGCAGAGGATGTGATGTCATCTCTCCTCGGCTCGGCAGTTTCCGTTCCGGCGCTGAGGAGAGAAGACATCTGAGTAAGTTTAAAACACACACACACACAGTAGAACATGCCAGGCACACTAAACACCCCCGATCCCCCCCCCCCCCCCGATTGCCCCCCAATCACTTCCCCCCCTGTCACAAACTGACACCAAGCTGTTTTTTTTTTTTCCTGATTACTGCATGGTGTCAGTTTGTGACAGTTAGAAGTGGTAGGACAGTTAGGGTTAGCCCCCTGTAGGTCTAGGGTACCCCCCTAACCCCCCCAATAAAGTTTTAACCCCTTGATCACCCCCCGTCACCAGTGTCGCTAAGCGATCATTTTTCTTATCGCTGTATTAGTGTCGCTGGTGCCGCTAGTTAGGGACGTAAATATTTAGGTTCGCCGTCAGCGTTTTATAGCGACAGGGACCCCCATATACTACCTAATAAATGTTTTAACCCCTTGATTGCCCCCTAGTTAACCCTTTCACCACTGATCACCGTATAACCGTTACGGGTGACGCTGGTTAGTTCGTTTATTTTTTATAGTGTCAGGGCACCCGCCGTTTACTACCGAATAAAGGTTTAGCCCCCTGATCGCCCGGCGGTGATATGCGTCACCCCAGGCAGCGTCAGATTAGCGCCAGTACCGCTAACACCCATGCACGCAGCATATCCCTCCCTTAGTGGTATAGTATCTGAACACATCAATATCTGATCCGATCAGATCTATACTAGCGTCCCCAGCAGTTTAGGGTTCCCAAAAACACAGTGTTAGCGGGATCATCCCAGATACCTGCTAGCACCTGCGTTTTGCCCCTCCGCCCGGCCCACCCAAGTGCAGTATCGATCGATCACTGTCACTTACAAAACACTAAATGCATAACTGCAGCGTTCGCAGAATCAGGCCTGATCCCTGCGATCGCTAACAGTTTTTTTTGGTAGAGTTTTGGTGAACTGGCAAGCACCAGCCCCAGGCAGCGTCAGGGAAGCGCCAGTACCGCTAACACCCACGCACGCACCGTACACCTCCCTTAGTGGTATAGTATCTGAACGGATCAATATCTGATCCGATCAGATCTATACTGGCGTCCCCAGCAGTTTAGGGTTCCCAAAAACGCAGTGTTAGCGGGATCAGCCCAGATACCTGCTAGCACCTGCCTTTAGCCTCTCCGCCCGGCCCAGCCCAGCCCAGCCCACCCAAGTGCAGTATCGATTGATCACTGTCACTTACAAAACACTAAACGCATAACTGCAGCGTTTTCAGAGTCAGACCTGATCCCTGCGATCGCTAACTGTTTTTTTTGTAGCGTTTTGGTAAATTGGCAAGCGCCAGCGGCCTAGTACACCCTGGTCGTAGTCAAACCAGCACTGCAGTAACACTTGGTGACGGTGCAAGTCCCATAAGTGCAGTTCAAGCTGGTGAGGTGGCAAGCACAAGTAGTGTCCCGCTGCCACCAAGAAGATAAACACAGGCCCGTCGTGCCCATAGTGCCCTTCCTGCTGCATTCGCCAATCCTAATTGGGAACCCACCGCTTCTGCAGTGCCCGTACTTCCCCCATTCACATCCCCAACTAAATACAGTCGGCTGCATGAGAGGCATTTTTATGTCCTCCCGAGTACCCCTACCCAACGAACCCCCCCAAAAAAGATGTCGTGTCTGCAGCAAGCGCGGATATAGGCGTGACACCCGCTATTATTGTCCCTCCTGTCCTGACAATCCTGGTTTTTGCATTGGTGAATGTTTTGAACGCTACCATTCACTAGTTGAGTATTAGCGTAGGGTACAGCATTGCACAGACTAGGCGCACTTTCACAGGGTCTCCCAAGATGCCATCGCATTTTGAGAAACCCGAACCTGGAAACGGTTACAGTTATAAAAGTTACAGTTACAAAAAAAAGTGTAAAAAAAAAAACACAAACAAAAATATAAGATAAAAAAAAATAGTTGTCGTTTTATTGTTCTCTCTCTCTTTATTCTCTCTCTATTGTTCTGCTCTTTTTTACTGTATTCTATTCTGCAATGTTTTATTGTTATTATGTTTTATCATGTTTGTTTTTCAGGTATGCAATTTTTTATACTTTACTGTTCACTGTGCTTTATTGTTAACCATTTTTTTGTCTTCAGGTACGCCATTAACGACTTTGAGTGGTTATACCAGAATGATGCCTGCAGGTTTAGGTATCATCTTGATATCATTCTTTTCAGCCAGCGGTCGGCTTTCATGTAAAAGCAATCCTAGCAGATAATTAGCCTTTAGACTGCTTTTACAAGCAGTGGGAGGGAATGCCCCCCCACCGTCTTCCGTGTTTTTCTCTGGCTCTCCTGTCTCAACAGGGAACCTGAGAATGCAGCCGGTGATTCAGCCAGCTGACCATAGAGCTGATCAGAGACCAGAGTGGCTCCAAACATCTCTATGGCCTAAGAAATCGGAAGCTACGAGCATTTTATGACTTAGATTTCGCCGGATGTAAACAGCCCCATTGGGAAATTGGGGAAGCATTTTATCACACCGATCTTGGTGTGGTCAGATGCTTTGAGGGCAGAGGAGAGATCTAGGGTCTAATAGACCCCAATTTTTTCAAAAAAGAGTACCTGTCACTACCTATTGCTATCATAGGGGATATTTACATTCCCTGAGATAACAATAAAAATGATTTTAAAAAAAAAATGAAAGGAACAGTTTAAAAATAAGATAAAAAAGCAAAAAAATAATAAAGAAAAAAAAAAAAAAAAAGCACCCCGTCCCCCCTACTCTCGCGCTAAGGCGAACGCAAGCGTCGGTCTGGCGTCAAGTGTAAACAGCAATTTCACCATGCATGTGAGGTATCACCGCGAAGGTCAGATCGAGGGCAGTAATTTTAGCAGTAGACCTCCTCTGTAAATCTAAAGTGGTAACCTGTAAAGGCTTTTAAAGGCTTTCTAAAAATGTATTCATTTTGTTGCCACTGCACGTTTGTGCGCAATTTTAAAGCATGTCATGTTTGGTATCCATGTACTCGGCCTAAGATCATCTTTTTTATTTCATCAAACATTTGGGCAATATAGTGTGTTTAGTGCATTAAAATTTAAAAAAGTGTGTTTTTTCCACAAAAAATGCGTTTGAAAAATCGCTTTTTGTCATTATTCAATCACTTGGGACAAAAAAAATAAATATTCAATGGGCTCAACATGCCTCTCAGCAATTTTCTTGGGGTGTCTACTTTCCAAAATGGGGTCATTTGGGGGGGGGTTATGTACTGCCCTGCCATTTTAGCACCTCAAGAAATGACATAGGCAGTCATAAACTAAAAGCTGTGTAAATTCCAGAAAATGTACCCTAGTTTGTAGACGCTATAACTTTTGCGCAAACCAATAAATATACGCTTATTGACATTTTTTTTATCAAAGACATGTGGCTGAATACATTTTGGCCTAAATGTATGACTAAAATTGAGTTTATTGGATTTTTTTTATAACAAAAAGTAGAAAATATCATTTTTTTAAAATGTTTGGTCTTTTTCCGTTTATAGCGCAAAAAATAAAAATGGCAGAGGTGATCAAATACCATCAAAAGAAAGCTCTATTTGTGGGAAGAAAAGGACGCAAATTTTGTTTGGGTACAGAATTGCATGACCACGCAATTAGCAGTTAAAGCGACGCAGTGCCGAATTGTAAAAAGTGCTCTGGTCAGGAAGGGGGTAAAACCTTCCGGGGCTGAAGTGGTTAATCTCTTGCTACACACACAGTTAACGCAAATGAGATGGCTCTTTGTCAGCCATTTCATTACACACTCTTAAAAGGGACAGCTCTATGTGCACTACCTTACAGAAGAGCCCCAACAAAAGCCAGCAAACACTAACATTTAGGCGCCAGGTACTTTGCAATCATCTCCAGGAGTACCCCTTTGTCAGCAATGCATAGGCCCACCCACCATTTGGTCTGTATGCATAGTTTGCACACAATGACCTCTTCCTCTTTCTGGGTTAGTTGAGGCTGATACTTTGAGCCTGTTTGCACCAGTTCTTTGAACATTGTTATAGTTTAGTTGATGGCCATCTTTTGTGTTAGTGTCTTTTAATCTGTTCATTTGCATGTTGAATGATTTATGCATTGCCTTACTGCATCTACCACCAGTTGCTTGTGGCCTATTTCTGTGTACTGTTATAAAGTGATTGCATACTAAGTTACTCCGGTGTGCACAGCCTCCAACCTACAACCAAGTTTGTCATTGGGGAATGAACAGCTATAAGAATCGTGGCAGAACAGAGAACACACTAGTGCAAAATTTCAATAGGCAGACATGTGAAACCATTGACACATTGAGCATTAAAACGGAACTAAGACCATCTAAAAAATATTTATATTGTCCCCTCCCCTGTCAAAAGCAACTATAGCTTGTTTTTAAAAATATAGTTTCTCAAATTGATGCTTACCTTAATCAGTGGACCTCCAGCACCTGAGGACATGACATCCGATCCTGCACCGATTAGGAGGCAACAAACAACAAGACCAGTCCAAGACAAGCACACAGAGCAGCTTTAGGCCCTTTCACACTGGGGTGGTTTTCAGGTGCTATTACACTAAAAATAGCACCTGCAAACTGACCTAAAACTGCCACTACTGTTTCTCCAGTGTGAAAGCCCGAGGGCTTTCACACTGGAGCGGTGCGTTGGCAGGAGAGAAAAAAAACTCCTGCAAACAGCATCTTTGGAGCGGTGAAGGAGCCGTGTATTCACTGCTCCTAAACCGTTCCTGCCCATTGAAATCAATGGGGCAGCGCGGCTATACCGCCAGCATAGCGCCGCTCTAGCGGTGCTTTGCGGGCGGTTTTAACCCTTTTTTGGCCGTCAGCAGGGGTTAAAATCGCACCGCTAGTGGCCGAATACCGCCGCTAAAACAATGGTAAAGCGCTGTTTTACCGCTGACGCCCCCACCGCCCCAGTGTGAAATGGGCCTTAGTAAACCAGTTGTCACAGACTGAGCAATTGAGTAAGTATTAAAACAAATTACAGAAAAAAAAATTACAGCAGTTTTATTTTTCCCTCCTCTCTTTTATTTGTTTGGAATGAAAAGTGTGCATTAGTTGCGGACCTGTACACTGCTCTATACACACTACACATGTCATAGTCGCTAGTCCATCTCATGACTGGAGTGAGCAAGAGAGGATGTACCTGTACATACTGTGGGACCATGGAGAAAGAATGTAGCCACCCTCTAATAGGTAGTCGGATCTCATCGGCAAAGAAAGGAATTTGAAGATCTGGAGGAGGCTGAGAGCAAAAAAAGGGACACTTCTGAGTTACTATATAACATACTTGAATAGCATTTTTTTAACCAGAGTTTAGTATCACTTTAGTTTCCCAGTTAATAAATTATTATATGAAAAGAACCAAAGTGACCTGTGGTTACAATGAAGGTGACCCGAGTCACTATAAATGAAATCACAAAGAACAGCAAGTTGGCATTGCCCACATTGTCCATCACTTAAAGTCAAATATATGTCTTTATGAAGATGAAGTTGCATCAAAATGCTTTCAAACATTTCATTTTGATAACACAAGGAATGAGCACACAGAGGTGGGGAACATGAGGACAATGAGGTCTCTATACAGAAAGGAACATTCTCAACTGCGATTTGGCAAGTTTTATGTACACGTCTACATCACTCTTCCCAGCTGATGTTTGCCTTGTGGTTGGATTAGTTAAGACATTGTTCTTAGAATATGTACATAAGGAACACTTCAGGAACAAGAAATGAGACATGGCACAAAAGGGAACAAAAATAAGGAAATGTATTTGGCCACTTTTACTGTCACAGAGTAGAGATGGTATGATTTGCTAATATGATAAAGTCCAGCTTAAGTCCCACAATTTTTTATCACTTCATATTCCTATACCCACAGAATGTTGTGATTTGCTCATTTTTTTTCCTTGAAATGCTCTAAATTTCTGTTATTCTTAGTGAAATTGATGCTTCTTGTTTTCACACTTCAGTGGTCTGTGCTGGCATAACTGGGTATGAGGTAACAGCAACACCCCTCAGCAAAAGTGTCCTCACACAAGTTTAATTCATTGTGATTGATGATAGATCTACATCACTGGGCGACATGATTAACCGCTTCAATACGGGGCACTTTTACCCCCTTCCTGCTCAGACCAATTTTCAGCTTTCAAAACTGTCACAATTTGAATAACAAGTGCGCGGTCATGCAACACTGTACCCAAAATACATTTTTATCACTTTTTTTCACACAAATAGAGCTTTCTTTTGGTGGTATTTAACTACCGCTGGGTTCTTTATTCTTTGCTGAAAAAAATTTATATGACTGAAAATTTGAAGAAAAAAAAGTTTCTGTCAGAAAATTTTGTAAATAAGTAATTTTTCTTCGTCACTGATGTGCGCTTATAAGGCTGCACTTATGGGACTGATGAGACGACACTGAAGGGCACTGATGAGGTGGCACTGATGGGAGGCACTGATGGGCATTGAAAGGCAGCACTGACTTCATAGTCTTATACCTACAGAATGTTGTGATTTGCTATTTTTTTTCTTGGAAATGCTCTAAAATTCTGTTAATTCTTAGTGAAATTGATGCTTCTTGTTTTCACAATTCAGTGGTCTGTGCTGGCATAACTGGGTAACAGCAACACCCCTCAGCAAAAGTGTCCTCACACAAGTTTCATTCATTGTGATTGATGATGGATCTACATCACTGGGCGACATGATTAACTGCTTCAATACAGGGCACTTTTACCCCCTTCCTGCTCAGACCAATTTTCAGCTTTCAGCACTGTCACAATTTGAATGACAGTTGCACGGTTATGCAACACTGAAACCAAATTAAATTTTTATCACTTTTTTTCACACAAATAGAGCTTTCTTTTGGTGGTATTTAATCACCGCTGGTTCTTTATTCTTTACTAAACAAAACTAAAAATTAATGAAAAATTTGAAGAAAAAACCATTTCTGTCAGAGAATTTTGTAAATAAGTAATTTTTCTCCTTCACTGATGTGCGCTTATGAGGCTGCACTGATGGGACTGATGAGACGACACTGAAGGGCACTGATGAGGTGACACTAATGAGGAGGCAGCAATATGCAACACTGATGGTCACTGATAGGCAGAACTGATGAGCACTGATAGGCGCTAATAGGTGCCACTGATGAGTGGCATTTATGGGCAATGATAGGCAGCACGGATAGACGGCACTGATGGGCTGCACTGATAGGTGGCACTTATGGGAGGCACTGATGAGCAGGCAGTGATGGGCACTGAAAGGCAGCACTGATTGGAATTACTGATGCTCACAGATTGGCATCACTGATGGGCACAAATTGGCATCACTGATGGACACAGTTTGGCATCACTGATGGGCACATATTGGCATTACCGATGGGCACTGACTGGCATCACTGCTGGGCATTGTTGGGCAGCACTGTTCATCAGGGCACTGATGATCAGTGTCCTGATTATCTGTACAGGTCGCTCCTGTGAGGAGATGCTGCTGATTGGCTCTCCTCTCCTTACAGTCTGTCTGTGTGAGGCAAGGAAAGCCGATAAATAGCTTTTCCGTGTTTACATGTGATCAGCTGTGATTGGACACAGCTGATCTGGGTGAAGAGCTGCGTCATTGGCTCTTTACCAAGATCGAGGTTGAGCCATTTCCCAGGGACATGGAGCACCTGCAATTGCCATGCGGCACACCATCCGCAGGCGCGCACCCTTACCAGACCCTTATCCAAGCATGCAGCCTGGCAGGCCAGGGTAGAGAGGGGCACTATGCCCTCCCCTCTCCTGAACCATACCAGGCCTCATGCTCTCAACATGGTACCTTGCACCTAAACGTCAAGAAACCAACTAATGATGTGGGGCTGACTCAGGGTGGGGCATGTCTGTGCTGGGAAGCTGTCATTAACTGCTTGCCGCCAACCCACCATCAAATGACGGCGGGGCGGTGTGGCTCTCGTTCTGGGACGCCGTCATATGCCACCAGTTCAGTCTATCAGTGCCCATCAGTGCCGCCTCATCAGTGCACATCAAAGAAGGTAAAATATTACTTAGTTATAAAATTTACTGACAGAAAAAAAGTAAAAAGCATTTTTTTTTCTTCAAAATTGTTGGTCTTTTTTTTTTTTTTTTGTAAAAAATAAAAAATCCAGCAGTGATTAAATACCACCAAAAGAAAGCTCTATTTTTGTGAAGAAAATGATAAATGATGTGTTTTAGTACAGTGTAGCAAGCTCCATTCCAACGTGTTTCCTCTCAGAAGGCATCGATTTGGATGAAGGCATTGCCCTATTTGGTAACAGCATCACTCTCCCTGGCCCCTTTGTTTACATTTTAGCTTTCAGCTGGGGAATCTCCCGGCCAACAGTTGAATGGGAAGGGGGTTAGAGCTGTGTTACATTAACCATTTGCCTACCAGGCACTCACACCCCCTTCCTGCCCAAGCAATTTTTCAGCGCTGTTGCACTTTGAATAATTGCTTTATAAAGAATGCAATAAGAAATGTAAGGGTGCAATTAGGACGGCTAAGATAGAACATGAAAGACACATAGCGGAGGAGAGCAAAAAAATCCCAAGAAATCCTTTAAGTGTGTAAACAGTAAAAAAGGGAGGACAGACCATATTGGCCCCATAAAGAATGAGGAAAGACATCTGGTTACAAAGGAATGGGGAGATGGCAAAGGTAATGAATTTAATCTTCTCCTCAGTCTTCACGAGTGAATCGGGGGGCTTCAGTAACCAAAACTGCAGTGTTTATCCTCATGACACAACACAGGAAGCACCTCCATGGTTAACAGAGGATGGAATTAAAATTAGACTTGAGAAACTTAACATTAATAAATCACCGGGACCAGATGGCTTGCATCTGAGGGTACTTAGGGAACTCAGTCAGGTGATTGCCAGACCGTTGTTCCTAATTTTTACAGACAGTCTATTGACTGGAATGGTACCAGCTGATTGGAGAAAAGCCAATGTAGCACCAATATTTAAAAAGGGCCCAAAATACATCCCTGGGAATTACAGACCAGTTAGCCTAACATCAATAGTATGTAAACTCTTGGAGGGGATGAT
This sequence comes from Lithobates clamitans, assembly GCA_037952925.1. Lineage (NCBI taxonomy): Eukaryota > Metazoa > Chordata > Amphibia > Anura > Ranidae > Lithobates > Lithobates clamitans. The sequence continues at coordinate 6,174,023 of JBBGZY010001104.1, forward strand.
AAGGGACTATATACAAGATTTTAGTAATAAGAACGATATCATTAGCAGTAATCAGCATGGATTCATGAAGAATCATTCTTGCCAAACCAATCTATTAACCTTCTATGAGGAGGTGAGTTGCCATCTAGATGAAGGAAGGCCCGTAGACATGGTGTATCTGGATTTTGCAAAAGCATTTGACACAGTTCCCCATAAATGTTTACTGTACAAAATAAGGTCCGTTGGCATGGACCATAGGGTGAGTACATGGATTGAAAACTGGCTACAAGGGAGTGTTCAGAGGGTGGTGATAAATGGGGAGTACTCAGAATGGTCATGGGTGGGTAGTGGGGTTCCCCAGGGTTCTGTGCTGGGACCAATCCTATTTAATTTGTTTATAAACGACCTGGAGGATGGGATAAACAGTTTAATCTCTGTATTTGCAGACGATACTAAGCTAAGCAGGGCAATAACTTCTCCACAGGATGTGGAAACCTTGCAAAAAGACCTGAACAAATTAATGGGGTGGGCGACTACATGGCAAATGAGGTTCAATGTAGAAAAATGCAAAATAATGCATTTGGGTGGCAAAAATATGAATGCAATCTATACACTGGGGGGAGAACCTCTGGGGGAATCTAGGATGGAAAAGGACCTGGGGGTCCTAGTAGATGATAGGCTCAGCAATGGCATGCAATGCCAAGCTGCTGCTAATAAAGCAAACAGAATATTGGCATGCATTAAAAGGGGGATCAACTCCAGAGATAAAACGATAATTCTCCCGCTCTACAAGACTCTGGTCCGGCCGCACCTGGAGTATGCTGTCCAGTTCTGGGCACCAGTCCTCAGGAAGGATGTACTGGAAATGGAGCGAGTACAAAGAAGGGCAACAAAGCTAATAAAGGGTCTGGAGGATCTTAGTTATGAGGAAAGGTTGCGAGTGCTGAACTTATTCTCTCTGGAGAAGAGACGCCTGAGAGGGGATATGATTTCAATTTACAAATACTGTACTGGTGACCCCACAATAGGGATAAAACTTTTTCGCAGAAGAGAGTTTAATAAGACTCGGGGCCACTCATTACAATTAGAAGAAAAGAGGTTTAACCTTAAACTACATAGAGGGTTCTTTACTGTAAGAGTGGCAAGGATGTGGAATTCCCTTCCACAGGCGGTGGTCTCAGCGGGGAGCATTGATAGCTTCAAGAAACTATTAGATAATCACCTGAATGACCGCAACATACAGGGATATGTAATGTAATACTGACATATAATCATACACATAGGTTGGACTTGATGGACGTGTGTCTTTTTTCAACCTCTCCTACTATGTAATATTACCTGGAAGGTGGATGCGCATGGGGGCGGGGGCGGTAGAAGGATGATTAGCATTCGGGGGAGAGTAGGAGGAGCAGCGGTGCAGAGGGCTGGAGGGGCGGAGTTCCCATCTCAGCCGAGAGCCACGGGAAACAGATTTTGTAGGGGAAAACCGCCAGCATCTCTCACCGCCCGCCCTGCAGTTTCGCCCTCACTGTGCAGGCAGCCGCGGGCAGCAGAGAGATTACATCATCTCTCTGCTGCCTGACTCAGACACAGCAAGAGACAATCCCCACCTTAGCAGCAAATGACAATTGGCAACAAGTGACAGCTGACATGGCAAGTGACAGTCCGTAAATTGTGGCAGGCAACATGGCAAGTGACAATCCGCAATGTGTGGCAGGTGACATGGCAAGTGACAATTCGCATCTGGTGACAGGCAACATGGCAAGTGACAATCCGCATCTGGTGGCAGGCGACGGTGGCAAGTGACAGTCTGCAACTTGTGACAGGTGACGTGGCAGGCGACGGTGGCAAGTGACAGTCCGCAACATGTGGCAGGTGACAATCCGCATCTGGTTGAAGGCGACGGTGGCAAGTGACACGCTCAGGGCTCCCACTGATTCTGCATTATGGTGAGTTGAACTAATCATTTTATATAACAATGTAATAATAGAAATAATGCGCTTCAATCATCCTGACACCATAACAACCATGGTGCCGGGATGATTGAAGCGCCAACAGCAGCCCGCAAAAAAAAATTATTTTCTGGCAGTGCCCCTCCCGAGACTAGACACTGGATCCGCCCCTGCTGTTACCTAATCATTTTTAGGATAATATCTCAGTCAAAAACAGAGCATCTTATTTATTTTACAACATATTTGGGATATGACTTGATTCACTGGATGGATATTGATGGAGAACTGTGAAACTATTGTCATGGCACTACAAAATTCCATCTGCGTGTGTGACGGCACAGTGATGGTGGAGGGAGCACACGTATCAAGTATGGACACTCCAACCTCAGTACTCGGCTCTGACAGATTAAATTGCCCTTGTCTACTGAACCCTTTATGAATTCCCCCTGGGGGTGTAAGGTAACTTGTGTTTGGATCTATTGGATAAATAAACCAGTAAACTTTGTTTTTCCTAAAATGGACATGCAGATATTGTATAGAGACTTTTGTGCCATTTGTACGTATGTTACATTTTAGGTAATTTTCCCCTATAACATAAACTCAAAAACAGCTATTGCTCAGAAAAGACCTCTAAACAGGTTACAGTTAAACTGCTTGTATTAACTTTAAATAACTTTTATTACCCTTTAATTTGAACTTTACATTTATTTACTCTTGTATTAACTTTATCATACTATTAAAGCTGCCAACTGTCCTTTATTTTCATTTCCTGATTATGTAAGTCTTAAGTCTTAATTAAATAAAGATTAATTTGGTACATTGTGAAAGGAACAATGTGATGACATGTTAAAGAACCTCAGAAACAAAGAGATGAGTGTATAGAAACATCCACCTTTGACACATGATGCAAATTACAATGTTTCTTTATTTGCCACATGTCTTTTATAATATTTGACTTGTGCTTGTATTAACAATGATGTTTTACTGCCAAGCTGTACTGTATATAACTTTTTAGTCCACTTTCACACTGAGGCAGTTGAAAAACACCTAAAAAATGTCTAGCGCTAAAACTGCATTTTAACCATGTTTTTACCGCGCTAGCACTAAAATTAGCGCTAGCGGGCATGCGTTCTTAAGGCATTTTTCACGTCAACCAATGTTTCGTCATCAACATGCCCCTGACGACGCATGTTGATGACGAAACGTTGGGCGACAAGAGACTGGCAACGCAGGACGTGGTTGGACGGTGACACGGCGGCCATCTTTGTGGCTAGAAGCGCTGGACGCTTCATACTGCTTTATACCTTCATACCAAATGTGAGTGGCTTTTACTTTTTATTTAATAAATGATCCTTTTTGATGGAATTTGCACAATGAGCGTTTTCTCTTTACTCCCTATATACCACAATTCTTGAGGCGCATATACCCACTGGACTATACCTGGTTCTTAATCCTGTCACAAGGAGGAGACCTAAAGCCTTCCATTTAGTTTAGAGGGAAAGGAATATGTTTATGCTACTCCACTGGAGGATCGTTGGTCTATCCCAGGAGCAGTGCCCCTTGCTAACTGTTCTCTACACACGTGTATAACCCATACACTGATGGTAAGGGTCAGTTTGTTTGGGTGTTGGTGATGGTGTTTACATCTCCCTTCTGAGTGTCCTTTCATTATGGATTTCTCTAAACAAAGTGTCACCACTTCCTTCTGATGAAGAGGACTTTGTTCAGCTATTGTTATTTTATTTTTACCTTTATAGGGACATTTACACTTAATCTCTAGCGCTGCACCACTCCTCCTAATATCTCCTCAATTGTATCCAGCAATTTTTTGTGTCAGCAGCTTTTATTTTACATCATATTAAGCGCGACAGATTTTGTTTTTTATTTAGGGCATACATCTTCCCCGGTTTGCGGGCTCCGGCTGTATGAGTGGCTGGAGCCGCAATGATGCCACTCCCGCACATACAGAGAGAATTTGAGAGGTGGTGAGGAGGGGTTGTATCACCTCCACACAACCTGCTTTAACCCCTTGAACCCCACTTTGCACGCAGTTGAAGGCTGCTAGCAGAGTGCTGCCTTTCACTTGAATGGGTCATGGTCAGTGGGTGCCACACCTGCTGAAAGCAACAGGGAGTACAATTGCAGCTGTGGCATGTGAACAAGCCCAGCGGCTGCCTCTAAAGCTAAAGGATGGTAGTGGTTGAGAGGCGGTAAAAGCACAGCTCAACAGCAGGGTTTTACTGCGCCTTAACCGCTAATATGAACAATTAAATGTTTTAATAAATTTTAAAAATTCAAGTTTATTCTTTTTTTTTTTTTTTTACATTTGATAAGTGTTTAATTAAAACACGTTTTAATACATTTTAAAATGTTTTTTTTTACATTTATTGCATGTGCATGTGTGTTTGAGCCTTGGGGTGCACACCCTAATGCAATAGGCTGCGCACGCCTATGGACAGGAAGAAAGGTATATTAACCATCAGATGAAGCCAGCGACACCCATAGCTGCAAGTCAGTGCAGCAAGAGCAGAGCACAAGCTTGTGGAACCACAGGTGCCAGCAGACCTACATCAGCAAAAAGTAAAAAACGTATGCAACCATTAAGACACTGATCAGCTCCGCAGCTGATCTGTGATAACCCCCCTACATCACATCCTGTGCACTTGCTGGTATTTCTTGGGTGAAGAGAGAGAACAGAAAGAAGATGGAGTTTTCAGAGCTGCTGTTGCTGTGTGTGCTAATGTATTGAGAATATATCCTTAAACAGAGGCATCAACGTCACTTTTGGGTTCATCCCATCCTACAAACCCACTGCTCAAGAGGACAATTTGTCTTGCTTTATTAAGACTTGAGAGAGCACCCTATAAAGTTCAGAAATTACACACGGATGAGAATCGCAACATACATGAAAATGCCAGTCCCACTAGTCCCAATCCCCCAATCCTAACCCTATTCCAGTGCCACTATTCCCAATCCTACAAACCTAACCCTAATCCCAGTCTTGCTAGTCCCAATCGCCTAACCCTAACTCTAATCCCAGTGTTACTAGTCCCAATCCACTAACCCCAGTCAAACTAGTCCCAATCCCCTAACCCTAATCCCAGTATTAATAGTCCCATTTGCTTAACCCTAATCCCAGTCTTACTAGTCCCAATTGTCTAACCCTAACCCCAGTCAAACTAGTCCCAATCGCCTAACCATAACCCTAATCCCAATATTACTAGTCCCAATTGCCTAGCCCTAATCCCAGTCATACTAGTCACAATCCCCTAACCCTAATCCCAGTCTTACTAGTCACAATCCCCTAACCCTAATCCCAGTCTTACTAGTCCCAATCCACTAACACTAACCCTAATTCCAGTCAAACTAGTCCCAATCGCCTAACCCTAACCCCAGTCTTACTAGTCCCAATCCACTAACACTAACCCTAATCCCAGTCAAACTAGTCCCAATCGCCTAACCCTAAACCTAATCCCAGTCAAACTAGTCACAATCCCCTAACCCTAATCCCAGTATTAATAGTCCCATTTGCTTAACCCTAATCCCAGTCTTACTAGTCCCAATTGCCTAACCCTAACCCCAGTAAAACTAGTCCCAATCGCCTAACCATAACCCTAATCCCAATATTACTAGTCCCAATTGCCTAGCCCTAACCCTAATCCCAGTCATACTAGTCACAATCCCCTAACCCTAATCCCAGTCTTACTAGTCACAATCCCCTAACCCTAATCCCAGTCTTACTAGTCACAATCCGCTAACACTAACCCTAATTCCAGTCAAACTAGTCCCAATCGCCTAACCCTAACTTAAGTCTTACTAGTCCCAATCCACTAACACTAACCCTAGTCCCAGTCAAACTAGTCCCAATCACCTAACCCTAACCCTAACCCTAATCCCAGTCTTACTAGTCCCAATCCCCTAACCCTAACCCCAGTTTTACTAGTCCCGATCCACTAACCCTAACCCTAATCCCAGTCAAACTAGTCACAATCTAGTCCCAATAGCCTAACCCTAACTCTAATTGCAGTCCCACTAGTCCCAATCCCCCAATCCTAACCCTAATGCCATGTAAGCTTATGGTTAGCATAGTGTTAGTGTTGGGTTAGGTTTAGCATAGTGTTGAGTTATGGTTAGGACATGGTTATGGTTTAAGCTAGTATATAGTTAGGGTTATGATAGTCTTTGAGTTGTGTTAGGATTAGCATAGGTTTAGGGGTAAGGTTAGCATAGGGTTACAGTTAACATAGAGTTAGGGTTGGGTTATGGTTAGCATAGGGTTAGGTTTATCATCTGTTCATGTTTATGTAGTGTTAACAACTGACCTATTTCCTTCACCACATTTGACTTTCTCCTCGACATTTTGACACCTGACTTGTTGAGACAGGATAACAATTGCTGGGTTGCAGTATCACCATGTGAAAATTTACTCATAACGCTAAGGTAAGTGTGTTGATCTGACCACATGTAAACACGCAATACAAACGCAAAAAAACCTTTTTTCAATGCAAAAAATGTATTAATGCATATACTCTAGTAACAAAACTGCACATGTGCATTATATAAAAAAGTTTATATAAATATTTAACAACTGCTAAACATTCATAAAGCAAAAAAATGTAATCAAATTTAGAGATTATGATAAGAAGAGGACATATGGTGTGGCTTCTCCAGAGGGGGAGGAGGGGGAGGTTGGTTATGTGGATGATATGACCCTCCCTGGAAACGTGGATTATGGAAATGTTGAGGCATTCCAACATAAGATGACCAAGCAGCAGGTGGGTATGGGTTTGGGCGATTGGCATACGAGGTTCTAGGGAAAACATTGGTGTTATAGCTTCCAGGGAATTAAGTGGGATCGGTGACCTCAGACTGTTGTTGTCTATTTTGGGGAGGAAATTCTTGATAATAATTTATTACATGCATCAGTTCTATACGCATATTACACTGGTACTCTTCTGGACCCTTCTCCATCTGAGGACCCAAGCTGTGTGCGAATGAAGAGATTTCGCTCTGTTCTTTGTTTTTCGTTAAATTTTTTTTCACAACGTCCAAAAATTCCTTGGACTGCCTCTGCTTGTTGGTTTTTCTCCTCGTGTCCTGGTCTCTGGGCAACGGTGGTTGTGATGTTTCTGGTTATGTATTAATTAGGTGAGAATCATCACCAGGATCGTCCTCCCCCAGCCTGTCAGTCTCCTCTAGGTCATCCCCTGTTTCTGATTTCATGTTGCTCTCAGTCCTAAAACAAGTTAAACTAGAAAAGCTACAATTTCTGGGGAAATTGTGTGAAGTGTTCTTGCCTCCACCAGTAGTCTACAACTGGAGTGGGCGGAGTAACTGGGAGGAGTAGCTTGAGTAACTGTTGTGTGGTTGGAGTGGCTGGAATAACTGTGGAAAGGTTGAACTGGGCAGAGTAACTTTATGGAGTGGGCAGAGTAACTGTGTGGAGTGTTTGGAGTGAGTAAAGATAGTAAACATTACACTAACCAATTGATTGATCAAATTTAAAAAGTGCACATGACAAGCTTGATAGAGTGAGAATTGCATTTCATCCTTTATTTATTTATATAGCACATTTAATTGCAACGTTGTTGCCCAAAGTGCTTCACAGTTACATTAAAGCATACATTTATAAAAACATTAGCAGCATTATCAAGCCTAGCAGATGAAGGTATGACCACATGCATTTGGGGGGGTCTCAGCACGTAGAATTGAGGTGAAGGTGTGCTATCTGTTTGATGATAATCAGTGTTTACAACCACTGTTTCCTGGCAACGCTCATGCCCTGTTTATGCTTCACAACCACTGCTCAAAACACAATACACAGGATCATGATAGCTGTAATAACTGTGCAGTATTTCAAACGGTCGTATTTTAAAAACTATAAATCCTACAGTGAAGAATCACAAGACCCAGACCTAGATTTTGATGCATAGTATGTCTCTGAAATATTAAAAATGAATGCACAGTCGCAGTTTAGATATTACGCTTCAAATTTGAAGTGGTTAGAGTGGAGTTTCAATGAATGTCAATGGACGGCGTGAGTTGCAAACAAATGGTCATATTGTGAAAACTATCAGGACTATGGCTTAGCCGTGGACATGTTTAGTGGCAGCAGGGATAGCTGAATGGTTTGATATAAGATTTGTGTAGGTGGGCTTGAAAATGAGGGAGTGGTGGCAGTTTAGAAAACATGTCTTGATTTTTCAGCTTTTCTCACCCCCCCCTCTAGTTTTGAACATTTCGCCATTCATTCCTATGGGACCAATTTTGCCGCAAAAACAACGATATTTTATGAACCATTCGGCGAAACGTTCCACAAAGTGATAGCATACCAACCGGTAGGGATGAGCTTCGAGTTCGAGTCGAACTCATGTTCTACTCGAACATTGGCTGTTCGCAAGTTCGCCGAACAGCGAACAATTTGGGGTGTTCGCGGCAAATTCGAATGCCGCGGAACACCCTTTAAAAGTCTATGGGAGAAATCAAAAGTGCTAATTTTAAAGGCTTATATGCAAGTTATTGTCATAAAAAGTGTTTGGGGACCCGGGTCCTGCCCCAGGGGACATGGATCAATGCAAAAAAAAGTTTTAAAAACGGACGTTTTTTCAGGAGCAGTGATTTTATTAATGCTTAAAGTCAAACAATAAAAGTGTAATATCCCTTTAAATTTCGTACCTGGGGGGTGTCTATAGTATGCCTGTAAAGGGGCGCATGTTTCCTGTGTTTAGAACAGTCTGACAGCAAAATGACATTTGGAAGGAAAAAACTCATTTAAAACTAGCCGCGGCTATTGCATTGCCGACAATACACATAGAAGTTCATTGATAAAAACGGCATGGGAATTCCCCACAGGGGAACCCCGAACCAAAATAAAAAAAAAAAAATGATGTGGGGGTCCCCCTAAATTCCATACAAGGCCCTTCAGGTCTGGTATGGATATTAAGGGGAACCCCAGCCAAAATTGAAAAAAAAAATTGACGTGGGGTTCCCCCTAAATTCCATACCAGACCCTTCAGGTCTGGTATGGATTTTAAGGGGAACCCCGCGCCAAAAAAAAAAAAAAAACCGGCGTGGGGTCCCCCTAAAAATCCATACCAGACCCTTATCCGAGCACGCAACCTGGCAGGCCGCAGGAAAAGAGGGGGGGACGAGAGTGCGGCCCCCCCCCCTCCTGAACCGTACCAGGCCACATGCCCTCAACATTGGGAGGGTGCTTTGGGGTAGCCCCCCAAAACACCTTGTCCCCATGTTGATGAGGACAAGGGCCTCATCCTCACAACCCTGGCCGGTGGTTGTGAGGGTCTGCGGGCGGGGGGCTTATCGGAATCTGGAAGCCCCCTTTAACAAGGGGACCCCCAGATCCCGGCCCCCCCCCTGTGTGAAATGGTAAGGGGGTACTTACCCCTACCATTTCACTAAAAAACTGTCAAAAATGTTAAAAATGACAAGAGACAGTTTTTGACAATTCCTTTATTTAAATGCTTCTTCTTTCTTCTTTCTTCCTTCATCTTCTTCTGGTTCTTCTGGCTCTTCTGGTTCTTCCTCCGGCGTTCTCGTCCAGCATCTTCTCCGCGGCGTCTTCTATCTTCTTCTCCTCGGGCCGCTCCGCACCCACGGCATGGGGGGGAGGCTCCCGCTCTTCTCTTCATCTTCTTCTCTTCTTCATCTTCTTCTTCATCTTCTTCTTCTTCTTCTTCTTCCTTCTTCTCTTCTTCCTGTCTTCTCCGGGCCGCTCCGCAGCCATGCTGGCATGGTGGGAGGCTCCCGCTGTGTGACGGCGTCTCTTCGTCTGACGGTTCTTAAATAACGGGGGGCGGGGCCATCCGGTGACCCCGCCCCCCTCTGACGCACGGTGACTTGAGGGACTTCCCTGTGACGTCACGGGGAATGCCACAGGGAAGTCCCGTCATGTCACCGTGCGTCAGAGGGGGGCGGGGCCACCGGGTGGCCCCGCCCCCCGTTATTTAAGAACCGTCAGACGAAGAGACGCCGTCACACAGCGGGAGCCTCCCACCATGCCACAGCATGGCTGCGGAGCGGCCCGCAGAAGACAGGAAGAAGAGAAGAAGAGAAGAAGAGAAGAAGGAAGAAGAAGAAGAAGATGAAGAAGAAGATGAAGAAGAGAAGAAGATGAAGAGAAGAGCGGGAGCCTCCCCTCATGCCATGGGTGCGGAGCGGCCCGAGGAGAAGAAGATAGAAGACGCCGCGGAGAAGATGCTGGACGAGAACGCCGGAGGAAGAACCAGAAGAGCCAGAAGAACCAGAAGAAGAAGAAGATGAAGGAAGAAAGAAGAAAGAAGAAGCATTTAAATAAAGGAATTGTCAAAAACTGTCTCTTGTCATTTTTAACATTTTTGACAGTTTTTTAGTGAAATGGTAGGGGTAAGTACCCCCTTACCATTTCACACAGGGGGGGGGCCGGGATCTGGGGGTCCCCTTGTTAAAGGGGGCTTCCAGATTCCGATAAGCCCCCCGCCCGCAGACCCTCACAACCACCGGCCAGGGTTGTGAGGATGAGGCCCTTGTCCTCATCAACATGGGGACAAGGTGTTTTGGGGGGCTACCCCAAAGCACCCTCCCAATGTTGAGGGCATGTGGCCTGGTACGGTTCAGGAGGGGGGGGGGGCCGCACTCTCGTCCCCCCCTCTTTTCCTGCGGCCTGCCAGGTTGCGTGCTCGGATAAGGGTCTGGTATGGATTTTTAGGGGGACCCCACGCCGTTTTTTTTTTTTTTTTTTGGCGCGGGGTTCCCCTTAAAATCCATACCAGACCTGAAGGGTCTGGTATGGAATTTAGGGGGAACCCCACGTCAATTTTTTTTTTCAATTTTGGCTGGGGTTCCCCTTAATATCCATACCAGACCTGAAGGGCCTTGTATGGAATTTAGGGGGACCCCCACATCATTTTTTTTTTTTATTTTGGTTCGGGGTTCCCCTGTGGGGAATTCCCATGCCGTTTTTATCAATGAACTTCTATGTGTATTGTCGGCAATGCAATAGTCGCGGCTAGTTTTAAATGAGTTTTTTCCTTCCAAATGTCATTTTGCTGTCAGACTGTTCTAAACACAGGAAACATGCGCCCCTTTACAGGCATACTATAGACACCCCCCAGGTACGAAATTTAAAGGGATATTACACTTTTATTGTTTGACTTTAAGCATTAATAAAATCACTGCTCCTGAAAAAACGTCCGTTTTTAAAACTTTTTTTTGCATTGATCCATGTCCCCTGGGGCAGGACCCGGGTCCCCAAACACTTTTTATGACAATAACTTGCATATTAGCCTTTAAAATTAGCACTTTTGATTATTCATGTTCGTGTCCCATAGACTTTAACGGCGTTCGCGTGTTCGAACGAATTTTTTTCCTGTTCGCATGTTCTGGTGCGAACCGAACAGGGGGGTGTTCGGCTCATCCCTACCAACCGGGAACAATCAGTAGCAGCAGGGATAGCTGAACGATTTGATATAAGATTTGTGTAGGTGGGCTTGAAAATGAGGGAGTGGTGGCAGTTTAGAAATCATGTCTTGATTTTTCAGCTTTTCTCACCCCCCCTCTAGTTTTGAACATTTCGCCATTCATTCCTATGGGACCAATTTCGCCGCAAAAACAGCGATATTTTATGAACCATTCGGCGAAACGTTCCACAAAGTGATAGCATACCAACCAGGAACAATCCGCACGTTTCGTTATATTACTGTCTATGTAGTGTAAAAGCTGTGGGAGGAGTTAGGGTGGTAAATTTGGCTATAATAAGAATAATCATCCATAATCATATATGTGAGATAACAGTAAGTGGTCTTGCTATGCAAGAACACTTAATAATTAGACCGTTTAAAAAAAAATCTAAACAAGTTTGGTATATCTTGAAGTAAAAATAAAAATACATAATTAGACAATTTAATATAATTAAACATATTCGTAGACATATACTTACAGTCTCATCTCCAGGAACTGGCAGTATACATGGCCACTCCTCCTTCCAGAACCACTTCTGATTTTTAATTGTTTTTTGTGTTCCAGTCTGAAATTGTCCCACATGGTCTTCCACCTTATTTTAATTTGTCTTACTGCAAGAAATTAAATTAATTGTTTTTTAATTACAGATTTCTTGCCACAGGAAATACATACACATCACTACAATATGAGTTTTGAACCAGAATATCGACAATTAGTGAAATTGTGAAGCAAACTTGTGATGCTATCTGGAATAAAAAAAAACATTCCTGCCCATTCGAAATAAAAAGAAATGGAATCATATTGCCCAACGGTTCTGGATCAAAACCTACTTTCCAAACTGCCTGGGAGCAATTGATGGCAAACATATTAGGCTAATAAAACCCTGTCACAGTGGTACATGATATTATAACTATAAGAAGTATTTTTCTGTGGTACTAATGGCTGTGGTTGATGCAGACTATAAATTCCTATTTATTGATGTAGGAGCATTTGGGAGTTCTGCAGACTACTGTTTTCAATCATTCAAAATTCAGACAACATCTTGCAGCTAATCAACTAGACTTGGCAGAAAACCGACCATTACCTGGGACAAAAAGTCCAGATACTCCCTTTGTTTTCGTGGCTGAAGAGGCATTCACTATCAATGAGCATTTAATGAAGCCCTACTCACAGAGGAATCTTGGCACCCGGAAAAGAGTCCTCAATTACCATATCTGTCGGGCACGTTGGCTAGTTGAATGTGCTTTTGGCATTCTTGCCAACAAATGGCAAATATTCCATAAACCTATCAACCTAAGGGTCGACAATGCATGCAAATTAAGTCAACATGTGTTTTGCATAATGTGGTCAACGGTGGGTTTCAGAATTAGGGATGAGTTGGCGGAGTATTTTGTGAGCCCTGCTGGTGCAGTAAATTGGTAAGAAGATATGATCTGACACATTTCAAATAAAAAGATTCATTGCTATGTTTCTTGACCATTTTCTTTTTATCTGTTGTTTCATGCAAAGACTTTGACCAATAATTGCATAGTTTTACCAATTCTGGATATTTTTTCTTGATGTTTTGATTAAAGACATGTAATTAACCATACCTGTTTAATTTCATTTTTTTGTCGGTATTTGAGGTTACAATAATAATAATGAAAATATAAATAATACTGAGATTGGGACAAGTTTGACTGAGATTATTGTTAGGATTGGAACTAGTTTGACTGGCATTAGGGTTAGGATTGGGGGATTGGGGGATTGGGACTAGTATGACTGGGATTATGGTTAGGATTGGGGGATTGAGACTAGTTTGACTGGGATTAGGGTTAGGATTAAGACTAGTTTGACTGGGATTTATGTTAAAATTGGGGGATTGGGACTAGTAAAACTGGGATTAGGTTTAGGGGATTGGGACTAGTTTGACTGGGAATATGGTTAGGATTTGGGGATTGGGACTAGTTTGACTGGGATTATGGTTAGGATTGGGGATTGGGACTCGCTTGGCTGGGATTATGGTTAGGATTAGGTCTAGTTTGACTGGGATTAGGGTTAGGGGATTGGGACTAGTAAAACTGGTTTTAGGGTTAGGGGATTGGGACTTTTAGGACTGGGATTAGGGGACTGGTACTCACTTTTGGCAGATTTTTGTTTTCTCGTGAGTTCACTCCATTCTGAAATATGCTGTTCAGCAATAGTGGACCATGCTCTTGATGGTCTGGCCACATTTTCGGCTATGGCCTGCATATCTGGGTTTTCTGGTACAGCATCCATTACCACTCTCTCTTCTCTCTCTCCTCTCCACTTCTCAACAGGATTTCCTGATATCCCAGCATCCTACACTGCACTGTGGTCATGTGACCTTTCCACAGCTTTAGGGTGGTTTTCAAGTGCTTTTAAAGCGCTTTCCATTAATTTCATTCGAGATGGGCATTTTTGAAGCGCTTTCTATAGTGCCCCAAACATGCGCCAAAAATGCTGCTTGCAGGACTTTTCTCAATGCCCCGCCAGCCCATTTTATTTTCAACAGACTGCCTTAATGCAACATACTTTAAAGCACATGACTTTAAAGCACATTACCGCACCACAAAAATGCAAATGGGGCCTTGACATTTAATAAAAAAGTTGCAAAGTTAGAACATATATACCATTTAATTCTTCTACATAGTGTTATGTTGTTAGGTACCCTCACAGCAATCCTCTATATTAAAGGTACTTCATTGCATTGAATTGCAGATTTTTTTTCTTAAATAACAAACATGTTATACTTACCTGCTCTGTGTAATGGTTTTGAACAGAGCAGCCCTGATCCTCCTCTTCTCGAGTCACCCAGCGGGGCTCCTGGCCTCTTCTCCTTGAGCAGTGCTCCCAGAGGAAGCGGCTTCCTCTGGGGGCACTCATGGGTGCACACTCCTGAGCACTGCTCTGAGCTTCCATAGGAGACATAGGTTCAGTTCTGCCCCCCGCTCCCTCCTCACTGTCTGTGATTGACACCCATGGGAGCCAAAGGCTCCCGCTGCTGTGTCTCAGCCAATGAGGAGGCAGAGACTTCTGGGAAGCATAGGCTTATTTATGAGCAACTAATAAACCACTAACTTGCCCCCTAAAAAGACAAGGAAGCTGATTAAGTTGGAAATAGGGCAAGGCCAAACTTTATTGAACTTTGGTACATTTGGAAAGTTGTTACTTTTGCAAACAACAATGCCAGTCACAGTAATACTGTGAGCACCCATAAAACATAAACTCACATAGTCTAAGAGGCCTGTCCTTACCATCAGTGCCAGACAGGCATTAGACTGACCCCAGAATTTAACTTGAGGGCATAGCCCATAAAGCAACATCAATTGCTGGCAAGGTCAAAACCGCCAATACAACTGTGACAAAACATCACAATGGGTGGGAGGGTGGCCAGCTCTTGTGACAGCTGAATCTCCTTGAGTTACAGAGGAGGTGTAGAGCTAGAATTATTGCTCTTGCTCTAATGATCACAGCGATGCCTCACATGTGTGGTTTGAACACCGTTTTCATATGCGGGCGCTACTCACGTATGCGTTTGTTTCTGCACTCTAGTCCATCGGGCCGGGGCGCTTTAAATGTTTTTTATTATTTTTTTCTAATTTATTTTACTTTTTATTTTGACACAGTCTTAAAAAAAAAAAAAAATTGGGTCACTTTTATTCCTATTACAAGGAATGTAAACATCCCTTGTAATAGAAAAAAAGCATGACAGAACCTCTCAAAAAGACCTCAGATCTCATTTTTACACCAAAATGTGGAGCTGACAAATCTGACATCATCCCCAGCTGTATAGAGATGTGGGGGCACAACAAGCTGCAGCACTGAGCCCTGTCCTGCAAGCAGAGTTACCCAGTGTGCTGTAAATGAATGAAATATATCATCCCTGACCATGCTTGCTGGACCACGTGTCAGCAATAACATGGACTTTGCGGCTGACTGCCTTGCCCAACGATGCCACAACATTGCCTTCCACAAGATGGTACAGAGCTGGAATGGCCTTACGTGAAAAGAAATAGTGACAGGGAACCTACCATTGTGGTACAGCACATTCTGTAAATTCACGGAAGGGGCAGAATCCAACAGATGGAAAGGCAGAAGTTGTAATGTGAGCAGTGGCAGCCTACACATATCTCTCAGTCCAAGATTTCTTTAGCTGTGTAAAGGAAAATCTGGCACCTAAAACAAGTTAAACTAGAAAAGCTACAATTTCTGGGGAAATTGTGTGAAGTGTTCTTGCCTCCACCAGTAGTCTACAACTGGAGTGGGCGGAGTAACTGGGAGGAGTAGCTTGAGTAACTGTTGTGTGGTTGGAGTGGCTGGAATAACTGTGGAAAGGTTGAACTGGGCAGAGTAACTTTATGGAGTGGGCAGAGTAACTGTGTGGAGTGTTTGGAGTGAGTAAAGATAGTAAACATTACACTAACCAATTGATTGATCAAATTTAAAAAGTGCACATGACAAGCTTGATAGAGTGAGAATTGCATTTCATCCTTTATTTATTTATATAGCACATTTAATTGCAACGTTGTTGCCCAAAGTGCTTCACAGTTACATTAAAGCATACATTTATAAAAACATTAGCAGCATTATCAAGCCTAGCAGATGAAGGTATGACCACATGCATTTGGGGGGGTCTCAGCACGTAGAATTGAGGTGAAGGTGTGCTATCTGTTTGATGATAATCAGTGTTTACAACCACTGTTTCCTGGCAACGCTCATGCCCTGTTTATGCTTCACAACCACTGCTCAAAACACAATACACAGGATCATGATAGCTGTAATAACTGTGCAGTATTTCAAACGGTCGTATTTTAAAAACTATAAATCCTACAGTGAAGAATCACAAGACCCAGACCTAGATTTTGATGCATAGTATGTCTCTGAAATATTAAAAATGAATGCACAGTCGCAGTTTAGATATTACGCTTCAAATTTGAAGTGGTTAGAGTGGAGTTTCAATGAATGTCAATGGACGGCGTGAGTTGCAAACAAATGGTCATATTGTGAAAACTATCAGGACTATGGCTTAGCCGTGGACATGTTTAGTGGCAGCAGGGATAGCTGAATGGTTTGATATAAGATTTGTGTAGGTGGGCTTGAAAATGAGGGAGTGGTGGCAGTTTAGAAAACATGTCTTGATTTTTCAGCTTTTCTCACCCCCCCCTCTAGTTTTGAACATTTCGCCATTCATTCCTATGGGACCAATTTTGCCGCAAAAACAACGATATTTTATGAACCATTCGGCGAAACGTTCCACAAAGTGATAGCATACCAACCGGGAACAATCAGTAGCAGCAGGGATAGCTGAACGATTTGATATAAGATTTGTGTAGGTGGGCTTGAAAATGAGGGAGTGGTGGCAGTTTAGAAATCATGTCTTGATTTTTCAGCTTTTCTCACCCCCCCTCTAGTTTTGAATATTTCGCCATTCATTCCTATGGGACCAATTTCGCCGCAAAAACAGCGATATTTTATGAACCATTCGGCGAAACGTTCCACAAAGTGATAGCATACCAACCAGGAACAATCCGCACGTTTCGTTATATTACTGTCTATGTAGTGTAAAAGCTGTGGGAGGAGTTAGGGTGGTAAATTTGGCTATAATAAGAATAATCATATATATGTGAGATAACAGTAAGTGGTCTTGCTATGCAAGAACACTTAATAATTAGACCGTTTAAAAAAAAATCTAAACAAGTTTGGTATATCTTGAAGTAAAAATAAAAATACATAATTAGACAATTTAATATAATTAAACATATTCGTAGACATATACTTACAGTCTCATCTCCAGGAACTGGCAGTATACATGGCCACTCCTCCTTCCAGAACCACTTCTGATTTTTAATTGTTTTTTGTGTTCCAGTCTGAAATTGTCCCACATGGTCTTCCACCTTATTTTAATTTGTCTTACTGCAAGAAATTAAATTAATTGTTTTTTAATTACAGATTTCTTGCCACAGGAAATACATACACATCACTACAATATGAGTTTTGAACCAGAATATCGACAATTAGTGAAATTGTGAAGCAAACTTGTGATGCTATCTGGAATAAAAAAAAACATTCCTGCCCATTCGAAATAAAAAGAAATGGAATCATATTGCCCAACGGTTCTGGATCAAAACCTACTTTCCAAACTGCCTGGGAGCAATTGATGGCAAACATATTAGGCTAATAAAACCCTGTCACAGTGGTACATGATATTATAACTATAAGAAGTATTTTTCTGTGGTACTAATGGCTGTGGTTGATGCAGACTATAAATTCCTATTTATTGATGTAGGAGCATTTGGGAGTTCTGCAGACTACTGTTTTCAATCATTCAAAATTCAGACAACATCTTGCAGCTAATCAACTAGACTTGGCAGAAAACCGACCATTACCTGGGACAAAAAGTCCAGATAATCCCTTTGTTTTCGTGGCTGAAGAGGCATTCACTATCAATGAGCATTTAATGAAGCCCTACTCACAGAGGAATCTTGGCACCCGGAAAAGAGTCCTCAATTACCATATCTGTCGGGCACGTTGGCTAGTTGAATGTGCTTTTGGCATTCTTGCCAACAAATGGCAAATATTCCATAAACCTATCAACCTAAGGGTCGACAATGCATGCAAATTAAGTCAACATGTGTTTTGCATAATGTGGTCAACGGTGGGTTTCAGAATTAGGGATGAGTTGGCGGAGTATTTTGTGAGCCCTGCTGGTGCAGTAAATTGGTAAGAAGATATGATCTGACACATTTCAAATAAAAAGATTCATTGCTATGTTTCTTGACCATTTTCTTTTTATCTGTTGTTTCATGCAAAGACTTTGACCGATAATTGCATAGTTTTACCAATTCTGGATATTTTTTCTTGATGTTTTGATTAAAGACATGTAATTAACCATACCTGTTTAATTTCATTTTTTTGTCGGTATTTGAGGTTACAATAATAATAATGAAAATATAAATAATACTGAGATTGGGACAAGTTTGACTGAGATTATTGTTAGGATTGGAACTAGTTTGACTGGCATTAGGGTTAGGATTGGGGGATTGGGGGATTGGGACTAGTATGACTGGGATTATGGTTAGGATTGGGGGATTGAGACTAGTTTGACTGGGATTAGGGTTAGGATTAAGACTAGTTTGACTGGG
The DNA here is from genome assembly GCA_037952925.1 of Lithobates clamitans. Lineage (NCBI taxonomy): Eukaryota > Metazoa > Chordata > Amphibia > Anura > Ranidae > Lithobates > Lithobates clamitans. The sequence continues at coordinate 6,192,555 of JBBGZY010001104.1, forward strand.
ATTTATGTTAAAATTGGGGGATTGGGACTAGTAAAACTGGGATTAGGTTTAGGGGATTGGGACTAGTTTGACTGGGAATATGGTTAGGATTTGGGGATTGGGACTAGTTTGACTGGGATTATGGTTAGGATTGGGGATTGGGACTCGCTTGGCTGGGATTATGGTTAGGATTGGGTCTAGTTTGACTGGGATTAGGGTTAGGGGATTGGGACTAGTAAAACTGGTTTTAGGGTTAGGGGATTGGGACTTTTAGGACTGGGATTAGGGGACTGGTACTCACTTTTGGCAGATTTTTGTTTTCTCGTGAGTTCACTCCATTCTGAAATATGCTGTTCAGCAATAGTGGACCATGCTCTTGATGGTCTGGCCACATTTTCGGCTATGGCCTGCATATCTGGGTTTTCTGGTACAGCATCCATTACCACTCTCTCTTCTCTCTCTCCTCTCCACTTCTCAACAGGATTTCCTGATATCCCAGCATCCTACACTGCACTGTGGTCATGTGACCTTTCCACAGCTTTAGGGTGGTTTTCAAGTGCTTTTAAAGCGCTTTCCATTAATTTCATTCGAGATGGGCATTTTTGAAGCGCTTTCTATAGTGCCCCAAACATGCGCCAAAAATGCTGCTTGCAGGACTTTTCTCAATGCCCCGCCAGCCCATTTTATTTTCAACAGACTGCCTTAATGCAACATACTTTAAAGCACATGACTTTAAAGCACATTACCGCACCACAAAAATGCAAATGGGGCCTCGACATTTAATAAAAAAGTTGCAAAGTTAGAACATATATACCATTTAATTCTTCTACATAGTGTTATGTTGTTAGGTACCCTCACAGCATTCCTCTATATTAAAGGTACTTCATTGCATTGAATTGCAGATTTTTTTTCTTAAATAACAAACATGTTATACTTACCTGCTCTGTGTAATGGTTTTGAACAGAGCAGCCCTGATCCTCCTCTTCTCGAGTCACCCAGCGGGGCTCCTGGCCTCTTCTCCTTGAGCAGTGCTCCCAGAGGAAGCGGCTTCCTCTGGGGGCACTCATGGGTGCACACTCCTGAGCACTGCTCTGAGCTTCCATAGGAGACATAGGTTCAGTTCTGCCCCCCGCTCCCTCCTCACTGTCTGTGATTGACACCCATGGGAGCCAAAGGCTCCCGCTGCTGTGTCTCAGCCAATGAGGAGGCAGAGACTTCTGGGAAGCATAGGCTTATTTATGAGCAACTAATAAACCACTAACTTGCCCCCTAAAAAGACAAGGAAGCTGATTAAGTTGGAAATAGGGCAAGGCCAAACTTTATTGAACTTTGGTACATTTGGAAAGTTGTTACTTTTGCAAACAACAATGCCAGTCACAGTAATACTGTGAGCACCCATAAAACATAAACTCACATAGTCTAAGAGGCCTGTCCTTACCATCAGTGCCAGACAGGCATTAGACTGACCCCAGAATTTAACTTGAGGGCATAGCCCATAAAGCAACATCAATTGCTGGCAAGGTCAAAACCGCCAATACAACTGTGACAAAACATCACAATGGGTGGGAGGGTGGCCAGCTCTTGTGACAGCTGAATCTCCTTGAGTTACAGAGGAGGTGTAGAGCTAGAATTATTGCTCTTGCTCTAATGATCACAGCGATGCCTCACATGTGTGGTTTGAACACCGTTTTCATATGCGGGCGCTACTCACGTATGCGTTTGTTTCTGCACTCTAGTCCATCGGGCCGGGGCACTTTAAATGTTTTTTATTATTTTTTTCTAATTTATTTTACTTTTTATTTTGACACAGTCTTAAAAAAAAAAAAAAAATTGGGTCACTTTTATTCCTATTACAAGGAATGTAAACATCCCTTGTAATAGTAAAAAAGCATGACAGAACCTCTCAAAAAGACCTCAGATCTCATTTTTACACCAAAATGTGGAGCTGACAAATCTGGCATCATCCCCAGCTGTATAGAGATGTGGGGGCACAACAAGCTGCAGCACTGAGCCCTGTCCTGCAAGCAGAGTTACCCAGTGTGCTGTAAATGAATGAAATATATCATCCCTGACCATGCTTGCTGGACCACGTGTCAGCAATAACATGGACTTTGCGGCTGACTGCCTTGCCCAACGATGCCAAAACATTGCCTTCCACAAGATGGTACAGAGCTGGAATGGCCTTACGTGAAAAGAAATAGTGACAGGGAACCTACCATTGTGGTACAGCACATTCTGTAAATTCACGGAAGGGGGCAGAATCCAACAGATGGAAAGGCAGAAGTTGTAATGTGAGCAGTGGCAGCCTACACATATCTCTCAGTCCAAGATTTCTTTAGCTGTGTAAAGGAAAATCTGGCACCTAAAACAAGTTAAACTAGAAAAGCTACAATTTCTGGGGAAATTGTGTGAAGTGTTCTTGCCTCCACCAGTAGTCTACAACTGGAGTGGGCAGAGTAACTGGGAGGAGTAGCTTGAGTAACTGTTGTGTGGTTGGAGTGGCTGGAATAACTGTGGAAAGGTTGAACTGGGCAGAGTAACTTTATGGAGTGGGCAGAGTAACTGTGTGGAGTGTTTGGAGTGAGTAAAGATAGTAAACATTACACTAACCAATTGATTGATCAAATTTAAAAAGTGCACATGACAAGCTTGATAGAGTGAGAATTGCATTTCATCCTTTATTTATTTATATAGCACATTTAATTGCAACGTTGTTGCCCAAAGTGCTTCACAGTTACATTAAAGCATACATTTATAAAAACATTAGCAGCATTATCAAGCCTAGCAGATGAAGGTATGACCACATGCATTTGGGGGGGTCTCAGCACGTAGAATTGAGGTGAAGGTGTGCTATCTGTTTGATGATAATCAGTGTTTACAACCACTGTTTCCTGGCAACGCTCATGCCCTGTTTATGCTTCACAACCACTGCTCAAAACACAATACACAGGATCATGATAGCTGTAATAACTGTGCAGTATTTCAAACGGTCGTATTTTAAAAACTATAAATCCTACAGTGAAGAATCACAAGACCCAGACCTAGATTTTGATGCATAGTATGTCTCTGAAATATTAAAAATGAATGCACAGTCGCAGTTTAGATATTACGCTTCAAATTTGAAGTGGTTAGAGTGGAGTTTCAATGAATGTCAATGGACGGCGTGAGTTGCAAACAAATGGTCATATTGTGAAAACTATCAGGACTATGGCTTAGCCGTGGACATGTTTAGTGGCAGCAGGGATAGCTGAATGGTTTGATATAAGATTTGTGTAGGTGGGCTTGAAAATGAGGGAGTGGTGGCAGTTTAGAAAACATGTCTTGATTTTTCAGCTTTTCTCACCCCCCCCTCTAGTTTTGAACATTTCGCCATTCATTCCTATGGGACCAATTTTGCCGCAAAAACAACGATATTTTATGAACCATTCGGCGAAACGTTCCACAAAGTGATAGCATACCAACCGGGAACAATCAGTAGCAGCAGGGATAGCTGAACGATTTGATATAAGATTTGTGTAGGTGGGCTTGAAAATGAGGGAGTGGTGGCAGTTTAGAAATCATGTCTTGATTTTTCAGCTTTTCTCACCCCCCCTCTAGTTTTGAACATTTCGCCATTCATTCCTATGGGACCAATTTCGCCGCAAAAACAGCGATATTTTATGAACCATTCGGCGAAACGTTCCACAAAGTGATAGCATACCAACCAGGAACAATCCGCACGTTTCGTTATATTACTGTCTATGTAGTGTAAAAGCTGTGGGAGGAGTTAGGGTGGTAAATTTGGCTATAATAAGAATAATCATATATATGTGAGATAACAGTAAGTGGTCTTGCTATGCAAGAACACTTAATAATTAGACCGTTTAAAAAAAAATCTAAACAAGTTTGGTATATCTTGAAGTAAAAATAAAAATACATAATTAGACAATTTAATATAATTAAACATATTCGTAGACATATACTTACAGTCTCATCTCCAGGAACTGGCAGTATACATGGCCACTCCTCCTTCCAGAACCACTTCTGATTTTTAATTGTTTTTTGTGTTCCAGTCTGAAATTGTCCCACATGGTCTTCCACCTTATTTTAATTTGTCTTACTGCAAGAAATTAAATTAATTGTTTTTTAATTACAGATTTCTTGCCACAGGAAATACATACACATCACTACAATATGAGTTTTGAACCAGAATATCGACAATTAGTGAAATTGTGAAGCAAACTTGTGATGCTATCTGGAATAAAAAAAAACATTCCTGCCCATTCGAAATAAAAAGAAATGGAATCATATTGCCCAACGGTTCTGGATCAAAACCTACTTTCCAAACTGCCTGGGAGTAATTGATGGCAAACATATTAGGCTAATAAAACCCTGTCACAGTGGTACATGATATTATAACTATAAGAAGTATTTTTCTGTGGTACTAATGGCTGTGGTTGATGCAGACTATAAATTCCTATTTATTGATGTAGGAGCATTTGGGAGTTCTGCAGACTACTGTTTTCAATCATTCAAAATTCAGACAACATCTTGCAGCTAATCAACTAGACTTGGCAGAAAACCGACCATTACCTGGGACAAAAAGTCCAGATAATCCCTTTGTTTTCGTGGCTGAAGAGGCATTCACTATCAATGAGCATTTAATGAAGCCCTACTCACAGAGGAATCTTGGCACCCGGAAAAGAGTCCTCAATTACCATATCTGTCGGGCACGTTGGCTAGTTGAATGTGCTTTTGGCATTCTTGCCAACAAATGGCAAATATTCCATAAACCTATCAACCTAAGGGTCGACAATGCATGCAAATTAAGTCAACATGTGTTTTGCATAATGTGGTCAACGGTGGGTTTCAGAATTAGGGATGAGTTGGCGGAGTATTTTGTGAGCCCTGCTGGTGCAGTAAATTGGTAAGAAGATATGATCTGACACATTTCAAATAAAAAGATTCATTGCTATGTTTCTTGACCATTTTCTTTTTATCTGTTGTTTCATGCAAAGACTTTGACCGATAATTGCATAGTTTTACCAATTCTGGATATTTTTTCTTGATGTTTTGATTAAAGACATGTAATTAACCATACCTGTTTAATTTCATTTTTTTGTCGGTATTTGAGGTTACAATAATAATAATGAAAATATAAATAATACTGAGATTGGGACAAGTTTGACTGAGATTATTGTTAGGATTGGAACTAGTTTGACTGGCATTAGGGTTAGGATTGGGGGATTGGGGGATTGGGACTAGTATGACTGGGATTATGGTTAGGATTGGGGGATTGAGACTAGTTTGACTGGGATTAGGGTTAGGATTAAGACTAGTTTGACTGGGATTTATGTTAAAATTGGGGGATTGGGACTAGTAAAACTGGGATTAGGTTTAGGGGATTGGGACTAGTTTGACTGGGAATATGGTTAGGATTTGGGGATTGGGACTAGTTTGACTGGGATTATGGTTAGGATTGGGGATTGGGACTCGCTTGGCTGGGATTATGGTTAGGATTGGGTCTAGTTTGACTGGGATTAGGGTTAGGGGATTGGGACTAGTAAAACTGGTTTTAGGGTTAGGGGATTGGGACTTTTAGGACTGGGATTAGGGGACTGGTACTCACTTTTGGCAGATTTTTGTTTTCTCGTGAGTTCACTCCATTCTGAAATATGCTGTTCAGCAATAGTGGACCATGCTCTTGATGGTCTGGCCACATTTTCGGCTATGGCCTGCATATCTGGGTTTTCTGGTACAGCATCCATTACCACTCTCTCTTCTCTCTCTCCTCTCCACTTCTCAACAGGATTTCCTGATATCCCAGCATCCTACACTGCACTGTGGTCATGTGACCTTTCCACAGCTTTAGGGTGGTTTTCAAGTGCTTTTAAAGCGCTTTCCATTAATTTCATTCGAGATGGGCATTTTTGAAGCGCTTTCTATAGTGCCCCAAACATGCGCCAAAAATGCTGCTTGCAGGACTTTTCTCAATGCCCCGCCAGCCCATTTTATTTTCAACAGACTGCCTTAATGCAACATACTTTAAAGCACATGACTTTAAAGCACATTACCGCACCACAAAAATGCAAATGGGGCCTCGACATTTAATAAAAAAGTTGCAAAGTTAGAACATATATACCATTTAATTCTTCTACATAGTGTTATGTTGTTAGGTACCCTCACAGCAATCCTCTATATTAAAGGTACTTCATTGCATTGAATTGCAGATTTTTTTTCTTAAATAACAAACATGTTATACTTACCTGCTCTGTGTAATGGTTTTGAACAGAGCAGCCCTGATCCTCCTCTTCTCGAGTCACCCAGCGGGGCTCCTGGCCTCTTCTCCTTGAGCAGTGCTCCCAGAGGAAGCGGCTTCCTCTGGGGGCACTCATGGGTGCACACTCCTGAGCACTGCTCTGAGCTTCCATAGGAGACATAGGTTCAGTTCTGCCCCCCGCTCCCTCCTCACTGTCTGTGATTGACACCCATGGGAGCCAAAGGCTCCCGCTGCTGTGTCTCAGCCAATGAGGAGGCAGAGACTTCTGGGAAGCATAGGCTTATTTATGAGCAACTAATAAACCACTAACTTGCCCCCTAAAAAGACAAGGAAGCTGATTAAGTTGGAAATAGGGCAAGGCCAAACTTTATTGAACTTTGGTACATTTGGAAAGTTGTTACTTTTGCAAACAACAATGCCAGTCACAGTAATACTGTGAGCACCCATAAAACATAAACTCACATAGTCTAAGAGGCCTGTCCTTACCATCAGTGCCAGACAGGCATTAGACTGACCCCAGAATTTAACTTGAGGGCATAGCCCATAAAGCAACATCAATTGCTGGCAAGGTCAAAACCGCCAATACAACTGTGACAAAACATCACAATGGGTGGGAGGGTGGCCAGCTCTTGTGACAGCTGAATCTCCTTGAGTTACAGAGGAGGTGTAGAGCTAGAATTATTGCTCTTGCTCTAATGATCACAGCGATGCCTCACATGTGTGGTTTGAACACCGTTTTCATATGCGGGCGCTACTCACGTATGCGTTTGTTTCTGCACTCTAGTCCATCGGGCCGGGGCGCTTTAAATGTTTTTTATTATTTTTTTCTAATTTATTTTACTTTTTATTTTGACACAGTCTTAAAAAAAAAAAAAAAAATTGGGTCACTTTTATTCCTATTACAAGGAATGTAAACATCCCTTGTAATAGAAAAAAAGCATGACAGAACCTCTCAAAAAGACCTCAGATCTCATTTTTACACCAAAATGTGGAGCTGACAAATCTGGCATCATCCCCAGCTGTATAGAGATGTGGGGGCACAACAAGCTGCAGCACTGAGCCCTGTCCTGCAAGCAGAGTTACCCAGTGTGCTGTGAATGAATGAAATATATCATCCCTGACCATGCTTGCTGGACCACGTGTCAGCAATAACATGGACTTTGCGGCTGACTGCCTTGCCCAATGATGCCACAACATTGCCTTCCACAAGATGGTACAGAGCTGGAATAGCCTTACGTGAAAAGAAATAGTGACAGGGAACCTACCATTGTGGTACAGCACATTCTGTAAATTCACGGAAGGGGGCAGAATCCAACAGATGGAAAGGCAGAAGTTGTAATGTGAGCAGTGGCAGCCTACACATATCTCTCAGTCCAAGATTTCTTTAGCTGTGTAAAGGAAAATCTGGCACCTTAAGGCTGGGTTCACACTATTGCGAATTTGATGCGGGTTTCCCCACATCCAATTGGCATAGCACGAGATTGTGACCCGCACTCTATGGAGTCGGTTCACACATCTCTTCAGTGGCTCTGGTGCAAATTGGACAGAAGTCCTGTGCGTCTTTTGGTCCATTTCAGATCTGAATTCAGCCCAAAATTTGGGCTGAAATTGGACCTGAAACGGTGAATGGAGACGCACCAGACTGCTGTGAGCCAGAGCGTGCTGCAGTGCGAACCCAGCCTGAAGCAGTATTAAACCCAAAACGAAAACCTCCTGTATTAGCCTTCCCCCCCCCGGATGAAGGAGCACAGGGGGCACCTTTGGACAGCAGCATTGCCAGTCAAAGGGGGGGAGTGTTAGATGTTCTAGCCAAGTCATGCCCTGTCATGCTACTTCATTTTTTTTCTCAAGCACCATTATACAAAAAAACAAAGCATTCTGTAACATTCATAGGTATCAGGGGCTGAAGTAGGTGGACTGAAAGCTGGACTGCAGACACATTTTTAGCTTTTTATAATTGATATTATTCACCTACCCATGTATTGTGGATTTATTAATGTTCTTTCTTGCAGTAAGAATATAAAATTACTTCATATCTCCATGTGGACATAAGCGTGCACACAGGGTGTTCCACGTTAGCCTGGGCACACCCTAATCACCCTGAGCTGTCGCCCGATATCTGCTCTGAAATGTTGCATCCAGGCATTGTGCAAACATTGAGCAGATCGTGAGGCGAGAGCCGCTCAGTGTGTGAAACTGTCAGCTAATGTAACGGCTTGCAGAGAGAGAGAGACCTGCTGTCACAACTCAGCAGTGATGTCAGGGGTGGGCGGGACCAAAATGACAACAAACACCAGCCAATGGGATAGGGTCTGTGCGGGCCACTATATGTATGTGGCTCTGCCCCCCTTTCTTAAGCAGCCCAATCATTGGCTGGTGTTTGATAGCTGCTCGGTCCCGCCCACCCCGGGGGACAGCTGATCTTCTCCCTGCGTGCAGTTACATTAGCTGACAGCTTCACACACTGAGCAGCTCTCGCCTCACGATCTTCTCATGATCTCTCCTCACGATCTCCTCTGTCAGTGCCGCTATCAGTGCCAATCAGTGCTACCAATCAATGCTGTCAATCAGTGCCCATCAGTACCGCAGTCAGTGTCCATCAGTGCTGCTATGAGTGCCAATCAGTGCTGCCCATCAGTGCCACTACCAGTGCACACCAGTGGCAATCAGTGCCGCTATCAGTGCCAATCAGTGCTGCCAATCAGTGCCGCAATCAGTGCCCATCAGTGCTGCCTATCAGTGTCAATCAGTGCTGCCCACCAGTGCCAATCAATGCTGCCAATCAGTGCCAACCAGTGCTGCCAATCAGTTGCAATCAATGCTGCCAATCAGTGCCCAGAAGTGCTGCCTATCAGTGCCCATCAGTGCCGCTAGCAGTGCCAATCAGTATTTACCAATCAGTGCCAATCAAGGCTGCCAATTAGTGCCGCTGTCAGTGACAATCAGTGCTGCCTATCAGTGCCAATCAATGCTGCCAGTGCCGATATCAGTGCCAATCAATGCTGCCAATCAATGCCCATCAGTGCCAATATCAGTGCTGCATATTAGTGTCACTATCAGTACAAACCAGTGCTACCCATCAGTGCCAATCAATGCCCATCAATTCTGCCTATCAGTGCTGCCCATCAGTGCCAATCAGTGCTGCCAATCAGTGCCAATCAGTGCTGCCAATCAGTGCCGATCGATGCTGCCAATCAGTGCTGCCTATCAGTGCCCATCAGTGTCCATCAGTGCTGCCTATCAGTGCAGCTCAGTGCTGCCCATCAGTGCCGCCTATCAGTGACAACTATTAGTGCCAATCAGTGATGCATATAGTGCCACCTATCAGTGCTGCCAATTACTGCCCATCAACGCTGCCAATCAGTGCTGCCAATCAGTGCAGCCTATCAGTGCCAATTAGTGCCCATCAATGTTGCATATCAGTGCCACCTATCAGTACTGCCCATCTGCCCATCAGTGCACTGAGTGCAGGCATGGGGAGATGGACTCTGTAGCCAGGCACATTGTTCATGGGGGGGCCTGGTGGGGCACAACTGAAGTCTGTTGATGTTTATTAATGGCACATGCCAATGTTTAGTATAAGACCCCTTTCACACAGGTGTCAGTTTTTTCGGCGGACCTGAACGGACTAAGACTGGGATGCTATTAAAGTTCATGTGTGTCCCAATACTTTTGACAATATAATGTGTGTGTGTATATGTGTATATATATATATATACACACGCATGTGTCTTTTACCTTTGGGGTGGAAAAAAAAAAGATTACAGCGCACACATACAAAAATTACATTTAACTCCTGCAAGGCTATTTAAAAACACCTGAGCATATTGAGAAAGTATGGGGATTTAGTTACACCATATGGCCATATAGTGCTAAGCCCACTACTACGTCAAAGTACCCCAATATCAGTGGGTCCTACGCTATCCATAGAATGGAAGATCCTGCTTCTCTGAACCATGGGAGCATACACTCCTCTAAATGGGAGAATTAAAAGGACTCCTCCTATAACACAGGTGGACACCTCTGGGGTGCACACGCCTATGCATGTGGATGTATCCGCAGCTGCAGTTCTGGTCTCTTCGCCAACACAGACTCCACAGTTGTGTCTCCACCCACAGCATGTTTTTTTCCATTCCAAAAATCCCAATTGGCTGTGCTTTAACTATTTTCAGCTGCCATACTTTTATGCCCTTTATGTACAGTGCCTTTAAAAAGTATTCATACCTCTTGAAATGTTGCACATTTTGTCATGTTACAACCAGAAATGTAAATGTATTTTATTGGGATTTTATGTGATAGACCAGTGATGGTGAACCTTGGCACCCCAGATGTTTTGGAACTACATTTGCCATGATGCTCAACTACACTGCAAAGTGCATGAGCATCATGGGAAATGTAGTTCCAAAACATCTGGGGTGCCAAGGTTCACCATCACTGTGATAGACCAACACAAAGTGGCACATAATTGTGAAGTGGAAAGAAAATGATAAATGGTTTTACATTTTTTTCACAAATAAATATGTGAAAAGTGTAGCGTGCATTTGTATTCAGCCCACCTGAGTGAATACTTTGTAGAACCACCTTTCACTGCAATTATAGCTGGAAGTCTTTTTGGAGATGTCTCTACCAGCTTTGCACATCAAGAAAGTGAAATTGCTGCCTATTCATCTTTGCAAAATAGCTCAAGCTCTGTCAGATTGGATGTAGAGCATCTGTGAACAGCAATTTTCAAGTCTTGCCACCATAGGCGTCACCAGGGGGTGGCTATCAAGGCTAGAGCCCCGAATGTGGAGCCCATAGCCCCGAGTCTCAGCGGGTGTGGAGGAGACACGAGCGGGCGGGTCGCGGCTGCAGCGGGCTGCATTGGAGGAGAGACGAGCAGGCATGTACTGGCACCAAGCAATCGGACTGCTACCCCCCTCCGCTCCTCTGACTCCCCCCCCTCACTTCTTCTCCCGGCTTAGTTATGCAGTGCGGCTGCATACAGACATGATCCTTAGGAGTGGACACTGAGAAGCTCATTGTATGATCCAGAAGACATGCAGCCGCACACAGCTGTGACAAACTTACTCGGCACTCGTGCTCTTGTTCTTTCCTTCGGCCGCTCTCCATCCTGTCTGCTGCTGCGGAGAATCTAGATGAGAGCGGGGGAAGGAAAGAACAAGAGAACGAGTGCCGAGGAAGTTCATGTCACAGCTGTATGCGGCTGCATATCTTCTGGATCGTACGATGAGCTTCTCAGTGTTCACTCCTAAGGATCATGTCTGTATGCCTGTCTGTGTACTGTCATGTCTGTATGCTGCACTGCATATCTAAGCAGGGAGAGGAGGTGAGCGCTGGGGGGGATAGAGGAGCACGGGGATCAGAGCAGGGGGGGACCAGCAGAGCACATGTGGGACCAAAACAGTATGCAGGGATCAGCGGAGCATGCAGGGGACCAGCGCAACACACAGCACATGGGGGACCAGCTCAGCACGCGGGGGACCAGAGCAGCACGCTGGGGACCAGCGCAGCATGTGGGGGACCAGCGCAGCATGCGGGGGACCAGAGCAGCACATGGGGGACCAGAGCAGCACATGGGGGACCAGCGCAGCACACGGGGGACCTGAGCAGCACGCGGGGGACCAGAGCAGCACACGGGGGACCAAAGTAGCACGCGGGGGACCAGAGCAGCACATGGGGGACCAGAGCAGCACATGAGGGACCAGAGCAGCACATGGGGGACCAGCGCAGCACATGGGGGACCAGCGCAGCACATGGGGGACCAGAGCAGCACATGGGGGACCAGCCCAGCACGCGGAGGACCAGAGCAGCACGCGGGGGACCAGCGCAGCATGCGGGGGACCAGAGCAGCACACAGGGGACCAGAGCAGCACATGGGGGACCAGCACAGCATGTGGGGGACCAGAGCAGCACATGGGGACCAGTGCAGCACATGGGGGACCAGAGTAGCATGCGGGGAACCAGCGTAGCACGCGGGGGACCAGCACAGCACACGGGGGACCAGAGCAGCACATGGGGGACCAAAGGAGCACAGGGGGACCACAGGATCAAGGGGGACCAGAAGATCAGGAGAGGAATGCAGAAGCATGTGTGGGAACAGAAAAGCAGGGGGGACCAGAGGAGCATGGGGGATCAGAAGAGCAGGAGAGGAACTCATAAGCATGTGGGGGAACAGAAAAGCAGGGGGAGGACCAGAGGAGCATGGGGGGGACAGAGGAGCATGGGAGGGACCAGAAGGAGAACAGGGGAGGGGGCAGACAGCTGACTCAACAGCTATGGCCTGGGAGTTCTCACTTCTGCTTGACTTCTTGTCCCATTACGGGGAGGGCACCGAACTGATTCTTTGCCCCGGGTGAAATAATGTCTAGCTTCCCCACTGGTACTGCCTATAATAATACTAGTACCAGCCGCTCTACGCTAATAAAGTAGAACGGCTAATTGGCTAGTGAAGGGGGGGTTGGCCGGCTGGGGGGGGTTTGGCCGGCATGGATGAGACCTGTCAAAGTTGGTCAGTCTGGATGAAGTCCAGGGCCAAATTTTTGTCCCAGTCCAGCCCTGGAGACAAGCGGGCGGATGAGCAGAGATGAGAGAGGATGGGAAAACACTGCGCTCTAATGAAAAGAATAAAAAATATGTGAGCCAGCGGCTGCATACATTGTGACAAACAATAACTCGTAAATGGGAAAAAAATGCAGCGCTAAAAAATATTACATAAAATAAATGAAACAATTAAGTGAAAAGTGCTATACTGAACAGTAAAGCAGGTATTCAAAAAGTGGGTGAAAGTGAAATGTACAACCACTCTATAAAATGTACACATATAACAGATGGATAATTCCAAACTCAAATGAATAAGAGGAACTAGCATAAACAAATGGAAATAATGTGAGTCATAAAAAAATAAAGTCAATAAGTGCACGGTGTAGAATCTGTGGCAGTGAATCAACGACAAGGTACAGAACTCCCGTAGCTGTAAACGAACATCACAATATGGGACATCAAAGTGGGAACATCAGGAAGTAAAGTAGGATGGGTACTCTTACCAGATGACGTGGACTCCACTGTCATATGACATGGAGTCGATGGTGCATGAAGCCCAACTTGGGCTGAAAAACGATATCCGGAACGGTGGAACCTCTGTCTCACTTCACGACCTTTCAGGTGGAATGGAGAAACATCAGGAAGAACCGCCAACTGGATATCAACCAATGGACCTCAAGGATGTGTTCCAAGAAGAAACCGGGGGTAAACTTGATCCAGGCCTCGTGGTGGAAATGGACTATTGGAAGCAGTTTCTTGCATCAGGATGATATGCAGATAAAAAATAAAAAGCTTCTGCATAGTGCAGGTAAACAAGGGATTTTTATTTCTAAAAATACCATGCAAAAAATAGATAAAAGTGATCACAATTAAAATAAATGACAGCAGCGTGAGGAAGGGGAGATCGCCCTGGGCTTCATGCACCATCGACTCCATGTCATATGACAGTGGAGTCCACATCATCTGGTAAGAGTACCCATCCTACTTTACTTCCTGATGTTCTCACTTTGATGTCCCATATCGTGATGTTGGTTTAGAGCTACGGGAGTTCTGTACCTTGTCGTTGATTCACTGCCACAGATTCTACACCGTGCACTTATTGGCTGTATTTTTTTATGACTCACATTATTTCCATTTGTTTATGCTAGTTCCTCTTATTCATTTGAGTTTGGAATTATCCATCTGTTATATGTGGACATTTTATAGAGTGGTTGTACATTTCACTTTCACCCACTTTTTGAATACCTGCTTTACTGTTCAGTATAGCACTTTTCACTTAATTGTTTCGTTTATTTTATGTAATATTTTTTAGCGCTGCATTTTTTTCCCATTTATGTATGAGCAGAGATGACATCATCTCTCTCCGCCCGCCTGTCACCACTCTTCCGCCCTCACAGCCGGGACTTCAACGTGGAAGCGATGTGCGGCGGGGAGCAGAGAGATGACATCATCTCTCACTGCCTGCCACACATCAGCGCTCTTCTGCCCTCACAGCACGGGCCTTTTAAATGTTGGAGGTGCCGCAGGGAGCAGAGGGATTACATCATCTCTCACTGCCCGCCCGCATCTCTGCTCTCCTGCCCTCACTAAATGGGCCAGTGCTGCCAGCCTGCCACCAATGCAGTTAGAATGCACATTTGGTGGCAGTGGCTGGCATGGCAAGTGGCAATCTGCAAATGGTGGCAGGTGACGTGGCAAGTGACATGCCCAGGGCTCCCAATGATTCTGCATTATGGTGAGTTGAACCACTTCATTATATATTATAATATAACAATAGAAACAATGCGCTTCGATCACCCTGACACCATATCAACCATGGTGCCATGATGATTGAAACACCAACACCAGCCTTCCTTTGCCCGCAAAAAATTGCTTACCACCGGTGTGCCCCCCCCCCCCAGGTTGGTGACCGCTGCTATGGGCTCTAGCCCCAGATCTTTTGCAGACCTAGCAATGCCCCTGCTTGACACATATTCTCATTTGGATTTTTGTCTGGACTTTGACTGGGCCCCTCTAACCCATGAATATGCTTTGATCTAAAGTTCCATTGTAGCTCTGGCTGTATGTTTAGGGTTGTTGTCCTGCTTGAACCTCAGCCCAAGTCTCAAGTCTATTTCAGACTCTTGACAAGTTTTCTTCTAAGATTTCCCTGTATCTGGCTCCATCCATCTTCCTATCAACTCTGACCAGCTTCCCTGTCCTTGCTGAAGAAAAGCATCCCCACAACATGATTCTGCCACCACCATGTTTCACCGAGGGGATGGTGTGTTTAGGGTGATGTGCAGTGTTAGTTTTCCACCACACATAGCATTTTGCTTTTAGGCCTAAAAGTTCAATTTTGGTCTCATCTGACCAGAGCACCTTCCACATGTTTGCTGTGTCCCCCACATGGCTTCTCACAAACTGCAAACGGAACTTCTTATAGCTTTCTTTCAACAAGGCTTTCTTCTTGCCACTCTTCCATAAAGGCCAGATTTGTGGAGTGCACAACTAATAGTTGTCCTACTGACAGATTCTCCCACCTGAGCTGTGGATCTCTGCAGCTCATCCAGAGTTACCATGGGCCTGTTGGTTGCTTCTCTGAATAATGCTCTCCTTTCCTGTCCGTTTAGGTGGAAAGCCATGTCTTGGTAGGATTGCAGTTGTGCCATACTCTTTTCTTTTTCGGATGATAGATTGAACAGTGCTCCGTGATATGTTCAAAGCTTGGGAGATTTTTTTTAACCTAACCCCGCTTTAAACTTCTTAACAACTTTATCCCTGACCTCTACGGTGTGTTCCTTGGCCTTCATGATGCTGTTTGTTAACTAAGGTTCTCTAACAAACATCTGAGGGCTTCACAGAACAGCTGTATTTATACTGAGATTAAATTATACACAGGATCACTCTATTTACTAGTTAGGTGACTTCTGAAGGCAATTGGTTCCACTAGATTTTAGTTAGGGGTATAAGAGTAAAGGTGGGCCCACTCACGGCGCCGGAGCCGCAAACCCAGAAGAATCGCCGAGGCAACATGACCAGTGGCGATGCGGGAGTTTCCCTTCTAAGGAAAGTATTTCATAATGAGCTAGTATGCGGTGCACACTAGCTCATTATGCCTTTGCCTTACAGGTTTTTTTTTTTACTAGGGCATATAATCACTATAATTTTTTTTCTTCCATCACATAGAAAACGAAAAGTCCCCTATGTGATTTTTTTTGGTGACAGGTTCTCTTTAATGAGACATCCAGGGTCTTGTCTCCCCTGTGCTCGACTGAATGTAATACAATGCAGATTGCATTGCAATCTGCATTCTTTCCTGGCCATGCTAGCCAGTAGGGATGGGCCGAACACCCCCCTGTTCGGTTCGCATCCAGAACATGTGAACAGGCAAAAAATTAGTTCAAACACGCGAACGCCGTTAAAGTCTATGGGACACGAACATAAAAATCAAAAGTGCTAATTTTAAAGGTTAATATGCAAGTTATTGTCATAAAAAGTGTTTGGGGACCTGGGTCCTGCTCCACTGGACATGTATCAATGCAAAAAAAGTTTTAAAAACTGCCGTTTTTTCGGGAGCAGTGATTTTAATAATGCTTAAAGTGAAACAATAAAAGTGAAATATTCCTTTAAATTTCGTACCTGGGGGGTGTCTATAGTAGTAGTAGTTAATGAATTGTCGTTCCCGACAATACACATAAAAGTCATTGAAAGTCACTGAGAAATTCCATTACCAGGCCCTTCAGGTCTGGTATGGATATTAGGGGGGACTCCGCGCCAAAATTTTTTTTAAAAATGGCGTGGGGTTCCCCCCAAAAATCAATACCAGACCTGAATCTGGTATAGATTTTAAGGGGCACTTCATGCCAAATTTTTTTTTAAAAATGGCGTGGGGTTCCCCCAAAAATCCACACCAGACCCTTATCCGAGCACGCAACCTGGCAGGCCACAGGAAAAGAGGGGGGACGAGAGCGCCCCCTCCCCTCCTGAACCGTACCAGGCCACATGCCCTCAATATGGGGTGGATGTCCCCATGTTAATGGGGACAAGGGCCTCAACCCCACAACCCTTACCGGTGATTGTGGGGGTCTGGGGGTGGGGGGCTTATCAGATTCTAGAAGCCCCCTTTAACAAAGGGGAAACCCAGATCCCTCCCCCCTATGTGAATTGGTAAGGCCATTTCACAAAACAAAAGTGTCAAAATGTTAAAAACCACAGGAGACGACTTGGGACAAGTTTGTCAGGAAAGGTCCCCTCCGCTGGTAATATCGATCATTTGGCATGCAGTACTAAGGTCCACCAGCAGGTGTCTCCTGGCAGTTTGAGCTGTCAGAAGAGCTTTTTCCTGCTTGTATTTTGTCACCTTTGGGCCGCAGTAATGGCATCCACCAGCGGAGGGATCCTGGCAGTATGGAGCAAGTATTGCCCTTTGCAGACAGGCGTCACCTGACTTTACTTAGCAGCTGCAGTATAAATACCCGGCAAGTGCACACACATCTTGCCTTGGTATTTCCTTGAGCCCTGACCTGCATCCTGCATCCTGTTACCCCGATACTGAAAACCTGATTCCTGGAACCTGTTTATCCTGTTCCCTGTCTGTTTCCTGAACCCTGAGCCTTGTATCTGACCCGTCCTTCCTGTGATCCATCCATCCTCTCATTGTCCTGTTTGTTTCCCTTCCCCAGCTGCTGACCTCCCATTGACGACCCTGGCCTGGCTCTGTTTATGCTCTCTGTATTTCGCTTACTTGTATATATATGTTCTGTTATTATTATTTATTGGGTTCTGTTTGGTATTGGTTGTTGTGCACTGAGTGATATTGGAGGTGGTTGTATTATATTTATTCACTTATCTTTAATAAATCATTTATATTTTCACTTATCCACATCTGGGTTTCCTCTGTTGCAGTCCACACAGTTCTGGTCTTATCTGGTACCTGACAGAATACCAAGGCCATCCCTGACCAGAAGTGGTTGCACAGAGGAACCATCTTGGTTACGCTAGCTTTGCTGGAATGAATCCCAATGTGATCCCATATTATGCTCTGCTGGCGTCAGAAAGTGGCGAGTATCTCCGCCAGTCACTAAAAGAGTGGACCAATGACCAGCTACTTGAGATCATCCGTTTGGCTCACTCCCTGGTTGACCAGGGCTGTATGTTGTTTGGGGATGTGCAGCCTTTGATCCAGATCTGTGCTGAGCTAGCCCTGTCCTGTGTTCCTAAGACCAGTGATGATTTTTCTCCCCCTTTCAGTGCAGATCAGGTGGAGTCTCTGGTGTGGCTGTTAGAGGATGATTCTGCATGCTTTTTTGAGCACTATTCCATCTGTTCTCAGCAGAAGCTTTTGGAGTGTATTCACTAATTACAGACCGTTATTAGGCAGGCAGCGATCCATCCTTTGTCCAACCAATACTCTCAGCATGGTCTGATATGTTACAACCAGCCCCAACCAATCCACAACAAACCACCTCTGCCATCAGACACCTACCTGCCCACAAGTCTGTCTCCCCATCACCTATGCCAAACTCAGTTGCAGCTCAGTATACATTGCTCCCAACCAAATACTCATATGCGGTCTCTGCTCCCTGTACCTATCCTGCATTCAACCCACCTGCCTCTTCTCAGCTGCCTACTAATCCACAAAAACTTTCCCCAGCTACTGTTACCTCTTCTCTGCCATATCCCAATCCTCCTTTCCAGTCTGCTGCACCCCCCACCTACAGAGCCTCAGTGACTAAACCAAAAAAAAAAAAAAGTTTTTCCCAACCAAGACGATCCTGCCATTAACCCAACCTGTTTCCACACCCACTAATCTGTTCCAGCCTGAAGTGCCAGAGTTCCAACCTGAAGTGCCAGAGTCCCAGCCTGGAGTGCCAAAGTCCCAGCCTGGAGTGCCAGAGTCCCAGCCTGGAGTGCCAGAGTCCCAGCCTGGGGTGGCAGAGTCCCAGCCGGAGGTGCCATAGTTCCAGCCGGAGGTGCCATAGTTCCAGCCGGAGGTGCCCGTGTTCCAGCCGAAGGTGCCAGTGCCTACCTTCCAGTCTGACCGCTTTCCAGCCTGATGTGCCCGCTTTCCAGCCTGATGTGCCCACCTTCCAGCCCGATGTGCCCACCTTCCAGCCCGATGTGCCCACTTTCCAGCCTGATGTGCCCGCTTTCCAGCCCGATGTGCCCGTCTTCCAGCCCGATGTGCCCGCCTTCCAGCCCGATGTGCCCGCTTTCCAGCCTGATGTGCTCGCTTTCCAGCCTGATGTGCCCGCTTTCCAGCCTGATGTGTTCCTGTTCGCTGCCCAGCCTGATGTGTTCCTGTCCGCTGCCCAGCCTGACGTGTTCCTGTCCGCTGCCCAGCCTGACATGTTCCTGTCCGCTGCCCAGCCTGACGTGTTCCTGTCCGCTGCCCAGCCTGACGTGTTCCTGTCTGCTGCCCAGCCTGACGTGTTCCTGTCCGCTGCCCAGCCTGACGTGATCCTGTCCGCTGCCCAGCCTGACGTGATCCTGTCCATTCCCCGGCCTGACGTGTTCCTGTCTGCTGCCCAGCCTGACGCGTTCTTGTCCGCTGCCCAGCCTGACATGTTCCTGTCCGCTGCCCAGCCTGACGTGTTCCTGTCCGCTGCCCAGCCTGACGTGTTCCTGTCTGCTGCCCAGCCTGACGTGTTCCTGTCCGCTGCCCAGCCTGACGTGATCCTGTCCGCTGCCCAGCCTGACGTGATCCTGTCCATTCCCCGGCCTGACGTGTTCCTGTCTGCTGCCCAGCCTGACGCGTTCTTGTCCGCTGCCCAGCCTGATGTGTTCCTGTCTGCTGCCCAGCCTGATGTGTTCCTGTCTGCTGCCCAGCCTGATGTGTTCCTCTCCGCTGCCCAGCCTGATGTTTTCCTGTCCGCTGCCCAGCCTGATGTGTTCCTATCTGCTGCCCAGCCTGATGTGTTCCTGTCTGCTGCCCAGCTTGAAGTGCCCGCTGCCCAGCTTGAAGTGCCCACTGTCTGGCTGGACGCCATGGACTTTCCCCAGCAACGGCTAGTTGGAGCGTCCAGGGGTCGCTCCTTCAAGGGGGGGTACTGTCAGGAAAGGTCCCCTCCGCTGGTAATATTGATCGTTTGGCGTGCAGTACTGAGGTTCACCAGCAGGTATCTCCTGGCAGTTTGGAGCTGTCAGAAGAGCTTTTTCCTGCTGGTATTTTGTCACCTTTGGGCCGCAGTACTGGCGTTCACCAGCGGAGGGATCCTGGCAGTATGGAGCAGGTATTGCCCTTTGCAGACAGGCGTCAACTGACTTTAATTAGCAGCTGCAGTATAAATACCCGGCAAGAGCACACACATTTTGCCTTGGTATTTTCCTTGAGCCCTGACCTGCAGCCTGCATCCTGTTACCCTGATCCTGAAAACCTGATTGCTGTAACTGAAACCTGATTCCTGGAACCTGTTTATCCTGTTCCCTGTCTGTTTCCTGAACCCTGGACCCTGAGCCTTGTATCTGACCCATCCTTCCTGTGATCCATCCATACTCTCATTGTCCTGTTTGTTTCCCTTCCCCAGCTGCTGACCTCCCGTTGACAACCCTGACCTGGCTCTGTTTATGCTCTCGGTATTTCCCTTACTTGTATATATTTGTTCTGTTATTATTATTACTTGTGGGGTTCTGTTTGGTATTGGTTGTTGTGCACTGAGTGATATTGGAGGTGGTTGTGTTATATTTATTCACTTATCTTTAATACATTATTTATATTTTTACTTATCCATGACTGGGTTTCCTCTCTTGCAGTCTACACAGTTCTGGTCTTATCTGGTACATGACAAAGTCCTTTATTAAAAATAAAAAATAAGTAAGAGATTCCTGCATTGCATCAGAGGGGGTGGGGTCACTCGTACACATCACTGGGAAACCCCAGCATTTCCCCTTGTGGAACCCCAACATTTCCCACCCGTCACGTGACCCCGTCCTCAGCTACATAAGAGCTGTCATGCTGGCACCATGTCATTGGCTGGGTGCCTCCAGTGGAGGCAGGATCCTGTGCATGTTCCTCGCTGGAGTCGCTGGAGATCATCCATCGCTGGAGATCGAGAATTAGATTACATTGCTGTAGTAGGAGCATGCATTTATTGGACTACATTTCTGGAATCTCTTTTTTATTTTTTATTTTTTTATTTTAAAAAAAGGACTTGTCCCAAGCCATCTCCTGTGTTTTTTTTTAACATTTTGACACTTTCTTTTTGTACCCCTTGCCAATTCACATGGGGGGGGGCGGGATCTGGTTGTCCCCTTTGTTAAAGGGGGCTTCCAGATTCTGAGAAACCCCCCGCCCACAGACCCCCCACAAGCACCGGGCAAGGGTTGTGGGGATGAGGCCCTTGTCCCCATCAACATGTGGCATGTGGCCTGGTATGGTTCAGGAGGGGGGGGGCGCTCTCTCGTCCCTTTTCCTGCAGCCTGCCATATTGCGTGCTTGGATAAGGGTCTGGTGTGGATTTTTGGGGGAACCCCACGCCATTTTTTTAAAAAATCTTGGCGCGGCGTTCCCCTTAATATCCATACCAGACCTGAAGAGCCTGGTAATGGAATTTTGGGGGACCCCCACGCATTTTTTTTAAATTTTTCAATGACTTTTATGTGTATTGTCAGGACCGACAATTCATTAATAGCCGGCACTAGCGCTAGCACTTTTAAATGACTTGAAACATGCGCTACTTTACAGGCATACTATAGACACCCCCAGGTACGAAAAAAAGAAATATTTCACTTTCATTGTTTCACTTTAAGCATTATTAAAATCACTGCTCCCGAAAAATCGTCCGTTTTTAAAACTTTTTTTGCATTGATACATGTCCTCTGGGGCAGGACCCTGGTCCCCAAACACTTTTTATAACAATAACTTGCATATTAACCTTTAAAATTAGCACTTTCGATTTCTCCCATAGATTTTAAAGGGTGTTCCGCGGCTTTCCGAATTTGCCGCGAACACCCCAAATTGTTCGCTGTTCGGCGAACGGGCTATCAGTCAATGTTTGAGTCGAACTTATGTTCTACTCGAACAGATAGCCCATCCCTACCAGCCAGGGACACTGACGGGCAGACTCGGAAGTGACATCAAACATGTTGCTTTCCAGGTCAGCAACAAGGAGGGGAGGAGAACGGACGTGTGTCTGCTGTGCTACCTCCCTTCTACCCGGCGGCACCCGCTATGTCGGTACCGGGCCCACAGATGGGCAAGCAAAGTCCAAGATACATGGCAGGGACATGTAGGGGAGGGAGTTACCGAGGGTGTGTGGAAGCAATTGGGTGGCAACACAGCCACCTAGATGCTTCCGTCTGACAGGCAGGTTTTCAGATTTTCACAATGTGTGCACAAAATGTGAGGTCTGTACAACGTACAGACTTGGCAGCAAATGGGTTAAAGGATAGGGAACAAAGACACCTTAACCCAAATACACAGATTAAACCAAACAAAAATGCAGTACAGGTGTGCTTGTCCAAATCCAAAGGTTAGCATGTTTCACACAAAGCGTAGCTTCTTCAGGACCATGGGGTATGGGGTATCACCACATTAAAGTAATGTAAAGTAAAGTAAAAAAACAAGTATTAGGTTTTTTTTATAATTCATCATAATATTCACATTGCACGTCATATCAATAGCAGATAAATAGATTGTGTGCTTACACAATATGGCTGGAACATCATGTGCCGGGCAAAAGACTGCGTTTGGGCAGACATAGGGGCCCCAGATGTACCACAGTCCAAAATACCTCCCCAATGGGATCAAGATATTTGTGGGAAAGCCCAAAGGGCGCCTTGAAAAGAACCAATAACCACAAAATATTGAGTAATAGTATAATGGAGATGGCTGCACTATTATTAGTAGGGATGGGCCGAACACCCCCTAATCGATTTGCAGCAGAACTCCCTAACCAGGGAAATGTTCTAACCCAAACAGCGAATCCCATTGAAGTCTATGGGAGCCGAACAGAAAAAATAAAAAGTGCCCATTTTGAAGGCTTATATGCAAGTAATTGGCCATAAAAGGGGTATGGGGGTCTGGGTACTGCTTTGGGGGACATGTATCGATAATTATTAGATTTTTTTAAACAATCGTTCTTTCAGGAGCAGTGATTTTAATGATGCTTAAAGTGCAACAATGAAAATGAAAAATTCCTTTAAATATCGTGCCTGGGGGGGCCCCCTTAATGTGTCGGTAAAGGGGCGCATTTGTAGCATATACAGAACATGCTACCTCAAAACTGACATTTCTAAAGAAAAAAATCCCATTTAAAATGACTTGAGGTTACAATTGCCGACACTCAACAAAATAAAGAAAAAAATGGAATATGACATCAGGAAGGGGTGGGGTAACCCTGCCCTTGCCTATATAAGGGCTGTCAAAGGAAAGAGCGCACATCGGCAGGTAGCCTCCAATGGAGGCAGAGCATTTTCACTTTTTCCTATTTTTTGGGCGGCGTGATTGACAGTGGATTACATCGCGAGACACTTTCTTTCATTTTTAAATTTTTTAAATAAAGGATTTGTCAAAAACTGTCTTTTGTGGTTTTTCACTTTTTGACACTTTTTTTAGTGAATGGGTAGGAGTATGATGTACCCTATACCTATTCACATAAGGGGGGTGGGATCTGGGGGCCCCCTTGTTTCCAGATTCCGATAAGCCCCCTGCCCACAGACTCACAGCCCAGGGTTGTTGGGAAGAGGCCCTTGTCCCTATCAACATGGGGACAAAGCACGCACCACCCATGTTGAGGGCATGTGGACTGGTATGGTTCGGGAAGGGGGGGCGCTTGCTCGTCCGCCCCCCCTATCCTGACCTGCCAGGCTGCATGCTCAGATAAGGGTCTGGTATGGATTTTGGGGGGGTCCCCACACCATTTTTGATTTATTTTGGGGTATATACGCTTATTGGAAATCTTTTTACCATAAATATGCAGCAGAATATGTATTGGCCTAAATTAATGAAGAAATTTGATTTTTTTCAAATTTTTTTATTGGCTGTGTTTTATAGTAGAAAGTAAAAAATATTGGGTTTTTTTTTCAAAATTGTCAGTCTTTTTTTGTTTATAGCGCAAACAATAAAAACTGCAGAGGTGATCAAATATCACCAGAAAAAAAGCTCTATTTGTGGGGAAAAAAAGGACAATTCTGTTTAGGTACAGCGTCGCACAACCGTTTAATTGTCAGTTAACATAACGCAGTGCTGTATCGCAAAAAATGGCCTGATCATGAAGGGGGTAAATCTTCCAGAGGTCAAGTGGTTAAAAAAAAAAAACACATTCTGTTCACTTTCCAGCTTGACAATAGGCTCAATTTACTAAATTCTAACACCAGCCTAAAGGACTCCATATGACTGTAATTTTTAAATTTCATTGGTCTCAACATAAAATAAAGCAGTTGATACATGATTCATTTTTTTTGTTCAACCTGCTGGACTTGATTCCTCCATCCACACATTTGATGTAGATGAGGGAATCACTCCCTCTAAGATAATATATTCAGAATACAGTGATGCTATAGCCGGTGGCGCTGATCATACAAAGGAAAATTGTTATCAAATACTTACCATAATTTCCCTTTCCTGGCCCATCCTCACGTCAGCACACAATGGGTTAACACCTCCTCTGGAGACCCATATGACCACCTGTACCTAGCTGAATAAAAGACAGCCCCTCCCCCAACTAAGATGATCGATAACTTATGCAGCGTACACACGGGCGGACTTTTCGACCGGACTGGTCCAACGGTCTATCCGACGGACTTTCGGCGGACTTCCGACAGACTTTCCCAACGGACTTGCCTACACACGATCACACCAAATCCGATGGATTCGTACGTGATGACGTACGACCGGACTAAAATAAAGAAGTTCATAGCCAGTAGCCAATAGCTGCTCTAGCGTCCGTTTTTGCTGTAATGTAATGTCGGGTCCCGGCAGTATGGATGAAAATTATTGAGAAAAACAGCATGGGTACCCCACCCCAGCCCATTACCAGGCCCTTTGGGTCTTGTATGGATATTAAGAGGAACCCGGTACCCAAATTAAAAAAAGAAAAGGTGTGGGGCCCCCAGGCCCTATATACTCTGAACAGCAGTATACAAGAGGTCCAAACAAGACAGGGACTGTAGGTTTAATCTTAAGTTGAAACTGTTTGTAATTTGGAACAGGTACATTTTGTAAGTGTAGCTCCAGCCAAAAAAATCTATTTTTAAGCTTTTTGGATAACATAGGAAAGGGTTATCACCCCTGTAACATTTGATTTGCTGTCTGTGCCCCTGTTCAGAAGATTTCACCTAACTTTCTGTCCCAATGACAATTGGATTTTGAAAATTTGGGGTTATTAGGGAAACAAGGATTGGTGATAAAGCATCAGTGGAGACACCTTTTTTCCATATTAACTCTTACAGGAGAGAATTTCCCTTCCTAGGGGTAGATTTCCTCTCACTTCCTGTTGTCTCCCTCCGTTTGTAAGTAGGAGTCATTTGTAAGTCGGATGTTTGAAAGTAGGAGACCGCCTGTATATACTATATGGCCTGCCCTGTATACTCTGCAGAAAATGGGCCTTAGGTGTTGGTGATACCAGAACACTGTAAGCCCACACAGTTACTCTTGGTGGGTACTGGAACGGGCCCTTCTGTGAAATAGTATATCAAGAATTGTAATTACATGCCCTTGTTGAACAGGGGTAGAAAAATTGTGCATTTGGTGGTGGTGTGGTGGTGGTGCCACAACACTGTAAGCCCTCACAGTTACTCTTGGTGGGCGCAGGAACGGGCCTTGCTGTGAAATATTAGATCAAAAATTGTAATTACATGCCCCTGTTAAACAGGGGCAGAGAAATTGGGTCTTAGGCAGTGGTGGTGGTGGCACAACATTGTAAAGCCTCACAGATACTCTTGTTGAGTGCAGAAACGGGCCCTGCTGTGAAATATTAGAGCAAACATTGTAATGTTTGCTGTAGAAAAATTGGGCATTAGGCACTGGTGGTGGTACCACAACACTTCAACCCCTCACAGATACTCTAGTTGAGTGCAGGAACGAGCCCTGCTGTTAAATATTTGATCAAAAATTGTAATTACACACCCCTGTTATACAGGGGCAGAAAAATTGGGTCTTAGGCACTGGTGGTGGTGCCCTGAAACAAAAATGTTCTTAGAAGCTATCAACATGAACATTGAGGAGGAATAGGATAATCACTCAGCATAACAGGACAGTCGCTCAGCATAGGCAGTCTTTGAGGGATCTCACATTCATTGAAAAATTAATTGGTTACATCAGCATCAGGTGCTTGGTAGCTGGTGATCCAAGACTGATTCATTTTTATGAAGGTGAGCCGATCAACTGAGTCTGTGGACAGGTGCACTCTGTGATCATCTTACAAAGACTCCAGCAGCACTGAATGTGCGTTCAGAAAGAACACTGGATGCAGGACAGGTCAGTAGCCCAATTGCATATTGTGCAAGCTCTGGCCAGTGATCCATCCTCAAGACCCAGTAACCCAGTGGATGTTCGGTTGGAAAGGTCTGATCTTGCCCCTAGGTATTCCTGCACCATGTAAATCAGATGCTGGCGATGGTTGCTGGAACTGATTAGACCTTGGGGCTGTGGACTAAAGAATTGTCTGAACACATCGGTCAGATGGCCACCTTCTCCACCGCTCCTTCTGTCACTGACCGAAGCCTCAGTCCAGGAGGACCAGGAAATTGTAACCTCCCAGGGAATGGAAATGCATTGCACAAACCTTTCTGCAAGGCCACCTGAAGAGGTTTCATCCTCTGCTCCCTCTGTGAAGGCTGGATACGTTCCGCAACCTTACCCTTGTAACATGGATAAAGAAGGGTTGCCAGCCAGTGATGATCCCTCTCCTTGATACCATGAATCTGAGGATCCTTTCTCAGACTTTGCAGGTTTAGGGAGGCCATGCAGCGAAGGTTTGCTGAGGAATTCGATCCTTTGTCCTCTGGGTCACTAAGGATGACATGATCCACAGCCACCTCCTCCCAGCCACGTACAAGACTAGATTAGAATGCAGTGGATATATATATGTAGGAGACTGTATATATATTTAATGCACTGCAGATCACTGAATCACCTGCCTGCCTGCAAGTGTATTTGAAAACGTACACCAGGAATGGCCTGCAGTCAGATATAGGCTTAGCTAGACTAGAATGCAGTGGATATATATATGTAGGAGACTGTATATATATTTTATGCAGTGCAGCTCACTGAATCACCTGCCTGCCTGAAAGTATATTTGAAAACATACACCAGGAATGGCCTGCAGTCAGATATAGGCTTGGCTAGACTAGAATGCAGTGGATATATATGTAGGAGACTGTATATATACATGTTATGCACTGCAGCTCACTGAATCACCTGCCTGCCTGAAAGTATATTTGAAAACATACACCAGGAATGGCCTGCAGTCAGATATAGGCTTGGCTAGACTGGAATGCAGTGGCTATATATATATAGTCTAGGCAAGCCTATATATGAGATATAGGCTTGGCTAGACTAGAATGCAGTGGACATATATATGTAGGAGACTGTATATATATTTAATGCACTGCAGATCACTGAATCACCTGCCTGCCTGCCTGAATGTGTATTTGAAAACGTACACCAGGAATGGCTTGCAGTCAGATATAGGTTTGGCTAGACTAGAATGCAGTGGATATATATGTAGGAGACTGTATATATATATTATGCAGTGCAGCTCACTGAATCACTTGCCTGCCTAAACATATATTTGAAAATTTGAAAATGTACATCAGGAATAGCCTGCAGTCAGATATGGGCTTGGCTAGACTAGAATGCAGTGGATATATATGTAGGAGACTGTATATATATTTTATGCACTGTAGCTCACTGAATCACCTGCCTGCCTGAAAGTATATTTGAAAACGTACACCAGGAATGGCCTGCAGTCAGATATAGGCTTGGCTAGACTGGAATGCAGTGAATATATATATATGTAGGAGACTGTATATATATTTTATGCACTGCAGCTCACTGAATCACCTGCCTGCCAGAAGTATATTAGAAACAGTACACCCGGAACGGCCTGCAGTCAGATCTAGTTAAACTGGATACAGTATATATAATATATATATATATATATATATATTTATACTAAATACACTGCAGCTAACTGAATCGCCTGCCTGCTCAATCTAAATGAAATGACACTCTCTTGGTCAACGCCAGCAACGCACTGCACAGGGCCGACGTGCAGGCGGCCTTATATAGTGCGGGGTGTGGATTTAACCCCCTGAGCCATACTTGGCCAAAGGCACCCTGCCTTTGGCCAATTATGGCTCTCTTTGCTGACGGCGCTGTGATTGGCCAAAGCATGCGGGTCATAGTGCCATCATCAGATGTCGCAGTGCATTATGGGGCGTGACGCGCCGCTTGAATTTGGCGCAAACGTGCCATAATGTTTGTATTTCGATGAATGATCGAACAGCCAATGTTCGAGTCGAACTCATGTTCGACCCGAACATAAAGCTCATCCCTAGTCCCAAACTTGTTGGTCACATATTTAGTTTGTAAGGTTGAATGAAGGCTGCACCAGACCTTCAAGCTAGCCCTTACCTATATCTTCCAAGCAATCCTGGCATAACTGCCCCAAAGGCTGCCACCCCTCTAGTCGAATAAGTTTCAGAGCAGAAAAGCGTACTTCCTGCATGCCAATCTAATCACCCTGGTAACCCAAGAGTGGATGACTCTTGAGGGCCTGATGGCTACTAAATGAAAAGATTGTACACTTTCCTCTTTTGACCAAGTACACTGTTAGTAACTCGACCATGTGTAAGAAAACTGAAGTCTTCCTGCTGTGCACTCAGTGACTCTCATGTGGAAACTCGGAGGGACTACTTCCCAGTTTTTCTGGAAACTGGATACCACTTGAACTTTGGAGATAGACGTGGTATCCCTATCTGTGGTAAAAAAGAACAGAAAAAAAGGGCCCTTGGAGGAAAGTGTTACAATCTTCAACATCTGTCACGTACCTGAAGGGAGACTGAAATGATGAGGTTGGCCTCCCTTGTATCTCCAGTCCTGGTCCCGCTGGGAGTGGAACAGAGGAAACCGAGAAATAGGAGGAACACGAGTGCCTGCAGCTGTAGACTCGGAAACTTGTAGCAGAGGATGCGACTTCGGGAGAGCAGGAGAACCATCAGGCCACGGAAGGCAGCCGTGCCCACAGGATCCACTGGGGTAGAAGAGGCACTACGCTTGAACAGTGGCACTGGAATGTCAGGCAATGTAGAGTTCCTGGCAGGCTTACAGCAAGAAGTAGTAGCAGGTCGCAAGACCTTAGTCGCAGACACCCAGGTGGTGGTAAGGAGCCAAGCAGGAAGCTGGAGCAGGGTCACTAGGATAGCCGGGTTCGGTAACAGGCGGGCAGCAAAGTACAAGGCAGCAGGCAGAAGCAGGGTCTCAAGAATAGCTGGGTTCAGTAGCAGGTAGGCAGCGGGGTACAAGGCAGCAGACAGGGGCAGGGTCAAATGGGAAGCCAGGATCAGGAACCAGTAATCAACACAAACACAGAGTCCAGAGGCAGGGTCAAGGCAAGCCAGGTTCAGCAATAGATGTCAGACAGAATAAGCAGGATACTGGGTAGCAAGGAACAGCTGAAGACCAGTCAGCAACAGTCTGGGGTCAGGGCACTTCCTTAAGTCAGCCGCCTGGCGCCAATTGGTGCTAGGGGCGCGTTCCTGCGCGTGCACGCAGTCCACTGCGCACGCGCATTAATGCACCTAGGCATCTGCAGACGCTCGTGCGTGCGCGCAGGAGTGCGCACCGGATGGAAGCGAAAGTTTTTCTTACAACATCCTTCTGTCTGAAGTAGTTGCTGTCAGGAGAACTAGTTTTACCGTGAGGTACTTCAATGGAAACGAAACCTATTGGAGTAACGGGTGCTCTCAGATGCAAG
The DNA here is from genome assembly GCA_037952925.1 of Lithobates clamitans. Lineage (NCBI taxonomy): Eukaryota > Metazoa > Chordata > Amphibia > Anura > Ranidae > Lithobates > Lithobates clamitans. Next base: position 6,222,237 of record JBBGZY010001104.1, read on the forward strand.
CCCAAGTCCCTCAGAGGGAACAAGGATTTCCCTCAAGGTCATATGGATTCTCATCTGGAAGAAGCATCTGGTCACTGGCTTTTGCACCCATCTGCAGCCTGTGAAAGATAAATTAGAGATCTATACCTTAAATGGAGTTGTATGCCTGACCAACCTTTGGTGCTCACTGTAAAACGTCAAGGATATTGGCTAGAGCAGGGAACGCAGGAAAGAAAGCTTTTGTTGAGCAAACAAAACAAACTTCTTTCGTATCCTCTCTTATGTAGTGTTCATGGATGATCTCCTGGTCACCAAGGTCTAAACAACCTCAGATGAGAATACCTGCACCTCTAGTGTAGCCTATTCTATAGGCAGGCTATTAAAAGTAGTCTCATTGGATTGGGGTGTTGTTACTGACCTTGCCATAAATGATTTCATTTCGACCAGAGACAAAGATCAAACAGAAAATTCCATGGCACTGTGAACCTTTTTTGTATGACGGAGTCTTTGCATTAGTATCCTGTTGCAAATATTAGAAGCTGCATGTTTAGTGAAGTCTCCCTGAGAAGTACTGCTGGAATACCCCATAGGGCCAATATTGATATGAGGCACTTGTTGAAAAAATATTCTGCCTAACCGAACCAATAATTGGATTTGCTTTTCTGGCAAGAAGACCAACCTTAACTCACTGTAAGTGGTTCTCTGCCCAATGAAAAGTTTCTTTGCAAGATATAACAAGAAAAGACTTTTGGTGTCCCCTTGTCAGGCAATGTAGGCTACTACTGTCTTGTTGTCAACTTTACTCAGGCCTCCTTGAAGATCCTGAAAGGCTTGCAATGCTAGAAAAAGGCTTCCTTCCATTTAAGATACTTGGGGAGTCTGCACTTCACCGCGCTCCAATGGCCTTGCACTTGTTTCTTCAGTTTGTGGACTCCCAGCCCAAGACTGGCATCAGAATCATCCTCCTGGGCTGAGAGGCATGCCTCCGAAAGAAGCACAGTGGCGATGTCCAAAATTCCAGTTCTTGTTGAATTTGTATAGGCACAAAGATTTTCTGATCCATAGACGGCCCAGCTCATAGGCTAAAAAAGGCAAATTGAAATGACCTCATGTTCCACCTGGCCCATGTTACTACCACTGCCAACAAGATCCTAAAAAAGATTCCTGGGGCTGTGCCAATTCTGTAAAAGGCAGACACCTGAACTGGAAGTGACATCTGGCCACCGCAAATCTTACACGCCTCTGGTGCTTGGCATTGATCAGTACATGGATGTATGAGTTAGCCGGTCGATTGATACCAACCGATCCTCCTGCTCAACTGTCCCTGTGACTGTCTGCATGGACTCCATCTTGAATCTCTTGGTGTGTATGAACTCTTTTGATTCCTTCAAACTGAAACAGACCAGAAGGCTCCTGCCTTAAGTGCTAGAAAAACTGGGAAGAAGGGTCCCCCATATAATTCTATGTTTCCGGCATCACTGGCCTGATGGACTTGTAGCAGTATAAAAATCTTGCAAACTGTTTTTAATCTGAGATCTGTTGTACATAAATTAAATGAATTCATTGGTCCACTTTGGAATTCTCCCTTGTACTCCCACCTGTCTTCTGGAGCCACTGGTCTTTGATGATTGTTGTCCAAACCCTCCACAAGGAGGCTACAATCATCAACTTCACTCAGGCCCCCTGGACCCAACTGGAAGAGACTGGTTGGACGCACCTTCAAAAAGTCTTTCCAGCCCTCTTAGCAGCTTGCTCTGGACTTGATTTCATGTCAAAGGTAACTTTGAGACACCTCCACTGTGATCTGTTAAATCTGCAGCCTGTCCTATAAGATTTGTACTCCTGCAACTTCTGAATTTCAATAGGCTTGAGTGAAGGATGGCGGCTTCCTCTTACTAGTCTGTGGCCACAGTACAGTCTTTTCCTGTCATTCGCTTAATTGCATTGTTCAGTGTTTGGCCGAACAATAACCTCCCATTATAGGAAATGTCGAAAGCTTGTGTCGAAGTTCTTCCTGCCCTCCAGTGGCGTAACCACAATGCTCTCATAGCAGTGACTGAGTGCACCAGCACTTGTACTAGGTCTATCAAAAGCATCAACCAAAAGTCAGTTGCCAGGTTCCACTCTTTCCAGATACTGTGCCAAATCTTGTAGTTTCCAATGTTGAATATAATGCCATTTCTGAAGTTTATATAGCGAAGTTAAATCCATTGCTGAATGGCAGGCAAAATCTGTCACTGATTCTGTGTAAGCCTGATGGCCAGATCACCACAATTTCTGCATTCCAGATGTGTCTCTGCATGAGTGTTTTTGATAATGCGTTTTGCCACTTTCCAGATGTGTTCCATAAAGAAACAATGCAACATTCTACTTTTGTTGACTGCACTAGAATGCATTGTACTCATGTGAACTCAGTAATTGGAATCAAAGTTAGACACTGTCCATGCGTTCTTGATGTAGAAAAAAAAAAAAACGCATTGGACTGCATCTGGTGTGAACAGGTCCACTTCTCAGCCATAGGATATCTGAAGACAACCGAGTTATAAAAAGGCAAAGACACTTGCTGCCCCAGACACTAGAGGGCAGCATCCACCCCTGGATGTGCAGTGCATAAACATACTTCAGCCATCCCATTTGGATAAAGCTTAGAGAACCTGGTACAGTAAATTGGTCTTCTAACGAGGTCTCTGTCATCCTTCATCAACAAGCGATTTAGGCACTATCATTATGGGTGTTGCTTGTGGTGTGGATATTTGCAGCATACTTTCTGCTATAGCCGCCTTAATTTTGCACAACCACATTCTTGTGAGGCAACCTGTGCAATTTCATTTCTCTGCCACTGCAAACTGCATGCAGGCCCAAAATTCACCCTGAGCTTGGCAAGGCATTTTCTATCATGCTGGCATAAATGCATGTGCCAATTTCCTGGATCCTGACCCTTCACAGAGTTAGTGCAAACAATTTCTTTAGAGTGTATTGACCACATACTTAATAAATGTGACAACCTGTTAGGTGTCGTCGTCCTGGTCAGGATAAGATGATCGTTGGCGGGTCTTATGTTTTTTTTGAAGCGTTGCCTTCAGGGTTTCTGCACCTAAAATAATGCAAAACACCTTTATTTGCATAATTTCCTTGAGCACTCTTTTAAAAAAACATGTCCCACGTTGCCCCCTCCTACCTTTGCTAATCTTCTGTGCCACTAACAGGTGTGTCAAGCTCATATTTGCACAAAATATATGGAAAAAAGCATATTACCTCTCACCAAAAACATGATGCCCTGTCTCTTTAAGACCCATCTGCCTTCCTCCACTCACTTCAGAAGCCGCAGCAGGTGAGCTCAGACAGCATTTCCAAAGGCAGACAGCAGACACAGTCAGAGTGAGACAAAAAACAGTAAGACTGTCAAACCCACAGAAGTACACAGCATAGCAAGGGAGCCAGGACAGCACATCCAGAGGCAGACGGGAGACTCAGAATCTGAGGTAACTCCTTTACCCGGCAGGACTGCAGAGAGAGAGGGAAAGAAGCCCTCCCAACTGCAGACCTCCAAGATCATATACACCATTGTATGGCGACTGGCCCATCCTGTGCTGCCCATCTCCCTGCATCCTTTGACCTGATTCATAGCAGCTCTCAGATTGACAATAAAGCCAGGAGAGAAGTGCGGTGCACTGTAAATAAAAAGACAGAAAAAAAACCCAAAGAGAGAGGCAATGATGACATTGCAGAGCTCTTATAATACCACACCTGTACAATATCAATGCTGTTTAAGCATCATTTTGCCTGCGGCCTTGGCACAAAAGGCACCCAGTTTATAGAAGGATTTACCTTCAGCATTCAGGGTCTTCCAACTCCATGAGAGGCTGAACATGGAGGGGTAGGTTCAGCAGGGGGGGATGCAGCAAACTAATAACTTACCAACCGCAATCAACAGGTGGCCTGGAGCAGACCAAAAAAGAACATCTTAGTTGGGGAAGGGGCTGTATTTTATTCAGCTAGGTAACATAAACAGTAGTCTGATATACCATGGACAATGTTTTTGCAATCTGAAGTCTGTGCTACTTTTAGTTAAGAACCCTTACTAATCTGTCATAGTTTTGGCAAAGAAACAAAATACCATCCTTACACAATATGACAGTTAAGGGGTGTGGCTCTATCTCACCATATATAGGTGTACTGGTTGAGGTCTCAGCATAGAAGACAAGAAGGTCACCATGTTCCCACTGATTATATTATTCTTGAGAATTTACCAAATTCAGGCAGCCAGTCTGGTAAGTTATCTTGCGTATCTCCATTCACAGTGGGCACATAGTAAGGCTAGAAGGAAAATCTGATTCTTGACACAATAATGGTAATTGACATGCTTCTTGTTTAAAAAATGTTATATTATCTAAATTACCAGAATTTTGCAATACTTTTGAATGAGATGTTGCCATTCAGTCAGGGGTTCTTGAAGGACAAAGTCAGGGTTCCATCATCCTAGGTATATCCTAGCAGATTTGGAAGTGGGGCAGGAAGTATAATTCTATTTTTACTAACTTATGTTAGGAGTATGAAGGATACCATTGCTGACTTTCTATTTATGAAAATATTAGTTTCCCAGATGTCATCCATCCTAATGATCCAATACATTAGTACTTATGAGATCATCAACTGGAACAAGCATGCAGGGCAGGAGTTGTGTGATTCGAAATCTGCATGTTTCCTTAAGTCAGTTCCTCAGAAAGTATTAAAAACCGTTCAATGTGCATGACAGGCAACTGATATTTTTAAGAACTCATCAAGACAATTTTACTTTCCTGCAATACTCAGTCATAAGTCTCCCATATTTAGAAATTTCGGTGATTACAACTCTAAGCAATAGTTATAATTTCTGCTCAGCCCCACAGTGATTGACAGTGATTGACCCCATAGCATGTAATCTAATCCAGTATTTTACTTGCTTAGATTAACATATTTTCTATCTGAATGCCGAGCATATAAAATTGATCAACCAAACCCATTTGAATGTAAAAATATCTTTTCAAAACAGGAACATGTATAACCTACATTCCAGTAGCATTCCAAAGATTGAGCAAATTTTCAGGCAATTTAATTCTAGGCTCCTCTCACATGGAGCAGTCAGCTCCAATCAGCAGGGGATCTGCTCACAGTTCCCCTTCTGATCGGAGCCAAACAAGTTGAATGTTACATCCATGCTGGTTCAGTTTCTGCAGAGAGGACTTGGGCAAATCCATGTCAGCTCTGTAGGTGGCCAGATGTAAATGGATTCCACTGTCTGTTTATATCAGGCTACCTCCAATCCGGTCCGCAAAAAAAGGAATGATGCGGTCCTTTTCTGTTTTTTTACTGAACTGCACACAAGGCTTAATGGACCATCTGATCAGGTTCACCTTAAACACTGACAGGTGGACCTGATTGGACTATCTACTGAAAATGCTAGTTCCCTGCCTCTTTCTGGTTCCAATGGTTTCCGAGTCATTGACTAAGAACAAGGTTGCAGCAAGTCGAAGAAAAGTCAGAACTCCGGATCTGCATACTCATTCCACTCAGTAACCTAAAATATTAAAGTAATTTAATAAGCAAGACAGCCAGGCACCTAGCAGAGGTCAGAAATTGCACTCTGCCCATGTTTAATACAAATTTTCTTTAAACAGCATCTGCAAAACAGGCACAATCAATTTCTGATACACTTTACCAACAATAGATGGATAGACAGACAAGTTTTAATAGGTTTAATTTATTAATTCTGAATGTATTAAAATATTAGATGATGTAAAAGTTTTGTTTAGTGTTTTCTTTACTAGCTTAAGTCTTTTCCAGAACCTAATAGTTTTGTCCTTTAACAGATTCAGAACTCCACTGGATCTCTGGATGCATATGGGGTCTGTCATTGCTCTGTCATCCACCTAAATTCCAACTTTCCAGTAGATCGTATGGAGAGCTTGGAAATAGCAAACCGTAACCTGACCATAATTGTCAATGAAGAAATCACTAAGGTAATACGTGTCAAATATTCATCTTGTTGTGGATTTTTTGATGAAAACTGAAAACGCTCTTCCAAGTTTATTCTGGTTAAAAACTTTAATTAATGAAAGAGTGTGGACACCAGTTTTGAATATAAATATACTGCACATATTCAATCTTTAATACCATAGCCTTGTAGCATTTGGAACATGCAATCAGTTCCAGGCAACAGAGCTGCCCTGTTTTCATAGATAATATTGGATTGATTTAATTAAAGGAGTTGTAAAGGCAGAAGGTTTTTAATCGTAATGCATTCTATGCATAAGGATAAAAAGCCTTCTGTGTAGCAGCCTCCCCAGCACCCTCTAATACTTACCTGAGCCCTATCTCTCTCCAGCGATGTCCACGAGTCCCTTGGACATCTGGGACTCTCCCCCCTGATTTGTTGAGACACAGCAATGGCGCCATTGGCTCCCGCGGCTGTCAATCAAAGTCAATTAGCCAATCAGGGGAGAGAGGGAGATGGGCCAAACAGCAGCTCCATGTCTGAATGGACACATGGAGCTGCAGCTCAGCTTGGGTGCCCCCATAGCAAGCTGCTTGCTGTGGGGGCACTTGACAGGAGGGAGGGGCCAGGAGCAGCGAAGAGGCACCCAAGAAGAGGAGGATCCAGGCTGCCCTGTGCAAAACCACTACACAGAAGAGGTAAGTATAACATGTTTGTTGTTTAAAAAAAATAAATAAAAATCGAGACTTTACAATCACTTCAAGGCAAATGACTGCTCACTTTGCAAGGTAATTTTTTAAAGACCTTAACATTTGAGGTGATGCTCTGCTGACTTCCATCATCCAATCACATGCAAGCAAAAACTCTGTTTTTTTTTTATTTGATTGTGATTCAATATTTTTTTGCAAAGTGAAACCTACCACATTTAATAAGCGCTGGAGAAAAGTCCCTTGCAAAGTGCAACTTCACTTGCAAAGTGAACAGCCTATTTCTCTTTATTATATAAACACCTATATGTTCTCTCTCTGTTTGTGTAGTTTATCCTTTGAGTGAATTAATCCAGAAACATACTAGATTTTGACCAAACTGGCCTTGCATGGATGCCTGAATAAGCATGTTTGAAACATTATACTTTAAGCGTCTTTAGGGGCAGAAGCTGATATGAATAGTTTAGCATTTTCCAAAACCACTCTTGAATTAAGTGAAAGTTACACAAAATAATAAAGTAAATATGTAGAATGTTTTTAAAGATCCACAGCTATGAGAGCACAGTGATTGTCTACATGGAGCAGTTGAAGGGCCTAACCAGACGTGTGGAGGCAATGGAGAAAGGAGGTCTCTCCTACACTGAGCTGGACTTCGAGCTCATAAAGCTGGAGATCAAAGAGATGGAGAACATCATACTGCAATTGAAAACCTCATTAAATGGCTCAAATGTGATTGTGGACACTCTCTACCAGGAGGTGAGAGGAATAATGCTTATAATAATTAACAGATTATTCTTGGTAATTAATTTAATTCCCTTCAAAAGGTGGAAAGCGCTCTACAACATGAGGGCAGACAGTACAATTACATTACAACTCAATACAGGAGGGATCAGGGGGCCCTGCTCGTTAGAGCTTACAATCTAGAAGGCAGGGTCAAGTGGAAACAAAGGTAATAACTGTGGGGGATAAGCTGATGGAAAAAATGAAAATACAGTTGTTAAGTGTGGGTAGGCTTCTCTGAAGAGAAGAGTTTTCAGGGATCGTCTAAAAGCTAATAGAGTAGGAAATAAGCGGACAGATTGGGGTAAGGCATTCCATAGGATTGGAGAGGCTTTGGAAAAGTCCTGGAGGCGAGTATTGGAGGAGGTGATGGGGGAGCTAGAGAGCAGGAGGTCTTGAGAGGAACAAAGAGAACTAGTAGGTTAGTATTTAGAGACTAAGCTAGTGATGTAGCTGGGGGCGAAATTGTGGATGGCTTTGTACGTAGTTGTTAGAATTTTGAATTTAATTCTTTGGCCGAGCGGAAGCCAGTGGAGGGATTGGCAGAGAGGAGTGACAGACACAGAGCGATTGGTAAGGTGGATGAGTCTGGCAGCAGCATTCATGATGGATTGAAGAGGTGATAGACTATGTAGAGGTAAGCCAATGAGAAGGGAGTTGCAGTAGTCAGCTATATAATACATACATTTCAATTCATCATTGATCTATATATACAATAAAAAATATAAACAAATGTGTAAAAAATGGCCAAAGGTGATTGCAAGCATTACAAACATTTAATTTGACCTAGTTCTGAAAATAAAACATTAGTGATAATGTGATTCAATGAAATCAAGGATGCTATAGCCAAAAACAAGTAAAAAACATAGTTCTTGTAGTGCAGAGTAAGACCTGAAATATGTCTCAATTGAAAGTGAAACTTCTAAAGTAATCTAAGTATTGGATTTCTTCTATTTCACAATGCCAATCCACACACATAAGGGCTAGCACCCACCTTCTGTTTTCTAACTCAACTAAAATATATTAGCTAGGTTACATACTCTTTGTCCCCTCAACTGAGGGCATCAAATCTTGTCCAACTCATGGCATAACCACATGCTCTAAAAAGAGGAGAGGAACCAAAATGCAACTGTGTAAAGCAGTGGTTCTCAAATTCTGTCTTCAGGACCCATTAACAGGCCAGATTTTAAGTATTACCTTTTGGAGATGCAGACTATAATAATGCAATCACTGAGCAGCAAATTATATCACCTGTGATGTATTTGAATTATCTTGCAAAACTGGCCTGTTAGTGGGTCCTGAGGACAGGAGTTGAGAACTACCGGTGTAACACCATAAAATTAACAGCATACTTAACATGCAGAAATAGATACAAAACAAAAGCAAATGACACCCAGTACAGATGTAGGTGGACATGGTGGCAATGTTTGGGGATACATGTACACCCTGATCAAGTCCACCCCCACCTGGTAGATTTTCTTTTAATGTTGTATTGTGACTTAATCCCCCTTCCTACCCTCTATTCTTGGGAAGCCCTGTGGAGATTTTAGTTAGAGAGAAACGGTTTGAATGCAAACAGCTTTAGTTGAACTCTGTTTAGAAAAGTCAAAATGCTTTGTGACACCAATGCTATAGTTGTGCCCTGTATTAAATGACTATATGTACAAATAAGATTTTATATAATTAATGGAAAAAGTATAAATAAAGCTGACCCAAAATCAATATAGTTTATTTTCAACTTCATGATCATATGCATTAACCATGCAGTTAAGAAGATCCAAAGAACATTCCACCAGCTTTATTTTTCTTTCTTTGATAGATCAGCAACATTTCAGTCATGGTTAGTCAGCTGGAGGTCTATGATAATAACAATGTCCTGGTGATCAGACGGGAGATTGCAGAGCTACAGAAACGGCTTGAAGAGTGTCAGCAAAACAACTCTGAACCAAATCTGCCGTCCCTTCCTCCAGCACACTTCGGTAGGTCATAACAATGTCTACAGGTTAATAAATTACAGCAGGGGTAGGCAAGCTTAAGGGGTAGAGATCTACCTGAACAACATGAGAGAAGTCAAAGATCACCGGGCACCAGTGGTGGCTGCGGCCATCCCGCCGGTCAGTTGGTCGGTTGGTCACCAGCCCCATACTTACCCCATCTAGGTCATGGGCAGTGCTTCCTCTGAGCGGCGGCTTCACCCTGCGTCTCCTCCTCCTCATCTTTGGCGGGTTCCCCTGCATCTCCTCCTCCTCGGCTTTGGTGGGTTCCCCTGTGTCTCCTCCTTCCTCCTCCTCAGCAGCCAATAGGATCGCTTCTCCTCTCGGCCAATCGGGTGACGGGTCTTAGAACCCGCTTCCTCATTGGCTGGGAGGAGAATCAGAAAGACAATAGCGAATATTAAATTTGCCATTGTCACAGCACTGCGCCCGGAGCCAACCCTTTTTGAAGCCAAATATAGCCTCAGGCCCTAATCACGTGCTTCTAAAAAAAAAAACCTTTTGAAATCCATGCGTCCAGTGCCCTGCATGTAGAATAGGGGCTGGGCGCAAGGATTAGGGGGGTGGTGCCCCTGCACCCCGTATGGACAGGCAGCCACTGCCGGGCACAATGTCACACAGTGTCACCTCCTCACACCTAATTGTCGTACTATCATGTCGCAATTGTGTGCATGTCACAACAAACATTGGTTGAAATCGGGTGGTGAGGAGGCAACATATCACCTCCTCACCACCTGTCAAACACACTCACTGTTTTTCAGAGGAGCAGCAGTACCTGCTGCACTTGTGAATGAGCCCTTAGTTGCATTCAGCAGCGGCACCCTTTGGGCTCGTTCACATGTAAAGTTGGGAGGTGGTAAAACCCTGCAGTTGCGTTACACCCAATCCCTACCCCAAGCAGCCAAAACTGTACACATTCCACAGCAGGAATTAAGCCCCCTGTTGCTTTTGGTGGGTGTTTCTGCCTGCCAAACACAAAGCATGCAAGTAATGGGACCACTCTGAAAGTGCTCCACAAGTGCATGCTGCTGCGGGGTCCAAGGGGTTACAGCAGGTGGTGAGAAAGCAAAACAACACTGCCTGGTTTAACCCCTTGTTTGCTGTACTGCACAAGGTTGCAGGACACTTACAGAGTGGCCTCATTCATTTGTAAGGATCATGCTTGGAAGGTGCTACACCCACCAACCATGACAGGGTGTATAACTCCTGCTGTGACAGGTGTCACTCTGCATGGGACAGGAGCCAGCACTACAGAGGAGGCTTTATATGGCTCTTGCTCCCTACTACAGCTCCAACTTTACAACCAGTCCCTCTGCATTGCACTCTGTTTGATGTTCTGGAATGGCAGACAGCGAGCCCAGACCATGATCTACCAGCAACCTGTCTGCGATCTACTGGTAGATCACAATCTACAGGTTGCTGACCCCCACACATAGATGAGTTGGTGTTTGTATCAAGCCTAGTATAAGCACACAAGTCTGACGTACATCAAGGGGAGTAGGGATAATGGAGGTAATTATTGAGGCATGACAGGACTATAATAAAGTCTGTAATAAAGTCCATGGGGTCCATGCAAAAACACCTTTAGAGGCAGCCCAGTGAAAAGCAAGAAGCAGCTTCTGGAACAACTGAGGAAAAAGCACAGGTGCCAATCTGAGTGTAGTAAGTTAGTGAGTTTAATACACATGTAGAATAAGGGTACTCACAAAAGTAAAATGTCAGTAGGCATAGAGCACAAAGTGCATACGGCATCTGCGAGAAGGGTACATCCAAATGGCTTCTGCGGTGGGTACTCAAACAGGCCGCGCCAGTGGATGCCGACGCTTCCTGGAGCCTGGGATGCACAGGGAGCCAGAGATGATGTCACTTCCGGGACGCGGTGAGGAGATAGGCCTATTTTTGTTAAAAGTATAATATCAAGAGATGGACTTCAGACAGTGCTGCAACAACCAGCTTCTTGACTGGCGTACATCAAGTTTCCTATACATTCTGATAATCTACCAACATTTAAAGTCTTTAAAGCGGAGTTCCAGTCACCTGTGAAAAAAAATAAAAGCCAGCAGCTGCAAAAACTGTAGCTGCTGACTTTTAAAAAATGTCCACTTACCTGTCCCACGATCCAGCGGTGTGCTCACCCCAGTTGGTTGCACCTGCTATCTTCATTCCTCAGTGCCGGCATCTTCACTATGGGCACCTGGCTGTGACAGCTTGTGGCTTCACAGCCAGGTGCCAACTGTGCAGGCGCGAGTAGCGCTGCACATCGTAACTGGTCGATGCAGTCTTCTGGGACATGTCAATGTCCCAGAAGACTGCGGGGGGGGGAGAACTTCAGTTTTTGACCGCCTAGGCAGAGAGAATGGAACTGGGAGCAAGGTAATCGAGTACCCGCTCCCCCCCTCCTCAAAAGTGCCAATTCTTCAAGAGGTTCGGGGGGATGAGTCTTTAAATTGGAACATCCCCTTTTTGGTAGAGCCCCGCTTTAAATTGTTTAGTATTCTTTTAGAAAGCCCTGATGAAGAGGGCATTTTGAAGCCCTTACAATGCATTGGCTAGATGTACAGATTTCACTTGAAACTTTTATTCCAGTGTGGCACTAATGTTCATACTTACTACTCTATAAATACTGATCTATCCATGTCCCCTCCCTGCTCTTTCGGAGCTGTGAATAGATAAGCATACAGTGGGGATGGAAAGTATTCAGACCCCCTTAAATTTTTCACTCTTTGTTATATTACAGCCATTTGCAAAAATCATTTAAGTTCATTTTATTTTCCTCATTAATGTACACACAGCACCTCATATTGACAGAAAAACACAGAATTGTTGACATTTTTGCAGATTTATTAAAAAAGAAAAACTGAAATATCACATGGTCCTAAGTATTCAGACCCTTTGCTCGGTATTTAGTAGAAGCACCCTTTTGATCTAATACAGCCATGAGTCTTTTTGGGAAAGATGCAACAAGTTTTTCACACCTGGATTTGGGGATCCTCTGCCATTCATCCTCTCCAGTTCTCTCAGGTTGGATGGTAAACGTTGGTGGACAGCCATTTTTAGGTCTCTCCAGAGATGCTCAATTGGGTTTAAGTCAGGGCTCTGGCTGGGCCATTCAAGAACAGTCACGGAGTTGTTGTGAAGCCAGTCCTTCGTTATTTTAGCTGTGTGCTTAGGGTCATTGTCTTGTTGGAAGGTAAACCTTCGGCCCAGCCTGAGGTCCTGAGCACTCTGGAGAAGGTTTTCGTCCAAGGTATCCCTGTACTTGGCTGCATTCATCTTTCCCTTGATTGCAACCAGTCGTCCTGTCCCTGCAGCTGAAAAACACCCCCACAGCATGATGCTGCCACCACCATGCTTCACTGTTGGGACTGTATTGGACAGGTGATGAGCAGTGCCTTGTTTTCTCCACACATACCGCTTAGAATTAAGGCCAAAAGGTTCTATTTTGGTCTCATCAGACCAGAGAATCTTATTTCTCACCATCTTGGAGTGCTTTAGGTGTTTTTTTAGCAAACTCCATGCGGGCTTTCATGTGTCTTGCACTGAGGAGAGGCTTTCCTCGGGCCACTCTGTCATAAGGCCCCGACTGGTGGAGGGCTGCAGTGATGGTTGACTTTCTACAACTTTCTCCCATCTTCCGACTGCATCTCTGGAGCTCAGCCACAGTGATCTTTGGGTTCTTCTTTACCTCTCTCACCAAGGATCTTCTCCCCTGATAGCTCAGTTTGGCCAGACGGTCAGCTCTAGAAAGGGTTCTGGTCGTCCCAAACGTCTTCCATTTAAGGACTATGGAGGCCACTGTGCTCTTAGGAACCTTAAGTGCAGCAGAATTTTTTTTGTAACCTTGGCCAGATCTGTGCCTTGCAACAATTCTGTCTCTGAGCTCTTCAGGCAGTTCCTTTGACCTCATGATTCTCATTTGCTCAGACATGCACTGTGAGCTGTAAGGTCTTATATAGACAGGTGTGTGGCTTTCCTAATCAAGTCCAATCAGTATAATCAAACACAGCTGGACTCAAATGAAGGTGTAGAATCATCTCAATGCTGATCAGAAGAAATGGACAGCACCTGAGTTAAATATATGAGTGTCACAGCAGAGGGTCTGAATACTTAGGACCATGTGATATTTCAGTTTTTCTTTTTTAATAAATCTGCAAAAATGTCAACAATTCTGTGTTTTTCTGTCAATATGGGGTGCTGTGTGTACATTAATGAGGAAAAAAATGAACTTAAATGATTTTAGCAAATGGCTGCAATATAACAAAGAGTGAAAAATTTAAGGGGGTCTGAATACTTTCCATCCCCACTGTACATGTCACAAAAAAACAAAATAGGAGGCATTCTACAATTATAATCCTAATTGGGGGTAAAGCTCCGTAACCAAAAGGAAAAACTAAAGGACTTTAAAGGTACCTAAGAAAATCAAGAAAAACAAGTTGGAATTGTGCAGACACAAATAATCTTGATGATGACCATTTCACAGGTTTGGGATGAGTAAAATCCAAAATGTTCACTAAAATCCAGCTATCTCCTGATGCAGGAGGGGCTTGAAAGATAAACCCATATAAGTTAATGAAGATTGACCATGCACCACAGCAGTAGAAGATAGTTTTAGTAATAGTTTTGGTGTCTTCCCATGACTTCGGATGAGCCGAACACCCCCCTGTTCGGTTTGCACCAGAACATGCGAACAGGAAAAAAGTTCGTTCGAACACGCGAACACCGTTAAAGTCTATGGGACACGAACATGAATAATCAAAAGTGCTAATTTTAAAGGCATATATGCAAGTTATTGTCATAAAAAGTGTTTGGGGACCTGGGTCCTGCCCCAGGGGACATGGATCAATGCAAAAAAAGTTTTAACCACTTCAGCCCCGGAAGGTTTTACCCCCTTCCTGACCAGAGCACTTTTTACAATTCAGCACTGCGTCGCTTTAACTGCTAATTGCGCGGTCATGCAATGCTCTACCCAAACGAAATTTGCGTCCTTTTCTTCTCACAAATAGAGCTTTCTTTTGATGATATTTGATCACCTCTGCCGTTTTTATTTTTTGCGCTATACACGGAAAAAGACCGAAAATTTTGAAAAAAAATGATATTTTCTACTTTTTGTTCTAAAAAAAATCCAATAAACTCAATTTTAGTCATACATTTAGGCCAAAATGTATTCGGCCACATGTCTTTGGTAAAAAAAATGTCAATAAGTGTATATTTATTGGTTTGCGCAAAAGTTATAGCGCCTACAAACTAGGGTACATTTTCTGGAATTTACACAGCCTTTAATTTATGACTGCCTATGTCGTTTCTTGAGGTGCTAAAATGGCAGGGCAGTACAAAACCCCCACAAATGACCCCATTTTGGAAAGTAGACACCCCAAGGAATTTGCTGAGAGGCATGTTGAGCCCATTGAATATTCATTTTTTTTGTCCCAAGTGATTGAATAATGACAAAAAAAAAAAAAAAAATTACAAAAAGTTGTCACTAAATGATATATTGCTCACACAGGCCATGGGCATATGTGGAATTGCACCCCAAAATACATTTAGCTGCTTCTCCCGAGTATGGGGATACCACATGTGTGGGACTTTTTGGGAGCCTAGCCACGTACGGGGCCCCGAAAACCAATCACTGCCTTCAGGATTTCTAAGGGCGTACATTTTTGATTTTACTCCTCACTACCTATCACAGTTTTGAAGGCCATAAAATGCCCAGATGGCATAAAACCCCCCCAAATGACCCCATTTTGGAAAGTAGACACCCCAAGCTATTTGCTTTGAGGCATGTTGAGTCCATGGAATGTTTTATATTTTGACACAAGTTGCGGGAAAGTGACAAATTTTTTTTTTTTTTTTTTTTTTTTTGCACAAAGTTGTCACTAAATGATATATTGCTTACACAGACCATGGGCATATGTGGAATTGCACCCCAAAATACATTTAGCTGCTTCTCCTGAGTATGGGGATACCACATGTGTGAGACTTTTTGGGAGCCTAGCCGCATACGGGGCCCCGAAAACCAATCACTGCCTTCAGGATTTCTAAGGGCGTACATTTTTGATTTTACTCCTCACTGCCTATCACAGTTTCGGAGGCCATGGAATGCCAAGATGGCACAAACCCCCCTCAAATGACCCCATTTTGGAAAGTAGACACCCCAAGCTATTTGCTGAGAGGCATGGTGAGTATTTTGCAGCTCTCATTTGTTTTTGAAAATAAAGAAAGACGAGAAAAAAATTTTTTTTTTTTCTTTTTTCAATTTTCAAAACTTTGTGACAAAAACTGAGGTCTGCAAAATACTCACTATACCACTCAGCAAATAGCTTGGGGTGTCTACTTTCCAAAATGGGGTCATTTGGGGGGTTTTTTTGCCACCTGGGCATTCCATGGCCTCCGAAACTGTGATAGGCAGTGAAGAGTGAAATCAAAAATTTACGGCCTTAGAAAGCCTGAAGGCGGTGCTTGGTTTTTGGGGTCCCGTACGCGGCTAGGCTCCCAAAAAGTCTCACACATGTGGTATTCCCGTACTCAGGAGAAGCAGCAGAATGTATTTTGGGGTGTAATTTCACATATTCCCATGGCATGTTTGAGCAAAATATCATTTAGTGACAACTTTGCGCAAAAAAAAAATAAAAAAAATAAAAAATTGTCTCTTTCCCGCAACTTGTGTCACAATATAAAATATTCCATGGACTCGACATGCCTCTCAGCAAATAGCTTGGGGTGTCTACTTTCCAAAATGGGGTCATTCGGGGGGGTTTTGAACTGTCCTGGCATTTTATGCACAACATCTAGAGGCTTATGTCACACATCACCCACTCTTCTAACCACTTGAAGACAAAGCCCTTTCTGACACTTATTGTTTACATAAAAAAATAATTTTTTTTTGCAAGAAAATTACTTTGAACCCCCAAACATTATTTTTTTTTTTAAAGCAAATGCCCTACAGATTAAAATGGTGGGTGTTTCATTTTTTTTTTTCACACAGTATTTGCGCAGCGATTTTTCAAACGCATTTTTTGGGGAAAAACACACTTTTTTACATTTTAATGCACTAAAACACACTATATTGCCCAAATGTTTGGTGAAATAAAAAAGATGATCTTAGGCCGAGTACATGGATACCAAACATGACATGCTTTAAAATTGCGCACAAACGTGCAGTGGCGACAAACTAAATACATTTTTAAAAGCCTTTAAAAGCCTTTACAGGTTACCACTTTAGATTTACAGAGGAGGTCTACTGCTAAAATTACTGCCCTCGATCTGACCTTCGTGGCGATACCTCACATGCATGGTGCAATTGCTGTTTACATTTGACGCCAGACCGACGCTTGCGTTCGCCTTAGCGCGAGAGCAGGGGGGACAGGGGTGCTTTTTTTTTTTTTTTTTTTTTTTTTTCATTATTATTATTATTTTTTTATCTTATTTTTAAACTGTTCCTTTCATTTTTTTTTTAAAATCATTTTTATTGTTATCTCGGGGAATGTAAATATCCCCTATCATAGCAATAGGTAGTGACAGGTACTCTTTTTTGCAAAAATTGGGGTCTATTAGACCCTAGATTTCTCCTCTGCCCTCAAAGCATCTGACCACGCCAAGATCGGTGTGATAAAATGCTTTCCCAATTTCCCAAGGGCGCTGTTTACATCCAGCGAAATCTAAGTCATAAAATGCTCGTAGCTTCCCGTTTCTTAGGCCATAGAGATGTTTGGAGCCACTCTGGTCTCTGATCAGCTCTATGGTCAGCTGGCTGAATCACCGGCTGCATTCTCAGGTTCCCTGTTGAGACAGGAGAGCCAGAGAAAAACACGGAAGACGTTGGGGGGGGGGCATTCCCTCCCACTGCTTGTAAAAGCAGTCTAGAGGCTAATTAGCCGCTAAGATTGCTTTTACATGAAAGCTGACCGCTGGCTGAAAAGAATGATACCAAGATGATACCTAAACCTGCAGGCATCATTCTGGTATAACCACTCAAAGTCGTGAATGGCGTACCTGAAGACAAAAAAATGGTTAACAATAAAGCACAGTAAACGGTAAGGTATAAAAAATTGCATACCTGAAAAGCAAACATGATAAAACATAATAACAATAAAACATTGCAGAATAGAATACAGTAAAAAAGAGCAGAACAATAGAGAGAGAATAGAGAGAGAGAGAACAATAAAACGCCAACTATTTTTTTTTTATTTTATATTTTTGTTTGTGTTTTTTTTTTTTTTCACTTTTTTTTGTAACTAACTTTTATAACTGTAACCGGTTCCAGGTTCGGGTCTCTCAAAATGCGATGGCATCTTGGGAGACCCTGTGAAAGTGTGCCTAGTCTGTGCAATGCTGTACCCTACGCTAATACTCAACTAGTGTATGGTAGCATTCAAAACATTCACCAATGCAAAGACCAGGATTGTCCGGACAGGAGGGACAATAATAGCGGGTGTCACGCCTATATCCGCGCTTGCTGCAGACACAACATCTTTTTTGGGGGGTTCGCTGGGTAGGGGTACTCGGGAGGACATAAAGAAATTGCCTCTCATGCAGCTGACTGAATTTGGTTGGGGATGTGAATGGGGGAAGTACGGGCGCTGCAGAAGCGGTGGGTTCCCAATTAGGATTGGCGAATGCAGCAGGAAGGGCATTATGGGCACGACGGGCCTGTGTTTGTCTTTTTGGTGGCAGCGGGACACTACTTGTGCTTGCCACCTCACCAGCTTGAACTGCACTTATGGGACTCGCCACGTCACCAAGTGTTACTGCAGTGCTGGTTTGACTACGACCGGGGTGTACTAGGCCGCTGGCGCTTGCCAGTTCACCAAAACGCTACCAAAAAAACTGTTTGCGATCGCAGGGATCAGGCCTGACTCTGCGAACGCTGCAGTTATGCGTTTAGTGTTTTGTAAGTGTCAGTGATCGATCGATACTGCACTTGGGTGGGCTGGGCTGGGCCGGGCGGAGGGGCAAAACGCAGGTGCTAGCAGGTATCTGGGCTGATCCCGCTAACACTGCGTTTTTGGGAACCCTAAACTGCTGGGGACGCTAGTATAGATCTGATCGGATCAGATATTGATGCGTTCAGATACTATACCACTAAGGGAGGTGTACGGTGCGTGCGTGCGTGGGTGTTAGCGGTACTGGCGCTAACCTGACGCTGCCTGGGGCTGGTGCTTGCCAGCTCACCAAAACGCTACCAAGAAAACTGTTAGCGATCGCAGGGATCAGGCCTGACTCTGCGAACGCTGCAGTTATGCGTTTAGTGTTTTGTAAGTGTCAGTGATCGATCGATACTGCACTTGGCTGGGCTGGGCCGGGCGGAGGGACAAAATGCAGGTGCTAGCGGGTATCTGGGCTGATCCCGCTAACACTGCGTTTTTGGGAACCCTAAACTGCTGGGGACGCTAGTATAGATCTGATCGGATCAGATATTGATCCGTTCAGATACTATACCACTAAGGGAGGCGTATGCTGCGTGCGTGGGTGTTAGCGGTACTGGCGCTAATCTGCCGCTGCCTGGGGTGACGCATATCACCGCCGGGCGATCGGGGGGCTAAACCTTTATTCGGTAATAAACGGCGGGTGCCCTGACACTATAAAAAATAAACGAACTAACCAGCGTCACCCGTAACGGTTATACGGTGATCAGTGGTGAAAGGGTTAACTAGGGGGCAATCAAGGGGTTAAAACATTTATTAGGTAGTATATGGGGGTCCCTGTCGCTATAAAACGCTGACGGCGAACCTAAATATTTACCTCACTAACTAGCGTCACCAGCGACACTAATACAGCGATCAGAAAAATGATCGCTTAGCAACACTGGTGACAGGGGGTGATCAAGGGGTTAAAACTTTATTAGGGGGGTTAGGGGGGTACCCTAGACCTAAAGGGGGCCTAAGACTCACTGCCCTAACACACTAACTGACACAAACTGACACCAATACAGTAATCAGAAAAAAAAAAAATCTGCTTGGTGTCAGTTTGTGATCGGGGGGCGATCGGGGGGGGGATCGGGGTGTAATGTGTGCCTGGCATGTTCTACTGTGTGTGTGTGTTTGGTGCACTCACAGTTCAGTCTTCTCTCCTCGGCCCGGAACGGAAAATACCGAGCCGAGGAGAGATGACATCATTTCCTCTGCCTCTGTGTACAATACAGAGGCAGGGAAATGATCCCATTGGCTGGGAGCGATCGCGAGGGGGGGGCCACGAATGGATGGCCTCCCCCTCACCACCGATCGCCGGGGGACATTTGCCGACCGCCGCAGGCACCGGGGGGGGTCCGATCGGACCCCCCACCCGCGGGCAGGCAGGGACGTACAGGTAAGCCCTTTTGCCTGCCCGTGCCGCTTTGTCGACGTACATCGTCGTGCGGCGGTCGGCAAGTGGTTAAAAACGGCAGTTTTTTCAGGAGCAGTAATTTTAATAATGCTTAAAGTCAAACAATAAAAGTGTAATATCCCTTTAAATTTCGTACCTGGGGGGTTGTCTATAGTATGCCTGTAAAGGGGCGCATGTTTAGAACAGTCTGACAGCAAAATGACATTTGAAAGGAAAAAAGACATTTAAAACTACTCGCGGCTATTGCATTGCCGGTCCGACAATATACATAGAAGTTCATTGATAAAAACGGCATGGGAATTCCCCACAGGGGAACCCCAAACCAAAATTTAAAAAAAAAATGACGTGGGGGTCCCCCTACATTCCATACCAGGCCCTTCAGGTCTGGTATGGATATTAAGGGGAACCCCGGCCAAAATTTTTAAAAAAATGACGTGGGGGTCCCCCTAAATTCCATACCAGGCCCTTCAGGTCTGGTATGGATTTTAAGGGGAAACCCATGCCAAAAAAAAAAAAAACAGCGTGGGGTCCCCCCAAAAATCCATACCAGACCCTTATCCGAGCACGCAACCTGGCAGGCCGCAGGAAAAGAGGGGGGGACTAGAGAGCGCCCCCCCTCCTGAACCGTACCAGGCCACATGCCCTCAACATTGGGAGGGTGCTTTGGGGTAGCCCCCCAAAGCACGTTGTCCCCATGTTGATGAGGACAAGAGCCTCATCCCCACAACCCTTGCCCGGTGGTTGTGGGGGTCTGCGGGCGGGGGGCTTATCAGAATCTGGAAGCCCCCTTTAACAAGGGGACCCCCAGATCCCAGCCCCCCCTGTGTGAAATGGTAAGGGGGTACAAGTACCCCTACCATTTCACTAAAAAACTCAAAAATGTTAAAAATGACAAGAGACAGTTTTTGACAATTCCTTTATTTAAATGCTTCTTCTTTCTTCTATCTTCCTTCATCTTCTTCTTCTTCTGGTTCTTTTGGGTCTTCTGGTTCTTCCTCCGGCGTCCTCGTCCAGCATCTCCTCTGCGGCATCTTCTATCTTCTTCTCCTCGGGTGTGTTCGACTCAAACTCGAAGCTCATCCCTACCCATGACTAAAAGAGATAAGAGATTCTTTCAGCATACATTAATTGGTCATACACAGGATGTGTATTTGGCAGGAGTTCAATGACTGAACAATATCAAATGCATGAAACACCAGATTATATCTTTTTTTCTTCAGTATCTGTTTGCCTATGAAAGATAGGATCATGCAAGTAGAGCATAACTTTCAAAGATTTGGGCATGTAAATATGAGCTCAAGTTGCTAGATCTTGAAGGGTCTGTCCGTTGAAAACTAAGATTTTGGTTATAGGTAGCTGTTTATTGGCTAAGTCATCCCCTGACTTTTTATATGGCTTGGATGCTGCTTTAACAGATGTAGTTTGCTCCTTATTTCCAACTGTGACATAGTTCACCCGAGAGTTGTGAAAGCTCATGCCCATTCTTGTGTGTTCCAGCTCTTTCTCTTGCATTCTTAATAAAATAGTAGAGATAGGATGGGCCCCCCTTATTATGTGCACACTCAGGAACTCAGATATCTCACCAATAAAGATCCTGAGCTATCTTGGAGTTACATAGCAACTTTTAGAGAACTTTCTGGCTGGAAAGTGTAGGGTACCATATAACTTTTTTGCTTATTTGTAGAACTCGATAACATTTCGGATTTATATATGCAATGTTTAGAGCTAATGCTGATTTTTACTCCCAGGTGTTCGTATTAGAAAATACTTAATTTATATTTTACAATTACTTTTTATGTTTCACAGGTACTTGTGACCATGGACACATTGTGAATATCAGTAAACCGTATGTAGTGCAGCAGAATTTGCTTGGTGCAGGCTACACATCAGGAGGATGGGGAAAAGATTCTTTATTGGGAGCTGAACAGAACACTTTTTGGGTTGCCCCACTACCTGACAGCCGCACGATGAATTCTTTATACAGATATGCATCTTATAATGATCTCCTGCTCTACAAAACCACAGCATCAATAAGCCTTGGTTCCAATTACGGGCAAGGTGCTGGAATGATTATGTACAATGGTACAATGTATTATAATTGCCACAATTCCAATAATCTCTGCAAATACAACATGAAAACTAATGTAGTGGAGCGATTGGCACTAAGAGATGCAACTTACAACAACCGCTTCTCCTATTCATCCACACCTTGGCAGGACATCGATCTTGCGGCCGATGAAGAGGGTCTTTGGGTCATTTATGCTACTGAAAGAGAGGGTGGGAAAATTCTTATTAGTAAACTTGTTGCTGACACGTTGGAAGTAAAGCAAACCTGGTCCACCTCACTTTACAAGCCAGGTGTCACCAATGCTTTCATGGTCTGTGGGGTCTTGTATGCTACAAGAATCTACAGAACAAAAATGGAGGAGATCTTCTACATGTATGACACTAAAACTGGTAAGGAAGAGAATCTGAGTATCCCCATTGAGAAGATGATGGATACAATACATAATCTGTCCTACAACCCAAATGACCACAAGCTCTACATGTACATTAATGGCTTCCTGTTCACCTATGACCTTACTTTCTTGCCAAAGAAATAAAACGTTTAACATGTGCCAATGTGCTCTAATATTGAATAGAAAAGCTAGCTTAAAAAATAATCTTAAAGAGAGCTACCCAATTAAAAAAATTACCATTTTCTTTTATTTAATAAATAAAGTGCAATATATGATAGCAACCTAACATATATATTTTACTACTCTTCTAGCTGCTCTAAACTGATAAAAGTTTATTATGATTGGTTAATTTGGGTTTCTGTTTTGGGGTACATTCCATTGTTTTAAAAAACAGTGTTACAGTACACAACCTGTCAAAGGGGACCATGAGACTCCACACTTAGTGAGAAGCACCTGGCTATTCAAAATATTTACAGTCTATTGTATTCTTTGGGTGCCACTGTTTTCTTCAGTTGCATAGCAACTGAAATTCGGGTTCTAGATAAAAAGGCAAGTTAACATTAAAATAAAAATTTACCAAGAATCTGGGTAACCATAATGTTCCATTAAAATACAGAAATACAAAAATGAACACTTAAGTATATGATGCTGCCTTGTGAACAGGATAATCTTAGATAGATATGTAGCTTTAAATTTACTTTAAAGTGGTATTAAAGTGTAACTAAAGGCAAAATGGTTTTTTTTTTCATTTTTGATAGCGCGGACAGGGATTCGTAATGCCTGTCGGGTTTTATTGTCTGTCTGTATCCCTGTTAGGGAGATTCATCCTCTCTATTTGTCCTGTTTACTGATATAACTAAAAGTAAAATAAAATCTCAAATGTTGTTTTGACTTCAGAACACTAATAGAGGGGAAATCTTATAATAGGGACATTAGTTCTGGTGACCCTGGTAACATTTCATCACTTTTGAGGGATTTCCTCTCCTGTTTTTGCTATAAAACACAGGAAGTGAAAGGAAATCTCCTAAATAGGACAAAGATGGCAAAAAAGCTGGGGTTATAACCCTTCTTTACTCTATGCAAAAAATGAATAAAAAGTATGCCTTTAGTTACACTTTAAGTGATTCTAAACCTTGCCTATGTTCCAGTATAAGCTGGAGCAATGACCACTGCCTTGTTTCAGGGTGGTTCCTTTCTTTTGTATCCTATGGAGTCACCCTTGTAATCAAGGACTATAGCTGTTATTGCCTACATTGTCTTCTTCCACAGTAACACACAACCCTCTAGCCTAGGATGGCAAGGAGCTCCCCTGCCCCTATCCCCTCCTTTCTCCAAGCTAACAGACTGGCTGGAGACTGCACTGTGCACTGTTAACTGTTTCCTCTAAAGACCAGAAGTTCAGGGAATCAACACTTAGAAAGCAGAAGCCAGCAAGTGTTAGGCTAGGAGTTATAACAAATAGTTTACTTGGGAATGCTTCTTTTTTGTGCTTGTGTTTTGCTAAAAATCCAGAAGGTTTAATACTTTAAAGGTGTTGTAAACCTTTTTGTTTTTTCATCTTAATGCATTCTATGCATTAAGGTGAAAAACCTTCTGTGCTGCAGCTGCCCCCCAGTGCCCCCCAGAGCCCCCCCTCTTTCTTACCTGAGTCCGATCGTTTCAATGAAGGGGACGAGCACAGCAGCACCAGCCGCTGCCTCGGGTTCTCAATGGATAGATTGATAGCAGCAAGAGCCATTGGCTCCCACTGCTGTCAATCAAATCCAGTGACACGGGAGTGTGGGGGGGCGAGTCCTGCTGTCTGTGTCAATGGACGTAGCAGCAGGACTCAGGAGCGCACCTGCACAGGTGCCCCCATGGAAAGCGGCTCTCTGTGGGGGCACCCGATAAAGAGAAGGAGCCAGGAGCACCACGGGGGGACCCCAGAAAAGGAGGATCAGGGCCGCTCTGTGCAAAACCCTTGCACAGAGCAGGTAAGTATAACATGTTTGTTATTTAAAAAAAAGATGAACCTTTACAATTACTTTAAGGGAAAGGAGAACAAATTAAAGCCGAAGTCCAGCTAACACTTTTTTAAGAAGTTACTGCAACAGTTTCATTTTCTTTTGCGGTAAAGGTTTAAGCCATACATATAAAAGCTGAGAACTGTAAACACCTCTCCCCCCGCTGTTATATGGTTTGTCTCAGCCCTGTAACTGCTGTTATACTTCTGCAGCTTGGCCTGTTATAGAAAGTGGAAAAATAACAATCGACTACCCCCCGTACATTTGCATTGTTGCAGAAAGTGAAAAAATAACAGTCTAGTACTGGCAGGACCAACAGGGAATAAAACTGTTATGCCCCGTACACATGATCGTAAATGCCGTCAGCAAAAGACCGATGTGAGCTTTTTGTCGGAAAATGCAACCGTGTGTATGCTCCATGGGACTTTTGCTGGCGGAATTCCAGCCAGCAAAAGACTGAGAGCAGGTTCTCTATTTTTCGGTCGGAAAAAGTTCCTATCCGAAAAAGCGATTGTCTGTATGCAATTCAGATGTGCAAAAAATCACGCATGCTCGGAAACAATTTGACGCATGCTCGGAAACAATTTGACGCATGCTCGGAAGCATTGAACTTAATTTTCCCGGCTCGTCGTAATGTTGTACATCACCGCGTTCTTAACGGTCAAAAGTTCAGAGAACTTTTGTGTGACCAGGTGTATGCAAGACAAGCTTTAGTGGAATCCGGTCGGAAAAGCCATCATATCTTTTTTCGACCAAAATCCCGATCGTGTGTACGCGGCATTACAGGTGGATTCAGAAACACAAAAACGTCTTTGTTAATGCTAGGGATACGCTGGGGTTGATTTAGTAAAACTGGAAAGTGCAAAATCTGGGGCAGCTCTGCATAGAAACCAATCAGCTTTCAGGTTTGTCAAATCTTAACTGAACAAGCTGAAGTTAGAAGCTGATTGGCTACCATGCACAGCTGCACCAAATTTTGCACTTTCCAGTTTTACAAAATCAATCTACTGCGTCAAACATAATTTATTGCTTTGCCAATATTTGCCCTATAACTATACTTTTTAGCTCTCATTGGCTACAACTGATGAAAACAACATCCATTATAGCACATAACAGTCATTAATATATAGATAAATCAGTAGAACGTATAATGTGATTACATTATCAACCATATATTTGCACGTGATTTATTATTGTAATTCCTTCCTGAAATTTTCTGCAGCTTTATGGCATAAAATAAATAAAAGTGAGCATTTAAAGAAGTTTGTTTGTCATTCATGTAGACTACAGGGTCTTTCAGTTGTTCCATAGTTTGGTCCATCTATGTAAACTTATTTTTTGATATATTATAGATTATTTAATATATCAATATTATAGATTAAATTCTGCTAACATGCTTGGTTTATTCACATTGTCTTGGTTTTTTGAATGATGGCTGAAATCGTTTGTGAATTAAACAAAATCCTTAAACGCTAAACAAAAAATGCAAATGCAGTTCTCTCTTCTAAATGTACATTTAGCTTAAAATATGACTATACCTAGTATTGCAAATTATAATAGGTAAAATGATCCCCATGTTGTAAACTATCAATATATTGGATTAAAATGAGGCTTTTTATGTCCGTGTATTGCCCCCTTCACTCTGTGTTGTTGCCTTGTGGTGCTTTATCATATTCAAATTAACATGCAGTATTTTGTGTGTTCTGTTAAGGCAGCCCGATAATTTAGAATGGGCCACAATATATGCAAAAGAACAAAACACGGGTCTGTACAATCCACAAGAAGATGCCGGCGCAACAGTACAGATCAGCAAAGTGGTTATACTTTACCAAGTACAGGGGAATATAGACAAAAAGAATCCAATGCGTTTCGGCCATTCAGGCCATAATCATGGCTGATTAAGGCCTTTGTGCCATATTCCAGCAGTGGACTAAAGAACTAAAAAAAGATTCATATGAGTCTCTAGAGAATCTGATGATCTAGGCCCCACAGAAGTCATGCAGTTTGTGAAGGGGTGCAAGTCTGAGTCTACCAAAATGGCAGCAGGAATAGCTGATACCTACATAAACACTTGGGTATCTGACCACCTGGAATATCTCAGTTGCCTATCTTCCAGCTCTCCAGCAGAAGGAGAGAAACACATTTTTTTACTAGGACTATGGAAAGCTGTACATGGGGAATTTGCCTGACAGAAGGCAATCAGGCTGACATGGTCAAAAGGCAGCTCATTGTACCCAAAAAATATAGTGAACACACAAATTTCCCTTAGCAGGTAACTTGGGGGGAATCACTAAGACCAACTACCTTTAGTCCTGTGTTACCTTCCAGCAGGTTGGCAAGGCAGGTATTCACATGGCTCTATTACAATCTATGTCTGTAATTGATAAACCTTTAAAGAGGGTGGGAATGGATATCATTGGACCACTAGCCATCCCAAGCAGTTCAGGTAAACAATACATCTTGACAATAGTGGATTATGTCAATGATTCCCAGAGACTATGGTATTATCCTCCCTCATGCAGACAAGGTTGCTAACACTCTTATGGGAATATTTATGAAAGTGGGTTCCCTGCAAAGCAGAAAAAGGTAAAGTAAATAGGTGGAACTTTATACATGTCTCCAGGAGAGAGAAAGCAAATATGGAATACAAGTAAAAATCAAACAAGTATTATTACAAAAGGTCAAATATAAAAAAAAATTAAACTAGGCATGTACAGTAATTAAAATTAAAAACAAAAGAGGAGCCATAACATAACTGTAGAGATAATGTAAACGGTCTATGCATTTCACAGGGTTACCCGCTTCATCAGGACCATCAATGCCATTTTTGCAGTTAAGTTCATCGTTGTAGTAAACTTGTACTGAAAGAAAACATATGGAATACACAATGACAATGTCCAAAAGAAAAAAGAAGAAACACATAATGCAAATGAACATATGTTCATCAATACCATCAAATTTTCCTGTCTAAGACAGCAGGAGAGGAAAAAAAAAACACAGCACTTACCCTAACCCCTGTCCAAATGCACAAATTTGCGAACCTGGATGATGATAAATGTTGGCGAGGTTGTTTGCATAAAGGCTCATTGCCACACATACTTTGGGATTTACCTATTTTGGAAAAAGTATTTACTTTCATATCTGAGATAACTAAACCTTCTTTATCGCTGGTGATCCTTAGCTTGGGGATCACCTCCTTCCCATCTAAGTTCAGGATCATAGTTCTACACATTCTTTTTGCTGGCAGGCTAATGATAATGCAAAAATTGAGACAATCTACTGTCCCAAACATATCTGATGTAATATTGCATCTCAACTAGATTAACCACTTTAATACAGGGCATTTTCACCCCCTTCCTGCCCGGGCCAATTTTCAGTTTTCAGCGCTGTCGCATTTTGAATGACAATTGCGCAGTCATGCAACACTCTACCCAAATTAAGTTTTTATCATTTTTTTCCCCACAAATAGAGCTTTCTTTTGGTGGTAATTTATCACCTATGTGGTTTTTATTTCTTGCGCTATAAACAAAAGAAGAGTGACAAGTTTGAAAAAAAAAACACAATATTTTTTACTTTTTGCTATAATAAATATCCCAATTTAAAAAAAGCATTTCCTCAGTTTAAGCTGACATGTATTCTTCTACATATTTTTGGTAAAAAAAACTGCAATATGCGTATATTGATTGGTTTGCGTAAAAGTTATAGCGTCTACAAAATAGGGGATAGATTTATGGCATTTTTATTATTATTTTTTTTTTACTAGTAATGGCGGTGATCTGTGATTTTTATCATGACTGTGAGATTGCGGCGAACATATCGGACACTTTTGACACTATTTTGGGACCATTCACATTTATACAGCGGTCAGTGCTATAAAAATGCACTGATTACTGTATAAATGTCACTGGCAGGGAAGAGGTTAACACTAGGGGGCGATCAAGGGGTTAAATGTGTTACCTAGGGAGTTATGCTAACTGCAGGGGGAGGGGACTCACAAGGGGAGGAGACCGATCGGTGTTCCTCTGTGGTGGGAACACACAATCAGTCTCCTCTCCCCTGACAGGACATGGATCTGTATGTTTAGAAACACAGATCCACATCTCTGCTCTGTTACCGGCAATTGCGGGTGCCCGGCGGACATTGCGACCGCAGGGCACGCGCATTATCCCCCGAGTGATGCGGCGGGCGCGCACGCGCCCCCTAGATGGCCAGGAAGCCAAGAGTATCATATGATGCCCGCCCAGGATGGGAGATCCCTCCTGCGGACTTCATTTGACTATGGGCGGGGAAGGAAGTGGTTAAGGAATATGAACACTAAACAGCCATACAATCTGACTCATTTTCAAAATGTAGGCATTTGTGGGAACCGTGGCTACAAATTCAGCAAAACTAATGCCCCGTACACACGAGGATCTTTTTTCTGACGGAATTCCGCTCAAGCTTGGCTTGCATACACATGGTCACACAAAAGTTCTCTGAACTTTCGATCATCAAGAACGCGGTGACGTACAACACTACAACGAGCCGAGAAAATGAAGTTCAATGCTTCTGGGCATGCGTCGAATTGTTTCCGAGCATGCGTCGTTTTTTGCGCGTCTAAATTGCATACAGACGAACGGAATTCCCGATAGGAACTTTTTCCGACGGGAAAATAGAGAACCTGCTCTCAATCTTTTGCTGGTGGGAATTCCGCCAGCAAAAGTATGATGGAGCATACACACGGTCGGAATTTCCGACCAAAACCTCACATCCAACTTTTGCTGTTGGAATTTCCGATCGTGTGTACGGGGCATAAGAGTAATGTTACTTTAACAATGCTATCCTACCAGTTACCTTTGCTTCTCCTTTATAATACTCTATGTACACATCTAGTGGAATAATTTTTAATAATGATGTTGGAGCACCTCTGTGTCTTTACGTATATGTAATGCTGTATTACTAATTTAATATGCAATCTTTGCAACTGTAATAGTGGCTTCCAGTATTTGTCAAACTTTGTAAAATGAATAAAAAAAGCATAACACTAAAATACCACACGTACCCCTTCCAAGGTGTGAACACAACCCCCCCACCATTCAGGGGACAAACCGAGAGCACCCAACAGCCTGTGGGAAAGCCCCAGAAATCGACACTCAGATAAAACTAAAGAAGACCCAAAATAAATTAGTTCAAAGAATAGTATACAATGGTATACAAATATGGGGACCTTTAATATATTTTCCCAAACGCAAAGGAGTAAGTCTTATCTTGTCAGAAATGATTAGTTATGGATAACGGTTTCTGTTTTTTTTTTTTTAGAAAGTACATAGAACAATTGGTATGCAGGTAGGTCATTGATATGTGTTGCTTCTCAAGGTTGTTCCTTAGCACTAGGGTACACAGGCATATGTGCTATACTTCTCTTCCCTAATTTTCTTGCAACCAACCTCAGTATTTTGGCAACATTAGAATGTCTTTCAAGATAAATAGAATCATTCGGGGCGTAGCCGGCAGCCAGAGCTGATGGACATGTAAGAGGAGAGCTCTGACACACCGGGTGATTTAAGCGGCTCACAGCACACCTAAACAGCCACAAACCACATTGATTGAAAGAGGAGAGCAAGGGGCACAAAGCGAGCATAATGTTTAAGAGGAAGGAGAGAGAGGGACCCCGAAAACTGACGGATTTCTTCCGTCCAGACGAGGGCAGAGAATTCCAAGATGGCGCCGGCGTCGGGAACCGCTCGTCAGACTCCACAACACAGGCATCCAGCAATCTATCGCCATCCTCGAGTGAGTCGCATCTTAAAGATCATCCCTTGCCATCCTCCCCATTTTGCAGCCCTGTAAAGCAAAAAAGAAGGCTTGGGGAGGGGGGGGGAGATCGGAGATGAATCAGGCACAGCAGGGGAAGAAATGGAGGAATCCTCCACATACGCCGTGCAATTACTTCAGGGCAGTCCATTATTGATACTACCATGAAGGAGATGCTGCAGACCCTGCGGGGAGCCTTCTATGTGATATGGCAGCGTTTATGAGCAACACAAAAAAGGAAGTATCAGCTGTCAGTAATAGAGTGGAATATGTGGAGCATAAAATGGAGGAGTTTACCCTGGCGCACAATGAGCTGGTAGATGCTCACTTTGAAGTAGAGGAAGAAATCAAAGCCATGCGTCTTAAAATTGCGGAGTTTGAAGACAGGGCCCGAAGATTTAATATCAAATTTAGAGGGGTCCCCGAGACTGTCAAACCAGCAGAGATCACTACCTACCTGCAAAAGCTTATGATGACTGCCCTCCAATCTTTAAGCCCAGCAGATATCACTATTGACAGGGCTCACAGACTGCCAAAACCATCCTTCCTGCCTGAACAAATACCCAGGGATGTGATAGCAAGAATCCACTTCTACCACGTTAAGGATCAACTTATGCGATACGCCAGACAGCACCCTTCCCTCCCGGATCCATTTGCTGGAATCACACTTTATGCAGACCTGTCGCAAGCCACCTTGACAGCCAGGCACAACTTGGTCCCTATTACCAAGATTCTGCGCAACCATAAAATTCTCTACAAATGGGGTTTCCCAGCCAAGCTTTTGGTGGAAATGCACAACGAATTGCATGCGATCACATAGTTAGAAAGAGGTCTGGACCTTCTCCGTAAATGGCGTTTACTTCCCACAGATGCAGTATCAGAGGACCCTAATCCACACTACAACAGACGCAACAATCAACGTACATCCAAGAAATAAAAGTAACAACCTACTTAAGTATGTACTACTTTATGACATTTCTCCTAATGAGTGCTCTCCTCTTACAGCAGTCATACTGCAAACCAAGGTGATTTACAGCTTCCTAGAAAGTTGTAACTTATGATCAAACACCCGTTGTTCGGCTGTTCACGGGTTTATCCTGTTGATATCCCCTACTTTAGTTACGAGATGATTTCCGTAACCTACTACCCACAATTCATGTGGCTTCCATCTCTCCAGTTATCAACTGTTCGAGTTTGTTCAGTTAAAATGTTTGTTTGGAAAGTCACAAGGACATTACTACCTCGGATCCTATGCATACTGACCATACCTATCAAATCACTCCTACTGCCTAGACCTACCACTAGATGGCAATGCTGTGCGACCTTCTACAAGAATGAATCTTAAGATGATGTCATATAATGTGAGAGGCTTTGAACAGCCCCTACAAGAGGAGAGCCCTCTGGAAAACAGCCTTGCAAGCGAAATGTGACATCCTATGTGTACAAGAAACTCATTTCACCAGTGGAAACTCCCCAAAATGTACACATGCCAAGTTTCCGCATGTATTTATGGCCAAGAACATGATCAAGAAGAATGGGGTATTGATTGCAATTAAGGACACACTAACCTTCTCTCTTTTACAGGAACATGCTGATCCCCAAGGATGCTATCTAATTATAATTGCAGAACTGGACCATATCACTTATGCGCTGGTAAACCTGTACGCACCAAATGTTAGATCGTTAAGGTTTATTCGCAAGGTTGTTAGCAGGGCAAAAAAGGTGCAAAAAGGTAACTTAATAATATGTGGTGATTTCAACTTGATTATGAACACAGAGTTAGATGTGTCCTCGGTGGCCTCTAGGCGACGGCCTTCTCTAGCTTCGCTGTGCCACGAAGAAAAGCTTTATGACCCCTGGCGCTGCCTTAAGTCCTCCGAGAGAGACTACACATTCTATTCAGCTGTGCATAAGAGCTATTCTAGAATTGACTTCTTTCTTACAGACATGTATACTTTGCAAAATATCAAGAAAGCTGACATCCACAGTATCACATGGTCAGACCACGCTCCAGTGACTATTGAGATTGTGGATGTCAACAAAACCTCCCACAAGCCATTGTGGCGCAACAACACATTCCTCCTGTCTCACCCCAAACTCAGGGATGAGATAGCAGAGAAAATTAAAGAATTCTTCAATTTCAACAACAATGGAGAATGTTCCCCTATGACTACATGGTGTGCACACAAAGCATTTGCTAGGGGTGCCCTTATACAATTAGCCTCTAGGGAAAAGAAAAAGAAAATGCAGCGTATGTCACAACTTCTTGAGGATATAGCAGATCTAGAAACAAAACACAAGAACCCTACTACCACCTCTAGTGAAATACTCAAACGTCTCAATATCTGCCACGAAGAAGTGAGACAGGAAATTAGAGCAGATTATGATACCTTTTTAAAAAACTAAAAGTCTCATATTACTCTCAAAACAACAGGGCTGGTAAAATTCTAGCTTCCCAACTCAAAAAAAAACAGGCACGTTCCAATCTCAAGCATATTAGACACCACCATACCAAAGTCATGTACCAAAATCCCAAAGATATTGCCAATGCCTTTAAGGATTATTATGAATCCCTGTACAATCTCAAAGTAGACCCACTCACTCACCAGCCCTCAGACACAGAGATTGAGGAATTCCTACAGAACATCCACTTACCCTCCATAGACAAAGTTTCCCTCCAAAAAATAAATGCGCCCATCACGCTCACAGAAGTTGAATCAGTTATTCAATCACTACCCATGCACAAATCACCAGGCGCGGACAGATTTTCCGCTGAATACTACAAGGCTTTCTCTGCCCTCCTCGCCCCCGAATTGGTAAAAAATTTTAATATGGCAGCTTCTGTTGATTCCTTCCCAAAGGAAATGCTTCAAGCTATAATTATCACTATACCTAAACCTGGTAAAGATGCATCAGACCCACAAAACTTCAGGCCTATTTCTCTACTGAATTCAGATCTAAAGATATACGCCAAAATATTAGCAAATAGATTAATGGAAGTAACCCCCTCTCTTATAGGTCTTGACCAGGTTGGCTTTGTAAAGGGCAGACAGGCACCGGATGGGACTAGGAGGATGTTGGACCTCCTGCGCATAGCAGAACTCACTAAGCAGCCTAGTATGTTTCTGGCACTAGATGCAGAAAAGGCCTTTGACAGGGTCCATTGGGGATACCTTTCCAGGACCTCACTCAAGTTTGGTTTCTCAGGCCTGATACACTCGGCAATTATGTCCCTGTACTCCAACCCCTCAGCTAGAGTTTATTCCTCTAGTTTGCTCTCTGACCCCTTTACATTATCTAATGGTACCCGTCAAGGGTGCCCACTATCCCCAATTATCTTCTCATTGGTCATAGAACCACTAGCGAAACTTATTAGATCCAGCGACAAAATAGAAGGCATCAAAGTTGGCTCTAAAAGCCATAAAATAGGACTATTTGCTCACGACATCATTCTCTCCTTATCAAATCCAATAGCTTCTTTACCCATCGTCAAAACAATATTATATCAATTTGGGCAAGTCTCCCTCTACAAAGTCAACACATCCAAATGCTTTGCACTTTCACTCAACATACCTAAAGAATACAAAACTAGGTTAAAAAATATATTTCCTTGCAACTGGGACCCTCCCTCAATTACCTACCTTGGTGTGCAGCTGACTTCTGCTTCCTCCAAAATTTACTCACACAACTATCCTTCATTATTAGCTAAAATCGAAGAGGAACTAAACCAAATCAATACTCTACACCTCACCTGGTTGGGGAGGATAGCTGCATACCAAACGCAAATACTGCCTAAACTCCTATACTACTTCAGGTCCATGCCCATACCAATTCCCCAGAAATGTTTTACTCAACTAGAGATGTGTCTGAAAAAATATATATTGGGGGGGGGGGGAAACCCAGAATTGCATTAGCCCAACTCTACAAACCTAAACATTTAGGTGGCATTGGTCTACCTAATGCACACATATACTATAAAGCTGCAATATCGGACCAAATGCGTTACTGGTTCTCCTGTCAAACAGATAACCGCTGGTCAGATATTGAACACACTGTTACACCAGGACATGACCTCCCTGTGCTGGCTATCGCTGCTTGTATTCATCGCAAACCAAAAACCCCACCATACCCAACCATACAAGCAACTATTGATGCCTGGTCCTCATTAGCACTTAATCACTTTACCGACACCCCAATTAGGAAAATAAAAATCCCACTAGCAACCTACGAATACCTAATCCCTAACTTCTCGGTCCAAGCATGGAGAACTTTAGGGGACAATTTCTCCACGCCTGTTCTAATTCAACAAAGTACGGTAGACAGATATAGAGCATACCAAATACACCACTACACAAGCAAAAACTCAGCCCAACCTATAGAAATACCACAGATCTTATGGGACTTCCTCTTGAGTAAAACTTCCAACAAGCGTAAAGGGATATCGCTATTTTACAAATTTACCACCCCTCTTTATTTACAATCAAAACTACCCAGCATGGTGAAATGGGAATATAAACTACAAAAAGAATTTTCTATGGCCCAATGGCACGAAGCTATAAAATATAATAACAGATCCTCAGCGTGTGTGGATCACTGGGACAATGCACAAAAGCTCTTACATAGATGGTACATCACACCGCTCCGGTTAAATAAAATGAACCCTAGTTTCACATCTCTCTGTTGGAGAAACTGCCAATCTATTGGTAACCTCCACCACATTTTTATGAACTGTACAGCTATACAGCCTTTCTGGCAGAAAATCCAGTCACTCATTCAAAACATTACCAACTCAGAATATGCCATCAGCCCTGCTTTTGCTCTACTAAGCTTAGGTATCGAAAATTTTCCTCCTTTAATGAGAAAAGTAGTAATTCACGTTTTGTTTGCCACACGTATCTCAATAGCTAAGGAGTGGCGCTCTACCTCACCTCCCAAAATTGAAGAAGTCATATCTAGAGTAAATGCTCAATATACTATGGAAAAAATGCTAGCATATACAGAAAGAAGAACCCCGAGTTTCCATAAACACTGGGAGACTTTGAGATCCTCTAAGTATACCTCCTCACATTTATAACACACATTTAAACTTTTCTATTACTGTTATACCATCACATTAACATCTAGTGGTACAAGCCAAAGTTAGGTATGGCCATATAGGTAGTACACAGCATAAAACTATAACCCTATTCACCTCAGTATATGGGTTATGTAATGTCTAGTTTGCAATGAACAATTCAATCTAAGTTTGTTATTGGTTAATGCCATAGCTTAAAGAGAGCTTACGTAACAGTATATCTGAATGGATCCTCAGTAAGGTCCATTCAGGGCTACCTTTTAATAATCCAGCAGAAAGTCTGATCACAGTCTGAACCCAACTGGGGTGACAGGCTTGACCTTTTCACAAAGCTAGAAAAAGTATATTTCTTAGTAGTCCAACCATTCTACATTTGTTATTCTGCTAATGTCGATCATTCTGTACAAATGAGAACTGTACATTATGCATTTTACTCTGTATACAATGAAAAAAAACAATAAAAATTAATGTTTAAAAAAAAAAAAAAAGATAAATAGAATCGCTGAAATAATTAGCTGATTAGATTACTTTTTGCATCAGATGGTACCTAACATTATAGGTGAAAAAATATAGCATTCAATACACATCCACATCATAGACATTTCCTTTATTGAGAACCCATACAAGGAAAGACATATACTATACATTACAATTCTTATGTTAGCACCAAGCCAGTACTGTATTATAAGAGGCATAAGGTTGATCAATGCGTCCATACCTAACAATGATTTAATTTAACTTATACTTTAACAGGGAATTCTTAGAGAAAAAAAAAGTTTATATATATATATATATACTATATATGTTATACTCCCATATATATAGTCTGAGGATGCAGTCAAGATCTGTGAAGCGTGTAAACATTCCACAATCAAAATATCATTGTCATCTGCAATACAAAATTTGTGTACTGTATTATATACTAGGGATGAGCTTCGAGTTCGAGTCGAACCCATGTTCGACTCAAACATCGCATGTTTGCCATTCACGCCAAATCCGATTGGCGCGTCACGGCCCATGCTTCACTGTGGCATCGCAGTGCATTGCTGCCTGATGATTGGCCAAGCATGCACTATGACCCGCATGCTTGGCCAATCTCAGGGCCGTCTGTACAGAGAGCCGTAATTGCCAAGGCCAGTGTGGCTTTGGCCAATTATGGCTCAGGGGGTTTAGTACATGCCCCACACTATATAAGGTCGCCTGCGTGGCGGCCTTGTGTAGTGTGTTGCGGCGGAGGCGGAGAGATAGACAGAGAGACAGTGTAATTTGATTTAAGTTGATTTAAGTTAGATAGAGTAGGCAGGCGAGTCAGTTAGCTGCACTTACAGTGTATTGTGTATATATATACATCCTAGGTGTTGTGTATATATAAATATATATATATATATATATATATATATATATATATATATATATATATATATATAATGTATTCAGTTTAGCTAGATCCGTTTCTGTTATTCTCTTCCTACTGACAGGCAGGTGTTTTTACAGTATTTACAGCTACCTGAAGAAAATTGCTGGTGTTCTTCTGATCCTATTAGTCCTATTAGCTACAGTATTTACAGTTAGTGTAGTGCGTCCTCTGCACAGTGCGCACCTAAAGCTACCTTAAGAAAATCGGTGGTGTTCTTCTGATCCTATTAGTACCACAGGCAGCTGCAGTAGTTACAGTTAGTGTAGTGCATCCTCTGCACAGTGTGCACCTAAAGCTACCTGAAGAAAATTGTAGGTGTACTTCTGATCCTATTAGTACCGCAGGCAGCTGCAGTATTTACAGTTAGTGTAGTGCGTCCTCTGCACAGTGTGCATCTAAAGCTACCTGGAGACAATTGCTATTGTTCGGATCCTATTAATACCACAGGCAGGCAGCTGCAGTATTTACAGTTAGTGTAGTGCGTCCTCTGCACAGTGTGCACCTAAAGCTACCTGAAGACAATTGCTGTTGTTCTGATCCTGTTAATACCACAGGCAGGCAGCTGCAGTATTTACAGTTAGTGTACTGCGTCCTCTGTACAGTGTGCACCTAAAGCTACCTGAAGACAATTGCTGTTGTTCTGATCCTGTTAATACCACAGGCAGGCAGCTGCAGTATTTACAGTTAGTGTACTGTGTCCTCTGCACAGTGTGCACCTAAAGCTACCTGAAGAAAATTGGTGGTGTTCTTCTGATCCTATTAGTACCACAGGCAGGCAGCTGCAGTATTTAAAGTTGGTGTACTGCATCCTCTGCATAGTGTGCACCTAAAGCTTCCTGAAGACAATTGCTGTTGTTCTGATCTTATTGATACCACAGGCAGGCACCTGCAGTATTTACAGTTAGTGTACTGTGTCCTCTGCACAGTGTGCACCTAAAGCTACCTGAAGACAATTGCTGGTGTTCTCATACTAATAATACTACAGGCAGGCAGTTGATTCTGCTATCTGCGGTATCAGTCTATATATACAGTTGCAATAAAAAGTATGTGAACCCTTTTGGAAAGATAGGGATTTCTGCACAAATTGGTCATAAAATGTGATCTGATCTTCATCTAAGTCACAACAATAGACAATCACAGTCTGCTTAAGCTAATAACACACAAAGAATTAAATGTTACCATGTTTTTATTGAACACACTATGTAAATATTCACAGTACAGGTGGAAAAAGTATGTGAACCCCTAGACTAATGAGATCTCCAAGAGCTAATTGGAGTGAGGTGTCAGCCAACTGGAGTCCAATCAATGAGATGAGTTTGGAGGTGTTGGTTACAGCTGCCCTGCCCTATAAAAAAACACACACCAGTTCTGGGTTTGATTTTCACAAGAAGCATTGCCTGATGTGAATGATGCCTCGCACAAAAGAGCTCTCTCTTGTATAAAGCTGGAAAGGGTTATAAAAGTATCTCCAAAAGCCTTGCTGTTCATCAGTCCACGGTAAGACAAATTGTCTATAAACTGCAAGAGCACAGCGCAGACTGCTCAATGAGGTGAAGAAGAATCCTAGAGTGTCAGCTAAAGACTTACAAAAGTCTCTGGCATATGCTAACATCCCTGTTAGCAAATCTACGATACGTAAAACACTAAACAAGAATATATTTCATGGGAGGATACCACAGAGGAAGCCACTGCTGTCCAAAAAAAACATTGCTGCACGTTTACAGTTTGCACAAGAGCACCTGAATGTTCCACAGCAGTACTGGCAAAATATTCCGTGGACAGATGAAACCAAAGTTGAGTTGTTTGGAAGAAACATACAACACTGTGTGGAGAAAAAGAGGCACAGCACACCAACATCAAAACCTCATCCCAACTGTGAAGTATGGTGGTGGGGGCATCATGGTTTGGGGCTGCTTTGCTGCGTCAGGGCCTGGACGGATTGCTATCATTGAAGCAAAAATGAATTCCCAAGTTTATCAAGACATTTTGCAGGAGAACTTAAGGCCATCTATCCACCAGCTGAAGCTCAACAGAAGATAGGTGTTGCAACAGGACAACGACCCAAAGCATAGAAGTAATTCAACAACAGAATGGCTTAAACAGAAGAAAATACACCTTCTGGAGTGGCCCAGTCAGAGTCCTGACCTCAACCCGATTGAGATGCTGTGGCATGACCTCAAGAAAACGATTCACACCAGATATCCCAAGAATATTGCTGAACTGAAACAGTTCTGTAAAGAGGAATGGTCAAGAATTACTCCTGACCATTGTGCACGTCTGATCTGCAACTACAGGAAACGTTTGGTTGAAGTTATTGCTGCCAAAGGAGGTTCAACCAGTTATTAAATCCAAGGGTACATATACTTTTTCCACCTGCACTGTGAATGTTTACATGGTGTGTTCAATAAAAACATGGTAACATTTAATTCTTTGTGTGTTATTAGTTTAAGAAGACTGTGGTTGTCTATTGTTGTGACTTAGATGAAGATCAGATCACATTTTATGACCAATTTGTGCAGAAATCCATATCATTCCAAAAGGGTTCAGATACTTTTTATTGCAACTGTACATCCCAGCTTTGTGCAGCTACATCTCACTGCAGACCATTAGTATGTCTGGAAGGCCAACAAGGAGAGGCAGACAGTCACAAGCCAATAAAAGAGGGCAAGCAGGCTCTGTGTCTAGAGGCAACAGTGCTGGTCGTGGAGACGGTGCATCCTCATCAGCATGTGGCCGTAGGACACGCTTGGCCTTTTTATCGGCAGCTGGCCGTGTTGAGCCGCAACATGCGGAAGTCTTGGCAGAGTGAATGACCAAGCCGTCCTCATCCTCCTCATCCTCTCTCACCCAGGCTCAGGGTACTTTGTCTGGCAAAGCAGCTGCCAACGTGGCCTCTTCACTCGGCTCAATGGCATCAGTCTCTCCTTCCCTAGCCCCACCATGTCCTCCTGAGGCGTCCTCCGAACTGTTTGACCACAGTGTTGGGTACATGCTCCAGGAGGATGCCCAGCGTTTTGAAGGCTCCGATGATGGTACCCAGCTAGAGGAAGGCAGTGACGTGAGCCCAGATAGAGGGGGTACCCAAGAAGGACAGCAATATGGCAGTCATGTTCCCCCACCTGCAGCATACTGCCAGGTTTGCTCCAGTGATGGGGAGAGAGCGGATGATGAGGTCACTGACTCCACGTGGGTGCTTGATAGGAGAGAGGAGGAGGAGGCACATCCCCAACAAGGCAGGATGCCCTCCAGGGGCCAGCTTAAGGGCAGCACACCGACTGCCTCACACTGCAGAGCTCTGCATGTGCACGGCGCTGCTGTTTTTGCAGTTTTTTATTCCAAAAGTTCTTTGGTGTGGGCCTTTTTTGAGACAAGTGCATCAGAACCCACCACTGCTATTTGCAACATATGTCTCAAGCGTATCTCGCGTGGCCAAAACATCACCCGCTTGGGCACCACATGCTTGACCAGACATATGTCGACTTGCCATGCAGTTTGTTGGCAAGCGTACCTAAAAGACCCACACCAAAGAACAAAGCGGACCTCTCCTTGCTCCTCATCAGCTGGGATCTCCAACCCCACTATACCTTCAGTCCTCTCTGAAACCTGCACTGAGAGGAATGAAGGTGTAGAATTAGCCAAGCCAAGTACTTGCGGGCAATCTGCCTTTGCTACACTGACGGCAGATTGTACCATTCACATGCCCAGCGGTTGAATGCTAGCTTGGCTAAATTGCTAGCACTTCAACTGCTGCCTTTTCAGTTGGTAGACTCTGCCCCCTTCCATGAGTTTGTGGAATGTGCGGTTCCTCAGTGGCAGGTACCCAAACGCCACTTTTTCTCATGGAAGTTGATTCCGGCTCTTTACCGGCATATGGAAGGCAATATCTTGGCCTCGCTGGACAGGGCGGTCAGCGGTAAGGTGCATATTACCGCTGACTCATGGTCCAGCAGGCATGGACAGGGACGTTACCTATCTTTCACGACGCACTGGCAGCTGGGAAGGATGCAGGACAGGGTGCAGTAGTGTTGGAGGTTGTTCTGCCACCACGCCTCCAAAATTCTACTAGTGGTGATTCTGCCACACCTCTCTCCTCCACCCCCTCCTCTTCTTCTTCCTTCATGGCCTCTTCCTGTGCTGATTTGTCCTCGGAACCAGCGGTGCTCTGTAGATGTTCAAGGGGCTACGCAAGCATGCAGGCAAAAAGATGCCATGCGGTGCTTGAGCTGGTGTGCTTGGGGGACAGGAGCCAAACTGGGGCAGAGATTCTGTCAGCTCCGCAGGGGCAGGTTCAGAGGTGGTTGATGCCACGCCAGCTTAAGCCAGGAATGGTGGTTTGCGACAATGGCACCAACCTCCTCTCTGCCCTCCGACAGGGACAACTGACCCATGTGCCCTGTTTGGCTCCCGTCCTTAACTTGGTTGTGCAGCGGTTCTTGGGCAGGTACCCGGGCTTACAGGATGTCCTGAGGCAGGCCAGGAAAGTCTGTGTGCATTTCCGCAGGTCATATAATGCCAGTGCTCAGCTGGCTGACCTCCAAAAGGAATTTAACCTGCCCAAAAACCGCCTAATCCGTGACATGCCCACCAGGTGGAACTCAACGTTGGCCATGCTGCAGCGGCTGCACACGCAGCAGAGGGCCATCAATGAGTACCTATGCGACTATGGCACCAGGACAGGGTCAGGGGACCTTTTTTTTTCTCAATGCTAGTGGGCTATGATCAGGGATGCATGCACTGTCCTGTCACCATTTAAGGAGGGCACGAGGATGGTGAGCATGTCAGTGCATGCATCAGTGACACTGTCCCTCTTGTCCACCTGCTGGAGCACACGCTGCATGGAATAATGGACAAGGCACTTGAGGCAGAACAGAGGGAGGAAGAGGAGGACTTCCTTACCTCTCAATGCCCCCTATCCAGACAGTGTTCCTGCTTGCCCGCCGATCACACAGGAAGAGGACGAGGAGGAGGAGGAGGATTGTGTCAGCATGGAGATGGAGCCTGGCATTCAGCATCAGCAGCAGTCTTCAAGGGATTATTTACAGTTCAAAGAAACCCATGGACTTGTACGTGGCTGGGAGGAGGTGGCTGCGGATCATGTCATCCTTTGTGACCCAGAGGACTCTAGACCGAATGCCTCAGCAAACCTACGCTGCATGGCCTCCCTGATCCTGCAAAGCCTGCGGAAGGATCCTCGTATTCGTGGTATCAAGGGGAGGGATGATTACTGGCTGGCAACCCTCTTTGATCCACGTTACAAGGGTAAGGTTGTGGACCTTATCTTGCCGTTGCAGAGGGAGCAGAGGATAAAACATCTTCGGGAGGCCTTGCAGAAAAGTTTGTACAATGCGTTTCCAGAGCCTGGGAGGTTACAATTTCTTGGTCCTCCTGAACAACGTGTTGCTGTGGCTACGGTCAATCACAGAAGGAGCGGTGGAGAAGGTGGCCGTCTGACCGATGCGTTCAGACAATTTTTTAGTCTGCAGTCCCAAGGTCTGATCGGTTCCAGCAACCATCGCCAGCGTCTGATTCACATGGTGCAGGATTACCTAGGGGCAAGGTCAGACTTGGAAACCTTTCCCACCGAAAATCCTCTGGGTTACTGGGTCTTGAGGATGGATCACTGGCCAGAGCTTGCACAGTATGCAATTGAGCTACTGGCCTGTCCTGCATCCAGCATTCTTTCGAATGCACATTCAGTGCTGCTGGAGGCTTTGTAACCGATCACAGGGTGCGCCTGTCCACCGAATCGGTCGATCGGCTGACCTTCATAAAAATGAATCAGTCTTGGATCACCAGCTACCAAGCACCTGATGCTGATGTAACCGATTGATTTTTTTTTAATGTGAGATCCCTTCAAGACTGCCTATGCTGATGCTGAGTGACTATCCTGTTATGCTGAGTGACAATCTTCTTCCTCCTCAATTTTCATGCTGATAGCTTGTAAGAACATTTTTAGTTCTGGGCACCGCTACCAGTGGCCAAGGCCCAATTTTTCTGCCCCTGTTTAACAGGGGCGTGTAATTACAATTTTTGATGCAATACTTTGCAGCAGGGCTCATTCCTGCGCTCCAACTATAGCTTCTGTGAAGGGTTGCAGTGTTGTGGCACCAGTGCCTAAGGCCCAATTTTTCAGCCCCTGTTCAACAGGGACATGTAATTACTATTCTTGATCTAATATTTCACAGCAGGGCCCGTTCCAGCGCCCACCAAGAGTAACTGTGAGGACTTACAGTGTTGTGGCACCAGCACCACCACCACCACCAAAGGCCCAATTTTTCTACCACTGTTCAACAATGGCACGAATTACAATTCTTGATCTAATATTTCATAGCACGGCCCGTTCCTGCACCCACCGAGAGTAACTGTGAGGGCTTACAGTGTTGTGGCAACACAAACACCTAAGGCCCCAATTTCTGCAGAGTATATAGGGCAGGCCCCTACTTTCAAACATCCAACTTACTGTACAAACGACTCCTACTTGCAAACGGAAGGAGACAACAGGAAGTGAGATGAAATCTACCCCTAGGAAGGGAAATTCTCTCCTGTAAGAGTTAATATGGGAAAAACGTGTCTCCTCTTCACTGATGCTTTATCACCAATCCTTGTTTCACTAAAAAACCCGAATTTTCAAAAAACATTTGTCATTGGGACTGAAAGTGAGGTGAAATCTTCTGAAGAGGTGCACAGACAGCAAAAGAAAAGTTACAGGGGTGATACCCCTTCCCTATGTTTTCCAAAAAGCTTAAAAATAGATTTTTTGGCTGGAGCTACACTTTAAAAATGTACCAGTTCAAAATTAGGAACAGATTCTACTTAACAACAAACCTACAGTCCCTGTCTTGTTTTCACCGGCTGTATACTGCTGTTCAGAGTATATAAGGCCTGGGGGCCCCACGCCTTTCCTTTTTTTAATTTGGGTGCGGGGTTCCCCTTAATATCCATACAAGACCCAAAGGGCCTGGTAATGGACTGGGGGGTGGGGGGTACCCATGTCGTTTGTCTCACTGATTTTCATCCATATTGCCGGGACCCGACATTACATTAAAGCCGCAAGCAGTTTTAA
Source organism: Lithobates clamitans (assembly GCA_037952925.1). Taxonomy (NCBI): domain Eukaryota; kingdom Metazoa; phylum Chordata; class Amphibia; order Anura; family Ranidae; genus Lithobates; species Lithobates clamitans. The sequence goes on from JBBGZY010001104.1 coordinate 6,265,800, forward strand.
ATGACTTTTATTCCTTTAAAATTGTCATTTTGTGCAGGGACTGTTCTAAGCACAGGAAACACGCACCACTTTACAGGCATACTATAGACACCCCCAGGTACGATATTTAAAGGAATATTTCACTTTTTTTTCACTTTAAGCATCATTAAAATCACTGCTCCCGAAAAAACGGACGTTTTTAAAACTTCTTTTTGCATTGATACATGTCCCCTGGGGCAGGATCCGGGTCCTCAAACCCTTTTTAGGACAATAACTTGCCTATTAGCCTTTAAAATTAGCACTTTTGATTTTGAACGTTCGAGTCCCATTGACTTTAATGGGGTTCTAAAGTTCGCGCAAACTTTCAGTCCGTTCGCAGGTTCTGGTGCGAACCGAACCGGGGGGTGTTCGGCTGATTCCTATTATATACTGTAACAATTCTACTGAACCATGAAGGGTATTATAAATGTAATGAAATATTATGCAATGAACAGTATATTGTTGTGGCACCACAAATGAAAACAAAACCCTGTTCTTTTATGTATATTCTATGAAATTCCTGTGCAATGTTATGCAGTTGTAAAATGAAATTATGGTTTTAGAACCTTTTGCTATATATGGTATGACATCTAGTCCTGGTTTGGATTTTTCTGAGAATAGCATTTATGGTAAAGAAAGGATCACGCATGTAAGACCAAGACTTTTAAAGATTTAGACACCTAAATAGAAGTTCAAGTTGTTAGATCTTTAAAGGCTTGTCCACACAAATCTAAGATTTTGTTATAGGTGGATTCTGGTTGGCTTTTCATGTGTCTGGGATAATGCTTCACCATTGATATCTTTCTACCATAGATCTTGACTCTGACAAAGTCCACCTGAGAGATATCTGACCATTAAAATCCCTGAGCTATCTTGGTATTCAATAGCAATTTTCAGTGAACTTTCAGGTTGTAACGTGTGGTGGGTAGCCTTCACTTCTCTGCAAATTGGTAAAATGTAAAATTCTTATTTACAATTGACATAGTTACAAAGTTTAAAACCCTTTTACTGATGAAGTGAATTCCTGATAAGGTAACTGTGCAAATAATGCAAAATAAATGTGCAAATGATCTGAATGATTATTACCACAACCTAATATGCTGTTGCTAGAATACAGATTGGTGCCAATCCCACCCGTGCTTATAATATATTCCTCCTGTGCAAAAACCACAATACTAAAACCAATTATCTGCTGTGATAATGAATCATATATAACAACAAGCATAAAACATATACAGTGGGGACAGAAAGTATTCAGACCCCCTTAAATGTTTCGCTCTTTGTTATATTGCAGCCATTTGTATAAAACATATACAGTGGGGACAGAAAGTATTCAGACCCCCTTCAATTTTTCACTCTTTGTTATATTGCAGCCATTTGCTAAAATCATTTAAGTTCATTTTTTTCCTCAATAATGTACACAGCACCCCAGATTGACAGAAAAACACAGACTTGTTGACATTTTGGCAGATTTATTAAAAAAGAAAAACTGAAATATCACATTGTCCTAAGTATTCAGACCCTTTGCTCAGTATTTAGTAGAAGCACCCTTTTGATCTAATACAGCCATAAGTCTTTTTGGGAAAGATGCAACAAGTTTTTCACACCTGGATTTGAGGATCCTCTGCCATTCCTTCTTGCAGATCCTCTCCAGTTCTGTCAGGTTGGATGGTAAACATTGGTGGACAGCCATTTTTAGGTCTCTCCAGAGATGCTCAATTGGGTTTAAATCAGGGCTCTGGCTGGGCCATTCAAGAACAGTCACGGAGTTGTTGTGAAGCCACTCCTTCGTTATTTTAGCTGTGTGCTTAGGGTCATTGTCTTGTTGGAAGGTAAACCTTCGGCCCAGTCTGAGGTCCTGAGCACTTAGGAGAAGGTTTTCGTCCAGGATATCATTGTACTTGGCCGCATTCATCTTTCCCTCAATTGCAACCAGTTGTCCTGTCCCTGCAGCTGAAAAAAACCCCCACAGCATGATGCTGCCACCACAATGCTTCACTGTTGGGACTGTATTGGACAGGTGATGAGCAGTGCCTGGTTTTCTCCACACATACCACTTAGAATTAAGGCCAAAAAGTTCTATCTTGGTCTCATCAGACCAGAGAATCTTATTTCTCACCATCTTGGAGTCCTTCAGGTGTTTTTTAGCAAACTCCATGTGTCTTGCACTGAGGAGAGGCTTCCGTCGGGCCACTCTGCCATAAAGCCCCGACTGGTGGAGGGCTGCAGTGATGGTTGACTTTCTACAACTTTCTCCTATCTCCTGACTGCATCTCTGGAGCTCAGCCACAGTGATCTTTGGGTTCTTCTTTACCTCTCTCACCAAGGCTCTTCTCCCCAATAGCTCAGTTTGGCCAGACGGCCAGCTCTAGGAAGGGTTCTGGCCGTCCCAAACGTCTTCCATTTAAGGATTTTGGAGGCCACTGTACTCTTAGGAACCTTAAGTGCAGCAGACATTTTTTTGTAACCTTGGCCAGATCTGTGCCTTGCCACAATTCTGTCTCTGAGCTCTTCAGGCAGTTCCTTTGACCTCATTATTCTCATTTGCTCTGACATGCACTGTGAGCTGTAAGGTCTTATATAGACAGGTGTGTGGCTTTCCTAATCAAGTCCAATCAGTATAATCAAACACAGCTGGACTCAAATGAAGGTGTAGAACCATCTCAAGGATGATCAGAAGAAATGGACAGCACCTGAGTTAAATATATGAGTGTCACAGCAAAGGGTCTGAATACTTAGGACCATGTGGTATTTCAGTTTTTCTTTTTTAATAAATCTGCAAAAATGTCAACAGTTTTGTGTTTTTCTTTCAATATGGGGTGCTGTGTGTACATTAATGAGGGAAAAAAATGAACTTAAATGATTTCAGCAAATGGCTGCAATATAACAAAGAGTGAAAAATTTAAGAGGGTCTGAATACTTTCCATCCCCACTGTATAATGTCCTCTTATAAAAAGTGCTGGTGCACTAAAAAGTCCAAATATCATGAAAATGTGATATAAAAATAAAGTGACAGGTGCTCTTCGCAAAAGCTATTTGGTGCTTCTTAAAAGGTGCCCCATAAGAAATGCACTCACCGGAATCATTCACCCCACAAGGAGGTATTATGCCTTCACAGTATTTGCCACTGTGTATAATTTCCTATCTTCCAATAATCTCTGCAAATATGACATGAAAACGAACAAATTCGAGTGAAAGGCGCTGAATGATGCCGCTTACAACAACCGCTTTTCCTATGCGTCCACACCTTGGCAGGAAATTGATCTTGCTGGTGACGAAGAAGGCCTTTGGGTCATTTATGCTACTGAAGAAAAAGGTGGGAACATGGTTATTGGCAAACTTAATGCCACCACATTGGAAGTAAAGCAAGTCTACTTCCATCCCCAAGCTGGCTGTCACCAATGCTTTCATGGTCTGTGGGGCTTTGTATGCTACAAGAATCTACAGAACAAAGATGGAGGAAATTTTTTACCTGTATGATAATAAAACTGGTAAGGAAGATAATCTAATTATCCCCATTGAGAAGACAATGGATACAATTCATAGTCTGTCCTACAACCTAAATGACACTAAGCTGTACATGTACATTGATGGCTTCCTGTTCACCTATGATCTTACTTTCTTTCCAAAAAAAGTAAACTTTTAAACTTTATGAGCCAATATTACATAATATTGATAAATATGGCTATCCTAAAAAAGATATTCTCATGGAGAACTACCCAATTAAATAATTTACCATTTACCTTAATTTAATAAAAATGCAATATGTGATAACAACACAACATTTATATTATATTACTAGTTGATTATGACTGATTGATTTGTCTTCCTGCTTTGGGGTACTTTCCATTGAGTTACATTACCCAACCTACTGAATGGAACAAGAAATTAGATTTGGGAAGAACATGAAATTAGTGATTAGGAACCCCGGGCTATTCAAACATACACAGACCATTGCATTTTGTTGGTACCACCTTCGCTTCGGTTTTGTAGCAACTGCCAATTTGGGTTCTATATAAAATGCAAGTTAACATCATAAATAGGATTAAGCATCACTGTTCTAATTCACCATGAAGTACCCACCAGGATCTCTTAAGAGAAAAAAAAACATGCTATAGACATGTGCGTGCCGTAAGTTTTTGTTTTGTTTTGGATACATTCATCCATAGAAGAATTCTGTTTCACCATATTCGTAATGTTGAATCAATATCTTTTTAGAATTAATTTAGCATCTTCGGCATTCCTTTTTTATCTTTGTTGGCCTGGGTGCATTCAAAATATTTTGCATTTTTTTTGGAAGATTGGTATATATTTTAGGTGGATTTGATATCCTTATATCAAAACTATTTGGAAGGATTCAATATTTTCAGGCGCAACGGAATAAATAATGCAACATTCGGTGGCCCGACTTTTTCAAAACTAATGCCGCGTACACACGAGCGGACTTTACGGCAGACTTTGCCTGGCGGACGGGATTTCGTCGGACAATTCGAACGTGTGTGGGCTCCAGCGTACTTTGTTTTCTCAAAAATTGGACGGACTTAGATTTGAAACATGTTTCAAATCTATCCGACGGACTTAAGTCCAGTCGAAAAGTCAGCTCGTCTGTATGCTAGTTCAACGGACAAAAAGCCACGCTAGGGCAGCTATTGGCTACTGGCTATGAACTTCCTTATTTTAGTCCGGTCATACGTCATCACATACGAATTCGACAGACTTTAGTTAATTGTGTGTAGGCAAGTCCGTTCATTCAGAAAGTCCGTCGTAAAGTCCGCTCATGTGTACACGGCATTAGAATTGCATTAGACTGTGGAACTGAACTGACTGGCTGACATTACAAAATCACAAATTTACTCAAATCTAAATTATTGTATAAGTTTGAAAAATGTATTCATTTCTTCATGGGTCCGAACTACTATCGCATCATATGGCGTCATCCAAATGAAACAAATGCATTAGTTAATTTCGTTAAAACGTTTTTTGGATTTGTTGACATTCGAGTTTCATATACACCCAAATCTCCAATAATCACATTTTGTTACGAAATGCACAAGTCTATAATGCTGTGTTACTCTATATCAAAAATGATATATGAGATGCAGTCTGTCACTAGCATGAACACAGCAGTTTTTGTTTCCTTCTGTAACATAGCTTTATTACTTGTTGATCATGCTGTTAGATCTCTTATTTTTTCACTATCTGTAATAGAGTGACAACACTGTTCATTCTGAAGCAAAATCATGTAGTACCGTTGTTACCCTGCACATGGTAGACTTAGAGGCATATGTAGTCATGTACACAACAAATGCATCAAACCCCAACGCCAGCTAATGTTTTTTTTACTGTATAAACTTTCACAAATGTGAATAAAAGCGATTGTTGAAAACACCCTCACCAGTGTTTAATGGTTTGTCCCAACACTGTACTTGCCACTCTTGCTGAGCCGCTTAACCTGTTATAGAAAGTGGAAAAATAACAATCCACAATGCTGCTGTGTAATTTAACTGCAAAACAAATGTGTTTTCACCCCACCCTGTTAAAAAAAGTGGAAAAATTGATCTACTGACAGGCTTAACAGGTGATAAAACTAAGTTATAAGGGAAAGGAAAGGGGGGGGGGCTCAGAAAACATCTTTGTTAGTTTTAGTGACACAATGACATCATATATGTCATTTTTAATTTTGCCAAAAGTTGCACAAAAACTATTGTTTTTTTGCTCTTGTTGGCTACAATTGCTGAAAACAACAGCCATTATAGCACATACCCTCAATAATAAATACTAAAGGTTAAAGTGGTAGTAAACTCTACATTCTAACTTTCCTCTATTAAATCATTCCTGAACAATGTACATGGTGATGTCTTTACATTCAGCCTATCCTTTGCCGTTGTGTAGAAATCGGACGATGTTCACTTTAATGACTTCACCGGCGCATGCGCTTAATGGAGGTGATTTACGGCACGCTCTGTTTGCCGTCAGTCCATTCAGGAAGATGTCATGCCTGTGTTATCAACTCTCGGCGGCATTGCATTGTGATCTCGTGAGAGTACAGTCCTATTCACAACTTCCTGAAACACCCCATATGACTTGCTACGTCACAAGGGGGTGTCAACATCGGCGCTGATCATAGGACAAGGGAGAAGATACAGTACTGTACATCACTTGCCAGCTGTATTCTACTCTTTTTAAAAACACATAACATAAAACCAGGTGTAGGTGTTGGGACAAGGCCATTTTGTGCCCAGGGAGAAGATGGCAAACTGCCCCCCCCCCTCATTTTTAAGAAAGAATCAATGTCGTTTCAAAACAAGAATATACTTAAAACAATACAAATTCAATTAGGCTTAATGCAATAGAAACACTCACACATTTTAATTATATGTATTTTTATTGGAGGCACTTTTAAATAATAATGCAACAAATGTGCTTGTAGAAAAGCCTGTTAACTGTTTTTTCTGTCAAGCGTGAGGTAGTCAGTGCCCCAATACAAAATATTCATATAAATATGAAAAGTGCAAAAAATAACAACAAACAAACATTTCTCAAACAACATGCATGGCCTTTTTAAACAACATACAGGGCTGTCAGCCATAAAGAACCCCTTAGTACAAAATATTAGTTTAAAAAAGTGTAAAATAGAAATCAATGGAATAAATGAAAATTTCTGTAAACTTGCCATTGTATTGCCACTGGTTTCTGATACCTTAGCGACCAGTGCCAGGTAATTAACACCTTTGCGCTGCATTAGTGGCACCAGTGTAACACTGACACTGGTGCCATTTATGCAGCACAAAGGGGTTCATCTACTGGCACTGGTCATCTGAATGTGAATGAAGACTGTAGCTGAAATACTTATAGAGGTAATATATTATCCATTAGGTAGAGAGTCAGAAAACAAAATGTTCTATGTTCTAATTAGAATCCTCCTCCTCTCAGCCAGTGGCCAGCCAGACACCCCGCCAGCACCACCCCCCCCACTGACTGATCCCCACCAAAGCCCCCCACCCCCCCTCAACCCCCAAAGTAAGTAGTTGATTTACTAATATGTATTACTAGCATGGGCTTACTTGAGATCTTGCACATTGCAGAGCTTAGTCCCTCCTCCTCGGCTCCTCTAGGTTGTGGCTCAAGCTGCGCTCTCTACTCCTCCCATCACGCTGCGCTCTCTGCTCCTCCCATCCCGGTGGGAGGTTTGATCTCTTGTTTCTCTGCACTTCCTCCCATCATGCTGCGCTCTCTGATCCTCCCATCATGGTGGGAGGTCTGATCTCCTCCCTCCCATCACAGTGGGAGGAGATCTGCTCCTCCCAGCTGGTGACGTCAGACCGGGCTGGGACTACAGTACAGAGCGCCTGTCAGGGGGAGAATCTCTGCTGACAGGGCGCAAGGCAAATGAAAAGCTTGTCTGTGTAGGCTTGTGTCAGGTGTGCAGGACTCAGCGCACTCGGCACATCGTTACAAGTGCAGGCTATAGCGGCTGGAGCCTCCAAGCAATCACTCCAGTCCAGCCACCTTTTAGAAGGACACTTCACTGCCCCCCCACCCCCAATAAAGTGTACCGCCCAGGGCATCCCCCCTTCCACACCCCTTGTAACAGCTCTGGGTATGTGATTCAAAGACATGCTGGACTTCGTTGCTGTAGTAATCCTGGTATGAGAATGAGGCTTGGCTAACAAATAGTGTGCGTGCGTGAGAATACGGCCACCACTAACAGAAAGGGTGGAAGCAACATACACTGTGGAGGTGGAAGACAACAGATAATATGGCACCGACCTCGGCTGGGTAGGATGAAACGCAAAATAAGTAGGAAACAACGGAAGGGGATAATTAATAAGGCAACAATACAACAAGTAGTCGGCGCAAAAAAGACAAACGAATCCTAGTTTACAATGATATGCATAAACAATAGGGAAAGGAATTTCCATAACAATAAAAAAGTTAGTCCATGTTGTAACACTGTAGATGAAGGAAGCAGGAATAAAGTGTAAAATCCACATTCAGGGCAGCCTTCCAATGGGAGTGAAAGCCATATCCCAGTAGCACTATAAAACAAGGAGAAAGAGGCGCCTCTGGGTGCAGACGTTTAACCACTTGCCGACCGCCTCACGCCTATATACGTGAGCAGAGCGGCACGGCCAGGCAAAATCACGTACCTGAGGACCCCCCCCCGGTGCCAGCTGCGGTCGGCATTTGGTTGGGAGCGATGACAGACGAGGGGGAGGCCATCCGATCGTGGCCCCCCCCTCGCGATCGCTCCCAGCCAATGAGAAACATCCCTTGCCTCTGTATAGTACACAGAGGCAGAGGATGTGATGTCATCTCTCCTCGGTCTGGCAGTTTCCGTTCCAGCGCCGAGGAGAGATGACATGTAAGTGCACCAACACACACACACACACACAGTAGAACATGCCAGGCATACATTACACCCCCGATCCCCCCCCGATCGCCCCCCGATCCCCCCCCAATCACCCCCCCCCTGTCACAAACTGACACCAAGCAGGTTTTTTTTTTTTTTCCTGATTACTGCATAGTGTCAGTTTGTGACAGTTAGCAGTGGTGGGACAGTTAGTATTACCCCCCTGTAGGTCTAGGGTACCCTTTCACCACTGATCACCGTATAACCGTTACGGGTGACGCTGGTTAGTTCGTTTATTTTTTATAGTGTCAGGGCACCCGTCGTTTATTACCGAATAAAGGTTTAGCCCCCTGTAGGCCTAGGGTACCCCCCTTACCCCCCTAATAAAGTTTTAACCCCTTGATCACCCCCTGTCGCCAGTGTCGCTAAGCGATCATTTTTCTGATCGCTGTATTAGTGTCGCTGGTGACGCTAGTTAGGGATGTAAATATTTAGGTTCGCCATCAGTGTTTTATAGCGACAGGGACCCCCATATACTATCTAATAAATGTTTTAACCCCTTGATGGCCCCCTAGTTAACCCTTTCACCACTGATCACCGTATAACCGTTACGGGTGACGCTGGTTAGTTCGTTTATTTTTTATAGTGTCAGGGCACCCGCCGTTTATTACCGAATAAAGGTTTAGCCCCCTGATCGCCCGGCGGTGATATGCGTCGCCCTAGGCAGCGTCAGATTAGCGCCAGTACCGCGAACACCCACGCACGCACCGTACACCTCCCTTAGTGGTATAGTATCTGAACGCATCAATGTCTGATCCGATCAGATCTATACTAGCGTCCCCAGCAGTTTAGGGTTCCCAAAAACGCAGTGTTAGCGGGATCAGCCCAGATACCTGCTAGCACCTGCGTTTTGCCCCTCCGCCCGGCCCAGCCCAGTCCAGCCCACCCAAGTGCAGTATCGATCGATCACTGACACTTTTCTTTGTAGCGTTTTGGTGAACTGGCAAGCACCAGCGGCGTAGTACACCCCGGTCGTAGTCAAACCAGCACTGCAGTAACACTTGGTGAATGTTTTGAACGCTACCATGCACTAGTTGAGTATTAGCGTAGCGTACAGCATTGCACAGACTAGGCACACTTTCACAGGGTCTCCCAAGATGCCATCGCATTTTGAGAGACTCGAACCTGGAACCGGTTACAGTTATAAAAGTTACAGTTACAAAAAAAAAGTGTAAAAAAAAAAAAACACAAACAAAAATAAAAAAAAATAGTTGTCGTTTTATTGTTCTCTCTCTCTCTCTATTCTCTCTCTATTGTTCTGCTCTTTTTTACTGTATTCTATTCTGCAATGTTTTATTGTTATTATGTTTTATCATGTTTGCTTTTCAGGTATGTAATTATTTATACTTTACCGTTTACTGTGCTTTATTGTTAACCATTTTTTTGTCCTCAGGTACGCCATTCACGACTTTGAGTGGTTATACCAGAATGATGCCTGCAGGTTTAGGTATCATCTTGGTATCATTCTTTTTAGCCAGCGGTCGGCTTTCATGTAAAAGCAATCCTAGCGGCTAATTAGCCTCTAGACTGCTTTTACAAGCAGTGGGAGGGAATGCCCCCCCCCCCACCGTCTTCCGTGTTTTTCTCTGGCTCTCCTGTCTCAACAGGGAACCTGAGAATGCAGCCGGTGATTCAGCCAGCTGACCATAGAGCTGATCAGAGACCAGAGTGGCTCCAAACATCTCTATGGCCTAAGAAACCGGAAGCTACGAGCATTTTATGACTTAGATTTCAACGGATGTAAATATCGCCATTGGGAAATTGGGGAAGCATTTTATCACCCCGATCTTGGTGTGGTCAGATGCTTTGAGGGCAGAGGAGAGATCTAGGGTCTAATAGACCCCAATTTTTTCAAAAAAGAGTACCTGTCACTACCTATTGCTATCATAGGGGATATTTACATTCCCTGAGATAACAATAAAAATGATTTAAAAAAAAAAAATGAAAGGAACAGTTTAAAAATAAGATAAAAAAGCAAAAAAAAATAAATAAAAAAAATAAATAAAAAAAAAGCACCCCTGTCGCCCCCTGCTCTCGCGCTAAGGCGAACGCAAGCGGCGGTCTGGCGTCAAACGTAAACAGCAATTGCTCCATGCATGTGAGGTATCACCGCGAAGGTCAGATCGAGGGCAGTAATTTTAGCAGTAGACCTCCTCTGTAAATCTAAAGTGGTAACCTGTAAAGGCTTTTAAAGGCTTTTAAAAATGTAGTAATTTTGTTGCCACTGCACGTTTGTGCGCAATTTTAAAGCATGTCATGTTTGGTATCCATGTACTCGGCCTAAGATCATCTTTTTTATTTCATCAAACATTTGGGCAATATAGTGTGTTTTAGTGCATTAAAATTTAAAAAAGTGTGTTTTTTCCCCAAAAAATGCGTTTGAAAATCGCTGCGCAAATACTGTGTGAAAAAAAAAAATGAAACACCCACCATTTTAATCTGTAGGGCAATTGCTTTAAAATAATATATAATGTTTGGGGGTTCAAAGTAATTTTCTTGCAAAAAAAAAAAAAATTTTCATGTAATCAAAAAGTGTCAGAAAGGGCTTTGTCTTCAAGTGGTTAGAAGAGTGGGTGATGTGTGACATAAGCTTCTAAATGTTGTGCATAAAATGCCAGGACAGTTCAAACCCCCCCCAAATGACCCCATTTTGGAAAGTAGACACCCCAAGCTATTTGCTGAGAGGCATGTCGAGTCCATGGAATATTTTATATTGTGACACAAGTTGCGGGAAAGAGACAATTTTTTTTTTTTGCACAAAGTTGTCACTAAATGTTATATTGCTCAAACATGCCATGGGAATATGTGAAATTACACCCCAAAATACATTCTGTTGCTTCTCCTGAGTACGGGGATACCACATGTGTGGGACTTTTTGGGAGCCTAGCCGCGCACGGGACCCCGAAAACCAAGCACCGCCTTCAGGCTTTCTAAGGCCGTAAATTTTTGATTTCACTCCTCACTACCTATCACAGTTTCGGAGGCCATGGAATGCCCAGGTGGCACAAACCCCCCCCCAAATTACCCCATTTTGGAAAGTAGACACCCCAAGCTATTTGCTGAGAGGTATAGTGAGTATTTTGCAGACCTCACTTTTTGTCACAAAGTTTTGAAAATTGAAAAAAGAAAAAAAAAAATTTTTTTTCTGGTCTTTCTTCATTTTCAAAAACAAATGAGAGCTGCAAAATACTCACCATGCCTCTCAGCAAATAGCTTGGGGTGTCTACTTTCCAAAATGGGGTCATTTGGGGGGGGGTTGTGCCATCTTGGCATTTTATGGCCTTCAAAACTGTGATAGGTAGTGAGGAGTAAAATCAAAAATGTATGCCCTTAGAAATCCTGAAGGTGGTGCTGGGTTTTCGGGGCCCCGTACGCGGCTAGGCTCCCAAAAAGTGCCACACATGTGGTATCCCCGTACTCAGGAGAAGCAGCTGAATGTATTTTGGGGTGCAATTCCACATATGCCCATGGCCTGTGTGAGCAATATATCATTTAGTGACAACTTTTTGTAATTTTTTTTTTTTTCTTTTTTTTGTCATTATTCAATCACTTGGGACAAAAAAAAATAAATATTCAATGGGCTCAACATGCCTCTCAGCAATTTCCTTGGGGTGTCTACTTTCCAAAATGGGGTCATTTGGGGGGGTTTTGTACTGCCCTGCCATTTTAGCACCTCAAGAAATGACATAGGCAGTCAGAAACTAAAAGCTGTGTAAATTCCAGAAAATGTACCCTAGTTTGTAGACGCTATAACTTTTGCGCAAACCAATAAATATACGCTTATTGACATTTTTTTTACCAAAGACATGTGGCCGAATACATTTTGGCCTAAATGTATGACTAAAATTTAGTTTATTGGATTTTTTTTATAACAAAATGTAGAAAATATCATTTTTTTCAAAATTTTCAGTCTTTTTCCGTTTATAGCGCAAAAAATAAAAACGGCAGAGGTGATCAAATACCATCAAAAGAAAGCTCTATTTGTGGGAAGAAAAGGACGCAAATTTCGTTTGGGTAGAGCATTGCATGACCGCGCAATTAGCAGTTAAAGCGACGCAGTGCCGAATTGTAAAAAGTGCTCTGGTCAGGAAGGGGGTAAATCCTTCCGGGGCTGAAGTGGTTAAAACAATTTATTAAAAAATACAGCAACAGCTGGTAATACACTCACATTTAGGAAGAAGAAAGTAGGCAAAAGAATGTCCCAAGGCAATCAAGGGGATCCGTGGGGTCATCTAATCTCGGCTGATGGATGGTAAAGGCTCTGGGCAGTCTGTGAACGCTGGATGTTTTTCGGCCGAGCAGCGGAGACAGGCTCCAGAGAGAGGCTTGGATTGCAGCCGATCAGGCGAGGGATGATGACGTCACTCGATATGCGACGCGTTTCCTAAGCTGGCTCGCCGTGAGTGGTGTGACGGCGGCGCTCCTTTGTCAAGCTGATTGGCTGGGAGCTGAAGAGGAAATTTAAATAGAGAGCGCTGAAGGGGGAAGGGGGCGGAGTGGGGGCGGAATAGGGGATGGGCCTGGAATCTAGTGTATAGAAGTGTCAGCAGAGGAGGGAATCGAGGAGAAAGACGATGAGAAGGGATATATCGTGCTAATGTGAAAAAGAAGAAAAAAACTAAAAACTATTGGCTACAATGTGAAGGAAAGAGAAAGGGGACAAATGTGAAAGAGGAAAGGAAAAATATGATATACACAAATGTAATGAATGGAATAAGCGGGGGAGAACTGGAAAAGGAAAATATATGTATATATATATATATATATACACGCAAATATATACATATACATATATACATATATATATACAGAGAAGTCACACGTAAAAAAATACATATGTGAAAAAATTATACATAAAATACATATAAAAAAATATATGGGTAAAAGCTGTAAAGACTTGTAATCGACATGGGAAAAATGGATATCTATATGGGGAAATGAATGATGACCACATGTGTCATATATTGAGCATAAAACAGGTAAGCAAGCATATGTGTGCGCATATATGTGCGCAACAACAATGTGATATATGCTGCATATATATCAATGGATTCGAACTCCTATAGATAAATAAAAAATAAATAGTAATATTATTATATTAATATAAAAGAAAAATAGTCGCTACATGGAATGGGTGACATATAGGGGTATGTATGTGTAATACATGCATGCAATGTTGTGCATCCATATATAATGTTAATATATACGTATGCGTATGTATATGTGTGGGGAGGGGGAAAGGGAGAAAAAGGAAAGAAGGAAGGGGGGGGGAAGGGGGGGAAGGAAAGGGAGGGGAAAAAAAGGGGGGGAGGGGCTAGAAAGGGAAGATGAAACCTTGCATGTTATAACATACAAAATCTGAACAAAAATAGAGCATGGGTTGCATATCTACATTTAACCAATATATACATACATTACACAATGCAACAAAATAAGGATAAAGTTTGGATTCAAATCAATAAAACTATGAGTAAAAGAGTATTAAAATCAATGGGATAATGAAGATGAGAAAACTTAAGAGGATGGGTACCATATTAGTTTATATTCATGTCCGCCTTACAAGATAGTGGAGGTTTCGATGCATTCATTAATTCCCCTGGGCGAAAGGACATCTAGACGGTAGATCCAATAGGTCTCTCTTGCACACAATTTTTTGAACCTTTCGGCAGGCGAGAGAGACCTAGGGATCTGTTCTATGACCCAGACTGAGAGTCCAAAGGGTGGAGCCCTTATGCATTACAGCGAAATGTTTCGGTACACTGTGGGGGTCTGTACCACCCTCAATGTATCTTCTGTGTTCCCCGAAACGTTGTCTCAGGGGCCGAATAGTGCGGCCGACATAAATGAGGCCACATGAGCAGGTCAAGCCATACACAACGTAGTCGGATGAACAGTTGTAGAAGTCTTTGAGAATGTATGTCTGGCCTTTAGTACAAAAAGATTTTTGGCCATGTTGGACAAAGTGGCAAGTCTTACATAGTTTTTTCCGACATTGGAACATCCCTACTAGAGGGATGAGTGGGGTAATAGGCGCGAAAGTCGGGGTGGTCTTGAGTTTACTGGGGGCAATTTTGTTTTTGAGGTTGGGAGCCCTTCGATAAGTGACCTGTGGGTGTGTGGGGAGAATGGATCTGAGGTGGGGGTCTTGTTGAAGGATGACCCAATGTTTTCGGAGTATCTTCTCCATTTTGTTATGTTGGGAATGAAAAGTGGTAATGAACCGGATGGGGCAATTCGTCGGGGGCGTATTGCTGCGTGGAGGTTTTTCGTGAAGATAAAATTCATAAGCAGTCTCCACTAAGTCTTTCGGATATCCTTTCTCAGAAAACTTTTGTTTAAGATGGATACTGGCATCTATATAGTCCGCTTTTTTAGTACAATTTTGTCTCAAACGACAAAATTGACCTTTGGGGATATTTTTTATCCATGGGGGATAGTGGCAACTTTTAAAGTGAAGATACGAATTGCCACTAGTGGGTTTGGTATAATTCTTGACATATATCTCCTGATTGTCGTGTCTTAATTCTAGATCAAGAAAGGCTAAAGAAGTCTGATTGCTATCATGTGTAAAGGATAAACCATACTTGTTATTGTTACAGTGTGTGGTGAATAGTGGAATGAGGTCTAGAGGTCCATCCCAGATAATTATGATATTGTCAATGAATCTTCCAAAAAAGACGATATTAGCCGAGAAGGGGTTATTGTGATAAATGTACTGTTGTTCCCAAAACCCCATGGCCAAGTTCGCGTACGAGGGGGCAAAGTTTGCCCCCATCGCCGTCCCCTGTAGCTGTAGGTAGAAGTCACCGTTGAATGTAAAGTAGTTGTGCGTTAAACAGAACTTGGTGGCTTCTATGATAAAGGTGGCCTGGCGGGGATTTATGAGTGGGTCTGTGGAGAGAAAGTACTCAAGGGCCATAATTCCAAAATCGTGGGGAATGGAAGTGTACAGGGAACTCACGTCTAAAGATAACCAAGAGTACGTAGGTTCCCAACTGTATGGTGAAAGTTGCTCCACAAGATGTGTCCCATCCCGTATATAGGACTGGAGTTGGTGAACTAAAGGTTGTAGGTATCTATCAACGTATAGGCTGAAGCCTGAAGTAATGCTGTCCATGGAGGCCACGATAGGCCTACCTGGGGGATTCTGTTGGTTCTTGTGGATTTTGGGTAGATGGTAGAAATAAGGGATGGAATAAAATGGTTTACGGAAAAAAAGACACTCCACCTTGGAGATGATATTATCACTGAGGGCAGTGGAGATCAGAAGCTCGGCTTCTGATGTGAAATCGTTGGTGGGGTCTTTAGATAGTTTCATGTAGGTGGTATGATCTGACAGAAGCCTTTCAGCCTCTGCAATGTAATCAGCTTTATTTTGGAGAATGATACCGCCTCCTTTATCACCTCAGTCTCACATACCCTTGAGTACTTTCTCTCCACAGACCCACTCATGAATCCCCGCCAGGCCACCTTTATCATAGAAGCCACCAAGTTCTGTTTAACACACAACTACTTTACATTCAACGGTGACTTCTACCTACAGCTACAGGGGACGGCGATGGGGGCAAACTTTGCCCCCTCGTACGCGAACTTGGCCATGGGGTTTTGGAAACAACAGTACATTTATCACAATAACCCCTTCTCCGCTAATATCGTCTTTTTTGGAAGATACATTGACGATATCATAATTATCTGGGATGGACCTCTAGACCTCATTCCACTATTCACCACACACTGTAACAATAACAAGTATGGTTTATCCTTTACACATGATAGCAATCAGACTTCTTTAGCCTTTCTTGATCTAGAATTAAGACACGACAATCAGGAGATATATGTCAAGAATTATACCAAACCCACTAGTGGCAATTCGTATCTTCACTTTAAAAGTTGCCACTATCCCCCATGGATAAAAAATATCCGCAAAGGCCAATTTTGTCATTTGAGACAAAATTGTACAAAAAAAGCGGACTATATAGATGCCAGTATCCATCTTAAACAAAAGTTTTCTGAGAAAGGATATCCGAAAGACTTAGTGGAGACTGCTTATGAATTTTATCTTCACGAAAAACCTCCACGCAGCAATACGCCCCCGACAAATTGCCCCATCCGGTTCATTACCACTTTTCATTCCCAACATAACAAAATGGAGAAGATACTCCGAAAACATTGGGTCATCCTTCAACAAGACCCCCACCTCAGATCCATTCTCCCTACACACCCACAGGTCACTTATCGAAGGGCTCCCAACCTCGAAAACAAAATTGCCCCCAGTAAACTCAAGACCACCCCGACTTTCGCGCCTATTACCCCACTCATCCCTCTAGTAGGGATGTTCCAATGTCAGAAAAAACTATGTAAGACTTGCCACTTTATCCAACATGGCCAAAAATCTTTTTGTACTAAAGGCCAGACATACATTCTCAAAGACTTCTACAACTGTTCATCCGACTACGTTGTGTATGGCTTGACCTGCCCATGTGGCCTCATTTATGTCGGCCGCACTATTCGGCCCCTGAGACAACGTTTCAGGGAACACAGAAGATACATTGAGGGTGGTACAGACCCCCACAGTGTACCGAAACATTTCGCTGTAATGCATAAGGGCTCCACCCTTGGACTCTCAGTCTGGGTCATAGAACAGATCCCTAGGTCTCTCTCGCCTGCCGAAAGGTTCAAAAAATTGTGTGCAAGAGAGACCTGATGGATCTACCGTCTAGATGTCCTTTTGCCCGGGGGAATTAATGAATGCATCGAAACCTCCACTATCTTGTAAGGCGGACATGAATATAAACTAATATGGTACCCATACTCCTAAGTTTTTTCATCTTCATTATCCCATTGATTTTAATACTCTTTTACTCATAGTTTTATTGATTTGAATCCAAACTTTATCCTTATTTTGTTGCATTGTGTAATGTATGTATATATTGGTTAAATGTAGATATGCAACCCATGCTCTATTTTTGTTCAGATTTTGTATGTTATAACATGCAAGGTTTCATCTTCCCTTTCTAGCCCCCCCCTTTTTTCCCCTCCCTTTCCCCCCCCCCTTCCCCCCCCCTTCCTTCTTCCCTTTTTCTCCCCTTCCCCCTCCCCACACATATACATACGCATACGTATATATTAATACCAACATTATATATGGATGCACAACATTGCATGCATGTATTGCACATACATACTCCTATATGTCACCCATTCCATGTAGCGACTATTTTTCTTTTATATTAATATAATAATATTACTATTTATTTTTTATTTATCTATAGGAGTTCGAATCCATTGATATATATGCAGCATATATCACATTGTTGTTGCGCACATATATGCGCACACATATGCTTGCTTACCTGTTTTATGCTCAATATATGACACATGTGGTCATCATTCATTTCCCCATATAGATATCCATTTTTCCCAT
This sequence comes from Lithobates clamitans, assembly GCA_037952925.1. NCBI lineage: Eukaryota > Metazoa > Chordata > Amphibia > Anura > Ranidae > Lithobates > Lithobates clamitans. The sequence goes on from JBBGZY010001104.1 coordinate 6,283,655, forward strand.
GTCGATTACAAGACTTTACAGCTTTTACCCATATATTTTTTTATATGTATTTTATGTATAATTTTTTCACATATGTATTTTTTTACGTGTGACTTCTCTGTATATATATATGTATATATGTATATGTATATATTTGCGTGTATATATATATATATACATATATTTTCCTTTTCCAGTTCTCCCCCGCTTATTCCATTCATTACATTTGTGTATATCATATTTTTCCTTTCCTCTTTCACATTTGTCCCCTTTCTCTTTCCTGCACATTGTAGCCAATAGTTTTTAGTTTTTTTCTTCTTTTTCACATTAGCACGATATATCCCTTCTCATCGTCTTTCTCCTTGATTCCCTCCTCTGCTGACACTTCTATACACTAGATTCCAGGCCCATCCCCTATTCTGCCCCCATTCCGCCCCCTTCCCCCTTCAGCGCTCTCTATTTAAATTTCCTCTTCAGCTCCCAGCTAATCAGCTTGACAAAGGAGCGCCGCCGTCACACCACTCACGGTGAGCCAGCTTAGGAAACGCGTCGCATATCGAGTGACGTCATCATCCCTCGCCTGATCGGCTGCAATCCAAGCCTCTCTCTGGAGCCTGTCTCCGCTGCTCGGCCGAAAAACATCCAGCGTTCACAGACTGCCCAGAGCCTTTACCATCCATCAGCCGAGATTAGATGACCCCACGGATCCCCTTGATTGCCTTGGGACATTCTTTTGCCTACTTTCTTCTTCCTAAATGTGAGTGCATTACTAGCTGTTGCTGTATTTTTTAATAAATTGTTTTAAACGTCTGCACCCAGAGGTGCCTCTTTCTCCTTGTTTTATAATTAATAAGGCAGAATGATGTAAAAAGCTTTTGTATGCTGGCTATATTGATTGTAAGAATTTAGATGGCCGAGCTTAATTAGTAGTTGTTATAATGTAAGTTTGAAATATAAACCATAAATTGGCATTTTATTTATTGTTAATTGCCTTCTTATTACCTGTCTATGGCTTTAACCCCCCTAGCGGTATTCCCGAGTCTGGCTCGGGGTGGATTTTCAATACCAAAAGTGGTATCCCCGAGCCAGACACGGGATCGCATCGCAGGATCCTTGTAGATGTTACTTACCTTGTCCCCTGGATCATGCGATGTCTCCCCGCTGTGATCTGCGAGCCGCCGTGTCTCGCTCGATTCACAGTGCTGAGCTCCGTTCCCTGCGAGCGCTGCGGTGCACAGGGACGGAGTTCGGCGCTAAATTCAAAAAGTAAAACACACAGTACAGATACAGTATACTGTAATCTTACAGATTACAGTACTGTATCAAATAATTACACATCTCCTTTGTCCCTAGTGGTCTGTCCAGTGTCCTGCATGCAGTTTTATATTATAAATACTGTTCTTCCTGCCTGGAAACTGGAGATTGTCCATAGCAACCAAAACTGTCCCTTTACATCAAAAGCGGTTTTAGACCAGCTAGAAAACAGCGATAATAAATTAGAATCACTTGCAGAATTGAGTGATAGTGATTTGTGGGGAAATCCCTCAGCAAACACTAAAAGTAACGAAAGCGACAATTCTGCAACTGAGCAAATTTCAGTGTTTTTGATTTGATTACATTATTGAATAATTTTTATTATTATTATATTATTATTTGTTATAATTATTTATAGTTATTTATTATATTATAATTTTTTATTTAGTTTTTCAAACTTTATCATACCCGGGATGTCTATTAGACTCTTGTTTGGACAGATTTAAGTGAATTTTTCCTAAGAATTACAGGCCTATAATAAAAAACGCCAAATTTCTGTGCAAAATAATTGTACCGCTTTCAGCACCTAAAATCTGAAATAATCATACCACAAGGGAGTTTAAGATATCAAATAGGAGAGCATTTTCAAATGTGCGTTTGTCATTCTTGTAGACTGCAAAGCGTCTTTCAGTAATTTGATTGATTGGTCTATTGTTTACTCAAAATACCCATGCAATCATATTCTTTGATATACTGGATTTTATCCTGCTAACATGCTTGGTTTATTCACATTATCTGAAATGGTTTTTAAATACTATAAACAAAAATGCAAATGAAAAACTCTCTTCTAAATATATCATTTAAATCAGTGTTTCTCAACGCCTGGGTTCCCCCAGGGTGTCGCAAGCACGGGACCCAGGTAGTCCTGGATCAGTGTCATGAGTTTCCATGGTGTGGGTGAGTTCTAGGGTCTGGGGGCACAGCGTGATTCCTTGCTATGATGAAGGTATATTGTTTGCATAATAGGTATGACACGCACCCCCTATAAGCATGTCTATGCCCATCAGAGCAATATTTCTCCTTAGAAGAAACTCGAGTGAAGAGACTTATGAGATATGTCTATCCATACTAGTCAGACAATTGAGGATTCGTTTGAAAATATGTGGAATGTTGGGACGGTTTTAGCCCCAATAATCAGCAGATGTACCAAGATTGCGGTACAATTACCGACGCATACCCAAAAGCTCTGAAAAGTTTTCGGATCATGTGACCACCGTGACAGCCAATCATGGCAGTCACGTGATCTTAAACCCCGCCTTCCGACATCCTAAACCTATTAAAGGGCTGGGATGCACTGGCACGAAGAGGTAAATATAGTAAAGGTGCACCTGTAGTGCACCTTAATGACTGGATTGACTATGTGACTGGGGGGTCTCTGATGTGATAGGGGACCTCTTACGTAATGTTGGATTTCTCATGTAATAAGGGGCATCTGGTGTGAAGAGTGGAATCTGATGTAAAGGGGGGGTTCTGATGTGAAGGGGGACTCTGATGTGATGGGTGGGCCACTGATGTAGTGGGGGAGACTGATGTGAAAGGGGGCTTCTGATGTAAATGTATTACCATCAAGACCATTGTGTGAATAACCCAGATTCGGGTTTCCTATTGATAAGTAACATCTAAATTTTTTCATTTTAGACTGGGATGCCTCAAGATTTTGCATATTTTTCCTGCAACTGAAAAAAAAGATTGAAAATGCTGCTTTAGATCACCACATGACTATTCAGATTGAGAATACTTTATTCATCCCAAGGGATATTATTAAGATACAATTACATTCAATGGAGACACAAAAACACAATAATGAACTGAAACTAGACACAATAAAAAACAATAAAATTACTTACCATTAACTGCAAGTTAAATTGGTTATAAAGCTTTGTTTTTTCTTTTATAAAAAATAGCAAACATGCCTATACTTGCCAAAACCATTGCACAGAGTAGCCAGATCCTCTTTTACTGGGGTCTCCCACTGGCGCTTCAGGCCCTTCCTCTTCATCGGGTGCCCCCTGGGGCTGCGTCCATTGACACAGACAGCGGGACTCAGCCCCACCTCCCGTTCTCATGTCACCGGATTTGATTGACAGCAGCTGGAGCCAATCCTTCCCGCTGCTATTAATCTGTCCAACGAGGAGAGAGACAGCGGTGGGAGCCGTTTTGCTCATGCACATCGCTGGATCGGTCTGTGGGGCAGCTGCAGCACAGAAGGTTTTTCACCTTAATGTGTTATTTATTCAATGTTGTGTTTTTTTGTTAGGATGGTATGGTTTATTACAGTATAGTATTTAATTATTAAAACAAATATAAAAAATAAATACTATACTGTAATAAACCATACCATCCTAACAAAAAAACACTACATTAAATAAATAACATATTTTAAAAAAATAACAGAAAAACAAAATTACCAAAATGTAAAAATTACACCACTTTCTTTAATTATTACTCTAAAATGATTACACAGAATTAACCTGATACTAACATAATATAAAAACTACATAAAAATCTGGATCATAATCCAGATTTGAATCCTCACATCTAGAACTCACAGAGAATAATGATATAATTTGATGGCCACAGGCAAAAATGATTTCCTGTGTCGCTCTGTGGTCCGCCTTTGCTCCAACAATCACTGAAATTACTCCTCAGATTGACTAGTGTATTGTGGAGTGAGTGGGAGGAGTTGTCTATGATTGAACATACCTTGGACAACATCTTCCTCTCTGACAATGTTGTTAAAGACTCCAACTCCAATCCAGCAACATCACTGGCCTTGCAAATCAGCTTGAGTCTGTTGATATCAGCTAACCTAAGCCTGCTATCAAAGCATACAGGAAAGCACTGGCCACCACACATCTTCAGCGTCATGTGGCAGATGTTAAAAGACCTCAGCCTCCTCAAAAAAAAAAAAGAGGTGGCTTGGTCCAGAAATGTTCTGCCTCCCGTTTCTCCCACACTCCGTTCAATGCTGTACTAAGCCTCCCACACTCACTTACATTATTTAACAATTTCTGCCTAACTTACATGACATTCTAATGCAAATTGGAATCCTCTCAGGTCTACAAGTTAATCCCTCAAAAAATAAAGTCTTTTATATTTCCCTTCCCAACCTTCAACTCTATACTACACTTTACACTCCCATTGGGAAACAACTAAAATCAATTTGTTTGGGATATATTTTACAGGTTTCTACTTCACTCTATGAGGCAAATTACCCCTCCCTTCGCCAAAAGCTTAAACTCCTCCTCCATACCTGGGCAACCTACATCCTATTGTGAATAGGTGTAATATATTTGGTATTAAGTGAAAAGTGCGCTGTCAAAAGATCCCATACACGCTATATAACTTTTGTTGTCTGATTTCCTTTAGATTTACCAAAACCATGTAGTGCAAGGACCTGCCTGATTGCTAGGGATGAGCTTCGAGTTCGAGTCAAACTCATGTTCGACTATTCGCCGAACAGCAAACAATTTGGGGTGTTCGCGGCAAATTTGAAAGCCGCGGAACACCCTTTAAAAGTCTATGGGAGAAATCAAAAGTGCTAATTTTAAAGGCTTATATGCAAGTTATTGTCATAAAAAGTGTTTGGGGACCTGGGTCCTGCCCCAGGGGGAATGGATCAATGCAAAAAAAAGTTTTAAAAACGGCCGTTTTTTCGGGAGCAGTGATTTTAATAATGCTTAAAGTGAAACAATAAAAGTGTAATATTCCTTTAAATTTCATACCTGGGGGGTGTCTATAGTATGCCTGTAAAGGGGCGCATGTTTCCCGTGTTTAGACCAGTCTGACAGCAAAATGACATTCCAAAGGAAAAAAAGTCATTTAAACCTACTCACGGCTATTAACCACCTCAGCCCCGGAAGGTTTTAGCCCCTTCCTGACCAGAGCACTTTTTACAATTCGGCACTGCGTCGCTTTAACTGCTAATTGCGCGGTCATGCAATTTGCGTCCTTTTCTTCCCACAAATAGAGCTTTCTTTTGATGGTATTTGATCACCTCTGCCATTTTTATTTTTTGCGTTATACACGGAAAAAGACCGAAAATTTGGAAAAAAAATGATATTTTCTACTTTTTGTTGTAAAAAAAATCCAATAAACTCAATTTTAGTCATACATTTAGGCCAAAATGTATTCGGCCACATGTCTTTGGCAAAAAAAATGTCAATAAGTGTATATTTATTGGTTTGCGCAAAAGTTATAGCGCCTACAAACTAGGGTACATTTTCTGGAATTTACACAGCCTTTAATTTATGACTGCCTATGTCGTTTCTTGAGGTGCTAAAATGGCAGGGCAGTACAAAACCCCCACAAATGACCCCATTTTGGAAAGTAGACACCCCAAGAAAATTGCTGAGAGGCATGTTGAGCCCATTGAATATTCATTTTTTTTGTCCCAAGTGATTGAATAATGACAAAAAAAAAAAAAAAAATTACAAAAAGTTGTCACTAAATGATATATTGCTCACACAGGCCATGGGCATATGTGGAATTGCACCCCAAAATACATTTAGCTGCTTCTCCTGAGTATGGGGATACCACATGTGTGGGACTTTTTGGGAGCCTAGCCGCGTACGGGGCCCCGAAAACCAATCACTGCCTTCAGGATTTCTAAGGGCGTACATTTTTGATTTTACTCCTCACTACCTATCACAGTTTTGAAGGCCATAAAATGCCCAGATGGCATAAAACCCCCCCAAATGACCCCATTTTGGAAAGTAGACACCCCAAGCTATTTGCTTTGAGGCATGTTGAGTCCATGAAATGTTTTATATTTTGACACAAGTTGCGGGAAAGTGACAAATTTTTATTTTTTTTTTGCACAAAGTTGTCACTAAATGATATATTGCTCACACAGGCCATGGGCATATGTGGAATTGCACCCCAAAATAAATTTAGCTACTTCTCCTGAGTACGGGGATACCACATGTGTGGGACTTTTTGGGAGCCTAGCCGCGTACGGGGCCCCGAAAACCAATCACCGCCTTCAGGATTTCTAAGGGTGTAAATTTTTTATTTCACTCTTCACTGCCTATCACAGTTTCGGAGGCCATGGAATGCCCAGGTAGCACAAACCCCCCCAAATGACCCCATTTTGGAAAGTAGACACCCCAAGCTATTTGCTGAGAGGCATGGTGAGTATTTTGCAGCTCTCATTTGTTTTTGAAAATAAAGAAAGACGAGAAACTTTTTTTTTTTCTTTTTTCAATTTTCAAAACTTTGTGACAAAAAGTGAGGTCTGCAAAATACTCACTATACCTCTCATCAAATAGCTTGGGGTGTCTACTTTCCAAAATGGGGTAATTTGGGGTTTTTTTGCCACCTGGGCATTCCATGGCCTCCGAAACTGTGATAGGCAGTGAAGAGTGAAATCAAAAATTTACGGCCTTAGAAAGCCTGAAGGCGGTGCTTGGTTTTCGGGGTCCCGTACGTGGCTAGGCTCCCAAAAAGTCTCACACATGTGGTATCCCCGTACTCAGGAGAAGCAACAGAATGTATTTTGGGGTGTAATTTCACATATTCCCATGGCATGTTTGAGCAATATATCATTTAGTGACAACTTTGCGCAAAAAAAAAAAAAATTGTCTCTTTCCCGCAACTTGTGTCACAATATAAAATATTCCATGGACTCGACATGCCTCTCAGCAAATAGCTTGGGGTGTCTACTTTCCAAAATGGGGTCATTTGGGGGGGTTTTGAACTGTCCTGGCATTTTATGCACAACATTTAGAAGCTTATGTCACACATCACCCACTCTTCTAACCACTTGAAGACAAAGCCCTTTCTGACACTTTTTGATTACATAAAAGAATATTTTTTTTTTGCAAGAAAATTACTTTGAACCCCCAAACATTATATATTTTTTTAAAGCAAATGCCCTACAGATTAAAATGGTGGGTGTTTCATTTTTTTTTTCACACAGTATTTGCGCAGCGATTTTTCAAACGCATTTTTTGGGGAAAAAACACACTTTTTTAAAGTTTAATGCACTAAAACACACTATATTGCCCAAATGTTTGATGAAATAAAAAAGATGATCTTAGGCCAAGTACATGGATACCAAACATGACATGCTTTAAAATTGCGCACAAACGTGCAGTGGCGACAAACTAAATACATTTTTAAAAGCCTTTAAAAGCCTTTACAGGTTACCACTTTAGATTTGCAGAGGAGGTCTACTGCTAAAATTACTGCACTCGATCTGACATTCGCGGTGATACCTCACATGCATGGTGCAATTGCTGTTTACATTTGAGGCCAGACCGACGCTTGCGTTCGCCTTAGCGCGAGAGCAGGGGGGACAGGGGTGCTTTTTTTTTTTTTTTCTTTACTATTATTATTTTTTTTTATCTTATTTTTAAACTGTTCCTTTCATTTTTTTTTATTTTTAAATCATTTTTATTGTTATCTCAGGGAATGTAAATATCCCCTATCATAGCAATAGGTAGTGACAGGTACTCTTTTTTGAAAAAATTGGGGTCTATTAGACCCTAGATTTCTCCTCTGCCCTCAAAGCATCTGACCACACCAAGATCGGTGTGATAAAATGCTTTCCAAATTTCCCAATGGCGCTGTTTACATCCGGCGAAATCTAAGTCATAAAATGTTCGTAGCTTCCGGTTTCTTAGGCCATAGAGATCAGTTTGGAGCCACTCTGGTCTCTGATCAGCTCTATGGTCAGCTGGCTGAATCACCGGCTGCATTTTCAGGTTCCCTGTTGAGACAGGAGAGCCAGAGAAAAACACGGAAGACGTTGGGGGGGGCATTCCCTCCCACTGCTTGTAAAAGCAGTCTAGAGGCTAATTAGCCGCTAGGATTACTTTTACATGAAAGCCGACCGCTGGCTGAAAAGAATGATACCAAGATGATACCTAAACCTGCAGGCATCATTCTGGTATAACCACTCAAAGTCGTGAATGGCGTACCTGAAGACAAAAAAATGGTTAACAATAAAGCACAGTAAACGGTAAAGTATAAAAAATTGCATACCTGAAAAGCAAACATGATAAAACATAATAACAATAAAACTTTGCAGAATAGAATACAGTAAAAAAGAGCAGAACAATAGAGAGAATAGAGAGAGAGAGAACAATAAAACGACAACTATTTTTTTTTATTTTATATTTTTGTATGTGTTTTTTTTTTTTTTTTTTTTTTTACACTTTTTTTTGTAACTAACTTTTATAACTGTAACCGGTTCCAGGTTCGGGTCTCTCAAAATGCGATGGCAACTTGGGAGACCCTGTGAAAGTGTGCCTAGTCTGTGCAATGCTGTACCCTACGCTAATACTCAACTAGTGAATGGTAGCGTTCAAAACATTCACCAATGCAAAGACCAGGATTGTCAGGACAGGAGGGACAATAATAGCGGGTGTTACGCCTATATCCGCGCTTGCTGCAGACACGACATCTTTTTTGGGGGAGTTCGCTGGGTAGGGGTACTCGGGAGGACATAAAGAAAATGCCTCTCATGCAGCCGACTGCATTTGGTTGGGGATGTGAATGGGGGAAGTACGGGCGCTGCAGAAGTGGTGGGTTCCCAATTAGGATTGGCGAATGCAGCAGGAAGGGCACTATGGGCACGACGGGCCTGTGTTTGTCTTTTTGGTGGCAGCAGGACACTACTTGTGCTTGCCACCTCACCAGCTTGAACTGCACTTATGGGACTCGCCACGTCACCAAGTGTTACTGCAGTGCTGGTTTGACTACGACCGGGGTGTACTAGGCCGCTGGTGCTTGCCAGTTCACCAAAACGCTACAAAAAAAACTGTTAGCGATCACAGGGATCAGGCCTGACTCTGCGAACACTGCAGTTATGCGTGTAGTGTTTTGTAAGTGTCAGTGATCGATCGATACTGCACTTGGGTGGGCTGGGCTGGGCGGAGGGGCAAAACGCAGGTGCTAGCAGGTATCTGGGCTGATCCCGCTAACACTGCGTTTGTGGGAACCCTAAACTGCTGGGGACGCTAGTATAGATCTGATCGGATCAAATATTGATCCGTTCAGATACTATACCACTAAGTGAGGTGTACGGTGCGTGCGTGGTTGTTAGCGGTACTGGCGCTAACCTGACGTTGCCTGGGGCTGGTGCTTGCCAGTTCACCAAAACGCTACCAAAAAAACTGTTAGCAATCGCAGGGATCAGGCCTGACTCTGCAAACGCTGCAGTTATGCGTTTAGTGTTTTGTAAGTGACAGTGATCGATCGATACTGCACTTGGGTGGGCTGGGCCGGGCGGAGGGGAAAAACGCAGGTGCTAGCAGGTATCTGGGCTGATCCCGCTAACACTGCGTTTTTGGGAACCCTAAACTGCTGGGGACGCTAGTATAGATCTGATCGGATCAGATATTGATCCGTACAGATACTATACCACTAAGGGAGGCGTATGCTGCGTGCATGGGTGTTAGCGGTACTGGCGCTAATCTGACGCTGCCTGGGGCGACGCATATCACCGCCGGGCGATCAGGGGGCTAAACCTTTATTCGGTAATAAACGGCGGGTGCCCTGACACTATAAAAAATAAACGAACTAACCAGCATCACCCGTAACGGTTATACGGTGATCAGTGGTGAAAGGGTTAACTAGGGGGCAATCAAGGGGTTAAAACATTTATTAGATAGTATATGGGGGTCCCTGACGCTATAAAACGCTGACGGCGAACCTAAATATTTACCTCCCTAACTAGCGTCACCAGCGACACTAATACAGCGATCAGAAAAATGATCGCTTAGTGACACTGGTGACAGGGGGTGATCAAGGGGTTAAAACTTTATTAGGGGGGGTTAGGGGGGTACCCTAGACCTACAGGGGGCTAACCCTAACTGCCCTAACACTGTAACTGTCACAAACTGACACCAATCAGTAATCAGAAAAAAAAAAAAAATACTGCTTGGTGTCAGTTTGTGACGGGGGGGTGATTGGGGGGGGATCGGGGGGCGATCGGGGGGGGGGGGTCGGGGGGGTTTTATGTGCCTGGCATGTTCTACCGTGTGTGTTTGTGTTTTGTGCACTTACATGTCTTCTCTCCTCGGCGCTGGAACGGAAACTGCCAAGCCGAGGAGAGATGACATCACATCCTCTGCCTGTGTGAAACTACACACAGGCAGGGGAGGATTCCGATTGGCCGGGAGCGATCGCGAGGGGGGGGCCACGATCGGATGGTCTCCACCTCGCCTCCCAACGCTCCCAGTGAAATGCCGACCGCCACTGGCACTGGGGGGGGTCCGATCGGACCCCCCGCCTGCGGGAGGCAGATCACGTATGGGTACGTAATTCTGCCTGCCCGTGCCATTCTGCTGCAGTATATCTGCGTTAGGCGGTCGGCAAGTGGTTAATGAATTGCCGGTCCGACAATACACATAAAAGTTCATTGATAAAAACGGCATGGGAATTCCCCACAGGGGAACCCCGAACCAATTTTTTTTAAAAAAATAGCGTGGGAGATCCCCCTAAATTCCATACCAGGCCCTTCAGCTCAGGTCTGGTATGGATATTAAGGGGAACCCCAGCCAAAATGTAAAAAAAAAAAATGGTGTGGGGTCCCCCTCAAAATCTATACCAGACCCTTCAGGTCTGGTATGGATTTTAAGGGGAACTCTGCACCAAAATTTTTTTAAAAATGGCGTGGGGTCCCCCCAAAAATTCATACCAGACCCTTATCCGAGCACGCAACCTGGCAGGCCGCAGGAAAAGAGGGGGGAGGAGAGAGCGCCCCCCCTCCTGAACCGTACCAGGCCACATGCCCTCAACAGTGGGAGGGTGCTTTGGGGTAGCCCCCCAAAACACCTTGTCCCCATGTTGATGGGGACAAGGGCCTCATCCCCACAACCCTTGCCCGGTGGTTGTGGGGGTCTGCGGGCGGGCGGGCTTATCGGAATCTGGAAGCCCCCTTTAACAAGGGGACCCCCAGATCCTGGCCCTCCCCCCTGTGTGAAATGGTAAGGGTACCCCTACCATTTCACAAAAAAAGTGTCAAAAATGTTAAAAATGACAAGAGACAGTTTTTGACAATTCCTTTATTTAAATGCTTCTTCTTTCTTCTATCTTCTATCTTCTATCTTCCTTCGGTTTCTTCCTCCATCTTCTTCTTCTGGTTCTTCCTCCGGTGTTCTCGTCCGGCATCTTCCTCCGTGACATCTTCTTCCCTTCTTCTTCTCGGGCCGCTCCACATCCACCATGATGGGAGGCTCCCGCTGTGTGATGCTTCTCGTCTTCTGACGGTTCTTAAATAATGGAGGGCGGGGCCACCCGGTGACCCCACCCCCTCTGACGCACGGGGACTTGACGGCGACTTCCCTGTGGCACTCCCTGTGACATAAGAGGGGATCACCCGTTACGTAACAGGTGACCCCGCCCCACCTATGATGTCACGGGGAATGCCACAGGGAAGTCCCAGTCAAGTCCCAGTGCATCAAAGGGGGGTGGGGTCACCGGGTGGCCCCACCCTCCATTATTTAAGAACCGTCAGAAGACGAGAAGCGTCACATAGCGGGAGCCTCCCATCATGGTGGATGCGGAGCGGCCCGAGAAGAAGAAGGTAAGAAGACGCCAAGGAGAACACCAGAGCAAGAACCAGAAGAACCAGAAGAAGAAGAAGATGGAGGAAGAAACCAAAGGAAGATAGAAGATAGAAGAAAGAAGAAGCATTTAAATAAAGGAATTGTCAAAAACCGTCTCTTGTCATTTTTAACATTTTTGACACTTTTTTTGTGAAATGGTAGGGGTACTTTTGTACCCCCTTACCATTTCACACAGGGGGGAGGGCTGGGATCTGGGGGCCCCCTTGTTAAAGGGGGCTTCCAGATCCCGATAAGCCCCCTGCCCGCAGACCCCCACAACCACCGGGCAAGGGTTGTGGGGATGAGGTCCTTGTCACCATCAACATGGGGACAAGGTGTTTTGGGGGGCTACCCCAAAGCCCCCTTCCAATGTTGAGGGCATGTGGCCTGGTACGCTTAAGGGGGGCGCTCTCTTGTCTCCCCCTCTTTTCCTGCGGCCTGCCAGGTTGCGTGCTTGGATAAGGGTCTGGTATGGATTTTTGGGGGACCCCACGCCATTTTTTTAAAAAATTTTGGCATTGGGTTCCCCTTAAAATCCATACCAGACCTGAAGGGTCTGGTATAGATTTTGAGGGGGACCCCACGCCATTTTTTAAAAAAATTCTGGCCGGGGTTCCCCTTAATATCCATACCAGACCTGAAGGGCCTGGTATGGAATTTAGGGGGACCCCCCACGCCATTTTTTTAAAAATTTTGGTTCGGGGTTCCCCTGTGGCTTCCCATGCCATTTTTATCAATTAACTTTTATGTGTATTGTCGGACCGGCAATTCATTAATAGCCGCGAGTAGTTTTAAATTACTTTTTTCCTTTGAAATGTCATTTTTCTGTCAGACTGTTCTAAACACGGGAAACATGTGCCCCTTTATAGGCATACTATAGACACCCCCCAGGTATGAAATTTAAAGGAATATTACACTTTTATTGTTTCACTTTAAGCATTATTAAAATCACTGCTCCCGAAAAAAATGGACGTTTTTAAAACCCCAGAAGACGACTTTTTTAGTTGAAACATGTCGGGTGGATCCCTCACGACTACCGCTACACGATTGATACGCTAATTTTATCTGCAAAAAATGTGAGTCTGTTTTTACTGTTATTTTTTAAATAAATCCAAGTTCAAACGTTATTATACTATGTGAGTGTTTCATTCCTCACATGCAATACGAATCTTTCGCTTGGCTTATGGTGGTACATCTATTAATGAGGAAGTCGTGCTGACCAATTCCCCCCTCCACGGTTTGTGTGATGAAGACATCTGACCGGATAATACATCTAGACCTGTTGGTCATTAAGCCTCTTTGACCTGTATGGCATATGCTATTTCAGGCCACTACTTCCGGTAAGCCTCCATATTTTCTGGTGATGGTCCTGGCACTGTCTTCAAACTTCCGTGCACCTCTGGTCTTTCACGGTCCATTTATCTACCAGGCTATCGGGTTTAAAGCTTTTCTGCACGTACAAGAAAACATCTGCTCATCATTGCTTACGCACTGATATCACAGATTTTTTCTTTGGTGTTATGGACTTTATATTTGAAATTGTTTTTGATGTTTATTTGAATTGAACACATATATGTATTATCATTTTGCTTACCAGTCACTGTCACATGTGCTCACATGGCATTCTTTTGGTTCACATTGTAATGTTTTGATGTCATTTAATGCTTAGTCTTTTATATTGCTTATACTTAACAATAGCGCCACACTTCGAATTTTCTGTTGTTATTTTTGTCCCTGAGTCTACGGGTGTGTTGGCTGCTTTTTTAGTTTGCTTTTAGCGCAGCGCTGTACCACATTTTAAAAAAATTTAGGGGGACCCCCCACGCCATTTTTTTTTAAATTTTGGTTCGGGGTTCCCCTGTGGCTTCCCATGCCATTTTTATCAATTAACTTTTATGTGTATTGTCGAACCAGCAATTCATTAATAGCCGCGAGTAGTTTTAAATTACTTTTTTCCTTTGAAATGTCATTTTTCTGTCAGACTGTTCTAAACACAGGAAACATGTGCCCCTTTACAGGCATACTATAGACACCCCCCAGGTACAAAATTTAAAGGAATATTACACTTTTATTGTTTCACTTTAAGCATTATTAAAATCACTGCTCCCGAAAAAAACAGACGTTTTTAAAACTTTATTTTGCATTGATCCATGTTACCTGGGGCAAGACCCAGGTCCCCAAACACTTTTCCTGTCGCATTATGGCAGCATACACCTATGGGTTGTGGCTCCGCCCCCGCAACCTGATAGGACCGCGTAGCTATTAAAGTCTGAGAGAGCCCCTGCCCCAGCATTCTCCTTTTTTTCCTCACCTGTCAAGGACCGAAAACATGCATCCCTTACCTAAAACATTCGCCCCAGCCAGGTTCTAGCCTCTCCTGGGTGGAAGTCCTATCCTGTACAGCCTCTAAATGAGCTCAATGGAAGGAACCCCACTCTGATGGTCTCAGGGGTATGTTACAATACATTACAAACCTTAAACAGGTTTATGGATCGCAGCGGTCTCCAGCTCCTTTCTGTGCACCTGTGGGTAACTTCCCCTCCTGTCTGTCTCCATAGCTCCAGCTTGTCAGGACATCCCACTTTCCAGCTTCCAAAATGGCGTCGGAGGCCTCAGAGCGCATCTGAGCATGCTCGAGCGTGACGTCATCACCCCAGGACGGCGGCAAGTTTAAAAATGCTGTAATGTCAGCATTTTCTTGTCTCTTCTCTCCTGAGCCTGTAAGGGGGAATTTTGACCGGATTTCTTTTGCTACTCTACCCAGCTGTTCTACCCTGTCTCTCTCTTGCTATCTCCACGCCCAGGTAAGATCTATGATGGCTTTTTTCTTTGCTTGTTAACTATCTGCTATCCCATGCATGCTAAGCCACCTATATAATTATAGGTTGATTCATCACCTTTCATGGAGACCGTTGCCCAGGTAGACCATCACCAGCCTACTAGGTAAGAGGGGATGATGGGTAAGTATGAAGAGAAGGAAAAAGAGAGCCCTCACTAATGCTGTTTAAATTGAACAGCCCCACCAGGTCTTCCAGATCGTCACATTCAAGACGAGGGGAGCCTTCAAGAAGGAGCCGCTCAAGCCACAGGCAGAGTCGCTCAAGTCGCAGAAGCCGCTCAAGTCGCAGGAGGAGCAGATCAAGTCGCAGGAGAAGCCGATCAAGATCAAGGCATAGTCGCTCCCACCACAAAAAATCCCCTGCGCGCAGGAAATCTCCTGTCACCCAGCCTTCCCGTCCACCCGGGAACTCCTGCTGGATTTGCGGTGCTACAGCACTTCCAGACAAACTGGCCTGTCGCACATGCTTCATTGAGGCAACTAAGGACAGAGAAACAAAGGCAAGAGAACCAATTGATCCATCACCACAAGTCGCAGAGCCAGAAGCCAGCAGACCTATACAAAGTACCTCATCCACTGCCCCATCATCATCAAAGACGTCAGACCCTCTCTCTGACACTGATGATCTAGAGGCATCCACCGGCTTCGACTTCTCATTGATCAACCCATTCGTGAAGTCAGTAAAAGAGGCGATCGACTGGGTGGAAGAAAAAGAAACTCCTCAAAAAGTGAGGAAATACTTTCCAAATCTTAAAAAAGACCCAGAGAACTTCCCGTTCATTGAGGAACTTGAGGATCTAATTAAGGATGAGTGGCAAAAGCCAGAGAAAAAAACTGGCCTCAGCAACAGATTATCAAAACTCTATCCACTTAAAGAGCCTAACGTCAACCCACTAATATCTCCTCCAGTGGTCGACTCCTCCCTAATGCGCCTCGCCAGGCACGTAACACTTCCAATAGAGGATGCAGTCACATTCAAAGACGTCCTGGATAGAAAGATCGATCTGGATCTTAAGAGAACCTACCTCTCGGGAGGTGGCGCTTGCAGGCCAGCAATAGCATTGGCTGCCGTCGGTAAGGCTATCTCAAGCTGGTCCACGATGGCCGAGAAGCTGGTATTGGAAGGAATAGAGCAGGAGAAAGTTATCTCAGCACTCCAAGAACTTAGTCTTGCAGGCGACTTTGTCGCAGAAGCCTCTGTGGATATAATTAAAACCACTTCAAGAGCAATGTTAAGCTCAGTAATGGCCAGAAGGGCGCTCTGGTTAAAACCCTGGTCGGCAGATCCCTCCTCAAAATCCAATTGGTGCAAAATACCCTTTGATGGCGTAAACCTTTTTGGAGAAAAACTGGACGTGGCTATTTCTAAAGTCACGGGGGGAAAATCGGGACTCATCCCTTCAGATAGGAGGCCCAGGCAGCAGAGACCACCGGTTTCTAGAAGAAATCTGCCAGATAAATACAGAGAGGCAAGATCCTACAGGCCCGGAAAAGAGTATAGGAGGAACTGGAAGAATCCCCAGTCATCATTCCTCAAGCTCCAAAAGTCTAAGACCCCTGCGTCAGGGGAACAAAAGTCTTTTTGAAGGTGCGTCCGCCCAACCAGCTTTAGTGGGGGCCAGACTCATGAGTTTCAAGCAGGTCTGGACGGATACAATAATGGACCCATGGACGATAGACACTGTCCAGTTCGGCCACAAATGGAAATTCAAGACACGGGCTCCAAGAGACCAATTCTCTGTAACCAGATTACCTGCATCTCGGGAAAAAAGGATGCTACTGACAAAGTACATCCAAGACCTGTTACAAAAGGAAGCCATAGTGGAAGTTCCAATATCCCAAAGGTCAACGGGATTCTACTCCCCGTTGTTTCTGGTGAAGAAGAAATCGGGGGATCTACGCCCTGTCTTAGATCTAAAGAATCTCAATCGCTCAATCTTAGTCGAGACATTCAAAATGGAGAGCCTCCAGTCAATTCTTCGGGCCATGAATATCGGGGATTGGATGCTTTCCGTCGATTTACAAGACGCCTATCTGCACGTCCCCATTCACATCTCATTCCAAAAATTTCTCCGCTTTGCGGTAGGTCTACATCATTTTCAATTCCGAAGCCTCCCGTTCGGGATCTCCACCGCTCCAAGGACATTCACAAAAATCTTTCTGCCAGTAATAGCCTTACTAAGAGAACAAGGATTGAGGGTCCATCATTACCTGGACGACATCCTTTTGCTAGCAGACAATCGGGATTCCCTTCTACTGCATCGATCCATTCTGATTACCACCCTACAAAACTTCGGCTGGATCATAAACTGGGGGAAAAGCAATCTGCAGCCCACTCAGAGAATGATATTCCTGGGGGCGGAACTAGACACCCGTCTCAATACGGTGGAACTTCCGCAGGAAAAAATTCCCAGCCTCATTCAGAAGGCAAGAAAGTTATTAGCCTCTACCACACTACCAGCCCGGGAGTACCTCAGCATACTGGGGTCATTCTCAGCAACCATCCCAATGGTACAATGGGCCCAATGGAACACCAGACCTCTGCAAGCATCATTGTTAAAACAATGGAACGGGGTATCATTGTCTCAGCCGATCGTAGTCCAGAAAGAAATAAAACAATCACTCTGGTGGTGGACCAGATTGAACAATCTGAAGAGATGCAGGCATATAGTCCCTCTTCCTCAGGAAATAATCACTTCAGACGCCAGCCTGAAGGGCTGGGGGGCACACTACCGCCATCACGCAGTCCAGGGCCTTTGGACATTCAGAACACAGAACGTGGTTTCAAATATATTGGAGATGAAAATGGCTTTCCAAGCTCTGTTAGCCTTCAGCCCCCTCCTCAGGGGGAAAGAGGTCCTGCTAAAATTGGACAACAGAGTGGCAGTTGCCTATATCAACAGGCAGGGGGGCACCAGGAGTCGCTCCATGATGTGGGAAGTCCGTCCAGTCTTCGAGTGGGCACAGCTGAACCTGTCGGGATTAACGGCAGCGTATGTCCCAGGAGTCCAAAATCAACTAGCCGACTCTCTAAGTCGGACCTTTGTATCAAACAACGAGTGGGGCTTAAGTCACCAAGCCTTTACCCTCATAACCCAGACCTGGGGGATACCGGATATAGACCTTGCGGCAACACCGGTCAACACGAAATGCCAGAGATATCTAGCCAGAATTCCTTTCCCATCGGCAGAAGGCACGGATTGCCTACAACACGACTGGAACTTCCGTTTGGGGTACATATTTCCGCCAACACCACTCATTCCGAGATTCTTACTCAGACTCAAGAGGTCGAAAGCCACAGTGCTAGC
This sequence comes from Lithobates clamitans, assembly GCA_037952925.1. Taxonomy (NCBI): domain Eukaryota; kingdom Metazoa; phylum Chordata; class Amphibia; order Anura; family Ranidae; genus Lithobates; species Lithobates clamitans. The sequence continues at coordinate 6,301,651 of JBBGZY010001104.1, forward strand.
AGTCCTCCCATTTTGGCCGAGACGACCATGGTTTACGACGCTCCTCCAATTGAGCACAGCAGAACCACTGACACTCCCAATGACAGCGGATATACTGTCGCAGGGGCAACTCCTTCACCCATTTCCAGAGAGGCTGCATCTAACAGCATGGAGATTGAAAGGACTAGGTTCTTAGTCCAAGGTTGCTCCCAGAAAGTGATAGACACTCTCCTCCAGGCCAGAAAATCCACGACCAATAAAACCTATAAAAGGGTCTGGGAGAGTTTTCTCTTAGTCGCACAACAGCAATCCTGGAACCCGGCATCTCCATCAGTTCCTCAGATCCTCGAGTTTCTCCAGTTAGGTCTAGATAAAGGTCTTAGGTCTAGTACCCTGAAGGTACATGTATCAGCCCTATCCGCTATGACAGGAGTGAAATGGGCTCAAGAACCTCTCATCATCCAATTTCAGAAGGCTTGCCTAAAGCTGAGACCACCTAGGAAACCTTCCTTCCCGACATGGGATCTTTCAGTAGTGTTGGAAGCCTTATCCCATGAGCCATTTTTTCCGTTAGAGAATGTTTCCCTGTGGGACCTAACTCTCAAAGTCACTTTCCTAATAGCAATTACATCAGCTAAAAGGGTATCGGAAATTCAGGCCTTACAGGCTAAGGAACCATACTTGATGTTCTATCCAGACAAAGTAGTCTTAAAACCATCGGATCGCTTCATCCCGAAAGTGTCATCATCTTTCCACTTTAACTAAGAACTATGTCTCCCCACCCTATCCACAGAACAGGGTGATCCACATCCGCTTGACATAAAGTCGAATATCCAGGCCTACCTCCTGGCAACCAGCAATTTAAGGAAGACAGAGGACCTACTGGTCATTCCTCATGGGTTTAGAAGAGGACAAGCAGCAACCTCTCGCACCATCGCAGCATGGTTGGTGAAGATCATTAAGAGAGCTTACACATCTAACAATGCACGAGTACCTGAGGGCTTAGGGGCACACTCCACAAGGGCAATGGCGACCTCCTGGGCGGCCTACTGCAGGGTATCAGCCGAAACCATCTGCAAAGCAGCCACTTGGTCTTCGAAAACCACTTTTATCTCTCATTATAAAGTGGACTCCGCTAGATTGTCCACGGTAGAATTTGGGAGAGCAATTATTCAGGCTAACTCCTCAATACCTTCTAAATAAAAAACTTATCTTTTGCTCATACCCACCCAGTTTGCAAGTTATTCCCCATAGGTGTATGCTGCCATGATGCGACAGGAAAACGGAAAATTGTATACTCACCTTTCCGTAATTTTCCTTTCCTGACGCATCTCATGGCAGCATACAAATGCCCACCCATCTGAGGTGAGGTATATATACACAGAGAATGCTGGGGCAGGGGCTCTCTCAGACTTTAATAGCTACGCGGTCCTATCAGGTTGCGGGGGCGGAGCCACAACCCATAGGTGTATGCTGCCATGAGATGCGACAGGAAAGGAAAATTACGGAAAGGTGAGTATAAAATTTTCCGTTTTTATGACAATAACTTGCATATAAGCCTTTTAATTAGCACTTTTGTTTATTCATGTTCATGTCCCATAGACTTTAACGGTGTACGCGCGTTCAAACAAATTTTTTGCCTGTTCGCATGTTCTGGTGCGAACCGAACAGGGGGGTGTTCGGCTCATCCCTACTGATTGCATACAAATTGAAGCTCTTAAGATTTGACCTCATATTAAAATATATTAAACCTAAGCGCCACAAGTTTAACCACTTAGCAACTGGCCCATAGCCGAATGATGGCTACAGGGCGGTTGCTTAACTCTGGGAGGGCGTACAGTGACGTCCTCCCAGAATCCCGCTCTCGCACACCCCATGGGGCGCGCACCCGAGAACTTCCGTGACAGCCGGGTCCAGAGGACCCGGCGCATCACGGTAAACGGCCGCTAATCGCGGCTGTTTACCATGTGACCACAGAGGGGGAAGGAATCGGATGGCAGCAGCGCTGTGGGCTGGATGTGTAGTGCCCATAGTGCTGCTCTGTGACAAATGCAGTCACATCCATGGATCCATCCATCCATGCTCAGCCATCCCTCCATGCTCAGCAATACCCTGTAATACTCTGCACTACTCTGCAATAGCCTGCAATACCCTGCAATAGTCTGCAATACTCTGCAATACCCTGCAATACTCTGCAATACTCTGCAATATCCTGCAATACTCTGCCATACTCTGCAATACCATGTCATACTCTGCAATACCTCGCAATACTCTGCAATACGCAGCCATACTCTGCCATAACCTGCAATACCCCGCAATACCCTGCAATACTCTGCAATACCCTGCAATACCCTGCAATACTCTGCAATACCCTGCACTACCCGCAATACTCTGCAATACCCTGCAATACCCTGCAATACTCTGCAATACCCTGCAATACTCTGCAATACTCTGCAATACTCCACAATACTCTGCAATACCCTGAAATATCCCCGCAATACTCTGCAATACCCTGCAATACCCTGAAATACTCTGCAATACCCTGCCATACTCTGCAATACCGTGACATACCTTGCAATACCCTGCAATACTCTGCAATACCCTGCCATACTCTGCAATACCGTGACATACTCTGCAATACCCTGCCATACCCTGCAATACCCTGCCATAATCTGCAATACCCAGCCATACTCTGCAATTCCCAGCCATACCCTGCAATACCCTGCCATACTCTGCAATACCCTGCAATAGTCTGCAATACTTTGTAATACCCTGCAATACTCTGCAATACTCTGCAATACCATGCCATACTCTGCAATACCCTACAATACTCTGCAATACCCTGCAATACTCTGCAGTACTCTGCAATACTCTGCAATATCCTGCAATACTCTGCCATACTCTGCAATACCATGTCATACTCTGCAATACCTCGCAATACTCTGCAATACCCAGCCATACTCTGCCATACCCTGCAATACTCTGCAATACCCCGCAATACTCTGAAATACCCCGCAATACCCTGCAATACCCTGCAATACTCTGCAATACCCTGCACTACCCGCAATACTCTGCAATACCCTGCAATACCCTGCAATACTCTGCAATACCCTGCAATACTCTGCAATACTTCGCAATACTCTGCAATACCCTGAAATACCCCTGCAATACTCTGCAATACCCTGTCATACTCTGCAATACCGTGACATACCCTGCAATACCCTGCCATACTCTGCAATACCCAGCCATACCCTGCAATACCCTGCCATACTCTGCAATACCCAGCCATACTCTGCCATACCCAGCCATACCCTGCAATACCCTGCCATACTCTGCAAAACCCAGCCATACCCTGTAATACCCTGCCATACTCTGCAATACCCAGACATACCCTGCAATATCCTGCCATACTCTGCAATACCCAGCCATACTCTGCAATACCCAGCCATACTCTGCCATACCCTGTAATACTCTTCAGTACTCTGCAATACTCAGCCATACTCTGCCATACTCTGCAATACCAAGCCATACTCTGCAATACCCAGCCATACTCTGCAATACTCGGTGATACCCAGCCATACTCTGAAATACCCAGCCATTCTCTGCCATACCCAGCCATACTCTGTAATAGGGATGAGCCGAACACCCCCCGGTTCGGTTCGCACCAGAACCTGCGAACGAACCGAAAGTTCGCACGAACGTTAGAACCCCATTGACGTCTGTGGGACTCGAACGTTCGAAATCAAAAGTGCTCATTTTAAAGGCTAATTTGCATGGTATTGTCCTAAAAAGGGTTTGGGGACCCGGGTCCTATCCCAGGGGACATGTATCAATCCAAAAAAACCTTTTAAAATGGCCGTTTTTTCGGGAGCAGTGATTTTAATGATGCTTAAAGTAAAAAAAAAAAAAGTGAAATATTCCTTTAAATATCGTACCTGGGGGGTGTCTATAGTATGCCTGTAAAGTGACGCGTGTTTCCCGTGTTTAGAACAGTCCCTGCACCAAATGTCATTTTTAAAGGAAAAAATCTCATTTAAAACTGCTTGCGGGTTTAATGTAATGTCGGGTCCTGGCAATATGGATGAAAATCAGTGAGACAAACGGCATGGGTACCCCCCAGTCCATTACCAGGCCCTTTGGGTCTTGTATGGATATTAAGGGGAACCCCGCACCCAAATTAAAATAAGGAAAGGTGTGGGGCCACCAGGCCCTATATACTCTGAACAGCAGTATACAGGCGGTGCAAACAAGACAGGGACTGTAGGTTTGTTGTTAAGTAGAATCTGTTTGTAATTTTGAACGGGTACATTTTCAAACGTGTTTAGCTCCAGCCAAAAAATCTTTTTTAAGCTTTTTGGAAAACATAGGGAAGGGTTATCACCCCTGTGACATTTGTTTTGCTGTCTTTCCTCCTCTTCAGAAGATTTCACCTCACTTTTTGTCCCAATGAAAAATGTTTTTTGAAAATTTGGGTTTTTTTGTCGAACAAGGATTGGAAAGCATCAGTGGAAAGGAGAATTTTTTTTCCCATATTAACTCTTACAGGAGAGAATTTCCCTTCCTAGGGGTAGATTTCATCTCACTTCCTGTTGTCTCCTTCCGTTTGCAAGTAGGAGTCGTTTGTAAGTTAGATGTTTGAAAGTAGGGTCCTGCCCTATATACTCAGCAGAAATTTGGGCCTTAGGTGTTGCTGTGGTCACAACACTGTAAGCCCTCACAGGGCCCTGCTGTGAAATATTAGATCAAGAATTGCAATTACATGCCCCTGTTGAACAGGAGCTGAAAAATTAGGCCTTAGACACTGGTGCTGGTGCCACAACACTGCAACCCCTTACAGACACTCTAGTTGGAACGCAGGAACGAGCCCTGCTGCAAAGTATTGCATCAAAAATTGTAATTACACGCCCCTGTTAGACAGGGGCAGAAAAATTGGGCCTTAGGCACTGGTGCTGGTGCCACAACACTGCAACCCCTCACAGACACTCTAGTTGGAATGCAGGAACGAGCCCTGCTGCAAAGTATTACATCAAAAATTGTAATTACACGCCCCTGTTAAACAGGGGCTGAAAAATTGTGCCTTAGGCACTGGTGGTGCCTAAGGCAAAATGTTCTTACAAAAGCTATCAGCGTGATGATTGAGGAGGAAGAGGATAATTACTCAGGGATAGTCACTCAGCATCAGCATAGGCAGACTTTGAAGGGATCTGAGATTTCAAAAAAAATCTCTTATTTGTAATATTTCTGTTTCTATGTTCTTTAGTTTATGTCGTCTTCGCGTTACTATTTTCCCAAGCAATGCGGTTTCACTTTCATTAAAGAACCGATACCAGTCCTCCATCAGCCCCTTGTCATTGACTGCGTCATTTGGTGAGATATCCCACCTCAGGCGTCTCGGGGTAATTTTTTCTGCAATGTACATCTCAATGGTTGCTTTATCCCACCAAACCCTTATTTGTTTCTCAATATTGTGTTTTAGATGTTTAAATAGGCTGTCAATATCTTGCCGATTGGCTACTTGTTCCTGGTTGAAGACTTCTGTGAGGTTGATATTCCTATTGTTTAGGTATCTGAATAAAAACAAACATATGGAACACCATCAAAGAAATAGAGGGGAAGAAAAATATAGTCATCCGGCCGGCAGATAAGGGGGGAGGCCTGGTCATACTAAACAAAAAAGACTATGAATTAGAAATGAAGAAGCTGCTGGAAACACCTAACACATACAAGAAACTGAAGGGTAATCCAAAAGCTGAGTATGGAAAGAAATTGAAGGCCTACGTCAAAAAAGGAGAGAAAATGGGGATCTTAACGAAAAAGGAAGCCAAATATCTAACCCCGAAAACAACTAAAACCCCAATTATATATTATGTACCCAAAATTCATAAAGATCAACAGAACCCCCCTGGCAGACCGATAATCAGTGGCATCGATTCACTGTTTTCCAGATTGGGAGCATATCTGGATGACTACTTGCAACCCCTAGTTGGACAAGGAAAATCGTTCCTAAAGGATAGCAAACAGCTGATTGGGGAATTAAAGAACTTTAAGATAAGTGAAAATGACATTTTGGTAACCATTGATATAAATTCCCTGTATACCAATATCGTGCAGGAGGATGGTCTGAGTGGTGTAGAATGGGCCTTATATACACTGACAGCCCTAAAAGAAGCACAAATTAAATATATATTGGAGGGGTTAAAACTGGCCATGAGCCATAACTACTTTTGGCACAAAGGAGATTTCTATTCCCAGATGAAAGGAGTAGCTATGGGGGCTAAATATGCCCCCAGTGTAGCGAACCTATTTCTCAACAAATGGGAAGAGGAACAGATCCATAGTATTGAAAGAAGACACCTGAAACTATACCGGGGGTATATAGATGACATTGTCATAGTGTGGGGTGGCACGACAGAAGAATTACAGAATTTTTTTGACGAAATCAGTGGCAATGCCTATGGGCTTACCTTTTCTGGAAAGTGGGATAATGAAACCATAGACTACTTGGACTTACAAATATACAAAGACAACGGACATTTGAACACAAGAACATACTTCAAAGCCACGGACAGAAATGGGTACATCCCAACCAGTAGTTGCCACCACCCACGGTGGCTAGGGAACATACCCAAAGGACAGTTCATGCGAATACATAGGAATTGCTCCAACAAACATGAATATGAAAAACAAACAGATATTCTAATAAATAGGTTTGTAGAAAAAGGATACAGAAGGAAGGACCTATTGGCATTAAAATGTAAAGTCGGGAATATGGATAGGAACAAACTTATAGAAGAAACAGGAAACCAACAAAGAAGAGTAAAAAACAAAAAAATGGAAGTAGCCTTTTTAACGGGATACAACAGGCAATACAAAAATATGGAAACTATAATTAGAAAACATTGGCCTATTCTACAATCAGATAAGGTACTCAATTCCATATTACCTAAGAAACCCGACTTTATCTATAAGAAAGCACCAACCCTGAGGAACAAGCTGGTACATAATGCAATAGACCCCCCCAGAGAGATAAAAATAGGAAATTCTCTTAAAGGGTTTTACAAATGTGGAAAATGCCTGCCCTGCAGAACTAGCAAGAAAACCAACAGGAAAACAACAAGGTTTAGGTCGACCACCAACGGAAAGGAGTTCACCAATCGAGAACTCATTACTTGCCACAGTACCCATGTCACCTATGTATTAGAGTGCCCATGTCGGAAGCAATATGTGGGAAGAACAACCAGAGAGTTACACGTCAGGATTAGAGAACATGTTAAGAACATCAAAAATGGGTTCAATAAACATAGTGTCTCTAGGCATTTTAGGGACCATCACAACAGGGACCCAGCATGTATGCAATTCTATGCAATTGACAAAATTAAGGGCCACTGGAGAGGCGAAAATAAAAAAACTAAGGTTTCACAAAATGAAACCAAGTGGATATTTCTGCTGGATACCCTACAGCCTATGGGAATGAATATAGATCTTGATCTAAATTGCTTCCTAACTAATTTCTGACACCAACATCAACATGGGGGGTCCGCACTATCAACATACCTGACCTTAAACAACAGTAGAAGTCCAAAAACAACATTTTTAATATAACACATAACAGAAGTAAAAATAATATTAATATCAATTCAGGTTTTTTTCCTCTCAAAAAAGTGAAATATGCACCGATGAATCTTCATGATAAATATCTGTATATAACAGAATAGCCCAATAGTAGGAGCATGAAGCACCAGCTCCACACTATTACCTCACACCTCAAAATAGGACCCCTTGAGTATACAATTGAATCATGTATACAAATACGTATGAACTGCACAATATGAACTGCACAATATAGTTTTCCCCAGATACCTCCTTCAAAAACATATATATGGATCTATAGGTTCACAATACAGGGGATACGAATCTTCCACCCAGACCAATAGACATATATATTTTTTCACTCTCTCCATTTTTTTCATTCTCTCCTTTTTTAATTCCAAATAATTTTTAATAGTTCTGACATAGGTCCAAATAATTTAAAACAGATAAAGAAGAATACCTACCCCAAATGGGGCTGTATCACATACATCTAAACACTCCTCTTCTTTTTCTTTTTCTCTTTCTTTAGGAGCACTATAGAAATAGTGACTTATAATACCAGCAACAAATGGATATATAGTGAACAGATACAGACTGACAGTCCAGCAGTTGAGATATATATACATATGACCATGATACAAAAAGTTCACTGTTCCTTACTAGAATATAAAAAGAATCCTCCTCCCCCCTTTTCTCTTTTCCCATATTCATATACACTAACACGCACTTAGCCTATATTTTATATTTTATACTTGATATATACATTTAATGCGGAATAGTACAATAATTTTTAACCCTTTTAAAACGTTTATATATGTCGGTTTACTCTAGATGGTTGTACGTATATTTTATATATGCTGCAACTGATTTTATTGAAAGAGGCATATATTTGTTATGTCGGTGATTTTAATTCTGTAGTTGATTTTACTGGGATATGTGCAAGCTGGAAGCTATAAATTTTCCACCTAGTTATAACATGCGGAACACCCAATATAAAATACCTGGATAGGGAACAGGGGCGACAACGGGATTGAAAATAGCATTATTGGATTAATATCACCCCTGAAACGAACCAAAGGTAAATCAGTTACGAGGTATACAACTCTGTGGTCTCCTCTGTCCATAAAATCATAGGTATAATGGCCGCCAGCATTTCGGAAGGTATGCATACAGAGGCAGAATACATGTGATTTGGCTTCTGTCTGCAGGATCTCAGGCAAAATGGCCACACGAAAAAAGTAAAAAACTGTCCCTTAGAAAAACAAGGAAAATGGACGCCGATGTATTTACATTCTCCCATACAGGAAATTAGGCTCCGGTCTGCATATCACAGGCAAAATGGCCGCGGACGGTTTCCGTTCCGCGGAATCACAGGCAAAATGGACGCCAATTAAAGAATTAACAAGGGGACACCGCACGCTATATAAAGGTGGGGAGGCACAGCACAGGTCACGCTCCCGTAGACGTCCTGATGACGAAACGCGTAGGGCGTGGCTTAATCTGTGCTTCCCAACACTACTTGCTTGCAACAGCTGATGGTTAACCGTGATTTTTGTCTATTTTTACTTTTAAATTGTGAGTACCTCTCCACTTGTTTAAATAAATCTTTTTAAAAAACGATTTTACACTATGGGCACCCCTTCTCTCTTTTTACATGACACACTACGATCCTGAGTCTGCCAGAGATTGCCGTACAGTGGCTTAAACTGTAACTGCCTGATACCCCTGCAGGGATGAAGTGAGCTGGTGAGTGGCTGCACATTTAGAGCACGGATTTCTGAACAGCAGAAGGATTACAAACACGAACATCACATGTGCCAAGTCATTGCACAAATAAGGACTTTTTTTGAATTTGACAGCACGTTTGCACTTTATTAGACTGTTTTTTGGATACCTAGGAGATTTTTCCATCACCTTTTTGACCTCCCATCTCCCACTTTCCCTCCCCCCCCTCCCTTCCACCCTTTTTCCCCCCCCCCCCCCCTCCCCTTCCCCCGCCTCAGATCACTTTCTTTCCACATTGATATGCACGTTCACTAGGTGCTATTTGAAATACATGATATGCACAGCAACACCATGTATGGAGTTTGACACTTTTATATTTTGTTTTATTCTTTGAAGTATATATTACATAGATAGGAAGTCACCATTTGATATTTGTACGTTTTGTTTTATCTTATCCTATGAAGTATATAACACATAGGTAGGAAACCACTATTTGGGTAAAGGAACAGCGCCATACCCTTCTACTTTACTAATTAATCCAGCTGTCCCCATTTATGGTGACTGCATGTTGGGTGGCAGCAGTTCCAAAGTGTTTATCAACATATTTTCACTACCTCCACTGCACGGGTCCACTACTCTTTCATTTACAACATGTGGCACTAGACACGTAACTTATGTTCTGGAATGTACCTGTGGCTACCAATATGTGGGCAGGACTTCCAGAACGTTAACAAAATGAGTTGGTGAACACATAACCAATATCCGCAATGGATTCCCAAAACGTAGTGTGTCCAAGCATTTTAGGGTGGCACACAACAAAGACCCAGCTGGATTATCCTTGTATGCAATTGATACCATCAGTAAACACTGGAGAGGTGCCAATATGATTACAAAAATATCCCAGAACGAAACAAAATGGATATTTGAATTCCAAACGTTGACACCACTAGGGTTAAATGTTGAACTAGACCTTAACTGTTTCATTACAGATTATTAAAGACCTAATTTTATTTTTACCATGTTTATTTTAATCATACTTTATTAGGAATTATCTTGATATATATTTTATAGGTACCAAATCATAAGTCTTTAATTAATTAGTCTTCATAGATGTTTAACAACAAGCTTTGAGATAATTCATTCACATTAATTAATATTCACATTATAATTTATATATAAATGTATTTATCATTATTTTTTTCACATGGTAGATTACATGGCAGATTTATTTAATGATTCACATATTATAATTTATCATATAACCTAATATCACCATCATATAATCTAATATCACTTTCAAATTATTTTTGATATTAAAGATATTAAATCACTTACAGAATGATCATGTATTTTCCATCAACTGACACCACTAGATGGCCACAGTTGGTCTATTTACCATCTCCAAATGTTATACACCTCATGACCAGCAGAGGGCCCTTTCACTAGTAAGATCACAATCCCATTCACATATATATATATATATATATATATATATATATATACGGTATATATGCAATTTTACTTATATTTTACATATCTATAATAATGTGTAGCTAAAAAGTTGACGTTTACTAATGCTACTTGTGGCATAGATTAGACTGTACGCACTCCCAAAGTATTTAGCAGGTGATTAATATAACCAGTTTACGAGATTAAATGTAAGGGTATACATGCCCTTAACAAACATGGCGGAACTAGAACTTCCTGATGATGGCCCTGATTGGCTGAAACACTTTGAGGTTTTACTGCATCATCGCGACACACTTCTGCCCAAACGAACACCCAGGAATCGAGCTAGATGCCGAGAGCAGTGTTATCTTATGAGTGGGCCAATTTCCCCTTAGTAAACCCCCTGCTACACACACAGAGTGCCAAAACGATAGGCACCTTAAAATGTGAGTGGATATTTTATATTGTTTTAAAATAAAATAGTTTAAAATGACATTGCGCAATGAGGATTTTTTCTGTCATTTCCATCCATCTGCATGAGGCTTTTTTTCTACACGAGACGTCAGCCAACAGACTTCCACAGAGGTATCCCCACACGCTTGCAGGACCACACTAGAGATAGGTGGTCAACTCCTAGGGGTGAGTGCACATCCATGTGGGGCACCCAGTCTGAGCACATCTGCACATGGATTCATTATTGAGCATGAGCACTTTATATCATCACTATTTGGGACTGTAAAAGATATATATATGTGTATGATAACTTGTATAATATTTTGATGCAACTAAGCACAGTGGACTGTTTTATATTGACCTCATATTATCTGGTTTTGGTAAATCTAAAAGAAAAAATCTAAAGAAATTTGTATAGTGTGTATCCAGCTTAAGTGTATAAGTTCATATACAAATACCAAATGTGTGTTAACAATTGATACAAAATGACAAAACTATTTTAACCAACCAGTGAAACAAAGTCTGAAAAACAAGAGTCCTGAAATGAAATAAGATAAATATACATATATATATATATATATATATATATATATACATATATATATATATATATATACTTTATATATAAATATTATTGCAAAAAGCCTCTAATAAGTGAGTTCAAAAATATGGTTATGTTAAAAAAAAACTAAATGACAAAAAAATGTGTATAGAAAAAATGTAGTATCTGTGATACATCTGTGATGTATCTGTGAATCAACTGCTATATCCAATGAAGATCAATGAAGATGTCCATCCAAACAAATACAAGAGTAAAGGTTCAGTGCAAACATATCCAAAAATACTTCACCACCATGCTGAGGAGTAAATAGATGGCAGCTTACCAGATCCAAAGATCCTAAAAGGATCTACATGCGCGTGTCTCCACAATTGGAAATCAGCTGTTAATGATCACTTGATGGAACTCAGGCTGAACACCGACTCCCCCTGCTGCTGGAGAAATCCCAACAGGATATTTGTGTGTGCCCACCAGGGCAATTCAGCTAGTTTTGAACAGTTGCTGGGATTCAGACACCGACTTGAAGTGCTCAAAAATAGTCGTGTTGGAGAGGTAGAAAAAAGCTCATAGTACTTAACAGATAAATGTTTAATGAAAAGTTGCACTTACAAAAAATTTGATAAAATAGCACAATAGTGTGAGCATGACCGCCAGCAGTATGGTCTGTGCTCTAAAATTCCACACTGCTAGCTCCTTGCCTAACGCATTTCCCCTGAATAGGCGTCAACTGGGATTATTATATTGATATAACATTAAAGTGGTTCTAAAGTCAGTTTTTTTATCTTAATGCATTCTTTGCATTCAGATCAAAAACCTGTGTGCAGCCCCCCTCATACTTACCTGAGCCCCATCTTGATTCAGGGCACAAGAGCACAAGGGTCTCGGGTGTCCAAGACTCTCCCTCCTCATTGACTGAGACACAGCAGCAGGTGCCAATGGCTTCAGCTGCTGTCAAAGTCAGTGAGCCAATGAGGAGAGAGAGGGGGCGGGGGCCAAGTCACGGTTCTGTGTCTGAATGGACACACAGAGCTGCAGCTCAGTTCAGGTACCCCCATAGCAAGCTGCATGCTGTGATGGCACTAGACAGGAAGAAGGGGCCAGGAGCGCTGGCAAACAACTCGAGAAGAGGAGGATCCGGGCTGCTCTGTGCAAAACCAATACACAGAGCAGGTAAGTAGAACAGGTTTGTTATTTTTAAACAAAAAGATTTAATGAAGTTGTAGCCATTATATATAGATCTACTTTAAATTAGGATTTAATTTCAATATGTGCTGAGTCTAGTTGTATGATCATCCCATACCTACTAACTTTTTAAGATGGGAAAGAGAGACATCTATTAGCAAAAAGTATGCAGACAAAAAAAGACACAACCGCCATTATATAAAGAATTATTAAACAAAAAAAGGGGGATTGGTTAAACCCACTTAACCTATTTTTTTACCACTGCTTTTCCTTTACACTGGCTGTTGAAATTAGCAAATGCAATAAATTAGAAGTTTGACGAAAGATTTAGTGCAGTAAAAATGATTTTAATATTTAAATACATTTATTTTATTTTTTTACAGAGGCCTACACAATGGACCAAAAAGAGGGAAAACCGAATAGGAAAGAGAGAAAATTGACTTTGTTTAAAAAGAGGGGTAGTTCCTCCAAATCAGGGAAATTTAAGAGCATGGTCATTGATAAATTTGAGCTTGTTATGGAGAGAGGTCATTGGAGGCTTAGATTATAAAACCATTATGTGCAGAACAATAAAATCTCAGTACTTTAGGGTTTGAGATTAAACTATGTCCTTATAAGTAGAGGTTAGTGATGAGCCAAAATACACCTGGGTTTGGTTTGAGGCAGGAGTAATGTTCAGGTGCCAAATCTGAACCCCATTAGAGTCACGGTGAGCTAAAAATTAACCTCTTGGCATTGTACCACATTACAAACACAGCTGTGCCAAGAGCATGCGCGATGTGAGCTCCCAGCACTGTTACCGGCGGCTAACGAAAAGCTACCAATCACTGCTTGCAATCAGGAGCTTTCCGATCAGGTTACCACCATGACAGGCAATCACGTGACTGTAAATCCATCTGATACCCCTTAAAGGGCCAGGAGGCCCCAGCACCAAGGATTTAAAAATCAGTTTAGCCCATTTGCCAGGCTAACGTGCTTAGGAAAGGCTAAAAAAATTGTCAAATACATAGCATGTGGCTAGGCACTGCCCTGGGGAACATTTACCACAGTAAATAAAATTAAAACTCAGTTTGTTGGGGAGTAATTTTAGTAATGCTTAATTGAAACATAAAAAAGGCAGAATTTCAATAAACAACATGTCTGGGGGATGCCCTGACCCTGCTTGTGAAGTAGCACAGCTGTACGATTACAACCACATACAGCAACAGTGACATTTACAAACAAAAAGTGTGCTTAACCACTTGCCTACAGGGCACTTTCACCCCCTTCCTGCCCAGGCCAATTTTCAGCTTTCAGCGCTGTCACACTTTGAATGACAATTGCGTGGTCATGCTACAGTGTAACCACGTGAAATTTGTATCATTTTCTTCACAAAAATAGAGCTTTATTTTGGCGGTATTTAATCACTGATTTTTTTTTAATTCTTTACAAAAAAAAGACCAAAAACTTTAAAAAAAAATCTTTTTTTTTTTAGTTTCTGTCAGTAAATTCTGTGAATAAGTAATTTTTCTCCTTCACTGATGTGCGCTAAAGAGGTGGCACTGATGGGCACTGATAGGCTGCACTGATGGGCACTGATAAGGCGGCACTTATGGGCACTGATGAGGCAGCACTTATGGGCACTGATGAGGCAGCACTTATGAGGAGGCACTAATATGCCACACTTTTGGGCACTGATAGGTTGCACTGATATGTGGCACTGATGAGCACTGATAGGCGGCACTGATGGGTGGCACTGGTGGGTACTGATAGGTGGCACTGATGGGCACTGATAAGCGGCACTGATGGGCATTGATGAGGCGGCACTTATGGGCACTGATGAAGCAGCACTTATGGGCACTGATGAGGTGGCACTTATGAGGAGGCACTAATATGCCGCACTTTTGGGCACTGATAGGTGGCACTGATGAGCAATGATAGGCAGCACTGATGGGTGGCACTGGTGGGTACTGATAGGTGGCACTGATGGGCACTGATAGGCGGCACTGATGGGCAGTAATGGGTGGCAATGATGGGCATTGATGGGCAGCACTTATAGGCGGCACTGATAGCCAGCACTGACTGGCATCACTAATGGGCACCGATTGGTGGCATGTTTCGATGTCCCCTACGAGCAGATGTCACTGATCGGCTCTCCTCGCCACCACTCTGTCAGTGTGAGGCGATAAGAGCCAATTACTGGCACTTTCATGTTTACATGTGACCGGCTGTGATTGGACACAGCGGATCACATAGTTAAAAAGCTGCGGCCGCGGCTTTTTACAGAGATCAGGATTGCGCCGTGTCCTAGCAACAAGGCATGGCTGCAATCACCATGCTGCGTGCCCCCACGGGCGTGTGGGAGTTGGCCTTTCGGGTGTGTAGTCATATGATGTCCACCCAAAATGGGAGCTGCACTGTCCCTCCATCATTTGACAGTTGTCGAGCACAAAACGGTTAAGTTGTCTGCTTGGTTCTGTTATACAAATGGACATTAGATGAGGGTCTGCTATAGATGTTAATGGAAGCCACAAAAAAAGGCGAACGAGTTTTTCCATAATTCATATCAGGCCCTTCTGGTCTGGTATGAATTTTAAGGCAGACCCAAGCCAAAAAAAAGTGTGGACCCCCCTCCAAAAATCCATAACAGACCCATATCTGAGCATGCAGGAAAGGTGGAGGGAGGAAGGTGCAACCCTCCTTCTGAACCATGCCAGGTCACATACCCTTAACATGGGGGTACCTTGCCAGGGGGGAGCCACTGGCAATGATCCCTTTGCCCATGTTGATGAAGACAAGGACCTCCTCCCCTCAACCCTGGCCTGGTGTTTGTGGGGGTCTGTAGGAGTTGGGCTTGTTGGAATCTGTAAGTCCCTTTCAATAATAAGGGGGTCCCCAGATATTTGCCATTAAGTAGGAGTACTATGTACTTCTAAACCTTGGCAGGTCTTTTAAAGTAGATGGATAGTAGTTTCCTGCTCAGGTAGAGGATGGCATATTCCTCTCCTGACTGATCCACTTGGCTCAGGACTACACCTAAGCCATAAATAGAGGCAATGGTTTCCACCAGAAACCAAATTGTGAAGTCTGGAACATAATAGCAGAGGCCAGTGCCCCTTCAAGGCTTGAAAGTTCTTCTCATACTCTGACTTCCAGGACACCAGGACACCAGCTTTTAAGGTTTAGCCAGGGTATTGTAGTTGCACACAAGTTTCCTATAATAGCCAGCTATCGAAGCTGTTACTTACTTCTTGGTTTGAGGGGTTGACCAGGTCATGATGACCTTTATCTTCCCTGTCTCAGAGCCCCTCCTTCTAGCTGGTGTCCCGAGAACTGGACTTCTATCATGCCTATTAGGCACTTACTGGGTAACTGCCAACTTTTCCAGGATTTGTGACAGGTTCACAAGGTGTTTTTCTCAGGTAGGACTGAACACAGCAATGTCATCCAGACTGGCAACTCTGAATGCTTCGAAAGGGTCATTCATGACTCTCTAAAAGGTGGCTTGTGTGTTCATCAGCCTTATACTGTAAACTTGAATAATCTGAATAGGGTGATAAAGGCTCATTTTTCCAATCTTCAGGTGCTAGGGAAATTTGCAAATACCCTCTGATCATGCCCATGATTGTTAGGTTGCAGATGGTTGCCAGCTTATCCAACAACTCATTGACCCTAGGCATGGTGTAGGCATCAACAGTAGGTGTGGCGTTCAATTACCTATGGTCCAGAGAACTCCTGAATGACCCCTAACTGCAGCATTTTCCCAGTGTCCCTTTTCAGGTCTGTCTGAACCGCCTGAGGAATGTGGGAGGCAGACTGATTGGAGAACTGCAAAATGCTGCCTTCCAGGTTTCCCTTTGAACTGGGTATGGTCTATTGCAAGCACTTCTAGCAGCTGAGCTGCCTGTGTGGTAGAGAGATGTGATCTAATCTTGAAGTCTGTGCCCACTTAACAAGTGATAACTGTCACGGAACGTCCCACACTCCGCTTGAGTGCTTCCGTCATATACCACTTCCTCCCAGTCTGTATACAGATATCCAAACCTCTCTGAGCACAAACAAGGCGACACTTGCTGTTGCTACCAAGAACTCACTTTATTCAGAACCAGAATACAGTCTTATATACACAGGAGAAGATTACTCTAACAATACAAACGTAACCTAGTTAACATGAGCTAATTATCTAATCCTTTATACAACCTAGGTGACTGAGACATGACCTTTCGCCCAGACTTGTGGTCACCGAGCTTCACACAGTTATATCAACACAATAGCAGTCGTCCCCTCTCCTACATTGTATAGAGGACAATGTCATTAGCTCATTCAATTAACATAAACACAGGTTGCGTGCAGAATCAACCAAACCAATAATAGTCTCTACACACATCCTGGGAGATATTGTGGACAAATATTACTGTCCCATTTTAAGTAGTCCAAGATATATTTTCTCACTCACCCTGTGCCAGGATGCCTTAGACATAAGATGTATTCTGAGTTCCATGGGCCCCCCGTCACATCTCTCCCCTTTCGGCAGAAGACTAACACAGGAGGAGACCCCAGACGGGTTGACTCCGAAGTTAGTAAGTAGTTCCAGTCCTCTACTGCCTGTACCCACACAGTACCCCAAATAAATTGTTCCAAACAAAGCATTACTCACCCAGCCAACCTCTGCCTCTCTCAGAGAACATATCTGCCACTGGGGAGAGGCCTGGACTGGCCCTTCTCCCTGGAATCCTTTCTGCCGCTGGAGAGAAGACAGGGTATCTGGGCTCACTCTGTCATGCTGTTGGGGATCTGGGCCCACTGCCCAGCATCCCTGGGGTATACAGGTGGAGACTGAAGTCCCATCCACCTTCACAGGAAATCCATCCTCTGTTAGTTGAGGGCAGAGTATAGCAGTCCTCGGCCCTGTTGCCAGCCCTTCTGCTGGAAACCCCACACCATCTGTTCCGGCTAACTGTTGGAGAGGGAGGCCGACTGCCCCGCCTCCCTGGAACTCTGTAGTTGTTGCCGGTGATGGGCAGAGGTTGGTAGCACTCTGCCCTGTTGCCAGCACTTCTGCTGGGGACTCCGCATCCTCCGCTCCGGCTAACCGTTGGGGCAGGAGGCTGGCTTCCTCCACTCCCAAACTGTGTAGCTGCCATTGGGGAGGTGAGCCGGCTGCTTCCTTTTCCATTCCCTCATCTGGCTGCTGGGACGACATGTCGATGGTACTGTCTCCCAGGTACACGGATCTTTGCTGGGGAGGAAAGCCCGCTTCCTCCACCCTGGCCAACTGTTGGGGAGGGACAACACACACCTCCTCTCCCTTCTCCCCCTGTATCTGCTGCTGGGAAGTGATTGCCATCTTCTCACCCTGAGCCTCCACAATTGCTGCAGGTGTGGGGCAGAGGTCTTGGACCCTCTGTCCGGTTGCCAGCACTTCTGCTGGGGGTTTGCCAGGTGGTTCCTCCTCTACAGAAACGTCTATTAAATCCCCAGTCTCAGGAATTGGTAAAAGCGTGGGACAGAGGTCTTGGACCCTCTGTTCAGTTACCAGATCTTCAGCTGGAGAAGTTGGTTTTAACTCCATAGATGCTGCTGGCAGAAAATCACATGTCCCTGTCAGTGTTGTGGGAGAAAGGCCGACTACCTCTTCTCTCAAGAAGGCCAAAGCCACTGTTGGTGCTGGGCAGAACACAGTGAACTTTGGCCCTGATAGCAGCTCTTCTGCTGGAGGCTCATCAGGTTGTTCTTCCTCAGCAGAAAAGTCTATCAAATCCCATGTCTCTGCAACTGATGTCTGGGGATAGAGGTTCACCATCTCCTGTCCATGGAACCCAGAAGATGCTATCATTTCTGGGCAGAGGTTAGCAGAGCTCTGCCCTGTTGTCAGCACTTCAGGTTTGGGGACGGCAATCTCCGGATTTTCCACTGCCGATTCTCTGGCATGCTGCTGAACTTGTTCTAGCAGTTTCCTGTATGCCCTTTCCAGATGCTGTTCCTTCCTTAGCAAATGGTCCAGATCAGGTTTGAGCTCTGAGACCCCTGCAAGACCGAGCATAGACTCTCTATAGTCTCTCAGGTCCTCAAGGTCAGGTTCCCCTTCATCGTCAAACATAAAAAGATCTGTAAGGCTCTCCCACAGCAATCCAGGGCCGCCAAAGTCATATCCCGCCGGAGAGCATTCTGTTGTCTCCCCTAAATATCCTTCCTCTGCGTGCCATTGCAGAGCCTGATAACGATTGTCCAGCTCTATCTCCTTCTGGACCAGCCTGTCCAACTCAGTCACCCATTGCTCCTGGGGCTGCTCTCCCAGGAATGCCATCTGCAATGCCTGTTGGTCACTGGCCCGTTGCTCTTGGGTTGAAAAGCATTTGCCCTGTTTTATACCAGCGAGACGGAGGGCTGCAATCCAGAGCTCCACCCGAATTTGCTGCCTAAGCTCCAGGTATTCATCCTCAGACACAGTCCTGGTGTATGTTGAAAGGATGATCCGCAGCAGCCCGGGAACTCTGATGCCAGGTCCATATCTCCGCTGGGGTGACTGAAGTCTGCTATGCTGATCTTGGATCCAGTTGGAGGTTTGGATGTCCCAGACTTCAGGAAGCTTTCCCGCTGCTTGCCACCAATGTCACGGAACTTCCCACACTCCGCTTGAGTGCTTCCGTCATATACCACTTCCTCCCAGTCTGTATACAGATATCCCAACCTCTCTGAGCACAAACAAGGCGACACTTGCTGTTGCTACCAAGAACTCACTTTATTCAGAACCAGAATACAGTCTTATATACACAGGAGAAGATTACTCTAACAATACAAACGTAACCTAATTAACATGAGCTAATTATCTAATCCTTTATACAGCCTAGGTGACTGAGACATGACCTTTCGCCCAGACTTGTGGTCACCGAGCTTCACACAGTTATGTCAACACAATAGCAGTCGTCCCGTCTCCTACATTGTATAGAGGACAATGTCATTAGCTCATTCAATTAACATAAACACAGGTTGCGTGCAGAATCAACCAAACCAATAATAGTCTCTACATACATCCTGGGAGATATTGTGGACAAATATTACTGTCCCATTTTAAGTAGTCCAAGATATATTTTCTCACTCACCCTGTGCCAGGATGGCACAGGGTGCCTTAGACATAAGATGTATTCTGAGTTCCACGGGCCCCCCCGTCAAAATAACAAATTAACTGTAGATTTAGACTGGCCTTCCAAGTCGTTCACCCCTCAGTTCTAAACTTTCATGTATGTAACATCATTCAGATGCATTTTGATTTGGTATTGTCCCTCACATGCTGTCTGTACTTTGTTCTGCCACATAGGAAGTAGAACATGTACCTTCTGACCCACATTGTAGGTGGCACTGAGGCTGCACCAGTATTTTTGCTAGGCCTGAGCCTGACATGTTCTTCTCCAGCACCCCAGCCTTGGGCTCCATTAAGTACTGGAACCTTAGGACATAACCCACCACAGAGACCCCAAAGTCATAAACCATGGACTCCCAATTCTCTTAGATTAGGTCCAAAGGTCCTCCCCCTTCCTTAAATACAGAAGTTAGAACAGTGAGACGCATGTTTACTTCTGGGACACCTCTCTGTAGACAAATAGCAGGTAAATTTTATATCTTTCCCAGTCCCTTCTTTGTGATTCCACAAATATTCAAAGTGTTGGTTTCAAAGTTTAATGGAAATGACTGTTGGCTTGTGGGTGGTAAGGACTAGCCATAATATGCATAATGTGTATTTTCTGACAGAGAACCTGCATCGAGTATGACACAAACTGTTGGCTGTGATCACCAAGGATCTGTGCAAGGAACCCCATTCTGACAAAAATTCTCAGAAGAGCAACTGTGACCTTGTCTACACTGAGGGCATATAGAGCCATAGCCTCTGGTATAAGGTGGCAAAGTTCACTACTGTCAGAATATAACATTTTCCTGAACAGTTAGTAATAGCTAGTGACCCAGTAATATCCACTGCCAACCTCCTAAAATGTTTATCTATTACAGGCAACAGCTTTTAGCACAGTAAACATCTCCTAATTTTCCAATTTATGGGCAGGTAACACAGGACTGACAGTAGTTGGCTGTGTCTGTCAGCATGTTAGGCCAGTAAGAGCCAGTATCACTTGGGCCCTGGTCATAGCAATTCCCAAGTCACCCAACTACAGTGAGAGTTATGAATTCCTTGTTTGTTATTAAAGCGGAGTTCCACACAGATTTTTTTTTTGGTCACCCGTTCTGCTGCTAGGAATTAAATACTGTAAAGCATGTGATTACTAAAATTGCCATTCAATTACAGGTGTTTTTAATTGATTTACGATTGTTCTGTGCATTCCTGAGCGCTTCCATATTCATTGTGGGCATGTGAGACCCACTAGGACTCTGTTCCAGGATAAGGTGCTGCTGGCTACCCAGCATGCACCTCCCGATCTCGTGTGTACGCATTCTACACAGGGAGTAGCGCAGGAATATGATGTACATTTCCACAGTCCGGAAGAGGCAGGTTACAAGGGACACCCTAGCAACAAGCCACAAACAGTAAAGCCCCATACACACTATCAGATTTTCTGCTGATATTTGTCTTCAGATTTACCAAAACCATGTAATGCAAGGGCCTGCCTGTTTGCATACACATTGAAACTCCTAAGGTTTGACCTCATATTATATGGTTTTGGTAAATCTGAAGGAAAAAAGCAGCAGAAAATCTGTGTATGGGGCTTTAGACATGTTCTTATACTTGCAGCAAGGGACTGATTCATATAAAGATTAAAATATGGGTGGAACTCTGCTTTAATGTAATTATGTAATGTAATTTAATCATATCAGGTTTTATGAATTATGCATAGATTGTAGTGCATTGCTCAGTTACCCAAAATGTATGTAGGTATCTGCCAACTCTACTGCAGCTTGGACAGATTCTGGCCGTACATTCCAACACAGACTTTCAAACTTCTGCTAACATGCAGCAGTTGATCCTGGATCATCAGCTTTTACAGGAACTTGTAGGAATCTTTTTTCAGTCTTTTCATTCACCATAGATACATAGATGGCTTACCACATCTATTCAGAAGTCTGCAGGTCCTTTCTGATGCAACCTGAATTTTTGGAGTCAGTTGATATTTTCTGATTATTGCCTCTTTTATGGGCTCATAATTGGCATCTTGCTCAGTTTGCAATTACACAAAGGCCTCTGGGTGAGTTGCCAAGGCCTATCATCAAATACTGGGCCCAGGTGTCTGTGGCAAGTTGTACAAATGGCAGTTTTTTCAAAGTATATCAAACACGTATCAATACCACTGGCCTTCTCCATAACTGGAAAGTTAACTGCATGGCTCACAGGCAAAGACACTTCCCTGTGCTCAAGAAAATCAAGAGACTGAACATTTTGCTCTTGCCTAGGTTTAGCCATCTCCAGTTCATGCAGACAGACAGCTCCCCTTTGAGCCTGATGCTCCACCACTTCCCTCTCAACTGCAGCCTGCCACTTGAAAAGCTGCAGGTAAACCATGGAAGCCTGCAAGAAGAAATAGTTGCAGATGAAGAAATTAGAAAATAGAAAAACAATAGTAACATACAAATTCGAAAAATCCAGGTAATTACATTTTGGCTATAGGAGACACATACAAAGTCCCATGATAGATTCATATAGAGAACCAGGAGTGACCATTGCACATTTCATTATACACGTGAATCAGTGGATGAAGAAATATTTGAGTGCGAAAGTACTCTTCAAAAAGGATAGACCATTGGAGGTATATTTAAAGTCCTGCAGCCCCCATTATCTTCATGCTCTAGATGTTAATGCATTTTAAGGAGTAGGTTGTTGCAATTTGACTGCAATAAAATAGGTCTTCTGGTTAAACCAGGTATCCTGTAACTTAGGATCCTCACATTTTGCAGGATACCTACAAATTAGGCCTGGGCCTGCTAGAAGGGGTCCAGCATATACTGTATGTGTGAGAATGTTTCCCTTTACAGCCTGAAGACTTGAGTGTTGAGCAAAAAGTGTTGACTGTAGAGTCTCGGCCACCCCCAACCAAGAATTAGAGAGTAGGCCCCTAAAGCCATCACTAGCTTAAAAGAGAAGTATGGGAATATATTTTTTTTCTTGAATCATGCTTACCTAGGTGGATGCAGTATCGGCCCGATGCTAAACACTCAGTTCGCAGCGCTCCCATACTTGCTGATAAATACCAACTAGTTATGAAAACAGGTTATTGAAGACTTGGGTTATAAAACCATCACATGAAGCATGATAAAGTGTAAGGACTTTTAATTTTAATACAATCTATTTCCTTATGGGCCTAGGTTATCATACTCAACTAGTAAAAATATCCTAGGGTAGTATTTTACATAGGCAGGTAGATACATATCTAGATGAATCTTACACTGTATCCTATGACAAAAGACTATAAATAAAGCAGCTATCATACACTCCTTGACTGACTGATTGACTGTTGAGTCACTTCCCCATAATTAACATGAAAACTAACGAAATACGCCAGTGTGTATACATGGTTGATGACATTTATCAGTTGTGTTTGCTTTTCTCACTAAAATCTTAACGGGAAACATTGTAATTTAAGTAACCTGTCTATGCTCTTAACTGTCATTGAAAGGGGAATCTGCCCAACTCTTACCAGCAATTTCCTACTAATTTTTATAAGGGAAGTTAATAATGTACATTAAAATATCCAACAATGTATTCTAATATGGACTTTCTAACAAAGTCAGGAGTGTTCCCAGGGTACAGTTGGCATTGTTAAAGCCTTACGCCACATTTAATGCAAGTGTAAATAGTTAGTTTGTGCTTGCTGGGCACACTATATTAACTGCATGTTGCCTCAGCTAAATCATAGAATAAAGTGAAGTGTTTTGGCTGCAGGATGAGGACTCCCCCCCCCCCATTTCCTAAGAAAGTTTGAGTCGGGCAGAACACTGCAGACCCATTCACAATGACACTGGCAGGGGAGGGCTTAACACTAGGGCATGATCAAGGGGTTAAATGTGTTCCCTGGGTGTGTTCTAACTGTAAGGGGGATGGGCTACCAGGGACATGACAGAGATCACTGTTCCCGATCACCGGGAACAGAAGATCTCTGACATGTCATCTGGCAAAACAGCAAATCGCATTGTTTACATAGGCAGTTCCCCGTTCTGCTTCTAAACACCGCGATCGTGGGTCGCCGGAAGAAATTGGGTCTGCTGAGCCCATGGCGTGCACGCGCCCACTGTCTCCTATGCAAAGACCGATGTACACCTATGGCAGTTTGCGCAGGAGAGCCATCCTGCTGCAGTATAATGACGGCGGCTGGTTGGCAAGCGGTTAAAGTGTTTGTATACCTTCATTTTTTTAAAAATAAAAATAACAAACATGTCTATACTTACCTGCTCTGTGCAATCGTTTTGCACAGAGCAGCCCCAATCCCCTTCTGGGAAGGGGTGCCAGGAACTCCAGGCCCCTTCTCTTCATCGGGTGCCCCCACGGAAAGCGAATGGCTCCTGCTGCTATCAATCTATCCAATGATAAATCACTAAAAATTGGTTTCCTCTAATTGGGACTTTAAATGGGACGCTGCTTCAATAAAGTTAAGCAATGTTATTATCAAAATATTACCTTTTAACCACTTGCCGACCGCCTACCGCATATATACTGCGGCAGAATGGCACGGGCAGGCAGAATCACGTACCCGTACGTGATCTGCCTCCCGCGGGCGGGGGGTCCGATCGGACCCCCCCCGGTGCCATCGGCGGTCGGCATTTGACTGTGAGCGTCGGGAGGCGAGGGGGAGACCATCCGATCGTGGCCCCCCCCTCGCGATCGCTCCCAGCCAATGGGAATCCTCCTCTGCCTGTGTGTCGTTTCACACAGGCAGAGGATGTGATGTCATCTCTCCTCGGTCTGGCAGTTTCCGTTCCAGCGCCGAGGAGAGAAGACAAGTGAGTGCACACAACACACACACACACAGTAGAACATGCCAGGCATACTTTACACCCCCGATCCCCCCCCGATCGCCCCCCCGATCCCCCCCCAATCACCCCCCCCCTGTCACAAACTGACATTAGCAGTATTTTTTTTTTTCTGATTACTGCATAGTGTCAGTTTGTGACAGTTACAGTGTTAGGTCAGTGAGTATTACCCCCCTTTAGGTCTAGGATACCCCCCTAACCCCCCCTAATAAAGTTTTAACCCCTTGATCACCCCCTGTCACCAGTGTCGCTAAGCGGTCATTTTTCTGATCGCTGTATTAGTGTCGCTGGTGACGCTAGTTAGGAACGTAAATATTTAGGTTCGCCGTCAGTGTTTTATAGCGACAGGGACCCCCATATACTATCTAATAAATGTTTTAACCCCTTGATTGCCCCCTAGTTAACCCTTTCACCACTGATCACCGTATAACTGTTACGGGTGACGCTGGTTAGTTCGTTTATTTTTTATAGTGTCAGGGCACCCGCCGTTTATTACCGAATAAAGGTTTAGCCCCCTGATCGCCCGGCGGTGATATGCGTCGCCCCAGGCAGCGTCAGATTAGCGCCAGTACCGCTAACCCCCACGCACGCAGCATACGCCTCCCTTAGTGGTATAGTATCTGATCGGATCAATATCTGATCCGATCAAATCTATACTAGCATCCCCAGCAGTTTAGGGTTCCCGAAAACGCAGTGTTAGCGGGATCAGCCCAGATACCCGCTAGCACCTGCGTTTTGCCCCTCCGCCTGGCCCAGCCCACCCAAGTGCAGTATCGATCGATCACTGTCACTTACAAAACACTAAACGCATAACTGCAGCGTTCGCAGAGTCAGGCCTGATCCCTGTGATCGCTAACAGTTTTTTTGGTAGCGTTTTGGTGAACTGGCAAGCACCAGCCCCAGGCAGCGTCAGGTTAGCGCCAGTACCGCTAACACCCACGCACGCACCGTATACCTCCCTTAGTGGTATAGTATCTGATCGGATCAATATCTGATCCGATCAGATCTATACTAGCGTCCCCAGCAGTTTAGGGTTCCCAAAAACGCAGTGTTAGCGGGATCAGCCCAGATACCTGCTAGCACCTGCGTTTTGCCCCTCCGCCCGGCCCACCCAAGTGCAGTATCGATCGGTCACTGTCACTTACAAAACACTAAACGCATAACTGCAGCGTTCACAGAGTCAGGCCTGATCCCTGCGATCGCTAACAGTTTTTTTGGTAGCGTTTTGGTGAACTGGCAAGCACCAGCCCCAGGCAGCGTCAGATTAGCGCCAGTACCGCTAACACCCACGCACGCAGCATACGCCTCCCTTAGTGGTATAGTATCTGATCGGATCAATATCTGATCCGATTAGATCTATACTAGTGTCCCCAGCAGTTTAGGGTTCCCAAAAACGCAGTGTTAGCGGGATCAGCCCAGATACCTGCTAGCACCTGCGTTTTGCCCCTCCGCCCGGCCCAGCCCACCCCACCCAAGTGCAGTATCGATCGATCACTGACACTTACAGAACACTAAACGCATAACTGCAGCGTTCGCAGAGTCAGGCCGGATCCCTGTGATCGCTAACAGTTTTTTTTGTAGCGTTTTGGTGAACTGGCAAGCACCAGCGGCCTAGTACACCCCGGTCATAGTCAAACCAGCACTGCAGTAACACTTGGTGACGTGGCGAGTCACATAAGTGCAGTTCAAGCTGGTGAGGTGGCAAGCACAAGTAGTGTCCCGCTGCCACCAAAAAGACAACCACAGGCCCGTCGTGCCCATAGTGCCCTTCCTGCTGCATTCGCCAATCCTAATTGGGAACCCACCGCTTCTGCAGCACCCATACTTCCCCCATTCACATCCCCAACCAAATGCAGTCGGCTGCATGAGAGGCATTTTCTTTATGTCCTCCCGAGTACCCCTACCCAACGAACCCCCCAAAAAAAATGTTGTGTCTGCAGCAAGCGCGGATATAGGCTTGACACCCGCTATTATTGTCCCTCCTGTCCTGACAATCCTGGTCTTTGCATTGGTGAATGTTTTGAACGCTACCATTCACTAGTTGAGTATTAGCGTAGGGTACAGCATTGCACAGACTAGGCACACTTTCACAGGGTCTCCCGAGATGCCATCGCATTTTGAGAGACCCGAACCTGGAACCGGTTACAGTTATAAAAGTTAGTTACAAAAAAAAGTGTAAAAAAAAAAAAAAACACAAACAAAAATATAAAAAAAAAAAAAAAAAGTTGTCGTTTTATTGTTCTCTCTCTCTCTATTCTCTCTCTATTGTTCTGCTCTTTTTTACTGTATTCTATTCTGCAATGTTTTATTGTTGTTATGTTTTATCATGTTTGCTTTTCAGGTATGCAATTTTTTATACCTTACCATTTACTGTGCTTTATTGTTAACCATTTTTTTGTCTTCAGGTATGCCATTCACGACTTTGAGTGGTTATACCAGAATGATGCCTGCAGGTTTAGGTATCATCTTGGTATCATTCTTTTCAGCCAGCGGTCGGCTTTCATGTAAAAGCAATCCTAGTGGCTAATTAGCCTCTAGACTGCTTTTACAAGCAGTGGGAGGGAATGCCCCCCCCCCCCCAACGTCTTCCGTGTTTTTCTCTGGCTCTCCTGTCTCAACAGGGAACCTGAAAATGCAGCCGGTGATTCAGCCAGCTGACCATAGAGCTGATCAGAGACCAGAGTGGCTCCAAACATCTCTATGACCTAAGAAACCGGAAGCTACGAGCATTTTATGACTTAGATTTCGCCGGATGTAAACAGCGCCATTGGGAAATTGGGAAAGCATTTTATCACACCGATCTTGGTGTGGTCAGATGCTTTGAGGGCAGAGGAGAAATCTAGGGTCTAATAGACCCCAATTTTTGCAAAAAAGAGTACCTGTCACTACCTATTGCTATCATAGGGGATATTTACATTCCCTGAGATAACAATAAAAATGATTTAAAAAAAAAAAAATGAAAGGAACAGTTTAAAAATAAGATAAAAAAATAATAATAATAAAGAAAAAAAAAAAAAAAAAAAAAAAAAGCACCCCTGTCCCCCCTGCTCTCGCGCTAAGGTGAACGCAAGCGTTGGTCTGGCGTCAAATGTAAACAGCAATTGCACCATGCATGTGAGGTATCGCCGCGAAGGTCAGATCGAGGGCAGTAAGTTTAGCACTAGACCTCCTCTGTAAATCTAAAGTGGTAACCTGTAAAGGCTTTTAAAGGCTTTTAAAAATGTATTTAGTTTGTCGCCACTGCACGTTTGTGCGCAATTTTAAAGCATGTCATGTTTGGTATCCATGTACTCGGCCTAAGATCATCTTTTTTATTTCATCAAACATTTGGGCAATATAGTGTGTTTTAGTGCATTAAAATGTAAAAAAGTGTGTTTTTTCCCCAAAAAATGCGTTTGAAAAATCGCTGCGCAAATACTGTGTGAAAAAAAAAATTGAAACACCCACCATTTTAATCTGTAGGGCATTTGCTTTAAAAAAAATATGTAATGTTTGGGGGTTCAAAGTAATTTTCTTGCAAAAAAAAAATATTTTTTTATGTAAACAATAAGTGTCAGAAAGGGCTTTGTCTTCAAGTGGTTAGAAGAGTGGGTGATGTGTGACATAAGCTTCTAGATGTTGTGCATAAAATGCCAGGACAGTTCAAAACCCCCCCAAATGACCCCATTTTGGAAAGTAGACACCCCAAGCTATTTGCTGAGAGGCATGTTGAGTCCATGGAATAATTTATATTGTGACACAAGTTGCGGGAAAGAGACAATTTTTTATTTTTTTTATTTTTTTTTGCGCAAAGTTGTCACTAAATGATACATTGCTCAAACATGCCATGGGAATATGTGAAATTACACCCCAAAATACATTCTGTTGCTTCTCCTGAGTACGGGGATACCACATGTGTGGGACTTTTTGGGAGCCTAGCCGCGTACGGGACCCCGAAAACCAAGCACCGCCTTCAGGCTTTCTAAGGCCGTAAATTTTTGATTTCACTCTTCACTGCCTATCACAGTTTCGGAGGCCATGGAATGCCCAGGTGGCACAAAACCCCCCCAAATGACCCCATTTTGGAAAGTAGACACCCCAAGCTATTTGATGAGAGGTATAGTGAGTATTTTGCAGACCTCACTTTTTGTCACAAAGTTTTGAAAATTGAAAAAAGAAAAAAAAAAAATTTTTTCTCGTCTTTCTTTATTTTCAAAAACAAATGAGAGCTGCAAAATACTCACCATGCCTCTCAGCAAATAGCTTGGGGTGTCTACTTTCCAAAATGGGGTCATTTGGGGGGGGTTTGTGCCACCTGGGCATTCCATGGCCTCCGAAACTGTGATAGGCAGTGAGGAGTAAAATCAAAAATGTACGCCCTTAGAAATCCTGAAGGCGGTGCTTGGTTTTCGGGGTCCCGTACGCGGCTAGGCTCCCAAAAAGTCCCACACATGTGGTATCCCCGTACTCAGGAGAAGCAGCTAAATGTATTTTGGGGTGCAATTCCACATATGCCCATGGCCTGTATGAGCAATATATCATTTAGTGACAACTTTGTGCAAAAAAAAAAAAAAAAATTTGTCACTTTCCCGCAACTTGTGTCAAAATATAAAACATTCCATGGACTCAACATGCCTCAAAGCAAATAGCTTGGGGTGTCTACTTTCCAAAATGGGGTGATTTGGGGGGGTTTTATGTCATCTGGGCATTTTATGGCCTTCAAAACTGTGATAGGTAGTGAGGAGTAAAATCAAAAATGTACGCCCTTAGAAATCCTGAAGGCGGTGCTTGGTTTTCGGGGCCCCGTACGCGGCTAGGCTCCCAAAAAGTCCCACACATGTGGTATCCCCGTACTCAGGAGAAGCAGCTAAATGTATTTTGGGGTGCAATTCCACATATGCCCATGGCCTGTGTGAGCAATATATCATTTAGTGACAACTTTTTGTAATTTTTTTTTTTTTTTGTCATTATTCTATCACTTGGGACAAAAAAAATGAATATTCAATGGGCTCAACATGCCTCTCAGCAAATTCCTTGGGGTGTCTACTTTCCAAAATGGGGTCATTTGGGAGGGTTTTGTACTGCCCTGCCATTTTAGCACCTCAAGAAACGACATAGGCAGTCATAAATTAAAGGCTGTGTAAATTCCAGAAAATGTACTCTAGTTTGTAGACGCTATAACTTTTGCGCAAACCAATAAATATACACTTATTGACATTTTTTTTACCAAAGATATGTGGCCGAATACATTTTGGCCTAAATGTATGACTAAAATTGAGTTTATTGGATTTTTTTTAGAACAAAAAGTAGAAAATATCATTTTTTTTCAAAATTTTCGGTCTTTTTCCGTGTATAGCGCAAAAAATAAAAACGGCAGAGGTGATCAAATACCATCAAAAGAAAGCTCTATTTGTGGGAAGAAAAGGACGCAAATTTCGTTTGGGTACAGCATTGCATGACCGCGCAATTAGCAGTTAAAGCGACGCAGTGCCGAATTGTAAAAAGTGCTCTGGTCAGGAAGGGGGTAAAACCTTCCGGGGCTGAAGTGGTTAATTAGGTGAAGTGAGAGCTATTACAATTGTGCAAGACATGGAAATACAGGATGCATGGAGGCAGATACAGAGGTAAGAGTTACAATGCATGTAAACCAGTACTCAATTGGAACAAATATAACAAAAGAGATAACCCAATGCATTTCAAATCTAACCATGAGTGTAAGAATACATAATCATGACATTGAAATGATAACAACAAAGATTAAATAATTTGCTAGGTTTATATTCAAAAATTGAACAAACACTGACCCTGCACATTGAATGAAGATTTGCCACAACTTATTGTATCCAGATTAAAAACAACTTGAAAAATGCTGCGGTCTTGAGGGCGACCATAGGAGCTCAGAAGGGATGGACACACTTCTGATGGAAAAGCCAGACTGCCCAAAGAAATTGTCAATTCACAAAGGGTGCTCTGGGCAGCATTATATGATATGGGTATTAGGGAATTACACAAAGTGTCCCCAAAGTCTTAACAAAGGGCATAAATGTACCTACCCAGCCAAATAGGCTGCGAGGTATGTGAGGGAAATGGACCTGATTGCTATAAAACGAAGCAAGGCTTCAGAAAACAAACGGTAGACTGTTCCCACTCTCCCAAAGAAGGATGGAACAGAAAACTGCAAATGAGTAAAGATATATAATGGTGAGTGCTGAGCTACTTAAAGACAAATGACTAAAGAAAGGGACATAAAGGGACATAAATATGTACCCCATAGAAGGTTTATATATATATATATACAGGGCTTTTTTTCTCAGGGAATAGGTACAGGAACTCCACCCTTCTGAGTTATCCTTCGTCTCCGCCCCCTACCCGTCTCTGAGCACCATCCCTTGGTTCCACCTCCCAGTACAGCACCTTTCAGAGAATACAGAACCAAGTATTTTATGCTGCTCAGTAATTTCTATGAAATTTGTTAATGAAAACAAGAAAGATAGTAAAACAAATCCCTTGCAATGAGCAACAATAGACCCCACCCCAGCAACAATAGACTCCACCCCAGCAACAATAGACTTCACCCCAGAAACATTAGACTCCACCCCAGAAACAAAGGACCCCCCCAGCAACAACAGATTCCCCACACAATAAATGACTTTCCCCAGCAACAATGGACCCCCCACAACAAAGTACCATCCCAGCAACAATGGACCCCCACAACAAAAAACACCGCACCAACAATAGACCCTCCAGCAGCCAGCAACAATAGACCTCTCCCTCAACAGTAGATCCCACCCAGCAACAATTGACCCCCCAGCAAGATAAGATTCCCCCACCAGCAACAGTAGACTTACCCAGCAACAATAGACCCACCACACAAAAACAGATCCCCACCTGTCACAATAGATACCCCATCAGCCAGCAACAATAGACCTTCCAGCACCCCTTGCCAGTACATACATTCAGTGCTGGAGGTGCTGGAACTGCGTTCCCGCTAAAAAAAAGCCCTGTATATATATATGCATGCCAAAATGTGGACCAAACTCACATAGCTACTGAATATTACATTACCTCAATAAAGAGCAGTATCTATGCAGGTCCACAACCCTCACGGTATGCCACATACAAAGGACACCTTGTAGTGTGTCTGCTTATATTTGTCTGCCAGCCAATAAAGACCCGGGTATCGGAAAAAGGGGGGGCGGAGTCGTGATTGAGCGGCACCCGAGTGCAATGGTGTTTGGCGGCGTCTCCTCCATGCTGCTCAGATGGAGTGAGAGAGGATCAGCGTTCCGAGACGCCCACACCGCATGGTGATGTCACGGCACTGTGATGTGACCACAGCGGACGTGAGGTATAGGCTACACCGCCCTCAAATGGGAAGGCCGAACACGTCAACTGGACGTATAACGCCCCCCCTGCCCCGAGTGAATTGACAATGAGAGCTGGGAATTAGGTGTGACCATCCACCCGAGCATCTAATGGTGGACATCCAGGGCATATAAATCAAATGGATCGATCAAAGAGATTCTAAAATATGGAACAAAATACAGAATATCATAGTGTGGATACATAATATAGAAACTAAATACATAATATTCAAGTCTTAGGGATTGAGAATACACATTGATCACTGAAGAAAAGGGAAAGAGGGAAAGGGAATTCCATCAAAGTTTAACTATAAATATAACTGGTGCCACTTTTTTGAATAATCTAACACTGTGGTTAGCTCATGGCTTTACTGATTTAAATGATTTGAAAAAAAAAATATTAGGCAGCCGATTCCCATTCAGATCCCCTGAGGTGAAGCCCTCAAGAAAGGGTCTGAAGGAGATGGCACCATTTAAACTGGGTGATTGAGTTGCATTCAAACGGAAAATCCACCTTTGTTCTAGTTGTAATAGCGACTTTTTCCAGTCCCCCCCCCGCATACCTGGATGTATGGGGTCAAGGATCAGGAAGAAAATCCTAGGTAGAACCCCGTCATGTATATCAGTTACATGTCTCCCAAGGGGGAGACTTGGATTGCATGTTTTCATTAAAAAGGTATGACGGTAAGCTCTACGCCAGAATACCTGGATTGTTTTCCCCACGTAGAAACAGGCACACTCACAAAGGAGGATATACACAACACCAGACATTTGACAGTTGGCATAGTGCCTGGGTTTGTACAGTATTGCTCACCATTGGGTAATCTGATGTCTTTAGAGGTATTGATAAACCTACAATAATTACAGCCCCCACAGGTGAATGTTTCTGTGCGTTTGCAGGGATCTTTTCGCCCATCATTCTTAGAGATTTGGCTTGTTTAAAAGTAAAGGATGGGGTGTCTGTCACAAAAGGACCTATGGTGGGGTCCATTGTTAGAACATGCCAATACTTTTTGACAATGCCCCTAATGGTTTCCTGTTGGTTAGAAAATTTTGTTATAATGGAGATGGGGTTCTTTTTGTTTTTGTTAATCTTTGAGGATGGATAATAAAGAAGATCATTACGTGTCCTCAAGATGGCCCTCTTATAGGCCCTCTTGAGGCATGTATGTGAATAGCCCCATATTAGGAGTTTATCCCTGAGTAGAACGGCCTCATGCTTGAATGTTGAATTGTCTGAACAGTTTCTCCTTATCCTTAAGTACTGACTGTATGGAATCAAAGAAATAAGTGCCATAGGATGGAAGCTAGTGGCGTGCAGAATGGAATTGCCAGCCGTAGGCTTCCTGTATAGGCTAATACTAAATGAACCATTTGCTTCCTTGTGGATGAAAACATCCAAGAATGTATGGAGGATTTATCACATGTCATTGTAAAGGTCAGATTAAAGTTGATATCAGATAGCGACGTTCCTCATGAGGGGGCCAGGTCCCCTGATTGACCAGTCATACGCTTCAAATCCCCCAGTTACAGATTGGCATACGATGGGGCACACAAAGTCCCCATCGCAACACCCTGCACCTGGAGGAAGTGGGAACCATTGAAAGTAAAATAATTGTGTTGCAGTATGAACTCAAGGGCACAAAGAAGAAAATTGTTGGTCTTTTTTCGAATCGACTACTTTTTGAAATGATGTGTTTAATGCAGGCTAGGCCTTTGTCATGGAGTATGGAACTGTACAAAGCCTCCACGACGATCGCCACTAGGGCTTACGTGGGGGAAATGCACACTCCATTGCTGTTCTGAAGCAGATGCATCGTGTCATGAATATAGCTAGGTAAATTAGCTACATAGGGACTTAGATGTCCATCAAGGAATCTACTGAGTTTTTCTGTTATTCACATAGGGGAGGCCCCTGGAAGCCCCCTTGTTAAAGGGGGCTTCCAGATTCCAATAAGCCCCCCCGCCCGCAGACCCCCCACAACCACCGGGCAAGGGTTGTGGGGATGAGGCTCTTGTTCCCATCAACATGGGGACAAGGTGCTTTGGGGGGGACCCCAAAGCACTCTCCCCATGTTGAGGGAATGTGGCCTGGTATGGTTCAGGAGGGGGGGCGCTCGCTCCCCCCCCATCCTGTTCTCCAGACTGCATTCTCTGATAAGGGTCTGGTATGGATTTTTTTTACATTTGCCATGGAGTTCCCCATAATATCCATGCCAGGCGATTCAGGCACGATATTTAAAGGAATATTTCATTTTTATTGTTTCACGTTAAGCATTCTTAAAATCACTGCTCCTGAAAAAACGACCATTTTAAAAACTTTTTTTTGCATCGATACATGTCCCCTGGGGCAGTATCTGGGTTCCCATACACTTTTTATGGCAATAACTTGCATATAAGCCATTTTTGATTATTCATGTCGCATAGACTTTAATAGGGTTCGCATGTTGTCACAAATTTTTTGCCTGTTTGCATGTTCTGGTGCGAACCGAACCGGGGGGTGTTCGGCCCAACCCTACTGGCCGATAATGGCCAGGTAAACAAAGGAGTGAAACCGGAAGTGACAAAATCCTTGTCACTTCCGGTTTCTGAAGTCACACAGTGGGAGGAGCAACATCTGTTCCGTTCACTATGTCCAAGGAACCGTATGCCACCGGCTCGCCATCTGAAAAAGAAATCTTGGTCAGTGCTGCAGCGACGAATGAGATGTCACCCTTCCTATCCAGTGACATACCAGTACATCGCTGGACAGGAAGCAGTTACAGGAGACCAATATTCTGTTCAGCATGCTAAAGTCTGCACCAGAGTTTTTGCCTCCTCTTTAGATGCATAAAAAGTGTTTGACTCAGTGGAGTGGCCATATCTCTAGGTCACCCTGGCTAAATTTGGATTTGGGGCTAAGTTGATTATGTGGATAATATACTTGGAGTCAGCCCCAACAGCTAGGGTGTTTATGAACAATGTACCTTCAGCTTCTTTTAATCTCCGTATTAGGCATGAAACAGGGTTGCACCCTCTATCCAGGACTTTTTGCTTTAGCTATGGAACCTCTGGCAGCACTTATTTGCGCTAATTTGGACATTCACAGTCTGTGGGTGGGGTCATTGGAGAAGGCTATCCTTGTATGCAGATGATGCATTATTATACTTGAATGATGCACAATCCTCTTTGACAGCCAGTGGGAAGCTCAGTGTGCAGCTTATTTTCCTCCCTCCCAGCTTATGCATCTGAGAACAGAGAGAATGTGGTAACATAAAAAAGGGTAAAAAAGCTATTTATAATGTTTTTTTTTATATCTATACAAAAATATTTTGCCTTTATTTTCTATTTTAAACTGAATGGGTTGTTTTACAAGGTGATCACTTACAATCATAATAATACCACGATTATTGCTCAACCTAAAAAAGTTTAAGGTCTAGTCCTGTCTACGCCTCTATGTAGTGGTTAGGGCAAACCCTTCCCAAATTTACAATCTCCACTCTGGATTTCCCAACAAATTTTCCAGAAGGTCAATGCCTGTCATGAAGTGGGCTGTGACATATGATTGGGATTATATATATCAATAAATTGCTGGATATCAGAGATACATCGGCACCACATCCCTTAGTTTGAAAATAGTAGCAATAGAGGAAGATATGGGATTTTAAAGGTGCCAAAACACAACATAATTTTACAAAATATATCAAAATTTTATTTTAAACATTAAAATCATCATAATACAGTATCCATATGACAATGGAAAAATGCAGTAACTCCAGCTCTCTCTACATGTTTCCTCATACGATGGCTTTATCAGGAGACCTTTGTTGGGTACTGCATATAAGATCACTGGGAAGTAAAAATAATACATTTAGACAAACATTTTGATAAACGTAAGACAAAATATTTTTAATATAACACATTACTAAAAATGAATTCATATGTCTCACATGTGTGTAGGCCTGTACATCATCCCATGGTTTCCCTTACCTGATTACTAATGAATATCTTAAAAAAACAATAAAATTGGGCTCCAAGATCACAGGGGTAGATAGAAATAGATATCTGGTCAAACCATAGAGGAAGGCATATTGATGCCAATAAAGCCTGTCTGTGAAGGAGATTCAAATGTAAATATATCTTGCAATCATTTAGAAAAGCTTTAATTAACCTGGCATTATATAAGAAGTCTGTTACCTACAACAATACTATCACCAACAGGTTCCCAGTTGTTGAAAGTGTGGTGAGGAAGAATTTCAGCTAGCTAAGAAACTATTCTCAAGGCTACCACAGGGAATAATTCTCAGTAAGACAAGTTTGTCAGTAAACCGGCATCAGTCCTGCATGAAACATACAGTGGGAGCCTGTTAGATACAATTAAAGATATCAATAAGATCACATGAAGTCCCCTCAGAATCTCCAGTAAATTGCCTTTATGTTATGTCTTTCATCTGATTGCATTTCCCCTCTCCATATTGAAGGCCACGGCATGTCTATGTGATTCGAGAGCCTTATATACCTCCTCTGCCTCCACCAGTGTCCAATGGTGCTGATGGAGGCACGGACACATGGGATGAGCCGAACACCCCCGATTCGGTTCGCACCAGAACCTGCAAACGGACCGAAAGTTTGCGCGAACTTTAGAACCCCATTAAAGTCTATGGGACTCGAACGTTTGAAATCAAAAGTGCTAATTTTAAAGGCTAATATGCAAGTTATTGTCCTCATAAGGGTTTGGGGACCTGGGTCCTGCCCCAGGGGACATGTATCAATGCAAAAAAAAGTTTTAAAAACAGCCGTTTTTTCGGGAGCAGTGATTTTAATGATGCTTAAAGTGAAAAAAAAGTGAAATATTCCTTTAAATATCCTACCTGGGGGGTGTCTATAGTATGCCTGTAAATTGACGCGTGTTTCCCGTGCTTAGAACAGTCCCTGCACAAAATGACGTTTTTAAAGGAATAAAAGTCATTTAAAACTGCTTGCGGCTTTAATGTAATGTTGGGTCCCGGCAATATGAATGAAAATCAGTGAGACAAACGGCATGGGCCCCCCAGTCCATTACCAGGCCCTTTGGGTCTTGTATGGATATTAAGGGGAACCCCACACCCAAATTAAAAAAAGGAAAGGCGTGGGGCCCCCAGGCCCTATATACTCTGAACAGCAGATACAGGTGGTGCAAACAAGACAGGGACTCTAGGTTTGTTGTTAAGTAGAATCTGTTTGTAATTGTTAACTGGTACATTTTTAAAATGTAGCTCCAGCCAAAAAATCTATTTTTAAGCTTTTTGGAAAACATAGGGAAGGGTTATCACCCCTGTAACATTTGTTTTGCTGTTTGTGCACCTATTCAGAAGATTTCACCCCACTTTCTGTCCCAATGACAAATGTTGTTTGAAAATTTGGGGTTTTTAGCGAAACAAGGATTGGGGATAAAGCATCAGTGAAGAGGAGACACGTTTTTCCCATATTAACTCTTACAGGAGAGAATTTCCCTTCCTAGGGGTAGATTTCATCTCACTTCCTATTGTCTCCTTCCGTTTGCAAGTAGGAGTCGTTTGTAAGTTGGATGTTTGAAAGTAGGGGACTGCCCTATGTACTCTGCAGAAATTGGGGCCTTAGGTGTTGGTGTTGCCACAACACTGTAAGCCCTCACAGTTACTCTTGGTGGGAACAGGAACAGGCCCTGCTGTGAAATATTAGATCAGGAATTGTAATTACATGCCATTGTTGAACAGTGGTAGAAAAATTGAGCCTTTGGTGGTGGTGGTGGTGTTGGTGCCACAACACTGTAAGTCCTTACAGTTACTCTTGGTGGGCACTGGGACAGGCCCTGCTGTGAAATATTATATTAAGAATTGTAATTACAAGCACCTGTTGAACAGAGGCAGAAAAATTGGGCCTTTGGTGGTGGTGGTGGTAGTGTTGCCACAACACTGTAAGCCCTCACAGTTACTCTTGGTGGGCGCAGGAATGGGCCCTGCTGTGAAATATTAGATCAAGAATTGTATTACATGCCCCTGTTGAACAGGGGCAGAAAAATTGGGCGTTAGCCACTGGTGGCGGTGCCCAGAACCAAAAACGTTCTTACAAGCTATCAGCATGAAAGTTGAGGAGGAAGAGGATTGTGACTCAGCATAACAGGATAGTCACTCAGCATCAGCGTAGGCAGTCTTGAAGGGATCTCACATTAAAAAAAATCAATTGGTTACATCAGCATCAGGTGCTTGGTAGCTGGTGATCCAAGACTGATTCATTTTTTTGAAGGTCAGCCGATAGACCGATTCGGTGGACAGGCGCACCCTGTGATCGGTTACAAAGCCTCCAGCAGCACTGAATGTGCGTTCCGAAAGAATGCTGGATGCAGGACAGGCCAGTAGCTCAATTGCATACTGTGCAAGCTCTGGCCAGTGATCCATCCTCAAGACCCAGTAACCCAGAGGATTTTCGGTGGGAAAGGTGTCCAAGTCTGATCTTGCCCCTAGGTAATCCTGCACCATGTGAATCAGATGCTGGCGATGGTTGCTGGAACCGATCAGACCTTGGGGTTGCGGACTAAAAAATTGTCTGAATGCATCGGTCAGACGGCCACCTTCTCTGTGACTGACCCAAGCCTCAGCAACACGTTGTCCAGGAGGATCAGGAAATTGTAACCTACCAGGCTCTGGGAACGCGTTGCATAAACCTTTCTGCAAGGCCTCCCGAAGATGTTTCATCCTCTGCTCCCTGTGCGACAGCAAGATAAGGTCCGCAACCTTACCCTTTTAACATGGATCAAGGAGGGTTGCCAGCCAGTAATCATCCCCCCCTTGATACCACGAATACGAGGATCCTTCCGCAGGCTTTGCAGGATCAGGGAGGCCATGCAGCATAGGTTTGCTGAGGCATTCGGTCCAGAGTCCTCTGGGTCACTAAGGACGACATGATCCGCAGCCACCTCCATCCAGCCACGTACAAGTCCATGGCTTTCTTCGGACTGTAAATGATCCCTTGAAGACTGCTGCTGATCCTGAGTGCCAGGCTCCACCTCCATGCTGACACAATCCTCCTCCCCCTCGTCCTCTTCCTGTGTGATCAGCAGGCACGCAGTAACACTGTCTCGATAAAAGGGGCCTTGAGAGGTAAGGAAGTCTTCCTCTTCCTCCCTCTGTTCTGCCTCAAGTGCCCTGTTCATTATTCCATGCAGCGTGTGCTCCAACAGGTGGACAAGAGGGACAGTGTCACTGATGCATGCACTGTCACTGCTCACCATCCTCGTGGCATCCTCAAATGGTGACAGGACAGTGCATGCATCCCTGATCATAGCCCATTGGCGTGGAAAAATAACAAGGTCCCCTGACCCTGTCATGGTGCCATAGACGCATAGGTACTCATTGATGGCCCTCTGTTGCATGTGCAACCACTGCAGCATGGCCAACGTTGAGTTCCACCTGGTGGGCATGTCACAGATTAGGCGGTTCTTGGGCAGGTTAAATTCCTTTTGGAGGTCAGCCAGCCGAGCACTGGCATTATATGACCTGCGGAAATGCACACAGACTTTCCTGGCCTGCCTCAGGACATCCTGTAAGCCCGGGCACCTGCCCAAGAACTGATGCACCACCAAGTTAAGGACGTGAGCCAAACAGGGCACATGGGTCAGTTGTCCCTGTCGGAGGGTGGAGAGGAGGTTGGTGCCATTGTCGCAAACCACCATACCTGCCTTAAGCTGGCGTGGTTTCAACCACCTCTGAACCTGCCCCTGCAGAGCTGACAAAATCTCTGCCCCAGTGTGGCTCCTGTCCACCAAGTACACATGCTCAAGCACTGCATGGCATCCTTTTGCCTGCTTGCTTGCGTAGGCTAATAGATATTCATTAGATCCGGTAAGTGGTTTAAACGTTAGATCTCACATAAGTTCAGAGATATTTCACAAAAAAATTGAGATATTAGGTGGTGGTACATGAGGACGGGCTGCCCCCACATGCAATTTTCTGGCCAAAAATCACCCAGGCTAATAGATATTCATTAGATCCAGTAAGATCAAGTGGTTTTAATGTTTGATTATCCATAATTACAAGGATAATAGGGATATTTGGTAGGGATGCACGGATACCCATACTATTATCTATATCCGAGCCAATACTGAGCATTTTCACGTGTACCAGTGAGGAGTGCCATTGAGCTTACCAAAGTGATCCGAACAGGCAGGGCCTATTGGCAGGCGTGGGCCTGTAGCTGGAGCTCCCCTAGCCCCTATGGATAATTTGACCTTGTCCATTCCCCTTGCTCTCCAGCTAATGCTCCTGTTGGATTTTCTATGTTTTGGAAAGTCCATTAAGAACTTATGTGTTATTTTTAAGTTTTGCTAAAGAGCAAGACTCATGTTTGCAATAAGTACTTATTTAATAGCGGCATTTAAAACACACAATGGACATTAAAGAAAAACATAGAAAACCCAACATCCATGCATCCCTACCAAATATCCCTAATGTCCCTGTAATTATGGATAATGAAACATTAAAGCCACTTGATGCCACCACCTAATATCTCTATTTTTATGTGAAATATCTCTGAAATTATGTGAGATCTAATGTTAAAACCACTTGATCTTACAAGATCTAATGAATATCTATTAGACTGGATGATTTTTGGCCAGAAAACTTGATAAGGGGGGGCTGGCCCCCCCTCATTAATCACTTGTTCTTACCAGATCTAATAAATATCTGTTAGCCTGGCAGCCCCCCCCCCCCCCTCATTAATCACTTAATAAGTCTCTAATTATAAGAGATCTAATGGTAAAACCACTTGATGTTACCAGATCTAACAATTATCTATTAGCCAAAATGATTTTTGGCCAGAATATTTGATAAGGGGGGCCAGCCCCCCTCCTCATTAATCACTTGATAAGTCTCTAATTATGTGAGATCTAACATTCAAAGAACTTGATCTTACCGGATCTAACAAATAGCTTCCATGAAAGTTGAGGAGGAAATTGCATACATTTTATTTAAAAATGTTGATTTGGGGGGCTAACCGGGCTGAGGTTGATTAACCACTTGCCGACCGCCTAACGCAGATATACTGCGGCAGAATGGCACGGGCAGGCAGAATCACGTACCCGTACGTGATCTGCCTCCCGCGGGCGGGGGGTCCGATCGGACCCCCCCCCGGTGCCAGCGGCGGTCGGCATTTGACTGGGAGCATCGGGAGGCGAGGGGGAGACCATCCGATCGTGGCCCCCCCCTCGCGATCGCTCCCAGCCAATGGGAATCCTCCTCTGCCTGTGTGTAGTTTCACACAGGCAGAGGATGTGATGTCATCTCTCCTCGGTATGGCAGTTTCCGTCCCAGCGCCGAGGAGAGAAGACAAGTGAGTGCACACAACACAAACACACACAGTAGAACATGCCAGGCATACTTTACACCCCCGATCCCCCCCCCGATCGCCCCCCGATTCCCCCCCAATCACCCCCCCCTGTCACAAACTGACACCAGCAGTATTTTTTTTTTTTTTCTGATTACTGCATGGTGTCAGTTTGTGACAGTTACAGTGTTAGGGCAGTGAGTATTACCCCCATTTAGGTCTAGGGTACCCCCCTAACCCCCCCTAATAAAGTTTTAACCCCTTGATCACCCCCTGTCACCAGTGTCACTAAGCGATCATTTTTCTGATCGCTGTATTAGTGTCGCTGGTGACGCTAGTTAGGGACGTAAATATTTAGGTTCGCCGTCAGCGTTTTATAGCGACAGGGACCCCCATATACTACCTAATAAATGTTTTAACCCCTTGATTGCCCCCTAGTTAACCCTTTCACCACTGATCACCGTATAACCATTACGGGTGACGCTGGTTAGTTCGTTTATTTTTTATAGTGTCAGGGCACCCGCCGTTTATTACCGAATAAAGGTTTAGCCCCCTGATCGCCCGGCGGTGATATGCGTCGCCCCAGGCAGCGTCAGATTAGCGCCAGTACCGCTAATACCCACGCACGCAGCATACGCCTCCCTTAGTGGTATAGTATCTGTACGGATCAATATCTGATCCAATCAGATCTATACTAGCGTCCCCAGCAGTTTAGGGTTCCCGAAAACGCAGTGTTAGCGGAATCAGCCCAGATACCCGCTAGCACCTGCGTTTTTCCCCTCCGCCTGGCCCGGCCCAGCCCACCCAAGTGCAGTATCGATCGATCACTGTCACTTACAAAACACTAAACGCATAACTGCAGCCTTCGCAGAGTCAGGCCTGATCCCTGCGATCGCTAACAGTTTTTTTGGTAGCGTTTTGGTGAACTGGCAAGCACCAGCCCCAGGCAGCGTCAGGTTAGCGCCAGTACCGCTAACACCCACGCACGCACTGTACACCTCCCTTAGTGGTATAGTATCTGAACGGATCAATATCTGATCCGATCAGATCTATACTAGCGTCCCCAGCAGTTTAGGGTTCCCAAACACGCAGTGTTAGCGGGATCAGCCCAGATACCTGCTAGCACCTGCGTTTTTCCCCTCCGCCCGGCCCAGCCCAGCCCACCCAAGTGCAGTATCAATCGATCACTGTCACTTACAAAACACTAACCGCATAACTGCAGCGTTCGCAGAGTCAGGCCTGATCCCTGCGATCGCTAACAGTTTTTTTGGTAGCGTTTTGGTGAACTGGCAAGCACCAGCCCCAGGCAGCGTCAGATTAGCGCCAGTACCGCTAA
Source organism: Lithobates clamitans (assembly GCA_037952925.1). NCBI lineage: Eukaryota > Metazoa > Chordata > Amphibia > Anura > Ranidae > Lithobates > Lithobates clamitans. The sequence continues at coordinate 6,344,531 of JBBGZY010001104.1, forward strand.
CACCCACGCACGCAGCATGCGCCTCCCTTAGTGGTATAGTATCTGATCGGACCAATATCTGATCTGATCAGATCTATACTAGCGTAGGACAGGGTTCAAAACCCCCCCAAATGACCCCATTTCCCACAAACGCAGTGTTAGCGGGATCAGCCCAGATACCTACTAGCACCTGCGTTTTGCCCCTCCGCCCGGCCCAGCCCAGCCCAGCCCACTCAAGTGCAGTATCGATCGATCACTGTCACTTACAAAACACTAAACGCATAACTGCAGCGTTCGCAGAGTCAGGCCTGATCCCTGCGATCGCTAACAGTTTTTTTGGTAGCGTTTTGGTGAACTGGCAAGCACCAGCGGCGTAGTACACCCCGGTCGTAGTCAAACCAGCACTGCAGTAACACTTGGTGACGTGGCGAGTCCCATAAGTGCAGTTCAAGCTGGTGAGGTGGCAAGCACAAGTAGTGTCCCGCTGCCACCAAAAAGACAAACACAGGCCCGTCGTGCCCATAGTGCCCTTCCTGCTGCATTCGCCAATCCTAATTGGGAACCCACCGCTTCTGCAGCGCCCGTACTTCCCCCATTCACATCCCCAACCAAATGCAGTCGGCTGCATGAGAGGCATTTTCTTTATGTCCTCCCGAGTACCCCTACCCAACGAACCCCCCAAAAAAGATGTTGTGTCTGCAGCAAGCGCGGATATAGGCGTGACACCCGCTATTATTGTCCCTCCTGTCCTGACAATCCTGGTCTTTACATTGGTGAATGTTTTGAACGCTACCATTCACTAGTTGAGAATTAGCGTAGGGTACAGCATTCCACAGACTAGGCACACCTTCACAGGGTCTCCCAAGATGCCATCGCATTTTGAGAGACCCGAACCTGGAACCGGTTACAGTTATAAAAGTTAGTTACAAAAAAAAGTGTAAAAAAAAAAAAAAAAACACATACAAAAATATAAAAAAAAAAAAAAAATAGTTGGCGTTTTATTGTTCTCTCTCTCTCTATTGTTCTGCTCTTTTTTACTGTATTCTATTCTGCAATGTTTTATTGTTATTATGTTTTATCACGTTTGCTTTTCAGGTATGCAATTTTTTATACCTTACCGTTTACTGTGCTTTATTGTTAACCATTTTTTTGTCTTCAGGTACGCAATTCACGACTTTGAGTGGTTATACCAGAATGATGCCTGCAGGTTTAGGTATCATCTTGGTATCATTCTTTTCAGCCAGCGGTCAGCTTTCATGTAAAAGCAATCCTAGCGGCTAATTATCCTCTAGACTGCTTTTACAAGCAGTGGGAGGGAATGCCCCCCCCCACCGTCTTCCGTGTTTTTCTCTGGCTCTCCTGTCTCAACAGGGAACCTGAAAATGCAGCCGGTGATTCAGCCAGCTGACCATAGAGCTGATCAGAGACCAGAGTGGCTCCAAACATCTCTATGGCCTAAGAAACCGGAAGCTACTAGCATTTTATTAGTTAGATTTCGCCGGATGTAAACAGCGCCATTGGGAAATTGGGAAAGCATTTTATCACACCGATCTTGGTGTGGTCAGATGCTTTGAGGGCAGAGGAGAAATCTAGGGTCTAATAGACCCCAATTTTTGCAAAAAAGAGTACCTGTCACTACCTATTGCTATGATAGGGGATATTTACATTCCCTGAGATAACAATAAAAATGATTTAAAAAAAAAAATATGAAAGGAACAGTTTAAAAATAAGATAAAAAAATAATAATAATAAAGAAAAAAAAATAAAAAAAAGAAAAAAGCACCCCTGTCCCCCCTGCTCTCGCGGTCTGGCGTCAAATGTAGACAGCAATTGCACCATGCATGTGAGGTATCGCCGCGAAGGTCAGATCGAGGGCAGTAAGTTTAGCAGTAGACCTCCTCTGTAAATCTAAAGTGGTAACCTGTAAAGGCTTTTAAAGGCTTTTAAAAATATATTTAGTTTGTCGCCACTGCACGTTTGTGCGCAATTTTAAAGCATGTCATGTTTGGTATCCATGTACTCGGCCTAAGATCATCTTTTTTATTTCATCAAAACATTTGGGCAATATAGTGTGTTTTAGTGCATTAAAATGTAAAAAAGTGTGTTTTTTCCCCAAAAAATGCGTTTGAAAAATCGCTGCGCAAATACTGTGTGAAAAAAAAAAATGAAACACCCACCATTTTAATCTGTAGGGCATTTGCTTTAAAAAAATATATATAATGTTTGGGGGTTCAAAGTAATTTTCTTGCAAAAAAAATTTATTTTTTTATGTAAACAATAAGTGTCAGAAAGGGCTTTGTCTTCAAGTGGTTAGAAGAGTGGGTGATGTGTGACATAAGCTTCTAGATGTTGTGCATAAAATGCCAGGACAGTTCAAAACCCCCCCAAATGACCCCATTTTGGAAAGTAGACACCCCAAGCTATTTGCTGAGAGTCATGTTGAGTCCATAGAATATTTTATATTGTGACACAAGTTGCGGGAAAGAGACAATTTTTTATTTTTTTTATTTTTTTTTGCGCAAAGTTGTCACTAAATGATATATTGCTCAAACATGTCATGGGAATATGTGAAATTACACCCCAAAATACATTCTGTTGCTTCTCCTGAGTACGGGGATACCACATGTGTGAGACTTTTTGGGAGCCTAGCCGCGTACGGGACCCCGAAAACCAAGCACCGCCTTCAGGCTTTCTAAGGCCGTAAATTTTTGATTTCACTCTTCACTGCCTATCACAGTTTCGGAGGCCATGGAATGCCCAGGTGGCACAAACCCCCCCCCCCAAATGACCCCATTTTGGAAAGTAGACACCCCAAGCTATTTGATGAGAGGTCACAAAGTTTTGAAAATTGAAAAAAGAAAAAAAACATTTTTTTTCTCGTCTTTTTTTTATTTTCAAAAACAAATGAGAGCTGCAAAATACTCACCATGACTCTCAGCAAATAGCTTGGGGTGTCTACTTTCCAAAATGGGGTCATTTGGGGGGGGTTGTGCCACCTGGGCATTCCATGGCCTCCGAAACTGTGATAGGCAGTGAGGAGTAAAATCAAAAATGTACGCCCTTAGAAATCCTGAAGGCAGTGATTGGTTTTCGGGGCCCCGTACGCGGCTAGGCTCCCAAAAAGACCCACACATGTGGTATCCCCATACTCAGGAGAAGCAGCTAAATGTATTTTGGGGTGCAATTCCACATATGCCCATGGCCTGTGTGAGCAATATATCATTTAGTGACAACTTTTTGTAATTTTTTTTTTTTTTTTTTGTCATTATTCAATCACTTGGGACAAAAAAATGAATATTCAATGGGCTCAACATGCCTCTCAGCAAATTCCTTGGGGTGTCTACTTTCCAAAATGGGGTCATTTGTGGGGGTTTTGTACGGCCCTGCCATTTTAGCACCTCAAGAAATGACATAGGCAGTCATAAATTAAAGGCTGTGTAAATTCCAGAAAATGTACCCTAGTTTGTAGACGCTATAACTTTTGCGCAAACCAATAAATATACACTTATTGACATTTTTTTTACCAAAGACATGTGGCCGAATACATTTTGGCCTAAATGTATGACTAAAATTGAGTTTATTGGATTTTTTTTAGAACAAAAAGTAGAAAATATCATTTTTTTTCAAAATTTTCGGTCTTTTTCCGTGTATAGCGCAAAAAATAAAAACGGCAGAGGTGATCAAATACCATCAAAAGAAAGCTCTATTTGTGGGAAGAAAAGGACGCAAATTTCGTTTGGGTACAGCATTGCATGACCGCGCAATTAGCAGTTAAAGGGACACAGTGCCGAATTGTAAAAAGTGCTCTGGTCAGGAAGGGGGTAAAACCTTCCGGGGCTGAAGTGGTTAATTACTGAGTCATTTCCCAGAAAGGAAATCCCCTCTGTTTACAGAGGTCTCGTCCTGGGTGGAGGCACTTACAAGTTTATTATCAAACCCAATACTCCACTTGACAAAGGATCTGGTTCCCATAAAGACATGATTGAATGAGTTTGAGGTGCAGGAACTTGACTGGCTAGCACAGAGTCCTGACCTGAACCTGATAGAACACCTTTGGGATGAATTAGAGTGGTGACTGCGAGCCAGGCATTCTCGTCCAACATCAGTGCCTGACCTCACAAATGCACTTTTGGAAGAATGGTCAAACATTCCCATAGACACACTCCTAAACCTTGTGGACAGCTTTCCCAGAAGAGTTGAAGCTGTTATAGCTGCAAAGGGTGGGCCAACTCAATATTGAACCCTACAGGCTAAGACTGGGATGCCATTAAAGTTCATGTGCATGTAAAGGCAGGCGTCCCAATACCTTTGGTAATATAATGTATTTGTCATCAGGATTTAATCTACTTGAAGTGTACTTGAATTGCAGTGCAGTGGTATGCTTATTCTTGTAATCCACAGGCGCTATGCCTTTTTATACCCCTCATGCTTGCTGAGTGGCCAGGCTTGAGAAAGTGGCAGACCTGCTTTGAAATATGACGCTGGCCTGATCTGCTTTTTTCAGCATGTGCCTCGTTGCTGTGCTGTGTTTGTACAGATGCTCTCTGACCCGGCTTAGAACGTAGTGTGGCAGTAAAGGCTTTGTGTACTACAACTTGCCAGAGTGTAAAACTGGATGTCATAGTGCTCTTCCCAAACCATAGGAAGTTACCTGAGGCTAACACTTTGTGTTTGCTTGTTTATCTGTGACCTCTAGGGTAGGGATGAGTCGAACACCCCCCCAGTTCGGTTCGCAGCAGAACATTAGAACAGGCAAAAAATTTGTTCGAACACGCGAACACCGTTAAAGTCTATGGGACATGAACATGAATAAGCAAAAGTGCTAATTTTAAAGGCTTATATACAAGTTATTGTCATAAAAAATGTTTAGGGACTTAGGTCCTGCTCCAGGGGACATGTATCAATACAAAAAAAAGTTTTAAAAACGGACGTTTTTTCGGGGGCAGTGATTTTAATAATGCTTAAAGTGAAACAATAAAAGTAAAATATTCCTTTAAATTTCGTACCTGGGGGGTGTCTATAGTATGCCTGTAAAGTGGCGCGTGTTTCCCATGTTTACAACAGTCCGAGAGCAAAATGATATTTCTAAAGGAAAAAAAGTAATTTAAAAGTACTCGCGGCTATAATGAATTGTCGGTCCCGGCAATACACATAAAAGTGAATGGACTTCGTGGGAAGTTTTTTATTTTTTTATTTTTTTAATAAAGGACTTGTACCAAGATGTGTCTTGTGGGATTTATGATCTCATAAATTGCCACCATTTTGATGGACATTGCATGGCGGTGGCATTGTACATCAGGAGGGGGATACATAAGGGAGGTAGAGAACTCCCTTGAATGCCTTCTGGGAACTTATATTGCCTATACCCTCAGGCCAAGTAGCAAATAACTTTCAAGAACTGAACCTGGGTACATTCAGCTCAAACCCAATTGTTACATTGTCATAGGGATTTAATCAGAACGTAAAAGCTTAAAGATACCTTCGGACATTAATGAGAGTTTTACAATTCAGCTATTTACAGTTGGGTCAGGGAAAGCTTGTATGGCCGATAGTCTCTGGCCAAACCTGCTAAGTGGAAAGTAGATTGTATGATCATTACAATATTTACCCACCAGGTCTTTCCTTCCCTCTTTCAAAGACACAATGATGCAAGTTATCCTGATGTGGGCTAGCACACGTCTAAGATCTTCATGTCAGATGGTGTATAATAAATCCTATTGTTGATAATGGTTGTCATAAAATAAGCCCCATTGTTAGTTTCAGAAGGGTAAAATTAGCCCAATTGATGTTAGTGCTAAAAAAGTTAGCCCTCATTTGGTGTGAGTGGGAAAAAAATAAGCCCCAGCTTTGGTCTCAGTGCGATTAAATGAGGCGCACTGATGTGAATGGGGTAAAATGAGCCCCAATTGTTAGTGTGAACGGTATAAAATGAGCCCAGTTGTTGGTGTCAGTGGAATAAAATCAGACCCATCACTGGTGTCAGTCTGAAAAAAATGACGTCTATATAATTGGTTTCAGGGCGAGCAAAATATATCCCAAGGCATTGGTGGCAGTGAGAGCAAGAACAACCTGTTGTTATTTACTATATCTATTTAAACGCACCTATGTTGCTGCTTTGCCTCTGCTGGGCACAAATTTACTTTTACTGTTGGGCAGGTGATCACTCCACTTGTCAGTCCAACATAACTGTGCACAAAGTGTTTTAGCATTCTGGATCCCGCTGTCATTCTGCACAATACCCTGGTTCTGGGACACTTGGTAAAGCCTGGAGGCTGCCTGGAGACTGAATAGCTAATGCTGAATCACGGTGTGTTCTAAAGGGGTTAAAACTTCAGTCTCCCCACTCAGAGAGCCTCTGAGTGCTGGATGGAGCTTGGACATACTGAGGGTTTGTGATTCTGGAGGCTCCTGTTAATGTTAAAATAAAAAAATAAAAAAATCCTCCAAATCCCCAGATTCCTTTATTTTTACTACTGTGATCCAACTTTCTGTTAGACGGTGACTACGTTTGTTCTCCAAATGTCACTACCCACATCATACCTTCTGCACTCATTTCCTACACATAACTGTGCATATACTGTACTGCCATACACACTGCACTCCTTTCCTGCACATACCATTATGTACTCAATATTAAATGCCCCCCCACACAAAGTACATTCTACAATAGCCTGCTAAACACACAATTAAAGAGGTGTTCCTGGAACTTTATTTGAAATGTTGGCAACTATGCCAACCAGGCCTGGACTGGGACAAAAAATAGGCCCGGGCATTTTAGACTGAGCAGCAAACTTTTCCAGGGACCGGGGGGGGGGGGGTCGGTAGATATTTGCGGGGGTGGCTGGGGTCGGTCTTCCACATTGTAATGTGCATGGACATTGTGATATAAAGGGAACTGCACTGTAAAGGGGCACTGATTACAGTACCCCTTTACAGTGCAGTCCCTTTTATATTACAGTGTCCCAGTCCTATTGTGGCCATACAATGCTAGTACTGTCTGTCTCCTATTGTGCCCACACTGCCCCGTGACACTGACCTGCTCTCTTTCTGGTGGTACGGTACAGTGTGGCTCACTCTGGTGGTGTGGTACAGCGTGGCTCTCTCTGGTGGTGTGGTACAGCGTGGCTCCCACTGGTCTGTGGTACAGCATGGCTCTCTCTGGTGGTGCGGTACAGAGTGGCTCTCTCTGGTGGTGTGGTACAGCGTGGCTCTCTCTGGTGGTGTGGTACAGCGTGGCTATCTCTCTGGTGGTGTGGTACAGAGTGGCACTCTCTCTTGTAATGCGGGTACAGTGTGGCTCTCTCTGGTGGTGTGGTACAGCGTGGCTCTCTCTCTGGTGGTGCGGTACAGTGTGGCTCTCTCTCTCTGGTGGTGTGGTACAGCATGGATCTCTCTCTGGAGGTATGGTACAGCGTGTCTCTCTCTCTGGTGGTGTGGTGCGGTACAGCATGGCTCTATCTGGTGGTGCGGGTGCAGCATGAATTCCATCTGGTGGTGCGGGTACAGCGTGGCACTCTCTCTGGTGGTATGGTGCGGTACAGCGTGGCTCCATCTGGTGGTGCAGTACAAAGTGGCTCTTTCTCTGGTGGTGTGGTGCAGAGTGCCTCTCTCTCTCTGGTGGTGTGGGTACAGCGTGGCTCTCTCTGGTGGTGCGGTACTGTGTGGCTCTATCTGGTGGTGTGGGTACAGCGTGGCTCTCTCTCTGGTGGTGCAGTACAGCGTGTTTCTCTCTCTCTGGTGGTGCGGTACAGCGAGGCTCTCTCTTTGGTGGTGCGGTACAGTGTGGCTCTCTCTCTCTGGTGGTGTGGTACAGCATGGATCTCTCTCTGGTGGTGTGGTACAGCGTTTCTCTCTCTCTGGTGGTGTGGTGCGGTACAGCATGGCTCTATCTGGTGGTGCAGGTACAGCATGAATTCCATCTGGTGGTGCGGGTACAGCGTGGCACTCTCTCTGGTGGTGCAGTACAGCGTGTCTCTCTCTCTCTGGTGGTGTGGTACAGCGTGGCTCTCTCTCTGGTGGTGCGGTACAGTGTGGCTCTCTCTCTCTGGTGGTGTGGTACAACATGGATCTCTCTCTGGTGGTGTGGTACAGCGTGTCTCTCTCTCTGGTGGTGTGGTGCGGTACAGCATGGCTCTATCTGGTGGTGCGGGTACAGCATGAATTCCATCTGGTGGTGCGGGTACAGCGTGGCACTCTCTCTGGTGGTATGGTGCGGTACAGCGTGGCTCCATCTGGTGGTGCAGTACAAAGTGGCTCTTTCTCTGGTGGTGTGGTGCAGAGTGCCTCTCTCTCTCTGGTGGTGTGGGTACAGCGTGGCTCTCTCTGGTGGTGCGGTACTGTGTGGCTCTATCTGGTGGTGTGGGTACAGCGTGGCTCTCTCTCTGGTGGTGCAGTACAGCGTGTCTCTCTCTCTCTGGTGGTGCGGTACAGCGAGGCTCTCTCTTTGGTGGTGCGGTACAGTGTGGCTCTCTCTCTCTGGTGGTGTGGTACAGCATGGATCTCTCTCTGGTGGTGTGGTACAGCGTTTCTCTCTCTCTGGTGGTGTGGTGCGGTACAGCATGGCTCTATCTGGTGGTGCAGGTACAGCATGAATTCCATCTGGTGGTGCGGGTACAGCGTGGCACTCTCTCTGGTGGTGCAGTACAGCGTGTCTCTCTCTCTCTGGTGGTGTGGTACAGCGTGGCTCTCTCTCTGGTGGTGCGGTACAGTGTGGCTCTCTCTCTCTGGTGGTGTGGTACAACATGGATCTCTCTCTGGTGGTGTGGTACAGCGTGTCTCTCTCTCTGGTGGTGTGGTGCGGTACAGCATGGCTCTATCTGGTGGTGCGGGTACAGCATGAATTCCATCTGGTGGTGCGGGTACAGCGTGGCACTCTCTCTGGTGGTATGGTGCGGTACAGCGTGGCTCCATCTGGTGGTGCAGTACAGCGTGGCTCTTTCTCTGGTGGTGTGGTGCAGAGTGTCTCTCTCTCTCTGGTGGTGTGGGTACAGCGTGGCTCTCTCTGGTGGTGTGGGTACAGCGTGGCTCTCTCTCTGGTGGTGCAGTACAGCATGTCTCTCTCTCTCTGGTGGTGCGGTACAGCGAGGCTCTCTCTTTGGTGGTGTGGTGCGGTACAGCGTGGCTCTATCAGGTGGTGCATGTACAGCGTGGCTCCATCTGGTGGTGCGGGTACAGCGTGGCTCTCTCTCTGGTGGTGTGGTGCGGTACAGCGTGGCTCCATCTGGTGGTGTGGGTAGAGTGTGGCTCTCTCTCTGGTGGTGCGGGTACAGCGTGGCTCTCTCTCTGGTGGTGTGGGTACAGCCTGGCTCTCTATCTGGTGGTGCGGGTACAGCGTGGCTCTCTCTCTGGTGGTGCAGTACAGCGTGACTCTCTCTGAAGGTGCTGGGGCTATTAGTTCCCCCAGCACAGCCCTCTCTTTCATTTTCCATGTCTTCTGTAGTAGCTGCTACAAGCACTCCTCAGCTTGTTTCTGGGTTTTCTCTTTCACCCCAGTAGAGTGCATGCTGCGGACTGTAGTCTGCTTCCTGCTGAGAACAATTGGACCACCTATCTCTGGGACTACATTTCCCATGATGCCCCTCTAGTTGCTTTTGATTGGCCCTCCCCTGTGGCCAATGGGGAGGGAAGAAGAACAGACAGGAAAGCCTTCTTTTCCCTGTGCTGCCGACATGAGAAGGGGAGGGGGGGTGAGCGGGGAAATATCATGTCAGCAGCCTGCAGCTCTCCCCACCGTGCAGACGCCCATGGCTGGAGGAGGAGAGCGGAACTGTCAGCGCGGCTCTGAGGCTGAGCTGTGTGTGAGAGAGACACACAGCTCAGCCCATGCAGCCGCTAGAGATGACACAGGCACGGCCACATAGCGAGGCAAGCGGCGGCCGTGGCCTGTATTAAGCATGTTCAGGCCTCGGTTGCCGCTTACCTCCCTCTGTGCGGCCTGATCGTCAACAGGTCACGGAGCGGGCAGCCCCGGCCCACCGGGCAAATGCCCAGTCTGCCCTATGGCCAGTCCGGGCATGATGCCAACTGTACATAATGCACTCTTGAACTCTGCACTTTCGTTGTAGCACATTTCTGAACTCTGCAATCTGTATGTAACTCACTTTTGGCATTTAGCAATGCCCCTTTAAGACCCCCCACTTTTGGATAGATGCCAATCAGAGGGAGGCAATTATGTGCAAATATAGTGCGATTTGGTCACACTCGTCATTTGATGTGGAGCACTTTCCCCCACAACAGGGCAAGGTAGGATACAGCAACTTTACAAGAAGATCTTGATAAAATAAAGGGGTGGGCAGCTACTTTGGAAAATTATGTTTAATTTCAAAAAATGTAACGTAATGCACCTGGGAGCTGAAATATGTATTAAGTTACTCACTAGGGAGAGAAGATTGAAAAGAATCTGGAGGTCCTAGTAGATGACAGACTCAACAATAGCAAGCAAAGCCAAGCTTCAGCTAGCATGGTTAGCAGACTTTTAGCATGCATTAAATAGGGTATTTACTCAAGGGATAAAACTATAATTCTATTACTTTACAAAACTCTGATTCAGCCACAGCTTGAGCATGTCATCCAGTGTTAGGCACCAGTTCTCAGGAGGAAGGGTAACAAAATGAATAGGGGGGCTGGAGAACCTTAGTTATGAGTAACAACTATAAACATTAAATTTATTCTCCCTGGAGAAGAGGCACTTAAGAGGGGTGTGACGGGAGCCACTTTGGATGGGGGGCTTGTGGAACCCAGCTTACCTTGGAGAGCTCTAGAAACTCTGCGTCAAGCTCCCCCGGCCCTCCTATGTGTAAATCGTCTCGTGTCCATTAGGGGTACAGGGTGACCGAGAACCCCAGTGTGCTCCGTGCTAGTTGGACTCGCTGGACAGCCACACTGGAATGTTGTATATATTGTGTGTTGTCTCATGCCGTTCATGGACTCTTTACTGAGATTGTTTGGGGTGTGGTTGTACTCCATTGTTCTATTGTGTCTGTCTGCCTTGAGAGAAAAGTATATTATGGGATGTATGTCTATGTGGGGGGGGGATTCCTCCAGCAGCCCCTCCCTGCTGATAAGACTGTTTACTGATGAGAAGTTTGAATGCGCCTGACTTGTGTGTCTATTTTTATTGAACAGTTTACCCTGCCCTGAATCCAAGGGGGGAGACACTGTCCCTGAGTTGTATATCTGTTCTTACATGTGTTTCAATAAACAGTTTGATGTTTTTCACCCTATACTGAGTGACAGCTAGTGACTGGGTGGGCTAAAGGGTCTTGGATCGCGTGGTACCCAACAGAGGAAGCATTTACGGAGGACATAGTCCTGTTGAGGACCGGAGGTCCGTTACAAGGGGAAATGAATGCAATCAGGGCCACTGTTATAAATCACTGGGCCTCATACAGCCTCCCTGACAGCCTCCCCAAAAATATCAAAATTATATTTTTGCTAAAAGTACACTAAAATCATTATTAGCAGACACAAACACAACATAACTCACAAAATTCCATCTAAATCTAAATGAGAGAGCTCTGTGTGTAAATGAGGACTTGAGGCTCATTCACATGTGCACTGTGGCCTGTACAGTATAAATCAGCTGGCTCCTGCCACACAAACAAACTACTCGTTCACACTGTATGGGCCAGAGAACCTGTGTGAATGAGTCCTTAATTAGGTGTTTTTTATTTTTATTATTTCTTACATTTTTTAACAGCCCTGTTGGGAGCTTTGAGGAAATATCAGGGGTCTAAACAGTTTACTATGCTTCAGTTATCAGTCCTGCTCACTCACCGTGTTCGTTTCGAAAAGGAAGGAGACAGTAAATATGATAATAATAATAAAATGACCCCCTTATCCTGCTCTCCATCCTGAAATGATGCAGATAGCAGCTGATTGGGGGGGGGGGGTGGCAGCACTGGGACTGGGACCAGGGAGGCACACAGGGGGGCCCGGACAGTAGAAGGACTCATAAAGCCCAGGCCCCAGACAGGAGGACCAGTGGTACCCATTATTGGTGGCCCAGACCTTAATATACACATTTTTAAATGGAGACTGTATCATTGGGAGAAAACTATTTAATCTTAGGTCTCTAACGAATATGCACAACCACACAATGAAGTTGGATGAGAGGTGATTCAATCTTAAACTGCGTAAGGGGTCGTTTAATAGTAGAGCAGTAAGGATGTGGAACCCCCTTTCATAGTAGGTGATGTCAGCAGGGAGTTTGGATGAATTTAAAAGACATTTTTTGAAATGTGTTTCTTAGTGAACACAATGTACAGGGATATTGAAAATAGTAGAGCTATAACCACACACACACATGTTGAACTGAATGGACCAGTGTCTTTATTCAACCTTACCAACCATGTAACTATGTTATGTAATATAAATGACACCTGGAAAGAATCAAACTTATTAGTGTGATCTGTTTTCAATTGTTTTTGAAAGGAATTATTAGCTGCAACAATATGTGATTTTATCATGTAACAGTAATTTTATGATGTATGATTAAAAATAAAGAATTTCATACTTAGTTGTATTCTAGAATAATTAAGTGATATCTAAAAAGCTCCATTGCCTGTGTGCCATCTATTGAGACTAAACGTATGTCAGGTTGGAGGACATAGCGTTGATGTCAGCACGTCCTCTGGGGCGCAGGACAACAATTTCTGAATGCCTGATGTATTCATTTTACTTGCCTGGTTAGTGAGTGATGATAACTAGCCGGCCGCATGATCCGGTGATCTTTTTGATGACACGTCTAACATACGTATGTATATATGTGAAGGGAGTGTTACCTGCATACCGACAGTGGGGGGTGTTACCCACTAATGTGTGGCTAGACCTCGTGTTGGGGTCTCTTTTTCTGGCAAGCGTCCATTCATTATTATATATGGTGGAGCACAGACAGGGGATCACTTGGAGCACTTTTGGACTGCAATTAAGCACATGTGGAGCACCTTTGTCACCACCAGTATTTGGAATTGGGATTCCCCTGTCTACTGTACATCATTTACCAATTAGATACCACATTTGAAGATTTGTCATTTTGAATGAACATTATTTGAGTTTTTTTTTGTTTTGCACTGAATAATTGGCACTTTAATTGAAAATATCCAATCTGCATACCTTACTTGGCACTTCATTGAATAATAATATTTATGGATGCACATGTTTACAGCTTTACATATATATATGGATTCATTTTCTTTTTTGCACTTATAGCACTTTAATCTCATCAGTGTATGAGCACCACATGATTTTGATTATTTGAATACATGTTTCTTTGAGTATATTCACAGCACAACACATTTTTTTGTTTCTTATGTTTTAGTATTGGGATGTGCAATACAGTGAGTGCAGCTGTTTATTAATCAATAATCATTAATCACAGATTTTAGATCACAACACTTAACGCAGATTTTTTTTTTTGTTTATATCTAAAAATTCCCATTTAGTATTACATTTTAAGAATACCCTCTACATCCTCTCCTGCCCATATTGTCCACTGTTATAGCCTCTTTGAAAACCTCCAACTTTACCTATTTTGAAATGGGTACACTTTTCCTACTTTTATAGAAAGCAAAACTCAGATTATTATTTCTTTATGGACCATGGGATATAATCTTTAATAATGGTGTCAAATATGATTATCATTTTTTCAAGAAAGTCCTCTTTATTCTTTAGGTTGATGGATGACCTTACAGTAAATCCAGAAGAGATATGAGAAGATATATTAGCTATGTGAGGATTACAGAACAGGAACTAAACTAAAATAAATCTCAGGAAAATATAAACATGTGCTAACTATGTTTTTATTATACTATTATTAGCTTAAGGTTCATGGGTATCTCATGCCCTACACATATGTTTTCTTAACCACTTCAGGCCCGGAAGATTTGGCTGCTGAATGACTGGGCCATTTTTTGCGATTCGGCATTGTGTCGCTTTAATTGACAATTGCGTGGTCGTGCGACACTGTACCCAAACAAAATTGATGTCCTTTTTTTCCCACAAATAGAGCTTTCTTTTGGTGGTATTTGATCATCTCTGTGGTTTTATTTTTTGCGCTATAAACATAAAAAGAGCGTCAATTTTGAAAAAACACAATATTTTGTACTTTTTGCTATAATAAATATCCCCATTTTTATTTTAAAAAGCAATTTTTTTCTCAGTTTAGGCCGATATGTATTCTTCTACATATTTTTGGTAATAAAAATCACAATAAGCGTATATTGATTGGCTTGCGCAAAAGTTATAGTGTCTACATAATAGGGGATAGATTTATAGCATTTTTTTTATTTTTTTTTATTTTTTACTAGTAATGGCAGCAATCTGCAATTTTTATCAGGGCTGCGACATTATAGCAGACACATCAGACAATTTTGACACATTTTTGGGACCATTTGCATTAATACAGCGATCAGTGCTATAAAAATGCATTGATTACTGCAAAAATGTCACTGGCAGTGAAGGCGTTAACACTAGGGCGCGATCAAGGGGTTAACTGTGTTCCCTAGTATGTGTTCTAACTGAAGGGGGGATGGGACTTGCTAGGGGAAGAGATAGATCGGTGTTCACACTTTGTATGAACACACAATCAGTCCCTTCTCCCCTCAGAGAACCGGGATCTCTGTGTTTACATCGCGACCGCCGGGCACTCGCACCGGCTCCGGGGGCGAGCAGCGGGCGCGCGCGCCCCTAGTGGCCACCAGAAGAAGCGACGTAACATGATGGCGTTCCGCGCAGCCATGCCATTCTGCCACAGTAAAACTGTGGCGGCTGGTCGGCAAGCAGTTGATGTGTGATTGCACCCTACACCTTTTTGCTTGTTTCTTTTTTTTTGTGTGTCTTTGGGTGGAGGAGTGTGGCAGGGTTTTACCCCTCGATAATTAAAACAATAGGGGATTTTATTTTCTAATCAGCAAACACTGCAACTAAAAGTTAAAATGTAGTTTAGGAAGTTCAATCATTTTAAAGTAATTTTAGATTTATTTATGCACCATATCCAAAATCCACACCACACCTCACAGGATCAATTTGAGTGGGCTGCCTGAGTCCTGTGTTGTGTAAACCTCTCTCTCTATGTTTTCATTATTACCGGTAACATTCAGATTTCCAGGTATGGTATTCTATTGCAAAGTCCACTTTAATAAGACACTGTGCTTCCTTTCTTCTGTCCATCACCCTCTCATTCAAAGGGTATTACAATGGTAATACAATTAGCATAGTTAGTGAGATAAGATAGAGGGAGAACTATAGGGGGGCTTTGTGTGATCTGTGTGATCGCCGCCGACATACACAGCCGTGTGTAGATTCAAATATGGCGCCAAGACTGCAGAGACTCGGCGGAGCCGAGATACACATAGCTGAATGTTCTTGGCTATTTTTTCGGCTATTCTCAGCTATTCTCGGCTATTCTCGGCGCCGCTCACTGTCACGCCCAGTCCCGCCCTATGATGGACATAACACAGGTCCAATGGCGGGACTGGGCGTGACTGTGAGCGGCAAAGAGAATAGCTGAGAACACTCGGCTATGTGAATCTCGGCTCCGCCAAGTCCCTGCAGTCTCGGCGCCATATTTGAATCTACACATGGCTGTGTATGTCGGCGGCGATTGCTGCAATCGCCGCCGATCAAACAAAATTGGCGGGGATCGGCGTATAACACGCACCCATGATTTTCCCCTGATTTTAAGGGGAAAAAAGTGCGTGTTATACGCCGATAAATACAGTATGCACAGATAAATGCACAACTAAATGCACATGAGCACACAAACTGCACACACAGTCTTTACTATCTCATACTATGCACACTATTTCCAGTAGTGGGTGTAACATATGTGTGGACTAGCTCCTGTGTGTGCGGGCGCGCGGGTGCATGCATGGTTGCGTGCACACGCTCGTACATATATACGTATGTAGAAATATGTGTATTCTAGAAAGTTTAACATTCAGCAGATAAAGATACTCCAAACACTTGGTGTTAGCACTTCAATCATCCCGGGACCATGGTTGTTATGGTGTCAGGATGATTGAAGCACATTATTTCTATTATTACATTGTAATATAAAATTAAATCATTCAACTCACCATAATGCAGAATCAGTGGGAGCCCTGAGCGTGTCACTAGCCATGTTGCCTACAACCAAATGCCATCAGGCGTCCCCAGCAGTCCGTCCTTCCATCAGGTGCCCCCAGCGGAGTCCCTCCTTACATGCAGCCTGTGTCACATCAAATGCAGCCTCTGTCACATTAAATGCAGCCTCTGTCACATAAAATGCAGCCTCTGTCCCCCCAAATGCAGCCTCTGTCCCGCAAATGCAGCCTCTGTCTCCCCAAATGCATCTGCCCCCCCCCAAATGCAGCCTCTGTCCCCCCAAATACTGCCTCTGTTCCCCCAGATGCAGCCTCTGTCCCCTCCCAAATGCAGCCTCTGTCCCCCCCAAATGCAGCCTCTGTCCCCCCCCCAAATTCAGCCTCTGTCCCCCCCCCAAATTCAGCCTCTGTCCCCCCCCAAATGCAGCCTCTGTCCCCCCCAAATGGAGCATGCCTGTGTCCCATTAAATACAGCATGCCTGTGTCCCATTAAATGCAGCATGCCTGTGTCCCATTAAATGCAGCCTCTGTCCCTCCCCCTATGGACGGGCCGCCACTGAATACATTCATACAGGAACCCAGTATTGGTGCTTAAAATTACATTTATATTATGAACATTACATTGAGAATATCTGATGGATACACTCTCACCTCATTACACAGATAAATTAATCATTAGCTATATCACCTAACTTCCATAATTGTATCTGAACTGATTTTATGTGAGCCTAACCTATTGTTTCAGGGAATTTTAGTGAATCGATCGATCGATAATTCAATCCTTTTTCCATAAAAAAACGTTTCTATTGCCAGCAAGTTTATAGGGCAATTATATCATCTGGGTATTAATTAGATAGGAAAATCAGATTTTACTAATTTAAACAGGTATATATTTTGCTTTAATTGTAATTAACTATCCTATAGCTCTTACCTGAGCACTTCACTCTTTTGACCCATCACTGCCGCCTGGCTTAGTGTCTGCACTATACCTCTCCAACCAGCGACGAATGAAAAAAATATTATATTTTTATTTTCAATTTGTCACAAGGGCTAAATCCCTAAAAAAAGGCAAAGAAATAGTGACAGGTTACATACCCACACAAGGCAATGAACCACACTGCTGAAATAAGAAAGGAAAGCAACTTACTTTTCACCAGGTTAAGAGCCCCACTAGTAACAGTGTGGATGGCCACAGCAATGCAGTGAGTTTAAAATGCTCTTTTATACTGACATACTCCCAGAAGTGTTTAGTATTTTGAAATTTGAGGCAATTATCTAATTTATTTTAATAAAAAATATCCCCTACTGGAGTCCCCTATTGTAGATAACGTTCCCTGAGTGATTCTCTCTAGTCTGGTAATTGTTCCCCTGATAACCTCTATCCAATTTCCCTGGTTGGGTGGGTATCCATAATATGAGGGTCTACCTCTATTCCCATTGGAACCCCTAATGTCATAATAGGGTTTTCTATTATTGTATTGTGGTCCATAAGAGTTATCTGGTTCTCCTCTCTCCATATTGCCATCCAGGGTACAAGCGTTATTTTATGGAGATCCTTTTTGGCAGATTTAGCCCTCAAATTATTTATACTTATCAGGAAGGAGTGTAGATTGCTCTGTTGGTGTCACCTGTTAGTGTAGTTTAGTAAGAGGGATTAAGCTTATGAGCATTAGAATGTCCTTGCACTTCACTAAAATGGCCACCAGACATGTCTATGTAGTAAACTACAAGAAAATGGCAGACGGAAAATCATATGTTTTGAACTACAAGAAAATGGCAGATGGCCAGGTATTTACCAGACAGCACCACTGTCCAATTAGCATCCCCCTGATGAAGATACAACATTTCTCTTGTATCATCACGCTTAGGGGAGAGGACTGGACGGCGCAGGAGGCAGCTGGTCTGTCATATGGAGTAGGAGCACACGATCTCATCCACAGCTTGGCGCTATTAAGGCATGCTATAGAGCGGTGCAGTAACGCACCAGACCCATGTGAGTACCCTATAATAGAGCTTTGTTTGCATTAAATAAAATCTTTTAAAATGTTATTACACTATGGAAGTCTCTTTTTGATATTTATATATGAGGATGACACATCTTTGAGCAGTATTTGGACCTTGCAACCTGAACTGGAATCCGTTTTGACGATTCAAAAGTGTGTACTGACCAAACCTAATTACGAGGTCACATGCTCTGAGGTGAGCGGCCATTACCTTGAGGTGGGGAGCACCTGACTGTAATCACTGCTGCAGATCGTTATATTCACAGTCACCTATCAAGTCATGTTTATTGTCTTTAGATTAAGGACTCTGAAAACTGACCCTGGATGGTCAGAGTATCACCGACCTATATGCACCTGAGCACTTTATGGATCACCTTTGTATCAATATTTATATTTTATGAAATGTGTGTATATTCACACCATATGATGTTGTAAGCTATATGACGACAACAGTCGCTTATATATATTATTATTATTATTATTATATTATATATATTATATATATATATATTATATTATATATATTATAATATATATATATATATATATATATATATATATATATATATATATATATATTTATATATATTATATATTATATTATTATGTATATATATATATATATATATATATTTTATTCTTGGGATTGAATTTATAGGCACGTCACTTTAGTTAACAATTTTGTTTTTTAGTTTTTTTTGCTGCAGGTTCAGCAGATCATTAAGGGGATAGCGCAGCACATGATTTATTTATTTATCTTTAAATATTATGATTTATCTTTATCTAATAAAAAGTAAAATTGCAATACAGGATAGCAAAGTTCCTGTTTAATCTTCTATTTGCTTTAAATTGATAAAAGGTCATTATCATTCGTTTATTCATTCATTCATTCATTCATTCAGGTTTTTGCTTTGGGTTACATTTCATTGTTTTCTAATCGAAAACACACATGTACAGTGCCTTTAAAAAGTGTTCATACCCCCTTGAAATTTTCCACATGTACAGTGCCTTGAAAAAGTGTTCATACCCCCTTGAAATTTTCCACATTTCATCATGTTACAACCAAACACATACATTTATTTTATTGGGATTTTATGTGATAGACCAACACAAAGTGGCACATAATTGCGAAGTGGAAGGAAAATGATAAATGGTTATCAAATTTAGCAAATAAATATGTGAGAAGTGTGGCGTGCATTTGTACTCAGCCTATTTTACTCCGATACCCCTAACTAAAATTTAGTGGAACCAATTGCCTTCAGAAGTCATCTAATTATTAAATAGAGTCCACCTGTGTGTAATTTAATCTCAGTATAAATACAGCTGTTCTGTGAAGCCCTCAGAGGTTTGTTAGAGAAGCTTAGTGAACAAACAGCATCATGAAGGCCAAGGAACATACCAGACAGATCAGAGATTAAGTCGTGGAAAAGTTTAAAGCAGGGTTAGGTTATAAACAAAATCCCAAGCTTTGAACATCTCACGGAGCACTGTTTAATCCCACAACCGGAAATCGAAAGAGTGTGGAACAACTGCAAACCTACCAAGACATGGCCATCCACCTAAACTTTAGTCCAGGCAAGGAGATCATTATTCAGAGAAGCAGCCAAGAGGCCCTTGGTAACTCTGGAGGAGCTGCAGAAATCCACAGCTCAGGTGGGAGAATCTGTCCACAGGACAACTATTAGTTGTGTACTCCACAATTCTGGCCTTTATGGAAGAGTGGCAAGAAGAAAACCATTGTTGAAAGAAAGCCATAACAAGTCACGTTTGCAGTTTGCGAGACGCTATGTGGGGGACACGGCAAACATGGGGAAGAAGGTGCTCTGGTCAGATGAGACCAAAACGGAACTTTTTGCCCTAAAAACAAAACGCTATGAGTGGTGGAAAACTAACACTGCACATTAACCTGAACACACTATCCCCACTGTGAAACATGGTGGTGGCAGCATCATGTCGTGGGGATGCTTTTCTTCAGCAGGGACAGGGAAGCTGGTCAGAGTTTATGAGATGATGGATGGAGCCAAATACAGGGCAATCTTAGAAGAAAACCTGTTAGAGTCTGCAAAAGACTTGAGACTGGGATGGAGGTTCACCGTACAGCACGACAACAACCCTAAACGTACAGCCAGGGCTACAATGGAATGGTTTACATCAAAGCATATTCATGCGTTAGAATGACTCAGTCAAAGTCCAGACCTAAATCCAAAAGAGAATATGTGGCAAGACTTGGAAATTGCTGTTCACAGATGCTTTGCATCCAATCTGACCGAGCTTGAGCTATTTCGCAAAGAAGAATTGGTAAAAATGTCACACTTTGGATATGCAAAGCTGGTAGAGACATCCCCAAAAAGACTTGCAGTTGTAATTGCAGTGAAAGGTGATTCTACAAAGTATTAACTCAGGGGGGCTGAATACAAATGCACGCCACACTTTTCACATATTTATCTCTAAAAAATGTTGAAAACCATCATTTTCCTTCCACTTCACAATTATGTGCCACTTTGTGTTGGTCTATCACATAAAATCCCAATAAATTACATTTAGGTTTTGGTTGTAACATGACAAAATGTGGAAAATATCAAGGGGTGTGAATACTTTTTCAAGGCACTGAATTATAAGCACTATAGCCAGAGTCCCATAGGTCCATGTAGATAAAATCTTTCAGGAGTAGCCCATGGCTGCTGTCATGGATGCACTAGGATTGGTGATAAAAACAGTTTACATAATCAGGACAGCGCGCAGGGCGTTCAGTGCAGGTGGTCAGATTGTAATGTCCACCAATGGTTAATCTTGGATGTAAAAAGAAACTTTACAGTGGATAATCAGTAATGTAATTTATTCCAAACTTAGAAAACCAGAGGACAATATAAAATGAATGCAAGAGAATAAAAGCAAGCAGTACCTAATATCACCATGTTGGGGCTATGATGGAAACTCATGCCGCGTACACACGAGCGGACTTTACGGGAGACTTTGCCCGGCGGACTTTTCAACGGACTTTATGATGGACTTTCTGAATGAACGGACTTGCCTACACACAATCAACCAAAGTCCGTTGAATTTGTACGTGATGACGTACGACCGGACTAAAACAAGGAAGTTCATAGCCAGTAGCCAATAGCTGCCCTAGCGTGGCTTTTTGTCCGTCGAACTAGCATACAGACGAGCTGACTTTTTGACTGGATTCGAGTCCGTCGGATAGATTTGAAACATGTTTCAAATCTAAGTCCGTCCAACTTTTGAGAAAACAAAGTCCGCTGGAGCCCACACACGATCGAATTGTCCGACGAAATCCCGTCCGCCGGGCAAATTCTGCCGTAAAGTCCGCTCGTGTGAACGTGGCATCACACTCGTATTCTGGTGGTGGGGGGGGGGGGGGGGTAGTGGGGGATAAGAGGTGTCGGCCTGTAGACTCACTGTGTAATAGTTTATCTGAGCTGGGCGAGTCGCAGATGACACAGGAATCAGCTGAAAGGAAGCAGGGAGAAGCCACATGAAGCCAGCTTTTTTTTTTTTTGGCTTTCCACCCCTCTGTTTTCACCTAGTGATCTGGCCAGTAACACACCCTCTGTATTAGAGTGCCTCCACTCTGGATAAATGAGCTCCTTTGGACAGCAGCATTGTCAGTCTGAGGGGAGAACTTTTTCTAATGCAGTCTTATACACACAATCAGACTTTCTGGCATACTTGGTCCGGCACACTTTCCGATGGACTTTGTCCGCCAGGTGCGCCGGACTTTAAAACGGACGGACTTGCCCACACACGACCGGACTTTCCGGCGGGCTAAGTCCGCCTGTCTTTCCGACGGACTTTCGCCGGAGTTACGGCGGACTTTCAGAATGAACGTACTTGCCCACACATGGACAAGTCCGTTCATTTTGAACGTGACTCAGGCGCGACGGGACTAGAAAAGGAAGTCAATCTTGCCGCTTTTAACGGCGAGATTGACACCTTGCGAGCCCCGTCGCGGATCATACCAGGTCCTTAGGTCTAGTATGGATTATAAAGGGAAGCCCCTATGCCGAAAAAACGGCGTGGGGTCCCTCCTAAAATCCATACCAGACCCCGATCTGAGCAGGCAGCCCGGCCGGTCAGGAAAAGGGGTGGGGACGCCCGGTGACCATGCCCCCTAAAACGTCACAGTCCCAGCATGCCCAGGGACTGTGACATCATAAGGGGGCGGGGTCTGCGCCTATATAAGTCACAAAGGAGCCCTCAGAGAGCAGTCCAGCC
The DNA here is from genome assembly GCA_037952925.1 of Lithobates clamitans. Taxonomy (NCBI): domain Eukaryota; kingdom Metazoa; phylum Chordata; class Amphibia; order Anura; family Ranidae; genus Lithobates; species Lithobates clamitans. The sequence goes on from JBBGZY010001104.1 coordinate 6,366,828, forward strand.
GGAGAGACCGTCATGTCAACATCTGGAGAAGAGAAGAGGGAAGAAGACAAGAAGCCCAGAAGTCCGGACCTCCGCTGGCAAGAGAGCGGCCTGAAGACAGCGGAGGAGCCAGCCGAAGAACTGGAACACCGGGAGAAGAGGCCGGAGAGAGCGGAAAAGAACCAACCAGACGCCGGGAGAAGAGGAACCGGAAGGACCCCCGAAGCCGGAAGAAGACCCCCGAAGCCGGAGGAAGACCCCCCCAGAGCTGTTTAATAAATTATTTTAAAAACCTGTGTAGTGTGTTTTATTATTGACACTTTTTCCCTAGGTGAATGGGTAGGGGTACCATGTACCCCATACTCATTCACATAGGGTGGGGGGCCGGGATCTGGGGGCCCTCTTATTATAGGGGGCTCCCGGATTTCGATAAGCCCCCCGCCCACAGACCCCGACAACCAACGGCCAGGGTTGTCGGGAAGAGGCCCTTGTCATCATCAACATGGGGACAAGGTGCTTTGGGGTGGGGGGGCCCCGCAGGGCACCCCCTCCCCCAAAGCACTCACCCCCCATGTTGAGGGCATGCGGCCTGGTACGGTTTAGGAGGGGGGCGCTCGCTCGCCCCCTTTCCTGACCGGCCGGGCTGCGTGCTCGGATCGGGGTCTGGTATGGATTTTAGGGGGGATCCCACGCTGTTTTTTCAGCGTAGGGGTTTCCCTTTATAATCCATACCAGACCTAAGGGCCTGGTATGCCCCGCACTCGCCGCAATAAGAAAACTTGTTTTTCCTATTGCAGCGAGCGCAAAATGCAATACCCTGCCCTTGCGTGGTATCTGGTCCGTTGGACCAGCATACAGACGAGCGGGCTTTCTGTCGGACCAGCACACAGACGAGCGGACTTTCCGCCAGAAACGGAGTCCGAGGGAAAGATTTAAAACATGTTTCAAATCTAGGTCCGGCGGGCTTTTGGGAAAAAGCCTACACACGGTCGGATTGTTTGGCGGACTCTGGTCCGCCGGACCAAGTATGCTGGAAAGTCCGCTCGTGTGTACGCGGCATTACAGTACCCACCCTACCAAATGGGATCACAAATGAGATTCCACAATAAGCCATTGATCTGCCATTTCACAATCTAATGCAGTCTGCGGGAAACACCCTGTTTCTCAGTTCCATACAGCTCGTCAATTGGGGTTGTGAAAAATAGGACAGGCTAACATCAGAAAGAAGATTGAGCACCACTGGTCTAATTTTGCAATAATCGGATTAACCACCAGGATCTTGAAAAAATAATGCCTTTCTTAGATGCACATGGCTCAATTCACTAAGTCAGTGTTTCTCAACCTTTTTTCAGTCAAGGCACCCTTTAAAATGATGGACAATCTTGAGGCACCCACCAAAATTATGGACAGTCTTGAGGTTCCCCATTGTAAAATGTAAAAATGATTGTAATAGTTTTACATAATGCAGCAACATCTACACACGTGAGACACCCAACATTAGAGATGATTTATTCTTCCAAAGCAAATACACTTTTGCAAACTAGTATTCCAATGTTTCTCTTCTCCCTCAGTTTTAAGACCCCAAAGCTAATGAGACCCCAAAGCTGATAAAGAGGGGCAGGGGAGGTTGGCAGCTAGATGATTGTAATAGTGTACAACAAAAACCTGTGGCTTTGTTTAACTAAAAGGCAGGTTTCATCCACCCACTGGCTTGTATACAATTTTGGGGCAATTTTTAGGCATTTTGTGAAGGCACCCCTGAAGAAACCTCTAGGCACCCTTGTTGAATAAGGCTGGACTAAGCTATAATGCATATTTTCTTGCTTAATGAGGTATTGTCTTATGCCGCGTACACATGGACGGACTTTTCGACCGGACTGGTCTGACGGACTTTCCGACGGACTTTTGACGAATTAAATTGGGGGGGGAAAGAGGGAAAATTGGGACTTTAAATGAGGCCATGACTGGGTAGAGCCATGTGTCTCCATCCCTGTAACTCAGGCAATAAAAACACAATTGCGGCCAGAGGCAGCAAAGCAACTAAAAAGTGGGACTTTAAATGAAATCCATGATGACAAATTGAATAAGTTGGTGGAACATAAAATTTGTTATGGGTGTAAAAAACATGTTTAATAACATTGAATCACAGGTACAAAAAATGAATTGCATCCAATATCATGGTGCTGATTCCAAATAGGTGAGTACTAGTAAAAACACGTTTAACAAACAAGCACATACATGATAGTTTTAGGGGGTCTACCAATTCTCAAGGCAGCATAGAAAGGTTTAAGTAGATAACATCTGTACAGTCAATAGTCTAAAAACCCCATTGAAGTAAAGGTTATGAATACATGTCATGATAATAATGTAACTGAAAGATACAATGTCAGGTAGCTTGACGCGTTTCGCGGCTTTAAGCCGCTCTTCAGGAGCAGACAATTGCAATATCTGAAATGAGAAGATATACTGGCTAAGTAAGTTAGCTATGTCAAGGCGGGGAGGGGGGATGGGGCAAACCATTGGAATAACACAACTTACAGATATGTGCACACGTTGAAGGAGAATGCCGCCCGCCATAAGCCAACCGAAGACACCGGTGCCGGGAGCCGAGGGAGCACATCTAATAGCGACACCCACCACAAGCGAAATCCTCGGTGGATTCGGGCCCTCCGAGTCCCCCTTGTGATTGGCAAGAGAAATGAGGTGTGTAAGTGATGTGTAATGATATAATTGGGGAATAGATGGAAGGATAGTGAGCTGGTGGAGAGAAAGTGATGAGTATAGAGGTGGAAGAAACACTGGTGGATAACCGGGAGTGAGGGTAGAGGACCATGGTGAGAGGTCCACACCAAAACATCCCAATGTGGGGGAAAAAAGGAGAAAAGGAATAGGAAGGGTTGGGGAAGAAGGTGACTTTTGACGGACTTCCGGCGGACTTCCGGCGGACTTTTGAATGAACGGACTTGCCTACACACAATCACACCAAAGTCCGACGGATTCGTACGTGATGACATACGACTGGACTAAAATAAGGAAGTTGATAGCCAGTAGCCAATAGCTGCCCTAGCATCGGTTTTTGTCCGTTGGACTAGCATACAGATGAGCAGATTTCTCGATAGGAACTGGGTCCGCTGGAGTTACAACGTAAAGATTTGAAGCATGTTCCAAATCTAAAGTCCGTCAGACTTTCGACAGAAAAAGTCAGCTGAAGGTCACACTTTGAATGACAATTGCGCGGTCATGTTAGGCTGTACCCAAATTACATTTGTAACATTTATTTTACACAAATAAAGATTTCTTTTGGTAGTATTTAATCACCACTGGGTTTTTTAGCTCTGCCTCCCAACTCAAAGCACCTTGTCCTCATGTTGATGGGGACAAGGGCCTCTTCCCGACAACCCTGGGCTGTGGTTGTGGGGATCTGCGGGCATCTTATCGGAATCTGGAAGCCCCCCTTTACAAGGGGGCCCCCCAGATGGGTAGGGGTACTATGTAAACCAGAAAAGTGTAAAAAAAAAAAAAAAAAACTATACATACAGTTTTTGACAATTCTATCATCAATCACACCGCCGTCACCACTGCCGAACCCAAAAAAAGAAAAAAAATGCTCCGCCCCAAAACGAAGGCTAACCGCCTACTGCAGGCTCCGCAGTTTGATAGTTCTTATATATGTAAGGGTCAGAGCCACCCGGTGATGTCACCTGGTGGCACTGCCCCCTTGTGATGTCACCATCCCAGCATTCACCAGTCTGTGACATCACCAGGTGACCCTGCCCCTTACCTATATAGGAATTGTCAATCGGCGGAGCAGGCAGATGGCATTTAGCCTTCGTCGCGGGCGGAGCATTTATTTTTTTCAGGTCTGGCGGTGGCAGTGGGCGTCATGATTGACTATGGATCTACATCGGGGGACATTTTTATTTTTTATTTTTAACCACTTGCTTACTGGGCACTTAAACCCCCTTCCTGCCCAGACCAATTTTCAGCTTTCAGGGCTGTCACTCTTTGAATGAAAATTGCGCGGTAATGCTACAGTTTACCCAAATTACATTTTTATTATTTTTTTCACACAAATAGAGCTTTTTTTTTGGTGGTATTTAATTGCTGCTGGGTTTTTTATTTTTTGCTAAATAAAACAAAAAAGGACCGAAAATTTAGAAAAAAAAAACAAAACTGTTTCATAGTTTGTTCTAAAATTTTGAAAACAGGTAATTTTTCTCCTTCACTGATGTGCGCTGATGAGGCTGTACTGATGGGCACTGATAGGCAGCATTGATAAGCACTGATGAGGCAGCACTGATAGGCAGGACTGATGGTTGGCACTGATGGTTAGCACTTATGGGTGGCACTGAAGGGCACTGATAGGTGACACTGATATGCGGCACTGATAGGTGGCACTGATGGGCACTGATGATCACTGATGGGTGGCACTGATGGGCACTGGTAGGTGACACTGATAGTCAGCACTGAACTGTGGCACTGATTATAAGACACTGATGGGCATTGATTGGTAGCACTGGTGGGCATTGATGGATGGCACTGTGGGCACTGGTAAGTGGCACTGTGAGCACTGGTAGATGGCACTGGTGGGTACTGATAGGTGGCACTGGTAGATGGCACAGTGGGCACTGGCAGCTGACACTGGTGGGCACAGAAAATGCAGCCGCGGCTTTCTGTGTGAGGGACTGATGTCTCTCTGACAGAAGCCGATGATCATCTTTTTTTCCCCTCACGCTGACAGCGTGAGGAAAAAAAATACTGAATACTGAGCTTCTGTTTACATCATGTGATCAGCCGTCATTGGATTGACCCCTTACTCGGATCTGTGATCAGCCGAGTCTCATAGACTCAGTGATCACCAAGCGCCGTAGACGCCCTCCCGGCAATTAAGGCCCACGCTGCAGCTGCAGTTTTTCGGCTATAGCACAGGCAGCAAGTAGTTACAAAAGGCACCCCCCATGTTGAGGTCATGTGGCCTAGTATGGTTTGGGGGGGGAACTCGCTTATCCCCCTGTTTCCTGGCCTGCCGGGCTGCATGCTCGGACAAGGGTCTGATATAAATTCTGGGGGGACCCCATGCCATTTTTAAAAAAATTTTGGCTTTGGGTTACTCTTAAAATCCAAATCAGACCTTAAGAGCCTAGTATGGATTGGGGGGGAGCCCCACGCTGTTTTTTTTCCACTTTTTTCTTTTGCCGGCAATGTTTTTTTTTTCTTTTCATTCAGCTGTCAGCGGGGAAGCACATTGACAGCTGATGTCTCATCCATTGTTAAGGATGCAGCAGCCGGCTTCCCGGACCTGCTCCTTAACAACAGCTTTTCACAAAGCTTTGAATGCACTGTGCAGCACGCAGTGCTTGTGGGGCACTGGGTGGGCATACATCACGCCGAGCGCCATGCAAATTCAGGTGTTTCATGAACGGGCGAACAGGCGATGATTGGGCTGAACTTTTGCTCAGCTGAACCGTTCGCCCACCTCTATTGCTGAGTTGTAAGAGTTTGGTGTCACCCACCAGGAAATTATAGATTGGGTTGAAAGGGTTACAGTTTGACATCCCTGATCTAAATAGACGTTTGTGGGACTTGCATACCTGAGATACTGCTGCTATATATACTAATGCACATATGCCTCTACCATTCAAGTTCAATGGAGACCATCGCCGTTACAGAGGTTTCTTTAATCAATGTTGTATTTACTTTCAGATTCAACCTGCTGCATTTACTTCTAACAGGAAAAAGGTGCTGTCTATTATCAGCCTTCTGACTGAGGAAGCCTTAGCCTGGGCATCTCTTTATGTGGAGCAAGACAATGCTATCTGGAATAATTTTATTCCTTTCTGACTGCTATGGATCAAGTTTGGAAGGATTCTAACTGCTGTTCTACTGCCAAAGCAAAGTTGCATAGTTTTATATATAGTTTATTGCAGCGTAGACGCTCCATTGCGAAGTACATACTGTAGCTGAATTCCGACAAAGGATTTCAGATACCACTTGTATCCACTTGTATTCCATTCTGTCAAGGACTCTCTGAGCAAGTAAGGACAAACTTGCCAAAGTTCAGGCTCCTGAGGATCTTGGGACCTTTATTAAATTATGTATTTGAATTGATCAGAGACAGAAAGGAAGAAGAGGATGTGTTTTTCTGCAAGCCAGTTCACGCAGAAAGGTCCAAAAGTTCTTCCAGATTCTGACACACTCCTGTACCCATTCAGGTGGATGCTATTATAAGATGTATTTCTACTCAGGAGAAAGAGAGACGATGTGCAGAGAAGTTATGTCTTTATTGTGCAGACTCTGGACATAATGCAGTCATTTGACCTAAGAAATTTACAAGAACAAACGCAGTAAATGACGTTAAAGTGTCTGAACAAATACGTTCCATTTTTCAGTTTGTCCTTCCCTTAATCCATGAGGTAAATAAAGGTAATTCCTTATCATCTCATTTTGTCACCCCAATTATATTTATCATTAAAAGCCGTGAAAGCCATGCTATTCAAACACAGTTGAGACTGATCTCTTGGGTTTATATCACACCTATAATTCTTAACCAAAGTTTAGTAACAACTTCTAAGCGGGGGCAAATGGCAAAGTCTTATAGTGCATTGCTACAGAACACATCAAAATCGGATTCTCTTTGGCGCAGTACATATTGAAAAATGGACTTTGGCCCCCTTAACCACTTCAGCCCCGGAAGGATTTAACCCATTCCTGATCAGAGAACTTTTTACAATTTGGCACTGCGTCGCTTTAACTGCTAATTGCGCGGTCATGCAATGCTGTACCCAAATGAAATTTGCGTCCTTTTCTTCCCACAAATAGAGCTTTCTTTTGATGGTATTTGATCACCTCTGTGTTTTTTATTTTTTGCGCTATAAATGGAAAAAGACGAAAATTTTGAAAAAAATGATATTTTCTACTTTTTGTTATAAAAAAAATCCAATAAACTCAATTCTAGTCATACATTTAGGCCAAAATGTATTCGGCCACATGACTTTGGTAAAAAAAATCTCAATAAGCGTATATTTATTGGTTTGCGCAAAAGTTATAGCGTCTACAAACTAGTGTACATTTTCTGGAATTTACACAGCTTTTAGTTTATGACTGCCTATGTCATTTCTTGAGGTGCTAAAATGGCAGGGCAGTACAGAACCCCCCCAAATGACCCCATTTTGGAAAGTAGACACCCCAAAGAAATTGCTGAGAGGCATGTTGAGCCCATTGAATATTAATTTTTGTGATTGAATAATGACAAAATAAAAATTACAAAAAGTTGTCACTAAATGATATATTGTTCACACAGGCCATGGGCATTTGTGGAATTGCACCCCAAAATACATTCTGCTGATTCTCCTGAGTACGGGGATACCACATGTGTGCAGGGCCGGTGCTACCACTAGGCAAACTAGGCAGCCGCCTAGGGTGCCCTGCTACCAAGGGCGCCCGGCCACTGGTGTTCCTACTCTCTTCTCTCTGCAGAAAGCAACTAATGCCGCGTACACACGAGCGGACTTTACGACGGACTTTCTGAATGAACAGACTTGCCTACACACAATCCACCAAAGTCCGTCGAATTCGTACGTGATGATGTACACCGGACTAAAACAAGGAAGTTCATAGCCAGTAGCCAATAGCTGCCCTAACGTGACTTTTTGTCCGTCGAACTAGCATACAGACGAGTGGACTTTTCGACCGGACTCGATTTCGACGGATTGATTTAAAACATGTTTCAAGTCCGTCCAACTTTTGAGAAAACAAAGTCCGCTGGAGCCCACACACGATCGAATTGTCTGACGAAATCCAGTCCGCCGGGCAAAGTCTGCCGTAAAGTCCGCTCATGTGTATGCGGCATAAGTCTCAGCAACAGGCAGCCACCGCTCCATTCGCTCATAGTGTCAGAGGTGTATCGGTGGCGGAGGACTGTGTCTGTGTCCCGACTCCCAAATGAATGAAAGCAAGCAAACATTTATTGATGGTCGCTGGTGAGGCTGCATTTGATGGGCGCTGATGAGGCTACATTTGATGGGCGCTGGTGAGGCTGCATTAATGGGCACTGGTGAGGCTGCATTAATGGGCACTGGTGAGGCTGCATTAATGGGCACTGGTGAGGCTGCATTTGATGGGCGCTGGTGAGGCTGCATTTGATGGGCGCTGGTGAGGCTGCATTTGATGGGCGCTGGTGAGGCTGCATTGATAGGCGCTGGTGAGGCTGCATTTGATGGACACTGGTGAAGCTGCATTTGATGGGTGCTTCATTAAAAAGGTGGTGGTTACATGAGCAGGGGAAAAGGGGTGGAGTCAGGGGGGCGGCAAAATGGGGTTTCGCCTAGGGTGTCAAAAATCCTTGGACCAGCCCTGCATGTGTGGGACTTTTTGGGAGCCTAGCTGCGTACGGGGCCCCGAAAATCAAGCACCGCCTTCAGGATTTCTAAGAGCGTAAATTTTTGATTTCACTCCTCACTACCTATCACAGTACGGGGATACCACATGTGTGGGACTTTGTGGGAGCCTACCCGCGTACGGGGCCCCGAAAACCAAGCACCACCTTCAGGATTTCTAAGGGCATACATTTTTGATTTCACTCCTCACTACCTATCACAGTTTTGAAATCCATAAAATGCCCAGATGGCACAACCCCCCCTCCCCATTTTGGAAAATAGACACCCCAAGATATTTGCTGAGAGGCATGTTGAGTTCATGGAATATTTTATATTTTGACACAAGTTGCGGGAAAGTGACAATTTTTTTTTTTTTTGCACAAAGTTGTCACTAAATGATATATTGCTCAAACATGCCATGGGAATATGTGGAATTACACCCCAAAATACATTTTGCTGCTTCTCCTGAGTACGGGGATACCACATGTGTGAGACTTTTTGGGAGCCTAGCTGCGTACGGGACCCCGAAAACCAAGCACCACCTTCAGGATTTCTAAGAGCGTAAATTTTTGATTCACTCCTCACTACCTATCACAGTTTCGAAGGCCATAAAATGCCAAGATAGCACAAACCCCCCCCCAATGACCCCATTTTGGAAAATAGACACCCCAAGCTATTTGCTGAGAGGCATGGTGAGTATTTTGCAGCTCTCATTTGTTTTTAAAAATAAAAAAAAGACAAGAAAAATTTTTTTTTTCTTTTTTCAATTTTCAAAACTTTGTGACAAAAAGTGAGGTCTGCAACATACTCACTATATCTCTCAGCAAATAGCTTGGGGTATCTACCTTCCAAAATGGGGTCATTTGGGGGGGTTTTCGGGGTCCCGTATGCAGCTAGGCTCTCAAAAAGTCTCACACATGTGGTATCCCTGTACTCAGGAGAAGCAACAGAATGTATTTTGGGGTGTAATTTCACATATTCCCATGGCATGTTTGAGCAATATATCATTTAGTGACAACTTTGTACAAAAAAAAAAAAAATTGTCTTTTTCTCGCAACTTGTGTCACAATATAAAATATTCCATAGACTCGACATGCCTCTCAGCAAATAGCTTGGGGTGTCTACTTTCCAAAATGGGGTCATTTGGGGGGGGGTTGAACTGTCCTGGCATTTTATGCACATTTTGAAGCTTATGTCACACATCACCCACTCTTCTAACCACTTGAAGACAAAGCCCTTTCTGACACTTTTTGTTTACATGAAAAAATTATTTTTTTTGCAAGAAAATTACTTTGAACCCCCAAACATTATATATTTTTTTAAAGCAAATGCCCTACAGATTAAAATGGTGGGGGTTTCATTTTTTTTTTCACACAGTATTTGCGCAGCGATTTTTCAAATGCATTTTTTTGGGAAAAAACACACTTTTAAATTTTAATGCACTAAAACACACTATATTGCCTCAAATGTTTGATGAAATAAAAAAGATGATCTTAGGCCGAGTACATGGATACCAAACACGACATGCTTTAAAATTGCGCACAAACATGCAGTGGCGACAAACTAAATACATTTTTAAAAGCCTTTAAAAGCCTTTACAGGTTACCACTTTAGATTTACACAGGAGGTCTACTGCTAAAATTACTGCCCTCGATCTGACCTTCGTGGTGATACCTCACATGCATGGTGCAATTGCTGTTTACATTTGACGCCAGACCGACACTTGCGTTCGCCTTTGCGGCAAAGCAGGGGGGGACAGGGGTGCTTTTTTTTTTTTTGCTTTTTTTTTCCTTTTTTATCTTATTTTTAAACTGTTCCTTTCATTTTTTAAAATCATTTTTATTGTTATCTCAGGGAATGTAAATATCCCCTATGATAGCAATAGGTAGTGACAGGTACTCTTTTTTGAAAAAATTGGGGTCTATTAGACCCTAGATTTCTCCTCTGCCTCCTCTGCCCTCAAAGCATCTGACCACACCAAGATCGGTGTGATAAAATGCTTTCCCAATTTCCCAATGGCGCTGTTTACATCCAGCGAAATCTACGTCATGAAATGCTCGTAGCTTCCGGTTTCTTAGGCCATAGAGATGTTTGGAGCCATTCTGGTCTCTGATCAGCTCTATGGTCAGCTGGCTGAATCACCGGCTGCATTCTCAGGTTCCCTGTTGGGACAGGAGAGCCAGAGAAAAACATGGAAGACGGTGGGGGCATTCCCTCCCACTGCTTGTAAAAGCAGTCTAGAGGCTAATTAGCCGCTAGGATTGCTTTTACATGAAAGTCGACCGCTGGCTGAAAATAATGATACCAAGATGATACCTAAACCTGCAGGCATCATTCTGGTATAACCACTCAAAGTCCAGCAACATACCAGTACATTGCTGGTCCTTGTTGGGCATATATTGTAAACTTTTTTTTCATGCAGCCTGTGGGCTGAACGAAAAAAAGAGATTGATGGGTATGCCCACTATTAGAATACCTCATTTCATCCACCCACTTCTAATGATGGGCATACATGCACCATTTATATATGCCGAAGCATGGGGGCATCCACCCCAAAAGGTAGGAGCAAATCGCTCCTCCGCCCCTGCTGCCCCCATGCTTTGGCATATATGCTCTTTTTTTTAACTGTGGTGGTGAAATCACCACCTACAGAGCTGGAGTCACGGCTTTATGTATCGTGGGAGCAAACAATGTTGCTTTCAAGATAAATAAATCCATGCTGCAACTGAATGGCGTACCTGCTAAGCAAATGATGGTTAACAATAAAACAAAGTAACATTACAGTATAACAGTAAGACTTACCATACCTGCAAAGCAAATACAAAAAAAAACATAGTAAAAAAAAAAACATTTAACGCAACCTGTGCCTAAAATATATATATGCAGAAGCATGGGGGCATCCTCCCGCAAAAGGTAGGAGCAAATCGCTCCTCCGCCCCTGCTGCCCCCATGCTTCGGCATAAATGCTGAAGTATGTAACTGTGGTGGTGAAATCACCTCTGACAGCACTGGAGTCACGGCTTTATGTATCGTGGGAGCAAACACTGTTGCTGTCAAGATAAATAAATCCGCTCTGCAGCTGAATGGCGTACCTGAAAACAAAGAAATGGTTAACAATAAAACACAGTAAACAGTAAAGTAAAAAAAAATTGCATACCTATAAAGCAAACATGAACATAATAACAATAAAACATTGCAGAATATAATACAGTAAAAAAGAGCAGAACAACAGAGAGAAAATAGGGAGAGAACAATAAAACGACAACTATTTTTGTTTTTTGTTATATTATATTTTTTTTGTGTTTACCTTTTTTTTTTTTTTTTTTTTTACACTTTTTTTTGTAACTGTAACTTTTGTAACTGTAACCGTTTCCAGGTTCGGGTCTCTCAAAATGCAATGGCATCTTTGGAGACCCTGTGAAAGTGTGTCCTAGTCACACTTGTGCAGTGCTGTACCCTACGCTAATACTCAACTAGTGTATGGTAGCGATCAAAACATTCACCAATGCAAAGACCAGGATTGTCAGGACAGGAGGGACAATAATAGCGGGTGTCACGCCTATATCTGCGCTTGCTGCAGACACAACATCTTTTTTGGGGGGTTTGTTGGGTAGGGGTACTCGGGATGACATAAAGAAAATGCCTCTCATGCAGCCAGCTTACTGCATTTGGTTGGGGAAGGTGAGGTGGAGCACCGTCTGGAAATAGAAGGGCTCTGACGATCTCTTCCTGAAATTTAAGGAAGGATTCAGTCCGTCCTTAAGCTCTGTATAGCACATAAGCGTTCAGCAAAGCCAAATGAAATAAATAAACAGACACTTTTTTGTACCGTGGACACAGAGGGGTTTCTCCACAACACCAGTCGCTATAGTAATTTGGACCGTCGTGTCTGCATGAAGGGAGGTAAGAATGAAAACATTCTTATTATCCCTCCACTTCATAGCGAGCAAATTATTACACTGCAAGCAGGCTCTCTCCCCCAGCCTAAGACGGGAATCTACAAGCCACTGGGGAAAGCCCCGGCGATTAGGTCGCACGGTGCCCCATGCTCCAATCAAACAAGTGACTAAAAAGTGGCACGCTCGTGTAATAATTGTCCACGTACAAGTGGTACCCTTTTCCGAATAAGGGTGACACCAAGTTCCACACAATCTTGCCAGCACTTCCTATGTAGTCAGGGCAGTTTGTCGGCTCTACATGACTATCTTTTCCCTCATAAACCATAAAACTACATGTATAGCCTGTGGCCCTGTCACAGAGCTTATACATCTTGACCCCGTATCTGGCACGCTTGCTGGGAAGGTACTGTTTGAATGACAAGCGGCCAGAAAACGTAATCAGGGACTCATCAACGCAGACAACTTGACGAGGAGTAAACAAGTCTGCAAAACGTTGGTTGAAGTGGTTTACGAGGGGCCGAATTTTGTAGAGCCGATCGTATCCAGGGTCTCCACGAGGATGACAGAGTTCATTGTCATTGAAGTGCATGAACCGCAAGATCTGCTCGTATCGTGCCCTGGTCATGGAGGCAGAGAACAAGGGCATATGGTGAATTGGGTCAGTGGACCAATATGACCGCAACTCACTCTTTTGGTTATGCCCATGTTAAGGAAAAGGCCCAGAAAGAGCTTAAATTCGGAGACCGTAATTGGTCTCCAATCTCTGGCAAGGGAGGATTGGGGAAGAGTGGCAATGTGTTGACCAGCGTACAAATTGAATAAAAATCAAGTGACATAAAATAAACTGTTTCCACCTGAATGCCGGGTTGGCCAGTGAATGGGGGATGTACGGGTGCTGCAGAAGTGGTGGGTTCCCAATTAGGATTGGCGAATGCAGCAGGAAGGGCACTATGGGCACGATGGGCCTGTGTTCGTCTTCTTGGTGGCAGCGGGACACTACTTGTGCTTGCCACCTTGCCAGCTTGAACTGCACTTATGGGACTCACCACGTCACCACATGATACTGCAGTTCTAGATGTACGATCAGGGTGTACTAGGCCGCTGGTGCTTGCCAGTTCACCAGAAGGAATAGCGGCGCTAGTACCGCTCTGCTCCATACGAGGGACCTGCGGTTCTTGCACATCAACGATAGAAGAAGAAGTTCGGGGTCAGGTACGCTTGACCTTAGCAGGGACCACAACTCCGTCGTCAGAGCTATCTGTCATGGAGCCGTCTACAGGATCATATTCTGAGCCTGAATCTGACAGATGAGTGACTTCCTCTTCACTATCTGTCATGCTCAGAAACGTGTAGGCCTCTTCACTAGTGTACCGATTGCCATTTTGGGCTCTAAATTTAGTGGTACACTAGTGAGACTCACAGGTAAAAAAGCTCCTGACTGTTAGTGACTGTATCAAAACACTACCAAAAAAACTGTTAGCGATCACAGGGATCAGGCCTGACTCTGCGAACGCTGCAGTTATGTGTGTTTAGTGTTTTGTATGTGACAGTGATCGATCGATACTGCACTTGGGTGGGCTGGGCAGGGCTGGGCCGAGGGGCAAAATGCAGGTGCTAGCAGGTATCTGGGCTGATCCTGCTAACACTGCGTTTTTGGGAACCCTAAACTGCTGGGAACGCTAGTATAGATCTGATCGGATCAGATATTAATCCGTTCAGATACTATACCACTAAGGGAGGTGTATGCTGCGTGCGTGGGTGTTAGCAGTACTGGCGCTAACCTCACAGACCTTATCTGACCCTAAAACTTAACTTATATCACCGCCGGGCGATTAGGGGGTTAAACCTTTATTAGGTAATAAACGGCGGGTGCCCTGAAACTATAAAAAAACAAACTAACTAACCAGCGTCACCCGTAACAGTTATACGGTGATCACTGGTGAAAGGGTTAACTAGGAGGCAACCAGGGGGTTAAAACCTTTATCAAGTAGTATATGAGGGTCCCTAACGCTATAAAACGCTGACGGCGAACCTATATACTTACATCCCTAACTAGCGTCACCTGTGACATTAATACAGCAATCAGAAAAACGATCGCTTAGTGACACTGGCGACAGGGGTGATCAAGGGGTTAAAACTTTATTAGTGGGGCTTAGGGGGGTATCCTAGACCTAAAGGGGGCTACCACTAACCGCCCTACCACTTATAACTGTCACAATCTGACACCAATGCAAAAAAAAAAATTGCTTTTGGTGTCACTGTGACAGGGGGTACAGGGGGGTGATCGGGGGGTGATGGGGGGTAAAAAGTGTGCCTAGTGTGTTCTACTGTTATGGGGCGTACACACGGTCAGACTTTTTGGCTACAAAAGTCCGACGAACACCGACGGACCAAATCCGGCGGACAATTTGATCGTGTGTGGGCTTCCCCGGACTTTCAGCGGACTTTTCCAGTTGCAAATCTGACAGACTTTAGATTTGGAACTTGCTTCAAATCTTTACGTCGTAACTCTGCTGGACCCAGAAATCCGCTCGTCTGTATGCTAGTCTGACGGACAAAAACCCAAGCTAGGGCAGCTATTGGCTACTGGCTATCAACTTCCTTAGTCAGGTGTTCGTCATCGCGTACGAAACCGCCGGAGTTTTGTGTGATCGTATGTAGGCAAGTCCGTTTGTTAGAAAGTCCGCCGCAAGTCTGCCAAAAGTCCGTCAAAAGTTTGTCGGACGGGCTGTCAGACTTTTGTAGCCGAAAAGTCCAACCGTGTGTACGCCCCATTAGTGTAGTGTTGGTGCAACTCACATCGATGTCTTCTCTCCTCGGCACCGGAAGGAAAAGACAGACTCGAGGAGAGATGACATCACTTCCTCTGCCGCTGTTTACATTACAGCAGCAGAGGAAGATTGTCATTCGTTGGGAGCGATCGTGAGGGGGTGGCCACGAATGAGTGGCCTCCTCCTCACCTCAGATCTCTCCCCTAACGAAGCCGATCGCCTCGGGCACCTGGGGGGGCGTGATGCGCCCCCTGCCCGCGGAAGGCAGATCACGTTACAGGTACGTGATTTTGCCTGCCCGTGCCATTCTGCCACAGTATATCTGCGTTAGGCGGCGGTTAATGTGGTTAATGATGAGGAGTGGTAACATGTCCTTAATAATGTAGGACAAGTATCTCTTTCCGCATCCCAGAGACTTACCCAATTTTTTTATTATACATTGTGCATATTATACCCCCCAGAAACTTTTTAAGTGGCCTAAAAGGGATACTCCTTTATGTCCACAATGTGAAGTGTGCCCCATCAAATGCCGTCACTGTGCCCCATCAAATGCCGCCACTGTGTCCCATCAAATGCTACCACTTTGCCCATCAATTGCCACCATTGTGACCCCCCCGTCTGCTCGCTCTTACCCCATCTCGGTAGTGGGTCAGGCAGCAGGTGATGGCGGCGAGCTGGGGGATCTTGTAGCGGGTCAGGCAGTGGCTCCTGTGTCCTTCATGCGTCTCCTCCCTTCCTCCTGATAGGCATCCAGTCGCAGCGCCTGTCCTTTCAGCCAATCAGGTGATGGGTATCAGACCAGTGCTACCTGATTGGTGGAAAGGTGGTTCAGTGTTAGAAAGGTGAATATTTATTCGCTTTTCTAACACACCTGGGTGGACTGTGAGCGCAAAGCTTTGCGCTTGCAGTTCACCTTTTTAAAGCCTATTAGAGCCTATGGCTCTAATCAAATGCTTCAAAAACACCCCCCGCCGCTGTAATTCAGGAGGGGAGTGGCTGGAGAGAGGGGGAAGCGACCGTGCACCCTTAATGGACGCACCACCACTGGTCGGGATTATCTTTTAGATCTGTTTACCTTAACCATTTATTTGGGTACGTTACATCTTGTACTTTTGAACACTTCAAGCAGGTTTCAGTTTCAGCATATGGTGGCACTAGAGAAAAATTAAACCTGATGTTTTCATGTGTTTTTCTTCTCAAATTATTTTACAGTAATTTTCATCTTTTCTTCTATACACATATCTTTACCCTACTGACTATTCTCAACAAAACATTTGTTTTGTGACTTTTCAGTACGGTTTAAATCTTTTTTTTTGGGCCCATTTAATTTGAGGTAAGCAGCCTAATATATATACACATCTTAGCATGTAAAACGCTTTAAACCACATCCTCCCTCACTGAACAATTTCATACCTGAAAATGATAACATCAATAATCAGTGAGGTTTATAAGACATAGAGATGAAAAATGTGTATAAGGTTAGATACTATAAATAGCAAAAGAAGAGAAACGGTATAAGCCGTGACTTTGAGGGGTAAAGAATTCACTCAGGGCCGATCCCAGGCGGGTGCTCGGGGTGCAGTGCACCCGGGAGCCTGAGAGGTGGGGGCACTGAAGCGCCAGGGTGCTCCCCTCCCTCCTCCCCGTGTCCAGAGGCGGCTCTCTCCGCAGGTCACCGCCGCTGTGTTTTTCGCTGCTCAAGCCCGTCCCCCCTTCCTTCTCCTATCAGAGAAGGATAGCAACCGCCGGGGGGGGGGGTCCATGGCTGACACACATTTTCTCCTCCTCTGTCTGTCTCACTCCCGCCCAAGCCTGTCTCGATCTGCTCTCCAACCGGGCGGCGCGGCTGCATACTGTCCTCTACTCTCTAGCTGCTGCCCGGGTGTTTTTATGTACCCTAATGGAGGGGGGGTTTGTCCTGCGGGGTCTTTACTAATGGAGGGGGGGTTGTCCTGGGGGGATCTGTACTAATGGAGGGGGGGTTTGTCCTGGGGGTCTGTACTAATGGATGGAGGGGGGGTTTCCTGGGGGGGTCTGTACTAATGGAGGGGTGGGTTTTCCCTGGGGGGGTCTGTACTAATGAAGGGGGGTCTGTACTAATGGAGGGGGGTGGTTTGTCCTGGGGGGGTCTGCACTGATGGAGGGGGGGTTTGTCCTGGGGGGGTCTGTACTAATGGAGGGGGAGTTTGTCCTGGGGGGTCTGTACTAATGGAAGGGGGGTTTGTCCTGGGGGGATCTGTACTAATGGAGGGGGGGTGGTTTGTCCTGGGGGGGTCTGCACTAATGGAGGGGGGGTTTGTCCTGGGGGGTCTGTACTAATGGAGGGGGAGTTTGTCCTGGGGGTCTGTACTAATGGAGAGGGGGTTTGTCCTGGGGGGGTCTGTACTAATGGAGGGGGGTTTGTCCTGGGGGGTCTGTACTAATGGAGGGGGGTGGTTTGTCCTGGGGGTCTGAACGAATGGAGGGGGGTAGTTTATCCTGGGGGGTTCTGTACTAATGGAGGGGGGGAAAGGAAGAATGGACTGGTTTATATAATTTATGATATGTGTGCTGATTATTATGTCACACCTATGTGGGTCTGGTTGATATTCACATGCTTATATGGTTTTGTGCCCAATTTTTCAAATTTTTTTGCTTTATTAGTTTACGAATGGAGGGGGGGTTTGTCCAGGGAGGGTCTGTACTAATGGAGGGGGGGTTTGTCCTGGCTGGGGGGGTCTGTACTAATGGAGAGGGGGTTGTCCTGGGGGGGTCTGTACTAATGGAGGGGGTTTGTCCTCGGGGGGGTCTGTACTAATGGAGGGGGGTTTGTCCTGGGGGGGGTCTGTACTAATGGAGGGGGGGTGGTTTGTCCTGGGGGGTCTGTACTAATGGAGGGGGGTTTGTCTTGTGGGGGTCTGTACTAATGGAGGGGGCGTTTGTCCTAGGGGGTCTGTACTAATGAAGGGGGGGTTTGTCCTTGAGGGTCTGTACTAATGGAGGGGGGGTGGTTTGTCCTGAGGGTTCTGTACTAATGGAGGGGGGTTTGTCCTGGGGAGGTCTGTACTAATGGAGGGGGGTTCGTCCTGGGGGGATCTGTACTAATGGAGGGGGGTATGTCCTGGTGGGGGTCTGTACTAATGGAGTGGGGTGGTTTGTCCTGGGAGGGTCTATACTAATGAAGGGGGTCTGTACTGAGGGAGGGGTTTATACTTAGTGGGGGGTCTGCACTGATGAAGGGGCGACTATAGTTGGTGGAAGGGGGGTGACACTATGTTATACCGCACCTGGTGACACCAACTCTAGTGACGCCACTGCAGCTGCGGGCTCTTCCTTCCCCCCTCCCTCTCCCCCTCACTTGCACTGCTGTACTAGAGAGCACAGCCTCCCACTATGTTTCTTCCCCCGCCTTCATATCAGCCAGGGAAGAAATAGAATAGAAAAAGGAACAGAGAAGAGGATTGTGGGACATGTAGTCCCGAGGACTGGCAGCCCCACTGTAACACGGAAACTGCAGCCCACACAGCATGCTCAGCTGAATGGGAGAGAGAGAGAGCCAGGAGCCCGGGAAAGCTTTCAGGGAAGTACACCCAGGACTCCAGAGGGAGAGGGCAGTGCTGAGAGAACACCATCAGAGAGAGAACCCCGCTGCCTTGCGCCACCAGAGGGAAAGCCACACAGCCTAGCGCCATCCCTGACGGAGAAAGGAATGGAGTCATTGCCAGAATACAGATCTAGGTTCTACCCAGCGGAGTCGCCACGGGCAATTCAGAGTGAGCTGACTCCTGATCAGAGGAACCGTTGCTGTATCACTGGATCAGGTGAGAGAGCCGATCAGCCATTATCTAGATTAACGTCAATAGGAACTGCAGTCCCTGACCATCTCCTGTATTATATCTGCAGTCTCTGACCATCTCCTGTATTATATCTGCAGTCTCTGACCATCTCTTGTATAATTTCTGCAGTCTCTGACCATCTCTTGTATCATGTCTGCAGTCTCTGACCATCTCTTGTATCATGTCTGCAGTCTCTGACCATCTCTTGTACCATGTCTGCTGTCTCTTACCAGCTTCTGTACCATGTCTGCAGTCTATGACCGTCTCTTGTATCATGTCTACAGTCTCTGATCATCTATTATATCATGTCTGCAGTCTCTGACCATATCCTGTGTTATGTCTGCAGTCTCTGACCATCTCCTGTATTATGTCTGCAGTCTCTGACCATCTCCTGTATTATGTCTGCAGTCTCTGACCATCTCCTGTATTATGTATGCAGTCTCTGACCATCTCCTGTATTATGTCTGCAGTCTCTGACCATCTCCTGTACCATGTCTGCAGTCTCTGACCATCTCTTGTATCATGTCTGCAGTCTCTGACCATCTCCTGTACTATGATTGCAGTCTCTGACTGTCTCTTGTATCATGTCTGCAGTCTCTGACCATCTCCTCTACTATGATTGCAGTCTCTGACCGTCTCTTCTATCATGTCTATAGTCTCTGACGTCTCTTGTACCATGTCTACAGTCTCTGACCGTCTCTTGTATCATGTCTGCAGTCTCTTACCATCTCCTGTAGTATGTCTGTAGTCTCTGACCATCTGTACTATGTCTGCAGTCTCTGACCATCTCCTGTACTATGTCTGGGGGCTCTTTATAACAGACTCTCTAACAGAAGCCCTCTCTGTGTGCATCAGAGAGACTCCCTTCCAGGTCTCATTAGTGTACGTTCTTCCTGTATTTTTTTTATTGTTAAGAAAGCATGGGGGGATCCCGAGGTAACGAAGACTTCTTAGGGGAGCATCTCTGTGTTTGAGTCGTTGCCCTAGAAACATTTGTAAAGGGGAGACGTTGGTAAGATGACCACGCCCATGTGGGGACACGAGAAATATTTCTGTACCCAGGCGTCTGTGACCCTAGGATCGGCCCTGAATTCACTAACTTACCTGTAGGGTGTGGTTGTGCCTCAAACAATTTAAGCAAAAAGAAAAGGGAGACAGTGATAGAAGCACACTGTCAAAAAAGGTAGGCACTGGTAACCAAGCAGTTTAATTCCGTTATTTTAATAGAAAAAATATAAATGGTAGATTCCATATGTTATCACCTTCAAACATTGAAAACACAATACATACAAAAACATTTAATAAAAAGACAATCCGGATTGTTACCCTGTGTGCTGGAAATGTTCTAATATAATCAGGTAAAAATGTAACTGAATATAAGAATATATGTCCAGGGCTATTGATGAATAAATCAGAATCTGATAACTTCACTAGAACTATGGGGAATGAAATGTTGGCAAACCCCAAAGGTTGCTTCACATATGACATTGGTGAATTGGAGTTCTATCCAGGAACAAAAATTCTAGTTGAGATGATGTGCCGTTATAAGTGAATGGAGAATGACGCTCCATTCACTAGAAAAGTATATTCATAGACAAATAGTATGTCTGTATATAGTCACTAGGGATGAGCTTTGAGTTCGAGTCGAACTCATGTTCGATAGACATGTGCATTCGTTTTCGTCCGAATGCATTCTCGTCCGAATTTTAGGTATTTTCGTTATCATTTTACCAAACGATAACAAAAGTGCAGAATCCGAAAAATGAAACATCCGACATAAACAAATGCTTTATTTTCGTTTTCGTTGCTACAACAGTTCCATATAGATAGCAGA